>JAHVAK010000206.1:2611400-3917101 GCA_019845155.1 Luehdorfia chinensis | reverse complement strand
AAAGCAATGATTTATGTTTTTTAACAAATGATGGATCCTGCTACGATTCAAACCTTAAACCCGCGGCGTGAAAGTCAGGGACTTTGTCTACGAGGCCAAGCGGTCATGAAGCTGAGATTTTTTTTGTATAGGTATTAATAAAATTTTCTGTTTTACAGCAAAAGTGCTCCGCTACGTGACAATCTTCTCATTGGTGGATCATCATCATCATCATTTCAGTCTATAGCTAGTGCCACTGCTAAAAATAGGCCTCCCCCATAGATTGCTACACAAGTTTGTAGCTCTCATCTTGGGGGGATTTTGCCACACTTGCAACGCTTGGTAGGCGGGTTTGCAACCGCAGTTTATTTATTTAGATGTGCCAGGAAGATGCTGCCACCCAAGCGATGAGATGGGGTCGTAAGATTATCTTAAGTCGCCACCACACATTGGTGGATATCAGTTATTAATTGAAAGATGTCGTTGAGGTTAAAAGCGGCCAAGACGTAATAAAAAATTAAAATTGAACAAATAATAAGAATGCAGATCAGAAAAATCCGTCAGAGTCATATCTCGTCCAACGTCACAATCATGATCATTAGTCTCTCAAAAAGATTGTTACGAATTGATGGCTAAAAAATATTTTAAGCGATTGATAAAAGTACAGATTACATAAAACAAATTATAATAAATGACAGCCATTAGTAAGAGAGAAATAAAACGCTATCTTGTATTTATTGTAAGGTAAACGCTCGACCGGTCTTGTCAGGTCGAAAATTCTAGTCACCATACACCTTACGTCCGTATAATTTATAACGACTAATCTAATTCAAGCGGGGTCGATGACTCAGAGACCCGTTTGGCATCTTACCAAACACCATAGTATACACGCTCTGATACAAGTACTCTTATAAGAAATGACCTCAGCCATCTCTGTATTTTGGGTGAATTTTGTGTGAGTAGTGATCTATCTAATAATTTGATACTAATATAGTAATTCTGTTAGGTTAAAACTAATTTATTTAAGAATTTACTAATACTTTTTTGTACTATTTAAAGTAATGTAATCGGCCTGTAAATGTCTCACTAATAAGTACAGAAATCTAATTTTTTTAAGGGATTTGGAGTCGGGAATCGCAATGATGCTCGATCGCGGGTGTTTCCACACATCCCCCGAAAGGGGATTTCACGTGTCCCCGAAATATTTTTTATTTCTCAGACATACAGGTTTCCTCACAATGTTTTACTTCACCACCGAGCCATGGGCTGGGTTTGTGCAGTGACTAAACGTTCGGCTTCTGCGCTGCGAGACATATAATTGACCTGCAGACAGTAGTTCCGGGTCCTGAGTTTCTCTGCATTTGAAAACTTATGTATTAAAAACGATTCCGCGTCACACTAGTAATCCTACAGTTTTAGTGGTACCTGTGGTTGATCGCAGGTTGCTGTATAAAGAAAGAAATATAAAGCTAATGCCCTGCTCCTGAGCTACACTCACTCCCGAAGTACTCATGGCTTTTTAGGAGTGAGATTCTGTATTATATTCTATTCGTAGTCATTATGTTGCTAATTCATCTGTTAGAACCATAACTGAATGCTTCGTTGCTAGTAACTGGATCTTTGGTTTCCGTCACTCATTATATGAAACGTAGCAGCGTTATACTTCTACTTTGTCCCGGTATTCTGTAAGAATTTACGAATTGTTGGTTCTACCCGGACCGTACCATGTATAAAATAAGGTTTAACGAATATATATATATATATATATATATATACATATATTCATTTGCATACTGAAATTCGATCACAAAAACTCAGTACAGTTGTGTTTATTTATTATCATCAATGTTAGGATTGTGAAGGCGCAATATTTTTTTGCGTATTCATATGTAGTAGCAATTGCGAAGAAGTGGGCGGTGAAAATGTGCTAAGAGATTAAAATGAGAAACTCAAATATTTAATATAATAATAATAAATATTGTATTTCGTGAAGACAAGCACAATTGTAAAGGTTACTGATTTTCAACACAGACGTTTTCGCACGTTATTACCATCATTAATTCATCTAATAAAATCCACTTATGGTAATAAACCTTTATCATAGACAATAGTTTGTCTTTTGCAACTGGTGATAAGATTTCCGTGTAGGGATCCATCTAGGTAGCTACCACCGCAGGGCCAGTTATTTTGCCGTGAAGCAACATTTAGTGTGCAAACATTACTGTTTCGGTCTGAAGGGCACTGAGAGCTAGTGTAATTAGTGACCACATAAGACTTAACTTAACTGACCCGCGGGTGGTACCTACGTAGACGGATTCCTGCATAGGAATCCTACCACCAGTGAAATTCATTAATTGACAAAGCACTTAAGGGACGATCTAATTAATAATTAAAGTATTTCAAAATATGTTTATATACGATAGCTTTTATCTACAGGACCGGATAACTATAGTATACATATTACACATATATTATATATGTGCAATATACTATATAATATGTGTAGTATTGCGATTGCTATCATTATGTTTTGGTTCAGTAGTTTTGAGATACCACACGTACGTTTTTGTGCAACCACTATTCCATACACGTTAAGATCTCAAATCGCA
Source organism: Luehdorfia chinensis (assembly GCA_019845155.1). NCBI lineage: Eukaryota > Metazoa > Arthropoda > Insecta > Lepidoptera > Papilionidae > Luehdorfia > Luehdorfia chinensis. Next base: position 3,914,513 of record JAHVAK010000206.1, on the reverse strand, counting down.
TATACGTTTGGCAACAAATCCAGGTCTCCTTTATGAATCGTACGTAACCGGACTTAGCGGACTGACTAGATCCAACTAAATGGCCAAGACAGAATTTCGATGACAAATTGAAAGTTACAAATAAGTACGTTCACAAAAAAAAACATTGTAATAGTTCTAGGTTCATGTTTGCATTTTTTGTCAAAATTATTAACGCTGTGTTCATATGTAATCCAATGCAAGCGCCAGTAGCCTAATGGTTTAGGGCACGGACTGCGAAATGAGATGTCGCAGGGTCAAGTCCGCCATTCGACAATTGTCGTGAACCATCTCCTAGTACAAGCTTTTAAGCTTATTTGGAGTGGTCAACAGAATTATTAGTATTAGTATGTTACTAGCATTGATATTATTCGTTTTTAAATAGAATACAAATTACTTAAAAATCATTAATAACAACATAATTTTTTCTATAATTAAAGATTCCAGAAGTTTCTGTTTTTTTCTTAAGTATGTTAATTTTAATAGTGGAATAAGATGGCGATGGTGCGGTTGGCGGACATCACATGTCTTCAAAATATTTTAATTCTCGGACATGCAGGTTTCCTCACGATGTTTAACGTCACCGCTGAGCACGTGGTAAATCAGCACTAAAATTGCAATCTAATTTTATAGGTCCCAGCACCGGGATCAAACCCGCATACTACAAAATTAAAGGCGTGCGACCGACCCATAACTCTGTCTCTAGAGTATAGAGATTATTTATTTTTCTTTGATAAAAATATTTTACTATAAACGAATAGATTACTACTACGTTTGCAATGATTGTAAACGTTTATGCGAAGTATGAGGATAGAATAAACATTACATTAATTATTTTTTTCATTTTAGAGCTAAATTTTAGTTATATCGAATTGCTTTCTGGAAACTGAAATGAGTTTCAGATTCGGATTATTCTCGGGGGTCACCCGTGACCATGGATGTTGCAAAGCGCTCGAAATGTCGGGCATAAATTGGAAATATTTAACGCGATAAAATTCGAATATTATTAGTTAAAATGAATTTTAATAAACACACGAGACGAGAGTTCTTTATGTCCGTTTTTCCTTACAGATTAAAAAAGTTTTCTTAACAAATTCTGGCTTTTCATGAATTCCAAGTTTACCCAAACATCTTATTGAAAACGGTGGGGATGCTAGACGAGAGTAATTTTGAGTCTTCAAGCCATCGTTTTAACCGTGTGGTGGCGGCTTAAGAGAATCTACCACCCCATCTCGTCCTGGGGGTGTCGTAAAAGTCGACAGAGGGAAAATAAAAACCAGGAGATGGGCAGCAGCATCTTCCTGGAATATCAGAATAAATAAACTGCGGTTGCCAACCCGCCTGCCAAGCGTGGCAACTATGGCAAAATTCCCCTCAAAATGAGAGCTGAACATTTTTGTAGCAATCTATGGGGGAGGCCTATGTTCAGCAGTGGACTAGTGACAGGCTGAAATGATGATGATGATGATGAAACCATCGTTTTGAACATCATAGTCACTTTACAATAGGAGAGGAGTGTGGTCTTTAAAAAAATATTTGCCTCCTGGTACTTTACAGCGTAGAAAAATTCGTAATCTCGTGGACGATTTAAGAATTTTCTTAAGAATACCTGCAAATACCTATGATCGGGTGTCGGCGAAAAACTTTTGTTCCAGATAGAAAATACATCTGCGATCGACAATGTCCTTACAAAGTGTGGTGATTACGATTTCACACGACTCTTTTTCATTTTACTTCAGACGAAATATATTTCTTTTATTTTTCAGTTATATGAAGAGCCGTGGTAGCTCAGGGGCCAGGCGCTTGCCTTAATTTCATAGTATTTTAAGTGCTGATTTACAACGTGCTCAGCCGCGAAGGAAAATATCGTGGAAACCTGTACATCAGAGGAATAAAAATATTTTGAAGGAATGTGAAGTTCACCAACAGGTATTGATGCAGCGTTTAAGACTCTTCCTGGCTCTTAAACACTCGTAGAAATGAGAAGATGCCTTTGCTCAGCTGTGGGCTATTTATAGGCTGTTACTTTACTTTTTAGACCTGCAGGTCTCCCCTCGATGTTTTCCTTCACAGCCGAGCACATGAATCGTCACCGCCCCGCATCGAACAACGAACCCGCGTTACTCGGGTACTGTGAAATGTAAGGCGAGCGCTCTGCGTTTGAGCTAGCACGACTAAAATGTACCTGATTTATACTACGCGGATCCCAGGTTCGAATTCCAGGCAGAAAGAGCCAACTTAAAAACACAAATCGTTGCTTTTCGAATCTGGTTGTGTTGTGCATGTGAAGTTTATGTTTGTAAAACGCACATACGTAGCAGGAGAAATCCCAATGTGAGGCATCATTTTTCGAAAAGACTAAAGACTATGACTAAGACTAAAATGCATTGTTTTAGTTTTTAATTATAAAGCCATGTCATTAAAATTATATATTACTAAGAAAGAAAGAAAGAATACAGTATCTGCTTAGTTTTGAGGTGCCTGTTAATTGTTTGTATTTGTAACAATGGTAACTTAAAAAAATATAATTTATACTTTGATTAATTACATTACAATTATTTTCTCAGTACTTATTTTATTTTAAGCTGATACTATTTTATTTTTATTTATTATATGGGGGAATTTTATTTTTGATAGCGTTGGAGAGCGATTAATTAATAACAGCTTACGGATATTCCACACTTTTGTTTCCGACTGTAACTTTCATCTGTAATTGGCTATAATTGGTATGATCCACCTACGCGAAATGCCGACTAGAAACTAACCTCAAGTCCTAGGGCCCGTTGAATTGTTCTGGCGCTATGAGTCATTGCAGCCTACGCACTAGGATGTCGCTGCCATTGTATGCAGAAGTGCGACTGCGATTTATTTTGAGAATGAACGCGTCGAATGAATACAAATTCTTGTGATTATTCCGCAAAGGAACGTTTCCATTGTCGTGCTTATTCTAATACTTTAGATATTCTTATTGATATTTGCCACCTTGTAGCTAGTTGCCTGGGTCAGTTATTCTGCCGTGAAGCAGTAGTGTGCAAAGATTAATTTTCGGTCTCGGTGACGGACGCATTGTGATGACACATAGAAATGTCCTGTGTGACACAGCATTTGTTATGGGCCAACGTTTCGTCAAGCCATCAGGAGAGCGATTTGCTCATCTCGTTACTTTTATCCATAAAAAATTAAAGGTAGCAAACGAGCACACCGTCTTACTTAAGGTATGTGGTCACTGTGGCTTCTTGAAACGTAACATCTATGTATATTCGATAAAAAAGAAAAATCTATGTACCTCATCTGAAATCGCTTTTGAAATTTTCAGTCTACAGAACCGTCCTCTAATCCCATTCCTTCCCTGTACAAGCAGTAAGACTGTGTAATTCGCTTCACTTTACAATTCCTGAGTCTTAAACAGTGTCATGGTAATAAAAAACAGTTAAAGTGCACTACCTCTCCTTTTTACCACTTTAATGTATATGTATGTATGAGTATAAATGTGAATATATTAGTGTGTGTGTATATATATATATATATATATATATATATATATTTAGTGATTTTATTCGATTTCTTTTCTTTGTTTTATTGAACTTGCACTTAGATTTTGCTTCTCCTTCCGGATATCCAGTAACAGGCCTGCCGGGAGAAATTTAATCATGAAATGAGCAGTGTCTTTGTTCTTATTGTCTATGAACGTGATTTCTTCTGTAATTTTTATGTGTAATACTGTAAAATAAATAAAATAAATAAATAATTGTTGTACTATGCACTTATTTTTTTTATTTATTTATTTATTAATTTATTTAGTGTGTTGCACTTGTGTTGTCATTTCTGAGAACTGCGATGATATGAATCTCTGCTAGTAGTTTGGTCTTAATATATTTTCACGCACTAGATCACAGCAACGCATTTTAAGCTGGTATTCTGTAAGAACAAAGTTGTTCTCAGAAGAATCCGATCCATTAACGTGCTACGCCATGACGTCCGCGGGACCAAGTGGTCAGAGTACCTGACTAGGTAGTCGCTACGCCATGGATACTGGGTTCGAATCCTAACCACACAAATTGTTGGTTTTCGCCCTGCTTGTGTTGTGACTGTCTCTGTGTCTCCGACACTGCACCCTAGCCTACCTCAAACGCATGAGCATAACATCACGATGTCACGTAAACTTGTGGAACTTTAATATCTCCTCTTGATAGATTCCGACGATATACGGAAGTTGTCGCTGTGATCGAAAATCGGCCAGGAGGTCATCATAAGCATGTGGCTGTACCAGTGGCCAATACATGTTTTCTATAGTTTCTATGGCTTGCAGAGTGTTCATAATAGGAAATGCTTATTTAGATTCGGAGTTAGAAGAGTGTATTATAATGTTTTATGTTCCGCAACGGCTCCTGTGTTAAGTTTCATTGTTTTATTATGACGTTTGTACTGTACTATCCCACGAGTTCAATTGGCTCGCCGGTGTCGATGCGCCATATTTTAGGGTTCCGCCGCAATACCGTTAAATCAAAAGGGTAATACATCTCCATAATTAATATACATACCATACATAATGAGACGACCGCGTGGCTCAGTGGTCGGAGTACCTGACTTCTAATCGCGGGTCCTGGGTTCGAATCCCAGCCGGAGGCAACATTTGTGCCAAAACATAAATTGTTGGTTTTCGGGTCTGGTTGTGTTGTGATTGTCCCCGTGTTTCTGAGATTGCATTCTAGCCTACCTCCGATCTTATCGCATCAGCGTTACATCGGGCGCAAGTAGGTTGGGACGAGTGAGTGCCTCTGTGTTTGCGCGTGCACTTGTGGCACTATAATATCACCTGCGCAGTTGATGGCTCTCGACAGTAGTCGAAAGTTGTCGCCGTGGTCGAAATCGGCTAGGAGTACATCATACAAGATCACGACTGTATCCCATAAGGGGTAGTCAGAGACTGGGCACTCACTGCAAAAACATATGACTGCCACAATCCACGTTTCACCAAAACAATATAATGCACTTGGTGTGATAGGTGGTGAGCCCATCGCCACCATGCGCTGTTGGGCGCACGGTGCAGTTTAATTCCTTACTCGCCTTTTACAAGTTCCATCGGATGAGATGGAGTGGTAGTATTCTTTTAACGAGCCGCCACCACACGAAATAACTAAACTTACTTAACATAATTAATATATGTATATATATATATATATAAAAATGTGTGTGTGTTCGTGTGTGTATATATATAAATATGTATAGCTTGTACGTACATTGTTTATAGTTTTGGTTTAGTATCTAAGTTCTTTTTATTTTTATTATATTTATATTTCATAAAAGTGACGGAACAGGGCAAAACGTTCACCTGATGGTAACTGCAACGTCTGCCCATGACAAATGCTGTGTGACCCAGAAAATTACTGTGTGACACAACACTGCGCCCGTCACCCTGAGACATCAGTTCTTAAGTCTCATATGCCCAGTGATTACGTTAGCTCACAGTGCCCTTCAAACCGAAACACAGTAAGGTTTGCACGCTACTGCTTCACGGCAGAATAACTGGCCCTGGGGTGGTACCTACCTAGACGGATTCCTGGGTAGGAATCCTACCACCAGTGTGTTAAAGTGTGTTATTGTTCTGTTTTCAATTTCGGACTGGGATACTATCAGCAGTGTACATCATATATGTGACCAAGCTGAATTCTAGACCATTTTGTCTAACGAGTTTTATATTCAATATTATTAAAATTTAACTCTTGTAGACCTGATTTTAGACAAATAAACTTCTATTATTATTCATCATCATTCATCATCATTTCTGCCTATAATATAGTCCACTGCTGAACATACGCCTCTCCCATAGATTACCACAAAAGTTTGTAGCTCTCATTTTGGGGCGATTTTGTCATAGTCGCCACGCTTGGCAGGCGGATTGGCAACCGCAGTTTATTTATTCAGACGTTCCAGGTAGATTCTGCTGCCCATCTCCTGGTTTTTATTTCCCCCCTGTCGACTTTTACGACACCCACGGGATGAGTTGTTGTACACAATTGTTTTTTTTTACATAAATTATTAAATAAAATAAATAAACAAAATACTTACTAAGAAGGGATATTAGGAACTCTTCAATGTGCAAAAGGGGTGGAGCTGTTTTCTTTATACAGACTTTAACAAAACGCGAAGCCAGGGCGAGTTAACTAGTCATTTTTAATAATATATGTTATTTATTTATTTAATAATTTATGTACACACAAACAATGATTACAAAGAAAAAGTATGAATAAATTTAGTACAAAGGCACAGCTTATTTCATTTAGAAATTTCTTTCAGCTGGCCTGACACAGGACAGTTTAGGAGAAATGAAGACTTAGTGTGCACTTAGCAAAATTACATGACATGACACATACATTCATACATACGTTATTAATGTAATATATGTTAATAATGTAATTTTCACATTTGTAATTTTAAATTTTAGACCAATAACAAACTATCAATCGTACAAAACGATCGCGTGGTCTCGTAGTGACCTCCTGGTTGAAGTAATTGACCGATCCGAGGCCGGACCCCTGGGCACCCTTGGGTTAGTTATTCTCGCGCACAGGATGACGGTCCCAGCCGAGGTCACGGCGGCGCTTGCGCTGGTCATCCAAAAATTCATTCGGCTAAGCGCCCTCAGCGCTCTGCCACCTTTCAATCCGGTGAAGCTGTGAAAGCTTTCGGGCTAACAGTGACCAACAGTCATAAAAAAAGTCTTGAAATACCCGACTTCTACGCCGCGGATCCCTAGTCCTGTGCGGGTATTGTGCAAAACACTAATTGTTGTATTTCGCGGCTAGTTGTATTGTGCATGTGAAAAATTTGTCTGTAAAACGCCCAGTGACGATACAGGAAACATAATAATAATAATAAATTTTTTGATTAGAGCTATATTTTAATAACCGTGTTTTTTTTTCAATTACTAATTCCACTATAATATTGTTAGTTATACAAAAAGGTATTTACATGCATACAATCATTAATTTTTCCCATATAAGAAATAAGCAAAGACCACATACATAGCCCACTTTTAGCCACTGCAGGAAACTGGGCCTGACGGGTGGCGAACGACTCTCAGAGCATGTGTGTGCTTAGACCATACTTTTAGAAATGTCATACATACATTTTTCCAATTGGGATAGGCAGTGACCAAGTATCTTTGCGAAAATGTGTTTTGTATTCTAAGCGAAAAAGTATCTTTTTTGCCGGACTCAATCTCAATGGAATACCTGACCCAGTTGTCTTGGGCCAGGTATTCCATTGAGATTAATAAACTAACACAGTGATCCCAGAATTATTTGCCAATTATTCTAAACTACTAATGTACACTAATGTACAAAAACTAATGTACACTTGTAACAAATAAACACGTATTGTTTACAATCACTCATCATCATCATCACGCATCACTGTGCGCATATTTGGTGAGGTTAGTATGCATTGCATTTCATCAACATCAAATGAACGCACTCAATGCTAAACGCGGTTCAAATTCAGAACGCCCAATTTTCGACGTTCAGCTCCTTAAACGCGTTTAGAGAGCTGTCATTGTCAATTGCACAACTATGTAAGCACAAAATTTATTTTTTATTTGTATTATTTATTGTTTGCTTACTTATGTAACCTATGCATAAAAACAGGCTGTTTGATGTCGCAAAATACGAAATAAATCGTCTTTTTGTTTTAGATTGTGACGATATTTCATGTAAACTTCGTTTTTCTAAACGCAATCAAAATGGAGTCGGTGAAATCGGTTAGACGAAAACCGAGATCAAATGATACATTTGAACTCAGTTAAGCAAAAAGCGGTTTTATTAAACTTGGCTTCCCAAGCAATCGGTGGAATCGGGTCTAAATCAGAATTGTGAAGTTCTTCCTGAAACTACGGAACCCAAAACGAATAAATACTAATCCCCAAACCACAGCCAACTGTAGCGCATCGGGCTCGTAACGCCACGCGCGCCTCCCGTGACGACTCCGCCGTTCCTTCACTCTGAGACCGCCACCGTCCTTCGCACTTGCTAATTTGTTATTCTAATATGTGTAATTATTTCATTAAAATACACCGGAAAATTTTCGTATTTGATATATTTAGATAAAACTGTAATAGTATTCACCGCGCTGAAACAAAAAATGTATTACAAAATTTTAGTAAATACTTTTCTAGTTATTCTTCATTATAGTTACCTAGAGTGGATGAATGAAAGAAGTTAGACAAAACAGATGTATAAGGCGAGTGTGCCATTCAAACTATTATACTGTTATGCCGGTAAGGGTCGACCTAGGCGTATGTATCACGATCGTCATAGGAGACCTTATAAAAAAGGCCACAAAACCGACGAGCTTGTCGTTGATAAAAGTTAGTGACGTAACGTGTTACGTTACGTTACGAGTAAGTTAATGAAAGTAGAAGAAGCGAAAGATATGCCAGGATCGCAGCAGGTGAAAAGATGTGGTCTCTGCCTTGAATGTGTGTATTTGCTTGAATGAGAAAGAGACCTGAAATGCGTGTCCCACTTAATTTTCCGTATCTCTATTGTAAATGCAGGAAATAATTTGTCATGACCTTTTAATACTGACAAATAAAAGTAAGGGCGTTTGTTATAAATAGTTCTATTTTAAAATCCATCTTATTAATTCTGAACATCACTTGATAACGGAATGGTAATATCAGAACTATGTGTAATTATAACGATTGACCTGTATTCCTCCTTTAGCAGGAGGTCCTTGAGGACATCTTACAGTTTGGATCATCCAAGAATAGAGGAGTTGCTGATGGAGTATATTCGTTCTTGTATAAACGACGACATTTTTATGCCGACAGCTGTTTTCCCCGACTAATACGACTTAGGGACCGTGGGATGATCATGGGAGACAGGTACACACTAAGATTTCTCCTGTATTGTGGATGTGCGAAAACACCCAGACCATTCTGTTGGCCACAAGTTTTGTAAATTTGTCCCCTGCAGGAATCGAACGCTCGACTCATAGCAAAGAAGCCACTGCGCAATTCTCTAAAAGTGTTCAGCAATTTTAAGTGCTGATTTACTAAATGCTCAGCGGTAAAGGAAAACATCGTGAGGAAACCTGCATGTCTGAGGAATACAAATATTTCGACGACATGTGAAGTACGCCAAACCGCATTGAAGCAGCGTGGCGGACTCTTCTCGGCTCCAAAACCCTCTAAGAAATGAGAGGAGACTTGTGCTCAGCAGTGGGACATTTATAGGTTGTTATTATATGTACTATATGCGAAGGTTTATTATTTTAATAATTTACTGCAAAATTTAAAAAAAATCAGAGCTAAAATAAATCAGTTTTTATCCAAAATCGGATTGATATAATTAGGCATTTTACCATCAAACGCTTCATAATGGGATCGTTGTGACTGCGTTTGTGGGAATGCGGCAGACAATTGTCTAAGAGCCGACAGACGTTAGGTTTTTTTATGAGCAAACATTTTTAAGAACCTCGAAATCGGCATCTTTGTGTAACGGCTAGCGTGGCCTTGCTCGGCCGTGACTCCACCACGCACGTCGCATTTCACACGGATGAATAGTCGCCTTAATAAATATGAATTACGACACCTCTGATTTTAGGAAACTTCAAATATGATATGGTTTCACTTTATTTATATTAAGTATTAATATGTCCAAATTTTAAATAAACTGTTTATGAAATTAAATTTTCAAGGTTATTTTTATTATCATTTCAGCCTATTAATAGTCCACAGCAGGCCAACATAGGCCTCCCCCATAGATTGCCACAAAACTTTGTAGATTTTTGCCATAGTTGCCACGCTTGGCAGGCGGGTTGGCAACCGCAGTTTATTTATTCAGATGTTCCAGGAAAATGATGCTGCCCAACTCCTGGTTTTTAATTTCTCTCTGTCGACTTTTACGACACGCACGGGTCGATATGGGGTGGTAGATTTTCTTATGCCACACCGTGAAAGATTATTTACTCGATACAAAATGTTAATTTTTCATTTCACAAAATAATTTTGCACACGGAAATATATCTTGTATATAAACATATAATTTGTTGGTTGTGGTTAAAATAAGGTAGTGGACGTTCTCGCGTCTTAAAGTTTTAATTTTCGACTCTGTTTCTTAGGTTGCGCTGAACAAGTGATTATAAATTAGTGCTTGGCTCCAGACGGCGATTGAAGGCCACTCCGAATACAAAACGTCATCGGAAAATAGCTTTTAAATTATTTTGGTGTCGTCCCTAGTGAAACTAGGTTTGGTGTACATCTTCCATGTTTTAGATATCTTCTAGACTAACTTTTTTTTAGTAATTATTAAGCGAACAAAAAAATAGCTCTCCTAATGGTAAGTGCAAGTGCAGGGCGCAGGGTCTGTGCATAAAAAAGTTGAGTCAGCCAGAACATTTCTAGATGGCATCATACTCCGCTCATCACCCAGAGACATAAGTTCTTAAGTCTCAAATGCCCAGTGGTACCCACCTTGCCGATTTCCTGCACTGGAATCATAGATCACCACTAGAACCTTAATCCATCTGTGCTTAACATTTGTTGGCCTGGTCTTCCTCATATCGAGTACACTATCAGCTCTACCGCATATAAAGGTCGGCTTCATAGGGCAAGGATTTTACTATCACCGTATGATGATGTTCTTCTGGTCGATTTGGACCACGGCACTAACTTCCGAATATAGTCGGGAGCTATCAACTCATCGTCATCATCATAATTTCAGCTTATCACTACAAGTCCACTCCTGAGAGAGGGATCGAGAGAGGACAGATCCCTCTCGGAGACGACACAGCAGAGGCAACGGCGGGCCTCGTCACGGCCCTCCTATCACAAACGGTGATCGTTGCGGGACATGCCTAGTTAAGCGTCCCCGGGGAGGACGATGGCTCGAAGTAGTCTCGAGTCATCGTGCTAGCACCCAGAGAGTGCTGGAGGCAGTGAGTACTGTCCCCGGATCGGGCTAAAATTGTAGGGAAGCGATGGAGGTGTCACGGTTGCGTTCCGAACGGAGATCCCGTGACCCCTCTTAAGCGCTGATGGAGACCACCGTGGGGTTTTTGTCGGTAAGAGTCAGACATAACCCGGCTGCCCCTCTGGCCAGTCAGGAATCGTTGCAGGATTTCCCCACGTCCCCCCAATAGATTGCCACAATACACGTTATTTAGTAGCACTGATTTTGGGGGTATTTTGCCATAGTTGTAACGCTTGGCAGGCGGGTTAGTAAGCGCAGTTTATACGAGTATATTCAGATATTCCAGAAAGATACTGCTGGCCATCTCTCCTGATTTTTATTTTTTTTCCCTCTGTCGACTTTGACACTCACGGGACGATAAGGGGTGGTAGATTGTCTTAAGCCGCCACCACACGGCAGACAGGCAACTGTGCAGGAGATATCATAGTGCTACTAAACTAACAATTAGATTTGTACCACAAATTTTGGCTCCGGCTGCGATTCGAATCCAGGACCTGCGGCGTAGAAGTTAGTTACTCTGACCACTATAGTATGTGATGTATCTTGAGTGGGAGACTTGCAGATCCAAATATTGGCAAAGTAGAATTCCAAAGTAGTCCTGCGTGACAACAGTATCGTGTTTCTTCAGTCCAGTACTTGTTTACTTGTTTATGGACCATTTTTTTTTCATGTGGAAATACCGCCTTCACGGGGGGACGGACGGGTTTTGTCGGACTTGCGCCGACTAAAGCCCCATGGTGATCCGCCATCGCCGCATGTTGGCAGGGCCACGGGAACGCTCGCGCTCACAACCGCGACTCCACCGGCGCTGGCCGCCTACCATCGGCGGTCCTCGGGAGAGAACTGCGTCTCTCCTTTCTCCTTCCTTGTAAGAACTTGCCGGAACACACGACGCGCCTTCCAGCACGACCCCCCTTTGAGCGCGCAACAAACCCTCCCGAGTCCGCCACGCGGAGGCCGCGTGGCCAGGATACTTGCACTCGAAAGCACCAGTCTTCCCGGCCCCGCAGCGGCTCTGGTCTGTGGCTCCGCCGCCAACCACATTTCGGCCGCGGAGGATAGGGAAAGAGGATACAACGACACACCAACACTCCTCTCCCTCCGCGAGCCCACCACCGCCGCATCTACGGTGCGGCCCCGCCAAAGTCGCGGGGGACAGGAAGAGAGGCAAGGCAACACCTTCACTCCTCTTCCCCTGCGACTCCACATCAGCTGCGAAGGGCAGGGTGAACAGTGCCGACTTACTCTTCCTCCAAGCAGTCCACCATCACCGCGTCGACGGTACGGCCCCGCCAGAGTCGCAGAGGATAGGGAGAGAGGCAACGATACACCTAGACTCCTCTTCCTCCGCGACTCCACCTCGGCTGCGGAGGGCAGCGTACTGCTCCCCCCAGCAGTCCACCTATTCGCATTCAGAGTGGGCTTGTGTAGCCCACTCGGAGCGACCTCTTCGGGCCAGCCTGACGCCACCGGCCGACCATGTGGGCCCCTCTTAGCTTCACCGTGGGTGACCAAGCCACGGTTACTACGCCCCGCCACCACGACAAGGCGAGAACGAGGGGAGGGGGGGGGGGTATATTGACCACAGTGATAACTCAACATTAGGTAAAAAGTGAAGAGTAAAGTCTCCTTAGTTCGATTTCAAGATTTTTTGTCTTTGTGTAGTAGTTTAGGCACTTTCCACTATTGACAGAGGGAGATCGAATATAGATTCATGCTCTATGGGAATGTCCCAGTCCCATGTTGATGATGGCTTAGAAAATAGGTCTTTTAAAGTCTGTGTTTCCAGTAAAAAAAAGTAAAGTTATAGTCTATAAATATCCCACTGCGGAGTGGGATAAAATGCTCCAGGGCGGGTTGTCGGACTTCATGCCCTAGAAATATTTTTATTTCTAAAACATGCACTTCTTCACGATGTTTTCCTTCACCGCTGAGCACATGGTAAAACGGAACTTAAAATAACAATTTGAGAGGTGCCAGGGTTCGAACCCAGTCGCGTACTATTAAATTTAAGGTGAGCCGCCAGGCCCCTGAGCTACAACGGTGTTTCCAGTGCCCGCAGCCAACGTTGGCATATTATAAATAATTAAAAAGCCGACAGCGTTGCCAATCATGTTATACATTATCAGTTCTGATTACAAAGGTACTTGTCTTTAGAACTTTGCTTAAGGTAATAAAGATACGGTATCTTTTTGCTACACCTTTGTATTCGTTATATATAAGTGAGAAGCACTTGAAGTACAAATAAAGCAAGATTAAGTATGTGCTTAATTAGCACCTCATGTATAAAGTGCATTTTATGAGTGGTCCGCTGAATAAGTTTCTGTCTATAAATAAACCGGTTCACTGTAAATGGTTTTATTTGAGACGTTGTTTGAAATTTTACAAGACTAATATGTTAAAGGTATTTTATGCGAATGTGTTGTTAATTCTGCATTTTAATTATTATTTATAGAAAACTTTCGAAAGCTGTCAACTGCGCAGGAGATATTACAGTTCCACAAGAGTACACAGACAATGCAACCATATCGAGATAGAGGCACCCAGTCGTCTTTGCCCACCTGCGACCGATAAAGCGCTCATGCGATAAGATTGGAGGTAGGTTAGGATATAGTGTCGCAGACATGTGGATAATCACAACACAACCAGATGCGGAAACCGACAAATTGTGATTTTACACAAATATTGACTCCAGGTGGGATTCCAACCCAGGACTCGAGGCGCAATAGTCAGGTACTAAGGCCATTCGGCCACGCGGTTTTCTGAAAGATTCTAGTTTCTAAGTTAATAAAAATATATGTTATAATAAGGCCGGTAACGCATCTGCTGTTCCTCTGATAGGTGTTCATGGGCGGCGGTGATCACTTACCATTACGTGAGCCACCTGCTTGTTTGCCCCCTATTCTATAATTTTTTGACGACCGCGTGGCCTAGTGGTCAGAGTACCTGACTTCTAAGCCGCCGGTCCTGGGTTCGAATCCCAGCCGGAGCCAACATTTGGGCTAAAACATAAATTGTTGGTTTTCGGGTCTGGTTGTGTTGTGATTGTCCCCGTGTTTCTAACACTGCATCCTCGCCTACCTCCGATCTTATCGCATCAGCGTTACATCGGGCGCGGGTAGGTTGGGACGAGTGAGTGCCTCTGTGTTTGCGCGTACACTTGTGGCACTATAATATCTCCTGCGCAGTTGATGGCTCTCGACAGTAGTCGGCAGTTGTCGCCGTGGTCGAAATCGGCTAGGAGAACATCATCATCATAATTTTTTTATACCTTGGAAATATTTATTTACTTATTTTAAAGACAAAATTTAATGTTTCTAATTAGTTTTGCTTATCTTTTTACGTATATAGACTACATAGGGTATGAAATTCTATGAATATAATTATATCCAGAATTATATGGTTGCCGATAGATGTCCGGCAGAGTAGAATACCACCTACCTCTTTCCCACCGAGATGTAAGAGGCGACTATGGTATTGTACGTACAACCTTTATTCGTGCAGAATAGCACCATAGTATGCAATGCTATCACTATACTGGTCGTGGGAACAGTGGGGAGTAAGATATTTATTAAATGGTACCAAAACGGCGGCGACGTGGTTCAAAACCCGCCACGTCTCGCGGAGGCAAAAAGTGGGCTACATGTGTGGTCTCTGTCTTCACTGTATATGTGAAAAAGGCTTTACATATATATGGTATGTACGTATGTGTAATTATATTGTTTCTAGAGAGATTACGTAGTACTACTTCTTGAGCGTTTACGTGTCCCTTTTTCTCAGAGCGGAGAACACGTGGTGAATCAGCATTTAAAATTGAAAGAACGATTTTAGAGGTGCTGGTAATTGGAATTGTATCCAGGACAATCGCGTGCTATGAAATTCAAAGCGAGCGCACGGCCCTTTAGCTACAACAGCTGAAAGGCCTTGTTAGTATAAGTTGTGCAAATATAACTTTAAACTTAAGTAACTACGTAAACTTTCTGCTTTTCAAAAATATGTAACAAAGAATTCAAAGTAGCAATGCTTAAAATACGAAATTATCGTCATTCGGTCAACCTGTAAATATATCTGCAGGAGTAAGTACACAATCTATCGATAGCGGGCTTAAACTTCCTTTCGTTTTTCAAAGCGTGCGTGGGTGCGTTCTGCGTCGTGGGTGCGTTTTACAGATATAAATTCCACAGGCACAACACTACCAAGCCCGAAAACCAACAATAGTTAGTTGCTAGCCAGCCATGTAGCCATGTAGCCATTAAATAATAAAAAAATAAGAAAATGGCATAAATACAAAACGTATAATTAACATTTTCCGGTCGTAAGACTTTATAGTGTATAGTTTACATTTCACGTAAATGAACTGCTATCAAAGTTAGTATTTCTTTTAAACGTGTCGTACTCTGAGTTTTTGCTATAAGCGTTTACTGGTTAGTCTCCATACGTTGCTGTTGCTCGCAACAATGTTGCAGCCTGTTAATGCTATGTGATTACTATATATTTCCTTATAGAAATCTCTGTTTTTTAAAGTTTCTTACTTGTAATTGGAATCCCGGATAATTCTTCCGTTTACATAGATTAGAATCGTATATTTACTGTTGCGATAGATGTATAATATTTTTTTTTTATTCGGCACTTAAGATCGTCAGTAATCAATGCCAAAAATGTTATTAAAAGTCGATGTATTGTTTTAGTCATGAAAATTTTCGAAAAAAAAAACAAGAATAAGGAACATTAAAAAAAACTGTGACAGATTATTTTTGGCGAAAATTGTTAAGAAAAATCAACGTGCAAAAAAGGTACGAGTTACACATAGTTTCTCACCGTTGATTGTATTTGTTTACCGTATTACCGTTGATTGTGTCGTTGTGTTAGCGGCTTAAGAGAATCTACCACTCCATCTTATCCCGTGGGTGTCGTAAAAGTCGACAGAGGGAAAACTAAAACCAGAAGATGGGCAGCAGCATCTTCCTGGAACATCTGAATAAATAAACTGCGGTTGCCAACCCGCCTGCCAAGCGTGGCAACTATGGCAAATTCTCCTCAAAATGTGAACTACACACTTTTGTAGTAATCTATGGGGGAGGCCTATGTTCAGCAGTGGACTAGTGATAGACTGAAATGATGATGACGATGATGATGATGATTGTATTTGACACCGTTTGATGTATCTAGTATACGTATATAAGCATTGAAAATAAAGATGAATATTACTGGCAGAGGACTATTAACATTTTTTTGTGAAAGTAAGTGACGAGTATAATACTTTACGATGGAATTCTGCGAGGGCATGGTCGTCTTCTGGTGAAGCCGACCCGTTACTGTGCTAATTAATATCTACCAAGTGGCTGTAACATGTTTTTATGGAGAAAATTATTCTTAATTTTTTTCTTAAAATTATATACAATTCATATTTATAGAGAAATTTATTCACTTGGTAAGTGCAACGTCCGATAAGAAATGCTGTCATTGGCATTACGTATGTCACTCATTACATTTCTGTGTGGTACTCGTACCAGACTGCGCTAGTCACCCTGAGACATCAGTTCTTAAGTCCCATATGCCTAGTTATTACATTAGGAATCGGTGCCCTAAAAACCGAAATACAGTAATGTCTGCACACTACTGCATGACGGTAGAATAACTCGCCTTTATTGCTTGTACCCAATCCAGCTTTACGTGCAGGAATCCAATCAGCGACATTTGATTTCGTCCTGGACGATTTTTAACCACGGCGACAACATCCGAATACTGTCGGAAGCTATGAACTGCGCAGGAGATATTATAGTGCCACAAGTGTACGCGACACAGAGACACTCGCTCGTCCCAACGTACCAGTGAAAGATGTGACGCTCATGCGATAATTTTGTTAAGGTAGGCTAGGATGCAATGTCAGAAACACGGGAATAATCACAACAGAATCAGACAATTTATGTTTTAGCACAAATGTTGGCTCCGGCCTGGATTCGTATCCAGGAGCTTGAGCACAGAAGTCCACTAGGCCACATGGTCGTTAACACTAACGCCACGACGTTTATACGAGTATGTATAACGAATAGTAAGAATTATCGTTCAGTTCAGACTCAAAAGATACTCGCAACAAGTACCTACATGAACTTCATTACTTGTTACTTCAGTGCTCTCTACATAGCTACAAAATGATCTATGCTATCGTATAGGAAATATTAATTCCTAAAGACTTAATATAATGAATGCTGTCGAGAATACTGGGCTTGCATGTAAAAATAATAGGAAAATGTGCATCTGTATTGACGTTTCTAAATACAATGATGTTTCTTAACGTATTATAAAAGCATTTATAAACAGCTCGTGACTCAAAAGTCAATGTTCTGCTTTTGAAGATTGGGTCCTAGGTTTGAGTCCCAGACGTACTCAACGAACAGTCGAGGTAGTAGAACTTGCAGGCAATGCATTCGAACAAAGGAGCATTTGAGGTAATGAATGTCGAGCAATTTATATTCGAGGTCAAAGAATGTATCAAGTCATTGATGCATATACACGGAATCTCAAATAAGTGTGTGTATGAATGCGGAAAATATGAAAGTGTTAACCAACTTACACTTGGACGAATTAATGTACCATGTTGTATTTATTTAGGAGAATGTGACGAGACGAGCAAAACATTCACCTGATGGTAAAAATATAGCACAGCGCCCTTCACATTGAGACATCAGTTTTTAAGACTCATATGATCATATTCGTGACATGTGACAAACTGTACGTCACTTTTTTTATTAATATTAGTTCCAAAATACCATCAAAATTTCCGACTTTTCCGTTGGGTTTTCCAAAAACTTTGTTTCATACAAACATTGTCCTAACAATTATGAAGACCACAAAAAAAATCAGCCAAATCGATCGAGCCGTTCTCATGTGATGATCTTTCATACATGCCGCAATTGATTGTTATTTATGTAAAAGATAGAAGATAACGATTTAAAATTTCGTAATCAAGGTCACACTACCGCAACAATGTTGTAGCGATAGCGTATAACTATCGTATATTTATTTTTAAAACGCTTACAGTTATCTATGTAGCCACATAGTTATGTATCTTGACACCTTTATTCATTATAGCGTTTATTCTAAGTCCAATCTCGTTCTTTCTTATTGTATTGCGTTTGTGGCATAATGTATCTTAAAATATTTTTATATTGTAGTGCCCTTACAAGTTCGTGTACGTTGTACCAACTTATAGCCAATTATACTCGACCTTTTAAATCCCTTTCATTGCCTTTTAACAATTCACAATCGCGGGGAGAGAAGTAGTGCTATTTATTTTGGACCTGGTAATGACGTGTGTATATTTTGACTGAGGGAGTCAAATTTCGGAGCGACTCAAATCGTTCTTCGTGCCGAATTCTACAACAATGGCGTCTTAACGGCGATAAAGTTTCGTTGTTTCGCATGTCCGAGTTTGCGAAATGGATTTTTGTGTTACAAAGCGGGCATCGGTTTTGTTTTCGTATTATTATGTCAAGATTCCCCGGCTTTCCTAATAACTTGACAAATATATGTTCACGTCATACTGTACACTTTGTTAGGTTTTGGGAATATCTTTTCTAGATTTGCAGTTTATGTTCAGTGCTGCCCATGTTGTTCAGTTGTACAGTTTGAAAATGTTCAGTGCTGAAAAGATTAAAGAGATTGCTTTGAATCGACAAGCGCTGGGAAAGAAAGGTTCTCGAGAGTACCTCTAAGCGTTATCCATTTACTATTATCCACAGCGTTGGTATCGCTGGTTTAAGACTTTACTGAGGGTAATTTTCAAAAAGCTTATGTTTAGAAGAAGACTGCGCAAATATCTTACTGGTTGTAGGATTCCTATGTAGGAATCCGTACCACAGTGCCAGTTATCTCCCGTCAAGCAATACGTCTCATGGTAAAGAGGGCATTGTGGTGTCGCACAGAAATGTTCTTGATGGCACAGCATTTGCTATGAGCAGACGTAGACCTGATGGTAAAATGAAGGAAGGTAAGTTACTTTGCTAAGATCTGCATGCAAAATATAAAAATGGTGTATATTACCTAGTTTTTTGAAGAGCACCGCCCGCCCTCCCTCAGTAGCGTGCACAAGCAAACTAACCGCGCCACCAGGAACCGCCACCAGGTACCCTCCACCAACCACTACAATACCACCACTAGATAATATACACCACTGAAGTCGAGAACACGACGCGTGTTTCGCCCCAAAACGAGGCATTATCAAGCGTCATAGACTCTACGACAGACGGCCGCCGAGATATATAATGGATTTCCGCAAAGTAACGCCTGATTATATTAACTATACTGATGGTAAAAGTCTGCCGTGAAGCAGTAGTGTGCAAACATTAGTCTGTTTCGGTCTGAAGGGCAAATTTGTACTCCCTATTGCGTTCCCACGAACAGCATAGTGAAGAGCATCGCATATAATGTTGTTATTCTGCACGAATGAAGGCTGTCCGTACAATATCTTAGTCGCCTCTTACGACAACTCGCTAGTAAAGAGGTAGGTGCTATTCTAATCTGCCGGACACCTATCGGCCTGTGGTCTTGCCCACGTTAAAAAGAGCCGAGCACATGACTGCGCCATACGGCATGGTATCTTATGACGCTGAGCATTCACAGTTCAGCATTCTCAGTTATATTCTGGTCTCAGCGAACGGCAACTTAAAGTTCAAACATAAAATTTTATAGCGTATAATCTTGGCCGTGTGGTGGCGGCTCGTTAAAAGAATACTACCACTCCATCTCATCGGAATTAAACTGCACTGTGCACCCAACAGCGCAGGGTGCGATGGGCTCACCACCTATCACACCAAGTGCATTATATTGTTTTGGTGAAACGTGGATTGTGGCAGTCATCTGTTTTTGCAGTGAGTGCCCAGTCTCTGACTACCCCTTATGGGATACAGTCGTGATCTTATGTATGTATGTATGTATGTATAAACTTTTTTAAAAAACGGTTCATACAAATATTACGATGATTAGCATTTCTTGAGATTAGCGCTTTCTAACATATCCATATCCAACGTTATTATTGATAAGGTACGAGTATAAGGTAAGAAAGTAAAAAAAAAACTTTGAATTTTTGAAACCACTTGTTAAGATATTAAAAGAAATATTTTAACTGCCACGAACAAAATAATGATGAAATTCGGAATGCAAATTAGAGCCACGCGTAACACGGATAGACGCCCGTAATTTCTACAGGAACTACTGGTACCTTTCTGATTTGATTTGATGATTTACTCGTACCACGTGCTCAGCGGTGAAGGAAAACATCGTGGGGAAACCTGCATATCCGAGGAATAGAAATATTTCGAGGACACGTGAAGTTCGCCAACCCGCAATTGGAGCATCATGGCGGACTTTTCTCGGCTCCGAAACCCTCGCAGAAACGAGAGCAGGCCTGTGTTCAGCAGTGGGACATTTATAGGTTGTTACTTTACTTTTTTTTAAAACAAACAGACAAACACACAAAACTGAAAAACGTGTATTTTGGTATCCTGCAAATTCTACAGACACGCAGACAAAAACCACTCCATTGACTCATACCAAAATGGCGGCGACGTGGTTCGCCACCGGTAAGGTCTCGTTTCCCGCAAGGGCGAAAAGTAGACTACGTGCGTGGACTCTGCCTACCCATTATATGAGATGATATAGGGAAAATGGCCTGACTGTGCAACATACAATGTAATACATACATATGGTATGTATGTATTTATATGGTGGCGTTGAAAGACAGGGAAGTCGCCTCATCATGAGATAACCTCCATAGGTATTGCTATGTTTATATTGCTTAACAGTTGAGGACATAGTACCACCTGTAATGAAGGCGATAAAGAGATATCGAAGTGCTAAGTTTTTGTATAGCTTTGAGTATCTATCCGGTACAGAACCAGAACAAGAAACCGATCCAACTGCAGAAAGGTGAAAGACAGGTTCAATTGGAAGCAAAAAGGCGACCGACCAATTATACACCGGTAGTTCAAGAACCTAAAGCACGGCACGCATTCCATCGGAATTTCAAGTACCGTTGTGTCGTGGTAAGAGGAAGGAAATGTAAGCTACTTTATAATAAATTAAAAGTAATAAACGAACAGATGACAGGTCACCTGATGGTAAGTGGTCGATATAGTCCATTCGCACGAACACCCAAACTTAATTTATTAAGATGTTATCGCTTTGTTGCCTCCGCAGATATAAAAAATGCCTTGTAGTTATTAACTGGTTTATCTTTTCTCGCCACTCCCGTGTCATCAGCTTGTTAATAGTCCATTGCTGGACATAGGCCTCTCCCAATAAGGGAGGATTTGCCATAATCACCGCGCTTGACAGGCGGCTTGTGGTCGCAATGCCAGACGCCACGCATCTCAGACGCTGCTGTTTGAATTCTGGCATTTTTCGGGATAATTATTTTGGCATACTTTTCGTGAAATTATCTTACACCGCCACTACACAGTAGAATTTATTATAACTACTTCTTTTATATTCGGAAGAAACATACTCGTAATTCCACGGTCGGGCTGACTTTGTAATCTATCTGCGACGAGTAATTTTAAGAAGAATAAATATACCAGCAATTGGTAACCTTATCCTAGAACATTATCAATATTTATAATTATAACTAATAAATTACACATGTGTATCAGTGTTCATGAGTATGGCACACGTGATTTTCAAAGTCCTACACAACCATATTTAAAATAAGTGAACGACCCACGATTCGATATCGCCGCAAGAAGAGACCTTTAAGCGAGCTTCGTATACTCAGTTAACCCAAATGTAATGATATTACATTACTTCAAGGAATACTGACACATCTTTACACAGCATAATATTTGTTATTGACCATGAGACCATTTACTTGTTCGTTCATAAAGAATTTAGTGTAAATAGAAAAAAATTTGCACTTCAACTTCTAATTTCATATTTGAGTAATAGAACGCAGACAGTAGTTATGAATAGCAAGAGTTCTTCCGGATCAGCAGTGTCTATGGGTGTCCGGCAGGGTTCGATTCTGGGCCCATTTCTATTTCTTATTTACATTAATGACTTGCCTTACCTAGTAGGGGACAACCATGGTATAGTGTTATTTGCTGATGATACATCTTTGATTTTTAAGATAAAACGTCAACTTTTGTTATATGACGAGGTGAATAATGCTATTTCAAAATTAGTACATTGGTTTAACGTTAACTGAGTTAGTTAGAGTTGATTTTAAACGCCAATAAAACAAAATGTATTAAATTCACAACACCAAATGTTAAACAATTAGATGTAAATGTGCTTGTGAATGGGAAAGAGTTGAACCTTGTGGATACTGCTGTCTTTCTTGGAATAACTCTTGACGCAAAACTTCATAGGAGCCCCCATATATGTAAACTGGCAAGTAGACTTAGCTCTGCAGCTTATGCTGTAAAAAAATTAGGAATTTGACTAACGTTGAAACTGGTAGATTGGTTTATTTTAGTTATTTTCATAGCATAATGTCTTATAGTATTTTGCTATGGGGAAATGCAACTGATGTAGAAGTGATTTTTGTTTCGCAAAAGAGGGCCGTAAGAGCTATTTATAATCTTGGCTCTAAAGTGTCTCTTAGGGATAAATTTAAAGAAATTAATATCTTAACCTTGGCCTCTCAATATATATTTGAAAACGTTTTGTATGTACACAAGAACATAAACCAGTTCACTAAAAAAAGTGATGTTCATAATGTGAATACCAGGAACAAGCACAAATTAATTATGCCAGTTACCCGACTTCACAGAGTCAGTAACTCTTTTATGGGGCAATGTATACGTTTTTTACAACAAAATCCCAGAAAGTGCTAAAAGTCTTTCAATCAAAAAGTTTATATTTTATATTAAACAAAGACTTCATAAAAAGGGTTATTATAATATTAAAAATACATAGATTATGATAACCCCTGGGAATGAGGTGATCGCCGCCAAGCCATTTCTACATCTTTATGATACTGCTGTTATTGTACGTTATTTTAAAAATGACTAAAAAAAAATCCCGCTGGGTTTCTTACTGGTTCTTCCCAGGACAGAGGCATTTTTTAACAACCAGTGTAGTTTAAAAAAAAAAAAATGACTTTCAATAAGTATTATGTAAATAATCTATATTGAATAAAAAATTATTCTATTCTATTATCTATTATTAATTACTAGTGGTTATTCGAAAAATAGTACCGGGCCACATTCTTATAATTTATAATTAAATGCTGATGACCTTATATTATCCTTGATCACCATTCATCTGGACACCAAACCAGTTTTAATACGATCTTTAATAGCTTACTACTTTTTGATTTTAAATACTTGTGCAAAAAAATACATATTAAGTAAAGAATAAAATACAAATTAAATAAAAATAGTGTGGCCAAAATGTATACATTAGTTTTCTATACGGTGCGCTTGCTTACTTGCCTGAGCTTCATCTATTATTTTATTTACTTCTGGCTGTTTCACTTTCTGTATTCGTGATTTTTTTTTTATTTATCCCAATTCTCGTGTGCTATAATGCACTTTAGCCGATAGGTATCCGGCAAAATAGAATAGCACCTACCTCTTTCCTACAGAGGTGTCGCAGGAGACTACGTTAGTTTCACTAAGGTGTTGTACGGACAGCCTGTATTCGTGAAGAATAACACCATAATATGTAATGTTGTCAATATATTGCTCGTGGGAACGCAATGTAGAATAAGAATTTTTCCCGTCACATCTCTTTTCCCGCGAGCACGAAAAGTGGGCTACGTTAGAGGCCTCTGCCTACCCCATTTATATGGAAAAGTATTATTTAGGGAAAGTAGTATTATATATTTAGATACGGAGTTGCCTTCATGATATATGGTACTACAGTGCATGCAATAAATCCGTTCTTAAAAATGCAATTAATAAACTAGGTGGTACCGGCATCGTCGTTTTAACTCAGGCATACGCCTCAACTACCTTTACTTTTACTAAACAAAACAATTTAAGCCGAATATCACAATATGTTCTGTGTGCGTATTGTTCTGTAGGTACACGTGTAGTGACTCTCACACCTAACAAAATAACACGATGTAGGCGGAGTCGTATCCTAATAGAGTGCCGAAGATTACGTCAGCTGATAATAACAATAGTCATTTCTCGGAATGACTCTCGAATTTGTAATAATTGGGAGGAGGCTGTTGTGTACACTGACCGACAGAGTTCAACAACTTACGGATTTTGGAAATTAAAACAAAATTCTGCTACAGAAAAACTTATTATTTTTAATTAATCAATTAATGGCAATGTTTGTGTGCAGGGGCTTTTATTTATTTATTTATTTATTTAAACCTTTATTGCTTCCTTTACAAATAAAAGGTTACAAAGGGCGGACTTAATGCCTGTAGGCATTTTCTCCCAGTCAACCCATGGAGTGGTGAGAGTTTGATGTGGTGCAGCAATAAAGACAAACGGGAAGACAAAAAAAAATAAGAAGGATAATACATATATACTAATTATAAATATGAAATAGTAATAAACATATAGTTTTATTGTACACATATAATATAATATGACGAATAATTATACATAAAACATACATATATATACATATACATATATACATACATATCATACTTACACATATAGATAAAATAAATGCTACAAGCATTGACCTATGTACTAATAATTTATTTTGGCTTTTACTGCTTATTCGGTTTCGGGATTAGTAATGAAAATTAATGATAATATGACATATCATTTTTAAAGCACGTAATGCTTTCTGGTCGATATTCGACCACGGCCACAACTTCATCGAGATCAGAGTACTTAACTTCTATGCCGCGGGTTCGAATCCCAGTCGGTGCCAAGATTTTGTGCTAAAACATAAATTGTTTTTTTCGGGCTGGTTGTGCTGTGATTGTCCCCGTGTTTCTGACACTGCATCCTTACCCCCGATCTTACGAGTGAGTGCCTGTGTGTTTGCGCGATCACTTGTGGCACTATAATATCTCCTGCGCAGTTGATAACTCCTGATAATATTCGGAAGCAGTCGCCGTGGTCGAAATCGGTCAGGAGAACATCAATCAATTATTTACGGGGCATATGAGGCTTAAGAACGGATTTATCAAGGGGTTGAGCGCAGTGTGGTGCCACACAGAAATATTTTGGGTGACACAGCATTTGTAATGGGCAGCCGCTGCTTGCTCGTTTCGACTAGACACTTACTACCATAAAAAAAACAGAAATGTATGCTCATACGCACAGGCACTCAATTGACTTAGTCTACCTGCGCCCGATAAAACGAGACACAATCACGATAACAGTCTTTTTATTGTATAAAGTGACGAAACGAGCAAAACGTTCACCTGATGGTATGTGCAACGTCCGCCCACAACAAACGCTGTGTCACCTAGAATATTTCTGTGTGACACCACACTTTGCCCGTCACCCTGAGACATCAGTTCTTAAGTCTCAAATGCCCAGTGATTACGCTAGCTCACAGTGCCCTTCAAACCGAAACACAGTAATGCTTGCACACTAATGCTTCACGGCAGAATAATTCCTGCATAGGAATCCTACCACCAGTAAAAATAAATTTAAACGTATAATATCTATAAACGACCCAAAGCTGGGTTCAGATATAAACTGAGTTAATTTTTATGAATTTTCCGGTTATTAATTATTTAAAAAAGGAATTTATTTGTTTTGCATTACGTGAATGCAAGCGTTGCGCATTCTAAAAGCGGATAAGTCAAAGTATCTAACATTAATTCATTTCTACGACGTTGCATGTTTAGGCGCCATAAGCATCGAGATCTGAAAACGCCACTTTGGTATCTATTAATTTACTGGCCATTTGAATTATATACTTAGTTGTAAGCTTTAGATAAAAGCTAAGTGCGAAACAGAAACAGATTTACTCCAAATCGCCTGGGGCCTGAAATGAAGAAGATAATCTCCAACAAAGTACGGTGTCTACGCTTTTGCAATAAGGATATTGTTTATCATTTGTTTATTTTTGAAACTTACATCGATAGGTATATGTTGTATATGAAAATAATAAAAATGCCGTGTGGTGGACGCATAAGAGAGTCTGCCACTCCTTTACATCTCCAGAATTTTGTATATGTCGACTAAGGGAAATGTCGAAAAATTATATTTTTTGATGAGATTAATTTGAAATGTTACGTACATATCGGACTCAGTTGTCTCGGCAAGGCCAAGTTATAGGACATGCACTGCTTGTACGCAGGAATCCGGGGCACCACCAGGATACGCCGCAAATCATCCGCGGCCTCGCCCCGTTCCTTCTCACCCCTAAAGGCCATGGAAGCTTTAAAGCGAGCATTTGGCACTACGGCAATCCTTTTCGGGCAAACTTGCTCTAGTATTAGGATTTTAACAGACTAACCAAGAAGAGAGTATAAACATTTTAACAGAGAAGCAAGGAGATGAAATTAATAGCATAGGATGCGGTAGAATGTCATTTTAAAAATTTTACACACACTATTTTTCCTCTCATAAAGTTGATCAATCCTATAGACTTTAGGTTTAACTTTGGGGGTTCGGAGAATATAATAAGTGGCACTAGTGCCTGCCCACCTTCCAAGTGTCTCCAGCCAAAAGTCCTGTCGACCGTATATACAATATAATACATAGTCAATAAATACACAGACACTTTACAAATCACCTGCCATAGATGCTAAAATGGTTAAAATTTGATTAAAGCTTAACGAGAGAAGTCTTGTGCTTCACAAAAAGAAATTATGTCTGTAAGACTTATAGAATATTGTTAAATATCTGTATTTTCTAATAAATAAAATACAATAATATATATAAAATTAAAAAGAAGTTCAACTTCAACTCTTAATTTTTTTTTAATATTTATCCAACAAGGCAATACACGTTCTGACATCAAACCCTATTCAAAGCAATCAGCATAGCGGCTTGTTAAAAATGATGATGGGATAAATGGAACGGGTCTTATATGGGCCATGAAATAGAGACAAGAAAGTAGTTTCTTTCAACTCCGCTAATATAGAAATAGTTGAATGTTGATTTTTTTTTTAGAAGAGCTGAAGGCTTACCTGATGTTAAGTGATCACCGCGCCGGGTGCGTTGCCGGCCTTTAAGAAAGGAATAGGCTCTTTTCTTGAAGGTCCTTAAGTCCTGTGGGTCTGGAAATGGTCTGCAAATCTGTGTGTGGAATGCCAATCATCAAGGTGATGTGGATGAATGAATTTGATGGGAATTTCATGCCGTGCCGAGATGTACGATGGTGAAACTCAGCGGCTTTAATGATTCCGAAATATTTCTCGACACTCCCGATGGTAAATGCGATGAAAAATGCAAAGAGACGCAACGTCTCTTAGCAAGACCAATGGATCAAGCTGATCGGAAAGAATCTTATCATCGACGATTCGAGTCGCTCTATACTGGATGCGGTCTAATGGAAGAAGCTGGCAGCCCAGAGATAAGAACAGTTCTCTATGTCGCCGAAATTGCATTGCAAGTGGCTGGCCGGCATGAAATACTGTTCCGCTCCACTGAGCACGCCGAGCTTTTTGCGGCCAATTTGGCCGTGCCTTCTATGTAAACGCGGAACTGGAGATTTTGTCTAACAAAATCTCGACTGAATGAAGATGAAGATAAACTTAGTTTCTTCTCATTAACAAATGTGATCCTACACGAGGATTTTTCGAGTATCTGTGTTCAAAGACCCAGATCCCGAACAATACTCTGCAGATTATTTAAATATTTGTTCCGGACGGGATTCGAAACAGCGACCGCAGCAAAGAAAGGTAAGCTGCTGAGCCACCGCGCTAACAGAGCACCTTCAATTAAACTTATTTTTATACTTTCATTACTCTATAGGTATCCTAGAAGTTAAACAAGCAGTAGTATATCTGTAAGTTCCGGTTAGTCAAAATTACACTATCATATTATCTACATCATATTAAGTTTCGTCTATAATTCTTAAAAACTTGACATATATATAAAAAAAATCATACATAAAGTTAACAAACAATTATTTACAAATTCAGGGATGTGTTTCTTCAATTCAAATATCGCCTTTAAATATAACAAAAAAAAAAAATATTAACGGTAAATAATATAAATAAACTGGAAACATCGTGTTTTTAAATTGAAATTTTCTTTTAACTTTTCGAGTAAAGCCGGCAGGGAAGGCCAAGTTCTTTCAGGCCATTGTCGCATACCATTCCATATTTGGGAGACGCTGCCTACCAATAGCGAGTCACAGCACCAGTAATATGCACGCACCCCGAGCAATGTCGAGGAGAAAACGCCCGAGTGCGCCCGACTAAGATAAGCCTTCCGTTGCAACTTTGAATTTGCATGGACCGACACTGGTTAAAGATTAAAAGCAAATAACATGTCATATTCTGCCTAAGCGGTTGTTGTTTCTGAGAGTATTTTCATGTTGTTGAATTTTACTCAATTTCCTTACGGATATAATATTAAAGTTTAATTTTAAGCGATATACTTTTTCTGGCTGTCATCATCATCGTCATTTTAAGCCTATAACTAGTCCACTGCTGAACATAGGCCTCCCCCATAGAATGCCACAAAAGTATCTAGCTCTCATTTTGAGGGGATTTTGTCTTAGTTGTTACGCTTGGCAGGCGGGTTGGCACAGTTTATCTATTCAGAAGTACCAGCTCGCCTTTGATTTCATAGTAAGCGAGTAACCTGGGTTCGATCCCCGGTGCCAGCACCTCTAATATTGTTCTACAATTTTAAGTGCTGATTTACCACGTGCTTAGCGGTGAAGGGAAACATCGTGAGGAAACCTCCATGTCCGAGGAATAGAAATATTTCGCGGACATTTGTAGTCCGCCAACCCGCATTGGAACAGCGTGGCGGATTCTTCGTAGCTCCAAAACCCTCTCCGAAATGAGAGGAGCCCTGTGCTCAGCTGTGGGTCATTTATAGGCTGAAACTTTACTTTACTTTTTACCAGGAAGATGCTGCTGCTCATCTTCTGGTTTTAAGTTTCCCTCTGTCGATTTTTACGACACCCATGGAATGAGATGGGGTGGTAAGTTTTCTTCAGCCGCCACCACAAGTGTAAAAATCTTTTAATAAAATCGTCTTTGATTACTTGAATAAAATAATATAAAGTATTATTTTAATTATATAATAAATACTAAGGCATAATATGCACAACATAAAAATAAAAAGTACTAAAACATTTTTATCTACTGGCAGCATATATTGTCATCGTTTGTTCTATTAACCTTTAAATTTGTAGCGACATCTATGACACCACATAGTAGATTAGGGCATTGCTAAAACTTCTTGCGACGCGTTGTCGAAGTTTAATAAAAAATCAGTTAATGTTTATTTGAAAAAATTAAGACTCGGTTACATAATGCACTTACACTTTTTGGAAAATCCTTTTAAGCAAGTCTTTGTTTGTGTAAGCTCTTTCATAGCCATTTATAACATTTAGTGATTTGATTTTGAAGCTACATTTTGTTTTAGAAATAATAAGTTAAAATAATCGGAGTAACATCGCAGCAATTATGGGCAGACGTTGTATTTACCATCAGGTGAATGTTTTGCTCGTCTCGTCACTTTATAAAATAAACAAAAAAACTTTTAATTATTATTTGTGTCAGGGAGTTGACCGAGGTGACCGAGTTGCCGTGTTCAGTAAATGCGGTAGAGCTGCTGTCTCTACCTGCTCCTTACGAGATAGTAT
Source organism: Luehdorfia chinensis (assembly GCA_019845155.1). NCBI lineage: Eukaryota > Metazoa > Arthropoda > Insecta > Lepidoptera > Papilionidae > Luehdorfia > Luehdorfia chinensis. The sequence continues at coordinate 3,884,820 of JAHVAK010000206.1, read as the reverse complement.
CCTACAACTTATAGTTCCTTTCCCAACTTCCCATTCCCTACACTGAGCCAGTCGTTGCCGTCCCAATGGCTAGCTACACGTGTGAACGCAATGGGGAGCAAGAATTTTACTTTGTACTAAAATGGCGGCGACATGGTTCGCCGTCCGTTACATGTGTCGTTCCGGGCGAGGGCGAAAATTGGGCTACGGATGTGGTCTCTGCCTACACCTTATATGGGAAAAGGCGTGAATGTATGTATATATTTATTATAGAAACGAAGTTAAAGATGTCGATTGTAAAGCATTTTTACATCGATAGGACTCAATACACGTTGTTATTAATAACGAGATATTTATGATGATGTATTTTTATGATTATAGTGTTAGTAATTTATTTTACCTTTTTTAACATATATGTCATCGTCTGCTTAACCAATAAAATTATTCTTTGGTATCACGTCGTCTAGGCAGTGTAATAAGTGTTCATCGACACCGCGGCACCGTCACGTGTGCCTAGCTAGCTATTAGAGACACTATTTCATCGTTCAACTTACCCCGTGTGGCCCGCAACTTTGTGTTCGAGCAGACATATTTCAGATTTATAGACTTTTATGCTTATTTCTCAAAATACCTTAAAATAATGTTTTGATTATTTAAATGCGTCATTAGAATCAGTTTCAATTCTTTTTATTCAATTTAGACTTGTACAAACAAATCGTATACGGAACCTGTAGTCAAATGTTTCAGTGTACTTACCATACTTAGTCTTCGCCCGTTTTTGTATTAGCATATACAAAAAGCCGTCTCAAGAGTCGGCACGGTCAGAATCAATATCAGTTTTGCTGTAGGAAGTCTGGTAATCCGTGAAATACCAGTGATTTGATAAAGTCATCATTCTTTTAGAAAAGAAGAAAATGAAGAAAAATTAAAATTAAGTCCAGTTATCACAACTAATTAATAACTCAGTTATTTAATTAAACAGCAATATAAAAAAAATACATATAGGTTTTTTAGTCTCAAGAACCAAAATAATCTCAAACAATTTTAAGATGTAGATGACAAATTGTATAGTTTGCATAATGATACAACAATTAGTAAAGAAATCAACAAATAAAGCGGCAAAACCATTCAATATTGTTGCGACAGTAGTATATTCAATTAAGAAATTAAATATACTGACGCAACAACTGCTATCTTGATAAAAAGAACCATGTGAGAACATGACACATCTTAAATACTTTGTTGCATTATATGAATTCTAATTGCAGTCTTAGCTGTAGAAAATAATGTATAAGTATATAACTTGTTATACAAAGTAGTGTAAGGAAATGTAACGGTAATTAGATAGTGTGGAAAGTGAAGATTTAAATATAAATAATAATATGTTATGTTCTAGGAAAATAAGAACATGCATATCATTAGATATATCGATTTATTATACGATTAAAAAGTATCGGCGCATTTCTCTTTATTTTCTTTCTTCTCCAATCAGTATCCACATATATCGTATGCATAAAGAATACTGGCTTATCACAATATAGTTGATTTCAGAAAAACCGCTTTTAAACGTCTTGCAAACGAGGTCTGATAGGCTTATTGGCAAATGAAATAAATATGTAATTGATAACTAAATAATAATAAACATTACCGACTCTTTTAAAAAATTAGATATCAATTCTGGCCCTAAAAATACTCTAATAATAAAAGCCTCAAGCTCTAATAGATCAGTATTCTATTAAGCATGCTATATACGTGAATACTGATTGGAGAAGAAAGAAGATAAAGAGAAAAGTGGACAAAATTTTTGTTTTTCAAAGAAAACTATCAGTTTAATAAGCAAGTGTTCAGGCATTATGTCTCCAATGAACCATTTTTTAACACGCTTTTATTAGTTAAACCTTTATGTATAAACCTTTATGTTTGTATGTAAATAACTAACAATGTAACAAAATCTTTCAATTCAATTTTCACCCAATCCCAGAAGTTCGAAAAGTTTGAAATTTTGCACACGTATTATACACCGATGACAATACAATAATGTCATGAAGATCATCAACCCATTGCTGTTCAAGCTTGTTTTTTTAGATTTTAAGCTATACTACTAATTATAATACTACTATTAAACAAAACCTAAACAAATTTGATGGGTTAAATTTTACTCAACAACTAACAGCTATAACAGCATAAGTTCGTCGTCTAGTTTGAAACAGTTTTCTAACTTTATTGTTAGAAACCAGCACACGCTATGTGTTCTTGATCGTTAAATAAATCCAAGATTATTTTGGTCAGTGCTAATCATACATAGTCCTTTTAATTTTTATTTTATTTTTTTCTAGCGATATGCCAAAAAATGAATAGTCAGTATGTATATCATTTTTGAGAGGATGATAGAACTGGGCCGTCAAAAGTTTTCACAGGTTCCAGAAATACTAAATGTGAAATGTTAGTCGGTTACAAATTAAAAGAATTTAATTGTATACAATTTTTGATTAATGGATACAGCTGATTTTATTATTGGAGATACACACAAGACTAGATAACAATTAACTCCAGGAAATGAAGTTTTAAGATATGTGCGGCGCAATATTTTTGGTAAATACCACATTCATCTCAGTTTCGTCAAGATACATGGCAAATCCTAGAGAGAGGGATTTTAAAAAAAAACAATTTTCACAAATAACCAGAAAATAATGACAGAAAACGCAATGCGAAATGCATTGCGTTTTCTGTCATTATTTTTATTATATTCATTCGTAACAACTATGAATATAAATATAAATAGATAAAAAACTTCAATATCATTTCGTAATAAACCGCAAATGGTCCGGTAATCAAAAATAACCACGGAACATCCCAATTACAAAAAAACGAACGTTGCATCAGCGAGATTCAAATTTGAATCGAAGAGCCGGTATTTTCGCGTTTGGCGAAACTTACATCACGACCTTCTCACAGTGGTCGTTATAATCCAAACGAACGTGGGTTCGTCGACCTTAGCCAGCAATGCAGATGCGATGCCCGCTGGTTCACATGTAGCGCTACAACCTCCCACGTGAGGGAGTCACTTATTGTAGGAGAAAGCGGAAGAAGGCGCCGCTTCGATTTTTTTAATTTTAATTAACAAATACCTTGTGGTGGTGGCTTAAGAGAATCTACCACCCCATCTCATCTCGTGGGTGTCGCAAAAGTCGACAGAGGGAAAATGAAAACCAGGAGATGGGCAACAGCATCTTCGTGGAATATCTGAATAAATAAACTGCGGTTGGCAACGCGTCTACCAAGTGTCGATAACTATGGCAAAATACCCCCAAAATGAGAGCTATCTGTAGCAATCTATGGGAGAGGCCTATGTTAAGTAGTGGACTAGTGATAGGCTGTAATGATGAGGATGAACGAAATAAATAGACAAGGCTTGTCTCTACGAAAGAACGTCGACGTTATGGAAATGCAAACGAATTGAAATTGTTCGTTTATGTATTAAATTATACAAGTCTTATCTATCTTCGACTTTATTCCGTACCGAAAAGGAATAATGTCTTCGTTAATGCGCAAACCCGTTCTTGAAATGTACCAATAACTCTATTTAAAAAAATCTTTATAAAAAAATCTTACTGTACTGTAAACTAAGATCAATGATAGTGTTATGTAATAGACAGTAATAAATAAGGGTTACCTAAACAGAAATAAAGCACAGAAATCGCTCATACCTTTTGACTTGCATCGAGCTCGGCCAAGAAGTCCACCTACACAATGAGTTCTCGAACTAAATTCGTGGTGATTTGGGAACTTTTTGTTGGTATTCAAATTGGGTGCTTCGTTACAAGTTAGCTCGCGCCAACGGACTCGGTGTATTTGCGAGTAATATGATTTAATTTTGTCAATGTCGCCACGATTTTTCTTGGTGTCAAATTTCAAAAACTTTTTAAACTACTCTGTTATTAGATTTCTCAGTACAAATTGTGTTAAATGTATATTGTAAATGACTTTTTGCTCATGTTTAGAGACAATTTTTGATTATTTCCTCTTGTGTATAAATGAAAAAGTCTCTGAGGGTCAGGGCTATCAATTAAAATTAATGTTTTAAATTTTGTATTTAAATTCCATTGATTTTTGGTTGTTACCTTATAACAGGTAATATCGTGTGTGATAAATAAGACTTTGTGTTAATGTAAAATGTATATGAATATAACGGATATTCCAAAATTCCAGCGAATTCATGGAGAGTTAAAAATACTTTTTTTTGGATTTTACTTAATTTTTTTGAGTAACAGTATGGTGTGCATGTTTAACAATATATTAATAAAGTAGAAAAGTAACGTAACGGTCTATAAATGTCACACTGCTGAGTACAGGTAATTTCTGAAAAGGTTTAAGAGCCGGATAGAGTCCGCCATCGTGGTCTAAACAGGGGTTAGGTGAATTCGAATGACCTTGAAATATTTTAATTACTCCGATATATTCGTTTCATCCCGATGTTTTCCTCCATTGAGCACCTGGTAAATTACTTACTTAAAATTTAAGAACAATTTTAGAGGTAATCGCGTAATACCTACCACCTACCTAATAAAAGTTTAAAGGGCACCGAGAGTAATTACGCTAGCGTAATTACTGGGCATATGAGAATTAAGAACTTATATCTCAGGATGACGGGCGCAATGTGGTTCCACACGGAAATATTCTCGGTGACACCTTATTAGTTATGGGCAGACGTTGCACATAGCATCTGGTTAACGTTTTGTTCGTCTCGTCTAAAAAAATTACAATAGTTCTTAGTGCCTTTCAGACCGAAGCACAATATGTTTGCACACTACTACTTCACGGCAGAATAACTGGCCCTGCCTAGCCTACCTAGACGGATATCTGCATAGGGATCCTACTTCCAGTAAATGTCCGCCGTTGATCTTGTTATCGCTTATTTGTAACGAATGTCTAGCCGTTCTTAGCCCTTTATACAAAAACGGTCAAAATTTTTAATTATCTGATGCTTTGTACACCATTACATTTTTAGTATACATCACTTTCATCGTACATCAGTAATACGAAATAGAAGAACAGAACAACAGTATAAACTTAAATACTTACGCGTACAAGTATCACAACTAAATTGTTGTACATCCACAAGTGGAAAAAGAACAGCTCAGATAGAATAGTCTCGACGAATAGGTCGACTCATGAGTCATGACTCGACTGTCTTGGGAGAGACGTAGTCACGATTGATTACTCCTCCCTCTGTTGTGAGCTATAGAAAGTTTTGACGCGAGGAAACCGGCTAAACAAAAACTATAGAGTACAGATGCGCTATTATAAACGAATTTTATTCATTGTCTTCGGTGTTTGTTGATTGAATAGCGTAAATGTTTGCCGATCATGAAATAGTGAAGTGAATTAATTGAAAATCCATTTCATTCATTTATTGCATCCTTTTAAGTTTTGTCTTAAATTAAATGAAGAAATCGAAAATAACTAAAAACGTGTTTATTTAGGGGAAGATGAAAAGCCACCGCACAGTGATCCCGGTGAAGCTTAAGCCGGCAATAACCTAAGATTTAGAACACACAAGAACATTAGAAAAAGTTTTCTGGCCAATTATCTGGTCTCTGTTACACTTTGCTGCAATGCAAAACACAGCAGCATATCTTGAGAATAGTAATGATGACGACTTCCTGGCATATTCACGTGTGACATTTTTTGGTAAATAATCAAAAGACACATATTCAGGAATTTCTTTTCGAAATATTCTGTTAGCTAGTGTAATTACTGTGCACATGATACAGACATAAGAATTGATGTCACAGGGCGACGGTCGCTGTGTGGTGTTATATAGATGTAGAAAATGAGTAAAAAATTATTTATGATAAAACATTAATTTGCTTGTATGTCAAAAAATTCATAATTATTTTTATATGCCATTCTTTGGTGTATGGATATGGATATGTACAATACAATATAGCGTTGAACGTAAAGCAAGTATCAGAAGTAATATTGACACACCAGATAAAAAATTGAAATGTGAATAATATACAACATTGAAATTAAATAATCACTCAAAGTCAGACTTTATGCCAAAATTTCCAACAGGATTAAGACACACTCTCCTCTCTGTGTTATTCGTAATTCTTGGCTGTGAACTCTTAAGCCATGTCTGACGTTGTCGAAGCATTGTAGAAATTCCCCCGACTCAACGTAGTTTCACAAACTTTGGTCCCGAAAAAAAATTCTGCGAAGAAATTCCTAACAAAAAGTCAACGAGATTAGAATTTTAATCGAGAAACCATTTATTTAGTTTAGAAGGGATGTCTTTGGAATCATTAACAAGTTCCAATTTCATTTCGAAATGTAATAAGTTTTTTGACTAATAATAGACTGTAAAGTTTAGAAAGCAAAACACTTTTTTGGTTTAATATTTTTATTGTGGAAGTTTGCCTTGACTTGCGACGAATGGTTTTACAATCAGAGTACCCGCGAAATTAATCTTTATAAATTAACTGCTGTAAAAGTTCAACTGGAGGCCTCATCTCATTTTTTGAGAGTAAAGAAACCGGACACTTTACTCCATTACGGGTTGGTGTACGTCATATATTCTTGATATATTTAATGTCGATCTTCCAGGATTTTTCATGACGTTTATCTTAGCCGCTGATTACGTAGAAAAAAACACATAGTAACGAGTTTACTGGTGAAGACACAGAGGATCGAACTCGGGTTTCTTGCTTACTACGAAATTTAGTGGCCTATAATCTACTACGTTTGTCTAAGTCTAGCTAAATGGAGACTAGACTAGTGGACAAACTAAATGGAGTGTAGGGCGAAAACCCTTGTTCCTGTGCCTTCAACACTGAATTCGAATATTCCTTTGGTCATATTGCTTAGGCTTTGGAAGATATCGGTAGGTGACGACAAATAAGATCCTACGTGATTGTGCGACTATACGATTTTGATACTATAGTCCTTGCAGATACGTGTCCACCTACTACCTATATGCATAGTAGAATAGCACCTAACTGTTTCCTAGCGAGGTGTCGTAAGAGGCGACTAAGGTATTTTACGGACAGTCTTTATTTGTGCAGAATAACACCATAATATGCTATGCTGTCACTATACTGCTCGTGGGAACGCAATGGAGATTAAGAATTTTTGTGACTCTTACCAAAATGGCGGCGACGTGGTTCACCACCCAAACGTCTCGTTTCCCACGGGGGCCAAAAGTGGGCAAGGGCGTATGTATCTAATAAATGAGGATGACAGCCGTGTGGTGGTATTCTAAGAAAACATGCCACCCCATCTTACTCTGTGGGAGTCGTAATAGTCAACTAAAGATAATGCTCAGAAAATGTTATGGCTTCTGACACATAGCGGAAGGACCATTTTGAAATACCCGACCGAAAATACACAGACTGGTGGCGGGCGACTATTGCGATTGGCAACCTGCTAAGCGTGGTGATACGGCAAATAATTCCTCATGGGATAGGTTTCTGTCCAGTAGTCGACTATCAAAAGGCTGACGATGATGATGATAATTAAATGTCAGGTTGGTAGGTAGTAGCAGTGAGAAGCTCCAAATCGGAAAGGAAGCTTATCATACCATAATAATGGGTCATGTCTACGAATTCTTTACATTTATATAATTTTAGACGTCATTTAAACATATATAATAAAAAAAAAATTGTTAATGAAACTTCAATAAATTTCGAAGTAGTTTGACGATTTTGGTCATTCTCGTTCCCCGGAGCTGTTTCAAAGTGCTTCAGATCGTTCATTCAAAGCTGCTTGTGGTTAGTATTGCAAACTTTGCATGCTCTTTGAAACAAAGACCTTACGTTGGCTGTCCGCTTCGTATAGCGTTGCAATACCTGCGAGATGTTGCATAATTCAGTTGATTGTTAGTTGTTTATTACTAAACAACTAACAATTTACTAACTAACAAACTAACTAGTTAATTCAATCAAATAAAACCATAATAAATATGTTAAATTTAAACCAGACTTATAACAAAATATATTTTCAAATTAATATGCCGAGACAACACATGTTTTCATAAAAAAGTAGCTAGAGGGCTAGGCGCTAGCTTTAAATTTCATAGTATGCAAGTGAATTGGGTTCGATACCCGGTGCCGGCACCACTAAAATTGTTGATGGCAATTTTAAGTGTTGATTTGCCACGTGCTCGGCGGTGAAGGAAAACATCGTGAAGAAACTTGCATGTCTGGGGAATAAAAAATATTTCGAAGACATGTGAAGCCGCCGTATTTAAGCAGCGTTGCGGATTCTACCTGTCACCAAAACCCTCTCAGAGGATGCCTATGTTAAGCAGTGGGACATTTATAGGCTGTTACTTAGCTTTACTTACTTTTACTTTACTTTATTTTACTTTACCATTATTTTTCTTAATCACCGTTTTTTTTTAAATATATCTTAGTCATTCGGAATGTGTATTCCGAATTCCACAGAGTGGCCTTTTTTTATGATGCTATTTATTTCTTCATTATAAAATCCGTGACCACAAATCAGGTTTAGGTGAGACATTAAAAATGACAAATTATTCATTAGAGTAGCGAATCATTTGATACTCGTAATGTAAGCGGTTATTATAAAAAAATCCATCACTTCACTTTAGCCCGCCATAAGTCCAGTGCTGAACATAGGCCTCCTCCACACATTGGGGGAATTTTGTCATAGTTGCCACGTTTGGTGGGCGGGTTTGCAACCGCACTTTATTTATTTATCTGTTCCAGGAAGATGCTGCTGCCTTTTACGACACCCACGGGACGAGAAGGGGTGGTAGATTCTCTGAGGCGTTAAAAAATACATATAAAAAATACATTAATTATGATAATATTTTGCTGTTTTGTGAGCGCTCCATAGGAAGTAAAAGTTACGCTAAGGGTAATTGTATAATTATTATAATACGAGTACGTAATAATTATAATACGTAAATGCTGCACTAAAAACATATTTATTACTTAAAATTTATATATTTTTAGTGCAGTACTCTCAAGAAGATAAAATAAAAATAAACCTTACTAAGAAAGATTAATGTAATCATGAAAATATATTCACTTGAATTAAGATATATAAAAAAGTTAAATAACCATTTCACAGTTGTGCTTTGTTTCTCAAATAATTTCTTTTTATATTGATATTTAAATGAGGCCTTTTTATTATTTCTAAAATAATAAATATACATACAATAGTTTAAAAGGAAAAAGAAGTCCAACTACACACGAACAGCTGGACGGATTCTAATGAAATTTGGCTTAGAGGTATAGGAAAGACTATCGTGGTATAGGAAATGGGATAGTAGTTTTAATTATAAAAAAATCAATTAATCAAAATGTCTACAATGCATGCATGTTGCCAATGATGTAATATGGAATCGAGACGTGGTCCTAAACTGCAGGCCGCATGAGGAAACTCTAAGTTGCTCAGTGAGTTATGGAAAGGGTTATGCCCGGTGTTTCTATGCGAGATAAATTCCGTAACGATGATATCCACAGCAGAACTGGACTAACCGACATATTCCTAATGATCCCGTAGGGGAAGTAAGGTTCTGGATTGGCAACCTCGTACAAATGGCCGGCAAATGGAGTGTAGGGCGACCCCCTCACTGGATTTTTTTAAAAAATGTCCTAAAGTAGGATTTCTCCTGTGTCGAGGGTGCGCTTTACAGAGATAAATTCAACATGCCAGACCTGGAACAACTATCTGTAGGCCATACATATAGGGTTTGATTCCGTGCGGGAATCAAACCTGCGACCTGCAGCGCGGAAGCGAAGGGCTTAGCCACTACCCCAACGGAGCCTCTTGATACTTGATAGCGCGGCGATCTTGCAAAGTCGATGGATGAAGGTGGCTTGAGACCGTGTTTTGTAGCGATGGGGGAGGGCTATGTTTAACAGTGGATTTGTACATACATAAGATCACGACTGTATCCCATAAGGGGTAGTCAGAGACTGGGCACTCACTGCAAAAACAGATGACTGCCACAGTCCACATTTCACCAAAACAATATAATGCACTTGGTGTGATAGGTGGTGAGCCCATCGCCACCATGCGCTGTTGGGTGCACAGTGCAGTTTAATTCCTTACTCGCCTTTTACGAGATCCATTGGATGAGATGGAATATTAATTTATCCCCTGCGAAGTCCATACGATTATTAGAAAGAAAGAAAGAAAGAGATATTTATTTGAAGCAATCACAAAAAAAAATACAGGTCACAATTTTCCAATTAATAAACATACAAAACAAAATTAATAATTAAAAAAAAGGAACAACAATTTGGCAAATGCCATAAAACTTAAATTTAAGGAAAATAAAAAAATAAAATAATAATAATAATGAAACAAAAAAAAGTGGTAAAATTATATATCCATCTGTACATGGTGCAATGCTTCAAAAAGGAATGCCACTCAGGATATGCTAGGATGCCCAACACAACCTCGCCCTGATTTTCAGTGGCATCCTATATAACTATTTATATACTTACACAATATTTTTATACACATATATATATATATATATATATATATATATATATATATATATATATATATATAAATATACACATACATACATATGATCATAAACACATACATGCACAAATATTAATATATAAATACTGATAATGCTAATTCTTTGCGGGCAGAGGGCTAGCGGTTTCCGGTTTCCAGTAGCAAAAAAAAAATGATGTATCAAACAAAACTTAAAAAAATTAAAATAACAATAAATAAATGCAGGCCCTATAAATACTGCGGGTGTGGAATGTAAAAAAAAAAAAAAAACTATTTGACAAAATGAACGATGCGTAGTCCCACTACTCTTTTACCTCGTCGCGAGCTCCGAATTCCGAGTAACTGAACATAGAACTAGTCACCGTCCTATAAATTATTATATTAGTCTTATAGGTTTTTTCTAGTGTATAGAGGAGAGAGAAAAAAAACAAAAAACCTTTGTGAATCGAGCATATTAAAGAGGGACATTAAATTAAGAGAAAAAGAGAAAAAAAAATAAAAACATTAAAAAAAAATACTGCGTATACCGGAGGATCCGTAATAAAAAAAAAAAGTAAGTTTAAATTGAATGTTAATAAGCTAAGATTGTAGTTGCTGATTCAATAGAAATAATTTATATTTAGTTCGAAAATTGTGCACTGATTGCAGGTTTCGAAAGGGCGGTGGAAGGTTATTCCAGCACTTGGTGGCAGTGTACCGGAAACTTCCTCGGAATGCAGCAGAATGATGAAGCGGTATCAACAACAAGTATGCCGAAGCTCTTGTAGAACTCGACACTGTATTACTCTTGTATTTATTACTGTATGTGATGTTAATTCTGCATCCGCAATTCACATTCAGGGCACCCCTCACCCTCCCACAATACCGTGCACTAGCAAACACCACTCGTATCCAAAACCAAGTTCCCACGCACATTGATCTTCAAAAACTTGTTAATACACACAATTTTGATTTAACGTGTAGATCTTAGCAAATTAACTTTGTTTCGTTCCCATTGTTCTAATAGCTTTCCGCTAACTAACGCATGATCCTATTAACAAGGTATCAAAATGTATTGTATCATCATCATCATCATCACTTCAGCCTATCACTAATCCACTGCTGAACATAGGCCTCCCCCATAGATTACCACAAAAGTTTGTAGCTCTCATTTTGGGGGGACTTTGCCATAGATGCCACGCTTGGCAGGCGGGTTGGCAACCGCAGTTTATTTATTCAGATGTTCCTGGAAGACGCTGCTGCCCATCTTCTAGTTCTTATTTTCCCACTGTCGACTCTTACGACACCCACGGGATGAAATGGGGTGGTAGATACTCTTAAGCCGCTACCACACGGCACTATGTAATGTATTGTATGTATTTCAGTAATACTAAAGTACTTTACGGACAGCTTTTATTCGTGCAGAATAACACCATAATGTTCAAAGTAATCTACCGCTCCATCTCATCCCGTGGGTGTCGTAAAAGTCGACATTGGGAAAATTAAAACCAGGAGATGGGTAGCAGCATCTTCCGGGAGCATGTGAGTAAATAAACTGCGGTTGCCAACCCGCCTGCCAAGCGTGGCAACTATGGCAAAACACAATGGCCCCTAGTCTCCGGCGGCCCCGCTAGTCCTGGCTACGGTAGCGGTCATAGTAACGGCGGGGCAGAGGGTGCGAAGAATCTCCGGAGGAGGAGATCTTGCTACAACCACCGACGACTGGACCTGGCAACATTCAACGTACGCACGCTGAGGACCTTGGACGTGAAGATCTTGGAGCTGGAAGAGGAGGTGAGCAAGTTACGTTGGGATATTATAGGATTATCTGAAGTCCGAAGACAGCGGGAGGATACGGTAATCCTTGAATCCTGTAACTTGTTCTACCACCGGGAAGGCGACCATCTGTACCAAGGAGGTGTCCTGGAGCTACTAATTTTTGTGGCAATCTATGGAGGAGGCTTATGTTCAGCAATGGACTAGTGATAGGCTGAAACGACTAGCTAGCTAGACTAGCTGTCACTATACTGCTCGTGGAAACGCAATGGGGAGTAAGAATTTTTTCGACTCGTACAAAATGGCGGCGACGTAGTTTGCCAACCGTCACGTCTCGTTTCCCGCGAGGACGAAAAGTGGACTACGTAATTGGTCCTACCCCTTATTGATGTTTTTAAAATTCTAGTTTTTGAACAACATTTCTCTGGCATATAAGAGAGTATCTATGCGAGGAAGTATGGAAGAAGCTATTATGGATATCAGGCTATCTTCTGTAAGTACCTAATGACATCGCAAGAATGCGGTGCATTTGCGGTTAACTGTCGTGTACTGCATGTGACGTGTTTATCTATAAATAATTTCCAGAAATAACTATGTAGGGTGATCGTAAATCGTATTAATTAGTTAATAATGTATGAATTATTAATAATCCATTACAGGTCTTGATTACAGCGGCTAATTTATTGTAGGATAGCTTTAATCTTATTCAAAAGAACTATTAAACACGAATAGCGACTATTGAACAAAACATGTTAAAAATTTAAAGAAATTCCGACTTTTATAATTCATGCTGCAGGATTATAAGAAATAAAGTGTTACTCGTAATTCTCTACATAATCAGGCTTATCCCACAAAGAGAACAGTTCTTTAGAGATTATTACTATTAAGACTCAGACGGTAAAAAAATTACTAATATCTTTTGATGTGAATCGAAAGATATCATAGCGTAGGATATCAAGTTCAAAGCGAGTTTATTAGCCTATCGTTTGTATTATTTGCTTGCCACAAATGCCTTCTGATTCTTTTCACCGCTTCTTATGTATGTTACATTAGAATAAAAAACAAAGCTCTATTGATTTTTTTTAAAGTCTAATTAAAAGCCACAGTAACTCAGGGTGCTTGCCTTTAGTTTTTAGGTACGCGAACGACCTCCTGTCGATGTTTAATGACGGCACCATTAAAACCAAAAAAGTAAGTAACAGCCTTTAAATGTCCCACCGCTGACGACAGGTCTTCTCTCATTTCGGAGAGGAGAATTCTTGGAGTCGGATGGTGTCCGGCACGCTGCTGCAATCACAAGTCGTTAAAATATTTTGAATATATAGAAGATGTTGTATTATTTGCTTTTCATGGTTTTGATGAACATGAACACTTTATACCTAAAAAGTGTTCGGTGGTAAAGTTTGACGACCACGTCCCACGTCGCGTGCACCTGTATTTGTTGGTCCCGGTGATTTCCCGCCCAAACTGTGTATACTAAATATTTATATATATATATATATATATATATATATTTAGTTATATATAATTTTGCCACAAAAGGAACTTATCTAATATAATAAGTATCGTAATAATGACGACCGCGTGGCCTAGTGGTCAGAGTCCCTGACTTCTACGCCGCGGGTCCTGGGTTCGAATCCCAGCCGGAGCCAACATATGTGCTAAAACACAAATTGTTGGCTTTCGGGTCTGGTTGTGTTGTGATTGTCCCCGTGTTTCTGGCACTGCATCCTAGCCTACCTCCGATCTTATCGCATCAGCGCTACATCGGGCGCGGGTAGGTTGGGACGAGTGAGTGCCTCTGTGTTTGCTGCGTACACTTGTGGCACTATAATATCTCCTGCGCAGTTGATGGCTCTCGACAGTATTCGGAAGTTGTCGCCGTGGTCAAAATCGGCTAGGAGAATCATTAAAAACTCGTAATTTCACTACATTAAAGTTCGTACTTACCACGAGTTGCAATTTTTTATTCGATAGATGTTTGAAAACTCATCATTCACTAATGCCCTTCATGGCTGCTAAAGTTATAAGGCTCATGAAATCTAAGGAGACGCCAATGTCCAGGCTCTGTGTTGGATGGAAGGATCACACCCAGTGTGAAGAAGTATGATGATGCTGATGATCTTCTCGCCAATTTCGACCACGGTGCCACATTCTGGTGACAATCAGAAGTTGTTATCAACGCATGACACATTTTAGTGTCGTAAGTTTAGTGACTGAATAAATAAGAAAAATTAAATATATCTTTGTGTACCTCAAAACAGAATAACTTATTACTAATATCTGGAGTCTCCTTTTAAGCATATCCTTAATAAATAATTCCTCGTGCCTGGGAAAGCCGCTGTTCTATTTTTCATATTAAGTTAATAAATTTATATTAAGTATTCTACTTTCAGCTAACATCTTATGTAATGTGTTTAACGGTGCGTATGCCGCGTGCTTGTGGTTGCGCGTGTGCGAGCTCGGACTTGTGGGTGTAAACTTACAAAGGTATTATACTCTCATGTTGTAAAGGTTTCTTCGTTTCATCATAGATTAACTTTTGTATCCACTTTGTTATTTCAGCTTTGCAGTCACGGTAAGTATTCGGGTATATATTTATTTTATTATTTAAAGATGATACGGCCATGGAAAAGGGTAGGCCAGATCGGGTAGTCTGATCTGGTGAGGACGTAACCTGTAACCAGTAATCTTTGGATGGTTCGCATCTCAGTAACTTGAACGGGCGTTGATCTACCTCTCCTATCATATATTGGTCTTGACCTAGATCAACGCCTATGCTGCTCACCTGTCCCGTGGGCAGCATGGCTAATGGTTTTGGGGGAGAACGCAAGTCGTGATGATCCCCAAAATAAGTCTGAGGAGTTTTCCTTCTCGTGGTTGCCGCCTGTTATTGATCTGGTTCAATAGGAAACAGATAGAACAAAAACACTCAGACGTACCTCAAAACGACCCCTGTCCCCCTTGTCCTACATCCTCTTCCACTTTTCCCCATACCCGATCCTAAGTCTCTTCCCCACATGTCTGTCGGGGATTGTTGGCGTATCCAGCAGACTAAAACACCCAACTGCGCTAGGACCTGCGCAGTAGAGTGCCGTAAGCGGGGATGACGGAGTCCTGGAGAGTTGAGCCGATCGTCACATGGGGTATAAGTGGCGTTAGGCAACACGCCCTCTTTGGTCCCGATTTCAAGCGAAACGGTTTCCCTGTCCGCTAGCCACGGATGGGGAAATGGCCACGTGTCCCGTCAGAGGGCCACAGGCGAAGGGCGTGGGGTCCGCAGACTTTGCCCTAGGAGACCTAATGCGGTGGTAAAAGCCATGCTGACGGAGCGTGTGAAGGCTAGTTGTAGGCAGTAGGGATGGGCCACTTCAGCCCTATCTGCCAGCCGGACCAGCACCTGATGTCGCGCTGTAAGCCAGCTCTGCGTCCCTATATACTCCCTGTAATCCTAACGTCTGAAAATACCAAGTAGGACGTTCCCAAAGGTGCGGTCTCCATGGAGGATGGGAAGCTTGGAGGACGAATTGTTTAAACAATAATGGATGGTTCAAGGCCCAAACAAACCCATACAACACAGGCGTCACAGGTGCAAACCATAGATGCCAAACTTAAACATGGAGAGAACACTAGCATGCTGGTAGTCCCATAAATTACCAAAACACCTTCCAACGATGATGGTCCCTCGGGTAAACATCTGGACGTAAACCCATTGAAGGGAGAGCGTATCGCTGAAGGTCGACCTGTGGTGAAAACTAAGCGCAATGACAAGAAAGCCAACGCACAGCAGGGTGACTCAGCAAAGCGGATTCAAAGCGGATCTCGACGGTCAGCTACTCCTCAGTTGCCATGACGGAACTGTGCGTCGCAGTAACATGCGCACGCACGGGCCATTTGTCGAAGAGAGATGCCGACAAAGTTCCCACTGGCATCTAAATGAGGATAATAAATGAAGCCTGGAACACACAGGATCCTGGAATAGCAGGACCTGTATCCAGAGGCAAACACATACACACTGAAGGTGTAATAAAACTGGTGCGAAGACCAGACACTTCAGACACTTGTGGCTGCACGGGAATATCTCGGACCCGAGCCTTGTCTCTGGCCTTCAGCTGGTGACAAATCGACAGACTGAACTACCACGACGTATACGTTGTGGTGTTCTCATCCCAGACGAGCAGTAATCTGGAAGGACTCACGCGACATTGACGCGTGTTGGCTTGCCAGAACCCCTGGATCGAAGTACCGAAGTAGTTGCTAATCGATGCTGAAAAACAGAGTGACGGGTGGTTCGTGGTGGTCTCGATCCCAGAGAATCAAATCCCGGCACTGATGAAGGTTGAACGCAGCCTGGCATGTGCATGTGGGGCGGTGAATTTCAGGGTCGGGGCGGCCAATTTGTCGAAACTCCCCCGGATCGTTACTCTGCGGGCATCTCGGGCTCTACCGGCACCGCGTCAACTGTCGCACAGAACTCCCAGTCGGCAAAGGAGTGTGATGCATCCGTAATCGGGTCAGAATCTCCTGCCGACCCTGAGACTAAGGATTACCTCTCTGTAGAGGACATGAATTGCACGATGTCATCCAACTCTGATACATTAGAGGATGATGAGGCTCAGGGTCTACTGGCTGTGCTATACATTGGCGAGGATGATGGAGGCGCCCTCAGTCATGGCGGCCCCTTCGTCGCCAATTAAAATTTTAGGTGGTCAACTTACGTAGACTGATACTTTTATAAAAACGTGAAGCACTAATGTGCGAACATTACTGTGTTTCGGTTTGAAGGGCACTGTGAGCTAGCGTAATCACTGGGCATATGAGATTTAAGAACTTATGTCTCAGGGTGATGGGCACAGTGTGGTGTCACACAGAAATTTTCTGGGTGACACAACATTTTTTATGGGCGGACTTTGCACTTACCATCAGGTGAACGTTTTGATCATTTCATCACTTTCTCCAATAAAAAAAAGTATAAAAAATGCATCAGGTATTGACGAACTGTGGGATAGCGCAAATTTTGCAGTAAAATAGAAACCTGTGAAGAAGCAAATCGGGTAAGGAAAGTCCTGGCCCAACAAACCACCTCAGGGCCTAGCACGCTCCGCAAACCTAATAATACATACACCACATCGCCAGCTGAGGCACAAAAAATACTGCTAGTATCACATTACCCGGGGTGTAGACTAGTTCAGGAAATAGACTGGCAAGAGGAAAGAACAATCCCAAACAACCATGACTGGAACTATGCTCAACGCATAGTAACAGAAGGGTAAACTACTATAGGGTAGGTTACTGGTGGTAGGATTCCTATGCAGGAATCCGTCTAGGTAGGTACCACCCCAGGGCCAGTTATTCTGCCGTGAAGCAGTAGTGTGCAAACATTACTGTGTTTCGGTTTGAAGGCCACTGTGAGCTAGCGTAATCACTGGGCATATGAGACTTAAGAACTTATGTCTCAGGGTGATGGGCACATGTGTGGTGTCACACAGAAGTTTTCTGGTTGACACAGCATTTGTATGGGCAGACGTTGCACTTACCATCAGGTGAACGTTTTGCACGTTTCATCACTTTATACAATAAAAAAAAACTCCAAAAGGATATACGCAATTTTCACCTATACGAGGCGGCTGGGCCTGATGGAAACTTCCCTGCTCTTCTTAAGTGGGGAGGACACTTGATAATTAAAATACTAGCCGTTATTATGCGAGCATGCCTGGCACGTAGGTACGTCCCAAAAGATTGGAGGGAAGTGAAGGTAATCTTCATTCCTAAACCAGGTAAAAGCGATAACACAAATGCCAAACCTTTAGACCTGATCAGCCTCACATCCTTCCTGCTCAAAACATTAGGAAAAGGTATGTGAAAGAGAACTGAGAGGAAAATCACTAATAAACTAAACCTCTGCATAGCAACCAACACGCGTATGGCTCAGGTAAATCGACAGAATCGGCACTCCATCCGGTAGTTAGCCAAATCGAGGAAGCCAGAATAATGTTTGTCCTGGCACCTTCATTGATATAGAAGGAGCTTTTGACAAAACCAATCTTCACCAGTATAGGCAACTCCCTCGTCAAACATGATGTGGAAACCTGCCTTAATAGGCTGGATTATAAGCACACTAAACAAACGACTAGTAGAGAATTACAAGAGATAGTAAAATTGCAATAATAAAAAGAGGCTGCCCACAGGGAGGTGTATTATCACCACTCTTATGGAACATAGTCATCAATGACCTCATCACAAAACTAATGTAAATCATTTTTATACAATGGGGTATGCAGATGACCTAGGCAATTCTAATATCAGGCAAGCAAGCTAGTATAGTCTGTGACCTTACACAGGCAGCGCTACACATAGTAGAACGCTGGTGCAATGTTTACTCACGAACGAATGCTAAATACTTATCACTTACCCAGATTATTCAGGCACTGAAATACAGTTGTCATCAGAAGTAAAATACCTAGGTATATATATTGGACAGCAAACTAAACTGGAACAATCACATAGAAAATAAGATTAACAGGGCATGTATCACTTTTTGGCAATGTAAAAGAATGATTGGAAAACGCTGGGGTTTGTCTCCGAAAATCGTTCTATGGCTGTACAAAATGATCATCCGCCCAATGATCTCCTACGGAGCAGTAGTATGGTGGCTCAGAACGAATCTTACTACTGCTAGAAACAAATTACAAAAATGTCAGAGACCAGCGTGTTTGGCCACAACAGGATGCATGAGAACCACCCCCTCAGCGGCCCTTGAAGTCATGATGGATCTGCCACCACTGCACCTGTGTATACAACAGGAAGCAGCTTTGGCAGCCATTAGACTAAAGACTCTAAATCTCTGGAACAACAACAAGATCCCACACACCAATATACTTACAGAACTCATTGAAGAAATGCCAGTTCTACAGGACTGTGTATGACAGGATCCCCAAACAATTTGTCTTTGACAAAAAGTAAAAAATACAATTGTATGAAGATCATCGCACTGAAGGACTGAATCCACGAGTACTCAGGATCTTCACAGATGGCTCCAAAACAGAGACATGTACCGGTTCTGAAACCTTCTCAGAGGACCTAAACATTCGAATATGTACATCACTTGGTTTACACAACACTGTGTTTCAAGCAGAGTGTATGGACATTATCGAAGCGGCATCGGCCATAGCAGCAAGGAAAGTTAAAGATAAATCTGTAAGAATACTCTCCGACAGCATGGCCGTACTAATCATCGCCCTCGACAGCAATGTCATGAATTCAGGGCTAATTCATGAATGCTACCAACGACTAAGTGACGTATGTCAATTCAATAAAATAACCCTTCAATGGATACAATGGATCAGCGGATCTGGAGGGAACGACGCTGCGGACGGGTTCCAACAGGTGTGCCGTGGGACTAGAGCCCATAGTCCCGCTTCCCCTCAGGTATGTTCGTTAGCGTACGTATTTACAATAATAATTAGGTACAAACCAACATGCACACCTCTGGACAAGCCATCCAGAGTGCAGACAGTCAAAGGAAGCTTTGTCTGCTATAAACAATGGCATTTTCAAGGTGCTACTCCGTCTGAAAAAGCCCCAAATCAGAGTGGTCCGTAGCGCCATAACAGAACATGGATCTTTCAACAAAAATCTGTTTTCTTTAGGTGTCACGGACAGCCCTCTGTGCAGAGCCTGCATGGAAGAGGATAAAACGGCGGCTCATGTCCTGCTGGACTCCCAGTGGTCGCAGAATACCGGGCTAAGTATCTCGGTTCGCCGAGATCTCTCCCCGAGGTCGTGAGCAACATAAAAGGTTTGCTGCGGTTCCTGGAGGATCGGTTGGCTCGAATGAATAAAATATTCCTGCCCAAACAGAAAATACGCGCATAGACATGGAGTTGCGGAAATTATCCCGAAGCAATCTACAATCTACAATCTCAGGAACTTTAATAGCGCGTTGTTAGCCATATGAAATATTTCTTGAGCTTCTCATGTGACGCCATAGGTGTCGCTACAATTATATTATTTAAATAAGCTGTACGTTCTCTATCTTGTATACTCGCATATACGATTTTAATAAGCTTATTAAATATACTTAATGTTATTCAGTGCTTCTATTACAGATATCTGCTGCAAATGTAATACTATGAATTGAGGAAAACGCTGCTATTAGTTTGTTGAGTAAAGAGAACCGGACTCATTTATTGATAGGCATTCAATCTTAATCTTACGAGGCGGCGATTCAGCTTCATTGTGATTTTTACCGAAGGATGATTATAATGAGTTTTGTCAACCTGAAATAAACAAACATCTTTATAAACCTCTACTTTCTTTTTTGGACACTATAACGTCTTTATTGCTGATATCTAACCGCGTGATTGTTGATTAGACACACTGTCTGGCGCTGGATCATCATGGCAATTTATTAATACCGACATTTTTGTTTTTATTAAAACGAATACCAAATCTCATTAATATTTTTCGCCATGAAAACATTTATTATTGTTTATATATAGGGTGAAGAAAGCACTTTGTATTTTGTATGGGATTTTCCTTTTGATTAATGTATTGCTTAGGGATATCTCTGTGTGTTTGTAAAATTAATTATTTGGTCCATTTGGAGCATGTCTATAATTTCCATGCCGTTGACTTGACTTGACTTGACGTAATAAGCCCAAACTAAATAAACGACTTTTTAATTTGAATCGAGCCAACCGACAGACAAACGGCCAGATTGTTACGAGATTTGCTGGCGGCGTCACGATGCTGGCCGATTTGGAACCGGTTGTCTCAGTACAACGAAACAGCCTGCGCCGGCAGGACGTACACTTTTCTTACTATTAATCAATATGTACAAGCGGTTTTGCGGAACGTTCGCGAAATAACACCAAACTGAACCGGTTGTCGGCGCTATCAGAGCGGCCATTTCGAATTTTCGGCCATGTTGGCTACGTTGTCAAAAATCCTTGCACTGTTACTTGTCTCTAGTTGTTCAATCATGTATTTGGGTTTGTGCATTTAGCAATAGGATGTTGTCCTGATTTGAGCAGATTAGGCTTAAGGTTTGGGTGACGTCAGTGGCTTCGATGGCGCGAAGGGGGCGGGGTGGGGCGTAAGACGCGGGGTGGGGCGCGGTTCGGACGCCTGCGCAGGCGCTGGCAGTCGCCGGTCTCCCGCGCACTGCGATCCGCGCATGCGCCACGCGACGCACGACTTTGACTACGGGCCCCGTTCTGTCAAGGGCCAGGGCCTATTTCACAACGTGCGGTCGCGGTGTCCGGTACGGTTGGTTGCGAAAAGACCTTAGTCGCCGAGTTAAGATATCGTGCGGTCTAGAACTGTAACACCTCTGGGATTCTCGGATGGTTGTCAGTTATGATTCTTCACTTCAGGTGAGTTGCAATTAGATATTTTTTATGACTTTTATCTTAGAATTAAGTGGTGATTCCTTAATCATTTAGTTCATAGTATGCAAATATATTTTTTACTATTAGTTAATAATGTAATATTTTCTCACTCTGTAAGATGACAGATAATCGAACTCACGTAAAGTATTTCGGCGTAGCCGTGCATCCGGGTTCGTTAGTTCGTGTTATTCCGCGTCGCCCACGACAGGCCTTGACCGCCACGAACTCGCGCGTTCCGTAGAACCTCGTAAGTACTATGGCCGGTGTTAGAAAGTAAGCAGGCCTCTTGACAGCTTAATGAATAACTTGTGAAACGCACGTCGTTAACTGTGATTAGGTTATTTTCTTGTCGGCGTTCCGTAATCTGAGCTTCAGGAAGATTGGTTTTTACGATGTAAGATTTTCCTTTAAGCGGTTGTTTTATTGAGAATGCAAATGCTTAGTTTTGAATATTTGTCGTATGAATAGTTTCACTTATGGTAATTGATCATACTTAAAATAGCTGATCTTTCCGCTTTTAGATCTGCGTTATTTTACGAGTATCACTTTATTTGTAATATTATAACGGAATTTTGACTACTTTTAGCTATGTTTTATAAATCATCTAAATATTGTTTTTTTATAATAAAAAGTATATAATTACTTGGAAATATATATCAACTAAGTCGAATCGTCTCCGGTTTCCAAAATTTCGAGTTAATTTTATGGAGCTCGTTGATGTCTTATGTTGGGTGGCGGGAGGGACATTTTCAATAACGCTGAAGTTTGTTTACTTCGTTTATGTAGCTAACGTAATATTAGGAAGTTTGGATGGAATCGCGATTTTATTAACTTCTTCATATTGATAAATATTATAACTTATTTTTTTTTAAATTAACCCATATTATAATTAAAACACAGCTAGCTGATTAATTAGTTTTTAATACTCTCAGATGAATTCATTTATATAAAGTCAAGCTTCCTAATTTCTTCACATGTACTTCAGTACTTATATAAATGCCAGAGTTATACAACGTAGCAAAAAGTAGTCTGATTCTGATCTACTATGTAGCCAAATCAGATAAGTCTTATTAGTTGGGAGGATATGCTGTAATGGCCACGCATGAGTAGGTGAACCGACGATTGCAATACCAAATGCCTTGCAACTTAGATGCCACTACCCGTCAAAGGTTTCGGCCAAAAGGAGGCTACGGGATTTTAGTATTGCCCTCACTCGACTTTCATAATACGGGACAATATAGTGTGATGGATTCCTTAGGCCGTCAACTATTAGCTTATTTTACTTCAAAAGCTTTGGAAGAGCTTAGTTTAATTGACGTAACCAGTTTTGAAATTATATGGGAGACGATATCTCTTTTATTTTTGTATCAATTGTTAGACAGTGCGTTTCTTATTATTTTAAAATATTGGTTTACAGAATAAATATTTAACAACATATACTGTCCAAAAATGTCTGCCGCGGGCCTTCTTTCATTTTTAAGTGAATTTAACACTCACGCTCTTGAGTGGGTTTAGAACATATAAAAATTCTAATTTATGTCTTAGATTCCTCACGAGATTTTCCTTTACCGTGGTACATGTGAAAAATCGGTACTTAATATTGCAATGAACATTTTCGGATAATCCGGCACCGACGATCGGATCCAAGTAACTCGTGTTCTATCAAATATAAGATCAACTTCCGTTTTATGGAATACCGCGGGTTTTTATTAATCGTATATTCGTATAGATAACGGCTAAACGAGAAGTTATTCTGCCGTGAAGCAGTACTGTGTTTCGGTTTGAAGGGCTACTGTGAGCTAGCGTAATCACTGGGCATGTGAGACTTAAGAACTTAGGTCTCAGGGTGATGGACACAGTGTGGTGTCACACAGAAATTTTCTGGGTAAGAGCATTTGTTATGGGCAGACGTTGCACTTACCATCACGTGAACTTTTTGCTCGTTTAATCACTTTATTACAATAAAAAAAAATAACATTAATTAAGTTTTGTAGCTTTTGATCTACTCAGCATATTTTGAAGTATGTTTTGACTATTAATATATTACATTTGAAATAAGTACGTTTAAGATTTCGGTTTGTGTCAACTAAAATGGGTATAGCTAAATTATCTTACAAAAATGGAGGTCTTCTTAGTAGGCTAATAAACCGAATGTTTATGTAAACTGCCTCAGAACGTACAGTGTCTGATTATTTATCCAGTGAATTAAATGTACTTTTGCTTGATTTCGTTCGCAGAATCGACTTAGTCCATTCAAGTAATCTCATGCCGCTACGCATAAATGAATCACAGATCTTTTTATATTTATACTTGATGACTAAGAAATTTTCGTACAATCTGTAAATTGAAAATTTTCTTATTTTTACCCTGTACAGAAAATTTATATCCATTATTCTCACATACAAACACATATTTTATATTATTATGTTAATACAGACGAGTAGTCTTCGTTTTCATTAAGTAATAAGTTTTTGAATAAAAAAATAATTCATATGTTCAATGCGAAAGTATCTCTCTCTGTACCTCTGTCTCTTTGTCGCCTTTGCTAAGCTCAACCGCTGAACCGATCTTGACGACATTTAGCACAGAGATCTCCAAATCTTGTATCGTAGCGTAAGGACATGGGGTACTTTTTAGTTCCGCAAAATCAAATAGTTCCCACGAGATATTTCAAAACCTATATCCATGCGGATAAAGTCGCGGCTAAGTAGCCTACAAATGTTCTACTGCCCAACACAGGTTTCGCTCAACTTCGAGAGGGTTTTGTATCCAGGAATTCAGGTAGACTCACCACGCTGTTCCTGTATGGGTTGACGGATTACGTGTCGTCGTAATATTTTTTATATTCACGAATGACACATGAAGATTTTTTCCTTAACTGCCGAATACGTATTGAATCGGTTAAAATTGCAATTATTAATTTTAGTGATGCCCAACCTATGATTAGAGCTTTAAGATGGAAGATTTTTTTAACAAATCGATTAATTTTCGAAATATCTCCCCACAAGTATATAAATAAACTCACAGTTACTATTATAAAGTAGTAATCATTAATATTTTAAGACTTTCTAGTCTCTCTACAGTCTTATGAAAGGATGATTATTCATGTGCCCACTGCTACGAAAACCTTTGCCCAAACTCAACAGTTAGTGTAATAATTGAAAAGTTTTGTAGTGGGTTGGCGAATACAGTTGAATAGAGAATCTGATTATTTTATATTGGAAAATTCCAACCTCTTACGATATTAAAGGGACGGTGGATACTCTAGCGTTGGCATTGCACAGCCATATCGGTACGTTCGAGATTAAAATTCGTTGTTTTTTTAATGTTATTCAAAAATGGTACTTGAAGGTTATTCTTGTTTTCAAACGAATAAGGAACTAAGTTTTTAGGTTTAGGTATTTCATATGACGAATATACATAAAGTGCTGTGTTTTATTACCTGCTTTTGAAAACTAGTTGTATAAGGAAAATCTGGCTGAGTCATTTAAACGTCATAAAATCAAACTGGAGAGGATATATTAAAGCAATATCAGCCAAGCATTAAAATACAATTGGAATTATTTATCATTACAGTAAACTATTATATAAGCTTTAAGTATACTGAAGTAATCGAAAATAATTAAAATGAAAAAATGATTACAGATATAATGATATAATGCCATGATTATAATTTATTTTTAATTCATATAACTTTATTCTTACAAATAACTGTTTATTCCAAGGATTGCGAATTCATTAATAGCATATCCTTCTGGCCGATTTTCGACCACGGCGACAACTTCCGAATGCTGTCGGCAGCTATCGATAGCTATGGCGATATTATAGTGCCATTAGTGTACGTGTTAACACAGCCACTCACTCGTCCTAACCTACACATATATAGCAAAACGAGGTTAATTTCGTACCTTATACTTTCACATGTATATAATGTGTGATTCTAAACCAAATAAAGTTGTACTAATTTTGAAATGAGTAATAGTTAAAAATACTGCACTTTTAACATCATGTATAGTTATAACAAAAGTATGATAATTTATAACCGTTAAGGTAAGTAAGGTAGAGTAACATATATATAATAGAGTAATATATAAAAGTGTAATATAACACTACAGTACAGGAAAGTCTTGTTATTAATTTTTTTATTAATAGAAGGGAGCTTAGTTAAAAATTACATGGATATACTCGTAAACTGGTGGTAGGATTCCTATGCAGGAATCCGTCTAGGTTGGTACCACCCTAGGGCCAGTTTGTCTGCCGTGAAGCAGTGTGTGCAAACATTACTGTGTTTCGGTTTGAATGGCACTGTGAGCTATCGTAATCACTGGGCATATGAGACTTAAGAACTTATGTCTCAGGGTGATGGGCACAGTTTGGTGTCACACAGAAATTGTCTGGGAGACACAGCATTTGTTATGGGCAGACGTTGCACATACCATTAGGTGAACGTTTTGCTCGTTTCATCAGTTTACCCAATAAAAAAAAACACTTCAAATTGTTCAATGCGTAAGGTCTTCAGTCTACGGAGATTATTGATTAAAGATTTTCACGAAACCTTCGTCTGGTGTTCATGTTTCATTAAGTGATTCACTTTTATACATTTTTAAACATCATTAAGTTAATAGGAAGTTTATTATTTATTCAAAGAAATTGTTTCGACTTCAGCTACAACGGTGTACGAGATCCTTAAGCTAGATTATTAAGTTTTTCTTTAGAATTTGCTAGTTAAGATTAAGTCATATACCGAATCTTTATTACTAATATATTTAACGTAGAATCGTCGGAATAAAATTACGTAACTATGTTTACAATTTATTTTCTACGACGATTGCTTCACACTTTGTATTCGATATCAGATCATTCCCAGTTTTATGGGACTAAGGATAGTTCTGAGCACAGTTACATCTCGCAAAGTTGTATAAATAATCGTAAAAAAAAATCAATCAAAAGAAAAAAAATCGTAAATATGGCGGTTAATATGAAATTGATGGGCAATTACATAAAGTGTAACGTGTCGACACAAGCCCCTCCACTTTCGGTTCTCCCACTGTAATGCTCTTATATATATAAAGTGCATTTCAACATCTTGTCGAGTGTTGCAATGTTTAATGTTTAATAACATCAGGTTTTCACTTATGACCCGTAATGGTTAAAAACTGGGACAGATTGTGCTTAAATGACGTGCGATTGCCAATCGACTATAGACTTTGTTTATACCAATATAAATATAACTCTCTTTCGAAATTAAGAATTTAAAGTTTTTCATGTCACTAATTTTACTTAATTCATTTGTAAGATCAAAAAATAGCCAATTCAAATAATAAATTATAATATTTTATATATATATATTAATTTCTCAAATAATACAATACAGTTTTTTTAATTATAATGGACATATACCAGCAGAGAATGTGTTCATGACCATTATGTTTTATGTGAACTCTTTCGCAAGGAAATATAGTTTTTTTCCTAGTGAAAATTTTGTATCCATGCATCAAGATAAAGATATCAAGTGATTAACTCGAAAAAGTAACGTCCCGTTACTCTATTGTTTGAAGCCTGTAATATTCTTCGAGTTCGAGAGACCGTCGTCTATACAAGTGTGTGTATTCAAATCCATATTTACATATCCACAGACCGTGAATGTGTGTGTGAGTGTGCGTGTGGGAGTCCGTGTGAATCCGCCCGTCGAAGAATGTGCTTGGAAAAATCTAACAATCCGTGCGGTGACCATACCATAGAGCGGAAATTTAATTTTACAATACTTTTTACCAGTTTTTTGTAAATTTTAGATCTTAAAAGATATGGAATCAGAAAAAGGAAACTTGGAATTGGGAATAAAATTAAATATCTTTAATTAACACTTATAAAAAATAAGACAACGGAATATATTTCACTTTATATAGTGATTAAGGTAAGGTCTCAAATATAAAGTTGTTAGCAGCGTTTCGCGAATCTGTTCTTAATTATTTGTTACTGTACTGCCTTTTAAGGTTGACATACAGTTTGTTGAGGACAGTATTGATTAGTTCATTTATGCTATAAGGCATAAATAATTTGTTTGTGGATAAATTGCACAGTGCAGAAACTAGATTCTATTCTATCTAGAGAGATCTACAAAAATGTAATTTTTTAAAACCAAAAAGCATGAAGTTACTCCATAACAGTGTTTTCGTCTAACGCAAGAATTAGTCACTTGTAGGTTCTCCATTTACATAGGCAGTGACCGTGAATTTCTCGTGTGAACACCGAGTCGACGCGGCGGAGCGTTCAGCGTCTCTCCTGCATCATTTCGTTTTATTACTTAGCTCCAAATTAAATTAGGAATAATTTGGTTTTGTTTCGGAACGCACTCTTGCGTTATCTGTTATTCTCAGCGTCGTATTTGTCTTATATAAAAAAACTGTTTTTTCTTGATATGATAGAAGAAGATGACGTGTTATTGCGATAATGTGATATGGACAGTGTGCTTAAGTATTTTGTTGCAAATTGTTGTTGGCCCAATTTAAAGTAATTTTATAAAAGAGAGTACTTAAATATGATGTAAATTTTCTTTTGGGACGTGTATTTTGTTTCGTTCTAACCTACGATCCTACTAATTAAATGTAGATCGGCGAAAGGTTCCATGCCACCAATTAAGCCTTCGACACGACTTAACGATTATTATGAAGTAACAAAAATAATCCGGAATCCGTCTACGCACGATATATTATCATGGCGTAGGTATTGCTGTGAACACAGGTGACCTCGTCTTCCTATTTTTAAATCTGGCATTATATCGTCTTTCTTCAGGAACGAGGATGATTGCTGTCAACTTAATTCTATAACTCTTAATATTTATTATACTTTTGTACATTTGATAACGATTGAAAAATAAAAGAATTACCACTCGCTGGGTTTCTTTCTGACTCTTTCCCGGACGGGCAGTCTTTGCAAGGAAGTGCATTTTGTAAAATGACGTTCAATAAGTGTAATGTAAATAATGTACTTTAAATAAAAATAATTCAATTCTATTTTAATTTCATTGTTCGTGTGCCGATGTAAAATAAAGTTAATGCGAGTCCTGCTTAAGTTCCACATACCTTGGTCACCCTGTGAGCTTCACAATGAAGTGTATTAGAAGTATACTCACGATCGAGGAGTGAGCGTCGCGATGTATACGGCCATATCTGCGGCGATTGAGAATGGTTGCAATGACCGTTCGCACGCTTGCGGCTACATTTTTATTAATATCACGCTGTGTCCCCGACTTTGTTAACATAATAATTATGTTAATCTTGAACTATCCGAGATAGTACTGATGCAACAAACAATTAAAGTTACCTTACGAGTAAGCTCATTGCCGAAAGTATTTTAAAAATACAATCGGAAATGATAAACATATTTTTCTAACACTTTATGCAACTACATATATTACAGAAGCAATATATTATAAAACAGTCGCACTTTTTTAATCTATCAACATGTTTGTCGCGGGTTTAGATAATGCTATATCGGTTTAATGAGCGCTGTGTGGTGATATACAGAAATTTTCTGCTTACACTTACCATAACGTTATATATTTGCTCGTATCGTCACCTAAAAAATGTAAAGTGTAAAAATAGCATTGACGTGAAATAGTAAATAAATCTTCTTTTTCTTCATCATCCTTTAAAAGGCCCAATCCTGGGATATGGGCCTCTTCACGGTGTTTTCAAAATTTGCCTTGACTTCAACAAAAGTTGAATGTTATCTATACTTTATAACGTAGTCTCTTAAATTTATTGTTAATTCCGAGAATCGTTTACCTGTGGCTTTCCAGGACTCGTCCATCGTCTTTGTTAACTTCTTAAAGGTACGTCATTCAATTGTGCACCGCAAACAAAAGCTTCCATTTTGGAATAAAATGGCTATTATTTTAGAACATCTTAACAGGAATCATGAAGAGCTTATGAGATAAGGTGACATAGAAGTTTCGGGCTATACAGTAAAGAATATGCTTAGTAATAATTTTGTGTTATTTATTGTCTTTATCATTCTTGTACGTGTCCGTCGTTGCCAACAGTCAGATAGGCTTCTTTACAAATCTCATTTAGGCAACGATTCTGCTATTCCTCTGGAATTGTAGGTGTTCATGGGCGGTGGTGATCACTTACCATCAAACGAGCCACCTGCTCGTATGTCCCCCTGTTCTATATTAAATGGTAATATTTTATTAACTTATTACTTACTAGCTGTTCACCGCCCGCTGTGCTCGGAGTTAATTAAAATATAGAAATGATTGATTTTATATTGATAAAAAAATGAAATATTGTTAAATAAAGTATCCTATGACATTTTCATTAATATCCCTCGAGCCGTTTGAACGTTTTCAGGAATAAAATGTATGTGCATATGTAGGATGCAAGCTATCTCTGACAAATATTGTCAAGGATCGGTTAAACGGTTAACAGACAGACAGAGGGATAGGGTTACTTTCGTATTTAACATATTAGTATATATTAATATGTAGTATGGATATAAAAGGAATAAGGATAATGTAAGCGTAGATTTAAATAATTTTAACAAACAAAGTAGAAAAAAACGATGTTAACAAATTTTACTGAAATTTGATAAATTTGGTAAAGAATAAAGTCAAAACATAGGGAACGTTTTGCTCAAATTACATTTTAACTTATTCATAACAATGTTATTACCGCCATTAACATTCTAATTGTGGTAAATGGAAGAAAACAAACATGTATTGGTGATTAAAATGTATATAAAAGTAAAGATAACAAACGAATGAAGAAATATAGGATTTTTTTTTAGGTTACTCTACACTTTGTAAATTATAACACGCATGTGTTAAGGCGCTAAAATATATCTTTTAAGGTAACATTATAGGTCTTAAAACGTGTTCCCAATATTTGAAGTGCATCACTACTAGTTGGAGCATTCGCTTAGCTCTCAGCGCAAGCTTTTAGTTGGACATTATAATGTCAAAACCCGGTAACTGACTGTAACGGCTCACCGGTTCCAAATACGTTCACGCACTCCTTTCCTGCACACTCAAGGCTACTAGGCGGCGAATTTGCATTGAATTCACGTTTGCAACGAGTTTTTGCACAAAAATCTCAAGTTGAAATATGATTGCGCCATTATAAACTTTAGGCTAATTTCAAAAAAAAACGAATGCGTAACTGTTGAATCATCAATATTTTTTTCGATTTCTATTTCTACCAATGCTGTACCAAAATAATAGTTTGAATTTAGTGTTCTCATACGCGATTTATGTATAAATGTTATATAATGCGTTGGGGAAGTAGGTTTACTATCAAATGCCAGTTACCCGACTTCACAGAGTCAGTAACTCTTTATGGGGCAATGTATACGTTTTTACAACAAAATCCCAGAAAGTGCTAAAAGTCTTTCAATCAAAAAGTTTATATTTTATATTAAACAAAAACTTCATAAAAAGGGTTTTTATAATATTAAAAATACATAGATTATGATAACCCCTGGGAATGAGGTGATCGCCGCCAAGCCATTTCTACATCTTTATAATACAGCTATTGTAATACAGTTATTGTACATTATTTTAAAAATGACTAAAAAAAAAGCCCGCTGGGTTTCTTACTGGTTCTTCCCAGGACAGAGGCATTTTGCGAACCAGTGTAGCTAAAAAAAAAAATGACTTTCAATAAGTATTATGTAAATAGTCTATATTGAATAAAAATTTATTCTATTCTATTCTAAAAACGAGATGGGTAATTATAAATTTTAATGATAAAGTACAATGGGTTAAGCAAAGAACGTCCTAATTCTTCCAATATTAAATAAAAATTAAATTTTAAAAACGAAGGCGATTGAAATGTTTAAAAAAACCATAACAATAACTTTGAAATAGATTGCTTTTTACCGTGTTCTTATGTAAATGCATAGCAACATATCCGTTCGTTGTGCCTAATGGTTCGTGAAAGCCAAGTAGGGCTAATTTGACGACTACATTAGGTGGCTGTGGGCGGCCATTGTCTTTAATGGCGAAAAATTTGGGCAATTTTTTACTGTTTTAAATAGCAATGGATGACTGCCCTAAAACGTTTGTTAAGCTTACCGGCTAAGAACAAAAATTAATGACGAAGAAAATTAGAAAAAAGTTTAAATGTATTAACTTTTTAATAAAAAAAATCCACGTCTTGATTTAAATGTAAACATTCGAAAAACACTAATAGCGACGAAACCACGAGCATTTTCTTTTTCGTCCAGTTCTCCCCCGTCGGTTTCAACCTAATTAATTTCAATCATTCGAACCGGACTCCAGGTATCTTTTCCTTTTACTCGAGCAGGTACGCGTTGCCCGAGTCTGCCGGTGTCAGACACCTGCCCTTATGCCTTGTTCCACATGTGAGTGTTGACGCTGACCCTTCAAAGACATTTCATTTTCCCCTCTATCGCCCTTGCGTGTAATAACAGCGGGAGGAAGAACGGCTCCTACATAATGGTTCTCAGTCTTGCGCGGCCACCTGTAAGGCGTACACGGTTCTTTTTTGTGTACGAAATAATAAAAGTGCTTTGTTGTGTCGAATCGCATCTGCTCTGGTCTTGAAGGTAGAATTTTTTTGTTTTCTTTCCACGTTGGGATAAATCTTGCCCGGAGAACATTTTATTATTATACACATATATGTCAAATGAATTTAGTGTAGCACTAAATTCAAGTTTTTTTACATCGCAGCGTCACTTCTCTGTTACGCGACGTGACGCACGTAATCTTGAAAAAGTAAATAAAAAACAGTTCTCGCTGTCTAGACCACAAAGGAAATGAGAAAATGTATCTGTAAATGGCAATTTTAACGTCTAGTGCGTCGATAGTGCGTTCGTGGCAACATTATGAAGTGGTAATGAATAAATCAATCAACTATAAAATGGCTACTGTTTCGTAATCCATAAATTAAATTGATATATTCGATAAAGACATCCATAGTTTTCGAGAAATTACGCAGTATTTAATACTACTCGGGAATTTGTACTTGTGGAGTTGTGCGGTCGCGGCTGCAGCTGGCCCGAGCAGGTGTGCATTTGTACTAAGATAGTACCCTTCCGTCTGTGTTTTCTTATGTTCAGCATGATTGCGTTTCTATTATTATATTTTACTTACGGATACAATTGAAAATTATCAGTTTATCTAAAACATTTGAATCCTAGCAAAAAACTTTTTGCATTGGGTAATTATGACTTAACAAAAGGTAAAGTCATAATTAGTTAATTTTATCGTGTTCGAGTATTACTCGTATGAAGGTTTGAAAAGTCAAATTGTATCACATAACTGTGGAATAATCTAGCCTATTTCGTGTTTAGTTTTC
Organism: Luehdorfia chinensis; assembly: GCA_019845155.1. NCBI lineage: Eukaryota > Metazoa > Arthropoda > Insecta > Lepidoptera > Papilionidae > Luehdorfia > Luehdorfia chinensis. Next base: position 3,851,864 of record JAHVAK010000206.1, on the reverse strand, counting down.
ACTCTCCGGCGTGTATTTACGGCGTGTATACCTTTGAAGCATCTTGAAACTAAACCCCGTTTCATGTCTTGTGAAATTGTGCTCTCTGGTTTACATGTTTTTTTCATCCGTTTGTCGTAGATTTTATAAGTCTCACCCCAAAAATGTATATTATTTGTAATTTTTACTTTCCACAACGAAGCAACAACGGGGATTGAACAAATCTATGTAAAATAAATCAATATATGAATCATTTCTGAATTTCCGTAAAATGTAAGTTCTGTTCAACCATTACGTTCTTTAGTTATTTTGTTGCAAAAGTGACAATGGAGTGTACAGCGACATACAGTCATTTCGAATCAAGATACAGGTTTCATATTAGTTAAGATTTTTACTGGTGGTGTTGTACTTATGCAGAAATCCGTCACACGTACGTCTGAAGGGCGTTTTTTCTGGCCATATGAGATTTTAGAACTGATATCTCAGGGTGACGAGTGCAGTGTGGCGCCGTACAGAAATGTTCTAGGCGACACAGGATTTGTTGTGGGCAGACGTTAAGACTTACCATCAGGTGAAAGAAAGAAAGAGACGAAATAAAGAACGATATGCTCGTCTCTATTATAATGAAGTACCACACAGCCTGTCAGTAATTGGGTCTCCGGTTTTATATTTATTTTAGTTCTAACGTACCCCCAAAATCTTTTACTTTCATCATATAAAATAGCCCTTCATTTTATTAACGATTCATCTATTTCAATATATTTTTCCGTAAATAAGTGTTACTGCGAAGTATAAATGTGCTTTTTGTTTGATTAATGTGATTACAGTTTACATTCTCAATTCCTACGAATCAGAAAGCTTTGTAGGTACAGGCTCGTGACAAATTATTTGAGTTTCGGAGGGACCGAATTTGATCCTGAGGTTGGGTGTTATACTTCCATATAGCTCCCTCCTAAATTGAATCACAGGCTAACGAGAGGTTTGCCCTTTATGATTTACTTTGGTGTGAATATTCGCCACAATTTAACTCAACTCTGTTCGACGTTGTTCTACACCAATTGTTGTCGTTTTACTTTTTTATGTAATTTATGTGCAAATGCGATAATTTCGATATTGGTTCGATTCTCGCACGAACCAATATTTGTAGTCCATACCGCAGGTAGTTGCTCTGGGTTAGGGTGTTTGTACATGGAATTACGAACTAGACCATTGTAAATATTGACGAAAACTGGATTTGCTTCATACATAATTTGCTTCCTTCGGTAAACTATTACCAAGGTATTTTAACCGTGATAATAAAGTCTTTTACTGGTAGTCCCGTAGTAGTAGTTTTTTTTTTAAATATTCCGTTTCGAATATCTCTAACTGTGCTTATATACTCGTAGATACAGAAATCGCACGACGTGTGTTCCACGTAATTACATTCAATTATCACGTCGCAGTTCTTAGAAAAACGACTGGGTCAAGATCCTAGGCAGCGGGTTAAAACAAGCGTAGACAAGGCTCTGTGTAGCGAAACACGTTGGTATTTCGCATCTGCGTCCGTCGCTTTATTTTTTTCTTTTATCGTCATTTAGTTAGTAGTATAATATCGTAAGAGCATACCGGTTCGCGTCGCTGCTTTGGTCTAGAAATTAATGCGGGCTCGTCTCGAAATCGTTAACAGGATGTCACGAACGTCTGATTGGACGTTACGCATTTCGTCCTTCGCCACGCGTGAAGTGTGTGTAAAAAGAATCGATTTGAATTCGATTCCGCTCGCCTCGACATTTTGTATTCAAAGTTGCGTTCGACGTTTGAATAAAGGTGTTTTTGTCGTTTCTCGTCGGAATTGCCTTGCGGGGACGTGATGTGAACGAACGCTCGTTTGATTCAAAGAAGCTTAGGCTTTACCTGCCTACTTAATGTTTACTGAATAGTTTATAGTACTGCGTTCATTGTGAACTATCTAAATGTGAACGCGATCATGCTGTGGGTGCGTGACTAGAACTGACAATAAAGTATTGCTACGTAAACTTTAAAATTGGGGTACATTGGTTGAACATATGATTAAAAAAGTCCCACTACTGAGCACATATCCTGTTTTCAAAGTTTATATACAAGTGCACAATCCTGTGAGTTCAGTATAACTATATCTCCAGGACACGTTATTTTAATAAATGCAGCAAAAAGTATTATGACACAATTATTCAATCTATGTTGAGCGTTTTGAAGCCTCGTAGCTTTTGGCTGAGAAGGAATTCGACTTTAAAAGTTCATTTGTTGAATGTGTAAGTATAAGTTGCAACATTCTTCTTCTCAGAAGTATCTATAAGAAGATGTACGTGCGTTCCTATCTACGAGGGCTTAGATAAAATATCCGGTGAACTACCCCTTATGAGTCGTAACATCGTTCTGATATTCTCTCAAAGTATGGTTCTTCGCTAGTCAAGCCAGGCTATTTATGTATGTGCCACAGCCGGTTACTAGGCAGCAGAGCAGACCCGGCTTGACGGGCTTTACTACTACGTATTTAAAACGTTATGAAGCCCGATTTCGTCCTTTAAGAATTTCAACAAGTTGTTCCTTCCCTTCAGTCATTTTAGTTACGATAAAATTTAGTATACGTAGATTGATGACATAAACAGAAATGAGATTTTACTGGCTATAGTGATCTTTTTGACCCCAAAATTTTCATAGCTTATTATTATATATAAAAATTAAAACAAATTTGATAGCAAATATCGTCTCCTCGTTATAAGTTGAATTCGTCAAATTTTCAATAAAAACTATAGTGAACGCTGTGGCATAAACGTTAATAAAAAATTTAGAAATCAACGCTTTCTTTTGGAAATGTGCAAAATCGAGCAAATGTGAGTGGGTGTGAAAGTTTTTAATATATACTTTTATTATAGAGTCGGATCCCTAGCATGAGTCACGTATGTAAAATTCAATAATTATTATTTAGATTCGTTTAATTTTACTAAACTATTTATATTTTTATCTTAATTTTTATTTAGTGTTTAAATTCGTTTTCTTTAAAACTTTCAAAGTTATTATATAGTTGGCAATCTATGGGAGAGGCCTATGTTCAACATTGGGCTATAGATGGGCTAAAATGATGATGATGTTATGTTTGTGTTTTATTAAGTAATCATTTAGCAGTGTCGCAATAAATGCGAAGTCTAAGCTATTTAAATAATTTATTCGTTTTTGAAGTGCAGATGAATTCAAGGCTAAGGAAAAACGGCGACCTTGGTGTAATTTATGCCGCGACCTAATGGCTGAAGAAAAAAAAACATAATATGACCACCGTTACAATTCATTTTCTGTATTATTCAAATAATTATACAGAAATAGATGTCTGTTTTTTAACAATTCATATCAATTAATGATTGACATGAAATTGTTAAAAAACAGTTACAACATAGCCTCCGCATAAGCAAAATATGATCCCTTTTTTCTCGTTTCCCGCGAGGGTGAGTAGTGGGCTACGTGAGTAGCCTCTGCCTACCCCTTTTATAAAATGCGTGACTGTATTTATGTTTTATATTTAATAAAAATCACAATGCTGTATATATATATTATATATATGCAGCATTGTGATAATTATATATTCAAGATGATATAAACATTGGACAAAGGCCTCTTTTTTTAGAGAGTTTGAAGTCGAGAAAAGGCCGCCACGCTGCTCTTTGAGTGGCACTTTTAGACATACATGTTCACAGTATTTACTATCACTAGTGGCATATTTTATTAGTTATTCCCTAGTTAATTCGCATAAAACTCCACACTCTGGCAGAAACCTTAATTTAACTGAATGAACCATTAGGCCTGCCTATTTGTTTGAAAATGATTACGTACCGTAAAGTTTTGTCTAAATAATAGAAAATATTAGCGTGATTTCTTAATAATCACCACTTCCTTTGGCTAAAGAGTGTTCGCTGCTATTCTAGACAAGGCCGACGGTGTCATTGCCTTTTCGCAGCCTTACAAAGGCTGTCCGTTTCATGTTCGTTCATTTCTAACATTTAAAGAGAAAGAGAGTTGTTAAAGAGACAACTTTACGACCTCTCGAAATATTACATTTTTCTTTACTGCTCGTGTAATTTAATAACGACGAGGAAATACGACTCGGAGACTGAGCTGCGTATTTGGTATTGACGAAGTAAGAATTTACAACATGTTATATTGGTTGGAATTAATGTTTGTTACACCCATTGATTCTTTTTTTTTTTTAAATTAGGCCTTAAGAAATTTTGTCGATGAAGTTTTTTCAGTTTCACCTTTATGATTCAACCGATACCGATACCTTTGTCATTTAGCCGGCAGAGTAGAATAGCACCTTTCCTATCGAGTTTTCGTAAGAGGCGACTAAGGTATTGTACGGACAGCCTTTATTCGTGCGGACTAATACCATAATATGCAGTGCTGTCATATTGCTCGTGGGAAGAGAGTAAGAATATTTTGATTGGTACCAAAATGGCGGCTACGTGGTTTGCGACCCGTTACGTCTCGTTTCCCGCGATCGTGAAAGGTGGGCTCCGTGAATGTCTCTGTCTACACCTTATAGAAGGAAAAGGCGTGACTGTATGTACGTATGATTCAACCGTAACAACATTAATCACGTCCAAGGTAGTTAGAGCAACAAATCTGGTTACACAGATACATGAAAATTTTGAGAGGAAGGAAAATACAGCAATCACAGGTTGCGTAGTTTCTAGGTCGCTATTTCCTTCACTAGTGTTGTGTTGTCATGGTCACGTGTTGCGTCGTGACCAGTGAAACTTGGCTTTCATTACAAGATACGTACATATCCCACTTCGTCAGTAACGTATCGTTAGATAGAGATGTGTAGGAGGTCTCGGTGAATTGGCCATTGTTTCCATATAGTTTGTATAAACCTAACAAAAACGGTTCAGCGAAGCTGGTCTCTGACGAATATCTTTACACAACTCATTCACACTTAACTGATCGCGGTGGTCGCGATGTCTTATTTAAAGAACTTATTTTACACGTAAATATCACAATACCTTTTCTGTTTTGACGTTTTGTTGATTTTTTTTTAATATTTAACCATAGTGAGTCTGTTAGTAATTTAACTTTGCCACTGAATCTTGTCATTGAATTATTTTTATGTATGACGATAAATCCAGTTTTTTATGTTGAATGTCTCCGATTTTATTTTAAATATGGCGACGTATATTGTTTTTAGTTTAGTGAGATGTTCTATGTTGACATACATTTTTTATAATTAGCTTTAGCATATATTGGTCAATTTTCTACTTTAATTAAATTATTTCACTACTGTAGTGTGTATTTTATTTGATTTCATTGTTCTGTAATGTACCACGATAGTTAGGATGTTTTTAAATATCCTAAATATCCAATAAACTTAATTAAATGTTTTGATTTATTTATTTAGATAGCTGGAGGAGAAGAAAACAATACATTTATCATTAATTTATTGAAATTTTTTCTTTCAATAAATTTACTTTTCAAAATAATTATACTAAATTTATAGTTTTTTTTAAAGCATACGTAGATTGTACATCTTCGAACTAAAAAATAATCTGTAATTTGTCTCGTAGTCAGATATTAGTTTGTTATTTCAGATCCTAAAGTATGGATACTATATATAGAAAGCATTTGGCCTCTGTTGAAAAGGTTAACATATAAACCTAATGAGTTATTTCAATTCGACGACAGATTTTATTTAGCATATATCATTGATTACATGCCATTATTATGTGCAAGTAATTAACAGAGAACTTGCGTCTGCATACGTATTTATTAAAAAAAAAAGAAAAAAGAAGGCGTATTTTGCAATGCCACGAAAACGAAAATATGTGGAGTGAACTTGAATGTAATATGATTTCAATCCGTTGGAAAGTCAATTGCGCAAAAGATATGTCTGATTAAATTGAAATGTGAATGGCGGGCCTAATGATAGATACAGTAAAGTTACAATATAACTGAAACGTTATGGTCAGACTTTTCATTTTTTATTGTGTAATATAACTTTAAGAAATGTGTCATGGGCATCATCATAATTGTTATCATTATCATTATTGTCATCATCAATATTATCGTTATTATCAACTCTAGATAGCGATTGCTCTTTAAGAATTCCTACTCACAATTATTGTAACTACATGAAGAAGTTTTCTATAGTGATGAAAGTTGTTTAAAATGCTCTAAAGTAATTTAGCCTTTAATATATGGCTATGTTAACTATAGAGCGTTTTTCTGTTTAACATGGTTATAAATATTATGTACTCGTATTAAAATTACATTTACATATATTTTATAAATATAGTAAAATGAAGATTTCCCTAGGGTACGGAATAAATCATCTTTACCGATTTTCGTATTTTTAGTCACTTCACCATATAGTATTCACTAGTTATTAATTATGATTCAATATCATTTTCAGGTTACCGACTTCCTGATTTCTTCAATTTGCTGCTGTAAAAGAAGACGGCGCTCATAGAAGACCAGTAAACAGGACAAGTAAACGAGACACTAATGATTTTAAGATTGTTAAGAAATTCAGATAGACTTTTCTGAGATTTATGGATTTATTGATACAAAATTTGTACATAAAAACTGTCTGCAGAGTAAATTATTTTTAAGACAAACTAGTAATTATGATTTAAAATTTTGCTTCCTTTCCTATTCTTTATAATAATGATTTTGTTTTCTGTGTTTCAATATAATGATGTGGAATAGTAAGTCAATATTTATTTGTAGTCACTTTTAATGTCGAAGTTATTTTTTTTAATAAGATGCTTTATTACCTTGAAATTTGTTTTCATGGTTTTATTTTTTAAATTTTCAACTATAAAATGCGCTCTTAAATCGGTTCGTCTTATATCTTTAATGTATAATAATATGTTTATTATTTATTTCTTAAATAAGAAATAATAAAAGGAACGATACGGCTTTGCTTCTACAACATATTTATGAAGGTGAACAAGGAATGGACATCGGAAACCTGGACACGCACTGAAGATCGAAAATTTGAAGAAAGAAAAGTAGATTGGCTAATTATCTTTGGTTATCTAGCTGTATGAGTATTGAGACGTCATAAAGCTAGGTTACCGGAGTTAAGTGCCGTCTACAACGACGTGGCGATCAACGTGACCGACTTCAAACAAATTTCAAGATCATCACGACTCATCTCATTATCTTGATGTACCTGTACCAGATTATAAGCACTTTCTAGCGACATTTATAGATCTCTTGTCTCCGTATATTTTCATTATACAATTTTCCTCTTCATATTTACCTACCGTAGTTTGACTATTGACTTTATTTTGTTAATTACTATTATTTCGTTGACAATTCTTACTTGTCTAGCATATTTCGGGGTATTAAGAGGCAATAAAGATAAGAAGTGTTTCTAATGTCTTTTTTGTATACTGCGCTCGTGTCTTGTTTAAGAGCTTTTAATGTTTTAAGTTTACTGGTGGTAGGAATCCTTCTAGTTTTAGGTACCACCGCAGGAAAAGTTAATCTGCCGCGAGGCAGTAGTGTACAAATAGTATGTTTCGATCTGAAGGGCAATAAGATCTAGTGTAATTACTGGGCATATAAGACTTAAGAAGTGATGCCTCCTTTGTCACTCAGGGGATGGGCCACACATAAATATCTTTTGTCATACAGCATTTGTTATGTGCAGACGTTGCACTTTACATCAGGTGAACGTTTTGCTAGCCTCGTCAGTTTCTCCTATACACAAAAATTATATCCACGCGGAAAGTTGTATAGGGCAGACAATTTTTTTTAAATGGCCAAATTACAGCATCATCATCATGTCCATGTTAAAGATAATTTACGAAACGTAAACTTGTTTGGAATTATTTCATTATAAAACCATAAAATACAGATATCTATGTTATGTATATTAAGCGTTACTACGGAATTTTCCTGCGGACTTTCTATATCTGTGTTATGGACATGAAGAGCGATATTATTTTGCATTTTGCGGCATCTGATCCGTGATTCACTGCTGTAAAAGAAAATGGTTGATTTAAATAAAAAAATGGTGTAACTTTTATTTGTACCTTATATCTGAAAAAGAAATTTATTGAGTGAACTTAAAAGGAGAATATATCTAGAGAAAATATAAACAAAATTACTGGACTTCAATCACTACTTTTTTATTTATTTTACACATTTTTTGTCTTTGTTATAAGCTAATTTAAATTAAAACACGGGGTAAATAATAAAACTGCTCATGGAAAACTGCTAATGGCGTTATTTTAGTTTGGTCTAGTTATTATTTATCTATACTTATATTATAAAGAAGGGGTGTGAATTTTTTGAGCTTGTGTATATGTGAAGTGTAATCTTCGGAACCACTACACCTATTTGAAAAATTCCTTCACCATCTGAAAGGTACATTATTCTAGATAATCATAGGCCTAATATTATGGCTTAAAGTATCCGTGCAAAGCGAGGGCGGGCAGCTCGTGTTTTTTTTTTACTTACTGAATATCAATGTATATTTATTTACTTTGGTAACGTGTTATATTTATTATTTTGACTCAATAGTCAAAATAAACGTTGAGGCACAGAAACAATTTCTGTTTAATAAGGTTAAAAAATACGTCTTACTATATATATTTCTTTTACTGAAGTAAGTAGACGAGCTAGTCTTTCCCTTAATGTTAAGTGAGATCTTACCGAAGTCTACTACAAAAGTTATAAAGCTCTCCTAAATCCTCGGTATTGCATTGCGCTTTTCATTCTGGAACATCAATTATAAAGTCTCGTATACCCTGTCATTTCACCAGCTGTAGTGCCCTTGTAACCAAACAACAGAAACGCTTGCTCATTGATTGGCAGCAGCTTAGATGGACTTGGATGGACTGCAAAGGAATCATGGCAACTACCACAAAAAATGTATTTATTTATCATGCCGTTTCTTATTTTATACGTATTTTTGTATCTACGTGTTTGCGGCGTGAGAAAATGTAATATGTTGATCGTCGAACATGAGATCGGTGAGATGCGCCTCAAAAATTAAGTACATAGTGTTGCGGGGCCAGCCAAGAAACAAAATACGTAATTTCCAGTTACAGTCATTTGATTCACACGCAACTTTTATACCTATTCACTACAACTCAGCAATCACTTCTATATCCAATCTGCAACTAAAAACCAATTAACAGTTGGGCGAATTGCCACGACTAGCACTCTAGATCTCAGAGATTTAGATTACAGAAGGACTTCTTACAAAGGCTGCGCCAAACCACTATCTTTGTAATATGGTGGGGCGGTTGTTCCCGCCCCACTCCTAACACTCAAAACGTAGCTTGTTTCTCAACTGATGGAAAATATATTTTTATTATCGCATGGATTATTAATAACAATATTAGTGTATTAAATTTAAATATTCAATTATGTAAAATAATTATTAACCTAAGAATAGATATCTTCCGGTATTAATGGCCACAAGACTTCTTGAAAGCACTGTGGGTTAGAAGTGTAGATTAAAAAAAAAGATGTTCACATCAAAATTACACATCAGGTGAACGACTTGATCGTCGCGTCGCTAAACATTTCAAAAGTAGTAAATATTATTGCGTTAAAATGGATATAAGCAAATTCATTTTATTTTTATTTCAATGAATCGACCAGTTTATTAGTTACTAAATTTGAAATATATGTGTTTCGGTTTGAAGGGCACTGAGAGTTAGCGGAATCACTGGGCATACGAGACTTAAGAACTCATGTCTCTAGATGACGGGCGCAGTGTGGTTGTCACACAGAAATGTTCTGGGTGACACAGCACTTGTTACGGGCAGACGTTGCTGTAGCGACATCTATATCGCCGCAGGAGAAGCTCAAGAAATATTCCTATACATCCATAATCGCGCTATGAAAGTTTTCTGAGATGCGAACTATATATATACAACATTAAATATTACTAGTAGGAGGAGACGTCCTCCCCAGATCAGACCACTCGATCTGGCGGGCATTTACCCTTTTCCTTGGCAACATCATCCGACAAAATGGTGACCTCGGTATGTACATCCCGCAGCCAGCTTCTCCGAACCACAGCAACAACGTCATCGCCATCGCAGTCACAGCTCCCAGACTACCGTCGGCACAACTCGTGCTTCCTAGTCTCTCAGCTACTAAGGAACATCAAGGGCGGGGGTCCCATTCTCCTCAGGCTGACTCCTGCGGCATCAACACCTGTCTCCGTACGTCTCGACGCACTGAAGACCTGGACACAGGTTCACCGCGACGCCAGACTGCACCTCATCGACTGACGTCTCAAGTTCTCCACGCTAACTGCGACTTTCAGTCTAAGCGGGGTAGTGATGTAGCGACATCTATGTCGCCACTTGAGAAGCTAAAGAAATATTCCCATACGTGCATAATCGTACTATGAAAGTTTTCTGAGATTCGAACTAAATATACAACATCTAGATATTACTAGTAGGATGAGACGTTCTCCCTTTTCCTTCGCAACATCATCCGCCAAAATGCACTTACCATGTGGTGAACGTTTTGCTTGTTTCGTAACTGTATCCAATAAATCTATTTTTTTCATAATAATTATAATTATAAATTAATTTTATCGTGCAAACGTTCTTCATGATTATATTTATGCTCTTCATGAATCATAGCACTAAAAACGCTGTCTGAATTTCGTCACTGAATTGTAGATTTTTTGATGAAAAAATTTGTTCCATTTTCTCCAGCGACGGTTGTTGTTGTAATTATTTTCTGGATAGTGTGGGCACTATCATATATCATACTATTATTGTTAAACGTAAAGCACGTGTTAAAACCGTGTCATACTTAAGTATCGTTTTTTGTAAAGCTATCATCAATCATGTTTTTGGTATTTTTATTCAACCTTGGGGTATCCCATAGATTGCTATGTGCGGTCTTGCGCCATCAGCACCTGTTTAACCACCTGATTTGTGCAAATCAAAGAAGTCTATTTTATGCAGTTGGCATAAAAATACACAAAACAATGATTCAAGAGTAAAACATTTTTTTTTTTATTTATGTTTTGATTACTCATATATTAAATATGTTTCTAAATTAGAACACGAAGTCGTACCGGAACACTGACAACACCGCATATTTAACTAATAAAAAAAAACGATAAAAAATGTATCTGTTACCGCTATATTATGATCAGATAAAGCAATTCGAAACTTGAATTTTAGGTTTCGTTTGATTTTAAATTATTGAATGTTACCGGCATGAGAAAAAATATTCGTGGTGAGTTGGCGAGTTCCTGTGACGAGTAATTGTAAGTATTTTTTTTAATATTAAAATGATTACTTGAAATACTGCTATAATAATACAAATAAATATCGAGTGATATACAATACAAAAAAGATCACCATATATTTTATTTGCCAATCATGTCGTCACATGATTAACATTTAATTCTAAATATTTAATTTTGTTTAATAATAAAATCATTACTCAAAATAAATGTCAATAGTCACAAACATGTAGTGTTTGCCAAACTTTTAATATTTAGTTTTCGAGTAATATACAATACAAAATAGATTACCATATATTTTATTTTACAATCGTGTAACATTTAAGTGACTTAAATATTCTTTGGATGGACCTCGTAAAAGGCTCACCACCTATCACGCCAAGTGCATTATACTCGTATTGTTTTGGTGAAACGTGGATTGTGGCAGTCATCTGTTTTTGCAGTGAGTGCCCAGTCTCTGACTACCCCTTATGGGATACAGTCGTGATCTTATGTATGTATGTAAATGTTCTTTAAGTTAGTTATGAAATTATGAAATTCGAAAAATTTTAGAGAAAACGACGTGCTGTGCAATATTAAGTAAATGTGTACATTTATATACTACAGGTAATAAGTTACTACATTTTATGTTACTTTAATATGTAAGTTAGAAGAATTTGTATTTATATAATGAAACATAAAGCATATCTTACCTATTCCTTTCTCAAAGGGCGGCAATGCACCCGTAATTCTGTTAATGCGGATGTTCATAGGTGGAGTTGATCAGTTACGGTGGTAACCTACCAGAGTTACACAAGACCTTCTGATGAGAAGGTCTTGTGTAACTCTGGTAGGTTTGGGGATCGGTTTTATTTGATCCTATTAACCAATTAAGGAAGTTCAAACGCCGAAATAAAACCGATCCCGAATCCTACCGGTGCAACCTTGAGCTCGCCCGTTTCCTCTGCCTTCTATAATTATTAAATTGATTAGATATATTTTAGTCCTATTAGTGTAATGTTTTTATTAGTAAGTATTTAAAATTATAAATTAAAACATTTTAAAGGATCTATAACAAATTCTTTCCATACCTTGGGTTAACTGGGAGAGAATGCCAAAAGGCATTAAGTCCGCCCTTTGTTATCAAATGAGGAGAATACTGTAAATAATAAATAAATAAATAAAAGGTATTATAGTACTCGCGTATAACACCGCAAATACAACGGCACTCACTCGTCTTTACTTTCCTGTTATCGAAGTGATGATGTTCTCCTAGCCGATTTCGACCACGGCGACAACTTCCGAATACTGTCGAGAGCCATCAACTGCGCAGGAGATATTATAGTGCCACAAGTGTACGCGCAAACTCAGAGGCACTCACTCGTCACAACCTACCCGCGCCCGATTTAACGCTGATGCGATAAGATCGGAGGTAGGCTAGGATGCAGTGTCAGAAACACGGGGACAATCACAACATAAACAGACCCAAAAACCAACAATTTGTGTTTTAGCACAAATGTTGGCTCCGGCTGGGATTCGAGCCCAGGACCCGCGGCCTAGAAGTCAGGTACTCTGACCACTAGGCCCCGCGGTCGTCTGTTATCGAAGTAACGCTTATGGGACAAGATCGAAGGGTAGGGCTAGATGCAGTGACTAAACCCGAAAGCCGATAATTTACGTTGCACAAATATTAGCTTCATCTGGAATTGGAATCGAAGACCCACGAACCCACGCAGACGCGAAAGGTACTTACTACGTTTAGATTAATGATTTAGTTTGTACTATAAGATTACTAATTATCATCATTTCAGCCTATTACTAGTCCACTGCTGAACATAGGCCTCCTTCATAGATTGAAACAAAAGTTTGTAGCTCTCATTTTGAGGGGTTTTTGCCATAGTTTCCACGCTTGGCATGCGGGATTGGCAACCACAGTTTATTTATTCTGATGTTCCAGGAAGATGCTTCTTCCCGTCTCCTGGTTGTCATTTTCTCTCTGTCGACTTTTACGACACCCACAGGTTGAGACGGGGTGGTAGATTCTCCTAAGCCACAACGCGATTGCTAATGGCATATAAATATTATGTTTTCATGCTAAAAGATATCTAAAGTAGACATAGACTACAAATGCTGGTGAGTTAAAACTACAATAAAAAATAAATTAGCTGCGACGTTGTAAAGAGTGTTTGTTGTATAAATATTTATGAGCATGTATACACGTCGACGTTTCCAGTTAGTCGACCATTTGTCAAAAGCGTGCGCGGCGTGGGGCGCGTGACTTGTTTCGATTTAGGTCCGCGTTACAGCTTATCATTATATTTATGCGCGTTTAGGCATAAACTTATAAAAATCCTCTTCCCTTTCAAATGGTTGAGGAGGGCGATGGCTGCCACGTGCGTCATACTTGTGAACAGGTGCTGTTGGTGGAGGCTGGTCTGCTCGAGCAGTAGATAGAGAGAGAGAATATACTTACATATTTATTATAGAATCTTGTCTAAAATTTAAACTTCGAGCTCGATTTGGTCTTCTTTGAGACTATTATTTGTAAATTTATTTATAATGTATTTATGAATAAGATAAAAAAAGATTTACAAAATAGGGGATATTTACGTAGTTTCTTTTTCCTGTTTCTTCCCCGCCAGAAGAACATCATTACGAAACGGTGGTAGATTGTAAAGAAATGACGTTTGACAAACGAAATGTATTTATTACGTCTGTTCGTCGTACTTGACTGGGGGAGGGCGGGTGGTGCACTTCAAAAAACTAGGTAATATACACCATTTTTATATTTTGCATGCGGATCTTAGCAAAGTAACTTACTTTTCTTCGTCGTACTTGCGTTCTGATGTTCTCACTTTTTTAAAATACAACACACACACTCACAACTAAGCTTATAAGCGTGTTCAATGAGATTCACGCCAACAGTCGGATGGGGTCGGATCAGCTCCGTTATGTTTCTTTTATTAATGAAGGTGATAAGACGAGGAAATCGTTCACCTGATGGTAGTCGTAAGTGCAACGTCTGCCCATAACAAATGCTGTGTCATATTTGTGGTATCATACTATGCTCGCTACCCTGAGACGTCAGTTCTAAAAACATCATATGCCCTGTAATTACACCAGCTATCAGTGCCCTACAAACCGAAACACAGACGTGTTTGCACACCACGGCTTGACGGTGGAATAACTGGCACTGGTGGTATCCACCTGGACGGATTCCTGCATATAAAGTCTACCACGAGTAATGTTTCGCAGTCCGCATCCTAAACCATTCATTAGGCTATTGGAGCTTCTATCTCATTCACTATTTTCACTGACGCTCATTACTCGTATATAGTACAATTATTTAACAGCGTGTTGTAGCCCCGAAAGGCAATCTCCACCAATAAGGTGATAATTCCGTGGGAGATTGTAAAAGTCCAAACGGAAACATCAGAAAAGTATCTTGGCTTCTGACGGGTGTCGAAATAACCATTTTAAATACGCCTCAACTACATTATAGACCGCGTGGCCTAGTACTACTGTCTGGTACTCTGTATCTGACTTCTATACCGTGGGTCCTGGGTTCGAACCCCAATCGGAGCCAACATTGTGCTAAAACACAAATTGTTGATTTTCAGGTCTGGTTGTGTTGTGATTGTCCCGTGTTTCTGATACTTCGTCCTAGCCTACCTCCGATATTATCGCATGAGCGTTACTTCGGGCACGGGTAGGTTGGGACGAGTGAGTGTCTTTGCGGTTAGTGTTGCCGGCACCAGGAATCGAACCAAGGTTGCGTGCGTACTATGATATTTCCTGTTTGTCTCCAAGTAAGAAGTTCGTATGTATGTTGCTGCTGTCAATTCTTTTTGTCACTATCTATTATATGGCTATATGGCATGTTAAGATTTTTATTAATTAGTATTTTTAATTATAAAATTATATAAATAAATAAAAAATACTACTTAAACCACATAATTGTGTTTTCTTTTAAAATTATTACATCTTTATTTGCTTATGTATATTAATACGTGTACACGTTGCCTAATAGCCTAGTAGGCTAATAAGCTATTGAAATTAAGAAACATCTTAACTCTAATAGAGGAGAGGTTGGGTACTACCATCAGCTTGGGATCATACTCGTATTGTTAATAAAATTAAATCAAAAACCAAGCGTACCAAGTTCCCCAGTAACAGCTAGCTCTTTCCTCGTAGATCGGACCAAAAATATTAATTAAAAGCTGAAAGTACTCCGGGTTAACTATGACATCAGGACATCTGTCACCTCATACACGATGTCTGTCACGCGATAAAATCCGTAAAATTAGTTTCATTTGGTCGTGCTGTTATCGTCCCTGTGTTTCTGATACTACATCCTGACCTACCTCCGATTTAATCGGACGTAGGTAGGTTGCAACGAGTGAGTGCCTCTGTGTTTGCGAGTACACTTGTGACACTATAATATCCCTTGCGCAGTTGATAGCTCGGACAATATTCAGAAGTTATAGTCGCCGTGCTTGAAATCGGCCAGGAGGCCATCACGTGAAGAGAAAACTTTGTAAACATATTTAAGCCTTTAACCCCTTTTTAAGCATATTGCGCGCACGGAGGAGTGTGAGATTTGACGTAGTTCAAGTTTGTGTGGTTTTGCGACAAATATAATAAATATTCATACTGACAATGTGGATCACACAAAAGTCTGTAGTTTGCTTACGTTCATACTGCCAATGTCAAAACCCTTAATAGTCCATGTTTACCTCAAACAGTCGCACAGAGTTGAGATTGCCGCCAAACTATTTTAAAATTTTGCCAATAAATAATTACTCAGACCTTAGTAACGTATAAACATTAAAAAAATATAAATTACGACCGAATTTCGAACACAGGGCGAATATAAAGAAATAAGTAACGATTACAATACTTTGGCGTGTAGGTTTATTAAAAACGAAAAGTTCGTTATAAAATGAGTTCAAAAAGTAATGCCAAAGTAATGTTATATTAAAATATTTATTGTCGTGTGGTAACGGCTTAAGAGAATCTACCACCCCATCTCATCCCGGGGATATCGTAAAAGTCGACAGAGGGAAAATTTTAATCAGAAGATGGGCAGCAGCAACTTCCTGGAACATCTGAATAAATAAACTGCGTTTGCCAATCCGCCTGCCAAGCGTGGCAACTATGGCAAAATACCCCCAAAATGTGAGCTACCAACTTTTGTTGCAATCTATGGGGGAGGTCTATGTTCAGCAGTGGACTTCTGATAGACTGAAATGATTAATTTTATATTAAATGTCCTATAACTTTGCTCCTGCTGAACATAGACATTCTTTTTTAAAGAGATTTTGAGCCGAGATTTCGACTTCACACATCGACAAAATATTTTTTATTTTAATTTGGGCACCGCCCTGCCAGTTATTTTTCAGTCAAGGAATAGTGTGCTAACCCCACAGTGTTTCGGTTTAAAGGCCTGAAGCTAGTGTTATTATAGTGCGTATAAGACTTAAGAGCTCATGTCTCATGGTAATAGTCCAAGGTTGACAGACCGAAGTTGGATGGATGAAGCCATTCAGAGACAGGCGTTGCAATCTGATGAAAGACTTGCTCGTGACATACGTCTTTTAAAAAAAGAGATGATAGCTGACGTATAAATAATACGGATAAGCACCATATTTTTTTTTTGATTATTAATGATCACTAAGATTTCTCCTGCACCGTGGGCGCGTTTTACATGTACTTACACATACACATAGACATTTAACATACACAAAAAAACCATACCGGAAAACGTTTGTGTTTTTGCAGAAATTTTGACTCCGGCTAGGATTCGAACCCAGGTCCTGCGGCGTAGAAGACAGGTCAGTCAAGGTCATGTTCAGAAGAAGTACTCTGACCACTAGGTTGTCAGTTAACTAGAGTACCTACGCCTCCCCTAGTTCGAGAGAATTAGTCGTAATTGCATTGGCAATTGCAGTACTAGACTCGTAGGGAAAAGAATATTATTTCGCCACAAATAAGATATATGAAACCAATGCGAAATAACTCAAAATGCCATCCACATCACCTTCATGGTTCGCATTCCCCCGCTGTGTATTTTTCAAGGAATTTTCTGCCATGCAGTGGTCCTTTGTGGAATCTGCTGCTGGCATTTTTTTTCCGAACCGATAAGACTTAGAGACCTTCAAGAAAAGAGCACACTCTTTTGGAAAAGGCCGCCAACAGGTGCGTTGGCGTTCCTTTGCTATTGCAGATGTCGATAAGCGGTGATCACTTTTTATCAGGTAAGCCGCTTGCTCGTTTGCCCCCTCTTCTTAAAAATAAACATGATTTTACGGGCATTTCTATTATATTTCTTCTTTAACGACTTTCATGGGATGAGATGGTTTTTGAGTGGTTATTTAGTGTAATTCATGCTTTCATTCGATAGTATAGTTGGACATTTTATAGGAAATTTGCGACACAATTGCACGCAGTGAAATAAAAAATAGAATAATTATGAAAAAAATACGTATAGATTGCTATAGACAATAGACAAAGATAAAGAGCGGCAGACTTTTGTTATATTGGGCTCTTATACTTTCACAAAAGTTTGTTGCAAAATTCATTTTAGTAACAAACAATTTCTGTGAGGCATACAAATGAGTTGGGAAATTGAAATATGCCGCGACAGTGGAGCATTAAGGAAATAATTCAAAACAACATTTACACCATTCAGGTTTCAGTAGTTTTCGTGGAATTTAATTATCATTACAACATTGTAAATTTTAACACAGTTTCACTGTGTAATAATTTCGAATTACATTAAATTTGTATTTAATTACAGCTCATGGGCTAGGCGCTCGCTTTAAATTTTATAGTACGCGGGTTCGATTCCCGGTGCCGGCAACACTTAAATTGTTAACTGCTATTTTATGTGCTGATTTACAACGAGTTCGGCGGTGAAGGAAAACATCGTGAGGAAACCTGCATGTCCGAAGTAAAAAAAAATCTTTGAGAAATAAAAATATATCAAAAACACTAGAAGTCCGCCAACCAGCATTGGAGCAGCGTGGCGGATTCTTCCCGGCTCCAAAACCCTCTCAGCAATGAGAGGAGGCCTGTGTTCAGCAGTGGGACATTTATAGACTGTTACTTTCCTTTTTTTTACCGTTATTTTTGGTAAACTATTACTGTTATTATGGGCAGACGTTTTACTTACCATCAGGTGAACGTTTTGCTCGTTTCGCCACTTTATAAAATAAAAACTAATAAAAATATATGTACGTTATACACATGCACAGCAGTAAACGCAACATAATAATCAAAAGTATAATTTAAAAAAAATCACGTTTATCCAATCAGGTTAATATTTTTCAAATTTAGCATAATTGAGAAATATCGCTCGGGATGTAATCAGCTTTTCCTACCGACGTTACGTCATAGAGGTAGTGGAAAATTCAGTTTGTATTTCAAGTTTCAAATAATTGGACAGTTTTTTTTAACGCAATAACGCTTGTTAGAGCGGATTATTTTGCTTGACGCCGACATCAAAAGCAAGATTGTGTGTTGACTATAACAATACCAAACCTACTCGTAATAATTGCGGACACAGTGTTCTTAGTAATGGAGTAAAAGCATTCTAGGATAAATTTTTAAGAGGACGTCGAGGTGAGTAAAAATAAGTCTGATATTTTACCTTTTAGCCGAAGATAATATACCTGCATTCTAATTATAATATGCAGTTTGGTAGCGGCTTAAGAGAATTTACCACTTCATCCCATCCCGTGGGTGTGATAAAAGTCGACAGAGGGAAAATAAAAATCAGGAGATTAACAGCGGCATCCACCTGGACAATCTGAATAAATAAACTGTGGTTGCCAACCGGCCTGGCAAGCGAGGCAACTATGGCAAAATTTACCCAAAATCAGAGCTACATACTTTTGTGGCAGTGGACTAGTGATAGGCTGAAATGATGATTCTAATTTTCAAGATAATCACTGGAAAGTTAAAGCAGTTGCTACAGCTTCATGGTCTTACAGCATAAACTATTAACGAATGATAACGTTCACATAGATATACATTTCTTGAAAGCGCAAAATCATTTAATTTGATTAAGTAACTCAGAAGAAACTTACTTCGGCGAGCTCTCTAATATCATCTGACATGACCGGAGGTCACATCACCGCAGTCAGATGCTGGCATTCGACCAAGAATAAAGAGATTTAATTTTTTAATTTCTTTTTCATTACACATGAAACATATTTAGTTACTAGTTTAGATTTTTAACTTTCAGTAGCAACTATGTTGAGTAAAATCGGCGTAATTTGACAATCATTATTATCGTCATCAGTTTAAATCCTACTCGATACTCGACAACTGCTTTTCAAGTAGTGAGAATGTCGCAACTGCGCGGAAGACATAATATTGCCACAAGGTATGCATAAACACAGTTGCACTGACTCGGTTTCAACCTCGTCGCTCGTGCTATAAAATGCTGTATATGCTAGAATGCAGTGTCGGAAACACGGGAACAATCACAACACAATCAGACCCGGCTGGGATTTGAGCACTAGGCCAAGCGGTCAACATTCACCTACAAGTCAACACGCAGCACAACAAAAGCGACCGTGCTTTGTTAAGAAATGCTCAATAAAAAATAAACGAAATTTAATACGCGAACATTTTATAATACTTCGCTTAATTAGCACTCACCAGTGCTAATGTTTTTTCATTTTCAGTGAGCAGTAAATTACTCTCGTAGTTTAATTACATTCTCGTAATTACTGGAGTGCAAAATATCTTTCCGATGTTGTAAAAACAACTAAAATAAGTCTTAGGTGTTTTTATTCAGATATGTTTTATTGTACAAACTGCTTAGTCATTTATTTCACCCTGCCTCTTATTCTAAGAAGTCCACTGCTGGATATAGACCGCTATTAAGTCGGGAAAATAAATACTGTACGGCCTAATAAAACCGTGCTGGCTAAGGAACCGGGCGCTCGCCTTAAATTTCATGGCAGGTGAATGACCTGAGTTCGATCCCCGGTGCCGGCACCTATAAATTGTTTTACAATTTTAAGTGCTGATTTACCAGGAAACCTGCATGTCCGACGCACAAAAATATTTCGAAGACATGTGAAGACCGCCAAACCGCATTGAAGCAGCGTGGCGGACTCTTCCCGGCCCCAAAACCCTTTCCGTAACAAGAGGAGGTGCGCTCAACTGTGGGACATTTATAGACTGTAACTTTACTTTTACAACTAAAATTGTTCCGGTTCTGAGATGTTTAATGTATGTACAATCTGTGTCTATAAATGTACCCTTAGATACAGGAGAAATCCAATTTTAAAATTATTTCGTAGTTAATCAGCGCTGAAATTTTCTAAAAGTTTTAAAACTTTCCCCGATTTATAATTAACTAGCTGACGCCCGCGACTTCGTCCGCGTGAATAAAAGATTTAATATCTCGAAGGAACTATTTTATTTTCCGGAATTAATGTATCCTATGTCTGTCACCAGGATGGAAGCCACGTCTGTGCCAAATTACGTCAAAATCGGTTCAGCGGTTGAAATGTGAAAAGGTAACAAACATACTCGTACAGATGGACAGAGAGAGTTAATTTCGCATTTATAATATTAGTATGGATTTGCGAGACAATTACTACGTATCATTTGATCGAATCATGACCTCGCGTAGTTATAGACTGTACTTTTTGACAGTTTTTTGCGGTGAGCTGTGATGATAATGATGACTACGTCATATGCTAGACATGAAAATTCGACGCTCGCGTGGTCTAGTGGTCAGTGTACCTGAATTTTTTTTTATTGGATTGAAGTGATGAGACGAGCAAAACGTTCACCTGATCGAGTTCATCTGAACGAAATCCTGTGTATTGTGAATTTCTGTGTGGCACCTCACTGTGCCCATCACCCTGAGACATAAGTTCTTAAGTCTCATATGCCCAGTGATTACGCTAGCTCACAGTGCCCTTCAAACCGAAACACAGTAATGTTTGCACACTACTACTTCACTTACACACTTCACGGCAGAATAACTGGCCCTGGGGTGGTACCTACGTAGACGGATTCCTGCATAGGAATCCTCCCACCAGTATTCTTCGCCGCTGGGTCCTCCTGCCAAATCTGATGGTCTGATACGTACCTCAATGTACGTATCAGACCATCAGTCATCAACGGTGGAACGGTGTGCACACAGTTCTCATATGTCGGGCGCTGGCAGAATAACAGCGTTGTAGGTTGTGCAAAATTTATGCTAAGAGTCAGAGCCCTTTCATTGCTCTGCTTCAAAATTGAGTGTTCTTAGTTTTGTTTGTACTTTGTAATATGTGGCGAATTAATAAATGCATATATTGTTATCTGTGGAGGACGTCTCCTCCAACCAGTAATAATTAGACGTTGTGTATTTAATTGGCATCTCGGAAACTTTAATAGCGCGATGTTGGACATGTGGGATATTAACTATAGCTAAACGAACTCACTATACAGAAGATATCCTAGTGTAAGGCATCATATTTACAAAAATAATTTACTGGTGGTAGGATTCCTGTGCAGGAATCCGTCTAGGTAGGTATCACCCCAGAGCCAGTTACGAGTATTTGCCGTGAAGCAGTAGCGTGCAAACATTACTGTGTTTCGGGCATATATGACTTAAGAACTCATGTCTCTGGGTGTCGGGTGCAGTGTGATGTCACACAATTATGCTGGGTGACACAGAATTTGTCATAGGCAGACGTTGCACTTATCATCAGGTGAACGTTTTGGTTGTCTCGTCAATTATTCCAATGACAAAACATAATAATTCTATGGGTGTTTAATTGATTGTCGCATGTGTAGTTCTATACTGACTTAATTTAGACTTAAATATTTACATAAATATTTTTATTTTTAGCGTTGACTAGTCATAAGAGGCGTAAGAGGCTTACTAAAAATGCCGGGGCTTTGATTACGGCCCTAAGTAATTAAATTATACTCAACCGACTTGACCTTGGCTCAAGATTTTGTTAGCTTTATGTTAATTAGTACCATTAAAACGCAGTACTAAAAAAGCATTATAAATTTTACAACCGCATGTAAAAATCGAGACATCCGTAAATCTTGATTAACAGCACTTTAAAATAAATATTAATTAAGTAACTAAATTTGAGTTTTATTGAATTTACATTAATAAATCGCTGGTTAAAACCACCACAAGAAGACTTAAGAATCTAATTTTTTGATTTGAAACTATTTTTGCATACAGCTTGTGAGACAACCACCTATCGATCAGTACCTGGTAGGTACTGATCCTAGTACCTGACTACATCGCTGCGGATCCAGGGTTCGATTCCCAGCCGGAGCCAATAGTTATGCAAAAAACTGTTGATTTTCGGTTCTGGTTGTGTCATGCAAGTGAGATTTTGTCTGTAAAACGCACCCACGGTACATGAGAAATCAAAAAGTGGGATTTGGTTACATTATGATTGTTAATTTATCAAGCAGGTTGATCATAAATTTTTCAAAGCGTTACCTGCTATATCATGCATACCTCTATAAGTATATAAAATAGTAGTACAGCTGGACTTATGTCAACCATCACCAGTCCAGCACAGTCATGCACGGTTCCAATTTACTTTCACGACAGGGTGTGTTTACTGTTATTTAATGAAGAAAAGTAAGTTACTTTGCTAAGATCCGCATGCAAATCTTAGCAAAGTATCTATAGTGGTCTTTGCATGCGGATCTTAGCAAAGTAACTTACTTTCCTTAATGATAATGGATTTCCGCAAAGTAACGCCTGATTCTATTAACTATGTTATATAATGTTTTAAGTTATAAATTACCATTATGTCAGTGTCTCTTTCCTTTTCATAATTATTTTTTAGGTATTCTTTTTATATATTTTTTTTAAAAGGTTTTTTCTCATACTCAAATCTGCTAACCATAACTTTATTTTTCCTATTTTAATTTAATGTGCCCCTAAAACCAAAAAAAAAATATTTTTAACATGGATAGTTGTAATTGGCTAACAGAAGTTAATTTAAGAATATTGTTATGTATATTTTTTTTTGCGGTAACTGTCCTAATTAATAAACAAATAAAGTACCTTTTTGTCTGTCTGTCTGTACGAACGGATCTAACTTGGGAACCATTAAATTTTATTACACAGGCTACAGACAATAGCTTTACTGGTGGTAGGATTATTATGCAGGAATCTGTCGGTGTTTTCCGGCTCAAAAACCTTCCGAAAATTAATAGAGCCTGTGTCCAACAATGGGACTTTTATCTGCCGTGACTCTACTTTTTGTTAATTGCTTATAAGGTTCCATAAAAGCATATTCAAGAAATACAAGGCTTTTTTTATACGAGAAAAAGACTAAGCTCTTTCTTCGTAGATCGGACTAAAAATAATAATTAAAAGCTGAAGGTACTCCGGGTTAACTATGACATCGGGACAACTGTCACCTCAGTCCCCCCGTGACCATGGGAGCTGTAAAGCGCCCCAATCGTCGGGTTATAAATAGTAAAACATTAAACGCGATAAAATCCGTAAAATTAGTTTCATTTAAACGAGAAAAACACGTCACGCATCGTCACTAAAAATAAAAACTGATTCAAATATATGTACGTTATATACGTGCACAGCAGTAAACGCAACATAATTATCAAAAGTGTAATCATTATAATAATAATAATAATTTTTGTACACACAAACAATGGTTACAAATAAAAGAGTATGAAGAAATTTAGTACAAAGGCATAGCTTATTTCATTTAGAAATTTCTTCCAGCAGGCCTGACACTGGACAGTTTAAAATAGATGAAGACTTATTTACTTGCTTATTTTAATAAAATTTTATTTTTATAATAGATTTTATACTATTGACATCACATTTAGCCAATTAGTTCAATATTTATATTTCATTTTTTTTTATGTAGAGGAGGCAAACGAGCAAGCGGCTCACCTGATGGTAAATGATCACCGCCGCCCATGAACATCTACAATACCAGAGGAGTAGCAGATGCGTTGCCGGCCTTTGAGGAAGGAATAGGCTCTTTTCTCGAAGGTCTCTAAGTCGTATCGGTTCGTATTTTTTTCGAATTTCTCTGTGGCACCACACTGCGGCCGTCAGTTCTTAAGTCTCACATGCCCAGTGAATACACTAGCTCTCAGTGCCCTTAAGATCGAAACAGTAATGTTTGCACACTACTGCCCCATGCATAGTAACTGGCCCTGCGGTCAGTAGCTGTGGCCAGTGTATGTTGCCAGTGCAAATGCACCAATGACTGATGCAGTCAGTACCAATCAATACAAGCCCGAAATACCTATCGGGCTTGTATTGATTGCAACTGACATTAAACGACGAAGGGAGTAAATCGTTCGTCTGATGGCCAGTGTCAGGCTGGCCCATGAATGTTGCAGTGTTACTCAGAACTTTTGTAACAAAGTACTGTGTGGCACTGCCCTGCGCTCTACACCCTGAGCCATCAGTTTAATGAATGATTCTGAATGACTGATTGGTCTCATATACCCAGTAATTCCTCAAGCTATCAGTACCCTTTAGATCGAAACACAGTAATGATTGCACACAAATGTTTAATGGCAGAATAACTAGAACTGTGGACAGACTCCAGCATCAAATTCCTACTTTAATTGTGGTAGTTAATAGTTATGAGTATTTTTTATGGAATGAGGTGACGAGGCGAGCAAATTGTTCATTGATGGTGTGTGTAACGTTTGCCCATAACAAATACAGTGTCACCCTGAATATTAAGAGTGTTACCACACTGCGCCCTCTACCCAGAGATATCAGTTATGAAGTCTCACATGACCAGTGATGACTATCTCTCGGTGCCTTTCAGGCTGAAACACAGTAATGTTTGCACACTACTGCTTGACGGCGGAATATCCGGCAGTGCGGTGATATCTACCTAGACGGATTCCTGCATAGGAATCGAACCACTAATAAAACCAACAGTATCATATATTTATATGGATTATTGATACAAATCGTTTGTCTGCCAGCTACAAGGTGTTGTAACGCTAATTGTTTGACGTAAGAGCAGCGGCGCGCAAGTGAAAGTACTGTAATTTAAATTGAAAGTGTAACAATGTTTCGCTTGTACCGCCACCAGCTCCAACAGCCGTGATCGTCTAGTGGTTAGGACCCTACGTTGTGGCCGTAGTAACCCAGGTTCGAATCCTGGTCACGGCAGCGTGTCGCTGTCGCGGTGGAGTTAATTTTTACATTTTACTTAAACGTCAAGGCAAATAATGTTTAACTTATTTACTACTTTTAGTGGTGGTAGGATTCCTATGCATCGAGGTAGGTACCACCCCAGGGCCAGTTATTCTACCATGAAGCAGTAGTGTGCAAGCATTACTGAGTTTCGGTTTCAAGGGCACTGTGAGCTAGCGTAACCACTGGACATATGAGACTTAAGAACCTATGTCTCAGGGTGATGGGCACAGTGTAGTGTCACACAGGAATTTTCTGGGTGACACAGCATTTGTTATGGGCAGACGTTGCACTTACCATCAGGTGAACGTTTTGCTCGTTTCATCACTTTATGCAATAAAAAAATTATGATGCGAATTACCAAAGCAATGTCTTTCACTTGACATTCCTTTCCATTACTTGTTTCAATGTTATAATTCCATTTCTGAGGAATAAAAATTTTTCGCGGACGGGAAGTCCGCCAACCGGCATTGGAGCAGTTTAGAGGACACTGCCCGGCTCCAAAAATCTCTCAGAAATAAGAGGAGGGCTTAAGGTCATTTCAATCAGCAGTGGGGCACTTACAATTTAAAAAAAAAATACTGGTGTACTGTTTTACTTGTGGTAGGATTCCTATGCAGGAATCTGTATAGGTAGGTACCACCCCAGGGCCAGTTATTCTGCCGTGAAGCAGTAGTATGTAAACATTACTGTGTTTCGGTTTGAAGGGCACTGAGAGCTAGCGTAATCACTGGGCATATGAGACTTAAGAACTGATGTCTAAGGGTGACGCGCGCAGTGTGGTGTCACACAAAAATGTTCTCATTTTCACACAGCATTTGTTATGGGCAGACGTTGCACTTACCATCAGGTGAACGTTTTGCTAGTTCCGACAATTTCATAAAATTTTAAAAAAAAGACATCCTTTTACCTACTAGCAGATCACAATACAACATTAAAATGAGATGAAATAATGCTTTCCTTTGTTAGCAATGAACTGCGGCTAGAGACAAACTGCTTGCAGAATAATTTTAAACAACTGTAATTTCTCGTTACCCGTACTCCCTTGTTTCGCTTAATTAGTCCCCAACAGTGTTTACGGTTTCTAGTGGACGGCGCATTATCCTCAGGCGTTATAACTGTGAAATATATGAATGAAAAATATACAGATCTACTAGTTTACTCGTTTATGATAAATTATATGAACATAAAACATGAATTCGAGGTATAAATACGAAAGGCGCGGGCGATATTTTGTAATCTTATTTTTTTGGATACAGAACTGAACGATTTGTTACATTTACGCGAATATTGTTAATTGAATAAAACTTAATTGGCAGATGTTATCGTGTTTCATTTTACATTTTACTTTTATCCCGATGGTTCAAGGACTTTGCAGCACCAAATGCAACGGGGTCTCGTCCCGTGGGTGTAGTAAAAGCCGACAGAGAGAAAATGAAAACCGGGAGATGGGCAGCAGTATCTTCCTAGATCATCTGTATAAATAAACTGCGGTTGCGAATCCGATAGTGAAGCGTGGCAATTATGGTAAAACGCCTCCAAAATTATAGCTTATATAGATTGCCACAAAACTTACGTGCAATCTATGGGGGGAGACCCATGCTCAGCAGTGGACTAGTGATAGACTGAAATGGTGATGGCGATGATTCGAAAGAATCAAATATTTCTTTTAGGATGTTATACGATTTCAAAGATAGTTTAAAGTAAACAGATTAGTATAATAATGCGGGAATCAGATGAATTACCCAATTATAACATGGCAAAAGTCGTTAAATGTGATGAGAGAACTGATCTTTTTGTGATATTCTATTCTGTGATGTTCTATAACGATAAAAACGGATTTAAATGGAAAAAATATCGAAGACCTAGACATGAAAGTCAAGAAATTATTTACTATCATCATAGTTCGCGTTGTATACCTACTCTTCAGATAAAACAAGCTAGCTAGATAAAACAATAAATTATTAGATAATAGAAGGAACATATTTAATGTTATTACTTATTATAAAGACGAGCGATGCATGCTTCAGTTTGACTTACTACGACGCAGTGCATGATATAGACCTTCAGACTAAAAGCCTCGTTGAAAGATTATGTGGGCGACGTAGGCAAAATATTACTGTAACCCCCTATAAAAGGGACGAAACTTTGTACGGGAAGTACGTTATTTTTTAAGTAATAAATATGGAAATTGGTGTTTAGATTTCTGATTATGAATAAAAGTTAGTCGTATCAGCTGTTTTGGAAATTTAACCTTTAAGGAAGTAAAATAAGGGACGAAATTTCCTTGAGTAACGCGTCGTTGTTTTAATAATAAATATAGAAATTGGTATTTATATTTCTGTTTATAAATAAAAGTCAGTCTAAGTCATATTCCTATTTTTTATTTGAAATTTATTCTTTTGGGGGGTAAAATAAGGGTTAAAATTTGTTAAGTGATGTGGGCAATTTTTGAAGTTATAAATGTCGAAAATTGGTGTTTATACTTCCGTTTGTAAATAAATGTCAAATTTATAAGCGTTTTTAGAAAATCATCCCCTAAAAAGGTAAAATAAGGGACGAAAGCTTACATAGTAACGACATCATATTTGATATTAAAAAATATATATATAATAATAAATTTCTAATTTATGAAATAAATATCATTAATTGTTCATAGGTTAAGTATATTACTCAGTGATGTACCCAGTTTAAAGCACGGCAGACGAGCAGCTTTTCAAAATTGGATGGTTCTTGAGATATTGCGGATGTGTTTATTATTCATATTCCATGTATTCTAATCAAAACAATGCTAAATCAGATTTTAGAACAGAAAATTAATATTAATTAGATTTAAATGTTGCAGAAATCCCAGTGTTAACCCTCTTTGTAGCGCTTATTTAGCTTTATTTCACTTCCTCCTTTTCCAAAAAGTTAACTCCATGGTATTCTCTTTAACAGTCCCTAGAAATTGTTTAAGGGTCGCTGTCGAAGTCAACGCTTTAGAACCTTGTTGGCTACATTTTACATCTTGGTTTAGACGACCTAAGACTAATGATAAATATTTGTTTTCAAACTATGTTTTTTCAATCATGAAATTAACTTAGTTGCACGAGTACCGAGACAAGAAAATAGTTCATCTGATTGTAGGCAGAGTAACTGCCACTGCAGGTGGTCCTACTAACAGTAAAAAAAAATGTGTAAACTAACAAAATAATCATTGTAATATTTTTATGTGTATTTGACAAAGAAACATTTCTTAATAATATTTAAAAAAGGTTATTTTACCTTCAAATAATTGTACATAAACGGGGTGCCATTAACTAAATGCAAATAGTAGAGGGTTAAGGATAGCGAAACTTGTCATTGGAATTCCGACCCGTTTGTTTATTGATATAAAACATTTTTTTTATTGTATAAAGTGACGAAACGAGCAAAATGTTCACTTGATGGTAAGTGCAACATCTGCCCATAACAAATGCTGTGTAACGCAGAACATTTCTGTGTGACACAACACTGCGCCCGTATCTCAGAGACATCAGTTCTTAATTCTTATGTGCAGTGATTACGGCTAGCCCTGCGGTGGTACCTAACTAGACGGAGTCCTGCATAGAAATTCTTCTTTAATCAAGTATGTAACGAATAAAGTTGTTATATATATCGATTACGCTTACGTTTCAGCGATCAGCACCTGATTTTATTCAATTAACTGTAATTCGACAATCATTGGGTCATACACCCAAAGGTCGCCTGGAAGAAATTGCTTCAAGATCGCTATGCGGTTAACGAGATTTCTAGTAATTAATATTAAAAACATTATTTTAAATCAAAATAATAATTTACTTTTTGCAGATAAATATTACATAAAATTTTTGCAGTTAAATATTACATAAAATGTTTGTATAAGTTTGAAACGATAGCGGATACAAATATTATTACAAAAATGACCTTCATGCAGCTGCTTGCTAAGTTGCTTTTGCGTTCTATCAAGTACGACAACTTTAGGAGTAAGTTTTGCGAATTTAGGACAGTGTCTATTTTAGATGTCATTATCATCATGTCAGCCCATTAGAGATATAAGAAATTTCGTAAAATCAATTCTTAGTGGGTGTCTATGTCGGTAAAGGAATATGTACGTCACATTTAAGTCAATAGGTTCTGTAGTATTTGCAGATAAATGTTACATAAAATTTTACTACAAGCTTTAAACGTTAGCGGATACAAAAAATGTTACAAAAATTACCTTCATGCAACTGCTTATTAAGCTTTTGCGTTTTTTCAAGTACAACAACTCTAGGATTAACTTAAGGGAATTTAGGTCTATTTTAGATGTCATCATCATGTCAGTCCATCAGAGCTCCACTGAATATAGGCCTCCCTCAAAACATCCACTAAACACGGTCCCGAGCCACCTGCATCCAACTTGCCACTCCAGAAGCTTCTTTCCCACATAATTATTTATTGACATTCATCAGTGGCAATTACAATATTACATTTTTAAATAACACATCACAATGTTTGATTTTTAAGCATTATCTTTAAAGGTGAATACCACGTGCAACAACTCGTAAGAATTATGTAAGTCTACATATTAAATCCAATAATTTAATAAAAAAAATGCAATACAAAAGTCAAATGAACGCAGTTACCTTAAAAGAAAAAAAAAATCTATGCAAATGTAATAATATGAAAAATACTATGATAATATGAAATATATTATAGAACATATACATTACATACATAAGATCACGACTGTATCCCATAAGGGGTAGTCAGAGACTGGGCACTCACTGCAAAAGCAGATGACTGCCACAATCCACGTTTCACCAAAACAATATAATGCACTTGGTGTGATAGGTGGTGAGCCCATCGCCACCATTCGCTATTAGGTGCACAGTGCAGTTTTATTCCTTACTCGCCTTTTACGAGATCCATTGGAGATGGAGTGGTAGTATTCTTTTAACGAGCCGCCACCACACGGCACTATTATAGAAGAGCTACTTTTAGCGCGAATAAAGAATGTGATGGTAGTAATTCTTCATTTAATAAGCTACGTTGTTATTATTTGTGTACATCGATAACTCTGTGACTAGTAAAGTGCCCATTTCTATCTTTTTGAATACTCGTCACATCAGGTTCGGCGAGGGGAATGTTACCTTTGTTTGACATTATCCGGTAGGCATAGGCATTCTCCGGTAAATGACCGTTTCTGACCGCTAACCAGAAGAAATTCATGACCTTAACGATGATGATTATTTCAGCCCATCACAAGTCAACTGCTTAACATAGTTTCTCCCCATATATTACCACAAACGATCTTGAGCTATATGCTTCCATCGATTTCTTACAAAACCGTGGAGGTCGTCGCTCCATCTAGTGGAGGGTCCAAACTGTATTTGCTTATTAATGATGTATTATTTTCTGTAGAATATTTGCCTCATTTTGATGACAAATGTTTTTATATCATTGGCTTCTCTATCTTAGCTGCCTGAAGAAGTTACTTTAGCTACACATGTTTTAAAGCAGCTCTTGCCCATTTGAACAGCAGCTTTGAACGTGTCCTAATTTCAGCCTGTCACCTGTCCATTGCTGAACATAGACCTCCCCCATAAATTGCCACAATTGTTTGTAGGTCTCACTTTAGGCACTCTAGACTTTGCCATAGTTGCCAAGCATGGCAGGCGGGTTGGCAACTGCAGTTTAGTTATTCAGATGTTCAATGTAGAAGCTGCTGCCCATTTCCAGCTTTTAATTTTCCCTCTGTCGTCTTTTACGACACTCACGGGATGAGATGGGGTGGGAGATTTTCTTAAGCCGCCACCACACGGCCAAAGGTAATTAATGCCTATCGTCATTCTCTGCCTATCAACCCGTATTTTACTTATATAGATTTCGACATTTTGATATCCACTGAAAAAGTCTAACGTATAGTTTTTTAATGTACTTAATATTATTAATATAAATAGAACCCTGGATTCGTGCCAATAATATTTAAATACATACAAAATAGAAATCGTATTTTTCAGTATTCCGCTAAAGTTGATTTTATGCACATTTTGTAGAAGTCTTGGTCGTATGTTGACACAGTAATAAGTCCTTTCACGATATTTTACGAAAACCTTACCGTTAAATAATTGAAAAAGCTTTCAGATGGCTCTGTGACAGAAACCGATGTGAAAATAATACGGTGTGGTTGGACTGAGTCAACTCTAAAGGTAGACGGCTGTCAAAATATTTTAAGACATCTGTATTTTCTAGTTCGTTCCGTTTCGGTAATTGAAAATGCTGCGACGTTTATAGTTGGTAAAATACACTGCGCGATGTTTATGTAGAATGTCGAATACATTCTATTTCTTTATATTCTAATGTTTACTAGTTTAAAATAACCAAATTCTTACAGTTTGTTGTAACTTTTTAATTAGTTCTATTTTATAGCACGAATAAATTGGTTTTTAGTTAGAGAAAAACTGATTCCTACAGAACACTGACGTGGTTTTAAGGTTAGATGAATTAATTGATAAGACCAGGATGATAGGCAATAACGAAAGCCTAAAGAATTTTCAGCAGCTACAGTTTCAATACATTCATATAGAGTCGGATCTTTTTAGGGTTCCGTAGTCAACTAGGAACTCTTATAGCTTCGCCACCCACGTCTGTCCGTCCTTCCGCGGCTTGGCTCAGAGACTTTTTCTACACTGCACGGCACTGTGTTCTAGCGTAATCACTGGGCATATGAGACTTAAGAACTGATGTCTCAGGGCGACGGGCGCAGTGTGGTGTCACACAGAAATATTCTGGGTGACACCGCATTTGTTGTGGGCGGACGTTGCACTTACCATCAGGTGAACGTTTTGCTCGTTTCGTCACTTCATAGAATAAAAAAAAAGTTTTTGAACCATGTAAAAGATCATGCAAATGCCCCAACAGTGTCGCAGTAGGTTTTGTAAAAGTAATTTGTTACCGCATAACAGCCCTTGCATAATATTTGAAGATTTTATCAAAGACTATCTCAGTAACGACCATACTGCAGTAATCAAATTATTACGTGACGCTGGTTATAATAAATATTTATTAAAACCGCTTTCCTCTACACGCGGTGGGACTCAAATAGATTATATTTTTTCTAATTTCCCTTGTGAAGCGGATTTTATAACTCCTTCTACAGTTATCATATTTCTATTTGCGCCCGTTCTTCGTTATTAGCCGTTAAGCCGTGAGCTTAATTTTATTAATATGTTCAGATTATCGAACTGAAACCCCCTTTAAGGTCCGCATATTGTGACGGGCAACTGCGGAACCCTACACGGAGCGTTGCCTGACACACACTTGACCGAATTATTACTTTTACGATATTAATAATAATTCTTTCGATTATAATTCACGTAAGGTTTTTCAGCGCCTTATACATTGCTATAGGCAATTTTGACGAAGCACTTAAATGTTAAAAACGTGTAAGGCGGTTCCTTTTTCATTATATTTAAGGAAATGTATAATAAAGACAATAAAAATTAAATTTGGTCAACTGGAAAGTTATCCTATTGAGTGTTCTTATAACTTGGCAGAAAACTTACTTAAAACACGTCGCTTACCTACTATATTTAATAAAATCAATTATACTTCGATTCTTATATTTACAATAAAAATATATAATATAATAAAAAATTTTCATACATAATTAATTATATGTCACGTTTTTTCTTAAATAGGCAAATAGGGTAGGCAGCATCTACACCCGTAGCCCACATTACACCCCCGCGGGAAACAAGACGTGACAGGTGGCGAACCACCATTTAGTTATGAGTCCAAACATTATTGTCTTCCCACGAGCAGTATATTAACAGCATTTCATATTATGGGAATTAGGGTGTGATCAGCCTTTTATCTGCATGAATAAGGGGCTGTCCGTACTATACATCAGTCGCCTCTTACGATACCTCGGTAGGAAAGAGGTAATACTCTGCCGGACACTAATCGGCCTTAAAAAAAAGCGGATATAAAAATTATATATGATGAATAAAGAGTGGTGGCGGCTTAAGAGAATCTACCACCCCATCTCATCCCGCGGGTGACGTAAAAGTCGACAGAGGGAAAATGAAAACCAGGAGATGGGTATCAGCATCTTCCTGGAACATCTCAATAAATAAGCTGCGGTTGCCAACCCGCCTGCCAAGCGTGGCAACTATGGCAAAATCCTCTAAAATCGGAGATACAAACGTTTGTGGCAATCTATAAGAGAGGCCTATGTTCAGCAGTGGACTAGTGATAGGCTGAAATGATGATGAATGATGATGATGATGATAATGGGATATAGTGTAAAAAACAAATGCGTGGTAATTCAGAGGTTTACCGCTTAAGCTTGAAACCCGATGCTTAGCATTCACTAACTTTAAATTTCAAGAGTTGATTTTCTATTTTTTAGGAAACGTCTATGTCTGAGATATGATAAAACAATTTCGACAACATGTGAAGTCCATCAACTTTCATTGGAGCAGAGTGGCGGACTCTTCCTCGCTCCAAAAACCCTCCCATAACCAGAGGAGGGCTGTGCTCAGAAGTGAGAGATTTTTAGTCTGTTACTTTTATAAAAAAAATACGTTTTAAAAATATGGAGACAATGCATACGAACTCATTAACTATTGTGTGGTTTGCATTCCTCCTGAGATTTAAATAATGGTTTTTATTATTCAGTTAAGATTCATGCATCGGTTTTCGTATTTTATATACTTCCCAATTTAAATCGGATTTTGGGGTTTTGATTTTTTTGCGCGGAACTCTAATTATTTTACTAAAATTAAAGTAGCCTAAGTTACCCGCTATAATAGCTATCTGTCAGTGAACTTCCCGCAAAAATTGGCCCGGCCGTTTCGGAGATTAGACGGAACAAACAGACAGACAACAATTAAAAAAAAATATCTTATTTGTACTGTATATACTTTCATAAGAATTGAGTAAAAAGCTGTAAATTTGTTATCGCTTCAATTTTATTTATTTGTATAGATGCCTATGACGAAATTTGTCAAAAGGTAACAGTTTTCTATCACTTATCTTAATGTTTGTACCTGTATCATGAGTGCGTTTTACAGACACAAATTTAACATGCCCAACACAACCAAATGTGAAAATCAACGATTTGTGTTGGCAAATACACATACATAGTTAGTTGGCTCCGACTGAGATTCGAGCCCAGTACCCGCGGCGCAGAAGTCTGGTGCTCTAATCACTGCGCTACGCGGTTTTCAAGTCAAAGTCAAACTGATTCAACGACATCCATGGGTCTAGGTAGGCACCACCCCAGGGCCAGTTATTCCTGTTGTGAAGCAGTAGTGTGCAAGCATTACATTGCTTCGGTTTGAAGGGCACTGTGAGCTAGCGTAATCACTGGGCATTTGAGACTTAAGAACTGATGTTTCAGGGTGACGTGCGCAGTTTGGTGTCACACAGAAATATTCTGGGTGACACCGAACTTGTTGTGGGCGGACGTTGCACTTACCATCAGGTGAACTTTTTGCTCGTTTCGTCACTTTATAAAATAAAAAATAAAAAAAAACATGGCCTGATATCACGCCTTGGTATCAGTAACTGCCACTTCGTCTGTTACCATCCTAAACGCCGCAGTGTCATGTTGCTTCATGCTGGTATTGTGTGGCCCTCGTGGTCGCGACACAAACATGGAAGAATCCTTCCCTAAAGAAAAAGAAGGGTCCTTCCCTGTTTAAGTAAATCCATTTGTTGCATGACTCTACCATGTTGTTTTCGTATAGGATTAAGTGACGAGGCGAGACGAAACTTTCACCTGATGGTAAGTGCAACGTCTGCCCATAACAAATGTTGTGCCACCTAGAACATTTCTGTGTGGCACCGCTATTCGCCCGTCGCGCCGAGATATCAGTTCTTAAATCTCTTCTTCGCGGCAGAATAACTGGCTGTTTTAATCGGTTTTTATATGTTGTCCATTTAAATCAACGAGATGCTCTAGATAACTACACCAGTGGTAGGAATTTGACCGTAATTTGTAATTTTTTAAGTTTCAACGTTTTTGAGGTTTTGGTAATTTATCTATTGTGTTTGACATTGTCAGTATGAATATTTTTCAATATGAAATTTAATATTACTGTAATACAACTTTACAATTTAATTATGAATTACAAACTATAACTATGCCAAATATCACACTCGCCCGTGCGCGCAATATTCTTGGAAAGAGTTATAGATGAATCTACATTACTAGGTTATTACGAAAGAAAAACTTTTTCAAGTACTGTTCTAATATAAAGTTTAATTTTCATCACCTGAGTAAATAACACCGGAAGTGACATTGGTTCAATTATTTGTTGCATTCTTTGTTAACGGAAGCAATTGTAGTGAAAGTACTCCACTTTTTGTCGTAACTGTACCAAATGTTCGTTTATACCGACACCAGCTCCGGCAGCCGTGATCGTCTAGTGGTTAGGACCCTACGTTGTGGCCGTAGTAACCCAGGTTCGAATCCTGGTCACGGCAGCGTGTCGCTGTCACGGTGGAGCATATTTTTACATTTTCTTTTAATATTCATACAAATGTTGACCGATAAATATTACAGGAGAACAATCTCGATTTGATAGCTCTTTATTTTTATTACAAACCTATAGTTTAAGGAAATAGAATATTCTGTTAGCAGCGTAAGAAATTCTATCATAGCATCTTATCCCATGGGTGTAGCAAAAGACACAAAAGCTTAGCATCTAGAATGTGCCGGACTAAAAAAACCATATATTACATATTTAGTGTTTTTAAAGTTAGTTTTTTTTTGGCCGTGTGGTGGCGACCTAAGAGAATCTACCACCCCATCTCAGCCCGTGGGTGTCGTAAAAGTCGACAGAGGGAAAATGAAAACCAGGAGATGGGCAGCATCTTCCTGGAACATCTGAATAAATAAACTGCGGTTGCCAACCCGCCTGCCAAGAGTGGCAAAATCCCTCCAAAATGAGAGCTACAAACTTTTGTGGCTTTCTATGGGGGAGGCATACGTGCAGCAGTGGACTTGTGATAGGTTGGAAACAACGACGACGAACGACGAAGTTAGTTGTTACTATGCAGGAATCCGTCTAGGCACCACCGCAGGGCCAGTTACTCTACCGCCAAGCAGTAGTGTGCAAACATTACTGTATTTCGATCTGAAAGGCAATGAGATCCAGTAGACGGATTCCTGCATAGAAATCCTATCACCAGTAAAATCTTATCAATGCCTTGCTGGGCAAAGAACATTTTTTATTTTTTGAAAGGGAAAGCTAAGGATGTGTGCTTCACTTTTTTGAAGAGTCCAAATTATTAAAGAGTCACGACGTGTTTTTCTCCATCGGGAATATTTTTTTTGTAAACAAACGAAGAAGCGGCACATTTTATGGTACCGGCCACCCATGAACATCCACGATACCAAAAGAATTGCGGTCGCATTGCCGGTATTTAACATTAAATTCGCATTTATACTTAATTGCAATTAACTATTTCAGCGGTAACGGCACTATGAACTTGCTTTCTTTGAAATTCAAGTCGAGTTTAAATTACTCTGCTACAAAGTTTCCCCGTTTTCCCACTCGTACCTACACTGTTTACTCTTAATTCCTAACTTTTCATTACCTCTTAGTTTGAAACAATTTGCACATGCGTTTAAAGATCTTTTTTTCTAATTAAGCATATATTTCTTACTATTAAGAAACCGTGTGGTAGCGGCTTAAGGGAACCTACCACCCCATCTCAACCCATGGGTGTCGTAAAAGTCGACAGAGGGAAATTAAAACCAGAAGATGCCTATCTTCTGGCACATCTCAATAAATAAACTGCGGTTGCCAAGCGTGGCAGCTATGGCAAAATCCCCCCAAAATGAAAGCTACATACGTTTGTGGCAATCTATACGGAAAGTCCATATTTATTAGTGGACCAGTAGGGTATAATAATGATGATGATGATTAATATTAGAAATGTATCAAGTAAGCACAGGTTACTCGGTAACCTAGCTAGTAAATTATGTACCTAGTAAAATATGATGGCACACATGTAATGAATCTGTAACATAAAAAAAAACGTCACAAAAAATATTAAGATAATCGTTGAAAAAAGATCTCGTTGCAATAACAGGATTTATTGTACATTTATAAATTATCTCTTTAAAATTTTGCCTGGAGCGAATTATTGAACCCTCTAACGTAATATACTTAATAGAAATGAAGGTATCGTGACAAATTGAAAATAGAAATTGTATAATGAAAATTGTTTTTGGGGCGGAAAAATAACTGACATTAAATAACCTTTTTAATTTTAAATACTAGACTAACCACGTTAGTCTTAAATTGAATAAGATATGCATGTCTTTTATATTAAAAAGTGCCGAGACCGGCAAAACGTTCAGCTGAACGTGCAACGTCTGCCCATAACAAATGCTGTGTCACCGAGAAAAACTGTGTGGCTACCGCCCGTCCCATCTATGATTTCAGTTCTTTTATGCCCAGTAATTACACCAGCTCTCAGCGCCCTTCAGACCGAAATACAGTTATGTTTCCACTATACTGCTTCATGACAGACGCATACGAATCCTATCATATAGTTCTGGGTGATACTTGTAATGTTATGGGCAGGCGTGGCATTAGCCATCAAGTAAACGACTTGCTCGTTTCTTCGCTTAATAGCAGAGGTATTCCGGGTGCATTGCCGGCCTTTGAAAAAATAGTAGGCTCTTTTTTGTTATTTTATTGAAGATCCCTAAGTCAAAATGTTCCGGAAAAACCGCATTCCACAAAGTGTTAGTGCGTAGCAATCAATTTCCGGCGAAGCGCACAGTGGTGGAATGTAAGTTATCCAAGTGGTGCCGATGAAGAATGTCTGCTGTGCCGCAATGGTGGAATTTAGCAGCAGGAACTAATCCAAAAAAATCCTCGGAACACTCCCCATGACCCCTATTCCCCTCCCCTCTTCCCTCTTCGCAAAGCCAGTGGATCGAGCGGATCGAAAAGAACTCGGTCGTTGACGATTCGAGCCGCTCTTCGTTGGATTCAGTGAAATGGAAATAGCTGGCACTGGGCAGCACCCGCCCAGAGATGAAAACAGTATTCAGAATCGGCGATACCGGCCGGTGTATTTCATACTGTCCCTCTCTACAGAGCAAAGATCGCCAAGGATTCAGATACTAGCCGTGGCAGCAAAGGGAGTATTCTCAAAGCGAGGGGATACGACAAAGGGATTCCTTTCAACGGTAAACAAGCAAACCTTGTTGTTAGGTCTTCTTAGGGTTGAATTGGACTGAATTTAGTAGACCCCATGTCGAGATTTTCCTGAGTGTTCCCGAAAAGCAGGCCGGTGTATGATGCATCACCAGTACTGTCATACAACAATGAACGTTACTAATTTGTAATAAGTCATTGATATACAGAAGAAACAGAGTTGGTGATGGTGACTCACTAATCATCTGGTGCTCCTCGATGTACCTTAAGAACTGACAGTTGCCAATTGACTCCATTATTTTGGAGAGCAAGTAGGTGATGACGGTTTGTCGTGAAGTTGTCTGGTCGTTATCAATGATTAGAATTTAAATAGATTAAACTTTATTAACTCGCGTTCATGTACGTCTGTTTGGGTTTAATTCAGTAATTGATTTTAAACTAACTTCCCGAGGAGTTGACACTTGACACTTTCAACATAGCTTAGAACTGGATGACAATTCATTATTAACTCGCGTTTTTGTCTGTCTGTCTTTTTGTTTGTCTGTTGGGTACACAGGTATTTTTCAAACTTTATTCATATAGTCAGTTTTATAAATCTGGTATATAAAAGTTTATTTAACGATACTTGTTTTAAAGAGACGTCTATAGCGTCTACAGCTGACTTTGTACCACTTCAGTATCGCTTCACACACGAGTCACCCGTGTTCCAGGGCGGTTCTCACCGCCCAGAGTTACCGACACAAGTCGACAGTCCGAATGAAGGCCCGGACAGTTATTAGACGACTTAAAACATTTATGAATTTACATTTATTCGAAATCGCGAAAGCACGCAGCGAACGCGACACAATCCGAATTCCAAAGGTTTTGAAGATATTTATTTATTTATTTATGTTTGGATCAAACCGAACCTGCTGATACAGGTTTGGTTTGACCCAAACACAGTATCCGATGAAGATGTAAAAGCCGAGAAGGCTAACAGCAATTACATCACCGAAAATGTATATATATACCACTTCAGTTGTTCCGGGAGCATAAACATGCTCTCACAGAATATCAGCGTAAAGT
Source organism: Luehdorfia chinensis (assembly GCA_019845155.1). Taxonomy (NCBI): domain Eukaryota; kingdom Metazoa; phylum Arthropoda; class Insecta; order Lepidoptera; family Papilionidae; genus Luehdorfia; species Luehdorfia chinensis. Next base: position 3,812,236 of record JAHVAK010000206.1, on the reverse strand, counting down.
AGCAAGAACATTACCTGTGTTTACTATTATGATTGACGAGACCCAGAGATCCGATCAGTGATAACGACCAGTCTATGTCACGGCAAACGATTGATCAACGTCTATGGGTTAAGGTGGCTACTTTTACTCACAGAATCCCTTTTTTTATTATAAATAGTGACAAGGCGAACAATTCGTTGACCTGATAGCAACTGGAATGTCTGCCTATGTCTGTTCATCTGATATCAAATGCTACGTTACGCAGAAAATTTCTCTGGGGCATTATACTACGCTATTTAATCTGTGACATCAGTTCTTAGTCTCATATGCCCAGTAACTTCACTTATTATGTATATAGATATTAGTGCTCTTCAAACCGAAACATAGTAATGATTGCTTACTACTGTATGAAAGCAGAATAACTGCCACTACGGTGGTACCCACCTAGACGGATTCCTGTAAAGGTGTTTGCCACCAGTAAATTACAACCACCACCGAACCCGCATTGGGGCAGCGTGGCGGATTCTTCGCAGCTCCGAAACCCATTGGAAATGAGAGGAGGTCTGTTCTCAGCAGTGGGACATTTATAGACTGTTACTTTCCTTTTTTTTACCGTTATTTTTGGTAAACTATTACTGTTATTTCCATCATCCGTTTAAGTTACACCGTAAGCGTTCAATGCTTTGGCGTAATACCAGAGGTAATTAAAGTGAAAGTACTCCAGTTTTTTATCGTAACTGTATCGAATGTTCGTTTATATCGTCACCAGCTCCGACAGCCGTGATCGTCTAGTGGTTAGGACCCTACGTTGTGGCCGTAGTAACCCAGGTTCGAATCCTGGTCACGGCAGCGTGTCGCTGTCACGGTGGAGCATATTTTTACATTTTCTTTTAATATTCATACAAATGTTGACCTATAAATATTACAGGAGAACAATCTCGATTTGATAGCTCTTTATTTTTATTGCAAAACTATAGTTTAAGGAAATAGAATATTCTGTTGGCAGCGTAAGAAATTCTACATAGCAACTTATCTCGTGGGTGTAGCAAAAGACACAAAAGCCAAGCATCTAGAATGTGCCGGAGTAAAAAAACCGTAATTACATATTTAGTGTTTTTATAGTTACCATTTTTTTAAATTTTCATTTTCAATAATTATAGATATTGTTATCTTTACTCTTGTACAATGTAAGAAGCATAATTTGCACCTAATAATAATATTAATTGTTACAAGACTATATGTAATATTTGCTTCAATAGGTGGTAGCGGCCTAAGAGAATCTACCACCCCATCTCATCCCGTGGGTGTCGTAAAAGTCGACAGAGGGAAAATGAAAACCAGGAGATGGGCAGCAGCATCTTGCTCGAACATCTAAATAAATAAACTGCGGTTGCCAACCCGTCTGCCAAGCGTGGCAACTATGGAAAAATGCCCCCAAAACGAGAGCTACAAACTTTTGTGGCAATCTATGGGGGAGGCCTATGTTCAGCAGTGGACTATTGATAGGCTGATACCACGACGACACTCAGATAATTTAAGTTAATTATTCTTGTTGATGTATCCATTCAAAACGATTTTACTTAACATTTTCATTCAACTGCCGCACTCAATACATAAACAACTTAATGCGACTATATATTTAAAAAATTGCTTAAACACTTTACTTTTTAAGAACAGTAAAAAGTAGTAACAGTGCAGTTTCAGCTAAAGCTTTATAGGTTATTTCTTTTAATAGATATATGTACGAGTATATTAAAAAACTTTTTTTTTATGTTAGAGGAGGCAAACGAGCAAGCGGCTCACCTGATGGTAAGTGATCACCGCCGCCCATGAACATCTACAATACCAGAGGAATAGCAGATGCGTTGCCGGCCTTTAAACTACATATATCAGTTTTTAAATAAAAGTAATTTTACGGATTTTATCGCCATTATTTTTTAACATTATATAATTAAATATATTTTTTATAACCCGACGTTTCGTGCATTTATAATCACGGGTGACGCTCTCCGAAGTTTGCAGTCTTTGACCATGTTGTTGATCATCCCAACCATTATATATTATAAACATTATATATTATATTTGATAGACCACCAATCCTTGCAAAAGAACACCGATTCCTACCATGGATGATTCGCAAGGCTATTGAAATTAGAAAAAAAACATCCTAATTTGAATAGGGAAAAGATAGTTGGGTACTATCACCTGCTTGGGATCGTATTATTAATAAAATTAAATCAAATACCCAGCATACCACAGAAAGACACGGTAAGATCTTTCTGCGTAGATTGGCCTAAAAAAATAATTAAAAGCTGAAGATACCCTAGGTTAACTATGACATTAGGATATCTGTCACCTCAGTCCCCTCGTGACCATGGGTGCTGCAAAGAGCTCGAAACGTCGAGTTATAAATAGTTAAAAATTAAACGCGATAAAGTCCACAAAATAAATTTTATTTAAATGTGTAGTATTCGCGTAAATGTAAGAAATCATTATACATCATAGAATAGAATAGTCTCCTTTTCGAAGAATCTACTTACACCACTGCCATTTGTATAGTGAAAGCACGTACTCTAGTTTCAAAACTTCATCAAAGTTTTGTCTCTACAGGGTCATTAGTAATGTCCTATACATCCCGGCAGGCTGGGCTTAGTGACGATGTGTATATGCCCCAACAAATATAATGAGCCTAGTAGCGTGATACCTGTAGTAGTAAGTCCACTTGAAGAAATTGCTTCAAACTCATAGGTGATCGAGGACTCATGTTATACAGCTGATCGAGGCAATGACCTCATAAATTTAATTAGGCGTTTTTCCGTTGAGCTGCCATCGAAAGAACTCGCAAGTACTAGGATAACATGAAGCTTAAGGAAATCTGTTGCGAAGTAAATCTGTTAGTATGACGCCGTAGTAGGGTAACATAAATGAAATGGAGAAGAAAACGTATTTTGAATTTGTCTGGTTCGGGGACTTTTATAGGCTGAAACTTTACTTTTTACTTTACTGGTTCGGGGCAACGACTTTCTGAGATAGGCTCGCGTAAAGTTTTACAAAAAATAATAATTTTAAAGTTTTGTATGGACATTTTTAGTATTCAATTTTGACATTAAAGCTTCACCGTCTAGTTTATTAGATCAAAGTAGCATAGTAGAATAGTAGGGTAGGTGCCGGGATGTTATACGAATTATGAACAACGTTGTATAATCACCAGTTCCGATAGCCGTGATCGTCTAGTGGTTAGGACCCTACGTTGCGGCCGTAGTAACCCAGGTTTAAATCCTGGTCACGGCAGCGTAACGCTGTCGCGGCGGAGCATCTTCCTTTTATGTTTAAGATCACCATATTCAAATTTAACTTACGGCACGTATGGTTTGCTGTACTCATTACTATGAAAATTTATGAAGAATGGATGAATTAGGTTATATTTTTAAAGTAAAACTGCTTCGGGCGCGATTAGAGTGAAATTTCATGATCGAATTTAAGTAGCAGCGTTTTCGTCCAACGTTTTCGTTTGTTATTCTTAATTAAATATTCATAAATTAATTAAAAAAATGTTTATAAGTTGAGCAGGTATTTTACCATGAGTAATAGTTTTGTTAATTAATGTTTCATTCATCATCATTACGGCTCATCACTGGTCCACAGCTGAACATAATCCTACCCCATAGATTGACACAAAAGCTTGTAGCTCTCATTTTAGGGGGATTTTGCCATAGTTGCCACGCTTGGCAGGCGGGTTGGCAACAGCGCTTTATTTATTCAGATGTGCCAGGAAGATGCTGCTGCCCATCTCCTTCTGTCAAGATGGGGTGGTAGATTCTCATAAGCCTATATATTAATGAAATATCTAATCTATTTGATTATCACTTCTGTTACGTGAACTGAGTTGTACTCGTTCTTTTTTAATGTATTTAAATATTAAAGGAATCTCAAATTTTAAAGTATGTTGTTTACATCTTACCTTTTGTAAGATCATATTTGAACTTTAACCATTCCATTTCTTTCTGTGTATAGCAAAGAATATAGTTTATAGAATTAGGAGGTAGTTTGTGGAAATCCATTACAATGAAGGAAAGTACGTTAACTTGCTAAGATCCGCATGCAAAAAATATTAAAGAGGTGTATATTACTTAGTTTTCGAAGAGCAAAGCCCGCCCTCCCACAGTAGGCGTGCACAAGCACAAGCATAAGCAGCCAATGCTGGACGTAGGCCTGTCCCAAGTTGGGAGTATTTGCAGTTAAAAAGATTGGCAGTACTGAATTGAGGTGTATGTCCATGCATCGTAGGTGTGGATCATCTTCCTGTATATTTAAGAATTTTATTTGCGATGAATTTTATGTTGTCAAGTGGGGGATTTCAAAACTTTATGGCAAAGTAAATTGCTGCAGTACCGTATAAGACAGCATAATACTTCTACGCAGTAAGACGGAGGCGTCAACTAAACACTTGTCTAAAAATAAGGTATTCAGTGTTTCTTTATTTCGTATTTTTATATATTATATATTATATAAAAATACGAATATTTTTATATAATGTATATTGTTATATATTGCATTGGCATTTTCTCGAGCACACCGAAGAAGATAGTAAGATTAAATTAAATGATGTAGATAGTTTAAGACGAGGCGCCATTAGCATGCGTCTAGAGTTTACTGTAGTGTAATTTGTTTTAAATTAGTTAATGCTCTGCGAGAGATTTGTGTTCAAAATGAATTTCGTTTATTTTTCGTTAAATTTAATTTATTATATAATAATGTAATACTATGCTATTATGCTATAAGAAAGATGCAATATATTTTTTGCACTCCGTCTGACGAAGAGCCATTTTGTATCGCAGAAGAGTTTTTATTATATAAATTTGGCCGCAATTTTTAAACATCTTTATTCTCTCTTTATGCTCTGATAATTAATAGAATTCGCGAGGTTTTTGAAATTAAAAAAACAACCTAATTTCAATAGAGAAGACGGTTGGTTACCACCGCCTTGGGTCAAAAACCAAGCATACCACTGCAAGACTTCAAGACACAGTAAGCTCTTTCTGCGTAGACCAAAAATAATAAATAAAGCTGAAGGTACCCCACGTTAACTAGTATGACATCAGGACATCTGTCACCTCAGTCATCCCGTGACTACCTGGGTGCTGTAAAGCGCTCAAAACGTCGGGTTATAAATAGTTCAAAATTAAACGCGATAAAATCCGTAAAAATTAGTTTTATTTAAATGTGCAGTAGCCGCGTAAAATCGATCACTATAATTCATCCCGAGAGTATCGATCACTAATACAAATAATCAATATATATCACTAATACAAATAAAAATCTTGTTGCCGTTTTCACTAACTCTAGGAGACCCCTAAATCAGATGCATAAATATTTAGGAACCACTTAGAGAAAAAATATGTTTCACTAAATCATTATGTCATTCCTAACGACATTAGGCACAATCTTACGTTAGGACATTCATTCGGAGCTACTAAACGCATATACGATTCTTTACACTGACATGTGACAGTCGTTCTTGCTCTACTAGTGCATCTATTGGAGTTATTTCCATAATAACACGAATCATCACATTTTTGAGACATTTACAAGTTAAAGTAAAAAAAAAAGTAAAAAAAAACTGGTAAGCAAACCGAAAACTTGAAAGAAATTAGAAAATCCGTCGCTGAAACGTCCATCGTCAAACGAAAGAAAACTACTTGAAAAACGAAACCGTAGACCGAGAAGTCACAAAAATTTGGGATTCTCCTAAGATTCTAGTAAAAATCGATTGGTTAAACGGAATTTTGCTAAGCATTACTGAAATTTGGCTATTTCCTAGTTAGGCGTCGCCTTGATTTTCGTTAGCGAAAACGGGTAAAAAAAAGACGTCTTTGACATGAATGAAATGAAATAAAAAATATTTATTCTTCAACGTAAGAAATGTAAATTTCGTTTCTCAAACGTCAAAGAAACAGGCGAAAGAAACTCCGTAGGTATCCTCGTTTTCGTTTTTATTTTATCTTACTAAAAAGTACATTGTATATAAATTCGAAAAGAATAGTCTTTTAGAAAAGTGAAGGACGCTTCATGACAAAATATGTGTAATAAATGTATGAGTGCATTGCAAACTTGAGCAGATCAGACTCCACCTGTTCCACAACCAAAAGCACCTATTCACCTGTGAATGTGTGATGGAATAAGTCAAATACACCAGACATACAATATGCAGCAGCAGCGTTTAAGTTGCGAGGCGCCTGCTAATGTGACCGCAGTTCGCTTCCCAAGCGCGGCGATTACGAGAAAACTTAACATGGGAGAAAGTTTCGTCCAGGTATCGACTACTTACAGACTAATGATGATGATTATAAATATGGTTATTCGCGATGATAGTTTCATTGAATTATAATTACAACTGTTTCCATGAATATATTGCAATTGGTTTCTTTCTATACTTTAACCTCGTTCTTCGTTTCTGGTGATACGTTTTGGACTCTGGTGGATGAATCTGGATGCTGCGAAGATATCACTGATGTAAGCTGTCTGCCCTTAGAATGACATACATACGGTATCGTGAGCATTGCTTATTTTAACCAACACTACCAATCACCAAATAACTGTGATCAATAATTATTTGCAACATTTTTTCGAAGTTAACAGACGACGCTTTATATGAAAGTGATCTAGTTTTTGAAGTATTGCTACTACAGTTTTGTCTCCACAATCACCAGCTCCGAAAGCCTCGTGGTGGAAGGATCCTTTCCTGAAGAAATAAAAGAGTCCTTCCCTGGTCAAGTCAACACATTTGTTGCATGACTGTACCACGTTTTAATCGCTTTTTGTTTGTTGTCCAATTATATTAATTTCTTTACATTACTTGGTTCATACCGCAAAAAACGCTAGTGCCATTGGTTCGATTCTTTGTCGCAATAACGCAAGCAATTGAAGTGAAAGTACTCCAGTTTTTATCTTAACTGTACCAAATGTTCGTGTATTCCGTCATCAGCTCCGATAGCCGTGATCGTCTAGTGGTTAGGACCCTACGTTGTGGCCGTAGTAACCCAGGTTCGAATCCTGGTCACGGCAGCGTGTCGCTGTTGCGGCGGAGCATACCTTTTTATGGTACATTTTTCCGTAATGAGAAAAGCGACATTATTCAATAAAATTGAAGTTTGTGATGGATCGTTGTATCCAAACTCTAACAACGACCTACGAAAAGCTTTGTGATTAATTAGTTTTTCTTTTTCATAATCTTTGTAATAAACAGCGTATTCAAGAAATATAAAACTTTATGGTGTGATGTCTGTACGTTATGCTCTGTAAAACATTAATAATAGGATATGAGACAAAAATTTTATTATATTTATTTTAACAAATCGCTATTGTTTTGACCCGTTTTTTATATTTTAAACCACACCAGTGGGAAACGGTGAAGTCTCTGCCTACTTCTTATATGGGGAAAAGGCGTGACTGTATAAACCACCAAACATTATATAACAAATTAATATTTTTGTGCCCTTTAGTTGTGTATTATATTCATTAATCCAAAAATTGAGTTAATGTTAAGATTTTCCTGACAAGTTGTCACAATAAGACTACGGGAACATAAAAATAAAATCATGGCGCTTACGGCGAAATAACCATATTAAAATTGCACAAACCAGTGACGGTCACCAGCCTCTAAGAAGCGAGGTGTCACGCTTTTTCGCCACCCTGAAAAAGCGTGCAACTTTTGCCCATTACAAATGTTGTGTCACCGAAAACGTTTATGTACCGTGTGGTAGAGGCTAAAGAGAATCTACCACCCCATCTCATCCCGTGGGTGTTGTAAAAGTCGACAGATGGAAAATTAAAATCAGAAGATGGGCAGCAGCATCTTTCCGGAACATCAGAATAAATAAACGGTATGCCAAAAAAACGGTTGCCAACCCGCCTGCCAAGCATGGCAACTACGGAAAAATTCACCCCTAAATGAGAGCTACAAACTTTTGCAGCAATCTATGGGGGAGGCCGATGTTCAGTGGACTAGTGATAGGCTGAAATGATGATGATGATACACTCATTACACTGAGACATCAGTTCTTAAGTTTCATATGTCCAGTAATTGCACTAGCTATCAGTGCCTTCAAAACGAAACAGTAATATTTACACTACTCCAGAATAACTGATAATGTGGTTTTACCTGCCTACACGGAATCCTACCATTATTATTTTATATATTTATCTGCCGATAGGTGTCTGGCAGAGTAGAGCCGCACCTACATTTTTCATATCCAGGTTTCGTAAGAGGCAACGCCTTTATTCGTTCAGAATAAACCATAACATGCAATGCAGTCAATATACTGCTCGTGGGAACGCAACGGGGAGTAAAATTTTTTGACTCTGACCAAAATGTCGATGACGTGGTTCGCCATCCGTCCGGTCTCCTTTGTCGCGGGGTGAAAAGTTGGCTACGTATGACGCCTCTGCCTACCCCTTGTATGAAAAAAATGGCGTGATAGTATGTACGTAATTATAACTTAAGAGGGTATTATACTTAATCGAGTTTAATAAAATTGATTATTATTTTTGTTTCAGTTCGTTATTAATAATTAGTTTTTTTATTTCATAAAAGTGACGGAACGAGCAAAACGTTCACCTGACGGTAAGTGTAACGTCTGCCCATAACAAATGCTGTGTCACCCATAAAATTACTGTGTGACACCACACTGCGCCCGTCACCCTGAGACATCAGTTCTTAAGTCTCGTATGCCCAGTGATTACGCTAGCTCAAAGTGACCTTCGAACCGAAACACAGTAATGTTTGCACACTACTGCTTCACGGCAGAATAACTGGCCCTGCGGTGGTACCTACCTAGACGGATTAGTATAATGTATTAGTGTGATGTATTCAGTAATTCTGTCTGTGATGTAGATTCAAATAATATTAGACAAGAACGCACGTACAAGAGGCCGCAATTAAGCCAGATCGTAATTAACGCCATTATGAATTCGCAATAATACCAAAATTGAATATATTCCGATATTAAATTTGGTGATATTGTGTATGTGCCGTGTGGTTGCGGCTCGTTAAAAGAATACTACCACTCCATCTCATCCAATGGATCTCGTAAAAGGTGAGTATGGCTATGGGCTCACTACCTATCACACCAAGTGCATTATATTGTTTTGGTGAAACGTGGATTGTGGCAGTCATCTGTTTTTGCAGTGAGTGCCCAGTCTCTGACTACCCCTTATGGGATACAGTCGTGATCTTATGTATGTATGTATGTATGTATGATATTGTATATATACTCAGTGAGAAACGATTAATTTAGTTCTTCATTTACAGCGGTCTTATTAAAACTTGTATGTAAATTCTGACTGCAATTGTAAATAATTAAAACTGATTGTAATTATAAAGATAATTTTTTTTAATCTTAACTTTTATATGTTTGACATTTAAAAAAATAACTGGTCGATGAATATATATATATATAAAAAAAAGTAAAGTTTCAGCCTATAAATGTCCCACTGCTGAGCACAGGCGGGCACAATGCGGGTTGGCGGACTACACATGTCTTCGAAATATTTTTTATTTCTCAGACATGCAGGTTTACTCACGATGCTTTTTTTTCACCGCCGAGCACGTGGTAAATCAGCACTTAAAATTGCAATTAACAATTTTATTGGTGCCGGCACCGGGAGTAGAACCCAGGTCACTCGCGTACTATGAAATTTAAAGCGAGCGCCTAGCCCCTGTGTAGCACGGCTCTATATATTGTTATGTTTTAATGTTATTGCACGGGTTCTGCAATCAATTTACCTAAAAAAAACTTCTTGATTATAAAAATAATTGTAATATTATTACTAACAACTCATATAACTTTCTTACCATGTCTAATAAATATTGTATTGTAGTTTATTGACCGTTTATTTTTTCATTATCTCGTTTATGTCCGTGTAACATCAGAGTCATATTATTCATAATACTTATAACTAAGATAATCTTCTTTTTTTTATTTAATAAAGTGTCGAGACAAGCAAAACGATCACCTGACGGTAAGTGCAACGTCTGCCCAAAGAAGTGCTGTGTCACCCAGAAAATTTCTGTGTGACACCACACTGTGACCATCACCCTGAGACATCAGTTCTTAAGTCTCATATGCCCAGTGATTACGCTAGCTCTGAGGGCCCTTCAGACCGAAACACAGCAATGTTTGCACATTACTGCTTCACGGCAGAATAACTGGTCCTAGAGTGGTACCTACCTAGACGGATTCCTGCATAGGAATCCTACCACCAGGATAGGTAAGGTTACATTAACCTTTACTTTCTTAAAATTGTCCTTGTATTTATATAATCCTTGTTGCAGAACTTAAATAAATAAGTAAAGTATTCATTTTACGAAAAGCGCCTTGTTATTTGTTATATGCAATGTATAATAATGCATCGAATGCTATTTTATAAAAATAGTAATGCTCCTCCTTTCCTCCTTTCATCCATCACAAGTCCACTGCTGGACATAGGCCTCCTCCATAGATGTTGGGGGAAATTTGCTATAGCTACCACGCTTGGCTGGCGGGTTGGCAACCGTAGTTCATTTTTTTGATGTTCTAGGACGATGCTTGCCTCTGTCGAGTTTTACGACACCCGCGGGACGACTTGGGATGGTACGAGGGTGGATTGAAAAGTACTCGGCCTAACCAAGAAAATAAACACATACTAAATCAGTTATATTTTTATTTTTCTACATAATCACCATCAAGTTCAATACACTTTTGCCACCTCCCCTTGCAAGCATTTAGACCGTTAAAAAAAATGATTTTCCTTAGAGTCAAAATATGCGTCTACAGCTGCTTTGACCTCGTCGTTTGTCGAAAATCTTTGACCTCCCAAGTGCTTTTTTAGGTTAGGGAACAGAAAGAAGTCTGATGGTGCCAGATCAGGTGAATACGGCGGATGCGGTAACAGTTCAAAGCCACAGTTGTGAATTCCAGCCATTGACTGTACTGACGTGTGAACTCGGGCGTTATCTTGATGAAACAGGACTTTTCTTCTGAGCATTCCTCGACGTTTTTCTTTTATTTCCTCTCGTAAACGACGTAGTAAGGTGCAGTAGTAAGCAGAGTTTATAGTCTGACCCCTTTCAAGATAATCAATCATAATCACACCTTTCGAATCCCAGAATACTGAAGCCATCACCTTATTTGCCGACAAAATCGACTTAGCCTTTTTAGGGGGTGGTGAACCAGGTCTTCTCCACTGTTTTGATTGTTGTTTTGTTTCCGGTGTACAGTAATGAACCCATGTTTCGTCCATAGTAACAAAACGATTCAAAAAATCATCTGCATCGGCTTCAAATAACTCCAAACAGTCGCGTGAAATAGTCAATCGCGTCCTTTTTTGTTCAACTGAAAGCAGTCGCGGAACCCACCTCGCAGACACCTTGTGGAAACCCAACTCGTTGACAATGATGTTTTGAGTTCGTTCATAAGAGATGCCTATAATCTCGGCTATCTCTCTAATTTTTAATCTGCGGTCTCCCATTATTAAATCAAGTACTTTTTTAATATTTTCGTCAGTAGTTGACGTCGAAGGCCTTCCAGAGCGGGGTTCATCTTTCACACTCTCTCGTCGTCGTCGTCGTCGTCGTCGTCGTCGTTTCAGCCTATCAAAAGTCCACTGCTGAACATAGGCCTCCCCCATAGATTGCCACAAAAGTTTGTAGCTCTCGTTTTGGGGGGATATTGCCATAGTTGCCACGCTTGGCAGACGGGTTGGCAACCGCAGTTTATTTATTCAGATGTTCCAGCAAGATGCTGCTGCCCATCTCCTGGTTTTCATTTTCCCTCTGTCGACTTTTACGACACCCACGGGATGAGATGGGGTGGTAGATTATCTTATCCCGCGTATCTTAGGCCGCTACCACACTCTCTCTACCACGCTTAAATTCTGCTATCCATTTTTTGACGGATGAATATGACAGAGCACAATCGCCTAATGTACTGACCATGTCATCATGGATGGCTTTTGATGATAGCCCCTTCTTATGGAGGTACTTAATGACGGCACGCTGCTCGATTTGCTCCATTCGCGGAAATTATGACCGATTACTTTGTTAATAAATGTATAAAATCACAACTAATTATCGCACACGTTTCGAACTTTACACAATTAACTAGTCTGAACTGAACTAAATAATGTGGGTAGATTTGATTTTTAGAATTGAATGGATCTGTGTTAGGCCGAGTACTTTTCAATCCACCCTCGTAGATACTCTCACGCCGCCACCCCACGGTTATAAACACGAGTTACACATCCGAGTTCATTTTTTTATCTATCTATGTGATATTGTTAACATCTGTACAACAAATAGACACACTAATATTATTACTTTCCTCTAATCATACCGACCAAGTCTCGAAATCGAAAATGTTAAGATGAGTGTGTATGCGTGTACATGTCGGCAAGTGCTTTGCTCATAATTGACAGCCACAAATTCAATAGTTCTTCATTTAGTTAAAGGTTAAAGGCGAATCTCCACTACGTTTGCCGGAACAAGGATGACAACTGAGAACATTTCGTTCTCAACGGCCATCAATTCTACGAGAAGTGTGCGCCCAAAAGCCACTTCAGCTTATAGATTCTTTGGGTTGTTCTACTTAGGAAATCTTCATTTTGTATTCTGTCTCGTGGAGAAATTACGCTCCCAATTAATGTTCACTCGCAATTCCTTTTTAGCAAAATATTATACGTTACCGCTCATTAAGATTTCTCCTGTATGGTGGGTGCATTCTAAGTACATTTTTTTTATTTGAGAAAGTGACTAAAAGAGCAAAACGTTCACTTGATGGTAAGTGCAACGTCTAAATATGCAGGGACACCACACTGCGCCCGTCACCCTGGGAGATCAGTTCTTAACTTTCATATGCCCAGTGATTACTCTCTTGCTCACAGTGACCTTCAAACCGAACCACAGTCATGTTTACACATTACTACTTCACGGCAGAATAACTTGTCCTGGGGTTCACAGAGCTGCCCATTCAGTTAATCATAGGTGCTTATTGTGGAGAGTCCTGCATCCATCCTTAATAAGGAATCAAGTCGTTATGCTGCTATTGTATGATGGTATTCTGTCGGAGTTTAATCCTTTCCAAGAAATTAAAATAAGTCGCTCATTTTTGTGCTGGCAGCGTAGAGTTGGAACACGCTGTCGCGTATATCAACACGTCATTGAAACATTGCGAATCCATAGTTGGAAAATTAACCACTTCACATAATTATAAAGCACATATCTGCGCATTGTATAGACCACCTAACAAAAGCAAATTTCTGTTTATCAAAGAATTGAATATATTATTATGTAATGACTTATTTAATCATAGCGACTTATACTTACTAGGCGATATAAATATCGACTTAAAATGTCATGATAACATACGTGACTTTTATATTAATAGTTTATCTGAGTGCGGTCTAACGAGTGCGATTTCAGATTTTACGCGAATAGAAAACCGAATCAACGTCATAACGCGTAGTTGTATAGATCATATTTTCGCAAGATCGCGCACGTTAGAACTTTACTCGGGGGCGCTCGGAACAGTTATGGCTGACCATCGTATGATCGTGCTGTCGTGCGTAGGCATCGGCGACCGACGAAATATACAGGTCGATGAAAATTACAAACAATTAATTAATAACGGTAAACTAAAAACTCTGTTAAATAATATCGACTGGAGCAAAGTTAACGATTTAGAATGCCCAATTCAAATCTACAACCATATTCAAAATAGTTTTGATTATTGTTATGAACAGGCCAAATACACCAAGAAAATTAACATTAATAGTAAAAGAAATAAAGATTTATGGATAAGTAATAAAATAAATAATATGTGTCAAAAAAGAGACCGATTATTTACACAATGGAAAAATGATATGAGTAATAAAATGCTTAGATTAGAGTTTAATAAACATAGAAATAAAACACGTAAATTAATAGAAACCTCCAGAAATAAACACTACAATAATATAATTAATGATAATAAAAAAAATCCAAAAAAATTATGGGAAATACTAAATAGACTATCAGGACGCGTCTGTGAATCCATCGATGAAGGAATATTAAGAGCATTTAATAAAAATAAAGTAACGGTTAAAAATTTAGTTAATAACTTCGGCAGAGAATTCGATGAAAATGTTAAAAAAATATTACCTGCGTGTAGCAAACGCCTCATTAATGAATCTGAATACATATTTCCAGAAAATAAATCAATGCTATTTAAAAAAGCAAGTAATTGCGATATTAAGAAAATTATAAGTAACCTTAATACAAAGAAATCTGCTGGTATAGATGGCATTCGATGCATAGACGTTAAGAGTTTAAGCGACAAAATTGTGAATGTCATAGTTAAACTTATCAATACCAGCTTATACGAGGGAAAATATCCACACGAACTAAAAACCGGTATTGTGAGGCCTATATACAAAAGAGGTTCACGCACTGAATATGAGAACTATAGACCAATCACAATTCTACCTGTGATAGACAAAATTGTTGAAAAATACATATGCAAACAAATCCAAGATTACTATAAAAGATATGAAGTATTATCAAATGCTCAATTTGGCTTTCAACATAGTAAATCAACGTCAATTCTGCTCTCGAAGTTCACTGATGAAGTGAATCAATACCTTAATGACAGAAAGCACGTAATATTATTATTTATTGATTTTAGCAAGGCGTTTGATACCCTTAGGCATGATGTTTTAATAAAAAAACTAGAGAACACAGGAGTCCGTGGACCTATTCTGAAGTGGTGTGAAGACTATCTCAGAGATAGGAAATACTGCGTCAGGATAGGAAATGACTTCAGTGATAAAATAAGTGTTACAAGCGGCACGGCTCAGGGATCGGTACTAGGCCCATTGTATTACTTAGCATATGTGAATGATATGGAAAATGTTGTTACTAAATGTTCCATTTATCAATACGCTGACGATACATGTCTCGTTGCAGCAGATACAAATGCACTGAAAGCAGCTCAGTGCATACAACATGACTTTTCCCGATTATGCATGTGGTCGCATGATGCAGGGCTTGTAATTAACACAAATAAAACTAAATTTATACATGTCCGCTCCAACAATTTACGTAATTACTCTAGACCAATTAAAATAATTTCACACAAACACGACTGCTTGCATAAGGCAACTTCAATCCACTGTAAATGTCAATATTTGGAACAAGTATCTAATTATAAGTATCTGGGTCTTATAGTTGATGACAGATTCAGTTGGAGATATCATATTGAACAAGTGTGCAATAAATTGAGAGTCATATTAATCAAATTTGCAATGATTAAATATAAAGTTCCGTATAAAATCCTTCTGAATCTGTACAACGCCTTGGCAGAATCAATAATATCATATGGAATTACTAGTTACGGTCGAACGTTTAAAACTTATCTGGATAAAATATACAACTTACAATTGAGACTTTTAAAAATGATTTTGCCTAACAAAACTAAAAAATTGTTATACGAGGAAGAAAATTTAATAAGCGTTTTTAAATTTTATAAAGTGTTACCGGTACACATGAAAGTAGATATGTTACTTCTGATCGAACAATTTAATTTTCTTATTATTTATTTCTTGTATTGTATTTTCTTAAATAAACTGCAACAAATTACTTGTCGAAAAGCTGATAGTTAAAATGCTAAAACATTCCTACATCCTGTATGTCTAACGCATCCGAGCATAATTGCATCGGCCATCGCTAACTTGAAACCGGTTTTTGCGAATCGTAGTAAACGGGGTACGATGGAAAGCCATAACTGATCTGTCAGCAATGCACTAAAATATTTTTGGTTTCTTTTTAATTTACTTTGTTTTTCTTTATTTATACAGCTCAAGTGTCTGAGTATCCAAGACAAACCTGTTTAAGGGTTTTATGGATACTTCTCTTAAAAAAAAGCATGTATATTCTTTTTAATATAAATAAATAAAAAAAAAAAAAAAATATATAACTAAATCATAAACAATACAGGGCTCATATTGTTTACACAATGAGAATAGGATATAGGATGGTACGATGAGCTCATAAGGTACGTCGAGATTACCCTCTAGATACCCTGTAATAATTTTATTTACATGTTTAAATACTCTGGGTTTTTTTACAGGTGAATAGTTGCAAATCTATTTATTAAAATTGAAATATTACAAATTTCAGTAGTACGATGTCTGTGTACTTCGCACTGTACTATACAGTTAATAAAACTGCACAACTTAAGATAAATAAAAATAGTCTGTCTTCTTGCACACGTTTTCTGCTGACCGGTTACTGCCGAAAATTAGAAATATAAAAAACTAGCTGTGACGTGTGTCGTCGTGAGTCGACGTCTTTTTGGACCCTTTAATACTTTTTGTTTCGCACAA
This sequence comes from Luehdorfia chinensis, assembly GCA_019845155.1. NCBI lineage: Eukaryota > Metazoa > Arthropoda > Insecta > Lepidoptera > Papilionidae > Luehdorfia > Luehdorfia chinensis. Next base: position 3,795,862 of record JAHVAK010000206.1, on the reverse strand, counting down.
GTCCTATACGACGACAATAACCTCTCGGCGATATTGCTCTGAGACAACTTTTATCAAACAAACCGGAAGGCGCCAACGTGATTGAATTCGTCACAGAGGCCATTATATTTAGGTTTTATGCACTCCAGAATGTTACTGTTTTATTTCAAAACTATTCTAACTATTCTCGTATCCAGAACAAACATTTCATACTATAGGTACGAGTATTATAAAAATATATCCACAAGTTTCTGTTATATTTACTCAAATCGTTTAGGTACTTCGATACGTATTTTTAATTTGTAAAATCAATTTATAATAAAGTAATTCATTGCTTTTTAGGGCAGTTTCTATTTCATCAATACTTACTGATCTTAGTGAAGACACTGATTGATCGAGTAGACGTATTTGTAACGTAGCGACGGAGTATATATTCTTATTTTTTCGTTAACATACTTAACGTGGGAATTATCAGTATATCTTATACATATATTGTCCATGCGTCATCTGTTGTTCCAGTGAGTGCATATAAGCCAAGGTTAGATCTAAATCGAATTATGTTATATAATATTAAGATGAGACTGCGGGGTATTTGAAATGGATGCTGACGGCCTTAGACGAGAGTTTTACACTAAATAAATAACAAAAATGATTACGAAGGGACATTTAGTTGTTTATTGTAAGATTGTCATGGAAAATATCCTAGAAAACACATTCATGATGTGTGAAAACACCATGTATGTTAAAATTATTGAGAAAAAAAATCTAATTTATTTACTTTAATAAATGGCTTTTTTACGACGGTGAAGTTGACGAGCAATGGCGATGTGTACGGCGTCCTGGTGGTAGGATTCCTGTGCAGGAATCCGTCTAGGTAGGTACCACCCCAGGGCCAGTTATTCTGCCGTGATGCAGAAGTGTGCAAACATTACTGTGTTTCGGTTTGAAGGGCACTGAGAGTTAGTGTAACCACTGGGCATATGAAACTTAAGAATTGAGGTCACAGGGTGACGGGTGCAGTGTGATGCCACACAGAAATGTTCTGGGTGACACATCATTTCTTATGGGCAAACGTTGCACTTACCATCAGGTGAACGTTATACTCGTCTCGTCGTGTTATATGTATATTTTGACGACCGCGTGGCCTATTGGTCAGAGTACCTGACTTCTAGGCCGCGGGTCCTGGGTTGGAATCCCAGCCGGAGACAACATTTGTGCTAAAACATAAATTATTGGTTTTCGGGTCTGGTTGTGTTGTGATTGTCCCCGTGCTTCTGACTCTGCATCCTAGCCTACCTCCGATCTTATCGCATCAGCGTTACATCGGGCGCGGGTAGGTTGGGACGAGTGAGTGCCTCTGTGTTTGCGCGTACACTTGTGGCACTATAATATCTCCTGCGCAGTTGATGGCTCTCGGCAGTAGTCAGAAGTTGTCGCCGTGGTCGAAATCGGCTAGGGGAGAACATCATCATGTATATTTTGACTCTGATTATCATGTTTAGGCTGTAAGGCACACATTTTGCATGGGTCTAATTGACATCGGAGTTGTCACGGGGTCAGCACTGAAAATCAGTGTTACGTCGAATTTGACTTTTGGCACAGTAAAATGCTGAGCTGCTAACCTCATTTCCTGGAAATGAGGCGTACAATTTTCGCAGTTCGTTATCATTGTTATTTTTTTTTTTGCTTGTTGTATTTACATAATTTTTTTTGATTGATTTTAATTTGGATATAAGACTTTGCTTTATTTTTGTTTAATGTTTATTTTGTTATGGATTCGCCTATTTCTAGTAAGTAAAATACATTTTCTTTCTTTCAATCTGTCACATATGAAATATACCTCCAGATATAGGTACAATTTCCATAGTTAGTTATCATAATGAAAGTTATAATTTTTTACTGGAGGATTATATTGTTATATATATACGATTCTATTTTAGATGTATCACTTTGCTTTATATTTGTTTAACCTTAATTTTCTTATGGGTTTCCCTAAATGAATGCATTTTCTTTCTTTCTAGAATTTACTTAAGCTTGATTAATGTATATATTTCTTCTTTTTTCTATGGACTCTTGGAAAGTTGCCCGAATGAGACTAACTGACGCCACTTTAAGTAAAACAGGTGGATTTATGGCACAGTCATGATTACTTTTGAATAAAGTTGTTCTACAGCTTTACTAATGAGGAAGATCTCTTCTGTAAGAAACAATTACGAAAATTGCGTCGTTAAAAATTGTTGAATTGGGAGAAAATTGCTTCATCACTTCAGCCTATCACTAGTCCACTGCTGAACATAGGCCTCCCCAAAGATTGCAACAAAAGTTTGTAGCTCTCATTTTGGGGGGAATTTAGCCATAGTTGCCGCGCTTGGCAGGCGGGTTGGCAACCGCAGTTTATTTATTCTGATGTTCCAGGAAGACGCTGCTGCCCATCTTCTGGTTTTAATTTTCCTTCTGCCTGGGGTGGTAGATTCTCTTAAGCCGCTACCACACGACGCAATTGAATAGAAAATTGCTTACTAAGTCGTGAATGTTATCCTAATTTAGTGTATGGTCACGACACAACACATGACAATAATATATAATTACGCTGCTATCTCAGAAACAGACGATTTGCTCGTTTCGTCACTTTATACAATAAAAAATGGCTCCTACTAAAGGGACAGTGAAAAGTTTTAGACACGGCATACCCAGGATATCTAGCAGGCACGGCTATTTTTTACATTTGATAGAATGTCGCTGCTATTCACATATCCATTAACTGTCTTATGTACAAAACACAAATTGCACGTCGTCTATAGTGCCGTTGATTTAGTTCGTGTTACATGAAATTTAACGTTATTTTACCACTTTATTTATTAATATTTTACTATTTAAATTCCTTTCATTAATCGTTCATTAAATTAGAGGTATATATTAAACGAAAATAATTAACTCCTGAAACGAAATTCCCTTAAACACCTATATATATTCCTAAATAATTTACTCACCTTATACACACAAACTTAATTTTACGCCCTTAATTATTATTTAAAGCGCCTTTGGCTTTTACGTATTTTGAATTCTCTTACAGTAAATTTGTTTGCTAGGTAATTAAAATTTATAACTGGAGCTCGCTAAAACGAAAAGTCATTGTAACTAGGCAGGTACCAACCCAGGGCCAGTTATTCTCTCGTGAAGCAGTAGTGTGCAATCATTACTGTGTTTCTAATTACGGGGCATGTGAGACTTAAGAACTCAATTCTCAGGGTGACGGGCGCAGTGTGGTGTTGGAATGAATTTGATTGCCGTCGAATAGGACAAATTTAAACTTATTAAAGTTGCGAACATTTTAAATTATGGATTAATATAGATTGTGCAACACACTTCTTGAAATATATACAGAATATTAATATAATAAATCGTATTAAACCTTATTATTAAGCATTAGGCCTCCCCCATAGATTGCCACAAAACACGGTCCTGAGCCACCTGCATCCATCGACTTCCAGCAAAACCGTGTAGGTCGACGCTCCATCTAGTGGGGGGTCGCCCTACACTGCGTTTGCCAGTACGAGGTTGCCACTCGAGAACCTTTCTTCCCCAACGGTTATCGGTTCTCCGAGCTATATGGCCGGCCCATTGCCACTTCAGCTTGCTAATCCTTAGGGCCTATGTTCAACAGTGGACTATGGTAGGCTGAAATGATGAAATGATGATGATGATTAAGCATTAGTTCTCCCGAAATAACTTTATGGATTTACACGAAATCTATTGGAAGAAAATCGCAGGTATAGTTTTTTTTAACGGTGACAGAAAATATATATTGATAGCCAGTATTGTGTTAGCGGCCTAATAGACCACCCCATCTCATCCCGTGGGTGTCGTAACAGTCAACAGAGGGAGAATGCAAAACCACGAGATGGGCAGCAGCGTCTTCCTGTAAGTTCTAAATAAATAAACTGCGGTTGCCAACCCGCCCGCCAAGCAACTATGGCAACATCCCTCCAAAATGAGAGCTACAAACTTTTGTAGCAATCTATGAAGGAGGCCTATGTTCAGCAGTGGACTAGTGACAGGCTGAAATTATGATGATGATGATTATCTACTACTAGTTGTCGCCTAATGGTCGAAATTCAACCATACTTCACTAACTTTTATTATTGTAAAAAAATTAAAAGTAACAGCCTATAAATACCCACTGCTGAGCACAGGTTTTGGAGCTAGGAAGAATCCGCCACGCTGCTTCAACGCGGGTTGGCGGACTTCACATGTCTTCGAAATATTTTTTATTTATCAGACATGCAGATTTTCTTACGAAGTTTTCCTTCACCGCCGAGCACGTGATCAAATCAGCACTTAAAGTTGCAATGAACAATTTTAGTGGTGCCGGCACCGGGAATCGTACCCAGGTCACTCGCGTACAATAAAATTAAGCGAGCGCCTAGCCCTTGAGCTACCTCGGCTCATATTTTTTTTATTGAATGAAATGTATTTGTAACATATATTATATAAAAAAATGTATGGCCTACTTATACATAGTTGTTCCGGGTCTGTACTTGTGAAATTTATGTCTGTAAAACCTACGGAACAAGATAAAACTAATGTGGGAAATCTTTAAAAATATTTTTTTAAATATAGGCACCGACTGAGGTTAGAATCCAGGACTCCTAAATAAGTGAAGATAGATTTGCAGCATTATTGCATAAATCAAGCGATCATTATACAACAGGCTCCCCAGATCAGATTTTATTAAATTTTCTTTTTATATAAATACAGTATACAGTATAGCTTCTTTAACACAGACTGAACTTTGGTCTTCAAGGGCAAAGCCCCTTAAATCTTGTGAACACTTCAGATATGGTTCTTGACCATGGAAGTATCAGAACAATGGAAACTTTCCTATGCCGCTACGTTTTCTGTATACGAAATTGTTTCCCCTCTTTGTTATAGATCTTCTATTTTCATGCCTTGTATTTTATGTAAGATGTATAAATAAAGTACGACATATACAGTAAGATTCCTATGCAGGAATCCGTCTAGGTAGGTATCACCCCAGTGCCAGTTATTCTGTCGTGAAGCAGTAGTGTACAAACGGTACTGTGTTTCGGTTCGAAGGGCACCGAGAGCTAGCGTAATCACTGGGCAAATGAGACTTAAGAACTTATGTCTCAGGGTGACGAGCGGAGTATGGTGAGCGCAGTATGGTGGTGCTGGATGACACAGCATTTGTTATGGATAGAACTTTTTGCTCAATTCGTCACTTTATAAAATAAAAAAAGTAAAAAAAAAGATTATTATGTAATTGTCGACTAATATGAGACCAATTAATTTCTTTATATAGTAAAAAGTAAAGGCCTATGTTCAATAGTGGACTATGATAGGCTGAAATGATGATGATGGTGATAAAAAAGTACAGTTACAGCCTATAAATTAGGCACAGGCCTGCCACCTGACACTCCTGAGAGGGTCTTGGAGCAGAGAAAAGTACGCCGCGGTGCTCCATTGCGGGTTGGCGGACTTCACATGTCTTTGAAATGTCTTTGAACCTCGGACAAGCAGGTTTCCACGCGATGTTTTGAGCGTATCGTCAATCAGAACTAAAAAAACCAACTTCAGATGTGCCGGCACCGGGGATGAAACTCAGGACACTTGCGTACTATGATATTTAAGTCGAACGCCCGGCCCCTGAGTTACCACGGCTAGTAGATTAAATAGTTATCAGACTTTTGGCGTCAACTCGAAAAGTGACGGTATAGTTTTATTTGAATTTTCTAATTTCTGTACATATTTTGAGTTTTGATGTTTGATATTGATAGTTTATAATGCAGCAAGTGCTTGTGAAGGTGTACAAGGATAGGAAAATTCAGTTTAAGACCAGAATTGTACTTTTCGTTTTGTCTCCATCATTCCAGCAAATCTTCAGTAAAAGTCAACTATCATTTTATTGTCGATCGACATTTTGAATTATCTATTGTCACTCTCGTCACTGACTTGACATTGGCAGAGTTATATTGAAAGAGGCCATAATTAAAAGAAGAAGAAGAAGAAATAGTTATCAATTTAATTGTTGATATATATGTATGTGTGTTAATTGTTGATTTTTGATAATTTTGATGAAAACGAAAAATGACGCTATAGCTTCCTTAGCTTGGAGACTAAACACCTATATAGAATTTAAGGAAATTAAAGACAATAGTTGAATAAACCTATGCTTATAGATCGCAATGTGTTTAATTAAGTTCCCGAAGTTTCGAGAGCTTTGCTAATTATTCATAATTAAAAGCAGGATGCAGCTCGGAACTATACAGGACATCTAGTACTTCAGTTTTCGGCGACCGTGGGTGCTGTAAAACGAAATCTAAATTTAATTAACATACATACATTCATAAGATCACGACTGTATCCCATAAGGGGTAGTCAGAGACTGGGCACTCACTGCAAAAGCAGATGACTGCCACAATCCACGTTTCACCAAAACAATAATGCACTTGGTGTGATAGGTGGTGAGCCCATCGCCACCATGCGCTATTAGGTGCACAGTGCAGTTTTATTCCTTACTCGCCTTTTACGAGATCCATTGGATGAGATGGAGTGGTGGTATTCTTTTAACGAGCCGCCATCACAATTTAATTAAATGGGATCAAATCCAAAGAAATTTTTGGATTTTTGAAGATGTGGTTAATTTATTCAATTTAATTAATTATTCTGGTCCTACAAAAAGGTAAATAACAAAAAGAAAAATGTTTGAAATTTATTATTGTATTCAAGACACGTCTTGACTGTCTATTTTATTTCGGAAAGTCGCGTTAAATGTTCGTAAGTGTGGAACCGTTAAATAAGCGATATTTTTTCCCCCGAAATATACGCAAAAGGAATATGTAATCTGAAGACCATCGGTAAAAAAAATGGGAGACACAGTAAACGCTTTGAAGATATAAACCCAATAATAGTAGGCATTTTGTTTATTACTTGTTATGAAGGGCTAAATAATCAGTTTAAATCTTGGCTCCTTACAATGTTGAGAATGTTGAACGACTTCATCAGATTATAGGCTCGGTTGGCGCAGTAGCGATAAGTTTTTCGCCATGGGTTGCGGGTTCGATTCGGCACAGATAGTTGTTCCGGTTCTGTGCATGTCAAATCTATGTCTACCAACATGCACTCGAGAGTGCAGTGAGTGGTTTGAGAACCAGGAGTCCTAGCACGGGGACAACATTAACAAACATTTGTGGTACTTTCAGAAAATATTCAGGCCCCTTTTTATTTTCAACCTAAAAATTAGCATGTATGGGCTCAGCGCATTGTTGTTCGTTAATTTTTTTTTGAAAATCATTCACACACAAAGCAAATATTCTAATTAACGTACAGAAAATGCTCAATATTAGCGACTCCAATTACATTTTTTTACGATATTAGTTTAACAAATTTCTGCCGTCGGTTTCTAATGAAGGGGAGACAAATTTTCTATCAATTTGCCCGCTTGTCATGGTAAAAGAAATTATTCATGACTACAACTATATTACTTTTATTACTTTTGTAATGTATGTTAAATTACAAAAGTAATAATAATAATAAATTATAGTTAATAGAATCAGGCGTTACTTTGCGGAAATCCATTATAATGAAGGAAGGTAAGTTACTTTGCTAAGATCCGGCCAGATCCGGCCAGCTAAGATCCGGCCAGCGACAGACGGCCGTCTGTCGTAGAGTCAATATATTCCTGTATTATTTTTATGTGCCGTGTGGTGGCGGCTCGTTAAAAGAATACTACCACTCCATCTCATCCAATGGATCTCGTAAAAGGCGAGTAAGGAATTAAACTGCACTGTGCATCCAACAGCGCATGGTGGCGATGGGCTCTCCACCTATCACATCAAGTGCATTATATTGTTTTGGTGAAACGTGGATTGTGGCAGTCATCTGTTTTTGCAGTGAGTGCCCAGTGTCTGACTACCCCTTATGGGATACAGTCGTGATCTTATGTATGTATATGTATGTATTTTTAAAAAGAAAAACCGGGTTATATTTTTTGAAGTCATGAACAATAGCTTTTACTCTAAGTCACTTTGTATCCTATTAACAGATCCGTGGCTCCAAAAGAAAAACGGGGCCCTTATAACAATCGCAAAAGATCAGACACATGTCTATCCCTATGTCACTGCCGATTATCTTAGAAACTGAGCAACGCAGATTCTTCAAACTTTATCATTATAATACATTTTAAGAAGTAAAACATTTTGCACCAGTTAATACTTTCCGATATTTAAACTCGTATTGTCGAATTGATGACTGGACAATAAGTTACTTGGAATTATATATATCACGGGAGAATGTCTTTTAGACGGGCTCAATATGTAATTTACAAACATAACCTTATATTAAGCACTTTGAAGAAAATTTTCTACAAAACTCGAATGTAGTTTTTCGTATTTTTTTCTACGTTTACGAATCGTATTCAATAACACTATGGCCGTGCGGTGGCGGCGTAAGAGAATCTATCTCCCCATCTTATCCATTGGGTGTCGTAAAAGTCGACAGAGGGAAAATGAAAACCAGTATATGGGCAGCAGCATCTTCCTGGAACATCCAAACAAATAAACTGCGGTTGCCAACCCGCCTGCCATGCGTGGCAACTATGGCAAAATGGGGGAGGCCTATGTTCAGCAGTGATAGGCTGAAATGATGGAAAGAACACTTTGGTGCCGTGCAATAATAAAATAGACCCGGATTAGTCAAGACGTACGTCGATATCGAAGTAGCCACAGTTTAAACAAGTCTGCAATTTTACTTTGGTATCTGAAGGGCGTCTTCAACTCATTTCTTGACTCAAATTAATTAATGTAGTTTTAAATAAATTCAGAATAAATCTGAAGTACATTTAAATTATTTCAGTTTACTGAAAGACAAATTAGTGCACCTTTTTATATTTGAAACGATTTTACTTAGTCTTTTTGACAGGTTTTGTTAAAACTTTTTCTAAATGTTCTTTATGATTTCAGAAGTGCTATTTTTTTTAACATTTTAAATAATTTTTTCATTTATCTACAGTCACGCCTTTTTCCCATATAATCAGTAGTTACTGTACGGTACGGTCACTTTTCGCCCCTTGGGAAACGAGATGTGACGGACGGTGAACCACTCCGCCGAGAAATATATTCATATTCGTATTCCAAACACAAATAAGAGGCTCAAGGTTATTGGTAAAATAACCGAAAGGTTAAAGAAACGAAGCTACATCTGTAATGCTGCTGGTCGCGCGGCCAAACATATAAGCGGGTATCACATACGGAACTCTTCTGAGAATGCGATATTTTTTCTTTATGAAGAATTTTTTAACGACTTAAGAAATAAATTATTACCTGGGCAACGCCGGGTGTTTCTACTACTATAAAATAATAAAAAAGTAGCACAAGCGTTTCGCGGCTGTCTTCGAAGTACGTGTTCATTTATCTTCATTTCGTGCATCTTGACTTTTAAGTGTATTTATCAAATTGTGCTTTGGAGCGTTATTTTTCACAAGAATAAGCGTCTTAATGAACTCTTTTTAGTCATACACTCGATGGCGACTCTTTTACCAGTGTGACCTTAGGTTACTTTATATTCTTTCTTAGCTTTTGCTAGTGTAACTACTGGGTGACACAGTATTTGTTATGAATAGATATCAGGTAAACTTTTCGCTCGTCTCTTAACTTTCTTCCATAAAAAAATAACCGTTGGTATCGTAAAAGTCGACTAAGGAAAATGCCTGAAAACTCTTACGACTTTCGATGGCACAATACCCATCTCAATACTGCCAGTAAATTGCCGAAAACATATAAACCGATGACGGGCAGAAAAGTCTAAGCTACGAGGTGCCCCTGCGATAGATTGGTGTTGATGATGAAGTGTGGGTTGACATTTAAAGTTAAAAACATACATCACTAAATATTTTGCAATGCAGCAAACACGTTTGTTCTCGCGGGTGGATATAATAAGTTTGGGAAAAATTAATATTAGGCGGGTAGAGGGTCTACACAATGTAAAGGAAATCGGCAAGAAGTCCATTGTGCAGAAAATGCATGGTTCAGATCATACATATAATAAAACATATATCATATCAGCCTATCTCTAGTCCACTGCTGAACATACGAGTAGCACTCCCACATAGATTGCCACAAAAGTTTGTTGCTCTCATTTTGGGGGGATTTCGCCATAGTCGTCACGCTTGGCAGGCGGGTTGGCAACCGCAGATTATTTATTCTAATGTTCCAGGAAGACGCTGCTGCCCATTTTCAGATTTTAATTTTCCCTCTGTCGACTTTTACGACACCTACGGGATGAGATGGGGTGGTAGATACTCTTAAGCCGCTCCCACACGGCCCCGCCACCGCTTTATATTACTTTATACCGCTTTATAATACTTACGCTTTATATTACATTGAAATTAATAAGTACCAACATTATATGCGACAATGCACAAGTTCAATATCCCCGTCTAGACTTTATTGTTAGTTTTACTATACAATAACTACTAAGCAGTATTTATTTTCTTTGAACCGATTTACAGCCAGTTTGTTTCAATATAAAATCTAAGCAATTATCTTTACTATTAAATAATTTTCGATAATAGCGTTTGCGTCTTCGTTTCAATTGCGAACAGCGAGTGAAGAACCAGTGTTGGTCCTTCCAGACCAGTATAACATACTCGTAAGATGCTTCAAGGCAAGAGTGAATAGGTATTGTCTACGCTAACGAGCTTATAATTCTGGATCACTTAACATCAGGTGGGACCCTGGTTAAACTTCGACCTATGATGTCTTTCTCGTCAGTTTTGGCCACCGCGCCATTTTCAAATACACAACTCTTGTCGGTTGGGAGAATGGCTTAGTGAATGACTTCTGCGCCTTGGGTCGTCGGTTATATCCCGGCACTGCATACATTTTTGTAACGCCTACATATGTTTCAACGATTACGAATACTGACAGGGGGTATGAACTGCGAAGGTGATAATATAGTGCCACAAGTGCGCGTACAGACACACTCACTCATCTTCACCTACCCGGGCTGCGATAAGGTCGGAGGTAGGCTACAATACAGTGCCAGACAACACCAGACCCAAAAACTAACAACTTTATATTTTGAACAATAATTGCTGCTGGAATCAAACGGGCCTGCAGATAGGTACCAAAAGGCCAAGCGGTCGTTTAAACCAGTTATTTTTAAGATTTTTACTAACGCAAACCTTAATTAAAAAGATAAAACATTACCTAAAGGGGACATTTGCTCGCGTAAAGAATGTGGTTTAAATGTCTACTACTAGATTTGAATCTAGCTCCTCTCAATTCTATCCCGTGTAATTTATTTTATTACTCTAATTTAGTACAATAATAAAAATACAATCAGGCAGACAGTGGAATTTGAGTAATAATAAAAGCAAAAAGAATTTTGACAACCGTTTGCGAGAAATATAAACCTGACACGAAATAATGAGGTTTTTTTTTATTGTAGAAAGTGACGAAACGAGCAAAACGTTCACCTGATGGTAAGTGCAACGTCCGCCCACAACAAATGCTATGTCACCCAGAATACTTCTGTGTGACACCACTATGCGCCCGTAACCCTGAGACATCAGTTCTTAAGTCTCAAAAGTCTCAAAGTGGCATAATCTTTGCTTTATCACCACATCAGTTACGTTGCCGTGTGTGTTACTATAAAAACAATGAAATTCTTATGTGAAAGCGAATGGTGTAATTGTTTCAGTGGCATTAATCAGACTTTGTGTTGCCTGAAAACTTAAGAACGTAAGAACCGTAGCATTGTCTTAGAAATAGTATTAAAAGCTTTTGAACATGTTAAAATAATCAAATCCCATTAATCATTCAGGGAACTGCGCGGTTGGACCCTCTGTCGCCTAAGAATCGGAGCATTGTACTCTTAGTATATAAGCTGTTGAATTCGTTAAAATAGTTAGTTGTAAGCTACCGGCTGTACTGTTAGGATTAAAATTAAAATATAGTATATTTTTAAACTGTCCCTGCACGTGTGACCTCTCACTTAACTCCCCACGGCAGTTAATTCCTTATATTAGACGGCTGCCGCATGCGATATATTTGTGAGGTACTGCTTGTGGGGTCTGGTCTGCTTGGGTTTCCAATACAATTATATATTTATTATTGTATCTTGCCTTAAACTTTGTAATATAAAATGGAATGTCAATTTTGACGAATTTTGATGAGACAATCAATTTTTTCTAGTTTCACAAGCCTCTCAAAAAAGAAAGGATGGCTGTGCTCAGCAGAGGGATTTTTATAAGCTGTTACTTTATTACTTAGTTAACTTTTTCAAAACCATGTAAATAAAAAAAATAGTGGTGGCAGGAATCCGTCCAGATTGGTGCCAGTTATTCTGCCGTGAAGCAGTAGTGTGCAAACATAGCTGTGTTTTTGCATTGAAGGGCACTATCTATGAGAGAGTAATCACTGTGCATATGAGACTTACTCGTAATAAGTGATGATGGGCAGAGCAAAGCAGGGCAAAGTGGTACCTACCTAGACGGATTCCTGCATAGGAATCCTACCACCCGTGATTTATTTATTTATTTAAAACATTTAAAATAGTGGTTGACAGAGGAAGCTCCAAAACACCACTACGTCAAAAAATTATATTTCAATAGATTTCTAAAATAATATACGAGTAATGTCACAAAATTTTAAAATGAAAAAGAAAAGTAGAAAGAACTAAAGATTATCTCAGATAAAATATAACAAAAAGTATCATTCAAAATAATGCATTAAAATATATATTAGCATTTCCAATCAATAAAACTATTTGATCGGCTAATACGAGTACGTCAACTTCAATGGCACTGTGCTAGTATGTCGCCGAGCAATAATCGTGCATGCACAGTGGGCGCGCTGCCGGCGCAGCGCGCCCACTGTGTGCGCCTGTGTGGCCGCCGTGTCCCTATTGATCCATTACATCGCGGCACACTGAGATTAATTTGCTCCAAAGCAGTCTGGTTCTCAATCTTATTCTGCATCAGCATGTACGAGTAGTAATGCACTATCAGGATCAATTTTCGCCTTAGTGCCAACGTATCTAAGCCGACCATACTTTTCGCCCCCTACTTCCTGCAAAGATAAATTCAATGACGTATAAGAATTAAAGTAAAAAACAACGAAAGTCTGTGAATAATAAATTTATCCCAATCAGTATGTTTAGACGCTTACCATTTTTATTTGCGAGTAACTATAAATAAACAAAGCCGCCCATAGACCCGGACCTACTTGGCTTATAGGGAAATCCGCCGCGGATTACACTGGTATCTGCCGTACAGTGTAAGAACATTTTCCAACTACGTCTCATCCTATGGGCGTCGTAAGCCCCAAATACTTGGAAATCGAAAACCGGCGGAATTATCATTTGCAAAAATGCTAGACTGAATTATCCAGGTACGTGATGAACAGCAGCGACTAAGATGCGTATCTTAACCTCTTCTAGTTGAAAAGATGAGAAAACACATGCTGGTCGCATACACGCATGTTCAAAAAGCAAGGATTTAAGAAAAAAAATATTGTAAAGCATGTGTAATGGGACGTCCTCACCATTATAGAAAAAGCTAAAGAGGATTACCAAAAAGGTCTCCCCGGCGGGGAATCGAACCCCGGTCTCCCGCGTGACAGGCGGGGATACTTACCACTATACTACCGAGGATTATATCTGACACATGAAAAATTAAAACCATATGAAATTTTCGACTGTTAATATTGTTGCATTTCGCTGATCTTAATGATCTTGATAGATATAAAACAATTATTTCCATAGATAACGTTTTTTGTAACTACACAAACTGTCTAAATTTGCAATCTATGATGTTTTTAGTTAATGAAACTATTTGGTCAACCGACAATTATTAAACATAAATATTAAATAAAGAAATAACTAATACAAGTAAGTATAACAACTTCCTTTAAAAAATGTGTTTATTAAAATTAAACTTCATGACCAATCATTCAAATAGGGTTCTACTCGTATTTCGATAGATAAAGTATCACAAAGGAAAGAAAGTTATTTTGCTAAGATCATGCAAAATGTAAAATGTTGTGTATTACCCGTCGCCACCAGATACCCTCCACCACTACAACGACAGTGTGTGACAGTCACTCGGTGGCTGACTGTCGCAGAGTCAATATCACTTGACAATGCCTCCTTTTTAGGTGAAACACGTGTCGTGTTCTCGACTTCATTGGTGTGTATTGCCTAGTGGAAGTGTTGTTAGTTAGTGTAGTTAGTGGTGGAGGGTATCTGGTGGCGGTTGCCGGTGGTGGATATTGATTTGCTTGTGCACGCTGTTGAGGGAGGGCGGGTGGTCAGTGCTCTGCAAAACTAGGTTATATACACCATTTTACTTTTTGCATGCGGAACTTAGCAAATTAACTTTCTTTCGTTTATAATAATGGATTTCCGCAAAGTAACGCCTGATTCTATTAACTAGATAAAGTATCGATAACAAAGTCATCAAAATTGGCACAGATTGTAGCTTGCCTCATGTGAAGTGAGGAAGAGAGGGAAAACATACTTTAGCGAAAGGTTGGTTCTTTCTAAAGAGCTATATAAAAATGATTACTAGTAAATCTGATCTGTCTTAATAATTACTTCTATCGACGTTTCGAAGGACTTTATGAGTTGTTATTTCATTAATTTATAATAAGTCATCTTCGTACTTCGTATAAAACGAAGAAAGTTAATAAGTCGACATCGGATTACTTTTATCTATTTACAAAAATTAAGCCCGCTGGGTTTTTTGTTTTTTTTTTCCATGTTCGAGGCATTTTCTTTCTAACCAGTGGTAGAGTAGAAAAAAGTTACTTTCGGTAAGTCCTATGAAAAATGATTTATATTGACTAAAAATTATTCTATTCTCTCATACTTATATTTGTAAATAATATTCGCTATATCTCTCATACTTATATTTGTATATAATATATTATAGCGCATTCAATGCTTTGGACTGCATTCTCTTCAGCATTTGTGAACTAATTTTAACAATTATTTTTCTATCAAATACATTTTACTATGTATTTATTATAACCTTCACGGAGGTCCCACAAAATCAAATAGTATATCTTACTACAATAACGCAAAAATCGCGTTCAAACATGCAAACTCTTCAGCTATAGAGTTTGCATGTTTGACCGCGACAATCTCAGAAAATACAACAGCAAGCAGGTGCACAATTCCAGGGGAAACCAATATATGAGAAACACAAAATTAATGGTTTTTAGGTATTTATATATTCGCAACGTTTCGTTGTGCAATCGTCGGGAAGGCAAAAACGAGATTTCACGGTTAGTTGTGGATGTGGCTGAAATAGGCCAGGAGTACATCATCATCACCCACTAGCTAACTGGTACCACCATTTGGATTTATCACTTATTTCTCGACACAGCATGACATTGTGGTGGTCTACAAAACTATATAATACATACAATTTTAATGACTTCTATTTTCTATAGATTACAATGACATTGTTGGTATCTGCCAGAAACCTTCTTTATTTATTATTAAAACTTAGAAAGCTGTAGTGCAACATAAATTCCTTTGAGAAAAATGAAACACGTCTCGAGTGCTGATGCAAGCCATGCAATATACAGTAGGGTTCTCAAATTGTACGTGTTCTAAGTGCGCCCGCTTATGATGTACTTTTAACGTAATTGGTTTGCACATTGCATTTTTATTATGTCGTGGGTTATATATTATGTTCGTTTTTGTTTAAATTCTACTGATAAACCATGATACAATTTAGCATCAGTCGAAAAAGGAAACGTCTAATGGCGTCACAGGTCTATAGTAAACGTTTTGACTAAATTAACCATAAATTAAATAATAAAATTTTTAAAAAAAATATATCAAACATTTTGATTATGAAGTAAAGTAACGTTAATTAATACATACTTCACTCCTCAACGTAATCTGTTATATGTCGTAGATCATATAGGGTTGCTACTGTTTGCAATCGTTGTTATTTTGGTTTCCATGTAAGAGGTGCCTTACTCTTAAGACCAATGACAAAAAGTAGAAGTTCATTCTCAAACTCTGCTATCACACGGCATGATTACACGTTAACTATTCTGTTCACTGAGTAACTTTTTTTTAAGGGGGTATGACGAATGCGACGACGGGGATAAACGATATGAGCAAATCTACCTGATGATAATGGCTGTTCATAACAATTGCGATCTCAGCCAGATCTTTAAATTGGAAACCTTCGGCACCGTTCTGCTACCTAGATACATCAAGTGCTGCCACCTAGATACAAGTATCATATGTAATTTACTCAAGAGATAATTAGTTGCAGGATAATTGAAATATGTTCGCATTAAATGCCAAATGCAAATGGCATATGATGCCATTTTTTATTGTTCATTAAAATAGTTCCATTTAAAATATGTATGATCTAACTCACGCACGTGCACAGACACACATACACAGCTCCACTTATAATGCTGTAAGAATACGGTCCTAATACAGTAAAGTTGGGCCTTATTCCTTTGCCTTCATGTCTGTAATTATGTTTTTTTTTTTATTTATCTATACAAATAAATAAAGTTGAAGTGTCTGTTTGTAATAACAAAATAGCATGTTTTTATTAAATCCTTATGAAAGTATATACGGTAGTTATAAGAAAAAAACTATTTTTAAGATTTTTGACTGTCCGTCTGTCTGTTTGACGGTTTGTTCCGGCTAATCTCCGAAATGGCTGGACCGATTTTGACGGGACTTTCACTGACAGATCGCTGATATTATAGCGGGTAACTTAAGCATTCAATTTAAAAAAAAATAATTAGGGTTCCGCGCAAAAATCTTAAAACCCTAAAATCCGATTCAAAATAGGGAAGGATATATGTATATCGGGGTGGGCTTTTTTACGCGGGTGAAACCGTACGGCTCAGCTAGTCTTTATATATGTTTTTAAAGCCAATAAAAGATATTATTATTACAAATTTCGGTAACTAGTGTCAAAAAATCTCCTATCACAGTTTCTTATTAAACCGACATTACTATAACCTTCCTTTAGCTATTAGTAATATTCCGACGTTAATGTTTTTTTACTCCGTTTCTTTTAATAGCTATTACGAGTACAATCCGTGACTGTGACGAATTACAAGTGAAAGTTCCTCAGTTTTCGTCGAATACGGAACAATATTTTGGCATCTCTGTCACCAGCTCCAACAGCCGTGATCGTCTAGTGGTTAGGACCCTACGTTGTGGCCGTAGTAACCCAGGTTCGAATCCTGGTCACGGCAGCGTGTCGCTGTCACGGTGGAGCAGAGCCCTTTTTTGGGAAATAATAATAAATTTTTTTCAGGTAGTTTATATCAAATATTTTATTAATAGTTCGCAGAAATGCCATTTCCGTGCTTTTTTAATTAATCTTCTGATTCATTATCACCATCATTTCAGCCCGTCACAAGTCTTCTGCTGAACATATGCCTCCCTCATAGATTGGGGGGGACTTTCCAATACTGTTTAACCACGTTTGGAATAATCGCGCATGAAGAGTGGTTAGAGTTTTGGCATGTGGGTTATGGCATGGTTAAGGTTTGTATGGAGAAGAAGCGAGGATGCTGGGATGTATGTATTTATAACATGTGTTGCTAATGCATTAGTTTATTAAAATAAAACATTCACTATTTACGTTCATATTGACAATGTCAGTAACATAACAGTCTGTTACACGTTTTACGTTCATATTGCCAAAGTCAATGACGCCATATTGTTCCATCGCCATATTGTCGCCAAAAAAAATTTAATTGTTGCTGACAAATAATTATTTAAACTCAATGTCGTTAAAAATTTTAAAAATATATGAATTATGGTCATCGTATATTTATATCTGTGTATGTATGCACATGTACATGTAATTATGTATATATTAAATTTATTAAAATTTATCTTATGCTCTAAATTTGTTAACGTATAAATAACTACTGGTGGTAGGTAGGCTTCCGTCTAGGTAGGTACCGCCCTAGGGCCAGCTAATCTGCCGTAGTGTGTAAACATTACTGTGTTTCGATTTGAAGGGCACTGAGAGCTCGCGTAATCACTGGGCATATGAGACTTAAGAACTTATGTCTTAGGGTGATGTGTACAGCGTGGTGTCACACAGATTTTTTTTGGGTAATACAGCATTTGTTATGAGCAGACGTTGCACTTACCATCAGGTGAACGTTTGGCTCGTTTCATCACTTTATCCAATAAAAGCAAAAAAAAAATATTTAGTAAACCACATAGCTACAGCTTAATTTGACGTCCGTGGTGCACTTAGAATCCAGGTGAAAACCAGCGTCAGGCTTTACAGTCTGACATTAAGCTGATCTGGAGACATATTGGTTCAGCCGTGAGACACGCACATTGCACTGCTTTTGTATTATATTCTTCTTTTTACTGTTTTCTTTTTTTTTCATTAATTATTTTTTTAAATGTTTTTTTTATGATTGTATTTTCTTTAAATAGTATGTGTGTCTTTTGTGTATGAGTTTTCTTGTTGCGCGTGAGCGTTACCTTGTTGTGCTGTGTTAATAAATGCTTTTTCTTTCTTTCTTTCTTTTGTACCCCGCATGGGGTTGGCAACCGCAGTTTATTATTTTTTAGTAGTGTTTTTGCAAAAAGATGCATCTGCCCATCTCCTGGTGTACATTTTTCCTCTGTCGACTTTTACGACACCTACAGGACGAGATGGGATGGTAGTATAGCATACGCTTGCTTGCTCGCTAATTTATGATTAATAAAGAATTTATATTATGAACATGTGTCACTGTATACATTTTTATTGGACAAAATTTCTTTTATTGTAATTTAAAAATATTAATTTAGATTGTTTAAATAGATCTTTCGCATTTATGTATGTATGTATTCCGTCTCCAGTCCAAGTTCAAGAATTTTTCCAGGCATTTCGACTTTTACGACTATCCTATGATAAAATGCAGTGGCAGAATTTCTTACGTCACCACCTCATGTTTAAAAATATCGCCGCGACTGATACGAGTATCTGTTTTACTTTATAGTGTGATAAAGTATTAATAACAGATTACAAAACAAAACACAAAAATATTTTTTAATCTGCTGTTTTTATGGCTTCGTTGAGTATATGTTTTGTTTTGCGTAAATATTGTTAACCATAAGAAATACCTACGTAAATTTTCACCACTAATATTATAATTATGGTAGGGATTTGATCGATAGCTCGAAGTGGTCTCGAGTCATCGTGCTACCACCGATAAAGTGCTACTGCCCCCGGCTCGGGCTAAAATTGTACCGAAGCGATGGAGGGGTCACGGTTGCGACCATCGTGGGGTTTTAGTCGGTAAGAGTCCGACATAACCCGGTTGGCTCCTTCTGGCTGGTCGGTTATCCATGCAGGATATCCCCACGTGCAAAAAAAAAAGGAAATCTCCCGTATCGTGGGTGTACAACAGAACCAGACCCTAAAAACCAACAATGTTGGCTCCGGCTGGGATTCGAACCCGGCCACGCGGTCGTCAAGTAGACTGTGTGCTAGTTCATCGCCCTTACTATCAAAAGCCATAATTTAGGTGGTTAACAAAGTGGTCAGAGTACGGTCCTGACTTCTGCGCCGCAGGTTCTGGGTTCGAATCCCAGCCGGAGACACTATTGGACGACAATAGTTCTTAAAAAAACACAAATATAATAATTTTTGCCTACAAAGTACACTGACGATACCGGAGATTACCCACCTGTTGTCGTTTTGTTATATATTCTGTCCCTTTCTATTGTTTTCGAGCTGTTTACTTTTATCTCTTTCTTTACTTGCCTTTACAGTTTGTATATATTATTGGAGACCAATAGACAGCTGTATCTTTATTGGCTTCCCATATCGCGATAATGTACTATTTATCTCGTAGATATTCTGCTAGTGGTATTATTAAAACAGTCAAGGTTAATTGTGTAACCTTTTTATCTACTAGTGTAATTTCAATATCTTAAACACAATCCTCGGTAGTATAGTGGTGAGTATCCCCGCCTGTCACGCGGGAGACCGGGGTTCGATTCCCCGCCGTGGAGATATTTTTTTGTTTTTTTACGATGTTGATTTGCTTATTCCGCAAAATTAATCATCATTATCATCAATTCAGCCTATCACTAGACCACTTTTGAAAAAGGGCCACCACCACGGATTGCTACAATACGCTACATAGTAGCTCACATTTTGGGGGATTTCGCCATAGTTGCCGCGTTTGGCAGACGGGTTGGCAACCGCACCATCACCGTTCCCATCTCCTTGTTTTTATTTTCAGTCTGTCGACTTTTTCGACACGCACGGGATGAGATGCGGTGGTAGATTCTCTTAAGCTGCCACCACATGGCAAAATAAATACTTGCTGTAATGTATTTTCAGTGAGGTCTTCAAGTCTTTACGATTCATATACTCAAATATACATTAGAAATTATTATTTAAAAGTATTTGGATCGCAAATCTAGGAAAATTTTATGTACCGTCTTGCATCAACCTGTAAAATATCACAGCAGGAAATAGGCAGGCAGATTGGCGGTCGCAATGTCAGATATTTCGCACTTTAGACGGTGCTGTCCGTCATTTGTCCGAATAATTAAAATTCTAGCATATTGGAGATACTCCATCTATCGAATACTATGAGGTTTCCCAGGAATTTCTTTCAGTGGATATTCACGATAGCCACGAAATGATGATGATGATGATGTTCTCCGAGCCGATTTCGACCACGGCGACAACTGCCGACTACTGTCGAGAGCCATCAACTGCGCAGGAGATATTATAGTGCCACAAGTGTACGCGCAAACACAGAGGCACTCACTCGTCCCAACCTACTCGCGCCCGATGTAACGCTGATGCGATAAGATCGGAGGTAGGCTAGGATGCAGTGTCAGAAACACGGGAACAATCACAACACAACCAGACCCGAAAACCAACAATTTATGTTTTAGCACAAATGTTGGCTCCGGCTGGGATTCGAACCCAGGAGAAGAAGTCAGGTAGTCTGACCACTAGGCCACGCGGTAGCTACGAAATATGATAGCATGAATACTCTAACGCCGCCACCACACTGTCACATGTATAAGTATTTTATTTAAATATGTATATGCTGTCATGGTAATTTGAAAACTAAAGCTGCATAATTCTTTACTAATCAAAGCATGAGTATAATGCTCGAACCCACGCGGTATAAGCAAGGGCAGCAATGTGCCATAAAACTGTAAAGTAAAGTAAAGTAAAGTAAAGTTTCAGCCTAATAATGTCCCACTACTGAGCACAGGCCTCCTCTCATTTCTGAGAGGGTTTTAGAGCTAGGAAGAATCCGCCACGCTGCTCCAATGCGGATTGGCGGACTTCACATGTCTTCGAAATATTTTAATAAAACCATAAAACTGGCCGCTGCAAAATTAAAAAAAAGAATACAAAAAATTAGAAGTTGGAGGGAATCAGTGTGAAATATGCTTTGGAATGGCGCCAACTCGAAAGGTAGCGGTAGTGTTTTTATTTAATTTTGTATTTCCTGCGTATATTTCGATGTTTAATATTGACAGTTTACTAAAATGACTGATCCTATTAATATGTCGTAATGTAAAATCTATAGGTTTTATGTTGTTACACGAGGTACAACATTCCATCACTTTTGTTGCGTACTCTTAGGTCCATTTTAACCGAGGCGACATCGACTGGCTATTATCGGCACACAATAATATATATAAGAGCCGTAAATATTATCAGCAACAGAAAAATTGATTCTGATAAGCACATATACACGAAATATCCAAAACCGAGAGCAATGATTCGATGGTTGTAATTTTAATCACGATGTAAAAACGTTACATACATACAGTCACGCTTTTTCCTATATAAGGGGTAGGCAGAGGTCATCCACGGAGTGCAGTCATCGCCCTCGCGGCAAACGAGACGTGACTGGTGGCGAACCACCATTTTGGTATGGGACTAAAATTTCTTACTTTCCATTGCGTTCCCATGAGCATAGTGACAGCATTGCATATGTTGGTGTTATTCTACACGAATAAATGATGTCCGTCCAATACTCGCCTCATACGACATATGGGTATGAAAGTGGGAGGCACTATTTTACTCAGCTGGACACTTCCACATCAATGCATTTTACAGACACAAATTTCACACGCACTGCACATTCAGACCAACGATTTGTGATATTGCACAAATGTTGGCTTCGGCTAGAATTCGGACCCAGAACCCGCGGGTAGATGTCAGGTATTCTGACCACTCACGCTGACAAGTCACGCGGTCGTAATATTAGTGTACAAGCTTAGAGCTGCTTTTTGGTACGTTAGCCTGATAGCAAGTGCGACGTCTGCCCATTACAAATGCTGTGTCACATACATACATACATAAGATCGCGACTGTATCCCATAAGGGGTAGTCAGAGACTAGGCACTCACTGCAAAAGCAGATGACTGCCACAATCCACGTTTCACCAAAGCAATATAATGCACTTGGTGTGATAGGTGGTGAGCCCATCGCCACCATGCGCGGTTGGGTGCACAGTGCAGTTTAATTCCTCACTCGCCTTTTACGAAATCCATTGGATGAGATTGAGTGGTAGTATTCTTTTAACGAGTCGCCCCCACACGCTGCTGGTCACCCGGTACATTTATGTGCCACACTGCGCCCTTCACGCTAAGACGTCAGTTCTTTAGTCTCATATGCCCAGTGGTTACACTATCTCTCAGTGCCCTTTAGACCAAACACATTAATGTTTACAAACTACCGCTTCACGGCAGAATAACCGGCCCATTTCTACATAGGAATCCTACTACTAGTAATTAGTAATTACTAGGAGTTGGCTAATACCAGACACTAAAGCTTCTGGTATTTTCCGTGGCACATTTCACAGTAGACCGTATATTTATATTTTTACGTAGGTATTATACGTATAACCTTTATGGAAGCAGCTTGAATGAAACGCATTATATTGGTTATCTTTGTGAGCACTTCCCAACTCGGAAAATCCCTCACAAAAATGAGATGAGGTCTGGGCTTAGAAGAAGTACATTTATGTTATTTCAGTTTTATTCGTATAAAAATAGTAAAAAGTAACTTTTGTTCCCATTTTCTGTATAAATATATCTTTAAGTATCTTTGGCGCTACCATGATAACGTAGGTACTTCCTTGCATTATTACAATACAATAAGATGATAAACGATTTTAAGTTTTATCTCATATGATAATTTTGTGGAATATGTCATCATCCTCGGTAGTATAGTGGTGAGTATCCCCGCCTGTCACGCGGGAGACCGGGGTTCGATTCCCCGCCGTGGAGTACATTTTGTTAATTTGAAATATTTTAATTTTTTTAAACTATTTTAACCCGACGTTTCGAGCGCTTTACAAAGCACCCATAGTCACGGGAGGACTGAGGTGACAGAATTATATGCAAACTTCATTCATTAAACTCCATTAATAAAGTTAGATTTCATATAATTTTTTTCAAATACATAAACAGTAACGTTGTATAGCGGCTGAATAACCTGAAAAACAAAGATTTCTCTCTTTCTGTCATTAGTAATTTGACATTGGAAAGAAGAAGACAAAGCATTGTTTAACCATACAAACATTGTTTAACTATACAACGGTTATTAGTAAGGGGGTATGTGTTTTGCAATCAATAATTGAAAAGGTACGAGATTAGAACTCAGCATGAAAGTCAGCCATCAACCTCACCATAGCAGTTGGTGAGAGTATGAAGTGTAGATTTTGACAATCATAAGAGGCCTAAACTGAATAAGGAAATTTTAACTTTGACTTTGAAGCAGTGCTCTTAATTAAAGTTTTAGGTGTTAATAAAGTGATAAGTAAAATACGAATTGTAATCCTTCACTCTGCACAAAGTATCTAAACTTGATAGCTGTACTTTGTTTAACATTCTATTTAACATTTTGAATTGTCCTGGATTGACTGGGAGAGAATGCCAAAGTCACCTCCGTCAGGTCCGACCTTTGTAATCATTTTTGTATTCTATCCATACTGTCTGTACTAATATTATGAATGCGAAATTAACTCTCTCTGTCCCTCTGACTGTTTGTTACCTTTTCACGGTTCAACCGCTAAACCAGACCTTGATGAAATTTGGCAGACATGTAGCGTCTGCCCATAGGATACTTTTTATCCTGGTAAATCAAATAGTTCCCACGGGATATTTAAGAAAAACCTTATATCCACGCGTACGTAGTCGACGGCATCAGCGAGTAATATTATAAATGGGAAAGTAACTCTCTCTGTCCCTCTGTCTGTTTGTCACCTTTTTACGGCTCAACCGCTGAACCGATTCGGCACAGAGATTGCTTGCATCCTGGGGACGGACATAGGACTTTTTATTCCGGAAAATTAAAAAGTTCTCATGGGATATTTGAAAAACCTTTATCCACGCGGACGAAGTGGCGAGCATTAGCTAGTTAGAAATATAAATAAATTAAGCGATACAATCAAAAATAAATAAATTAAGCGTGTAACAAGTTTTAATCCGCATTGCAGTCAGCACTCAGCGCTTTCAGACGTCACTTATTAATATTAATTGTTGTTTTTTCAAGTTAAAATTAAATTATAAATAGCATTTGAAATTATAGCTGTCTCCTCGTAACCAAAATAAAAGAAAATTAGATTTTTCAATGACAGAAAAGCTCAGCAGGTGCAAAAGCTGCCACGAAACGATATGCTAATTCGAAACTGGAAATCGAATTGGAAAATATTGGTTCATAAAATTTAGTTAAAAATTATAAAGGCGTGTGGGATCGCCAAAAACTCGAGGGCGCGGTTGTTGCACTGGGTCACGGATTCAATTCCCGCGCGGTGCTAATATTTACGCCCCTTGTGGTGGCGGCTTAAGATAATCTACCACCCCATCTCATCCCGTGGGTGTCGTAAAAGTCGACAGAGGGAAAATAAAAGCCAGGAGAAAGGCAGCAGCGTCTTCCTGGAACATGAATGAATAAACTGCGATTACCAACTCGCCTGCCAAGCGTGGCAACAATGGCAAAATCCCCTCAAAATGAGTGCCACTTACTTTTGCGGCAATCTATGGGGGAGACCTATGTTCAACAGTGGACTAGTGATAGGCTGAAACAACTAATGTTTTGTATGGCCCACAAATAGTTTCGAGTTTGAGTGTTTGTTGGAGCCATGTACATTATAAAACTCACGATAAAGGAGAAATCATAAGGTTGAGTATCTGAGTGAGTTTTTAATGCTGTCATAAAAGTGCATTTTTAAATCTCATAAATATTGTCGTTTGTTTTTTTAAACATACATACATACATACATATATAAGATCACGACTGTATCCCATAAGGGGTAGTCAGAGACTGGGCACTCACTGCAAAAGCAGATGACTGCCACAATCCACGTTTCACCAAAACAATATAATGCACTTGGTGTGATAGGTGGTGAGCCCATCGCCACCATGGGCTATTAGATGCACAGTGCTGTTTTATTCCTTATTCGCCTTTTACGAGATCCTTTGGATGAGATGGAGTGGTAGTATTCTTTTAACGAGCCGCCACCACACGGAAAATTTTAGTAAAAAATATTTTACGAACAGGGCCATTAAGGGCGGATTACACCACCCTTAATGGTTTTTTTTAAACCAGTTATTTTAAATAAAACAGTGAATTTTTGATATTTATATTTAAAAAATAAAACCGAAAATACCTACATTAACACACATAAATCATCATCATCATCATCATTTCAGCCTACCATAGTCCACTGTTGAACATAGGCCTCCCACATAGATTACCTCAAAACACGGTGGGGGATCGCCCTACACTGCGTTTGCCGGTACGAGGTTGCCACTCGAGAACCTTTCTTCCCCAACGGTTATCGGTTCTCCGAGCTATATGGCCAGCCCATTGCCACTTCAGCTTGCTAATCCTTAGGGCTATGTATAACTGATATATTCGATACTGCAATTATTGTTTATTCTGTTGTCTAAAATGGCACATCAACAATAGCGCAGTGACGTCATCAGTGACGATCTATGTTGTGATCAAAGCTATCCAATCAGAGCCGTCAGTGGCACGGGAGGGCCACTGATCCACTTGCGAAATGTGTTTTGAACCAAATTGGGGGTGTCCTGTGTATGCAGGAATCTATTAAGGGTACCACCGCAGGGTCGGTGATTCTGTCGTGAAGTAGTAGTGTGCAAACATTACTGTGCGTCGGTCTGAAGGGTACTGATAGCTAGTGTAAAAACAGGACATATGCGGCTAAAGAAATTATGTCTCAGGATGATAAGAAATGTTCTGGGTGACATAACATTTGTTGTGTGCAGACGTTGATCAGGTGAACGTTTTCTCTCTCTCTCTCTCGCCATTTACTCCTAAAAAAATGGTAGGAACAAACGTATCCATAGTTATATTACGCGGGCGGCAATACCAATATGAAAATTCCAGTACCTTTAATATTGAAATAAGACTATACTAAATATTCAATCAGTAATAATTTATACAACTTTAAATATTGATCCCTGTATCATTATCCTCGATAGTAAAGTGGTAAATGGCTTGTCAGGCGGGAGACCGGCGTTCGTGTTATTTTGGACTTAATACAATACATTATCGCTAATCAATAATGCAATGTAATTGAAAATCTCAAAGCATTGTTCATAAGCCGACGTTACACTTTTTGGTTTTAACTTAAAAAGTGTTATAGAAGCCGTAACACCGATAGGAACTACTATATTAGTGGGAACACGAAAAGAAACTAGGTTATTACTACTGCTATAAAAAAATCTAGAATATTTTTTTCTAAACTTGAATTTTCTAGAGTTTGAAAAATCAGAGACGACATTTAAATTTATCATATAATAATAAGTTTTCATGTGTTATTTATTACTATATACTCGTACAAAATCGTGCGCTATCAGCATTGTATTAGCGTTAAGGGGTAAAGGACCACCGCTTCTGTTTTCGAGGGTTTTGTCTGTCATACGATGTGATAAGAGTTGTGAAATAAATTGGGGTTGACATATAAGTGTCATATTGTCACACTTATATGTTGAAAGCATCACTGCCATCGATATAAAAAAAACAATGATTAAAATTAACTCAATAAACAATTTTGTGAAAAGGTTTGTGCTGGCATTACACAAACTAAATTAGCGAGTAAAAGAACGGTTTATTTACTGTTTATTTTGCGTATGTGGATTCGATAATAAGATACGATCTTTTTTTTTGGAGAAATAGCAAAGACTGCAAAAGAGTATTTATTGCACAAAAACGATGCATTAGAGCCATTTGTAATGTAGCACCTGACATATCTTGCAAGCCATATATATATAAGTCTATGAAGATATACAGTAATAGGGCCCTGTCTTTACATATTAGAAGTTGTCAAATTTGTGAAAGAAAATATGTATATACGAGTATTTCTGCAAGCAAACGACGTTAAGGAAAGATATATGAGATAAACTAGTTCTTGACATAGTTCCAAAGAGCATGCGTTTTCAATAGAATAGTTATGATGCCATGTGCAAGACAATTTATAATAAAATACCAGATCGATTAAAGCAGCAATCATCTGGACGGTTTACGAGAGCTCTATATAGATGGTGACGCTGGTGGTGCAGACGACCGCGTGGCCGAGTGGTCAGAGTACCTGACTTCCAAGCCGCGGATCCTGGGTTCGAATCCCAGCCGGAGCCAACATTTGTGCTAAAACATAAATTGTTGGTTTTCGGGTCTGGTTGGTTGGATGCAGTGTCAGAAACACGGGGACAACCCCGTGTTTCTGACACTGCATCCTAGCCTACCTCCGATCTTATCGCATCAGCGTTACATCGGGCGCGGGTAGGTTGGGACGAGTGAGTGCCTCTGTGTTTGCGCGTGCACTTGTGGCACTATAATATCTCCTGCACAGTTGACGGCTCTCGACAGTAGTCGGCAGTTATCGCCGTGGTCGAAATCGGCTAGGAGAACATCATTATCATCATCATCATATAGATGGTGAATTGAGCAATCATTTTATTCCCTTGACGATTTTTAAGACATATATACTTCTCGACTTCTCGCACCTTAAATGCTACTGCTCGCCTCTGGTCTGAAATATAAAGGGCAAGTGTAGCTGAAATAGCTATATGTATGGTCAGCCGTGTGGTAACGGCATAAAAGAATCTACCACCCCATCTCATCCCGTGGGTTTCGACACAGGGAAAATAAAAACCAGGAGATGGGCAGCAGCATCTTCCTAGATCACCTGAATAAATAAACTGTGGTTGCCGACCCGCCTGCCAAGCGTGGAAACTATGTAAATTTTTGTGGCAATCTATGGTGGAGGCCTATTGTACAGCATTTGACTATGATAGGCTGAAATAACGATTAATTACAAATGGATATACATTTTAATACAAACATAATATTATTGTGACTAATGTAAATTTCAGCAAAGTCATTTGCATTTTGTTGAATACAGCTAAATTTTGAACTTAATTATCATTGGTAAACACCAACATTTAATGTACCTACACTATTTAAAAGCAAAGTTATTCTAATTCTTATATTTACGAGAATATTACGCATTTAATAAAACTAAGTTGACGAAATTTATCTTGCGACGTTTCGAGAGCTTTATAGAAGTCGTGGTCACGGGAGGACTGCGGTGTCAGATGTCTTGATATCATAGCTAACCCAACTATTACATCAGATTATAGACCAAGAATCCAAGCAAAAGAACACCGATTCCTACCAGGGATGATTTCCGAGTCTATTGAAATTTAAAAAAATGGATTGGATGGATTCCAAAGGACGGACTAAATGCCTTTTGGCATTCTTTCACGGTCAACTCAGGATAATTCAAATATTTAATATAGTTTTAAACAAAGTATCTTGGTATAGGTATACCAAGTTGTTACCAAGCTTATAAACTTTGTGCAGATACAAAGATTACAATTCGCATGCCGCTTATCACTTTATCAACAACTAAAACTTTAATTAAGAACACTTCGCAGCTTTCCCTTTGTTGGCAGGGGGATAGCCGAGTTTCATATTGTGCCATAAGGTCGAACTTTTTTTTTTTCGTAATATTATTCGAAATTGTTTAATGGATTTTTCAGTTGTGGTTTACAAAACTCATACAGTTTATGTATTTGGAATAAAATGTATAAAGTAAAGTAAAGTAAAGTTTCAGCCTATAAATGTCCCACTACTGAGCACAGGCCTCCTCTCATTTCTGAGAGGGTTATACAAACTTATAGAAGATTTAGAGAGGGTTACTAAATTTATAAGAAATTATACATAAAATGTATAATTTCTTCTAAATTTAGTAAAATAAAGTTTCTTGAAAGAAGTATGCATACAACTGAACATATACTTTGAATTAATAAAAATTCTCCCCGGCGGGGAATCGAACCCGGTCTCCCGCGTGACAGGCGGGGATACTTACCACTATACTACCGAGGATGATAACATATTTATCAAAATTATCGTATAACATAAAACTTAAAGTCATTGATTATCTTATTGCATTGTAATACTACTAGGAAGTACCTACTATGATAGCGCAAAAAAAGATGCTTAAAGATAATATTTTCTACAAAAAATGTGAACAAAAATTACTTTTTACAATTTTTATACAAAATTTTTGCTTTCAAAAATAAAGTCCAGGAATATTTTAAATATTCATTACAAGTTTGATTTTTCTTTCCTGTTTCGTGTGTATGTATATTTATATAAATATGTATGTTTGTGTATATGTATGTAGGTATATGTATATCTATATATATATATGTATGTATGTATATGTAGTGTTGTGTATGTATATTTTTTCTGTTTATGTATTTATAATCATATTATTTTATTTAATTTTCTTCCTATTGTTAGCTGCACCGCCTATCATCATATTGTTTATTATCTGCTTTGCCTCATGGTTAACTGGTAGAGAATGCCTTGAGGCATCAAGTCCGCCATATGTACCACTAGTGCATTAAAGGTTAAATAAATAAATAAAAAAAACCCGTAAAAAACGGCATAGTCAAAGTTTGCATGCAGAAGTAGTCGGAAAGCTAAATAGTCTGTGTTCAAACCGTCGCACAGATTGTCGTCATAGAATTTTAAAATATTACCAAGAAATAATTACACAAACCTCGAGAACATTCAAATTTATTAAAATAAAATGAGTTACGGTCCAATTTCGACCACAGGGCGACCACTGGTGCGTATAAATATACGGTGAACATGTAATTTGGAAATGTGAAATAAACCACGGAAAATACCAGACACTAAGGTATTTAACGACGAATTGCGTGGGAGAGTGAAAGCCAATATATACTGATGATACGAGTATGATTCATATGTATAGTTATTCTGCCGTGAAGCAGTAGTTTGCAAACATTGCAGTATGTTTTGGTTTGAAATGCACTGAGAGCTAGTGTATGAGGCTTGAGAACTGGTGTCTCAGGGCGGGTCAACTAACATTTCTTGGTATAAATATATAATTTTTAGATCAGCCTTTAAAAGCAGCATGACTTCAAAATTCGATCGACAGTAAAATGATAGTTTACTTTTACTGAGAGTTGCTTGACTGAGTAAATAGTACAAGTTTCGGTCTTGAATTAATTTTCTTACGATTGTACACTTTCACGAGCATTTGTTATTGTAATGAACTATCTATATTGTTTCTTACATCAACTGGTCAATTTTATTTGTAGTCACTACTTTTGTTAATCGACTTCAAAAAAGTAGGAGGTTCTTGATCCGTCTGTATATATATTTATGTATGTTCGGGCTTCTTCTGTTCTTCTTTATTTATGAATCGAATTTAATTAATCCTTTTTATTACAAAGAACGGTAGGAGTGGTCCCAAATAAATTTGGTCAAGTTCCGGTAATGGGGTTTTTGAGAAAATGATGAAACCCCTAAACTCTGACTTCGATGCCGAAGCTCTAAATATAGGCATGTTTATGGCTTCGGCGTGGAAGTCAGTTTTTGATTAAGTAATTATATTCTATATACTTTTTCTGCACTTCTATGTGCAATGTGTGAAAAAGTCTATCCAGCTATATCCTGCAGTGGAACCATAGATTAAAGAATAAGAATAAGAAATAAAAAACAACATCTTTTAATTACCTCGTAAGTATACAAACAGTTAAATCTTATAAATCAAGGTACATGATAATAAAATAAAACTAAAGACAACCTGTTAATTTTACTATTGTAGGTAGCCGTTAACAAACAACACCATTTTCACTAATAGCAGATCGTTTTACGATGTGAGATTATTCGACTGAGCTTCATAGCTCGGAAACCAATGTCTGTGATGCATATTAGGAATTTAGTTTTAAAAAGGCAGTTAAAAAACTGGATATTGATTTGTAGTCCAATATTTGAAGATTATACGATAGCTTACTAAAGACTTAACTTTGATTAAATTAATCATATTCATTACCTATAACATCAAGAGAGGACTGCCAAAACTACTTGTCGCGTTTTTTCCCAGTCGCAAAATTTCTACAACAACGGGATCATGTCACTACTATGAAGATGGCAAAAAGTCATCTAATTAAATGGCACATATATACTGTAGTTAAATGTCAATGAATTTTGAAAAAAAAACGTCTTGAGTTTTAATACCAAATTTTCCTCAACCTTATTATGTTAAACATATAAATTATGTTAAACATATGCTGATTCTACGGCGGATTTGGGCAATGTCCAAAGTGCTCGGATTTTGATTGCATATGGGTTCTACCCGTGAATATATTCTAGGAAAATTTTTCATTATAATTCTTGGAGTAATAATTTCATCATCATTATCATCATTTCAGCCTACCATAGTCCACTGTTGAACCCACCACAACTACACCACTGTAGGCCTCCCCCATAGATTGCCACAAAACACGGTCCTGAGCCACCTGCATCCATCGACTTCCCGCAAAACCGTGCAGGTCGTCGTTCCATCTAGTGGGAGGTCGCCCTACACTGCGTTTGCCGTTACGAGATTGCTACTCGAGAACCTTTCTTCCCCAACGGTTTTCGGTTCTCTGAGCTATATGGCCGGCCCATTGCCACTTCAGCTTGCTAATCCTTATATTAAGTAATAATTCATAGTTATTGAATTAAAAATATTTATGCAACGCACGAACAGCTTCCAGTTATGTAAGAAATACCTTTTCTTTATCGGAGAAGGGGTAAACGAGCAAGCGGCTCACCTAATGGTAAGTGATCACCGCCGCCCATGAACATCTACAATACCAAAGGAATTGCAGATGCGTAATGCAGAGGCCTTAAAATAACCTATATAACAACAGTTTTTGTCGAGATATTTCTCTTCTATTTCTATTTATCCAATTTTTTTACTTTTGATAATTGGTCTCTTCTGGACATTTCAATAGATTTTGAATAAATATCAGACATTTTTAATTTTAATGTTTATTACGAAATGTAGGTGATGATAATGATAATGTTCTCCTAGCCGATTTCGACCACGGCGACAACTGCCGACTACTGTCGAGAGCCATCAACTGCGCAGGAGATATTATAGTGCCACAAGTGTACGCGCAAACACAGAGGCACTCACTCGTCCCAACCTACCCGCGCTCGATGTAACGCTTGATGCGATAAGATCGGAGGTAGGCCAGGATGCAGTGTCAGAAACCCGGGAACAATCACAAAACAACCAGACGCGAAAACCAACAGTTGGGTTTAAGCACAAATGTTTGCTCCGGCTGGGATTCGAACCCAGAACCCGCGGCGTAGAAGCCAGGTACTACTGATGACGAAAATTAAAAATAAAATTATTATAACTTTATCTTTATAAATCGGTCTTTACTATTTCGTCAGATAATTTTGGACGACTTCGTGCATAATTTATTAATTTTATTTATAATAGTTTGTCACAATATCAAACTTCTTTTTTAAAGACGAATTTTGCTCTCATTTCTGTTATCTATCTACTACTCCATTTATCTTCATCGAAAGGCGTAATTAAAAAATAACATGGTTAATTAGTGTGTTTCTTAAAGTCACACGCTATTTCAGTATCGAATTTTAAAACATGCGTTAACGATTACATTTAGAAACTTATCAGTATTCAATGTTTTCTCTCTTATGAATATATCTTTTCCTAGTTTTAGATATCATAGAAAAATAATGCGAATAACGGCGCGCGACGGGAAAATACATCCCGTCATAACATTCGCTGAACAGTACATAAATTATATTAGTGCCTGCAAGCGACAATGCCGCAGGCGGAGACAAGATAATACATGCGATACACTCACATTCTCATACATTATTCATTGCTGTATATTGCAAGGCAGCAGTAGCAAAAAAAAATTTTTTTTTTTGGTTTTTCAGATCAAAATTTTATTTAAAAAAATACTATAGTAGATTCCGAGCGTTTAATTATTCTAATAGAAAATTACCAAGGTATTTGGAACACAGCCATAGAGGATTATCATGATAAAACGTCAAAAGATACATCGTGTAAGTTAATTCATCAAATCAGTTCATTAACATTACATATTATGTAGTATTCGTAGACTATAGCTATTGTATAATTTTTGTATTAGGTGAAAAGGATGAATCTAGTATTACTTGGCTTTTCTTTTTATTCGCCCCCCCCCCCCCCCCCCCAAATGATAGCTACAAAGTTTTGTGGTAATTTATAGGGCCGGCCTAAGTTAAGCAGTGGACTTACTATATACTTTAGTCGAGCTTAGGATATCACAAGATGAATTTAGTGGTAGAATCTTATTTTTTTCTCTTTCCATTTTACCACGTTTGCGATTGGGCGTTTCGGGTGTTCCGAAAATGGTTCGGAATTATTTCAGCCGCTGAGTTTCATCATTGCGGTACAACAAAAAATTCCATCCTCCTTGGTGGTTGGCATTCCACCGCTGTGCGCTTATCGAGGTATTTTCTGCCTCGTACGACCACTCTATGGAATTTGCTACCGCTAGCGGCTATTTTGGACTGATACGAGGGACCTTCAAGAAAAGAGTATTTCTTTCGCAAAGACTGGCAACGTATCCGCGATTCCTCTGGTATTGCGGACTTTCGTGGGCGGTGGTGATCTCTTACCATAAGTGGCCAGTCGTTTGCCCCCTCTTCAATAAAAATAAATAAAGACTAGGCTTTTTAGAAAACGCTCGTCAACTGACACTACTTATGCTCGTGCACTGATTTGTCATTATAAGATTTCTCGTCGTTATAAGCCGACCAGTGTCCGGCGGAGTTGAATAGCACCTACCCCTTTCCTACCGAGGTGTCGTAAGAGGCGACTAAGTTATTGTACCGCCAGACTGTGACTGTACTGCTTGTAGGGACGTATCGGGAAGTAAAAAAAATGTTTTAGGACTCCTACCACAACAGCGGCGACGTGGTTACCACCCGTCACGTCACATTTCCTGCGGGGGCGAAAAGTGGGCAACGTGTGTGGCCTCTGCCTACCCTATACGGGAAAAAGGCGTGACTGTATTTACGAATTTATGTCGTTATAAGAATGTAAACAATCTCTGTTTCGAAAACTCAATGTCCACACTAGGATTTTGCCTGCATTATATAGACATAAACTAGGTAGGTCAATATTTTTCCCGTACGGGATTCGAACCTGCGACCAGTAGCACAGAAGTCACCAACTATATCACGTTAGTCTTATAAATATTCCTCATGGAAGAACACTCACACCCTTAAGAATTAGAACGTAAAGGTACTTACGTTAGTACTGCCAACATTATGATAGAAATCGTAAAAACCTCGTTAATGTTTCTTTAGTGACCTTCAGTCGAAATAGTGGGTGGAGGAAATAAAATCCATTATATGATCGTCGCAGGCGGTCATTAAAATAAAGTTTTGTGCGAATTAGTGGATGCTTTTATGACTTGGATGCGATATCGACTTATGTTAGTTCAGTATATATTATTCTTACACATCATAACATGCGTAAGGGTCGGGTCACGATCCGAATTTTCATTATTCAGTTCTGCTATAACAAAATAGTATTGACATTTTTCATAAGACTGTATTTTTATGATAAGAATTTGGTAACGTATTTTTTTATGAAAGAAAGTGACGACGAGATGACGTTATCGTTCACCTGATGGTAACTGCATGCCCATAACAAATGCTGTGTCACCCAGTATATTTCTGTGTGGTACCATATATATTCAGCGGTGATACCATATATAAACAGCGATCTATATGATACCATGTATACAGCGATCGTCGCCATTAGACATCCGTTCTTAATTCTATAAGCACTGGTTTTCAGTGAGCTACATTAATATTTGCACACTACTTGCTTGATGGTATTTTTATGATAAGAATTTGGTAACGTATTTTTTTATGAAAGAAAGTGACGACGAGATGACGTTATCGTTCACCTGATGGTAACTGCAGCGTATGCCCATAACAAATGCTGTGTCACCCAGTATATTTCTGTGTGGTACCATATATGTTCAGCGGTAATACCATATATAAACAGCGATCTATATGATACCATATATACAGCGATCGTCGCCATTAGACATCCGTTCTTAATTCTATAAGCACTGGTTTACAGTGAGCTACATTAATATTTGCACACTACTTGCTTGATGGCGGAATTACTGGCACAGAATAAATTACATGTCACACAACAAGTAACAAACGTTCACCTATTTAACAACAACGTTCATCTGTTGGTGAGTGCAACGTCTGTCCATAAGAGATGTTGTGTCGTCCAGAACATTTCATTTGACACCACACTGCGCCCGTCACCCTGAGGCATCTCTTATCTTCATCAGGCAGGTTCTTAAGTAGATAGATACAGACTTAGAGTCAAGGGCGGATCCAGCTTTGGCGCCAGGAGAGGGTCACATAGTCGTGGTCAAGTCAAGAACTTATAATTTAATTTTGATAATAATAGATACTGTACTTAAAATCATTTATTCTGTATTGTACACTTGAAAAACTTAACACATAATAACTTGTACATATACACGTACATATTGCCATCTTCCATAACCGTGGTGAATGATTTGTCATAACAGCTTAGCAGGTATGACGCAAAACTCCGCAAAAGTGAAGAGGTGGTACGACAAGGGATTCCAACAAACAAGATAGAAACATACAAAATACATATATTTAAACAACAAAATCAATTTTTCTTTTACGTCTTCTCCCGAAACGCGTTATTACGTCATTTACGTCAATGGGTACGTTTTTATGAACGTGGAGAAGTGCCAGTCCGGTTTGGCGATCTTCAACCATTGAAGATCTTAGCCACGATTTCATTCTGCGCAACGTAGAAAAAGACCTTTCTGCTGTCGCTACACCTACAGGTAGTGTAGCCATAATACATAAAAATTTTCTTATATTAAGATACATATCGATGTCACAATTTAAAAGATCAAAAACCGACTGCGGTATGTCCTGGCTCCGCTGCCACGCCTGCCACTTCACCATCCACAGCCGATATTCATTTACAATGACAGAAACTTGAGTGTTATCTAGTAATAATGTATAGTCGGTAGCTAGTTGTTTCACAGTTTCAATGTCTTTATTACTATATTCGCTTTTTGGCATGAAAACGCTCAGCTGAAACGAATTTAGTACATCAGGAGACAGGCGGTCCTGGAGATCACTTATTATTGAATCTACAAGAGGGATGTATATAACTCTGCGGAAATACTCTTCAGCAGATTGAGCAGGTTGGTTATTGGCCCTATGTATTTGTTTTGTTACTATTCTGGGGTATTTAATTTCTACATCTAGCTGATATTCTTTATCCTGTGGCACATTTTCTCTTTTATTTTGTAAAACACTTAAAGTATCATTAATAGCGTCCGTAGCTTTTTTTAAATCAATAGAGTTCGATTGCAGTATTCTGCTTAAAGATATAGTAGTACCTGAAAAATAAAAAGTAAGTGACTGTGACTGTAGTGCATAAACTAAGAATTTATAACTTAATATAAACGGTCTGTACTCGTAGCATAAAATATTAACAAAACAACAACATACTTTTAAAGTAGGTTTAGTATACTACTATATGTTCATTTGACAAACAATAAGAAATAAAATAATTTAGGGAAGTACCCATCTAATACACCACTTAAACAGATGGAGGATATAATAAAGTCAGAACTACGCAATGTTTGCAGCAAGCAATGCGCATCATTGGCAGTTTTATTGTCTTGCCAAGTAGAAATCTTCTCCAGAGCGCTACAAATTTTGACTAAGTTGTCTCCTTGAAATTGAAGATGTCCATCATGCCTCTCTACCCAACGTGTCTCACAAATTCCTTGCATGGCAGCTCAGAGTTATATTTTAAAAATTTCATGTCTCTTAGCGGATGCATTGGCAAATGCCACTTTTCTCATTGAGCCAGATATATTGCGACAGGAAACTACTTTGGATGATCTTGCCAATGAGCACATGGTTGTTGCACGGGCAACGTTTAGCATGAATGGCTATTCATCAATTCTTGCACTGCACCTTTTGTATCCACCAAGATAAATCTAAGTTAAATTTGGTACACAGATTTTCAACAATTTTCGCCAATGCTACACCTGTCAATTGAGGCTCTATGTCACCTGAATTGTTGTCTTCACGTCTAAGAGCATCGTAGGTATCACAAAATGTTCCTATCAATTTGTGATAATAATACCATCATGCAAATATCGGAATGATAGGCTCAGCTGTGCGATATGTGATATATCTGTTGTTTCATCGAACAAAATTGAAAAATACCCGCACATTCTGTAAAATGTATTCCTCAACTCATTTTGTACAGTCTTGCTGATGTACGTGGCGTTGGATTTTGAAGATTCTAAATGTTGCTGCAATGCAATATCGCAGAATCAATACGGAATTTTAAAAGGGCTCTAAAATTCCCTTCATCTGCTACTACGCTGTCATACTCGTAGTTCAGCAATGGCCACGTAACGACATATTTTGATGGCCACAAAATATTATAGTTCTTACGATTGGTCGCAAACGTTCTCTATTTTCATTTATTTGTTTCAGCCTTTGACTATTTACTTGGTTCATTATGTTACTTTCCGGTTTATTAAAACTCAATAAAAAGTTCTTCCCTGCTTCGACAGCTAACTCGTGGTATTTGTTTCGCTGGTGTGTCAGCAGAACACCATTTTCACCTAGCAAATTATCGAAAGCTTTTAATGTTTTTTTGGTTTTTTACGGGTATTTTTGGTTATTATGGTTCTTTTACGGGTCGACATAAAGGTGTTTTTGTCTGTATACCACCTCCAGGAGCTACGACAAACAAAGTACAGTACTTGCAGTAAAGACCCTGGTCTTTATGCGACAAAACAAGCCAGTGAAACTTGTCAAGGTGAGACTCAAACAAACAAAAAAAATATGCTCAGATCATATTTTTTTGTTTGTTTTCCTTTTTTATTAACAACACAATGCGGGAAAGTATAATTAGGGGGAGGTTGCCAATGCTTATTAAGCAACATAGCTTTAGTTGAATCATCTATATTTTCCCCTATATAACAAGCAATATCTGAAGCAAACTTTGGTTGAGAAAGTGAATTCTTTATCTGATCAGAATCAGAAGTCAATGTACATATTGTAGGCTGACTATAGTTAGTAACAGGAGAGCATGTTTTTTCTTCATCTATGGTTAATGTAGGCAATGTAGCTGTGGAAGCAAAAGTATCGGCAATACAATTATTTTCATCTATAGTTGTTGTAGGTGAATTTTTCGAGTGAGCAATCTGAAGCCTTGGCTTCTTTGGGAAAAATGAATCTATTTTTTTTAATGAACGTTTTAATCTACCGCTACCATCTCCTTTTTCCTTAGAATCACCCTGCAAGCAAAACCATGCAAATTTCACCATGCAAATTTCACACCTCACAACAGACAATAGTCTGATGCAAATACATATTAAATATATATACATAAAAATACCCACATTCGCTATGGTACAGGCTGGTGGCGCAAGCGCATTACCACACAAACAAAGCAAAACCATGCAAATTTCACACCCCGCATCAGACAACAAACTTTTGTAAACATATGAGTTATAAGTACATAAAAACATAATAATATAGGTAGTTTTACAGTCCACTGCATTTTCCATAAAGACCTTACTTAAGTTTAGGCCCCTACGCGATGTTTATTAGGTAGGTACTTACATCAAATAGGTAATACCTACTTACTTTAGGTAAGTATAGTGTTAAACAAGCAAAACAATTTCAGGTTCTCTAATATTGTATAGTTTTTAAAAATCTGTAATATACAAATAAAGTAAAAAATATTACTTACCATTTCTTGTAATTAATGAATTTGCAGCAACAATTTTTAAGAATACTTATAAAGGTACACTAATAAACACATTGTAGGTAGAAAGAAATTTTAGTTTTTTAACTTAGAACTATGTTATAATATGTTGAAGTTTAGTAGTTCGGATTCCGATTGAGGTTAGGTCTAGGAAGACGTTACGTAGTCGACAAGCGCGCGCAAGTGTGACGCGGTAAAATTCAAATTTTCGATACGTTCGTTCCCAAACGTTTGCGATCATACAAAGTAATTATATTATATTAAATTAATTAAATATTTAAGGTATGTATGCCATCTTTTTACTGGTTCGCCAGTTTTGCTGAGGACTACGGTCCTTTTTCCCGACTTCTTGTCCGTGTCGGGGGGAGTGCTTGAGACGGACGGCGCTCACCGCACATGGCGGGCTGTGGAGCCGTGTGCCATCCCCACATTTTTTAAAATACAAATGTTGTGGGAGCGATAGCTTGTAGCGGGTTATTAATAATTTAATGTAAATCTTATACAAGTGCGGAATACAAATCTCCTTGTATTAGATATTTATATACATTGTGAACCCCTTACAAGAGTTAAGGGATTAGTAATTAATTAGTATTCGTACACTGTCTTAGATTTTTTCCATGATACACCTAAAAGAACAAGTTACTATACATAAAACACAACTTAGATAAAAGGGTCCTACCTATGACGATCACAATTTATAAAAATACTTATATCATTCAAACGGCCAAGAATTATATTCCTATTACCTTCGAAAGTATCTTAAAAAAGATAAATTATAAATTCTGGTCACGAAATTTATTTTTATCAACGTGAAAATTGTTGTAATTTTTTTAAAACTTACGATTTTCATGAACATTAAAGACATGGCGCGAAAACTAATCTTATACCTCCTAAAAACGAAAATATGTAGAAATTTTGAAGATGGCTGAATCACATAAATGTTTCAGTGCGACAGAGATAATACCCAATCCATTATCAACATAGATCGGTATTTACGAGTACACACTATTAAAAAAAATCGTAATAAACCACAGATCAACTTAAAAGGATACCGGGGCAAATTACAACCTGGAATCCCAATTAATTAACGTTTGCTTCGAAATCTCTCTGCCACGATAGCGTAAAGTTATTTAGTTAATTTGCTGCAAAACGAAATATTTGTTTTATTTAATATGAACGTACACTGCGACGCACTACGAAATTGTTGAAAAGTTATAAGAAAAGTAAGTGGGAGTTTTTCAAGTGATTCATTTTATTTAATCTGGAATTTGAATATTACAGTTCTAAAGCTTACTTATTTAGACAAATTATTGTAAGTTAAGGACTATACTCTATGCCTATTATGTATATTCGAGCATAACTGATTGACGAAACAGATTTATGAGGCAATTGTGAATGGGAAAGCCGGTAAGGGTCGACCTAGGCGTACGTATCACAATCAGATCGGTGAACTTTTGAGGAAAGGTCACTTTAAAAGTACCCGCAACCGACGAGCGTGTGTGAAAACGCTAATGAAAGTAGAAGAAGCTAAAGATGTGTGT
The DNA here is from genome assembly GCA_019845155.1 of Luehdorfia chinensis. NCBI lineage: Eukaryota > Metazoa > Arthropoda > Insecta > Lepidoptera > Papilionidae > Luehdorfia > Luehdorfia chinensis. The sequence continues at coordinate 3,755,079 of JAHVAK010000206.1, read as the reverse complement.
CAGGATCGTAGCAAGTGGAAAGATGTGGTCTCTGCCTACCGCAATGGGAAAGAGGCGTAACTGTATGTATGTACGTATGTATGCCACAGTCACTGTTCTGGCACTGCTGGATTTCAGCAATGCCTTTAATAACGTTGACTTTGATATATTATTAGCACTTCTATGCTCTCTTAACATATCTCCAACAGTAATTGAGTGGTTTTGTAGTTACCTGTTCGGTCGCCGGCAACGTATTTGTACTGACGATTCATTATCTTCTTGGTGTCAACTGAGTGCCGGTGTACCTCAGGGCGGCGTTTTGTCTCCTATTCTTTTTGCAATTTTCATTAACTCTATCTCCAATCAACTATCTTCTTCCTACCACCTCTATGCAGATGATTTACAAATCTATACGCAGGCTTCCGTTGAGCGTTTGTGCGAAGCCATTACTTGCACTAATTTAAATCTGCAACGCATCCTTGAATGGAGCAAGTCCTATGGCCTAAAAGTAAATGCCAGCAAAACTCAGGTCGTAGTTATAGGCAGCTCAAGGATGATTGCCAAGGTTGACTGGGGCTGCCTTCCGAATGTCGAATTTGATGGAACTGTCATAGAGATTAGTAAAACTGTGAAAAATTTGGGTGTCGTTATGGATAGGCAGCTATCGTGGGGACCTCAATTAGCAGCGGTTAGCCGTAAGACCTTTGCTGCAGCTGCCTCTCTGAAACGGCTGCGAAACTTCCTTCCAACTTCCACTAAAATTACGCTCGCACAATCACTGTTGCTCCCTATTCTCGACTACGCCGATGCCTGCTATCCCGATTTAACCGAAGACCAACTTAATAAACTTGAGCAGTTCCAAAATTTCGCCATCCGTTTCATATTTGGCCTTCACAAATATGACCATGTTTCTGAATATCGCAACAGGCTCAAGTGGTTACCTATTCGCCTTCGCCGGAATGCACACATCCTTTCTCTTCTCTACACCATCCTTTTTTACCCTCCTCCCCGATTTACCTTAAGGAACGTTTTGAGTTTCTCCATCTCTCCAATCCTCGATCCTTGCGCTCCTCTGAAACTATTCAGTTAAAAACTCCTGTCCATTCCACAGTTTTCTATGGTAATTCTTTCACGCTGCAGGCTACAAAACTGTGGAATACTCTTCCTATCTCTATCCGACATGCCAAATCTCTTCCCATTTTTAAAACCCTGGTTGCTGAACACTATCTGTCATTGCTAAATACGTCGTCTTAATACCTATGTCTTATTATTTACTATAATTATTTTTGTATTTATGTGTATTCATCTTTCTGTCCTTATATGTCGTATATGCATATATATTTAAGTATGGAAATTTTGTATGTATTGTATTTGTATATATATATATATATATACATATATATATATTTATATCTTATGTACATTATATATATTTAAATTTTATTTATGTAGTTTATTGATTTGTTTTTATCAATTTGTACGCTGCCGTTCTTATTTGTCAAATTTTAGTTTTTGTCCATCCAACGGTTGCTTGGAAGAGATCGTTTTTAGCGATTAGGCCGCCCATTGTACCTTTTATTTACTTATTTTTTCTTTATGTATCTTTTCTTGTAGTGTACAGTAAAGTGATATTTAATTTAATTTAATTATGTAACTTCTTTGTTCATAATCCGATTTACATTATTATTATTTTTTATTAGAAAGAGGTAAAGTGGGAGTTGTCCCATATACATTAGGTCAAGTTCTGATAATGGGATCTATGAGAAAATCATAAGCATGTCTGGAGCTGCTCGGTCGGTTTTATGATAGTATATATAGTAATTATTTTCAATCTACTTTTTTCAAAGTTTATCCAGCTATATCCAGCAGTAGAATCATAGACTATAGAAAAAGTTGAAGAAGAAATTAAAAATATCATAAATAAGTAAAAGACAAACAATCAAAACTTAACAATCAAGGTACGTTCTAATAAAATAAAAGTAAGCCACAAGCTGTTTATTTTACGATTGTAGGTAGCGGTTAGCAAACGAATACTTTTTAACGATGGTGGTGGACGAAGTGCAGCTCGAATCGACGACGATTAGATACTTTCCGATCGGCTTGATCCATTGCGAAGAGATGTGAATTTAACGTCAATAATCGGCGTGTCTGGGCGAACAAAATTCTAAGTATGCTAAGTATGCAGAACACTCAGAGTTTATTTTATTGTATAAAGTGATGAAACGAGTACAACGTTCACCTGATGGTAAGTGCAACGTCTGTCTATAACAAATGCTGTGTCACCCAGAAAATTTCTATGTGACAGCACACTGTGCCCATAACCCTGAGACATCTTCATCATCCCATATGTCCAGTGATTACGTTAGCTGCCAGTGCCCTTCAAACCGAAACACAGTAATGTTTGGCCCTGGGGTGGTACCTACCTAGACGGATTTCTGCATAGGAATTCTACCACCAGTATTTCTAAGTCAGTACTCGTCTGTGACATCTACCAACTATGTCCGTTTTACCATTTTGCTTAGTATAATTCGAAAACAATGACCACCATCACTGACATAAAATTGTTATTTGTTACTTAAAAATTTAAATAATTTATCGCATCATATGATAAAAATAAAAATAGAATTATTTTTCAGTGATTTTTTTATTAATTTAAATCTTGTTGTAATTTAAGTTTCTGACGAAGTAGTCATAATAAACAAATGTGACTACTTAGTCAGAAAGCCTGTTTTTGTTGACAGGCGCTGCACTCAGTCACTTAGACCTTAAATTTTTAATGCTTAGTGTCTGACTCAGCTATTTAGAATGTTATTCGTTCAGACACGCCCATTGCGTCAAGCAATCACTGACCTACCTTTTTGGAGAAAAATGCATAAAATTAATCGATTTAGCAATGGCAATTGATTGATGTTCGTAAAATACGATAAAGAGATCTTAATTAATTCAGTCACATTTAAATGCTTCTTGATCGGAGTAGAACACCGTATTTAGGGAATACGGTGTTCTACTCCGTACTACTCACTGTAAAAAAGAACGATAAATCAGTAACAGTTGGATTAGACATAGTTTAAATTAGTTCGAGTCACTGATCCGTAAATTTATTACATGATTATCGAAAACGGATCATAATTAATCCAGTCAATTATATCTAGACTGATTAATTACATATATCTTCATATCAACCTAAGCATATGATAACTCCATTCGCTTAGTAATTACTATCAGTGGAACAAAATGTTGTTGATTTTTCATATTCGCGGCTGAATAATTGGCCCTATGTTGACAGATACCTACCTGGACAGATTCCTGCATAGGAATCCTACCACCAGTTAATGCCTTTGACTTTATAAGGTACGTAATTTTTCTTCAGCTCGTTAATGCTCCACTACTACCTTTACCACGCCATGGGTTGAATGGCAGATAATGCCTTTAGGCATTAATTCCGCCCATTGTTACTTATATTGTAGGGTGTACAATGAAGTTTTTAAATAAATAAAAAGTAGTGAGCTAAGGCTAGTATATCGTACTATCAAGCGAGTAGTGAAGATTCGACCTTTGAATTGTTTTTTTTTTTTTGGTTAGGACACCAGCGGTCATCAAAGCAAGCAAAAACTGTTAGCCGTACAGTTGGGGCTAAGCAGAACTACGAAGAAAGACCTAAGACTCCTGACTTAAAGTCGAAAAACCGGGCATTATCTAATGAGCGTCTGTAAATATTAAGGCTTGAGAGATTCTGGGTTTTGTTAAGGCGATACGCGAGAAAAAAAATTCAAAATGCAGAGGCCACTTACGTAGCCCACTTTTTGCCCTCGCGGGAAACGAGACGTGACGGGTGACGAACCACATCGCCCCCGTTTTGGTACGAGTCAAAAAATCCTTACTCCCCATTGCGTTTCCACGAACAGTCTTAGTGACAGCCGTTGCATATTAAGGTGTTATTCTGCACTAATAAAATCTGTCCGCACAATACCTTATTCGCTTCTTACGACACCTCGGTAGGAAAGAGGTAGCTATTCTACTCTGCCGGACACCTGTCGGCTATATCAGTCATACGGTCAGCCTTTTTCACCCGCGTAAAATAGGCTGCCCGTATCTCGTGATATGAGCATTAGCAGTTTTGACCTTTCTCATTAATTTTTAAAATATAAAATTTATAAAATAAATGGGAAAGGTCGAACTTAAAACTTTCCTCAATAAACGAGCTATCTAATACATAAGGAAATTCTCAAATCGAATCATTGTTTTTTGAAATTAGCGTGATCAAACGATCAAACTGTCCAACTTTATCACAGTACTTAGATAAGAAAAAGACGTAAAAAGGAATTAGTGAAAATAAAAAAAAACCTACTTCCACGCAGCAAATCCAAACATGCTTACGCGAAGTTAAGAATTTTATGATGTTCTCATCAGCATCAGAACTTGACTAAATTTATTTGGGACCACCTCTAAAGTAACCCCATTCTAATAAAAAAGAGTCACCGAAATCGGGCCACGTGGTACAGAATTATCGCAGTACATACATAAATAAACATTCCGACGAAGTGAGAACCTCCTCCTTTTTTTTAAGTCGGTTGAAAAGAACTACGAATATTCTAAACAACTTATTAAGATATTATGAGAAAAATTGGTATGAGAAGAATTAAAAAACTGACATGAACTAAAATAATAATGACCAAAATGCAAATTAAAGCTGCGCGTAGCTCGTCCATCCGCATAGCCCACCATTTTTAGTTTTTCAGATTTTACGCAGGAACCCTAAATATTTCCGATAAAAAAGTAGCTTAGGTTGCTCTCTGAAAAGTTCTCTGCCTGCCAATGAAAATCCCGCCAAAATCGATTCAGCTGTTTCGGAGATTAACCCGAACTAACAAACAGACATAGCCCAAAAGAAAACAACTACATCAGATTAAGAAAAAATCTTTATTGAGATCTATAATTTTATTTATTTGTATAGGTTAGCATATATCTTTAAACAAGAGTTAAAAATATTTTAGTAAGTATGCACAAAACGGTGGGTTGGCTATGGCAGTTTTTTTAACGAAAACATTAATTTTAAGACTTTTACTTATTTTTCGTCCTTAAAGCGAACAATATTCTTCAAAATGGCATTATTTTTTATATCCACTAAAAAAAACACTTTTGTGATATAATATATATAGATTGAGACGATAAACAACTCGAAATTAGGTACGAGTATACACACATTTTTAATCAAAATTTGCTTTTCAAATTGCGACAATTTTAGCTTATGAAAATTCCAAGTTTAGTGTTATACCCGATGTTTTTTTTTATTTAAAAACTGAAATTACCCTAATCTATAAGTGGTATCGAAGAAAGTAAACGAGTAGTAGAGATTTTTGTTTATATAAAGGACCATCATTACATCCAGTGTACGTGATTCAATCTTGAAGCGGCTCATCTTTACAAAAGCCTTGAGCATGATAAGATTTTGCCAAAAAAACAAAATTGAATACATTGTTTCATTAAAACGCCTACCATTTGTTTTAAAACGGTAAATTTAGCGACGTTTCTGAGTATCAGAACTCTGTGCAATCTATGTACGGATGTATCTCCTGACCTCGTATCACACTGCCGGCTTCAGTTCCTAATACTTCAGATGGGTACTAAAAGTGTATGTGTTCCTGATGCTACGCTGTATCTGACCGTCCCATTTTATCGTACATGCGATAAATTAAAAGTAATGTGAGTACCTCTGGATCGTCTTTATTGATATCTAGGTAAATCTCGTCTTCTAGTAATAGCAAAATATCCTTTTCATGTTAGAACTAAGATACCCAGAGCGGTGATGGGTAGCAAGCAGCATTCGAGAACAAGTAATCGTTTCCTATATAAACTTTGTTACTGAACTCTCACAGGGATTTTGGAACTTAAAATATGTTCTTAAAAGATGTGTGTCAGGATCGTAGCAAGTGGAAAGATGTGGTCTCTGCCTACCCTTATGGGAAAGAGGCGTGACTACTATGTATGTATGTAAAATATGTTGACAATACGTTTCTCCACAGCATTAATTTTTTTATTCTTCGGTAAGCAGTAGTTTGTACATTTATATATACTCGTACATGGAATATATATGACAATTGTTTTATTATTAAAATATTTTAATTATAAATAGTATCGAAAAATTGTTTTTAATTATGTATAAAAAAGCAATTCTCCATCGCACCGGCATTAACGTTGCCGTGACCAGGATTCGAACCTGGGTTACTACGGCCACAACGTAGGGTCCTAACCACTAGACGATCACGGCTGTTGGAGCTGGCGACAATCTGAATGAAACTTCAAGATAGATTTGGCGGGAACTGGAGCACTTTCACTCGCAATTGGTCACAGTTTATAAGCGATGCAATTGACAACACTTGCGCTGCATGTTCCTAATATTTAAAAGGTTTATATTATATGCTTTAACGGAGTTCCATTTATTTTATTCAATTAAGAGTGACGGAAGTGGATATATTTCACCTCTATGTACACGAGGAATCGGGTTCTGTAGTAATTTATTAATATAGTATTTTTTTAACAATAAATATATATTAAAACTAATGTCTGAAATTGCAGATTAAAGTCATTGAAATATACAGAAAAATTATATTTTTAACAAAGCTAGTTTTGTTAAGAAGGCATGATTAATCTTTAATTAAAATCTTTGTGTTCGGCTCCCGCGGGTACCAGTTACCACTTTTTAAAAAGTTTTTTAAAAAATTGCAGTATCTGCGAAGTTTTAAAACAATGGTTTTATGACTAAAAAAATACACTGAATTCTCAACAGCTATTAAACTCCAAGGCGAAGACAATATTCATTTCTGAAGTCTTGTTCGGAATTTTTATTTTCTTGTCTTTTAAGTTTTAGTTTTCTAGATGTTATTCACGACAGCTTCGGCAGTATTTAAAACATTTAAGAAAGTTGAAAAAGTACTAAAGATCTTCTAAAATATTAAGAATATAATAAATAAATAAAATAATAAATAAAAATCTAATTTAAAAAATCTTAGTTTATTTTAAAATCATACAAGAAATGTCGCTGTTTATCAAACTTATATTTCCGTTCCTTACCTAAGCAAATTAATATCTAAATTACGAGTATATCAATATATAAATCAAATCAATCCCAACGAAATACCAAATGTTTGTAATTCGTTGGGATTTATTATATTCACCACCGATTCTATTTTGTCTTTTCTCTTCGCCCCACGTCTGTGGCATCCAAGGTGCAGCACTTTATATTACTATCGATAATATAGTTTCTCATTGAAAAAAAAAATATACTGGTACTTTCCCGAACGGTTATCGGTTCTAACAGAAAGAATATTATTTTTTGAAAGTGTAAAATAACGAACCGCATAAATATGTACGTAACTTAAAAAATATGGTTAATTATACCCTATGTACTGATAAATAGTTTACCTTAATCTAATTTTTGAAACTGTTTACTGAATTCTGTTTTTGGATATTTCTGATATTTATATCTTCAATAATAGGTTATTCTCTTATTTTAACTTGTTTACACCCATATTTCTGTAAATTGTATCGATGTAACAATTGTTAATGGGTAACAAAAAAATTAATAAAAATAAGTAGCTCCACTAAAACAGTTTACAATAAAAATAAATAGTATAACAAAAAATAAATAGTGAAACTACACAAATACCTTTTTTAAATATAGCCCAGATAAAACATTATGTATTGTGCCTCTGTTATGATGTAAACTCGTAGTTACCGATATTTTGTGAGGCTCGTTAAAAGAATACTACCACTCCATCTCATCCAATGGATCTCGTAAAAGGCGAGTAAGGAATTAAACTGCACTGTGCACCCAACAGCGCATGGTGGCGATGGGCTCACCACCTATCACACCAAGTGCATTATATTGTTTTGGTGAAACGTGGATTGTGGCAGTCATCTGTTTTTGCAGTGAGTGCCCAGTCTCTGACTACCCCTTATGGGATACAGTCGTGATCTGTATGTATGTATGTATGCGCACCATCATACCGCCCCCGCCGTCGGCGAGGGCGTATCAGACAAAGTTATTCGCGATACCGCCGCATCTCAGGTCGGTTCTCCCCTAGCAGTAGTATCATAAACAAAAGCGTCGCTGGAGTTTCTTGCGCCATTTCTTATCCAGCGGAAACGCATTCCGAATTGGTGGTAAACTTATCTAATAATAATCATGATAATAGTAATAATAGTAGTAGTAATATTGCCCTCCCGATTGCAGTAACATGCAAAAAAAAAGTATGTATGTATAAGTTGTAGAGGAGGAGGTCAGTGTTTGTTGTTGTTGCTGATGTTTTAGTTTTAAGGTGAATTTATTTTATTTATTTTGTTTTCGTTTTTTAATAATTTTTAATTTTGTGTATTTCTTTTATATTTTTTTATATCTTCTTTCTTTTGTACAATAATTGTACTGCAAGAAGTAACGCGATTACATATTTTTTTATGTCGTTATTTCTTTCTGAAACTAATATTTTTTGGATCCGTTTTTTAGTAATTTTTTTAAGTTTCCTAGAATTTTCCATGCCTTCAAATTTCAGATTTGCCGCAGAAATAAGTACATTTTCACCATGTGGTCATTCATCAAGTGGTCGTTGGTGAAAGAAAACATGCGGAAAAACTCGCAAACCTAAATTTTTTTCTTAAAGTTGAAACACAAATTCATACACACGTCTACCGTATTATACAATATTATATACTATTAATTCTGTTAAAAAACTAATTTCAGAATTCATTATTCATATACAAAAACAATTAGATAAGTTAATTAATAAACTCTATCGACGGCGATGAGAATACATTCTTTATACAGGATTCCACGTGTTCAATATTAAAATTATTTACGGCACTAATTATAAATTTAATCAGAGAAAATGAGTTTTTAATGGAAATAATAGCTCCTTAGCGATTCCTTTACACATTTTCTACTACTTTTGACAGTCTAGACGATGATATTAGCAACGTAAGTGTTGCCAGATACATGCTACTATTTCTTAATGTGTATTTTCGCCGTATTGTTGTAATTTTCTCAGAAACTTACAACAAAACAGTCATTATTGCAAATATTCTTCTGTTTGTATTCGCATATTTAAAATCTTCATTAAGTTATAATAATACTTAAAAGTATGAATTTAGTTTCTCGCGATGTCCAAGCGACATTTTTAGCTAAATCTTAAAATTGTGGTTATGTTTTTAAAGTACATAGGGCATTTGTTAGAACAACCAACATTTAACTGTCTATTATGGAGAAATAATAATCTCCTCTTCATTTTAAGACGATGCCATAAATGTATTATTAGGCAAAAAGTATACGGTAAGCCTCTCGCTATTATCGTTGACAGCAGGCGAAAGCTGATATGTATGGTAAAGAATTTGAAAAAATAAAGAAAGTTTATTCGACTTTTGATGATCACATATCACATAATTGTTTAAATTTTTACAAAAATTACCTTAGAATCATAAAGAGCTTGTGATCGTGGATGTGAATCGTGTGATCAAGTATGAAGATCTTGATTTTGCTTACTTGATGCAGCACATCATAGTATCAATAAATGTCAAATGAAGTGTCAGTCAAAGAGCAGTGGCCCTAGCACGAAAAAATGGTCATTGTGTATCGTTATCATATCGAGCTTATACAAGAACACGGAGAACAACGATGCACGTGTGTTGCTCTGCTGTTCTATCAATCGCATATCAGGGTAGTTACACACGTAGTCGAATATACTTCCGGTTACTTACTTTCGGTTTGAAGGGCACTGTGAGCTAGCGTAATCACTGGGCATATGAGACTTAAGAACTTATGTCTCAAGGTGATGGACACAGTGTGGCCTAACAGAAATTTTCTGGATGACACAGCATTTTTTATGGGCAGACGTTGCACTTACCATCAGGTGAACGTATTGCTCGTTTCATCACTTTATCCAATAAAAAAAATCATAATCCCAATTTAAACAAATTTTCACTGAAAGGTGATGAAGCAGGCAACTTCTGTAACGAAAAATCAAGGATCGGTTTATCCATTTTATAAACATCGCGTCATTCATTCCGCCATGAAGGCGACCATTCAACACGAGCTACAATGTCCTTAATACCGAAAGATAACAGTTTTGGATGGCTACATTTTTTATTGTATAAAGTAACGAAACGAGCAAAACGTTCACCTGGTGGTCAGTGCAACGTCGGCCCAGAACAAATGCTGTGTCACCGAGAACAATATCTGTGTGACACCACACTGCGCCCGTCAACTTGAGACATTAATGCTTTAGTCTAATTGCGAATTGTAGAAACAGGATTTGATAATTTACTAAGTAGGCCATTTTGAAGGAGATAAATCTCTCGGCAACGTCCGGTTAGACAGGCAATGTTACAAGTGGCAAAGCGGAATTTTTAAAGTACTGGCATCTTCTACCGTGCCTGTCCTTGATACGGTAGCCCTCGCCTAATTGTGAAGGGCGGTGTGTCTTCGACGACGTGATGCGTACGTATATTGCAAGATGCACCACGAGCACACCCGAGCTCGACAGGTTGACTTTGGTCTCATCAATTTTTTTTATTTAGATTTATATCGTAATTACCTATGGTAAAAGGTTGATCTGCAGATGCAAACTAAACTAAAATGAATTGAAAAAAACCTATTATATATTAATAAAGTACAATTTAGAACCAAATACTTTCTAAAAAAAAACTAAAAACATAAAAATGTTAGTGCTACACAACTTTCCCAAGAAATATGCAGCATATTCTTTTTATTACCTATAACTCCGCGAACATATTTCAGCGTGTCAAAAGTCTGTGTTTAGAAAAGTTTAATGAAAAAGGCTACATCTGTGTTTAATTCTCCAATTAATGTAAAATATAACTAAAACTTTAGAATTTATCTCCTTGGTTGAGAGTTATTCAGTTGTCGATTCCACAACTGCTGTTAGTCTAGACTGAGGGACTAAATGGGCACAGTCACTTTCGTTGCTGACTTCACTTCAAACTTTGTTTGAATTGTAAGATTGAGGCAAAACGAGCGTAATTTCGTAAGTACTCAGTCGCGTTTTTTCGGTCAAGTAATATACGCTGTATTCGGTTTCATATAAAAGTCTGAATTGTGCCACAATATGACTCCAAATGAGTGAATCTCATTCGTATGTTAGATGAATGATCGACTCAAAAAACGCGACCGACGACTCAAAACATAACGCTCGTTTGGCCTCGCCTTTGGTTTAGTGAATTTCAAACTTTATGTTTACTTAGAAATGTTTTAATAAACAAATGTCGGTGATTTAGGATTAAAAAAAATTGTAAATATGCACTGTTATAAGAAGAGAATAATTGATCAGCTGCTAAATTAGCCGTGGTAGCTCATGGGCTAGGCGCTCGCTTCAAATTTCATAGTACGCGAGTGACCTGGGTTCGATACCCGGTGCCGGCACCACTGAAATTGTTAATTGCAATTTTAAGTGCTGATTTACCACGTGCTCGGCGGTGAAGGAAAACATCGTGAGGAAACCTGCATGTCTGAGAAATTAAAATATTTTGAACACATGTGCAGTCCGCCAACACGCATTGGAGCAGCGTGGCGGATTCTTCCTAGCTCCAAAACCCTCTCAGAAATGAGAGGAGGCCTGTGCTCAGCAGTGGGACATTTATAGGCAGAAACTTTACTTTACCTTTTTTTTAAATTAGCGTTAGGTTTCTGAAGTAGCACCAATTTTGTAAATATACTTACTTTAGTAGACCGTATTTTTTTAATTCATGCATAATTATATTCTTCTTCTTCACATATGTCAGTCTCATATGCCCAGTAATAGTAATTTTCCTGGTGGTAGGATTCCTGTGCAGGAATCCGTCTTGGTAGGTACCACCGCCGGGCCAGTTATTCTGCCGTAAAGCAGTAGTGTGCAAACATTACTGTGTTTTGGTTTGAAGGGCACTGAGAGCTAGCGTAATCACTGGGCAGATGAGACTTAAGAACTGATGTCTCAGGGTGTCTGGCGCAGTGTGGTGTCACACAGAAATGTTCTGGGTGACACAGCATTTGTTATGGGCAGACGTTGCACTTACCATCAGGTGAACCTTTTGCTCGTTCCGTCACTTCTATGAAATAAAAAAAAAACAGTAATGTTTGCACAAACGGCTTGACGGCAGAATAACTGGCATTGCTGTGGTACCTAGCTCTTAAATTGGAATCCTACCAACAGTAGGGCGAGGCTTTTGGTTATCATACGTACTCTGAATTAGTCTTTCTCCTTCGCAAAATGTAGTTAATAGAATCAGGCGGTACTTTGCGGAAATCCATTATAATGAAGGAAGGTAAGCTACTTTGCGAAGATCCGCATGCAAAATAACACCGCCACCAGGAACCGCCACCAGGTACCCTCCACCAACCACTACAATACTACCACTAGATACTATACACCACTGAAGTCGAGAACACGACATGTGTTTCGCCCCAAAACGAGGCATTATCAAGCGTTATAGACTCTAGGCCGTCTGTCGTAGAGTCGGTTACCTGGTGGCGGTTCCTGGTGGCGGTGTTAGTTTGCTTGTGCACGCTACCTAAGCTAAGTAACGCTAAGTAACTTACCTTCCTTCATTCGCAAAATGTTCTAACTGATTTTCCTGGAGCTTGTTCACCTCGTCGTCACACAGGATTGCCAGGCCAAGATCAGCCGGCTAATAAGAAAGTCGGCGCTAATTTAATTGACGCCCATTTCCTTACCACATTCATTCAAGATTTCTTACAAATCTTATTGTAATTTCAGAGTTTAACAACAAATACTGTTAAAAGAATTCTATCAAATAACAGAAATAGCTAAATCGCTACTTTTCATTTCGCTATATGCTATGTTTTGGATTTTTACTATCTAATATTTAGGTTTTAATCTATACTAATATTACAAATGCGAAAGTAACTCTCTCTGTTCCTCTGTCTGTTTGTTACCTTTTCACGGTGAACCGATCTAGACGAAATTTGGCACAGAGATAGCTTGCATACTGGAGACGGACATAGGATACTTTTTATCCCGGAAAATTACATTTTTCCGTGGGATATTTAAAAAAACCTGTATCCATGCGTACGTAGTAGCGGGCATCAGCTAGTACATGATAATATCACTAATAAGGTTAATAGATCAACTGCCATGCTGGAACCACTAATTGCTAAGTAAGTGTATTAACAATACTATATCGTAATTTTAGATTCAATGATTCCTAATCTCCAAGACTCACAGTAGATACAAAAATCTTATCTGTCTGAAATGACTTCTTCATTATCTTACAAAGAACTTTTACCAACGACCCTTATAAGTCCACGAAGGGATAGCTTCGAAAATGCCTTGTTAAAAGGGGATAATGGTTTTCCGCGCGATCGCTCTTGCATTATGATTGTTAGGACCGGAATGGCTGAAGGACGGCAATTTCACCTATAAACGGATTTACCTTGTAACCGTCAAGCACGTTGTATCATCAAGCTTCTTTGTGATTTTTCTTTTCTTTTTAGTCATTAAAAAGACAAAAAAATTAAATTTATATGTAAGTAGTAGGTACCACCCCAGGGCCAGTTATTCTACCGTTAAGCAGTAGTGTATAAACATTACTGTGTTTCGGTTAGAAGGGCACTGACAGCTAGCGTAATCACTGCGCATATGAGACTTAAGGACTGATGTCTCAGGGTGACGGGCGGAGTGTGGTGTCACACAGAAATGATCTGGGTGACAAAGCATTTGTTATGGGCAGACGTTGCACTTACCATCAGGTGAACGTTTTGCTCGTTCCGTCACTTTTATCAAATAAAAAATAAAACGGAATTCGGTGTGGGGCTGTACTGAGATTGGTCAGCAATAAAATTTTAACTCGTCGAAGATGCGTCGACTTCACGCTGTTGTTTATTTAATAAGCAATATAAGAAAGGTCATTCATATAATATTTTTTAACTGGAAAACAGAACAAAACTAGTTATTATAAAAACAATATTTTAAGAACTCATTTTCGGTAATCGTCTTTTTGTAGTGAAGCTTTGTTTGAGTATAACATTTCTTGTGGTCTAAATATACGAGTACCTACGTCCATTTCGAATATAGGGTCTATTATATGTATGAACACTTGATGCCCTACTTGTGTCCCTTTTTTTGAGTTAAATGAGTAGAATTATCACTAGGGGTTAGGCACAGCCATATGATCAAGACGGAGACGGAGGACAGAAACCAATATGTTTGCCAAAGACAAATTATTGGTTTTCAAGTGATTATCGAATGTGACTAACAAAGGTAACCTTTCTTTAGGCTTTCCTTTAGTGGCCAGATGCGGATAGAATATCTTTATAAACATTACCACGGAAGGATCCCACGGGCTTTATCGTTCATACAGTACCATTAATTATGAATTTATGGTATTTGCTGTAGTACGTCGTGTAGAGAACTGTGACATGGTAGCGTTTTTCTGGCAAGAAAGTCCGTGGAACGCTCGTCAACATCCGTAATTTTAAGTATACGAGTACATCAAAATATCAATTTGAACTTATAATCAGTGCAGTAGAATTAATATTTTTAGACTATTTTCTGTGAAAATAAACATAATTTTTGTTTAGTTTTAAATTTACTTAGCTTCAATTACAACTACATTTATTTTACTTTATTAGACATGTAAATAAAATAATCGCATCTATACACAACAAATACATAAATTAATAACACATAATGGGACGGGTTTAAAAACCCTGTATTTGGGCAGGCTTTTAGCGATAATTATAGGTAATATACATGTTTATGATTAGTGTTTATATTTAAATGGGTATGTGTGCGTGTGTGTGTGTAAAGTGTGCGTACACACACACACACACACACACACACACACACACACACACACACACACACACACACACACACACACACACACACACACACACACGGTTCTTCTTTCTTCTACACACACGTGTATCTTGTGTGTTTACTTGTCGAAACTGGATTAATAAAACTTTAAATTGTATTAGTACATATCTTATGGTAGTATGGTTTCAGTTTCTCGAAAGTGAAAGTTTTCAGCCACGTTTTTTTAATATTCTCGATAAATGATGTCTATTTATTCGGTTGTATAATAAAATCGATCCCGTAGAAAATTGATTTTCAGAAAATGCAGTTCTAACACTTTTTTTATTTATGACTGCGTGAGGAGTCCATTTTTTAAGGATGTTAGGATCTATGAAGAATACATTGCAATATATATACGAACGATATATTATAAAGTAACAATAAAATTTTATTGTAGTATTCAAGGTTTCTTTAATAAAACAATAGAAATTGTCTTCAAAAAATGTAGAAAAGTCGTAAGAAACCACTTTTATGACATAACAGCCGCAGTCTAGACGATTTTACCATTTTGAAATTTGCGTTTTCCTCTCATAACATGTCGCGTCCATTAAAGAAAGCCCTTTAGCACGAAATTATGGCTAATAAAGTTGAAGTGTTTGACGATAGTATAGACATTATACTAATCACGTTTAAGTAATAAAAATAATATTTTAAATTATTCGCCAATCGAGTTGAAGTAAAATGAACATTGTTTTTACCCGACTGCCCCAAAAGGAGGGTATGGTTTTGAAAGAAAGAAAGAAAGAAAATTTTTTTTTTATTCAATACTACAACACAACATACAAAAAATAAGTAAACAAAAAATACGACGTATTACATTGTCAGACGTACGTTGGGTTGTAGCAACGAAAAGGCTGTCGACTCAGCATAATGCTATGGCAGAGTTGCCACAGCGCTGTTATTCTGTCGATGCCTCAGGTTTAACGAGCAGCTTCCCAAGCGTCTGTATTTGTCTTGTTCTTTGGAACGTTGTTGCTTAAACGGCTTGATAGATTTTAACATATGAGGTGTCTTTAGATTCATTTTAGTTGTGGTAGTGACCTAAGTATGATATTAAAATATGGCGCCTGTGAATCAAAAAAAAAATTTTTTTTGGATATTTTTATGGTATGGGTATCAAAAGAAAGATAGTATATAGCCAATTGCAAATATAGTACGTTAATTCTTAGTTGGGCTGTAACCGTCAACAATAGTCAAATCACCACAATGGATCGGTTCGTTGTTCATCTTATCTCACATATCTTTAAAAGGGTCAGGCCTATGTAGCTCTTAGCCGAGCTAAATATTAGAGAGCTTCACATTGTTCTTTCGTTTTTATCATTATAATTAATTTGGATCGGCCACACGATCAAAATTCTTTCAATGAGCTTCATCGTCTATGGGACATTAACTCTTAAACTTGACAGAATAAAATTTACCTAGAATTGAATCTAGTTACATCCATTCCTTTTTTTCTTTACTTTATCATAGAGCTTATTTACTTTAAATAACTGAATACTTAACTGAACAACTCGTTCATTAATATTCAAAAAAATAAATAAACTATTAATAAATTATTAAGAATCAAAGAACCCGACGGCGTCAAAAATATTTTTTTAAGATAACCTTAGTTTGATAGATTTAGTTTGAGTAACGTAGGATGTACCGTGTAATGTTTTTTTGTTCGATACCAAGTTAAGACAATATTGAAAAATGTAAACGTATTGCAGTTGGGTTTTTTAATATTTAATTGTTGTCGTTACTAGAGCGCTGCGAAGGTTTTTTTTTAACTAATTAACTTGCTAAAAAGCTTGTAATTCTCCTGAAACATCGTTTACTTTATTAATTTTTATTCGACAATCGCTGTAGAATTTGAAAGACATTTTCCTGAGAAAAATGTTTTCAATGATGTCGAGTTTCCTTTTACGGACCGCAACACACGAATGGACTTTAAATGCGATGAGAATATCAGTCGTAATTTCCTCTCAGTTCAGCTCAGTCGAGTTGGATTCTTCGGTTGACGTCTTTGGCGCAAGTTAATTTTACCAACAAAAAACTATTAAATGTCATATTTTATCTCTCTCTTTCTGTATTGGATAGAAAAATGTCGTTTAATATCCCGTTATACAATAATTAATTACCCTTTTAATTAGTTACGGAAATGGCAATTCTGAACGCATATGGCTGTAAATAGGTATAAGCTTTTAGTGCCCGCTGGTTTAATAGCATAAAACAAAATAAATGTAACGCAAACAGCTAAATTAAACACATTAGTCTTATTTGTCTACACTTATATCTAAAAGGAATCATCATCACCATTCATCATTTCAGCCTATCACTACTCCACTGCAGAACAAAGGCCTCACCATAGATTTCTACAGAAGTTTGTAGTTCTAATGTTATCTAATGTTGGGGGATTTTGCCATGGTTGCCACGCTAGGCCGGCGGATTGGCAACCGCGGTTTATTTACTCAGATGTTCCAGTAAGACGATGTTGATTAATCAATAGAAATATAACAAGAAAAGTAACCACTTTCAACCATCATTTCAGATGATTTAGTTCGAGAAACTTAATGTGGAGTACGTAGGACGTACTTTATTTTTTATAAGATAACAATTGTATAGTATATGGTGTTGCTATATACTCATTATTTATGCTGCCCAGGTTTTTTACATACATACATACAAAAGATCACGACTGTATCCCATAAGGGGTAGTCAGAGGACTGGGCACTCACTGCAAAAACAGATGACTGCCATGTGTGGTGTGACAGGTGGTGAGCCCATCGCCACCATGCGCTGTTGGGTGCACAGTGCAGTTTAATTCCTTACTCGCCTTTTACGAGATCCATTGGATTTAGCGGTCGCGATGGCAACCGTCTTGTCTCCTGCTTTAATCCCTGAAATTCTTTCGTTGCTTTTCAGAACATTCGAATATCAATTCATTCGAATATTATTTATTTTATCTAGAAGACCCCTTTTTATAAAACCTAGGGTGCCCACCTACAGAAATCCCTCGATCTACAAGAGAAAAATATTCCAAAAGAAATATTCCTTTAAATAGGTTCAAATAATATGAAATTATATTCGTATTGGAAAACATAATATAATAATCTGCAATTAATATTTTTCGCTGCGATTTTTTTTTAATTAATTAGGAACAACAAACAATTTTACAATATACCTTACTCCAAACTCTCATAAACTAAAACACTTATATATGCAGTACAACCGGCACCGTTGTTCAGAGAATATCTAGCACAATATTTCAATATCTAAAAGCAAACACTACGTTAATATGCTACATTTGAATCCTAAAATTACACAAGAAAAAAAAAACAAATAAGTTAAAAGAATCGTAGTATATGTAAGATTCTCAATCACACATTTTTTTAAACTTTACTCGAGTTGTAGCAAATATATCTACATTAAAACAGCGATTAAAAGATTTCATGATACGCTGTAAAGCCAGCATTAGTCCTACATAGCCTAGGTGAGAATAGTAAATAATTATATGTGTCACGTATACGTTTAGAACGGCTAGGAATACGAATATACAGTTGATTCAAAAGTTCAATGCAATCATATCTATTTTGAATAATATTACAAAGGAACATCTGATCCAAGAGTGATCTTC
This sequence comes from Luehdorfia chinensis, assembly GCA_019845155.1. Lineage (NCBI taxonomy): Eukaryota > Metazoa > Arthropoda > Insecta > Lepidoptera > Papilionidae > Luehdorfia > Luehdorfia chinensis. The sequence continues at coordinate 3,736,620 of JAHVAK010000206.1, read as the reverse complement.
TTGATTTTGGTGACATAATCGAAAATTCATTCAATAGGTTATCATATGGTATTATTTTACGAAAGCATTTATAATAAACTGTTCCGAGATATTTACGTTGCACAAGTTCTATTTGGTCATTATACTTATCTTAAAAGGGATTCCATACGGCACTGGCATATTCCAACTGAGATCTTATTAGTGATTTATACAATAGCAGATATGATGCGGGTCGTTTAAAGACACTACACATGCGCATTACAAATCCATACAGTTGAAAGGCTTTGTTAGTGATGTATTCAATATGTGCATCAAAGTGCAGTTTGCTGTCTAATAGTATCTCTAAATCCCCAATTAGTGATACCTTGTCAAGCTGAAATCCATTTAGAGAGTAATCATAATGTAGAATGATTTTATTTTTCGTAAATGTTATAGATTTACATTTAGGTATACTGAGGTGTAGTTTATTTTCTTTAAAATAAATAGATAATCGATTAAGATCTTCTTGTAATTTACAACAATCATGAATACTCTTAATGTTTTTATATATTTTAAGATCATCAGCATAAAGAAGAAATTTGGCATTTTGAAAGCAAGAGTACATATCAAAAAACATGTGCTCCTACCGTTGGGCTGTTGGATGCTTAAGCGAGAAATTGTTTAATGGAATATAATCTTTAAAGTTATAAGTTTCTAGCCGATGTCCCGCAACTTCGTCCGCGTGGACTTTTTTAAATATCCCGTGTGATCTATTTGGTTTTTCGAGATTAAAAATCCTATGTCCGTCCTCAGGATGCAAGTTATCCCTGTGCCAAATTTCGTCAATATCGCTTCAGCGGTTGAGCCGTGAAAAGGTAACAAACAGACAGAGACGGACAGAGAGAGTTACATTCGCATTTATGATATTAGTATGGATATAAATATTTTCGCGATATCGTTTCGGTTCAGGCTTTATCATGAAAACAATACGCAGTAAGAAAATAATTTATTTAATTTGATTTCCAGATAACACAGATCCTACATGTGAGTTAAAAATTTATTTAAAAATTGTGGAATTTATAGTTAGAAGCAAGCGACGAGGCGAGCAAATCATTCACCTGATGGTAAGTGTGACGTTCGCCCATAACAAATGCTGTGTCGTCCAGAATATTTCTGTGCAACGCCACACTGCACGAAATTGGACAAATTAAGTTGTATTTTGACTACTCTAAAAATAAAATGTAAGTGAATCAATGGTTGAGCTAACATACTTTGGCAGTATTATGTCAATGACTCTAACGTTTACTTATGTTATGCTGACATTTTTACATAGAGCTGTTATAGCTTAGCGCTGGGCATTCGCCTTTATTTTCTCAAAAACGGTACATACATACATAACATCACGACTTTATCCCATAAGGGGTAGTCGGAGACTGGGCACTCACTGCCACGTTTCACCAAAACAATAAAATGCACTTGGTGTGATAGGTGGTGAGCCCATCGCCACCATGCGCTGTTGGGTGCACAGCGCAGTTCAATTCCTTACTCGCTTTTTACGAGATCCATTGGATGAGATGGAGTGGTAGTATTCTTTTAACGAGCCGCCACCACACTTCACTTCTGAACGGTACTTCTAAAAACTTAATTGCAATTTTAACTGTTTATTTATGAGGTATTAAAAATATTGTGTGGGAACAGGCATGTATGAGTAGTAAGCCGCGTGGCCTAGTTGTCGGAGTACCTGATTGCGTTTTTCAGACAAAAATTTCGTACGCATAACACAACCAGACCCGAAAACCAACGATTTAGATTTTCTACAAATGTGGGCTCCGGATTCGATGGCTGGTATTCGAACCCAGGACCCGTGGTGTAGATATCAGGCCACGCGGTCGTCATTTCTACCGTGACTTTGTATTTTAATGAATAGTAATATTTGTACACGTTTTGAATGTCTAATATGGATTTAAAATTTTATTTTTAACGAAAAACCTGTAACTATAGTTAATAGAATCAGGCGTTACTTTGCGGAAATCCATTATAATGAAGGAAAGTAAGTTACTTTGCTAAGATCCGCATGCAAAATATAAAAATGGTGTATATTACCTAGGTATTTGAAGAGCACCGCCCGCCCTCCCTCAGTAGCGTGCACAAGCAAACTAACACCGCCACCAGGTACCCTCCATCAACCACTACAATACTACCACTCGATAATATACACCACTGAAGTCGAGAACACGACACGTGTTTCGCCCCAATACGAGGCATTATCAAGCGTCATAGACTCTACGACTCGGCGGCCGTCTGTAACTTGTACTAACTAAAAGTAACTTACTTTCCTTCATTATAATGGTAACTATGTTTGGTGACATTTCTTCAAACGCGTGACGTGTTATTTAATTCGCAATGCGTAAATTTTGTTTGCTTCAGTTCACTTATTCAGGTTCACACGGATCGGCTCCCCGTAGCAAATTAAGGATGAAAGTCACATATGTTCGTGAGAAATGAAAAGGAAAATTCTTTTGGTCCTTTGAAATAAATCATCGAGAATAAATCATTCAGAAACCGAGAATTTCAAATAGCAAAGATTTTTCATGGTATTTAAAATACGTTATCTATTTAATAAAACAGCAAACAGCCCAAACCGTTACGCGAAGCATGAACTTTTGTACAAGAGTTTCTTATGGAAGATAGGTGAGCACTCAGAAAAGATTTTTGAAAACTCATCCGTTAAGGGGGTTTCTGATATGGCGAACTATATATACAACGTCTAAAGATGGGAGGAGACGTCCTCCCCAGATCAGACCACCCGATCTGGCGGGTACCCTTTTTCTTGGCAATATTATCTGCCAAAACTGGTGACTCCGACGTGATCTCAACACGCAGCCAGCTTCTCTCAACCACAGCAACAACATCATCGGCAGCCATCGTAGTCACAGCACTACTGTCGGCATAACCCGTGCTTCCTAGTCTCTCCGCCACTGAGGATCATCGACGGCAGCCCCACTCCTGCCGCATCAACACTGTCTCCATACGTCTCGACGTACTGAAGACCTGGACACAGGTTCACCGCAACGCCAGACTGCACATCATCGCCTGACGTCACAAGTTCCAAAAGTGTATAAGTTTGTATAGAAATTCGTCAATTTTGAATTTATGAACATGGACATTGGCATTTCCACATTTATTTATAAATAAAAGTTAGCTGCATCAGCTTTTTGGAAACGAATTCCCTAAGGGGATAAAATAAGGGACGAAAGTTTGTACGAGAACGTACGTACATAATAAAAAATGTGGCCATTAAGGGACAACAGAATTGATGGTTATTGAAATAATTTATAATTAAAAGGAAACCAATAAATAAATGTCGAGTAAAATAATAATATGTCGCGTTTAATGTCGCGACGTTCAATAAAATTCACTAATCGTGTTGCCAAAATCATTATGAAATAACCATAACCAACGATACAAAGGACCGGTTTTCGTTATTCGTTTATTAATGAATTGAAAACAGTGACATCTATTGACCCCGTAGTGAACTAGTTAGTCACTTCGTAAATCATGAAAAATCCTCAGTTTACAAGAAGTTACTTATTTGGTGCTGAAATGTAATAAAATAACTCGTTATAATTATAGCCTTTTGCATTTCCTCCTAATTGTAACGGCTGTAATTAATGATTATTAATGAATTTAACGTTATAATTTAGGTTGTACATTTCCGTCACGGCACACGGTTACGAAGGCGTGCCAATAGATGTTTCACATCAAAAATACATTTTGACTTATTTACAAAACACGTTACATACATATATTTACGCTGAAACACACGCAATGCAATAAATCATTGAAGTATTAACTATAAATAGACATTCGTAGTGAAAAAATAATTAGATATGCTTTTTTCGAATCAGTATTCAAAATGTTGAAATAAAGTAAATTATTTTATAAAACTGCCTGATTGAAAGGGGAATCGGTGAATCGGTCTTTAGTAACAAAAAATACGTTAACCCGCCTGATATGGCACTTATGGATAGATACAATAATGAGGATCATTATACTTTTAAGAAATATTATGCCTTCTGTTGTATAACAGTGCCTATTAAACTATTAAATCAGTATGCAGTGTTAAATTACTCGCGGCCCACGAAGGCGTACGTTAAAGTTTCAGCCTATAAATGTCCCACTGCTGAGCACAGGCCTCCTCTCATTTCTGAGAGGGTTTTGGAGCTAGGAAGAATCCGCCACGCTGCTCCAATGCGTGTTGGCGGACTGTACGTCTTCGATTTTTTTTTATTTCTCAGACATGCAGGTTTCCTCACGATGTTTTCCTTCACCGCCGAGCACGTGGTAAATCAGCACTTAATTGCAATTAACAATTTTAGTGGTGCCGGCACCGGGAATCGAACCCAGGTCACTGGCTTACTATGAAATTTAAAGCGACCGCCTAGCCGCTGAGCTACCACGGCTCGTACCACCTTTAAATTAACATTTCATTTCTCTTCTAATTTATGGAAAAAACATTTATCTGACAATATTTATGTTAATGTTACGTTCATATCTTTTTAGTAATGGCAGTTTGAAAACCGGCAGACAAGTAATATATTTTTTATTTACAATTTTGTATAAATAGGTAAATAATTAAAAAGAAATGTTAATTGTAGTTATACTTCTTTTGTCGAGTAAAACTTTAGCAGACAACGGAAGTGCGCGCGACTATTCATCGGAAATCCGACAGTATGAAGTTTGCCGTCTAAGAAAATTAAATGTTCTGATAACTAAATTTTAGTGAAATTCATAAGTGATTGTAACTATTGTAATTCAAAATAAATACGTATTTTTAATTCATCGTCATCATTTCAGCCTATCACTGGTCTACTACTGAACATAGGACTCCCCCATAGATTGCCACAAAAGTGTGTAGCTCCTTTTTGTGAGGATTTTGCCATAGTTGCCACGCTTAGCAGGCGGATTGGCGACCGCAGTTTATTTATTCAGACGTTCCAGGAAAATGCCGCTGCCCATCATGTCGCAGCATGTTGACTTTGATGACACCTACGGGATGAGAAGGGGTGGTAGCTTCTATTAAGCCGCCACCACGCGACTGTATTTATAATCTCAAGACAAAAGAAACTTTCCGAAAATAGAATACGCCCGGGTGCGTGTTTTGCGTTATTTTATATAATACTAGCGATCCGCCCCGGCTTCGCATGGGTAGATGGATATTAGAAAGGTTAGTACTTTATTTGGACAAATAGAACAACGACAATCCCTTCACTAACATTTTGTGTAGCGACTATTCTCATCGTCGGCTCTGCAGCTGGTCACTTACCTGACCAGTTGATGTCGTGTTAGCAAAGCAAAATAAAACGACCGCTCTCGACCGCCGCACAAAGGGAGCCGCCCATCTCGATGATGTCCAAGTCGCATGAGGCCGGGCGGCGGCGCGGCGTTCGAGACCGCGGCCGCTGTATTTTTTATAGATCGATTCAGTTTTAAATTAAAAAAATATATATAATTAAAATTACAAACCACTAATCAATTGTTTCTAGTTTACAAAAAATAAAATCAGTTGGTAGGTAATTAATAGATCTTAGTCTATTCGGGCGTAGCGCGAGCGAGCGTAAGGCTGTTCTCTCACACCGCGGCATCTTTCTTTCTTTTGCATTTTAACAGCCGTCGTAACTTCTAAACGATAGGTCCGATTCGAATAATTTAAAGAGGAATTTACATGTACATAATCAACCTTGACTATGAAACTATTTAGTAGGATAAGGAATAATATATTGATACATATGTCATCATCTTTCGATCCTACCCGTGTTTCGATTGACTAATTTGAACAAATAGCGGTTATTGTGACTTAACTATAATAGTTAGACATATAGCATCGCGGACTTTTTTGTGAGTAATGATGAGTACTATAAAAATGTAGTACATTATTTTATTTAACAATAATAGTTTTTGCAGCGCACGCCAAAAAAAGACTTTTATTAGAAAATTTTTGATACCTTGAGTTACATCATAGTAATTTTCGTAGGGATCTCAATTTTTTTTTAAATTAAATATAACTCATGTTAAACGCTGATAATGTAGTTGTATATAGGTGAAAGAATGATTAAAATCGGTTCAGTAGTTTTTGTGTCTATTAATTACAACCAAACATACAAAAAATCAAATCTTTCCTCTTTATAATATTAGTTTAGATAATAATAAAATTTATATTAATTTGCGGCACGAGCGAATCAGCACACACTCCATCGTACTTTTATTTTTTTAATGTTAATATTACAGGATGTGAAAAATGGTGGACATTTGCTTTCTAAATTAAAAAAAAAGAATTCGACTTATTTATGGTGATTTGTATCAGGAATTACTCAGTAACTGTTGAGGTTTAAATAAATTGTAAGCTTAAATAATTTAATAAATGCAAATACTATGACAATATGTTTATATTCTACAAAATTAAAACAAAAACAAAAAAAATATTGGTTTGTCACAATATTAAAGATTAGATCTTATTCCTTCCTACAAAGAATAATTTTAATTTTCTAAAAAGAAATGCTCCACCGCGACAGCGTTATGCTGCCGTGACCAGGATTCGAACCTGGGTTACTACGGCCACAACGTAGGGTCCTAACCACTAGACGATCACGGCTGTTGGAGCTGGTGACAATGATGACAAAATATCGCTTCGTATTCGAATCGAAATGCAGCACTTTCACTTACAATTCGCTACAGTTACGGAGAATTATAGCATTCGATAGTCTGAATAAAAATCACTTCTCAACATTTCATATCATATAAAATACGGCAACGAAAGTCAACAGCAAAATCGGTGAAACAAGAAATGGCGACGGCTCAGCGAATCCCCTTCTTATTCATGGTTCAAAATACTCCAATTTTTATATGAATGACAGTTTTTAAGGGAAAAAGGGACGAGGCGAGCAAAGAGTTGACCTGATGGTAAGTGCAAAGTCTGCCCATAACAAATTCTGTGTCATTCAGAACATTTTTTTTATGACTGGTGTTCACTGTTAGCCCGAAGGCTTTCACAGCTTCGCCGGATTGAAAGGTGGCAGAGCGCGGCGGGCGCTTAGTTGCAACCTTTATTAATGCATGAGTATAATCGTGATTGTGTTGTGTGTGTCGTATTGAGTAGAAGGCTAGTGTCGTCAGGGTCCTCGAGGACGTGCCTCGGTCTCCTTTTCTCGCGAGTCGAGTTTACAGTCAGTGGATTTAGGTGCGTGGGTGCTGAGTCGAAGAATCTCTCATAACAAATGCTGTGTCACCCAGAACGTGTCTGTGTGGCATCACCACTGTCTGCTTCAAAAAGAAGTACGAATATGCTTTATTACAAAGACAATACCTCGCAGAAAACTTGAAGCTTAACTATCAAAAGTATTAAAGACTATTTTCAAAAATATTTTAAAGTGGTCTAGCAACAGCCTGGATCCATGAAATGTATCAATAACGGACCAACACGCAGACATGTAGCAGACGGGAGCCCTCGACAGGGAAACCAAACGGCCGAGGGCTAGCGAGAATTATTATTATTATCATACTGCGTTCGTCACCTTGAGACATCAGTTCTTAAGTCTCATATGACGACGGCGTGGTCTAGTGGTCGGAGTACCTGACTTCTAAGCCGCAGGTCCTGGGTTCGAATCCCAGCCGAAGCCAACGTTTGTGCTCAAACACAAATTGTTGGTTTTCGGGTCTGGTTGTGTTGTGATTGTCCCCGTGTTTCTGACACTGCATCCTTGCCTACCTCCGATCTTATCGCATCAGCGTTACATCGGTCGCGGGTAGGTTGGGACTAGGGAGTGCCTCTGTGTTTGCGCGTACACTTGTGGCACTATAATATCTCCTGCGCAATTGATAGCTATCGACTATGTTCGAAAGTTGTAGACGTGGTCGAAATCGGCCAGGAGAGACTTATGCCTAGTATTTGCACTATTAGTACACGATAGACAGTAATGTTTACACTTTGCTGCTTCACGGCAGAATAACTGATCGTAAAAAATTGTCCTAATCATACAAATAATTTTGCCTATAATATAAAGGTTAGTATAACATATTAAAGTTGAGAGTATTATTAAAACGTTAGAACGTGAAGAGCGGGTTGCCCATCGTTTCAAAAGAAATAAAAATCTTTTGCGGTTATTGGGCAACTAAACGTACGCAAGTCTAGACGGAGATATGGCACGTAATCGTTGTCACATACAGTGTTGACACTTCAAGATTTTGTTTGTAGTATGCGCGATTGGCAATTGCTAAAGTTATAATAGCCTTAAGTGAAAAGGAGGTGTTTACCTCAACAGAATACAGAAAGGTGATAGTATAGAACTTAAGCAGATGATAGGATAGGACGGATATGACGGAATTGAGTATCCGTTTTTACTACAGTACCTCAAAAATTAATAATAGGAAAACCTAATTTCGAAGCTTGATTTTCTATATTTGGTCCTCACTGTAGCTTGATATCAATAGACGTCCCAATAAATACAGTTGTATTTTCAAAAGGGAGATTAGTATTCCGTAAATTAATCATAATATTACGACGACTTAGCATTGAGAACATTTTATTTTACCCGCATTTAAAAGTAAATTATTTGCCGCAAGCCATTTGGAAACAATCGAAATAATTATTATTTTAATATCAGAATATCAAGTGCAAACGTAAATATCTCAGACATTTGTTGTACCGAATAGAAATGAACTTTAATGTTTCTAGAAATAGAACATAAATGGATCAAGTATCGATCAAAGGCGAACATGCTTTTTTAACTATGTTTTGCTGCCGATTTGTAATGTGTGACGATACACAATGATTAATAGTAAACTAATGATTTCTATACGTTTCTATAGAGCTATATTAATGCTCGGGCCGTCTCGTAAGTAGCGGCAAGCGCCGTGAAACGAATTACAACATCAGAGAGCTTTTAGCTCTTAAACACCAAAAAATAAGATAGATAGTTACAAGTATTCAGAATTTACAGCAGCAAAAATATACAGACATAATATTAGGATAACCATAAGTAGTATTAGGAATTATTATATTATGGCAAGAGGACGAGAATGTATGTAGGCCATGTATTTTTAATGAAATATTATCAGAAGACGAATGTGACAGTAAAAAGAATTTCAAAAATAAATTTGAAAGTGTGCTCGATAAATATACTAAAGATTTCCGGTGAAGTCACTTGTGGTGTGTGCTTGTGTGTTGCATGCATAATAAATAAAAAAAATAAACAGACCAACAACAAACAGAGAACCACCTCCTTTTTTAAAGTCGGTTAAAAAGAAATAAAAAGCTGAAGCTCCGGATTAACTATAACATCAGGACGCTCGACACCTCAGTCCTCCCTTGACTATGATATACTGCGCCGAAACGTAGGGTTATAATGGTCAAAAGTAGAAGCGATAAAATCCGTAAAATTAGTTTTATTAAAAATATTTCCGTCAATATAAGAAATGTTTATGAAATATAAATATTGACATTATAAACTGTATAGCAGGGGTCGGCAACTTATGACCCGCAGCTTTGTATTTGCTTAACATTTTCTTTTATTTGTAGAATCCCATTAGACGATAATTAATGAGTATACTTAAGCTACGTATTTTTAAGAAAAGAATTTACGTATTTTTAAAAAAATATGTATTAAAGTTTACTTCCATGATCTTTTTTATTTCGGAAAGTCTTTTAACGTCGACGTTCAATTTTCTGATTGCGGGGCCGCTAAATTAGTGGTAATTCTATAGAGCTCTTTATTCTCTCACGGCGCTGGCGAATTTAAAATGTGGGGGCGTAATAAACGCTTTGAGATGAAAATGACGATGATGACGTTCTCCTAGCCGATTTCGACCACGGCGACAACTTCCGAATACTGTCGGGAGCCATCAACTGCGCAGGAGATATTATAGTGCCACAAGTGTACGCGCAAACACAGAGGCACTCACTCGTCCCAACCTACCCGCGCCCGATGTAACGCTGATGCGATAAGATCGGAGGTAGGCTAGAATGCAGTGTCAGAAACACGGAGACAAACACAACACAACCAGACCCGAAAACCAACAATTTGTGTTTTAGCACAAATGTTGGCTCCGGCTGGGATTCGAACCCAGGACCCGCGGCTTAGAAGTCAGGTACTCTGACGACTAGGCCACGCGGTTGGTGATGGAAATATGTACACACTGACGATTTTAGTTATCACACGGCTATGTATGGGTATTATTTATTGTTGTACGTTGTGTGAATTATAAATCACTAGCTGATCCCCGCGACTTCGTCCGCGTGGATATAGGTTTTAAAATAGTGCGATTTTTTTTCCGGCACAAAAAGTATCATATGTCCATCGACAGGATGCAAGCGGTCTCGATCGGTTCAGCGGCTGAACCGTGAAAGGGTAACAAACAGACAGAGTTACTTTCGCAATTATAATATTAGTATGGACATCGTATTTTTTTCAAAAGTCATTACTTCAAAAGTCAAACTTTATGCTACATACAATTATAAAATATTCAATGTAGAACGCAAAAATGCGAATACTTAGTCGTCGTCGTCGTCGTCGTTTCAGCCTATCACTAGTCCACTGTTGAACATAGGCCTCCCCCATAAATCGCCACAAAAGTTTGTAGCTCCCATTTTGGGGGGATATTGCCATAGTTGCCACGCTTGGCAGGCGGGTTGGCAACCGCAGTTTATTTATTTAGACGTTTCAGGAAAATGCTGCTGCCCATCTCCTGGTTTTCATTAGATACTTAGTAGTATTTCCATAATATTAAAAATCATAATTTTAGTATTACAGTGGTCGGCCGCTTGCATTTCATAGTAGAGGTACTCATTGCTTTAGCTCGAAAATTGTTTATTACAATATTATGTGTCCACTTACCAAGTAAATGGATACGTACATACTTATATGTACGAGTATGTACTCCGATCAGCATAGGTATTAAACGTAGGTGGGCGAGGTCGACGGTATATTTTGCAATTATGGCCCATTGTTACGAACAAAACCACATCACATGAGTTCATATTAAAAATTGGAAATATTCTTTGAACAATAACTTGTTTCCATTTTAATGCAGGTAAAATATCTTGAGGGAAAAATTATTAATGAATTATTGTTCCTTAGAAAGGAAACGAACTTTGTCGGACTCAAACTGTACTCAAATCATTGTTTGGGACCTTTTGACAGCGCGCTTCGCTGGGCGTAAATTGATATTTAATTATGATTGATTTTTTTTTCAGACTTTTAAAAAATATTTTATGTTAAGTATTGAGAGGTTAAAAGGTTTTTCTTAATTTCCTCTAAAACTGTGCATTACCTTGTAATGTAAGTGGCATTGTCATGATTGGAGACCAAACCTCTAACAAATACCACAACACCTATTCCCCCAGAAATCGTACCCAACGATTTCGTATCCAACCCTGCCCAGTAATTACAGTGTCCTTCAAACTATACAGTCCCCGCAGACATCTACATCAGCAAAACCATCTGTCAACCAGAACCTTACTTCGCATCGACTCACACGCGGCTCACCCATATAACCGCCAAAAAACACAATCCTGAACATTTCAGGAAGCATCTATGCGACTATCACAAGGATGGCGCCTGCTTACAATGCAACAATTTTGTTTATTGTATTAGGTGACGAGACGAGCAAAACGTTCACCTGATGTTAAGTGCAACGTCCGCCCAAACAAATGCTGTGCCACCCAGAACCATTCTGTGTGGCACCACACTGCGTCCGACACACTGAGACATCAGTTCTTAAGTCTCTTAAGCCCAGTGATTACGCTAGCTCTCAGTGCCCTTCAAATCAAAACACATTGATGTTTGCATACTACTGCTTCACAGCAGATTAACTGGCCCTGGGGTGATATCTCCCTAGACAGATTCCTGTATAGGAATCCTACCACCAGTAAGAAATACTACTTAAATTTCTAAAACAAAAACTCGATATATTTATTATTGTGCGACATTAAACAGCCTGTTTTTATGCATAAGACATAGGTATGCAAATAATAAACAAAACGTATTAAAAATATGTATTGTGTTTACATAGTTGTGCAATTGACAATGACAGCTCTCTAAACGCGTTTAAAAAGCTGAACGTCGAAAATTGGGCGTTCAGAATTTGAACCGCCTTTAGCTTTAATCGGGTTTAGTTGATGTTGATGAAATGCAAACAGTAGCATTGAACTCAGTTAAACGCTTAAACTTCGTTCAGCTTGAACTGATCGCGTTTAGTTTCAACGGTGAAACCCGCCCTTAGTTTTTGTATTTGTTAAAATATCGGACTTGAATGCTAATATGTTGTATATTTAATTATTTACGTGATAGGGTTCGGCGTAGTTCAAGAAGAATATTAGGGTGAACTATGTATCGTGTGGTCAGTGTCGAGATACATTTGAGACCTCAGAGTCCTAAGTTTTTATTGTGGATGCGTGTAGATTGTTGTCTTCAATAATCGAATACAATTAAGGGGCTAGACAATATTAATATCGATTGAATCATCTATGCTCGTTAGCGAGGAATAATCTGTTATGAGAAGTCTCAGATTGTATAGGATTGGACATCTCCGACCGCCTGGTAACTTTTGTAAATCCCATATATTGTGAGACTTTTATGTGTTTTCGTTTGTCACCATAACTTACATACTTGTATATGTTTGTGTATGAATTCCATTACAGAACTAACATATCATGGAAGTCGAGAATGCGACGCGTGTTTCATCTCACACTGAACCATTATCAAGTTAATAGACTCAACGATATTCATCCGCTGAGCGAGTCTCACTTACATGCGGGTTTCAGGAAATTAACTCTTTCGTTTCTCTACCATTACTACTCGTATAACGGAATTCCACAAATTTTGATTGGGTTTGTGAAGAACTTAGCATTATAATTTCTTAAGTTAGGAGACGGAACATGTGAACTTTCAGTAACAGAATGAATTTTCTGTCAATAGTTTTCAGGTTTTCGTTTTAGAAAAATAGCCTTTTTTCAAAAAATATTAATTAATTCAATACAATTGTTAGATCATAACATATTATAAGAAACTAGCTGACGCCTGCGACTTTGTCCGCGAGAATATATTTTTTTTAACTATACCGTGGGAACTTTTTAATTTTCCGGCATAAAGATTATCCTAAGTCTTTTTCCAGGATGTAAGCTATCTGTGCCAAATTTCGTTAAGATTGGTTCAGCGGTTGAGCCGTGAGAAGGTTACAAACAGACAGAGAGGCAGAGAGAGTTACTTTCGCATTTATAATATTAGTATGGGTTTAATTTGTAAGTCTTTTGAATTTTTTTTATTTGATAAGAGTGATGGAACGAGTAAAACGTTCAACTGAATTGCACCGTCTGGCCATAAAAAAATGCTGTGTCACCCAGAACATTTTTGTGTGACACTCGTTCGTCGCTCGTCTCTCTGAGACATCAGTTCTCAAGTCTCATATGCCCAGTGATTACGCTAGCTCTCAGTACTCTTCAGACGGTAATATTTGCACAGTACTGGTTCACGGCAGATTAACTGGCCCTGGGGTCCTACCACCAGTAAGAAATACTATTACAATTTTCTGTATCCTATATAACCGTAAACGGATAAGATCGGTATGCATCGGAAGACAGACACATCATTTCTAACAATACTTGCGTTAAAACGTAAATATTTATCCATACATTAAGGACGGAAGCATTCCTTACGAAATATGTTCACTCATCATACCGTAAGATATTTCTTATAAGGCCTAAGAGAATCTACCACCCCATCTCATCCTGTGGATGTCGTAAAAGTCGCCAGAGGGAAAATAAAAACCAGGAGATATGCAGCATCGTCTTCCTGGCACATCTGAATGAATAAATTGCGGTTGCCAACACGCCTGCCAAGCGTGGCAAATATGGCAAATCCCTCCGGAATGAGAGCTGCAATTTTTTGTGGCTATCAATGGGGGAGGCCCATGTTTAGCAGTGGACTTGTGATAGGCTGAAACGACGAATTAGATCAACTATGATTTACCTAAGTAGGTACCACCACAGTGCCAGTTATCTGCCGCGAAGGAGTAATATGCAAACTTTACTATGATTCAGTTAAAACGCCACTGGCTGATCGTGCCAGTGGCTTACTTACCACCAGGTGAACGACTTGCTCGTCTCGTCACTCTCTTCCATAAAATAAAGACAACAGACGACACGCAGTTAAGCGAGCCTTAGAAATATATTTCATACATACATAAGATCACGACAATATCCCATAAGGGGTAGTCAGAGACTGGGCACTCACTGCAAAAACAGATGACTGCCACAATCCACGTTTCACCAAAACAATATAATGCACTTGGTGTGATAGGTGGTGAGCCCATTGCCATCATGCGCTGTTGGGTGCACAGTGCAGTTTAATTCCATACTCGCCTTTTACGAGATCCATTGGATGAGATAGAATGGTAGTATTGTTTTAACGAGCCGCCACCACACGGCACGGCAATATATTTCAACTTTCAATAATAGTCTACCTACGTTGTAGAAACGAATTTACTAAAAGAGGATTCAAAATACGTAAAGCCCAAGGCGCCACGGGTAATTAGGGAACGTTAAATTAACTTTGCTACGGCGCTCCGCGTGCATGTCAATTACGTTCAAGCGTGTAATAAGCCTTTGTTAACTCGATGAACTTGGCGTTTAAAGAGTTTCAGTTCAGGAGTAAATTGCGTAAGTTCTTATACCATCAATTTAATGTTGAAATAAATCAAAAACGACCATAAATTTATAATATTTTTTGTCGTGTAGTGGTGGTATAAGAATCTGGCGCGTTATTTCATCTCAAAGGTGAATTTCCAGTAAAATTTCATGGTTTTAAATAGTTGGCAAAGCATCTCGAAAATGTAAGACCGAAAATACACACATCGGTCACGGACGGACAGCTGTTTTTGTATGGGGTAAAGCCTAACGCAAACACAGCTTCACGAGGGCAAGGACGGGTTAGGTAGGACTTGCACTAATGAACTTGAACTTGACTAAAACCCCATGGTGTTCCGCCTTCGCCGCATGTTGTCAGGGCCACGGGAACGCTCGCACACACCTCCGCGACCCCACCAGTGCCTGCTGCCTACCATCAGCGGCCCCTCCTCAGGAGAGGATAGCTCCTCCCCTCTCACCTCAGCCTCGTTTATGGTATCTGCTACAGCTATCAATGCATGGCGATTACAGCATATCCTCCCTTGCATGTATGTAATAAAAATGAGCGACGTTTTGTATTATACGAAAAAGGGGTCACAATGCATGGAGATGAGGTATACTTACTGGCTGTAATATATGCGAATTGGAAGGCTCGACCAAAAAAGGATAATGCAGTTACAAAATACCAGGGTCAAGTAAACTATAACATAAATTATTGCCATTGCATTATAAGGATATGTTGCCAGTACCTAAGTTTGTTTATTTTTCTTATTGAGCTAGCCAACACAGACCTATTGTGATTGGTACTTCTGAACCTCAAACGAATATATTCTCAGTAACCAGCGTAGAAATTCTCGAAATTAGATATGCGGTTTGAAAATATGTGATATGTTAAAAAAGTAAAGTAAAGTTTCAGCCTATAAATGTCCCACTACTGAGCACAGGCCTCCTCTCATTTCTGAGAGGGTTTTGGAGCTAGGAAGAATCCGCCACGCTGCTCCAATGCGGGTTGGCGGACTTCACATGTCTTCGAAATATTTTTTATTCCTCAGACATGCAGGTTTCCTCACGATGTTTTCCTTCACCGCCGAGCACGTGGTAAATCAGCACTTAAAATTGCATTTAACAATTTTAGTGGTGCCGGCACCGGGAATCGAACCCAGGTCACTCGCGTACTATGAAACTTAAAGCGAGCGCCTAGCCCCTGAGCTACCACGGCTCTGTGATATGTTAGAAATGTAAGTAAAGTAAAAAAGTAAAGTAACAGCCTATAAAAGTCCCACTGCTGAAAACAGGCCTCCTCTCATTTCTGTGAGGGTTTTGGAGCTGGGAATAGTCCGCCACGCTGCTCCAATGCAGATTGGCGGACTTCACATACCCTCGAAATATTTCTATTCCTGTGAGATGCAGGTTTCCTCACGGTGTTTTCCTTCACCGCTAAGCACGTGGTGAATCAGCACTTAAAATTGTACAACAAATTTAAGAGGTACTGGTACCGGGAAATAATAAAGTCCGTTTAATTCTGTGTGCACATATTACGTTACCTTGAATCCGTCGGGGCATGGACTAATACATTCCAGTGTTGATTAGTAATTACTGTTTCAGAGAATGCAATTTATTAACCTTACTAAATCTGTGTTTAGGTTGTCCGGACAGCCTTTATTCGTGCATAATAAAACCATTATATGCAATGCTGTCACTATACTGCTCGTCTTGTGGTAGCGGCCTAAGAGAATGCACCACCCCATCTCATCCCGTGGGTGTCGTAAAAGTCGACAGAGGGAAACTAAAAACCAGGAGATGGGCAGCAGCATCTTCCTGGAACATTTGAATAAATAAACTGCGGTTGCCAACCCGCCTGCCAAGCGTGGCAACTATGGCAAAATTCCCCCTTAATGAGAGCTACAAACTTTTGTGGCAATCAGTGTGGGAGGCCTATGTTCAGCAGTGGACTAGTGATAGGCTGAAATGACGATGACACTATACTGCTCGTGAGTACGCAAACGGGAGTAAGATTTTTATGTCTGACAAAATGGCTACATGTGTGGCCTATGCCTACTCTTTATATGGGAAAAAGGCGCGACTGTATGTATGTACTAAGTCTGTTGTTAATTTATTTTATAGACGTTTTTATTCTACGCTAAATGTTATTTTTTGTATTTAAAGACCAATGAAACGGAACGGTTTTCAACCAATAATAATATGTTTTGTAGGATGAATGAAAATAAAATTTTGCATTTATATTGCTTACCTACATATTAACGTAAGTTACCCTGTACTTAGAAATATTGTCTAGCGAAGAGGATCACATTATAAATAGCAAATGTAATATATAACATCATTGTATACTATTTTCCGATGCTGGCACTGACAAAGTCGAGTAGTTAATTATAAATAGCGATGTAATTCACACCCATTTTGATTGGTGGGAGGATTCCTATGCCTTAACACGACCGGGTAGATAGAACCCCAGTACCAGCAATTTTGCCGTCAAGTAATCGTGTGCAACTATCACTGTGTTTCAGTTTGAAGTTCACTGATGCTAGTTTAATTACAGGGCATATAAGAATTATTTTTTGATCCTACCAAATCGAGCCGTTTTTGCCAATGTCGAGTAATAATTTTCCTGTTATACTTTATTGTTTGTTTATTTATGCAGGAATCCGTCTAGGTTATCAGGTTATCAGGGTTAGGCGTAATCACTGGGCATATGAGACTTAAGAACTTATGTCTCAGAGTGATGGGCGCAGTGTGGTGCTAATATTCTGAGTAACACAGCATCTGTTATGGGAAAACGTTGCACTTACCATCAGGTGAACGTTTTGCACGTCTCGACAGATAATCAAATTAAAAAAAATATATATGGAAACAGTTCCAGTGTGAAGTAACATCTCCAAGTATAAATATACAATCTTCAAACAAACAAGAATTCAAAATTTCTATCGACAGTAAAATTATATTTGACTTTTAAGAAGATTTGCTGAACTAATGATGGAGATAATACGAAAAGAACCATTTTGGTATTGAATTGAATATTCCAATCACTGTACACTTCTACGAGTACTTGCTGCATAATATTAAACATCAAAAACAGTAATTACAAAAATATAAATTAAAATACTACCGAGTTGGCGCTTAAAGTCCTGTATTAGACTTAAGAACCGAAGTCTCATAGCGACGAGCGCAGTGCGATGCTATAAGGAACTTAACAAGTCAAAGTGCTCAGAGACACAGCAGCTGTTGTGCCAGGTGTGGTAACATTAGGTTAGCGTCGTTTAACTCGTCACTGACTGCCATTAATAATATATAAAAGGTTAACTAGTACAAAGAACATATTTCTAGTTAGTAACTGTATCCCATAAGGGGTAGTCAGAGACTGGGCACTCACTGCAAAAACAGATGACTGCCACAATCCACAATCCAATCCGTTAAATCCAACTGTTTGATTTAACGTGGCGTCGGTTTACTAACCGACATGCACATTTGGGCAACTTTCCAAGAGCTCATATAAATAAAAGACTGTATAGTATAGGTTAATTGATCGATTTTTTTTTTCAAATAGGAAGTGAATTCTAGAATTAATAGCTACGAGATCAGCGGTATTTTTTTTAACGTTGAGGTTTGTGTAATTATTTGTTAGCAAAATATTATAATTCTATGGCAACAATCTCTACTCTGTGCGGCTGTTTGACCACAGACTATTGTGTTTGACATTGGCAGTATGAAAGTAAATAATGAATGTTTTATTTTATTAAATTTAAAGTATCCAATATTATACATATAAATTTTTGATTCCTCGCTTCTTCTTCATATGTTATCGGTTCTACGAGCTAAATGGCCGGTCCATTGCCACTTCTATCCTGAATTATAGTATATTATAAATATTGTTTAAAAAAAATCGGAAAGTTTGTTTCCAATCACGTTAAAACGTCTTAATTTATTGTTTTGAAATTTTGGGCAATATTAAATAGTGTCTCCAAAAGAATATTAATCTTTACTGTACCGCCATTAACAATTTTCTGATTTTAAGTTTGTCAAGTTGCAAGTAAAATGTAGTCTATTCAAATAAATAAAATTGAAGTGTTTGTATGTAATAACTAAATAACAGATTTTTACTCAATGATTATGAAAATATACACGGTACTTATAAAAAAACGTTTTTTTTTATTTTTGAAAGGGGTGGACTGATTTTGACGGGACTCTCACTGACAGATACTCGTAGCTCATATTATAGCGGCTAACTAAAGCTACTTTCATTTCAGAAAATAATTAGGGTTCCGCGAAAAAAATTAAAACCCCGAAATCCGATTAAAATAGGAAGGTTACATGTATATCATCGATCGGGTCGGCTTTTATACGCGGAGGAAACCGCGAACCACAGCTAGTTTATAATAAAAAATACAAAGCTGACCAATGAGTACAAGTGGGTACCATTGCATTTGCGACAATGCTTCCGATAATACGGTGTATTATCCGCAGATTATACGAGTACTTTGTTGATGTCAATTGAAAGATCTGTTAAGATCTATGAAATCATAGTTAAAATCGGCCAGGACAACACTGTAGTCAAAGATAACATAATATTTGTTTAAATTAAATCAAATAATAATAATAGAAGTTAATTTGCCTAAAATCAGGTTCACAAAAAAGGGTCTACAAGGGGATACAGCTTGGTCACACACATAGTGAATACTGCTGATATTCTATCCCAGCCCAAAATTGAAAACAGAACAATAACAAACATTAACACATTAAAATAAAAAAAACATTAAACACATTAAAATAAATATATAACATAATTGCTGAGTGGTATAGTTAAATGGTGGTTTGCACTGTCAAAGCATCATCGTCATTATCATTTCAGCATAAAGGTCCACTTTCACGTCCATGTTCCAGGAAGATGCCGCTGCCCATTTTCTGATTTTTATTTTCCGTCTGTCGACTTTAACGACACCTACGGGATGACATGGGGTGGTAGGTTCTCTTAAGCCGCTACAACACGGCGCACAGAATATATAACGCATGTTTCGTATGGTGTGTGAAGGGAACCAGCGATCTTATTACTGACAAGGTATATGTGATACTAACAGCAAATTTACTTATCAATCTGAAAGTCAGAATTCAATCAAAACACGAGCACGATAGCCGCCACTACACGGCACAAAGACATAAAGCAAAAATCATCATACTCGTACTTCGGATAAAATATTGTAAAGTTTCTACACAAGTTACAATAAATCTTTGCGAAATTCTAATCCGTCATTATGTGCATGCGGTGCCCCGATATTCTAAAATTTCGGTCATAAGTACACAAATGGATAAAATAATTTATAAACTCTATCGTGGAGTGTTGCGCTGAATCTTAATGTCATTGTACGAGACGTGACTCGACGTGTTGAATATTGAAATAATTTCATGAAGAAAATGTAATCAGAATAAATGTGCACTTTGTGGAGACAACAGCTTTTTATCGATTACTTTACAGATTTTCCACCACATTTGCTAGTCTAGACGTCGATGATAGCAACGAAAGTGTTACTAAATCTAATGTTAACACTTCTGAATTTATATATCGATCGAACTTTTTTGCTGTTGTTAGAAAATTGTGAAACCTGTAAATAACGATGATTTTCGCTTTTTTGAATGTTTAAACAAGTCATAATAATACTAATGGCATTATTATTTGCACCTGCCATCAGTTTCTCCCAGGGTTGACTGGCAGAGAATGCCTCTTGGCATTAAGTCCGCCCATTGTATTCCTTAGATTAAGGTGTTACGATAAAGATTAAATAAATAAATAAATAAATAATGGTTTGAATAACTCGACATTGAGATACAATTTAAATTATGCAATGAAATAATAATACTAAGACTGACCGACGGTTTCCAAAACACCTAAATGAATAGAATTCTAATGTAGATAAATAGTGTAATAATTCTTTAATTCACTTTTAAAACTTTCTCTTCTTAATTTTTCGGTCCACTGTCACTTTGACGTAGGGCTGCATTGAAAGTCTTCGGTCGATGGTAACTCCCAAGTACTTGGCCGTGCGAGACCAGTAAATGGTTTCGCATCCGAAGGTCAATTAGGGTGGCAGCCTTTTCGCATGTCCCATCACGATGGCCTGTGTCTTGTTGACATTCAACCTCCTGTCGGTGGTCCAGGTCTTCAGCTGGTCTAGGGTCCTCTGTAGCCTCTTGATGGCATATGCGACGGTCATGGACTTTGTAAAATACTTCGCAGCATAGGCATACAGCGCGAACTTGGTTAGCTCGCCTCAGGGGATGTCATCGGTGTAAATTGAGTAACACGGAGGGTACTCCGCCTATGGCCATACGTGCTGATGGCAATGTTCCTTCGACTGCCTCCATGAATCGGTCTTCCAGGAACGATGACACCATCTTCACTATGGTCCTGTGGATAGCAGACTGTGGAGAGAAAGACAGCAGTGACAGCTTATACAGTAGTCCGGAGTGCCATACCGTGTCAAAGGCACTTTCCATATCAAGGAGTACTGCGATCACAGTTTCCTTCCTGTTAGCAGTTGTGGCCACGTGATTCAGTACCCTTGATAGTTGCAACGTGGTGGAATGTCCGGGCCCTGAATCCGAACTGTTCCTCTCTTAGGTTAGCGTTGGGTGTTATTTATCTCGCCAGGAGTTTCTCAAACACACCTTCGAGATACTTGGCAGCAAGGTAATTGTGCGGTAACTCCCCGGAAGTAGGATGTTTTTCCCAGGTTTATGCAGCATGATGACTGCAATGGATTCCATCGGAATGTGTGTCGGTAACTGGGCGGTGAAAACCGCCCTGGAACACGGGTGAATCGTGTGTACGCGGTGTGATTATTGAATATTGCGCGCCGCTTTCCATGGCGGTCGCGCGTCCTGGGTCTGGCCTGGGTCGTGACTGACCGTATCGTGGTCAGAAAGAGCTCAGACGTCCGTGCCGTCTAGCACGTTTCACGGGCGACGTTTGCGTTCGGTCGCGTTTCTATTAGATCGGTAATTTGCTGCTTTAACCACGGATGAACCGCGGCTTTTTCGAAAAACCGCCGTGAAAATTCTCCGAAGTGTTCAGAGATTAAGGGCATTTCACAGTCGCTGTGAAGATCTACGTTGCGTTGATACCAACCGGCTCCGGTAGCAGTTCGCAAGAATCGATTTTGAACGCTCTGTAACTTCTTTAATTGATTGCCCGTCGCGTGAGCGAAAGCGACGCAAGCATAGGCCATTACGGGTCTTATGCAAGTCTTACGAAGTTTGTGTCTTAAGCAGATTAGGATTGAAGAGCAAGTTAATGGGTATAGACAGCTTGAGATAAAATCCGCTCTACTGCGTATGTTTTTATGTATGCAGCGAACGACATCGCTGCGTCTAAAGTGACCCCGAGGTATTTGACGCTCCCTTTTCCCAGGGAAAAGGGCGTCCGAACAGGGTGATCGTACCTAGCTGATTGTTGCCGATTGTGTGACATCGTCTAGCGGGCTTTGGTGAGCCCCTCGAGAAGTATATCGCTACTCTTTTCTCGGGGTTTACCTCTATTCTCCATTTCCGGAACCATTCGTCTGGGCGATCGGCTGCGGCTTGGAGTTGAATCGTTATGCGGCCCTTGTGCTTGTCGGTAATTAATAGTACAGGGCCGTGTCATCTACGAAAAGCGCAAGATTGACTTTCGGGTCTTTAGGAATATCGCTAGTGTAAAGCGAGAAAAGGAGTGGGGAGAGGCAGGAGCCCTGACGGACACCCGCTTGGAGAGGGCGGCTTGAAGAGCGCGTTTCCTCTATCCGGAAGCGAAATAAGCGGTTAGACAAGAAGGCTCGTATGATGTTCACGAGTCTGTCCGGTTTTTGTAAATTGTTATAGAAGCCGTCGTGCCAGACTTTGTCAAATGCCTTTGCGACATCGAAAAATATAGCCCCTGTGCCTACAGGCTTAGGGCGGTCGTGGAAATTCTCTAAAATGTGCTCCGTATCTTCGTCCGTATTCGTATTTTTGAACAGAGCTACGGCGCACCGTAACAATTATAAATGCGAAAGTAACTAGATCTGTTCCGCTGTCTGTTTCTTACCTTTTCACGGTTCAATCGTTAAACCGGTCTTGTCGAAATTTGGCACACAGTTAGCTTGCATACTGGAAACGGACATAAGATACATTTTATACCGGAAAATCAAAGGCTTCACACGGTATTTTTATAAAATCTTAATTCACGCGAACTTCAGCTAGTAAAATATCAAAATTTATTAAACGAGAAATGGTTGTTAACGTTCTTGTTATTTTATCTGCTTAAGGGATGTATAGTTTTTTGTTATTAATGGATTTTCTAGTCGTTCGTTCAATTTATTTGCGTAAACAGCTCATTGTTCTTGCTACCAGGGAGCCCCGAGTTTTTTCAATGCTTATTTGATTTCATTAAATGGATAACAATGACTGATAAAACAAAGAAGAGTTCTTTTATTTTCCGTTTCCGGTTAATAAAGATATGTTCCAGCTACAAAATTTCCATTTATAAGTAATTCAAAAAGTTCTCACGGAATATTTGGAAAACCTTTATCCACACGGACGGAGTCGCGGGCATCAGCTAGTACTCTATATGAGAAGTTATTTATTTATTTATTTATTTACTTAATCTTTATTGCTAAACCTTTAAATAAAAAGGTAACAAAGGGCGAACTGAATGCCTATAGGCATTCTCTACCAGCCAACCCTTGGTGTGGTGAGAACTTGTGATAGGGCCAGTTATTCTGCCGTGAAGCAGTAGTGTGCAAGCATTACTGTGTTTGGGTTTGAAGGGCACTGTGAGCTAGCATAATCACTGGGCATTTGAGACTTAAGAACTGATGTCTCAGGGTGACGGGCGAAGTGTGGTGTCACACAGAAATATTCTGGATGACACAGCATTTGTTATGGGCGGACGTTGCACTTATCATTAGGTGAACGTTTTGCTCGTTTCGTCAATTAATGCAATAAAAAAAATCCTTACAAGGACAAACATAAGCTTACACATACATACATACATACACACATTATTACTTACATACAAAAATACATATATGTATACACACGCACAAATAAATATATATAAATACACACACATACTAAAAACTGCTAATGATAACTCAAGAAACTTAAAGTTTCATTTACACTGTCAATGATACATATACAAAATAATCTACCAAGGCTTGTTGCTA
Organism: Luehdorfia chinensis; assembly: GCA_019845155.1. Taxonomy (NCBI): domain Eukaryota; kingdom Metazoa; phylum Arthropoda; class Insecta; order Lepidoptera; family Papilionidae; genus Luehdorfia; species Luehdorfia chinensis. The sequence continues at coordinate 3,712,794 of JAHVAK010000206.1, read as the reverse complement.
CTTACGAGGGGGTTAAAGCAAATATAAAATATATTTATACTTTATTGTTAAACACTTTAAAGTAAGTGTAACAATGGGCGGCCTTAATGCTTTACGGCATTCTCTGCCAGTCAACCCTGACTGATGGTGAGAAACACATATGGCAGTATGTGAAGATGTCTAACGAGGTGTCGGCACTGTGGTCGAATTTGGAGCCAATCTCATATGATTTGTAATTTCACTAACTATAGGGCCCTCCAAACCTCAATAAGTAATGCTTTAACACTATTGCTTGGCGGCTAAATATCTGGCACTGTGGTGTTATCTGTCTAGACGGACTACTGCATAGAAGTCCTACCACGAGCATGAGATACAGATAGGGGTCCGAATTTGGGTGTTTGTGTATTCCCAATTTATGTCAGTAAACGTGCTCTCTCGATGCAGGAATCTTAGTGTGGGTATAAATTTTTTATCTTATTAGATAATAATACTGAGACAGGATTAATGACTTAATTAGAAGGTTAAACGGATTTGCTAACGGCTAGTATCAATATGGTAAGCATTTGTCACCATGTTAATCGGAAAGCTTTAGTATTTCCCTCGTTTATAAAGAGACTAGTTGTGTGAATTCAACAACTGCTGCTTGTCTAGACAGACAAGACACAATCGTTTTTGATTCCGACAATTCGAAATTTTAATGATTCAAATTATGACTTTCATAAATTTCGAACTTTATGTATGATCAAAACCTTTTTTGGTTATACAAGCAGGGAAAAATTAATAAACAAGTACTTTAATGTTTTCATTATTGTGGCCGCATACAATAATTGCACCCAAAGTAGTCAAATTTAACTACAGAAGGACTAAATTTAACCGCGACTTAGTCCATGTGGAATCGATGATATGTCGTTGTATAAATTTTCTGTTATTAATAAATAATAAATAAAAAATGCTTTTGTAATTAAACTAAATCAAAATAAATAACCTGATCCCGTCCTGTTTTATCCCGGAAGATCTCCAGGATAAAAATTATCTCAAATTTTAGTTTAGTTTTGGCTAAACTTGGCTTATTAATAGGGAAAAAATATGTTCGGTAGACTTTGCGCGATTTTCAAACAAATAACCAAGACTATCACATAACTATGGCGCCGTCGATCAGTGAGACTATTTGAATATTATTATAATTTAACCCATTTTGAGTAATATACAATATACATTACATATAATTATATGCAATGTATAATTTTCAAATGGAGGATAAATTCAATAAAAAATAATAATAGATCCAATAAAAAAAGGTTAAATAAACGTTTATTTGATTGTTAGTGCAGCGTCTGCCCATGCATGCTATGCCCACCAATGATATCTCACCTAGACCATTTACTGGTGGTAGGATTCCTATGCAGGAATCCGTCTAGGTAGGTACCACCCCAGGGCCAGTTATTCTGCCGTGTAGCAGTAGTGTGCAAGCATTACTGTGTTTCGGTTTGAAGGGCACTGTGAGCTAGCGTAATCACGGGGCATTTGAGACTTAAGAACTGATGTCTCAGGGTGACGGGCGCAGTGTGGTGACACACAGAAATATTCTGGGTGACACAGCATTTGTTGTGGGCGGACCTTGCACTTACCATCAGGTGAACGTTTTGCTCGTTTCGTCACTTTATACAATAAAAAAAAAACTATGTTCACAATTTTCGCGACGCAATTAAATCATTTGCGTGTTTTATGCTAAGCTTCAAACATCAAAAGAAACAACGGAGCATGAAGTCATTTTTCAAAAATCCACATACAAAATTAATGTGCTTATGCATTTTATACGCTGTAGATTTCCACGAAGTGCCAACTGATCCTATTAACTGAAGTCAATAAAAATACATTGTATAATTATTTTCGTGCCAGCAAATAATTTGAATTCTTGGTAACAATACTTTACTTTTTTAACATACATTTGTATGTGTGCTTCTCTAATGCGCGTTACACGAACGTGAAACAATAATTTTGCATATTCCGTGTACATTTTTATAGAAGGAACGGCAGCTGCTATCAGATGACGATGTTATCTGATATTTAGTGTCACTTTTCTCCAATAGTAGCGACCGTGCCGTTTATTCGGATATGTGAAAATATTTCTCAAGTACGACAAAGTCAGTGAAATAGAGATGATACCAAATATTTTGAGCTTCAAATATTTTCCTCTTTATTTTTAACTTAAAGTTAACTGACTCATGGTAAGAATCTTATGCAGGAATCCGTCTAGGTGATACCACCCCAGACCAGTTTTTCTGCCGTGAAGCAGTAGGGAGCAAACATTTCTGTATTTCGGTCTGAAGGGCTCTCAGAGCTAGCGTAATCACTAAGCATATGATACTTTAGAACAGCTGTCTCTAGTTGACGGACGCAGAGTGGACACAAAAATGTTCTGGGTGACACAGTGTTTGGTATGGGCAAACGTCGCACTCACCATCAAGTCAACGTTTTGCTCGTTTCGACACTTTATCTTCTAAAGAAAAATGTTTTGTAAATATTATATGTCTGTCATTCATCATTTTGTACTGAAAATGTATACTCTTTTACGTTGCTGTGTTGTAGCAGGAAAACAATCATCCCATTTTATCCCGGAAATTTCGTTAAAGTTTCTTAAGTAGAAGTACCAGACCAGTAAGTGTCTTCTGTATTATGCTAAATGTAATTAGGGTCAGACCCTACCTTACCAACGAAAACCATTGGGAAAAGTTTTATCGTCTAATGACTTTTGTTATGTTTCTGCATTTCAAAGCAATCTGATCTACGCAGAAAGAGCTAACTGTATCTTGAAGTCTTGCAGTGGTTCCACTTCAAAAATAATAATTAAAAACTGAAGGTACTCCGGGTTAACTATGACATCAGGACATCTGTCAACTCAGTCCTCCTGTAACCATGGGTGATGTAAAGCACTTAAAACGTTGGGTTATAAATAGTAAAATTAAACGATAAAATCCGTATAATTAGTTTAATTTAAATGTGTAGTGTTCGCGTAAATATAAGAAATCATAATAAATTATCTTCCCCGACTTTATTTACCTTTAGATTCCCACAAAGAACAGACTTTAGGATCATTTCTCTAAAATGTGAAAACGGGCTGATGCCGTTTCCAAAAATCCTCTTAGTAATCGTAATAAATAAAAATAAAAATTGTCACTAGAAACCACTTATATAACATAACGGCCGCAGTCTAGACGATTTTATAATTCTTAGCGCAACCCTCCCATAACGTGTCGCGTCTATTAAAGATAACTTAACTTTAATATGATATTATCGATAATAAAGCTGAAGTATTTATCGATAAAATATACGGAAAATATTCCGTTTAACAGAATACAATAATAATACCGAAAAACTTTCGTATACTGCGTTGAAGCAAATTATACAATATTTTAATGTTACAATCTGAATAAGAACTACTCACCAATGAGTTTACTCCGCGGTAATTAATTTAAGGTAATATAATACTAGTAGTCGAATGATGTTCTCATCAAAATTAATAACCGTAAGCTGCCAATGGTCCCCTACTCAGACTGTAATATATTTCATTGACTTTTTTTAGATTTTTTATTTTACAAAGTGACGAAACGAGCAAAACGTTCACCTGATGGCAAGTGCTACGTCTACCCATAACAAATGCTGTGTCATCCAGATTATTTCTGTGTCTCCACACTGCGCTCGTCACCCAGAGACAAAAGTTCTTAAGTTTAATTTTCCCAGTGATCGAATCGAAACACAGTAATGTTTGCACACTACTGCTTCTCGACAGAATAACTGGCACTGGGGTGGTACCTACCTAGACGGATTCCTACATAGGTATCCTACCACCATCAGAACTTGTCATCAACACTCTATCTAGTCTACATTACTTGCTGATAACGGGTGTGGAATCACTTGAGAACCTTTCTTCTATATCAACTGCTCATGTGGTTTTTCAGTTAATTAAGCCTTCGGACTATGTGGATCTTCTCTTGTGGATGTCCTTCTTTCGGTTTGTTTCATGCAGAGACGCTTCAAGCATTTTTTGAAAAACAAACCTTACGTCTTCTTATATAACTTGCAGTGAAAACCATCCACGTCTTAATTTGCTACTGGCAAAAATAAGCTATGTCTAAATTTTGCTGCATATTCGATTTTCGATATACATATTTTCCCGAACGCTACCCAGCCGAATAGAATTCGACAGACTATCTCTTTTTTGAAATTTACTCAACATTAACTAGTACCTCAAGACACTTGTAATATAAATGTTAGCTAAATAAAATAACGCTGGATATGATCTTTTTTGTTGTGTTTTTTTCAACGACTTAACTCTTGAAATACACTGCTTATCCAGTGATAGCTATATCGTCAGTAATAAATAAAAGTGAATAAAATCCAGAATTACTCGTGGTTGTAGTATCCCACATAAAACGTCGCGAGGAATACCCATATGTTGTTACATCATAAAGGTGAACTGATTCTGAGCGACCTCCCCGGGCTAGCCCGATGCCACAGGCCGATCATGTGAGGTCGTCTTAGCTTCTCCGAGTGATTAAACCGCGGTTACTAGATCACATTTCGTCACGTGGTAGTCCTATGCAGGAATATATAATAGGTAGGTACCACCCCAACGCCAGTTATTCCGCTGTGAAACAGTAGTGTGCAAACATTACCGTGTTTCGGTTTGAAGGGCACTGTGAGCTAACGTAATCACTGGGCATATGAGACTTAAGAACTTATGTCTCAGGGTGATGGGCACAGTGTGGTGTCCAACAGAAATTTTCTGGGTGTCACAGCATTTGTTATGGGCAGACGTTGCACTTACCATCGGGTGAACGTTTTGCTCGTTTCATCACTTTATCCAATAAAAAAATAAACACACTAGAAAGACGAGTACTCTAACAAAAAAATAGTAAAATCAGGAAGAGAAAATACGGTTACGTGTCCTCGTCGTCACGACAGATGAGATGAGAACCCATTGAATGGGTTGATTCCTGTACTAAGAGTCGCGCGGAACGAATTTTTATATGGCAGGTATATTTAATGTGTTATACAAATTTTTTTTTATGGGGTCCGGCAAACTCATTAGTTAATTAGTCTGGCAACATAATTTCTAAAATGTTTACCCGGGTCCAAATAATTCATTTAAGGTTATTTTATTATGCTAATAAAAATTTTGTTTGATAAAAAATGTTTTAATTTAGTCACTGAAAAGCTTTATTTTTGTGTAAGAAGCGTAGAGTGCGTAATGTTTAATGGAATTAAATAAACAAATCAGCATTCAATTAGCTATATATCATTACGACAGCACTGCCCTAGGAATTGGCCTAGGTAAACTTCTAGATGCGGCAATCTTAGTATATTTTATTACTGTTAGGTATTGTTATTACTATTGTAGGTTCTGAAGAATATCTACTGCTACACTGTCGACTAAGGATAACCAGCATGAAGCTTAGTGTATTTTATTGATGAGGATCCAGTGCCAGCAATCCTTTTATATCTAGGTTATCCCCATCCCTTTCCCCCTCACTTTCTGTTATATATAATTTTCATAAAAACAAACATGTTGCAAAAAGACATATTTTTTTTAGATAATAGCACAGTTTATTTTTATCACTGAAATGGCCGTCCGGAACGTCATTTCGCAAATGGCTATAAACATGGGCTTTTAATACCCGCTGATTTAATTATATCAAACAACATAAATCTACAAACATGTCGTGAAACGATGTTAATATTTATTTTATCAATACATATAAAATAAAAATAGATAGGTCGTTTTTGTATATGGATATAATAAAAATAGCTACTTGTATTATTTGTACTGTTTTTGATTTATTTGTACAAATACCAGGACAAGCTTGGTAATGGCCGCGTGGCCTAGTAGTTAGGGTACCCAAATTCTACGCCGCGGACCCTGGGTTCGAATCCCAACCGAAGTCCTAACATTTGTGCAAATACAGAAATTGTTGGATTTCGTGTCTGAGTATGTTTATCTTAAAGCTTGTCTCGAATAAGCTTCGAAACGGCTCAATGGATTTCAATGAAAATTTTAGGGACTTAAAACAGGAATTTTAATCTAAATACAGAAATACATTTTCGTGTATGTCCCATTTCAATATTTTGCAGGTTTTAGAAGATATCAATATAAACATTTGTGATATAACTTTACACGGGTGAAACCATGGGGCGTGGCTAGTCATTTATAAATACAAAATTTGCAGTCGGTACTTTCATAAACTACTTACTTACTCCTTACTTTCTATAAATGTTTTGTTTCTAATTAAAATACAAATTCTTGTTACAGCTATTGAACTCTTTAACTTCCCACTACTGGGCACATATCTCCTTTTTTAAAGAGTATCGTAGCAAAAAAGAGCTCATAAACATACACTTAGACACCTTCAGTGGAATTCATATCTTTGGACTATATAGAATAAAATCTTTTCTCAACTCTTGACTGCAGAGCAGAACCTATTTTGCCAATTGACGATTGCTGGCATCGTGTATCGAACTCACTCTGGATGCACCACTAACACAGCACTGCGAAACAAAAAGGAGCTCAAAGATTTTTTTTATTCTCTTATAAATTAACTCGTCTTTGTAGTGGTATTTTTTTATTGGATAAAGTGAAGAGACGATCAAAACGTTCAGCTTATAGTAAGTGCAATTGCCCATAGCAAATACTGTGTCATCCAAGACATCTGTGTTGCACAGCACTGCGTCCGTCATCCTCAAATTTGCGAGACATCAGTCCTTAAGTCTTATACGCCCAATGACTACGCTAACTGTCAGTGCCTTTCAGATCAAAATACAGTAATATTTGCACACTACTGCATCTCAGCAAAATATCTGGTTCTGCTGGAATACCTAACTACTCGCATAGAAATCCTACCACCAGGAAAGGAGTTCATGGGGAAAGCCTTAACTGCAGTTGACTGACGGAAAAAATGTAGTTGAGTCCACTGTGAAGTACGATTGTAAGGTAACATTACTAAATAATATACTAACATTGATAATATACATATATATATATTTATTTATTTATAATATATACTAACATTAACATACCTTGAAACCACGAGGTATGCACATTTGTCGTTATTCCATAAACTCAGGCATGCAGCATTTTTCTAATTTTTTGCATCTTTTTCTGCGAGTTTCATAAAGTTTAAACGATTAAAAAAAACATATTTTGGGGACACATACAAGTGAAATTTCCAATTATGTGGATATGGAGTATTTTTCATTCTTAGAATGCGTCAGAAAATTGGTAACGACGATCAATTTTTTTGGCCAGGTAATTCAATATATAAATAATTTAAATGGAAGCTGACAAAAATGTAATGTAAATTTGATAATTTATGCTTCAATATACATTATAATAATAGAAGTATTGGTGTCATCTCCGCCTACATAACTTTTCACCCAGACCTGTGTATTTAGTATTTATTTCATCGTATTATCTGAAAAAGTTCTTTTTACATGAAATTCAAATCCTCGCGTGTACAGACGCGGACACAGATCGTTATAGATAAATTATACTTTCGGCATTTTCTGGCTCATTCTTTTATAAAAATATTTCTCCAAAATACTAGTACCATAATATGTTATACGTTGATGTTATTAGTTATTCATACGTTCCCAAGACGAATACGGACCGAAGTTGGAGATTGCCCGATAGTGTTTTTGTAAAATGAATATTGTTTCCAGTCCAGCTGCGGATGCCACAGTAATACGCTATAGGACATAAGACTGTGGAAGTATGCAAATTAATTTAGCCGTAGCTCTATCAGTCTTACCCTTCTCATAGCAAAAATAGCGGAACTAAATTACGAAGCTGGTTTTCAAAGTGCGTTACTGTAGCTTGGATTCATAAAGATTCTAAAGAATGCAGTTGAAATTTCAAACGAAATGAACTATTTTACCCGCATTATTTAATCACATACCATGTGTGTCATCATCATCATCATAATCACTTCAGCCTATCACCAGTCCACTGCTGAACATAGGCCACTCTCATTTTGGGGGGATTTTGCCATAGTTGCCACGTTTGGCTGGCGGGTTGGCAACCGCAGTTTATTTATTCAGATGTTCCAGGAGGATGCTGCTGCCCATCTTCTGGTTTTAATTTTCCCTCTGTCGACTTTTACGTGATGAGATGGAGTGGTGGATTCTCTAATGCCCTTGAATTATACAAAACTTTAAATTATACAAAATTTTAGTTTTATTTTATAAGTTATATCCATTTTCTTTATTTGACTCATGATAGAGAATCTTTCTCTTCAAATAGCTTAAGACTAAGAATTAGCATATAACGGTATACTACTTAATCTATCTGCGTTTTCTTCCTGGGTTTTCTAGAACGCGTTCACTAATAATATCAAGAATGTACCGAACAGAACTTACGAAATAGCAGTATCTGAAATAGTTTTGTTAGAATTTGTTCAACGTTTACAAAGACACCTCTATCTAACGAATCGCACATATGCATTATGTGTATTCCACACACCCGTCGCATACGTGTCGGGAATTGATATATTTATAATGATATGTGACTTCGCACAAGTGCTGGCATTCATAAGCGTGTGAGGATATGCCTGTCAAAAGAGAATAAAAAAGGTGCTCATTTGTGTAATATAATAGGTCTATGAATTTTTGCACAACATTTATTTATATTTCCGTTCAACTTTTCTACTAATGTTGTGCTGCTTGGCAGACGAGTTTTGTATGCCTTGTTAGCGCAGCAGAGATACGACGGTGTTAATATAATTTCAGTTTGAAAAAATAGCATGCTTAAGTCACACTGCGTAATTTTGCTTGCTATTGCTAACGTTTTCAGTTCAATTTAGAGCGTACCCTTTAGTCTATTCATAATATGTTCGCGGCAAAATGAAAAGGAAAGGTGTTTCCATGAACATCAAATGTTTCTTATATTGTTTCTTATTTTTTTTATTTCATAAAAGTGACGGAACGAGCAATACGTTCACCTGATGGTAAGTGCAACGTCTGCCCATAACAAATGCTGTGTCACGCAGAGAATTTCTGTGTGGCATCACACTGCGCCCGTCGCCCTGACACATCAGTTCTTGAGTCTCATATGCCCAGTGATTACTCTAGCTCGCAGTGCCCTTCAGACCGAAACACAGTAATGTTTGCACACTACTGCTTCACGGCAGAATAACTAGCCCTGGGGTGGTACCTACCTAAACGGATATACAACTAGACAACTGCAGCAGCAAGTTACATATATAAAAAATGGTATCGATAAAATATAATAACCCATCTTCCTTTTCTTGTACATACATACATACATACAGTCTCGCCTTCTTCCCATATACGATCGATTAGCGTCACCTCAGTCGTGTCAACAACAACAAATTTAAAAACATCGTGGAACGATAATTGATTTCATTTGAAAAGCTACTTTATGCTGTGGGCTTAACATTAAATTTGTGTTTATTTAATCGGAATTGGTGATCTACGTCTTTATTTCCATGATTTGATTGATCGAGGACCCTTTTTAAGGTCATTTTTGTATGGATCTATGTATATTTTTTATTTCCTTCGGCTGGTTATTTATGGTATTTTTCACATATTTATATATTGCACCCTTCACAGCTTTCTCCACGCCCACGGGTTGACTGGTAGAGAATGCCAATAGGCATTAAGTCCGCCCATTGTTACCCTTTCAATTAAGGTGTTCAATAAAGTTTTAATAAAATAAAATAAATAAAATAAATAATTCATAATTTCAGCCTATCTTAGTCCATAGATTAATATAGGCCTCCTATAGATTAGAGGGGTTTTGCCATAGTTGCCCCGCTTGGCAGGCGGGTAGGCAATTTAGTTTATTTTGTTTTTTAAGGAAGATGCTGCTGCCCATCTCCCGGTTTTCATTTTCCCTCTGTCGACTTTTACGACACCCACGAGACGAAATGGGGTTACAGGTTTACAGATTCTCTAACGCTGTTTATTTTTGGTTTTTGTATATCAATGGTTGTCATATATAAACGTAACCGGAAAGAGTAGGTTTTTGATGTCATCTCAAGAACTCTTTCCAGTGCCGACTCTATTTTATAGGGGTCCAAATTATTGCTTCTATTTCTTCCATTGATTTTCTTTACTTATCCAAATAATATCTTATTTTCTCTATGTCGGAAATGTGTTTGTTGTGGAATTCGTGTAGAAACTTGTGACATGACGATTTTTTTAGTAAGAAAAATAAATACTTTAATTTTACTAACACATTTTTTTAGATAACTTTAAAATGATTGTTTCTTACATCAGCAAATCCTATCATTCAAATCTACTGTTAATTATTAATAATATTAAAAATGACTAATAAAAACATATACATTCAAACATTACAAATAATATCTAATAATGTCATTCTAATCGAAATTGGTGTTATTAATCACTCGACAAAGTCAAAATTAGTCAACATTTTATCCAATCTACATAATAATTTGAAAACGAAGATCAAAAATTAGTTCTTTATTATTTAGCAATGAGTTTCGTAAAGATTAACCTTTGAAAAAATTAGTACATTGTTATGACATAATAAAGCAATAAAAGTACTCTCCAACTGGATTTAAAAATGAATTTCATCGCGTACTAGAACGTTGAAAAAAAAACATTTCCATTCGCAGTGAATTTTCTCAAGGACTCTACATGTTTACGTCGCCGTAATAGTGAGACCTCAAAGCAAACATTAATTAATTGGATGGAGTTTAAGTATCAAATTTTATCTTGAATACCTCATAACATGGTTGACAGTTTATTACGATTTAAAAATCACTTTAAATATTATTAATGTTGACATTCGTATTAAAATTTTTCGTGCTACCATCACACGATCATAATCGACATTATCAGCATTATCTTAACAGTCTACTGTTGGAAATAGGTACTTCCCTAAAATTTTACTGGTGATAGGGTTCATATGCAGGAATCCGTCTAGGTAGGTACCACCCCAGGGCCAGTTATTCTGCCGTGAAGCGGTAGTGTGCAAACATTACTTTGTTTCAATTCGAAGGGCACTGAGAGCTAGCGTAATCACTGGGCATATGAGACTTAAGAACTGATGTCTCAGAGTGACAGGCGCAGTGTGGTGTCACTTAGTAATTTTCTGGGTGACACAGCATTTGTTATGGGCAGACGTTACATGTACCATCAGGTGATCATTTTGCTCGTTCCGTCACTTTTATGAAATAAAAAAAAAATAGGAGGAATCTGGCGGTGTTGCCGTAAACGCAACCGTACTTCACACTTTGGTCTTAGACGTCAACAGTCTAGGTAACTGTGGGCCCCTGGCCCGTGAGCACAGTATCCGATGAAGCTGTAAAAGCCAAAAAAGGCTAACAGCAATTACATCACCGAAATTATATATCTAGGTAACTTAGGTGTGACATAAAAATGGTTCTACCGTCTATCTCTTGTCCGAGTTTTAGTATTCCAAAATATCACTAACATATGTATGACTTTGTTTTTATATGTATCAATTCGTTCATATTTTAAGTAAATTGTATAAATGTTATGTTGTTGCGATATAACATTTTCTATTGTATGTATGTATGTCATACATATATGATACGAGCACTATATGTAAGTATATATTTTATATACTTATATGTAATGTTTACTTCTATTATACTCGTATGTTGTGTTTTGTTTCTGCGAATATATATCTTTCTGATCCATTTTGTTCTATAAAATATATTAAATCATAAAAATATATTAGTTTTAATGGTGGCAAGATTCCTATGCAGAAATTCATCAAAGATACCCGGTAACAGGACCAGGTATTCTATCGTGAAACAGTAGTGATGTGCAAACATTATTGTGTTTCGGTCTAAAGAGTACTCAGGGATAGTTTAATTACTGGCCGTATGAGACTTAAGAACTGTGACGAGTGTAGTGTGGCGCCATACAGAAATGTACTAGGGGACACAGTATTTGTTATAGGTAGGCGTTGCACTTACTCTCTGGTGAATTTTTTGCACATCTTTTCACTTTCTCCTTTAAAAAAAAACTATTTAAATCGACTTCAAATAAGGAGGATAATAACTTCAAATAAAAATGGTTCTACCGTCTATCTCTTGTCCGAGTTTTAGTATTCCAAAATATCACTAACATATGTATGACTTTGTTTTTATATGTATCAATTCGTTCATATTTTAAGTAAATTGTATAAATGTTATGTTGTTGCGATATAACATTTTCTGTTGTATGTATGTATGTCATACATATATGATACGAGCACTATATGTAAGTATATATTTTATATACTTATATGTAATGTTTACTTCTATTATACTCGTATGTTGTGTTTTGTTTCTGCGAATATATATCTTTCTGATCCATTTTGTTCTATAAAATATATTAAATCATAAAAATATATTAGTTTTAATGGTGGCAAGATTCCTATGCAGAAATTCATCAAAGATACCCGGTAACAGGACCAGGTATTCTATCGTGAAACAGTAGTGATGTGCAAACATTATTGTGTTTCGGTCTAAAGAGTACTCAGGGATAGTTTAATTACTGGCCGTATGAGACTTAAGAACTGTGACGAGTGTAGTGTGGCGCCATACAGAAATGTACTAGGGGACACAGTATTTGTTATAGGTAGGCGTTGCACTTACTCTCTGGTGAATTTTTTGCACATCTTTTCACTTTCTCCTTTAAAAAAAAACTATTTAAATCGACTTCAAATAAGGAGGAAATTCTTTATTTCCTCTATATATGTATATACATATATAAATATTACTTATAGCACTGTTTTCGATTGCGATTATGCGTCGCGTAATATATTTTTCGTTTATATTCCTATATTGCATACAGGCAATTTCATTAATATTTACTTATTTTAATGAAATATATTATAATGTATACATACATACATAAGATCACGACTGTATACCATAAGGGGTAGTCAGAGACTGGGCACTCACTGCATAAACAGATGATTGCCACAATCCACGTTTCTCCAAAACAATATAATGCACTTGGTGTGATAGATGGTGAGCCCATCGCCACCATGCGCTGTTTGGTGCACAGTGCAGTTTAATTGCTTACTCGCCTTTTAGGAGATCCATTGGATGAGATGGAGTGGTAGTATTTTTTTAACGAGCCGCCACCACACGGCGTACTAATGAAAATTTTTTACATTAGTAAATTAATTTTATTTTTAATTAGATTTCGATGGTTATAATAGTATACGAGTATAAATAAATATAATCAGTACAAACAATAATTTTCACTAACAATAGGTTTGCCTCTTGCGAGATTTGTACATCTCTCACCTTTGAATACAGTTACTACTTTTTTAAATTAGCCCATAGTCGTACTGCTGGGTAAAGGTATTCCCCATATCCTTCAATTTGTTCCTATTCTGGCTAATATGTATCGTCTCGCCACCTCTTTCTAGCTTGTCCTCGGCGCCTTCTTTCTTCTTTTGGTATCCAGAAAGATCTTCGCCCATCTTTCTGCGTGCATCCGACTCACGTGACCTGCCTAGTTCCATTTTATTTGGCAGTTCTCTTTCCCACATCAGCAATTTCAGTATGGTGTTTCTAATTCTGCTCGTCCTTTTATATCTTAAGATACTACGTGTCCTCGGCAAATCTTGAGCTTGGACTTCTGAAAGTCGGTCAGTGACCACGTTTGCGCACCACAGGACATGTAAAATACACATGTCGATGACTTAGAGCTTGAATGTAAGGGGAAGTGCTACTTCAAGGACCAGTAGCTTTTCCAAGTTTTCTCGATGCGGGAACCGATTTCTTTATTTTTTTTTTGTATTGGATAAAGTGATGAAACCAGCAAAACGTTCACCTGATGGTAACTGCAACGTCTGCCCGTAACAAATGCTGTGTCAACCAGAAAATTTCTGTGTGACACCACACTGTGCCCATCACTCTGAGACATAAGTTCTTATGTCTCATATGCCCAGTGATTACGCTAGCTCACAGTGCACTTCAAACTGAAACACGGTAAAGTTTGCACTGGAAGAATAACTGGCTTACTACTAACCTAGACGGATTACGGCTACCACCAGTTTTCGTAGGAAGGCTTACTTATTTACGTAAGAATGATTAACAATTATTAATAATTAGGGCAGTTATACACTGCTTAAAAATTATATGTAATTGCACGATAAAAAAATACGATATGCTAATAATAATTAGTTTTTCCTATACAATAGCAGTGTGAAGGTGAATGGTGAATTATGGTAATGGTCATAATTAAGGTCAAAGTAAATCCGATGGTAACATAAACCAACATCCACCATTAACGTTGTCACCCCTGACGATTACGATGGACGGTCTTATTGCGATTAATTAGGTCGCCGGTTCTCTGAAATTTCTATACAAACATAGCATTATGCTAATACTTTACGCTCGTGTTTTTGAGCACGTACTCCTTCTCCAGTTGGTTGATTTCTATATAGAAATTAAATAAGTTACAAAAGTAAAAAAGTAAATCGATATGTCATAATTACGATTTATGTCGAAGGAAATATTTACAATATAAACCAATACAAATCTTTATACATAAACCGGCATAGGAAAAATTCGCAATAAAGAGACGACGTGTTTTACACACACGTACACTTAGAAAGGTGCAATTTTGGAATAGTGGAGACCGGAGTGTTACTTAAGCGAGTACGTAGCCGAGTCAATCAAAAAGCTCTACACCATTCTTATGACTTTAGCGTGAACGACGAGATTTTATGACTGGAAAAATTATGAGTCACAGTAAAAAAGATTTACTTCTAGTTTTAACGTCCACCGCTAACATAAATTAATATGAAGTATTGGTTTTCACTATTTTTATTAGCGACAACTATTCTGAAATTATTAAGTGTCTCATGTGAACTCTTTCTTCTTTTTTTTAAAAAAAAAAACGAAGCCCCACAGTTGGATTTCTTTGTATCGTAGATGCGTTTTACATACATAAATTTCACATGCACAACGCAACCTGACACGAAAACAAATAATTTGTATTTTTGCGTTAATGTTGGCTACAGCTGGGATTCGAACCTAGGACTGGCGACGTAGAAGCGAGGTACTCTGACCACCTGGCCACGCGGTCGTAACTAATAACTTTTTTCATTTATCTGTTTAATTATAGTCATAAAGTATTGTTATAAAATTGCTAACCGTTTTAAAAATATTCTTGGCCAGTATTTAAGATTAACAGTCTATGATAAGACAGATTTTCAACAATGTAACAGTGGCTGGATTAATTAAAACTTTACTTTAATTAACCGTACCTAGCCAGATATCAGAGTTATTATACAAAATTTTGAATAAAAATATGTACAATTAATAGCAGTAAAGTAAAAAGTAAACTTTCAGCCTATAAATGTCCCACTGCTGAGCGCAGGCCTCCCCTCATCGCTGAGAGGGTTTTTGGAGCCAGAAAAGATCCGCCACGCTGCTCCAATGCGTGTTAGATAACGGAGCAGGTAACGCAAGAAATACGACCGGAGGCATTATTTGTTTTCGTCAAGAAATTGATATTTTAATGTAAGCGATCTCCTTGCGCGAAATACTTGTTTACTTAAACAGTATTTACTACGTATTTCAAACTTAAATGAAAATGTTATGGCAAACGAGCAATCGGTTCGCCCGATGGTAAGAGATTAGCGCCGCCCATGAACATTCGCTATAACAGGTAAATTATAGCCTTAGAGAAAGGAGTGGGTTCTTTTTTCCAGAAAGTCCCGTAGACGTATAGGTCCGGAAATCGTCCTGGCGGCAGCAAATTCCAGAAAGTAGCCGCGAGCACCGTTATGTATTCGGACGTAAAGGTTTTATAGTATTTTAAAAAGACACATCTTGTTTTTATGTCTTTACTTTTAAAGAAATGCCCCAGGAAATGTGTTTACTGTTCTATTACTTTGCTATGTTGTTTACTCACGCATGCGTCTATGCTCACTGAATGATACTTGCAATTTTATGAATATTTTACATACTGTTATTTATATGAACACCATTATTTTATATTATACACTTATATTTTATTAATTAATAGAATATATTTTATAATCTTTTGTTTATACTCAAATTATCCGAATTTGTATGTTTAAAATTACATTTTGTTACTTTTAAAAATAAAATGTTAAAACACGTATACAATAGGTAATTGATATTTTACAGTCGAGTCTCGTCCGTTTGCCAATACCAAGGTTATTGGCTGAAAATCAGCGCTGTGTGTGTCCATACTTACACAGTACCTACATGCTGAGCCAACCCCTTTTCGACCCAGTTCTTGTGGCGAATATATTCTTTTTATACGCTTTATATTAGCTTTACTTGTTCTATTCTATTCTATTCTATTCAATCTGTCTTACATGTCGAATGGAACTTAGTAAGTTATTTTTAAGGACTGATTCAGCTACTAACCTCTAGAATGAAAACGAATTTAAAGAGTCAAACATTACTACGCCTCTCCCTTCTTCGTTAATAGTAATTGTTAGTAATATTATAAATGCGAAAGTAACTCTCTATGTCCCTCTGTCTGTTTGTTAACTTTTCACGGCTAAACCGTTGAACCGATCTTGACGAAATTTGCCACAGAGATGGCTTGGATACGTATTGTTCCATAAAAGTTCTCACGGTACTTTTTAAAAACCTTAATCCACGCGGACGTAGTCGCGAGGCTTAGCTAGTTTATTATACCTAAGTTTTTTTTTCACTGACCATACTAAATACACAATAGCGTTACGCCGCATTTCTGTTGTACAAACCGTATTCTCTGTGTAGAACTACGGCGTAGGCTTGTAGAGCTACGGCGTAGTAGGTATATGACCCATTTATTGATAGTACACATAAAACTGTAGTGTGGTGAACCACCACCACCGCCCCTTTAAACCCGAGACATTATAGTCTAGTCTCGGAATTGTTATGTCTTCCGTGTATAATATGTTGGTGAATTTTAATGATTTTATTTGTTGTTTATTACATTTAAACAATTAAGATTCATTGAGATAATTCTTCACTAATATTTTACTAAGCAAAGAAAAGTAAAAGTTATGATACGAGTATCCCATAATATTGAACTTTTTATCAAGTCTTAAATTCCTTTATTTACTGTTAACAAATTTAATTTTCATTCACCTTCAAACTTATGTGACGTACATACATACATACATACAGTCACGTCCATTTCCCATATAAGGGGTAGGCCGAGGCCACTCACGTAGCCCATTACGCACTCGTGAGAAACGAGACGTGACGGGTGGCCAACCAAGTCGCCTCCATTTTGGTACGAGTCAAGAATTCTTACTCCCTATTGCGTTCCCACGAGCATTAGTGAATGCATTGCATATTCGGCCACCTATCGGCATTAAACTAATGTTAGGGAAGATTGCTTCCATGTACATTACTTTCATGTTCATTCTTTATATCTATTGAATAGGCGTTTTGATTAAAGAACGTACCAAAGGAATTAAACGTATTATATTTGCAGTAAAGGTTAGGAAAACATTAATACACGAAAGCACATACATACATAAGGTCACGACTTTATCCCATAAGGGGTAGTCAGAGACTGGGCATTCACTGCAAAAACAGATGATTGCCACAATCCACGTTTCACCAAAACAATATAATGCACTCGGTGTGATAGGTGGTGAGCCCATCGCCACCATGCGCTGTTGGGTGCACAGTGCAGTTTAATTCCCTTACTCTCCTTTTACGAGTCCATTGGATGAGATGGAGTGGTAGTATTCTTTTAACGAGCCGCCACCACACGGCGAAAGTAAGGAGCAATATAAAAGCCATATAAATAATATCTGACATATTTTTAGGGTCTATTTTTACAGTCCATAATATATTTATGATTTCGAAATATTGCAAATGAAAAATTCCTATGCCTGTTACATCTACTCATGACTTTAATATTTTGTATGCAATGGTAGACAAAAAGCCCTTTGCTAGGTCATTACAATGGACAGAGTAGTGTAGTGCTGTTGTGTTTTTTCTAGCCTAGTTATTTCTTGAAATGTTTTTGTAGAAAATCCGCAATCTTTGTTTTAATGAAAGAAAGGCACGAAATAGGCCAATCGTTTACCTAATGGTAAGTTCAGTTTTTTTAACAGTTGCAGTGTCATCAGAACATTTAGTTACAAAGTTGTGTGACACCACACAGCACTCTTCATCCTGAGATATCGAATAATAAGTCTCATATAAAAAGTAATTTATACTGGCGTACACTGCTCAGGGTGTGTGCGTTTTTCATACTGCCGATGTTAAACACATAATAGTGTCTGGTCAAACAGTCGCACAGAGTATTTTAAATGTTGTCAACAAATAATTACTCAATCCTCAATAACGTTCGAACATATAAATGTTATGAATTACGGTTAAATTTCGACCACGGTTGAAAATCGGCCCTGTTATGCATCAACATTTTTTATAATCAAACAGCATTACTACTACTGGCTTCTGCCTACCCCTTATTTGGGAAAAGGGCGTGCATACATACATGCATGTACTGCTACAAAGTTTACACTCACAGTATTAAGAAAGCCTGTGCCTGAACATGGGATCTGAATGTATACAACGCAAGTTCAATTTCGACCACAGTGCGACCTAGTAAAAATGAATGTATGATGCAGAACATCATCATTCATTCAGTGGTAATTATAACAGTTTTAGGTGAAAATAAAGGAGAAAGAAACAAAGCTATCGTGTGGTCGCAAGGTAAAATAATCTAGATTTCCATTTCGTGGGTGTCGTAAAAGTCAAGAGAAATGACACAAAAAAATCTCGAGCCTACCAGCAGATGGCGGAAAAAACTTTTCTACTAGAGAGTCTACTACAGACTTTGTGGACGAACATGTAAAGGTACTTTTTGTATAGTGTTATGCGTTTGATGTTTGTGACATAGTAAGTATAAAGGAAAGAAAGTTAATTTGCTTAGATCCGCATGCAAAATCTAAAATCTAGCTTTCAAAAGCTAGATTTTAGATCGATAGAGAGCACCGCCCTCCCTCCCTAAACAGCGTGCACAAGCAAACCAACACCGCCACCGGGAGCCGTCACCAGATACCCTCCACCACTACAACACTACCACTAGGCAATACACTGAAGTCGAGAACACAAGGACTCAGAGGCACTCAGACTCGGCTGACTGTCGGTAGAGTCAATATCACTTGACAATGCCTCGTTTTGAGGTGAAACGCGTGTCGTGTTGAGGGAAGACAGGCGGTGCTCTTCAAAAACTAGGCAATTCAACATTTTAAATATTGCATGCGAATCTTAGCAAATTAACTTTCTTTCCTTTATAATAATGGATTTCCGCAAAGTAACACCTGATTCTATTAACGACATAGATAGTTTAATGCTTCACTAGGCACAGTAAGCATTGCAGATAATAGGCTGTAATTAGCATAGTGAATCTAATAGTTTCACGATAATATTGCTGAATATGTATTAGGAATTAATTAACAGATGTGATTGCTTATAGGCATATGAACATTTCACAAGTAGGTGATGATGATGATGATGCTTTTCGACCATAGCGACAACTTCCGAATATTGTCGATAGCTATCGGCTATAGGGATTTGAACCCGGGACCCGCAGCGTCGAACTCAGATACTCTGAAAACTAGGCCACGCGGTCGTCACAAGTATGTACAACGAGAACATAGATCTTAATACTGAATTAGTTAATAATGCTAGGTATATGCCCGGCTCACTGCCACTTCAGCTTGCTGAATTTTATCTTAACTGTGGCAATAACAATTTAAGCACATTCATACTTCGCTTTTACTTCAATGTTTTTCGAAAAAAAAATCATAGTAAGAAGTCGGCCTCGTTATGCACCAAAAAATATTACAATCAAACAGATTACTGGCTTCTGCCTACCCCTTATTTGGGAAAAAGGCGTGACTGTATGTATGCATGTACTGCTACAAACACTCACGGTTTAAGAAAGCCTGTGCTTGCACATGTGATCTGATGGATGCAACGCAAGGAGTCACGCTAACAATAAATATAATTTTTAAAGTGCTGATTTTCCACGTTCTCGGTGGCAAAGGACTACAAAGTCGTAAAACAATGTCATGCTTAATGATTTCTTATATTTACGCGAACACTACACATTTAAGTGAAACTAAATTTTACGCTTAAATTTTTAACTTAATTAGTATTGAAGTGGTGGAAACGGTTCCTGGTGGCGGTTCCTGGTGGCGGTTCCTGGTGGCGGTGTTAGTTTTTGCTTGTGCACGCTACTGAGGGAGGGCATGCGTATCTTAGCAAATTAACTTTTCCTTCATTAAAACGGATTTCCGAAAAGTGACGCCTGATTCCATTAACTATAAAAAAATCGACGGCAAATGAATAATTTATAATTATGTAACATGCATAATTTCCGTATTGTATTTAGTATTCAAACTGTCGTTATTTAAGATGCTTTGTTCCGATTCGTAAAATAACACAAATAATATATTCAATTAATAAAGTTTGATCGATTCTTTGTTAATTGGTCTTGATTCGTGAAGATAACAAAATATTCGCCTTGAAGATAAAACGAAGTTAGAGTTTCACTGAATTTATTATTGTTTGGTGTTATTGAATTACACGATATTGCTTAATTTTATCAGACGTTTGGTGGCGGCTCGTTAAAAGAATACTACCACTCTATCTCATCCAATGGATCTCGTAAAAGGCGAGTAAGGAATTAAAATGCACTCTGCACCCAACAGCGCATGGTGGCGTTGGGCTCACCACCTCACATCACACCAAGTGCATAATATTGTTTTGGTGAAACGTGGATTGTGGCAGTCATCTGTCTTTGCAGTGAGTGCCCAGTCTCTGACTACCCCTTATGGGATACAGTCGTGATCTTATGTATGTATCAGACGTTTCGGCAATAAAAGTTATATAAAACACAAAAAAAAAAGCTTTTTGAATATTTAACGTGGCTGTAAATTATGTTAAACAATAATTCAGGGGTTTACTATCAAAAGTGACAGTTTTAAATTAAAATACTATTCTTTAGTTTTTTGAGACTGTGATTTTGTTTAAAAAATGAATATTAATTTTTGCTTAGTTTTTCGATTACTTTTATATTAATTGTACAGTGACAACTCTAATAACAAGTATACACAACTTGTGAATAACATATGTGAATTATTTTGCTTAATAATGTTTAATATGTTTAATTGTCCATACATTACTAACAAAGATTGCAAAGTCCATCGTTTTTATTACTTTTTAGCTTATTTAAAATAGTATATTGTTTTCATTTTTATTTACATTAAATTCTTAATATTCTAACCTCACAGTAATCAGAAAACTTTAATATTTAATGGACTAATGAAATTAATACAAGTTTTTTTATGTTCTTGTAAATTTATGTTGAGTGGACTTTGACATCTTTGAAAATATACCCCTAAAATTTATTGAAGAGGAAAGGCAAGCTCAGAGTAGCTCAGTGAGGTATGAAAAGAGCTTTGGTCGGTGTTTCCCTACTAGATAGAATCCCTAACGATGATATACGCAGTATATTTGAAGTACATAGTCCTAAGGATCAGCCAGCAGAAGTGGCAATGGTATAGCTCATATGTTGTATGTTGTATTTTGTATCCCAACGGTTCACTTTGCAAAGCTTTATCATTTACAGTGTCACTTTTAAATATTAATCCATTTACTGATAAATCGTTACTTTTATAGTATTCTAAGATATAGAGGGAATTTTTGTAACATGAGCTCATAATTTATGGTATTTGTATGATTCGATTATTGTTGCATGGTTTGTCATCATCGTCATAATCATCATAAATTTCAGCCTATCACTAGTCCACTACTGAACATAGGCCCCCACAATTTGCCACAATAATTTGTAGCTCTCATTTTGGAGTGATTTTGCAATAGATGGCGCTTGGCAGGCGGGTTGGCAAAGTTTATTTATTCAGATGTTCCAAGAAGATGCTACTGCTCATCTTCTGGTTTTTATGTTCCCACTGTCGACTTATACGACACCCACGGGATGAGATCGGGTGGCAGATTCAGAGAGTCGTCACCTTGTTTATAATAATTAAAGGATTACCTTTTAGCCGTTGTGTCGATTATGATACGTAATTCTTTTTTATCTAAAAACTATAGGAACACAAAAAACGTACAACAAATGGCATATGATTATGCAAACTTTTTACTAAACCATCGTCGCTGAGAAAACAAAACGCGCTTTACTTATTCACTGAATACAGACAGAAATGAAGCAAAACAAATGTTAGTCTACTTTGAGAGATGCAAATGCAAATATTTGCTCTCCTATTCGTTCGTTCGGCTCGAAGTCTAAAAAAAAAAGAAATGAACCGATATTTTCTGTTAGTTGTTTTACAAATTTTTTGCCGACAAACATAGATATTAACGGTTTAACCTTTTGTGTATATTGTTGTGATCATAAACATTTTAAGTAGTTGTAAGGCAGTAGTAGCTAATAGGCCTTCTCCATAGATAGAAACACAGATAAATATAAATGTATCTGTTTTACATTAAAGAAATACTTTTCTCTTACTTTACGTAAATGAATAGTATTTATAAATTTATTTAAAGTATGTAAGAAAATCTGCTTTTCAATTTCACCCACTGTGTGTCGTAAGAGTCACCTAAGAACTAATTGTATGCCTGACTTTTTTTTCCATGTGTTAGGCAGTGGATCTGGTCTGTGGCTTCGCCAACGGTCACGCATCGACCGCGGGAGATAGGGGGAGCGGCGCAACGTAATACCGTCACTAATCTTCCTCTGCGGCCCCACAACTGCCGGTTCAGGCACGTCAATATCGCGAGTGGCGCATCGCAATAGCACAACTCCTCTTCCCCCGCGACTCTATCTTGTCTGTGGAGGTCAGGTTCAGCAGCCCCTAAATATACCTCGTCTGCGGAGGTCAGGTTGAGCAGCCCCTACATGCCGCTCCTCACCCCATCAGTCTCCCTGTTCCCATCATTAGCAGAATGGACTTGCTCAGACCACTTTGGGCCAGCCTGTAGCTACAGGCTGACCGATACTTACCGCTTACTAATATATCCTTCCCGCAACGACATGGTGAGAATCCATTGGGGAGAAATATGCCTGACCTGAGATATATTTCTTCTGTACATGGGGAAATCCTGCACTCTATACGACGACCGGCCAAAGTTGGGGGAGGGACAGCCGGGTTATGTCAGACTCTTATCGACAAAAACCCCACGGTGGTCTCAATCAGCGCTGAAGAGGGATCACGGGATCTCCGTTCGCTATGTATATATATATATATATATACTCGTATATATATATACATAGCGAATATATACGAGTATATATATTATATATATATATATATATATATATATATACATACCTAGTCCGGCCATAAGTTCTGTTACAAATGATAATGCATTTTTTTAATGAAGTTATGTAATACTATTAAAATTTATACCTACATATTTATTACTATCAGTAAAAAATAAAAAAAAACATTCTATTCGAAATAGCCACTTTTGGCTTTTATACAGGCCTTTAATCTGTTTGGCCACGACTCTATGGATTTACGCACTGTTTCCAAGGGAAATTTCGCCATTTTTTTAATTTGATTTGATTTTTTAAGAGACTCCGTGTCGCCGAGTCGTTTAGACTCTAAAATTGACCATAATTTGAAATCTTAAAGGTTGAGGTCTGGGCTAGATGAGGGTCAGTCTTCAGCTCTTATAAAGTCCGGAACGTTGATTTCAAGCCAGGCTTGGGTAGGTCGTGCCTTGTGACCAGGTGCAGAGTCCTGCTGGAAATTCCACGGCATATTTTTAATAAGTGCGTTGCTGATAGGTTTCACAACATGATCCAAGACTGTATCTTGATACACTTTGGCTAAAGTTTTGACTCCTTTTTTACAAAGATGTAGTTTTGTGACTCCTTGATAAGACACGCCCCACCAAACCATCACTGACGCAGGATGATGACCACGTTGTACCTTTCCGATCACTTCAGCAGCTTCTTTAAAACTGTGAGCGTACACTTTATTATTTTGCTTATTGTAGTGTTCTTCAATCGTGAAAATTTTTTCATCTGTTAAAGAGGATATTTCTGTACCTTTCACCTACGTATCGCGATAGAAGGCGTTTTGATCGATCCACTCTCTTTAATTGTAAAGATTGATTTAGGGCATGTCCTTTATATCGACGTTAAGCAACCGAGCTTCAGATCTTGTTTTATAATACGCGACGGAATCCTAGCGGGAATCTTCATTTCTCGCGATAAGAGTTTTAGCTTCCAAATGGGGTTTCGACGCATTCTGGCTTTAACAGCATAAACAGCATTTGTAGTTCTAACAGCACGCGGCCGCCCCGATCTTTTCTGGTCTTCGACAGAGGAAGTGTTGTTGTATCTGTTGATAGTACAATATACGAACATACGGCTGATACCAAGCTTTTGAAGTGTCTGGAATATGTCCGACGGCTCCATACCCACTTTGTGCAAGGCGATCACTGCAATCCTATTTTCTTTAATACCCTATTCCATATTGTAATTTGATAATGAACACGAAAAAATATGTGAAAAGGCGCAAAATCGAAAGAAGTTTTTGGAATAATGTACGTGTTCCAAATTCGAAATAGTTAAAAAGTTTAAAAACATAAAGTTTTTATGTAACAGTATTTAGAGCCAGACCTGTTATATAGCCCGACCCGGGGACAGCACTCACTGTCCCCAGCACTTTCTCGGTGCTATCACGATGTCTTTAAACCACTTCGAGTGGAACATTGACGGGAACACCCTTGGTGTTAGGAGGGCCGTGACAAGGCCTCGGCGTTGTGTCCGAGAGGGATTTGTCCTCTCTCGATCCCTCTCGGCAGCCTCCTTCTGCCACCTGCTGCCAACGTGCCCCTTCTCTAGGCACCTGAAGCAGTGCATAGGTCGAGTATGTCCACCCGTGCAGCCCCCAGCTCACGCGCACTCGCCCGGCAGCCGCAATCTTACGGAGCGCCGTGACTGGGCACCGAACCCAGCATATCCCCATATTGCTGGGTGTTCGGCGGACCTTTCCCACTTTGATACCATCCACCAAACAACAACCGCTGCTGCCACTTCCGCAGGGCTGACAGCGTCGTCGAGGTCCGTCAGTCGAACGTCGCCAGTTTTAATCGGGCGACTGATTCGGACGCTTAAACCTGAGAGGACCTCGCGCATTTTGGCTACCAACTGGTCCGCTTACGGTCCACTATCAGGGCTGCCAACCTCCAGCAGCAAGCCTCCGGTTACCGCCCGTTTTTGGCGGACCGCCTCAATGCCTATATCCGCTAAGCGAATTTTGGCTTTGGCTTCCTCCATTACTTTTGCTTAAGTAATAGAGGAGCCTTCTGGCAACGTGACCATGACTGCAGCAGCGCGCATTATTTTACTTTTTTATCGGCCTCTGTTTGGGTGCTGGGGGAGGTACCGCTCTTGGTGTTGACCCTTGTTGTATGGCTTTAAGGTTTTTTGCCTTTTGACCACATCTGACCGTGATCGTCTAGTGGTTAGGACCCTACGTTGTGTTAAATAAAAATAATCTGTCCATGAACTAGCTGTAGTAGCAGGTTTAGAGGCTTGCGTCCCTGCTGCAGTTACAGGAGGTAGATCTGCCACCGGTGGATGGGAAAAGTTCTTCCTTTTATTTTTCACCTAGCGTCTTTTGGGCTTTGGCGGCTGCGCCGGCGTTGACGTTGGCTTGATCGCACTGGCCGTTGTACATGTTCTCAACGGGGGTCGAATTGCCCTGTCGGGGAATAATTTGGCCTCGAAGGCAGCCAACTTCCTCTCAACTAGAGACCCTATGCGCTCCGTAAGACCCTCACCCTCGCTCCTGGGTTCTGGAACCACCGGAGGTGGTACAGCAGGCGAACTGCCTGCTTGACTCGGACCAACCTGGCTTTGCGTTTGCTTTCGGAGGAGATGAATTTCGTCTGTAAGTACTAACTCTGTAGTAACTTTGTACTAAGCCTGGCGAGTTGCGAGCGCAGTTCTGCGTTCTCTCACTCCAACCTTACTACGTTGTCACTTCTTGTGTTCCTGTGCGTGACTAGTCTTACAACGCTGTCGTTGGTTGTAGATCGCCGCGCAGTCAGCTTTGCAGCATTCTCTCCGGCGACGTTTCTCCGTGTAAGTTCCTCCGCCGCAGCTTTTATATTTCTAACGGCCAACCTTATTCCACGGACAAAATTTCATCACGGCGTCACGGAAGGATCGAAAATATCCTCCGCCATCGGATTGATTTCATTGGCACTCTCGTCTTCGGTGGCCGAGACAGAGACAGCCGTGAACATAGCGGCTACGACCGAAGTATTTAGAGGCTTATCCCTTCGCTTTCTTGTATCTTATGTTGTGGCGGATGTTAACGACGCAAACATGCAGTCGGATATACCTCCATCGCTCTCGCCGACTACGCTGACTGGCGTATTGAGACTCGTAAAGCGCCCACGCTTATCTCGTGCTGGTACCACTGGTACCCCCGACACGCCTCCTTCCTTCTTCTTTTGGTCCCCAGCTGTTGATGTGGATGCAGTTGTATTGCCGCTTAGCAGTGAATTATCCGATTCGGACATATAATCCTTCTCCTTTTCTTTTGTTGTTTATTTGGTGTTATTTTCTTTCATATTTATTCCTACAAGTGTGAGTGAAGTACACGGTCCATCCGAGTAGTGCCCCCTGTACCCGGATAAGCTTA
The DNA here is from genome assembly GCA_019845155.1 of Luehdorfia chinensis. Lineage (NCBI taxonomy): Eukaryota > Metazoa > Arthropoda > Insecta > Lepidoptera > Papilionidae > Luehdorfia > Luehdorfia chinensis. The sequence goes on along the minus strand of JAHVAK010000206.1, from coordinate 3,686,114 downwards.
CGCGTAACCCGTCAGGGGGTCGACCGGTACCCTGACGGGGGCAACACTAACGACTGAGTTTCGCGTCAGCCATTCAGCTCCCCACGGCGTGCCAACGCTTGAGCTTCGGGTGATATTTTGTAGAGGTTTTTATCCTCGCGGCTACAGCGGTTAAGCCAGCAGCCCTCGGTCCCAAGGGATTACAAGGTTCTAGCGTCGGCAGAGTCGTAATGAGTCCTTCCAATTCCTGCCCAGTGACCGGGTGAGGGAACACTGAGCCCGCCGTGAACTTCTCCATATCTCTCTCGTAAGAGAGAGAAAGGAAAGGCCCTGCTCGCCGGGTTATTCGCCGCCGGCCAGCAAGTACGCAACTGAGTACTAACTTTTACCGGTGCACCGTCCCGGCATGCTGCTTCTCCTCTTGGACTTACCCAAGAGGAGGAGCAGCAGCCGAGCACACGAGGAAGTAACCCAGCCTAGCACCTTGACAGCTAGAGACCACTTCGAGTCATCGTCCACTCTGGGGACGCTTTACGGGGCGTTCGAGACCCCTATTCCGACATCTTCGGCTGCGAAGGACAGGGTGAGCAGTATTGTTCGGACGGCAATGCGGCAATATGACTTAACGAATAATAAGATTGTTTTTAATTGAAAGTGTTTTCATGTCTGTATGGTGTAAGTATCATTCGGATCATCGTCCCAAGGATAGAGGAATCACATTTCACATGCAACATTTCAAACACAGTTCAATACACCGATAACTTTTCTGAAACTTAACTAATCACATTTTGCCATTACGCTTATATTATTATTAGTATACGTATATAGTTATATTACTACATAAGTATACTGCGAATAGAACTATGTAGGTAGCCCACATATAAGTAATTTAATAGATTAGATAAATATTAATAATATATTTATTCCAACTTACACATTAACTTCCATAAAAAAAAGTAACACTGGTCCGATTGACATTGAATATAACCTATAACACTCCAGAGATGTAAATGGATCAAACGACAACTGGCACTTTTTTATTTTTATTTGTAGTTTAGAAACGAGTAAAACGTTCACCTGATGGTGAGGGCAACGTCTGCCCATAACAAATGCTGTGTCAGCCAGAACATTTCTATGTGACACCACATTGCGCGCGTCACCCTGAGACATCAGTTCTTAAGTCTCATATGCCCATTGATTGCGTTAGCTCTCAGTGCCCTTCAAACCGAAACACAGTAATGTTTGCACACTTCTGCTTCACGGCAGAATAACTTGTCCTGCGGTGGTACCCTCCCAGACGGATTCCTGCGCGGGAATCCCACCACCAGTCCTTCAAAATCTCTCAAGCCGTGTATGATACAGAAGATAACATAGAAATCTACATTCATACACAGACTTTCGGAAAACATTACCTTGTCATCGTAGCGTGCAGTCGGGTAAAAAGGAAATAATTATTTTCTTCTGCTAAAAGTCGGGTAACAATATTTATGTTTTTTTTTTTGTAATCTGCATAAGAACACTTTTTATTGAAGAACCCAAGATTAAAAATATTGTTCGACAAATGACGTAGGCGGCCGCCGTATTGTTTTTTCTAACCATGAACTTTATTGACGTTAAAACGTAACCTACCTATTAAAATTCGCCTTTTCATGCACACACTGCGAATAGAACCGATTTCACTTGTCTAAATCGATCTTTTTGTTCAGGCTTCAGGCTCTAAACTAGAGAGTAACAACTAGAAACATATACTCATAAATATACATGTCAATTGCACTTCAAAAACTCGGTAATACAATATCATTTTATATTTTGCATGGGAATCGTATGCAAATTAACTTCCTTTCCTCGAGTATTATTTATTTCCGCAAAGTAACGCCCGATTCTATTAACTATAACAAATATTTACTCGAACCTCAATAACGATCAAACTAATAAAATGTGTATTATTGTATGTGATTTTTTAAGTGCATTACGAATATTTATACATATTTTTTTATTTACTCTCTATTGTTACACCCTTAGATTGTAAGGTAACAATGGTCGGAATTAATGCCTATCGGCATTCTCGGTTAGTCAGCCCGCAGTGTGGTAAGCTATATATATATATATATATATATATATATATATATATATATATATACATGCACACAAGAAATATACATGTGAACATACATAGCTACTGATAAATAAGAAATTTTATATTAATAAACATAGATATTAATACATAAAATACTTTCAGAAATCGCTACTAGCCTCAAATTTAATATTCACGTTTATTACTATAACGCTGTAATACGAGTATATTGTATTTAATACCGATAATATAAGACTGTAACAGTATTTTTTTACCATAAATAGTGTTCATTTGCTTCTCCATATGAATTTCACAAAATGTAACATCTCTGTCGTAGAATAACGCTCCATAATCCTTTTTTATTATAAACGTAAGCTTTGTTTATTTATGCATACTGGAAATTTTCACTTCACATTTAGACGCTGTGACCCTTTTCCATAACCTTTCCATACGAATAAGAGTGATTACGTCGTACGTGCTTTGTACTGATCCCTATGGCTCTACGATAAATCCTGCGCTAGTAACAAACATGTTCTAATTTTAGATGCAACATATCGCTACCACTCCAGTGTATTTACAAGTATTTTTATAACATAATTCTATCAGGGATTTCTTAACTGTGCTTCCACAATAATTAAAAATTGCATAACGTGGGTATCCCCGCATGTCCAACAGTAATATTATTCGACGTCTTAAGAGATCCACACGCAGCAAAGCAGCGAACCGGTCTGTGCTCTATCATAAAGAATACCACTTAATGTGGAAATATAAAATATTGTAGAAAAACAATCAACAAACGCTAAAAAAGCTTTAAAACTTTTTTTACTAGAGTTAGTAATGGTAATGACGAAATTATATTTGATACAATACGTTTGTAAGTGACGTGGAAGATAATGATCCTTCGTATTAATACTTCTCACGCAAAACATAATAATTGACGACCGCGTCTTGAGGCTGAACTCCAGCCGGAGCCGGGGCTAATTCTATAATTCTGTGCCATATAGTTTATAGCCGATAGTTGTCCGGCGGAACAGAATAGCGCCTACGTATTTCCTATCGAGGTGTCGTAAATGGCGACTAAGGTATATTATAAGGACAGCCTTAATTCGTAATGAAATATAACCACCATATAAAATGCAATTGGAAGTAAGAATGAAACTAAGTGTACGGATTTTATCGCGTTTAATTATTTTTTTTTACTATTTATAACCCGACGTTTCGAGTGCTTTACAGCACCCATGGTCACAGTGGTACCACTGCAAGACTTCAAGATACAGTTAGCTCTTTCTGCGTAGATCGGACCAAAAATAATAATTAAAAGCTGAAGGTACCCCAGGTTAACTATGACATCAGGACATCTGTCGCCTCAGTAATCCCGTGACCATGGGTGCTGTAAAGCACTCGAAACGTCGGGTTATAAATAGTAAAAAAAAAAATTAATCGCGATAAAATCCGTAAACTTAGTTTCATTTAAATGTGTAGTGTTCGCGTAAATATAAGAAATCATTAAGGAAGTAAGAATTTTTCAACTCGCACCAAAACGGCGACGTTGTTTCACACCGGGGCGTAAAGTGGGCTACGGGTGTGGTAACGACTAAACAAAACTATGGAACAAACATGAAACAATCAGTCAAGCGCTTGTCCGCTCAGTTTCAACCAGCCGCGACTCAGTCGACTGAAAGAGTTATTAAAATGATATTAAGAATTATGAAATTGATATTATGATGTAAAAACTCACAACTTTTAACTCTTTTTGGCGACGTAGAGAGTTCGACATCATTACCTAATCTCATTAGTTCATTAAATCACCATTCTTTGTATTTAGGTGCGCTAATTAGTTAAAAAATCCGAAAGAAAGTATATTAAACTATGCCAGCATACATGCATATTACGAAAAAGCGTATTTTAAAAACTGTTCTGTTCTTCGAAACAGTTTATGGTATTAAACCGTAGCGTTAAAAGTAATTACGAAACTTCACAGCTCTATAAGGGGCCGGGCGCACTAGTACTGCGATTCGCGGTGCATTGTGGCCAACTTGGTTTACTCCCCAAATTGGGGGGGGGGGGGGGGGATAATGCACGGACGGTTTTTAGGGGGAAATCTGTTTAGGGGTTTTAGAGGGTTTATAGAATGTAATGTTAAAGGTTTATAAAAGTATGATTTCAAAAAAGGCATCTGAGTAAGATTCTATATTTAAAGATTAAATATTATTAAATATCTACTACTTATGTTTAATTATAATCAGTGATACGATTATTCTTCTAATTACAATTTTATTGTTTTCTAAGTATATTAGGTGTTTTCTAAGTCTAATTGACTAATATTATTCAATAGTTATAAATCATTGTAATTAATATTGTAATAATAAACATTGATGAATATTTTGATACTGCTTATACTGTTTTGCTATGCTGACAACTTTTTTTGTTTTAATTAGAAATTGACGTACAAAAACTAAATAGTAGAAAAAAGGTGCATTGCCGACATACTTTATGTTTTTCAAATCTTCAGCTTTGGGGTTTTAGGGGTTTTTCATATTCCTTTTACATACATATATACTACATAAGATCACGACTGTATCCCATAAGGGGTAGTCAGAGACTGGGCACTCGCTGCAAAAACAGATGACTGCCACAATCCACGTTTCACCTAAACAATATAATGCACTTGGTGTGATAGGTGGTGAGCCCATCGCCACCATGCGCTGTTGGGTGCACAGTGCAGTTTAATTCCTTACTCGCCATTTACGAGATCCATTGCATGAGGATGAAGTGGTAGTATTCTTTTAACGAGCCGCCACCACACGGCTTATTCCTTATTCCTTTTAGGGGGAAAAAGTTCAAGTGTTAGCGCGGTGTTGTGTCGCGGTGTTTTCTGCAAGGGCAACAATGCAAATTGAAGAAATTGACGTAATTATGTCTCTAGGTTATATTGCCGCGCTCGCGTTTCTGAATTTTTATGACGAAAGTCTCGAAGTAATTGTATTCTAGTCGCAGTATTAAACAATGGTGTAGGTTTATGGTGTTGATAACTAGGAAGGAATGCTAAAGTTGTAAGGAGTTAGTGTGATAATGCCGTTTTTGAATAAGGAAAAATCGTCACTATTTATAGAAACTGAAAGAAAATTTTAAAATACGTTGGTGTACCGTGTAAAGATGTAGTTTATTTCCAACAGTAGTTCCGATATAGGAGATTGCAGATTATTTTAGCAGAGATTATCCCTAGGTTCTAACAGAATAGTGAATTTTTATTGAATTTACTTAAATTATGTACATAGTACTTGTGGCGGATCTGCCACAATTCTAAAAAAACGTTTTATTACAGGCATCTTTTTTGTTTATTCTTCTTTTTTAAATTAGTTGTACTCGTTTAATTCTTTTATTTTATGAAATTAAATTCATTCTCAATTGTTCGATTTTATCAAATAAGTCGAACTAGCATTGGCTTTATCATAAAAGAAATAATAGCAGTATTTTAGATATTATTTTGAGAAACTGTGTCGCTGTTATGTTTTCATTGATGAAGTTCTAAAATATACAGTGATTAAAAATATCTCAGGTGAACGATTACCTCGACTCGTCACTCTATCCAGCTCCTGTTTATTTTCACATTGTGTCATGGGTTTTGTACTACTATTTTTTTTATCGCTGTAAACGCAAAAATGCTTCTCTAATTTGAAAATAACCAGCAAGAACTCAAGGGGCAGATTTTTTTTAATTATTTTAAAGTATCAAATAACATAAATGTGGTTTCATTTAAACTGGTTATGTCGCCATAACCCTATTTACTACTTCGAAACCGAAACTTGTACTGCAGTGGAAACTGTATTGTTCTAACCACATATAGATATATAAAATTTAACGTTGCAAATAAAAAGTTAAAAGCGGAGCTATGGAAAGAGAGATTATGTTTATTACAATACAAACGTCGATTTTTATTGAAGATTTATTGTTCAAAGTTAATAGTCCAGGGATAGGATAACACTAGTTACACTTTTATGGCCATGCAATAATAAAACTAACACGAGTGTTTCATGCACTTTATTGCTTCACAGATATTATTCTCCATAAAATCTCAAACAACCACGTTTATAACGACGAAACGAGCGGCACCCTGGCAGAGTTAACCGTAGTCTACGAGGCACTGAGAGACAGGAATCACAGATTGATAGAGCTTAGAAGATAAAAGGATTTCAATACAAAAAGCTAGAAGGTGGCGGACGTGGCGAAGGCGCCGGACGAGCGAGACGGGGATGAAAGGCGCCTAGGGCCGCCTCATTCGTAGACGATGGCCTTTCCTCCCGAACGCGTAGTTGTGGTATGCGCCAAGCCGCGCAAGCTGCTGTCAAGGCGTGCCTGTTCAGCACCCAGTATGCGGCGGCATTCAGTGCTGAGTGAGCATGACCGAGTAGCAGAGCGTATTGCGCTATTAAAATCGGCGCATGTATTCCAAAAGCACTGGATATCACTATAGCTGCATGAGGGCACCAGCACGCGGCGAAGATTGCACCGATCGCAATAAGAACATTACCAAGACGCCGTCTGGATCGCAGCGTCGATGTTTGTGGTTGTGGTCCCAGTAGACTTGGCTGGAGTTTCTTCTTGTTTCTAATGTCACCTACGTCGACTGCGTCTCGGCGTTCCCTTGGCCCGACACCGGCGACGATAATCACGTGGGTCGGTCGCCGAATTAGCGGTACAGGTAGAGGTAATTCTCCATGAGCTGCTCTTGCTGTTAGTGAGAGCGCTGTTAGCTTGACTCGAACAGCCCAGTGACAGCGAGTCACTGCTATAACTGGAATGCAGTAGGTCACGACGGCGTGTGCTGCTGCCAGTGGTGGGCATGATACGCACGAAGCGATCACTGCCACTGCACCTACAAAAATAATAAGCTTAGATTTTTTTTTTAGTCGAGAAAGTGACGTGACGTGCAAAACGTTCACCTGATAATAATCGCAACTTCTGCCCATAACAAATGCTGTGTCATCCAGAACATTTTTGTGTGTCACCACACTATGCACGTCACCCAGAGACAACAGTTTTTATGTCTCTTATCCCCAGCTCTCATTACACTAGCCCCCCGCGTCCTTCAGAGCGAACCACGATTAATGTTTGTATTTTAAACTAGTACTTCACGGTAGAATAACTGAACCTGCGGTGGTACCTAGACGGATTCCTGCATAGAAATCCTACTACCAGTAAAACAGAAACTCTTTTTTTTGTTTTATAGTTTAGGCTAATGTTAAAAAACATAAAGAAAGTTCCATAAGAAGTTTCAACTAACCACAGATATCTTACATAAAGACACAAAAATATTTTGTATGTACACTGGTTTGACGTTAGTCTTCAAGCCCGGTTTTTAAGAAGCTGTCATAGTGCCGTAAGTATATTTTATACTAAAGAATCTCCTCAGTAATAAGATCAGTGGTATGCTCAGATGTCAGAGACACGAAGATAAACCAATCGTATGTCCAATGAAAATATTGTCTACAAATTGAATTCCAACTCTTGACCCACTTTTTACTATTTGCTATGCACTTATATATGGGCTTTATTGTGTGTGTTTTTTTAACACAGTATAGTTCAGTTGTAGACAAAATATTTTCTTTCATTTTATTATATATTTTTAATCTTTTTGTATAAATAAATTCTATAGCAAAAATGTATGTTATATGAAATAAATAAAAAAAATTCGGAGGTACCTTAGTATTTTTATTTTCTAGTCAGAGGGATTTCATTATAAACGGTGGTAGTTTCATCATCATCATCATTTCAGCCTATCACTAGTCCACTGCTGAACATAGGCCTCCCCCATAGATTACCACAAAAGTTGTAGCTCTCATTTTGGGAGGATTTTGCCATAGTTGCCACGCTTGGCAGGAGGGTTGGCAACCGCAGTTAATTTATTCAGATGTTCCAGGAGATGCTGCTGCCCATCTTCTGATTTATATTTTCCCTCTGTCGACTTTTACGACACCCACGGGATGAGATGGGGTGGTAGATTCTCTTAAGCCGCTACCACACGGCTGGTGGAAGTTTATAATAAGTTAATTTAAAAAATTAAAAATCTTATTTATTTAAATTTTAGCACCCTTAATACTTACCCAGCATAAACGCTGCAACCCACACTGCGCCTACCGCCACATATGGACGAGCACACAGCGAGTTCCCACGTCCTCGCAGTACTGCCCCACACCGGTCTGTTGCCATTGCGACTATCGATAGCGTGCTTGCTGCCACAGGGAAAGACTGCAATAAATTCAAAAATCAAACGTTAATTTAGCCTCATCCTTAAAATGGTTTTGAACAGCTATATAATATTTAAAATAACGATAAAATATTAAGTACTGATACGTTAATTGCGTTACGTTGGTTATTATATCCCATGCAGGAATCCGTCTAGGTAGGTACCACCCCAGGGCCAGTTATTCTGCTGTGAAGCAGTACTAGCGTAACCACTGCGCATATATGACGGGCGCAGTGTGGTGTCACAGAAATGTTCTGGGTGAAACAGCATTTGTTATGGGCATACGTTGCACTTACCATCAGGTGAACGTTCTGCTCGTTCCGTCAACTTATCAAATAAAAAAAACCGTAGTATGATCGTATTGCGACGGTACAAAAAACCTGCCTCCCATCTCATTCTGTAGTTGTAAGAGACGACTAATAAAAATGGTGAGAAATTGCCGGGCTATCCATACTAGACTTAAAATACACCGACCGGTAACTGGCAGGAGTAGATAAGATGCGTGGTGTCTGGTAATGCGGTCACGAACCGGCATGTTACAGCAATTCTTCCCTTCTTGGGATACTCTTGGTAGCTTAGAGGCTGGAAGTTAGAATCAAAAATCGTATTTTACGTCCTTTTTGTTTTTGACGTTTCATTTCTATTCGACGCGAGTTATATAAAATCCACGATGACATAATATTGATAAATCTATTACAACAATAGTCATAGTAATAATAATGGGTTGTAAACTAAATTAAAAAATCTTATATGATCATCATAATCATCATTTCAGCCTATCTTAGACCACTGTTGAGCATATGCCTCCCCCTTAGATTGCTACAAATCAGGTCCAGAGCCACCTGCATCCATCGACTTCCCGTAATAACCATGTAGTGGCGCCTTACACAGCGTTTGCCGGTACGAGGTTGCCACACGCGAACTTTTCCTTCCCAACCGTTATCGGTTCCACGAGCTATATGGCCGGTCCATTGCCACTTCAGCTTGCTAATACTTAGGGCTATATTTTATCACGCTGAGAAACTCCGAGCATAGTCCTTTCACAGCTCGCTGAGCGACTCTGAGCTTCAGGGACTTATTACACCTTATATGATGTATCTGTATATGTGATTTTTGCTAAAAATTATTGTAAGCTCACTTCTATATAATGTGTCACGTGGCATGGAAGGTGATGTACCCTCGCAGCGCGGGTCGCAGCCAGAGGTGCACTTGCCGCGCATACTAATAGATCTGCAGCACATGCGCTCAACAGTTGCGGTGTTCGCAATCGTGAAGCACCACCAGAGGCTAGGGCTGCCATTAGACTGACATTGCCTGCAAAGAAATAATAATTAAAAGGGTATATCATTCAATCTCTGAAAATAAAATCATTTAATTTATTTTAAGTAGTGTCAGAAAATAACTTGCTAAAATGATATTGTAGATTAACCATCTCGAATGTGCCACACTTAAAATAGTCACGCCACACTTATTCAATTTCAAAGAAGAAGAAATATTCCTTTTTTACTTTGTAAAAATATACACTTTTTCAGAAACAAGTCCGTATTTCACTTATTTTTTTTTAGTGACGAGACAAGCAATACTTTCACCTGATGGTAAGTGAAACGTCTGCCCATAACAAATTCTGTGTCAGCCAGAATATTTATGTACCACACTGCGCCCAGGAGACTTCGTTTTCTTTTTATTCTTAAGTATCATATGCCTACTAATTAAACTAGCTTTTAGTGCCTGTCATACCGAAACACAGTTATGTTTGCACACTATTTCTTTATGGCAGAATATCTGGCCCTGGGGTGAACTGGTGTCTTAGACAATGTATTTTGCACTGAAAACACACGATCGTACACGCCACTACAGCGCAAACACTTCACCACGCGTGTGACAAACTCCCCTACCGCAATAGCATTATTCTGGGACAGGACCTGAACAGTAAAAAAAAACAAAAGTCATTTACATACATTGAAATGCCATAAACTGAACGCTTCTCGCAGCACGGACAACATGTGCTAAAATAATTCTCTCCAATTCTCAAAAAATAGGGAAAACAGAACCAATGAATAAAAAAGTATATTTCTAAATACTTCCTGTATAATCCCTTAAGAAATATACTTTTTACCGTCTACGTGCCATGTTAGCTATTGTATTTTAAAACTGACTTAAATTACATATTGCATCACTAAATCAAATTATTCTAGGCTAATATTATGTAATAGTTTGTAAATACCATATAACTCTAAAGAAGAGGAAATAATAAATTGAAAAATGAAACACATTTTTAGGTATTCTACATAAAGCGTTGAGAGCGATGACTTTTTGTATTTTTGTATGTTATACTTTATATTAAACAAAAAAAAAACAAAAAAAGGGATGGCTTCACTTAATCATAAAGAATGATTGCTGTCAGCACATTTTGCTGTTCATCTCAGAAGACTTGAACGAATTCCAAAATTGCCATCGCGTGGAATAATGCCAGCAATGCTAACAGAGATACGAAGAAATCTTTGCAAGTGAATTATGACTTGTGTTAGAAACAAACGATGTGACGTAACAATTCCACAAGATAGTTCACATTAACAATTATTTAATATCCCCAAATTATTTATTTATCTCAATTGAAAACAAATTTGAGGCCGAGTGTGTTACAAATATAAAAAATTGCATGTGACAGAAGAAAATTACCTATCGTTATTTACAAGAAAGAAACAAATGAACGAAAACTACATACACCTAATAATACAAACATATAGCTGAAGTGAATTTAGTATCTTCTATTTTAATAAGAAATAAATATTACGGTCATACGTCGACGTCACATGCGACGATGTTGCTGCGGGAATTAAAGTCAAAAAAAGCGTGGGCCATAGATTCATTTCTCGAACGATACTAATTGCATCCTTTGAGGTTACTAGGTGTGGTTGGTGGTGACCTTTTATTCATTCATTATTACTAGAAGTAGTATTTATAAATAGTTATAGAAGATAGTTTCAATTATTTTTTATATAAATTTAACTCAACAGAAAGACAAGTGATTTTCGCTCAACGCAAAGTAACACAAAATAATTTATCTTTGTTTTAATTAATTGATCTTTGTCAAATAGAAATGTATTATTATAAATAATGTACTGTAATATGATATATTATTGAATTTATTTAGTTTGTATTGACGAAATTATGTAAGTGTAATTTGAGTTATTTTTTTTATGTTTGGATATTATTTAATTGTTTTATGACTTTTGGTAACTGATTATAAATTTTGGCTCCCTCATACATATTACTTATTTTACCATAATTTGTGCGAGACTTTTGTAGATAAATATCATTATTACTTCGATATATAATACTATTCTGTTTTTATTTAAATTTTTTACAATATAAATGAGGTAGTTTCTGTATCTTATTTAAAGTATTTCACAAGCTATATATAACGAGATACGGGTTTTATAATTATGTCCATGCAATGATAGAATAAAATTTCAGTTGTGTTTCTATTAGTTTTAAATCTCCCATTCAAATAATATTGTAGATCATAAATGGTCCTACAAAACCTCTTTCCCTATTATTTAAATTTCTGTCGCGTGCGACGTCCGTCCGTGATATATAATTGTGCGCTTAGTTCTACATACCGTTAAATATTATTTGTATATGTACAATATATATTCACTCGCCGTGTGTTAATTAACTGCGGTTGCCAATCCGCCTGCCAAGCATGGCAACTATGGCAAAATCCCCCAAAAATTAGAGCTACAATCTTTATGGCAATCTATGGGGGTGGCCTATGTTCAGCAGTAGACTAGTGAAAGGCTGAAATGAATATATATTCAACTACTCACCAATGATACCGATAATGGCCACAAACACGTACAGAACTATGAGCACAGCGAGATGCTCCTGCGCTTGTGTTTCCTCAGCCGTACCCTCTTCACTGGCGTTACCGTACATCACGCTACATCACTGGCCACTAAAAGAAAAAAAATATGAAACTCCTCATCAAGCCATGATGGTTTACCATTGGCCGATTAGAAAAAAAAAACATGGAAGCTGTCCTCAAGCTCCTCCGTTAGGAAGGTTTGATAACGAAGGTCAAACATTCCTAATGAACGATTGCGGCTGTAGCGACATTTTATGATTAACAATCAGAAGTTGACAGATTTACTCGATAAGTAGTGGGGAAAATACAAAGCCACTTGTCGACTGCGTGGCCTGGTGGAACCTTGAGACTTCTATGTCGCAGGTCCTTGGTTCGAATCCGCGAATCGAAACATTTGTGCAAAAACACAAATTGTTGGTTTTCGATTCTGGTTGTGTAGTGCATGTGAAATTTACGTGTTTCGTAAAATCGTAAAGGTCGTTTTGGATCTTCATCTTACTAATGTTGATTGATAAAGTTTAAACCTTGCCTTGCTGAAATCAATATATAAGGATGACAAAAATCGTAATTTCTAGGCACAAAAACAATTCCTTCCACAGTGTTAAAGGCAGCTGACGTATTCATAGCTATTCCAGAATTACACTGAGAGATTGACACTCGCAATGCTAGGACAGCTACCAGTAATGGTGGAGGCAGTGCGATGGTGGTGCAAATAAATTTTTCGCCCCATCTCTTCCTATGCTGCCTCCACTCCTCTTCTGCCATCTCATCATCCTATGGGTGTTATATAAATTGACTGATTGAAATGCCCTAAAAATATTATGGTTTCCGATAGGTGGTAGAAGCAAATCTCGAAAAATACCAGGTCGGTTACGGTACTGCTCTTACTGATCATCAATGAGCCCGTCAAGCTTGGTGGCAGAGGCAACATACTCGTCTTTGGGTTCTCCCCCGTGCCGAAAGCCTAGACTCTTACAATACCCACGAGATGAGACGGGCCTAAATCATATCGGGGATCTTCCTCCATTCCTTTTTAAGTTTTTTAACGATTTTCTAACACTAACATTTTTCTGTACATTAAGCGCGTATTAGGCTTGAAACCCAAGGATTTGTGTTTTTGGGTACATGCTGACTCCCGCTAGGACTCAAACTAAAGACCAGCGGCGTAGAAGCCGAAGTCAAATTCAAGTCAAAATTTCTTTAATGAAGGAAAGAAAGCTAATTTAGTAAAATCCCCATGAAAAAATATAAAATGGTGTATATTATCTAGTTTTGAAGAGCACCGCCCGCCATGGCCACAGTAGCGTGCACGAGCAAACTAATACCGCCACCGGGTGCCGCCACCAGATGCTCTCCACCACTAAAACACTACCACTAGGCAAAATAAACCACTAAAGTCGAGACCTCGACACGTGTTCGGCGGCGGACTGTTGTAGCGTCAATATCACTCGTAGAGACAATATCAGGTCCCGGTGACGGATTTTTGTTTTTCATGCGGATCTTAGCAAATTAACTTTTATTCCTTCATAATAATAGATTTCAGAAAAGTAACGCCCGATTCCATTAAAATTATTGTTTAAAGTTACTAGTATTGTATAAAAACAAAAACTAAAAATCATTATCGTATATAAAATCATGAATTTAAAAGCTCAATTTTGTACCAAACAAGTACGAGTATATTGCACCCTACAATTTGTTGTATCGTTTTTACTTGATGGGAGGCAATTTATTTTGCATTTTCTTTTTCCCATTTTTTCATATCGCTTGTTTTTTATTCCCGTATTTTATTCCACCTAAATAATTTAAGGGAATGAGTTTTTGCCAGATAAGTGGCATTGATATGAATCTATCTCTTGAGATAGGAGTCATCAGTCATTATTACGGTGTCAATCACTTTTGGTAGAAATTCTCATGCATGTCCTTCTAAATACATTTAAGGTCATGCACTACAATCTAATTTACTAAAAGTAACAGCCTATGAATGTCCCACTGTTGAACAAAGGCCACCTATCATTTCTGAGAGGGTTATTAATTCGGGAAGAGTCCGCCACTTTGCTCCAATTCGGGTTAGCCGACTTCACATGTCCCAGAATTTTTTATACCTCAGACATGCAGGCTTCCTCACGATGTTTTCCTTCACCGCTGAGCACGTGATGAAACTACAATTAAAATTGAAGATCAATTTTAGATGTGCCGGCATCGGGAATCGAACTCAGGTTACTCGCATACTATTAAATTTAAGGCGACCGCCCGCTCCCTGAGCTACCGCTTCTCTAATTTTGCTCAATCATTTAAACGGTTAGGGCAAGAAATTTTAATACAGGAAATACTTTCCCGTATAATTTATCTAAATAAAAATAAATCTTTGTCCCTTTTCACGTTCTTAACTTGGTATTAGAATGTCGGCTACGACGACCGACGACCTGCACGGTTTTGCGGGAAGTCAATGTATGTAGTATACGAGTAGATAAGGACCGCGTTTTGTGGTAATTTATGAGTATACGAGAGGCCTGTATTCATCAGTGATAGGCTCGATCGATAAATGAAGTATTGTTAGTGCAACAAATAAGCAAACTCATTTTCCAATTTATTATATTAGCTAAGATTGGTACTAGTAAGAATTACGGTTAAGACGTAATTTATAAAATACCATGGTTTGTGTACCCACCATTAATAAAACTAATTACGTAATGATAAGTTTTTTTTAAGCTGATATTGATGTATTCTACTCGTTACAAAATCCAGATATAGAGAGAACCAAACAGATTTCAAAAATAAAAATAATAGCAACAAATGATTTTACGCGAACACTACACATTTAAATGAAACTACTTAAATGAAACTCCGTAAAATTAGTTTCATTTAAATAATAGCAACAGTTTAACAAAACAAATATGTACTTCATCGTTTAAATTTTTGATAAAAATAGTTCCAACTAATGTATTTTTTTATTACTTTCATTACACTCTAGAGATTTCGTCTATCCGCGCTTCGGTACAATGTATAAAACATATTTATAGAGATATTTTCAATCCAAAATTTTAAATAATTCCGCCGTTTCGTTAAGCGCTTTTCGGAAGCATTTGCGTATGTATTTTATATTTACAAATATTTATCATCATCATCATCATCATTTCAGCCTATCACTAGTCCACTGCTGAACATAGGCCTCTCCCACAGATTGCCACAAAAGTTTGTAGCACTCGTTTGGGGGGATGTTGCCATCGTTGCCATGCTTGGCAGGCGGGTTGGCAACCGGAGTTTATTTATTCAGATGTTCCAGGAAGATACTGCTGCCTATCTGGTTTATATTTTCCTTCTGTCGACTTTTACGACACCCACGGGATGACATGGGGTGGCAGATTCTCTTAAGCCGTTATCACACATATTATATACATCATTATTATTTTACATATTATTACACGTTTTTATTAATTATTATAATTCATCTAACGTCACCAATCCGCACCGGAGCAGCGTGGCGGAGTCTACCTAGCTCCAAAACCCTCCCAGAAATGAGAGGAGGTCTGTGCTCAGCAGTGGGACCTTTATATGCTGAAACTTTTATGTAACGTCGTCGAAACAATTTTGCTATATATTATTTAATTACTCAACTCTGTTCGCAGACATATAGAAATAAATTGTAGAGAAAGTATTATATTTAATACTAGCTGATGCCCGTGACTACGTCCACTTGGATTTATAAAAAGTTTTTAAAAATACGGTAGCGATTATTTGATTTTCCTTTGTGCCGATATCGTCAAGATCGGTTTAGCGGTTGAACCGTGAAAAGGTAACAAACAAAGGGACAGGAAGAGTTACTTTCGTATTTACAATATAAGTATGGATAGTACGTATTTAATAAAAAAAAAACTAGTGATTTACCTAATAAAACTACTCGAAAAAAATATAAATACATAAGTTTTTTTTTTATTGTAACAAGTGATGAAACGAGCAAACCGTTCACCTGATGGAAAGTGCAACGTCTGCCCATAACAAATGCTGTGTCACTCAGAAAATTTCTGTGTGACACCACACTATGCCCATCACCTTGTGACATAAGTTCTTAAGTCTCATATGCCCAGTAATTACGCTAGCTCACAGTACCCTTCAAACCGAAACACGGTAATGTTTACACACTACTGCTTCACGGCAGAATAACTAGCCCTGGGGTGGTACCTACCTAGACGGATTCCTGCATAGGAATCCTACCACATCCTTATGTCTCAGGGTGATGAGCACAGTGTGGTGTCACACATAAATTTTCTGGGTGACACGGCATTTGTTATGGACAGACTTTGCACTTGCCATCAGGTGAACGTTTTGCTCGTTTCATCACTTAATCCTATAAAAAAAATGTTAATTTTAGAGATTTTGGATTAAAAATAACTACAAGCTATTCCTAAATATATCCATTGCTACAAGCACAATTACCTATTTCAACGGTTTTAAATTACTTCTCGTAGCAAGATATCGTAGTATGTTTAAACGTCGGCCCTTTCCAAACATGTCGTCGTCGTTTCAGCCTATCATAAGTCCACTGCTGAACATAGGCCTCCCTCATAGATCGCCACAAAAGTTTGTAGCTCCCATTTTGGGGGGATTTTGCCATAGTTGCGACGCTTGGGTTGGCAACTGCAGTTTATTTATTTAGATGTTTCAGGAAAATGCTGCTGTCCATCTCCTGGTTTTAATTTTCCTTCTGTCGACTTTTACGACACCCACGGGATGAGATGGGGTCGTAGATTCTCCTAAGCCGCTACCACACGGCTTCCAAACATGTATTAACAATTATTTTTAAACTTTCCGGCCCGGCTTCGTCTGGTTAAAATTATGTTTTCACAGTGATGAATGATACTTAATAAATACATTAGGAAAGGAAAAAAAATTGTATCCGTATAACTTTTTCCCGACTTGTTTCACTAACAATACCATTAATGCTCAGCCGCTATAAGAGTGAGAGAAATTTTTAATACGTATAAATCTTCCTAAGTCGATACGCGTCCCGCAAAGAAGGCACCTACCTCTTTCCTACCGAGGTGTCGTAAGAGGCGACTAAGGTATTGTACGGACAGCCTTTATTCCTGCAAAATAATACCATAATATGCTATACTGCTTGTGGAAATGCAAAGGGGAGTAAGTACTAAAATAAGCTACTACTACCTTGAGTTCCCATGACTTTATATTATAATGTACGAGTATATATCTTAAATAGCATGTGCTCCAAATATAGCCACATAATACACGTTATATGCTTTCATGCGTGTGTCGCTTATCATATTATAGTCTATTTTATTGCCCAATAATTTCGTATTTCAGGTATGCAATGCACAGATAATAAATAATTCGATAAATACTATGCTAAATAGATAAAAATAAGTGTAATAATGAGAGTTTAACTAAGAACGTCGGCTGACGCGATGACACATGCCTACGAAATTACGTATGGAATTTGACTTAATAATAATTAAACTTCGCCATTTGTAATAAAAAAATGTGGTTTTGAATTAGCAAGATTTAATTTAACCTATTTTTTTATTATTTAATATATTTAGCATTTCTTAAACGGTTTGCATCAGTCTTTTTTCATTCGAAAGGATATTATTAATATGGTCACATATACATTTGGTTAAGATCTTTTAATGCTCTTTGAAAATAATCCTCATAAATCCGTATTTTGATTCATAATGAGTTCAAATAGTTCGTTAGTCAATTTTAAAAAAAAATTAAGGTAAATTTGCTACATTAAGCAAATACTCACCTCTCAGATAATCCAAATAGAGCTCTCGTCATTTAATTTTCCAGTTCATTCAGTTACAATGCAGAAATATTTGAGAAATATCCCAATAAGATGCACTAATCTTAAAACATATTTATGACGTGACACTTTTATTAAAAAGCTCGGTGTATAATAAATGTATGAAAATATTCAGTTACGGTTTCTAAAAAACACGAAAAATAGAATTTAAGAAAGGGTATTATACTATTTACACTTAGCTATTAACACTATCACATAAAAATAAATAATTAAAAAAATAACATACTACTCCACTTGTTGATGAATGCAAACATCACGTAGTTCTCTATAATAGAACGGGCTGACGTCTACAGCGTACCAACGTCACGGCCACACTGAAGGAAAAGTCTTAGAAAGCACAGCGTTTGTAAAATTTTCCCAACAACTATTCCTATTTCGGACAGCCCCTGCGTTACGTAATATAGCAAATACGCGTTAACGAGCGTTAAATTGTTGACCCTTTGCAAGACGCGTTTTTTTATGCGTTCGCCAAGTAATCAGCACACTACTGCCTTACGGCAGAATATTGTATACAATGCCTATCCACAAATTAAGTCACTAATGTATGCAATGCCGTTAAATATATTTTTAACTATGTCAAATCGTTTTCTCATGTACGAGTAAGTTATAATACTTATGAGAAATAAAGATTCTTTAACCTGAAAATATCGGGCAATTCGTTGGTACCTACCTAGATACACTGCAAACGAATACTACAGTAAAGTATGAATATATACCACCAGTACAGTATAAATATGAAGATATATCGTTTGAAAAAAAAATCTCTTTTCTGACGCAAGACATAGTAAAAACTAAATTAAAACAAAAAGAAAATACAACCTCAATATTTTTTTTATTGAAAAGGGTGACGAGACGAGCCACACGTTCATCTGATTGTAAGGGGAACGTTTGCCCATAACAAATGCTGCGACACCCAGAATATTTCTTTGTGATACCACACTGCTCGCGTCACCCTGAGACATCAGTTCTTAAGTTTCATATGCCCAGTGATTACACAAGCTCTCAGTGCCCTTCAAACCGAAACACGGTAATGATTGCACACTACTGCTGCAAGGCAGAATAAATGGCCCTGGGGTGGTACTTACCTAGATGGATTCCTGCATAGGAATCCTATCACAAGTAGACGTGATTTACAATTATTAAGAAAAAAGTGAAGTTTAAAAATATGTGTTGCATAAAAATCGTCTTATCCCGCGGTTGTCGTAAGAGACAACTACGAGTACATGAAATGACTAGAAATATATCATGGCTTCCGATTGGTAACTGTCTTGTGTCGGTATTTAAAAAAGTTATGGAACGAACATGTACAAATCGATGCCTAGTAAAGTCTGCCCCATTTGATCTTGTGGGTTTCGACTCATTGGGGACGTGGGCGTCGACTGAGAGAAATGCCAGGACACTTCTATGGCTTCCGACGGATGGAATAATCATCTGACATACACTAACCGGTGATGGGCAACTACGTCAAAGGTGCGAGGAGTCTAGTACAGCGATCACTCACCCTAGATCAAATCTTTCCTTCGAGAGAGAGGCCTATGTCCAGCTGTGAACTATTAAAAGGTTAATTGTTATTACGATGACGGTTAAAACCAAGATTCGTATATAGTTCAAATCTAAATATCAAAACTTAATCACTTTTTTTTATTTCATAAAAGTGACGGTACGAGCACAGCGTTCACCTGATGGTAAGTGCAACGTCTGCCCATAATGCTATGTCACTCAGAACATTTCTGTGTGACACCACACTGCGCCCGTCATCCGGAGATATCAGTTCTTAAGTCTCATATGCCCAGTGATTACGCTAGCTCTCAGTGACCTTCAAACCGAAACACAGTAATGTTTTGCAAAGTACTGCTTCACGACAGAATAACCTATAACCCTAGGGTGGTACCTACCTAGACGGATTCCTGCATAGAAATCCTACCACCAGTAAATAAAAAATATATATATATAATATATCATAAATGTAAAACGACTCGTCGCGACACGACACCAAGGATGACAGCACTGCGAAGTCCGCTTCGATTATTGTTGAGGTGTGCGTCTGTGTCAGTGCGTTAGTTTCTGTCTTATGCTGTGGTGGATTGGCAGAGAATGTCAATGCCAACAGGCATTAAGTCCGCCCATTGTATCATTTTAAGGTAAAACAGTAAAGCTTAAATAAATAATACCACATATAAATATATGTTTTATGTTAAATACATATTCAGTGATTGCTGAATATTTGATTTTATTATAAACTAATAGAAATCATGGACCGGTGACCAGTGAACTAATTGTACAGTGACTATGGGCTATAGTAACGATTTATTACTTTAGTACTTTAGCGACCGCGTGGCCTAGTGGTCAGAGTACCTGACTTCTAAGCCGCAGGTCCTGGGTTCGAATCCCAGCCGGAGCCAACATTTGTGCTAAAACATAAATTGTTGGTTTTCGGGTCTGGTTGTGTTGTGATTGTCCCCGTGTTTCTGACACTGGATCCTAGCCTACCTCCGATCTTATCGTATCAGCGTTACATCGGGCGCGGGTAGTTTGGTACGAGTGAGTGCCTCTGTGTTTGCGCGTACACTTGTGGCACTATAATATCTCCTGCGCAGTTGATGGCTCTCGACAGTAGTCGGCAGTTGTTGCCGTGGTTGAAATCGGCTAGGAGAACATCACTTTAGCGAACTTTTATTTAATACAATGTAAATGTTTTAGTTTCATATTTCGATTAGTGGAAAATATAATATTTTCTACACACATTTTTTTAAGAAAAGGTGATAATTCTGAAGTATTGCATTTCACTTGCTTATTGTTCCTGGTTTCACTTTTCTTGTACACTAATCGTAAGCGCATTCCCGCCTTTGTACCACTTTTTTATCATATTGCACGAACGGAGAAGTGTGAGATTTGCCATAAATAAATTGATATGGAGGAGTGGAAAAAAACTAAACCCAGGGCCAGTTATTCTGCCGTAAAACAATAATGTGCAAACATACTGTGTTTCGGTTTGAAGGTCACTGAGAGCTAGCGTAATCACTGGGCATATGAGACTTAAGAACTGATGTCTCATGGTGACGGGCGCATTGTGGTGTCACACTGTTCTGGGTGACACAGCCTTTGATAACGTTAACGTTTTGCTCGTTCCGTCACTTGTATCAAAACAAAAAAAAACGCATTTGATACTTTTTTACTATTAATAAATACAAAATTGAGAATTTATATAAACTAGTACTTTTAGCTTTGGAACTATGTTTTATAATTTTTGTGTGGAAGGGAATGAAACTTCTTTGGCGCGATGAGAGTATAATTTCAAGGTCGAATTTGAGCGCAGCGTTTTCTTGCATAGTATCTGTTATTCATAATTATTATTTTTTGATTCATAATTACTGTTTTTATATTGTTTAGTAAAACTAATTTAACGGATTTTATTTAAATTTTTTTCAACTTATGGCTAAGCGTAAATAAGTAGTCAAAATTAGGTGAATAAAATCCATAAAATATTTTTTTCTTATATGTAAAATATTCGCGTAAATATAAGAAATCATTATGTTTATATACTGAGCATTTATTTTACCTCTAATTTTTCTGTCAATTCAAGTTAAATTAAA
Organism: Luehdorfia chinensis; assembly: GCA_019845155.1. Taxonomy (NCBI): domain Eukaryota; kingdom Metazoa; phylum Arthropoda; class Insecta; order Lepidoptera; family Papilionidae; genus Luehdorfia; species Luehdorfia chinensis. The sequence goes on along the minus strand of JAHVAK010000206.1, from coordinate 3,664,535 downwards.
TGTTTATTTATTTTAATTTTAATAAAATTTCTAACATATATGTTTTACGTCTGTCACGTGTACTGAATTGCATGCACTCTTTTTTATACCTAAACTAGCTAAATTCTATGATTACGTCCGCGTGGATTTATTAAAAATACCTCCTAAAGAAAAGAAAAAAAACAAAAAAAAAAAACAGGAGATGGGCAGCAGCATCGTCCTGGAACATCTGAATAAATAAACTGCGGTTGCCAACCCGCCTGCCAAGCGTGGCAACTATGGCAAAATCCCCCCAAAATGAGAGCTCCAAACTTTTGTGGCAATCTATGGGAGAGGCCTATGTTCAGCAGTGAACTGGTGATAGGCTGAAACGACGACCTCCCAAAGTACCTAAAAATACCTAAAAGTCCTATTTTCGTCTACAGGTTGCAAGCTAACTCTGTGCCGAATGTCAAGGTCAAGGAGCCATGAAAAAGCAATGAACAGACAGAGGGACACTGAGAGTTACTTTCGCAGTTATAATATTAGTATGGATACCTAAGTTCACCGAGCACTTAGTAAAAAATAGGAATTACTTGCTCGTAAAGCCTGCGTAGCGCAAAAATAACATATTTGTAAGTAAATATTGATAGTTATAGGTTATATAATCAGACGATACTTTGCGGAAATCCATTATAATTAAAGAAAGAAAGTTGTTTTGCTAAAATCCCCATGTAAAATTTAAAATCGTGTGCAAACTAATACCGCCAAAGGTAATCGCCACCAGATACACGACTACGACAGACAACCGTCTCCGTGGTCGTCTGTCGTAGAGCCAACCTCAAAACATCGCATCATCAGCCTCGTTTTGAGGTGAAACACGTTTTTTTTTTATCATAAAGTGACCAGGCGACCAAACGTTCACCCGATGGTAAGTGCAACGTCTGCCCATAACAGATGATGTGTTACTCAAAATATTTCTGTATAGCGCTATATACACTGCGCCCGTCACCCTGAGACATAAGTTATTAAGTCTCATATGCACTAGCTCTCAGTGTCCTTCAGACCGAAACACAGTAATGTTCGCACACTACTGCTTCAAGGCAGGAATGTGCGAACATTGCTGCGGTGTCGTGTTCTCGACTTCACTGGCGTGAATATACCGGCAATAGTGTTGTAGTGGTGGATGGTATTTTGTGGAGATATTCGGTGGCGGTTTATTTTGCTTGAGCACGCTATTGTGGGAGGGCGGGCGGTGCTTTCCGAAACTTGCTAACAGACACCATTTAAAATTTTGCATGCGGATCTTTGCGATTTCACTTTCTTTCTTTCATTAATAGTTATGTTTTAGTGTTAACCGTTATTAAGTATTTCTAAGATACATACAATTAATTGACATAAATTATTAACGCAGTTGAGTATGTCTGTCATAATTGGCCATTAGGTAAGTGGACAGTGCAATTATGGCGAAATGCCGATTAAGAATATTGAGTCAATTAATTATTTTGAAGATTGATTAAAATAACACCAGAATAATAACAGCTTACAACGTTAATCGTGAAAGAAAACGTCGAATTTTGAGTTACAGTTACTAACGAGAACATAGTGGCCTACAGACCCATCGATCCCCTAAATGGTGAAGAATCAAGGTGGGTAGTCACTCCAGAGGACTAAGTGGGAATGACCTATAGCCAGTCATTAGTTATCCGGTTCTCAACACTTACCATACTGAAACGCAGCAGCGTTATGCGTTATGACGGATTGGTGACGCACCTCAAACGCTCATATTTTTTAACGGAATTAAGTGACGAATAAATAGTTCACCTGATGGTAAGTTTTCTTTATTGGATAAAGTGATGAAACGAGCAAAACTTTCACCTGATGGTAAGTGCAACGTCTGCCTATAACAAATGCTGTTACCCAGAACATTTCTGTGTGACACCACACTGCGCCCGTCATCCTGAGACATCAGTTCTAAAATCTCATATGCCAAGTGATTACACAAGCTCTGTGCCTTTCAGGCATAGTACAAAAGTATAGTGTTTGCGCACAATTGCTTTACGGCAGAATAACTGGCCCGGGGGTGGTACCCACCCAGACGGATTCGTGCATAGATATCCTAACACATATGTAACATTGGCCAATAATACGAGTAGTTACTTTCTTATCCAGAACTTATGATTTGTATAGCTCAATGTAGCACCGCTCTGTGCTCGTCTCTAATCTCTATAGATATCGGCTCTCAAGTCCCTTATGCCACGTAGTTACACTAGCTACAGTTCCCTTCAAATTGAATGGTCGGATGGCACTTTATTGCTCGATGTCAGAATATTTTTTCTGGTTCTTACAACGCCGATTACGAAGTGTTCGCACAAAATGCAACTGCTCGAGGACAGGCGTAACTATTTAGACACTATTTTCCTGTAAAAATTAATAAAAAAAAAAATATTGAGTGGTCATATTAACCCTGCAGCACAAGCACAGCACAAATACCCTCTTCACGTTCCAAGGATACTTTCTATGTTCCTCATTGTCGGACAAATTACCCAAAAAATACATTCCTTCGACATTCATGCACATTTTACGATAAATCTTTACACTTCTACATTTTCTCCAACTCCCTCACACTGTTTAAAAAACTAGTTGTTAAATACATATTAGATAGTAAGATAAATTAAGTATAATATATTATAATATATATTAGTATAGTAAGATATATTAAGTATAGGATATGGATATGGATAGATAAGTAGTATGAATATAAAACCTAGTTAATTTAGTAATTAGTTATCTCGGCATTATTGTTTAAATTTTAGGTATCAAGTAAAGTTGTTTAATATTAAGCGGTAAGTCACTTGTTTATGCTCCTCTTCTATAGAAATTGTTATTACATTATGGCACTTTAGGTCATTTTGTATTCAGTTTTTTTTTGCCTCAATAAATAAATAAATAATTGGCACTTCGGAGGTACTTACCTAGAAGGATTTCTGCGTGGGAATACTACTTATCTCTCGATGTGTGATAAAAAACTGGTGTATTGTATCACTCATCGTCAATCAAAAAAGTAATTTCATAAAATATTATTTAGGAACAAGGTTCTTTTACTAGGGAGTTCTTGATCTAGTTCCAATGTCCGGCAAATACTTTAGAGTACCGGATAAGCGACCCTGGCCTCCCGAGCTACTGCCGTCTCCTGCTCCTTCCGAGATAGTAGTATCCAACGCATTGTAGTACCTTTTCCAAATTCCCCCTTTTTCATTTCCTACTTCATCCTTTTCCCTTCCTCTCCGCGAAGCCAGTGGTTGCCGTGCCAATGGCTGTGTGTTTAGGGGCGACCGTAGTCGTTAGCGTATGCTCTGGGACCGGGCAAACCCAGAATAAGGGTAGCTTTACCCAAGCATGCAACATAACCCCGTTTGGGTGGACAACATCTTTCCTCGCTACTGGTGGGTACGCAATGGAGAGGAATAAATTTCGTCACGTCTCGTTTCCCAAGAGGACGACGAGATTCTACTAATGTGGTCTGCCTACCCCAAACGGACAGAGGCGTGAATTTATGTATGTGTATGTTGATTGTTATAAACACATTCTATCAGATTTTTTTCTCATTGTTTTTTATTTCAATTCGTTCTTATTTTTAATTTTTTTGTGATTAATTCTTTAGTCTTTCGAAGTACCTATATCATTAGATTATTGAAACGAAAACGACTTTTTCCTTTGTTTTATCAGAGGCCAATCATCTATGACCTACTTTTCACGACCACACGAAGTCTCCTTAGACATTTCGAAATTCTATTTTCTTGCTAGAAATACGATTTTGTTCTTTTTTCATCAGAGTCAGGTCATATGATTGTATCATGCATGTGTGTAGAAAGTGCTAAAAGTATCAAAAGCACACATGTTCCTGACTTCTATCTATTATAATATCATAGTTATATTATTCTTTCATGCCACTGAATGAGGGGCTTACAGACAGATATTATTTGTTTAAGATGTCACTACAAACCTACTTCAACTTCAAGTAAATTAAAAAAAAAAAATTAAAAAACAAAGGTCGGCAACGCTCCCGCGATTTCCTAAATATCAGGTGAGCCGTTGCTCGTTATACAAACAATAAACAAAAAACGATTTAAAAAAATACGTAATCAGATTTAGTTAAAAGAAAAAATACTATAATTATTTTATTGTTGTAATTTAAACTGACATTAAAAACGCATTTTTTAATTATACTACATACATATATTAAATACATATATTAAATATTTAATATATTAAATATTAATTAAAACGGTGCCCGGATTTCTTTATGTTGTTGATTCATTTTTATATCATATATGTTTTTATATGCATTTGCTCAAATAATCGGTCCCGAAACTACTAACTTTAGACCGTACAATATTTATCCTGTGATGGAATCGAACCCCCGGTCAACGCTATGGTTGAAGCCTTTCACTGCACCAACCGAGGCGAGTAATGATACAAAATAATAAAATATTTCTTCAACTGTCTGTTAATGCAATGAATTTTTTATGTCGTGATTTTGACGAAAATTTGTCTAAGCGGTAAAATATTGTTATATTTTTTAAAGATGTAAATACTTTTTAAATTTCTTCCTTTTCTTTGCTAAAAATCTCCCCGGAGTCACGGTTAAAGTAATGATCAGGAATTCAAGTGAATTACCAGGAGTGACATCGTTTCCTCAAACTCAACACAAAGTCGATTCCCTTATATTCCTTAAGCAATAGGTAAAGACAACTCCGCTACGAAATTACCTGAGGGGATTAATTTAAACAAGAAAGCTTTATTTAAATTTCTCGCTGTGGAAACCGCGCGTACGACAAAGTTGAGAACAAAGTTTTTGTCATTCTAAATTATTTATATATAGAAAAAATAGGGATCCCCTCCGGCTTTGCACGGGTAGATAGATATTAGAAAGATTAATTAGTACTTAAAAATAACGTTTTATTTATGGGAACATAAGCCATGAAAGTGTAGTGGCTAAGAGCTTCCTTGTAAACAATATTTGATGTCGTGGTAGCAAAATAAAACGACCACCGCGCACCTCGATGATGCCCAAGTCGCATAAGGCCAGGCGGCGGCGCGGCGTTCAAGAGACAGCGCGACCGCTGCCTTTTTTAAATTTTAAGTTTTTTTTTTTCGTTATTTGATAAAAGTGACGGAACGAGCACAACGTTCACCTGATGGTAAGTGCAACGTCTGCCCATATCAAATGCTGTGTCACCCAGAACATTTCTGTGTGACAGCACACTGCGCCCGTCACAATGAGACATCAGTTCTTAAGTCTTCATATGCCCAGTGAATACTCTAGCTCTCAGTGCCCTTCAAAAAAAAACAGTAATGTTTCACATTACTGTTCCACGGCAGAATAACCGGCCCTGAGGTGGTACCTACGTAGACGGTTGGACTATTTAATTACATCGGGTGCGGGTAGGTTGGGACGAGTGAGTGCCTCTGTGTTTGCGCGTACACTTGTGGCACTATAATATCTCCTGCGCAGTTGATGGCTCTCAACAGTAGTCGGCAGTTGTCGCCGTGGTCGAAATCGGCTAGGAGAACATCACATCAACATCATCATCATCATTTAATTAACAAAATATGTAATTAAAATAACAAACCACTATTCAATTCTTTCGAGTTTACGAAAAATAATATGAGTAGGTACGTAATTAATAGATCTTAGTTTATTCCCTAAGGCGCGGGCGAGCGAAGGACTGTTCGATCACACAACGGCATTTTTCTTACTTTTAGCATTTTTATACCCGTCGTAACTTCTAAACGATAGGTCCGATTCGAATAATTTAAAAAGGAATTTACATGTACATAATCAACCTAGATTATGAAACTATTAAGTAGGATAAGGATTAATATCATGATACAAATGTCATCATCTTTCGATTCTATCCGTGTTTTTATTAACTAATTTGAACAAAAAGCGGTTATTGTGAGTTAACTATAATTGTTGAACATATAGCATCGCGGACTTTTTTGTGAGTAATGATGAGTACTATGAAAATGTAGTACATTATTTTAATTATCATCAATAGATTTCCCAGCTCACGCCAAATAATGACTTTTATTAGTAAATTTTTGATACCTTCAGTTACATCATAGCGGCTTTCGTAGGGATCTCATATTTTTTTTGTAATTAAATACAGCTCATGTTAGCAGCTGATAATGAAGCTGTACATAGGTGAAAGTATTTTTAAAATCGGTTTAGAATTTTTTGAGTTTATTCATTACAACCAAACAAACATACAAAAAATCAAATCTTTTCTCTTTATTATATATATTAGTTTTGATTTCTTTTCTCTAATTGTGCAACTCGTAAATTTGAGTTATACATTAAATCCGTATTGAACTTAAATCTGCAAATCATTGATAGAAAAATTGTTCTTGGTAAAAAGTCATGCCGATTATTTATAAACGTTTTACTGGTGGTAGGGTTTATGTACAGGAATTCGTCTAGATAGGTACCACCGCACTGCCAGTTATTCAGCCTCCAAGCAGTAATGTGCAAACGTATAATTAATGGCCATATGAGTTATGAGAATTGATGTATCAGGGTTGTTAGGGGCTGACGTTGCACTTACAATAAGATAATAGGTTTGCCCGTCTCGTCACTTTCTTCAACAAAAACCGTCATTTATGACTCGTAAATTCGCATTTTTTTCTCTTACATGAAACTCTACAGTAAATTGTAATCCACCCCTGGGGTACAATTTTAGGAATCTTTGCTGAAATTAAATTTACGCCAAACAAAGACTTTGTATCTATTGTGATGATGTGAGATCAAAGAGGCCAGCAATCCAAACCGAAATGATATATTTTATTCTTAAATTGAAATCATAAAATATGTATGATTCAGTAAAGTTTTAAATATTACAATTTTATCTCTAGTCATATATTCGAAAGAAGAAAATAAATGAATGTGTTTACAAGGATAAAAATCGACGACGATAAATAATTACTGGCATGTAGCATAAATTTATTTCACTGTTTGAGACTTTAAAACATTTATTTCGTAAATGGAACACATACTTATACAAGTTATAAAACACGACAGTTGTGAATAACAATCATGATAAAATTTACTGCACGCTTTTGGTTTTCGTATAATTAAAAGTTATGGCGGCTACACGTAGAGTGTAGCTTACAATACGATTTGAATGTTCGTTTTTGCCAAACTACCTCAAACAAATCAAAAGTTCGTCGTTTGTCCAATGAATAGAATATTTTTTAATCTTTATAAAATACTGTAAGAGTTTAGTTTAAAGGTTTTGCAACTGAAATTTAATTTGTTTCGTCATATTTATTAAGTTACCAGGCGAGCAAGGTCGTTCACCTGATGGTAAGTGCAACGCCTGCCTGGAGGTGTTAGTCAGAAGGAAAGTGCTGGAAAGCTGTTTAGTACCGAACTGTGCTTGATCCCATGAGACCTTAGCCTACCCTTAAGTGTCATATGCCTTGTAATTATATTAGCTTCAGTGAGTTTCACACCAAAACCTTGAAGCAGTGATGTCATCAGGCACTGTGGTGGTGCCTACTTGGACGGATTCCTGCCATTAAAAAGTGTGAAATGTAGTGCATAGTTGACGGGTGACGTGTAGCATGTGTTCCTACGCAGGAGTCCGTCTAGGTAGGTACCACCCAAGGGTCAGTTATTCTGCCGTGAAGCAGTAGTGTGCGAACATTAGTGTGTTTCGGTTTGAAGGGCACTGAGAGCTAGCGTAATCACTGGGCATATGAACTTAAGAACTTATGGTTGATGGGCACAGTGGTGGTGTCACACAGAAATTTTCTGGGTGATACAGCATCTGTTATAGGCAGACGTTGCACTTACGATCAGGTGAATGTTTGGCTCGTTTTATCACTTTATCCAACTAAAAAAAAAAATCCGTATCCGTATAAAACCACAAATCATACATGACAGAAACAAAACTTATATTATTTTTTATGCTTGACAGCTCAACGCTGTATATTTGACGGCGGAGACTATTACTGACAACTATTGTTATCCAATGTATAAAATAACTTTATTTCAGGTTTATATCCATATATAAAACATATAAAATGAACAAATTCACACTAATATTATACAATTAAAAAGAAGAAATTAAGATTGTGTTCAAATATTTACTGGTCGTGCGTGGCGATTACGATAAATCATGTCGTATTTTACACAGCATAAGGGCAAAGGTGGGTGCAGTGTCAAAGACCGGGGCAGTCACTAAAGTGTGTTCTTCAAATATTACCTTCGGCAGAAACTCATACCCCGGACCATGGCTGCATACTGCACTGTTTATTGCTGTCAGTAATATAAATAATACAACTTTAATTATAGAGTCTGTGTCACATTCAAATTCAGAAGAGAATAGTATTCAATCATATTATCATAAGTAATTGAATTAACGAAGAGTATTAATTTATCAAAAATAATAATAATAAGCTGAAGGTGGGGTTAACTATATCAGAACGTCAAACATCTCAGCCCTAACTTGACCATGGGTGCTGTAAAGCGCACGAAACGTCGGGTAATGAGTCATAATGCACGCGATAAAATACGTAAAAAAATAAGTATATTAAATGTGTAATGTTCGCGTAAATATAAGAAATCATTACATATATTATATTTTAATAGCATAACACAATTTATAAACGCTACTCCAGAGTTGCTTGCCGTTTTTTCTCCTAAAAGGTGTTATTTTCGAGACTGGTATGGTATACATTTGAACTTCTCTTCTTCTTCTTTCTTATTCGAGTTAATAAATTTTAATTTGATTTTGAAAAAATATTGCAATATGCAAATGAATAAAACAGGAAAGTAAAGTAACAACCACTAAATATTCCACTGCTGAGCACAAGCCTCCTCTCATTTTTAGAGCAGGGAAGTTTTTTTTTATTTTATTTTTTATTGTATAAAGTGACGAAACGAGCAACACGTTCACCTGATGGTAAGTGCAACGTCCGCCCACAACAAATGCTGTGTCACCCAGATTATTTCTGTGTGACACCACACTGCGCCCGTCACCTTGAGACATCAGTTCTTAATTCTCAAATGCCCAGTGATTACGCCAGTTCACAGAGCCCTTCAAACTGAAACACAGTAATGCTTGCACACTACTGCTTCACGGCTGAATAACTGGCCCAGGGGTGGTACCTACCTAGACGGATTCCTGCATAGGAATCCTACCACCAGTCCGTGTCCGCCACGCTGCTCAAAAATGGGTTAGCGAACTTCACATAACCTCGAAATATTTTTATTTCTCGGACATGCAGTTTTCCTGACGATGTTTCCCTCCACTGCTTGCTCAGCTGCACCCACTGTGGTGAATCAGCACTTAAAATTGCAGAAGAATTTTAGAGACGGAGGAGGCACTGGGAATCGGCCGCCGATAAAATCTGATAAAATATAAACTGAATATATTTAATTTATATGTATTTTTCTTAGTTAAGCTGTAAATTTATCATTTACATATTCATTACTGGTATAGTAGCTTTTAGAATTCAATAGAACTTTATATGCACATTGGTTCAGTTTATTCAATCAAGTGCGCTACAAGTAACTTAAAAAGTTACGACCCTCAAAAAATTGTTGGTTTTTTGTTTATAAACAATTTTTTTAGTGCCTTTCCTTTCCTCCGAATTATATTTAAACTATGCTCAAAGTGTGCTATTTGCTAGAAATTCCCCGCGTTTACTCATGAACCAATGTTCATTTCAGATTAAATGATTTGAATTATCAACTGATCTTGTGAACTGGTGAATGCAAAACAAACATCATTGTACATAGAAGCATGTTACGTTGATAACATTTTTCAAGCAAAATAAATTTGTAAAGCGTTAACAGGCAATAATTATTTAATATTTCCATTAAGATGATGATAACGATATTCTCTTGGCCGATTTCGACCACGGCGACAACTTTCGAATATTATCAATAGCTATCAATTTCGCAGTAGATATTATAGTGCCACAAGTGTACGCGCAAACACAGAGGCACTCACTCGTCCCAACCTACTCGCGCCCGATGTAACGCTGATGCGATTAGATCGGAGGTAGGCAAGGATGCAGTGTCAGAAACACGGGGACAATCACAACACAACCAGACCTGAAAACCAGCAATTTGTGTTTGAGCAGAAATGTTGGCTCCGGCTGGCATTCGAACCCAGGACCTGCGACTTAGAAGTCAGGTACTCTGACCACCACGGTACTGATACCATAATGCATTTAGATAATTTTTGTACCGAACCAAAGTAACTGACATAGCCGTATAGATCAGCTGAAGCGGGCCGGCCATATAGCTCGCAGAACTGGTAACCGTTGGGAAAGAAAGATACTAGAGTGGCAACGTATCAGCAAGCGTTAATCGATTAAGTGTGTGGAATGTTTCGTAGCTTCCAAATATGCTCAGATCGATAACTTCGCGTTTAACATACGCACATACAGGCACGCCTTTTTCCTATATAAGTATACGTAGTCCACTTGAGACGTGACGGGTGGCGGACCACGTCGCCGCACGATATTGGTACGAGCCAAATAAATTCTTACTTCCCATTGCGACGACGAGCAGTATAGCGACAGCATTGCATAATATGGTATTATTTTATGTTACTGTAGTATTTTAAGTATTTTTGTCAAGATAACACAGAAAATGTTGAAGTCATCTATTTGATAACTAAAAGTTGTCCTCTGTGCAGTATACGAGTATATTTATTGGATCCGTTGCTTGTATTTTATGCGCAACAGGTGGCGGGTTCTATGCTGTATATAAGTAACGAATATTCATATGGCATACAGATAGCATTTATTTATTTGTATATATGTGGGGGATTAATTTCAATTATAATATATTATCCTTTTTTGTAACCGCCTTTGCAGTTTACTCTCTGCCCTAAGGTTTTACTGGTGGTAATATTCCTATGCAGGTAACCGTCTAGTTAGGTGCCACCGCACGGCCAGTTATTCTGCCGTGAAGCAGAAGTGTGCAAACATAACTGTGTTTTGGTTTGAAGGGCACTGAGACCTAGTGTAATCTCTGGGCATATGAGATATCAGAACTTATCGCGTGACGGGCGAAGTGTAGTGTCATATAGAATTATTCTGGGTGACACAGCATTTGTTAAGGACAGACGTTGCACTTACCATCAGGTGAATGTTTTGCTCGTTTCGTCACTACATCCAATAGAAAAAGGTTGACTGGCAGACACGATTTTAGCATAAAGTCCGCCTTTCTTTCTTTAACTTATTGAAAATGAAACTTAAAAATTAAATTTAAATAAAGAATAAATAAATGATACTTAATTTTGTAGTTTAATTTTAAGTTTGGGGAAACGCATATTAAGAACTTCTAATTTACAATGCTGTAAGTATTAGTGCAAACTTAGAGGCACTAGCTTGTCTTTACCTTCCAAATCCCGTTGCCCTATCCATCATCAACTGCATTCGATACTGTTTTGACAAATACTGCATCATTCAGTACTTTAACAAATTCAGGGATTCACTTACAATACATCGTCGGGCCAGAAAACCAATAATTTGTCTGTGGCTCACATATTACGTATTACTCGCAGTCATATAATTTTAATTAATTACAAATTAAAAGCTGAGCGATTTTGTATGTGTGGACCTCAAACGCTTGTAACTCCAGAAATATTTGAGATGTTATTATAAAACGAAAATCTATGAGATCCCTGCTATTCCATATATATCCCAGTTATTTATATTTAGTGTAAACAGAATCAATCATTTTTAAATAATATTATTTCGGACAGACAGACAACTTTTGTTAATGACAGATTTTGTCAAGGCAACCAATATGCTATAGAAAAAGTAATCTATATATTTATACGTGAAGAGAATTTTTTTTAAGCAAATTGTGCGCACGGAGGAGTGTGAGATTTGGCATAGTTAAGGTTTGCATAAAGAAGAAGCGAGGAATCTAAAATTTATATTATAATGTATGTTACAAATACATTAACTAGAATAAAATAAAACATTAATTATTTACATTCACATTGCCAATGTCAAACACGGTGGTATTGTCGCCATAGAATTTTAAAATGTTGCCAACACATAAATAAAGCTCGGTAACGTTGAAACTTAAAAAAAAGTAATAATGGTCAAATTTCGACCACTGACGGGCCTCTTGTTATAATATTTTATTGCGTCGTCTTTTATATGTTATATTTTTAAAGCAAAAACCAATACTTCGTAACCGAATGCATATACTTTCTTTTACCAACTTCAGCTTATTTAATCAGAGAAATGAAAATGTACGAAGTTAAACGAATATTGCTTTTGCATTTTAATAATGCTCAGATATCAGACATATCACAGAAATATTTAATTTGTAATAAAAAAAATATATATAATAATTCAGCGCGTATTTAATGACATTTTTGTGCGAAAGATGTATTAGATTTGTCATCTATTCACAAAGATCTTTACGTTACTAAACATGGTATTGGCTCAAACATATATACATGCAGTCACATCTTTTTCCCATATAAGGCGTAGCCAGGGGCACGTAGCCCACTTGGCTCAAACATGTACGTACCTTTTGAATTCTGATGGTCGCGGATTTGAATGCTCCTGGGAATAGTATATGTGTTTAAACTTGAATATTGCTCTAATTATCTCTCGTGTTTTGACTGAATTCTGACATACAGATGAATTAGTAAATTCGCTGTTAGTATGTCTTTGTCAATAAGATCTGATTCACTTATTATTACCAAAAATGCTGTGCGCAGTGTGGTAGCAGCTTAAGAGAATCTACCACCCCATCTCATCCCGTGGGTGTCGTAAAAGTCGACAGTGGGAAAATAAAAACCAGAAGATGAGCAGCAGCATCTTCCTCGAACATCAGAATAAATAAACTCCGGTTGCCAACCCGCTTGCGTAGCGTGGCAGCTATGGCAAATTGCCCTAAACTAATACATTTATGTGCTACATCCAATACCTGGATTTTATCACGCTTAATTTTGTTCTTTATCATATCAATTTTTTGCTTGTATCGACTTATATATACCCACGGGCTGAGATGGGGTGCTGGATTATCTTAAGCCGCCAGATAAAGATTGTAAGACTATTTTAACAATAGTAACTTTCATGTCAATTAGTTAAATAAGAAACTGAGAACCGAATTATAGGTAATTTCATCTTAGACGCTAGAGGACGCTAGGTGGGCAATTCTTAAGCCGCCAGCACAGAGCCACGACGGACATTCTGGACCAATCCGTGGTGCGGTGGATGCGTGGGCTGTTATTAAATTAAGTGCTATTTTAACTCTTTATTGTTCATTTAGATAAATAATTTGTAACTGTTAGCGAAATCTCAATTTATCACTTTGATTTTAAAATGTTAGATTTAGTAAATAAAAGTTAACTTGAATTAAACTGCTTTTATTGTTATTTGGTTGGTTTTTAGTAATTTCAATTCATATTCTTATAATTTGCTAACAAATGTAAGTGATAGTGGAGAATATGACGTCAGCCATATTGACGTCATGCTTTTTAAAAACAATTTAAGTCATATGTATTATTTTCCTGGTTGTAAAGCCTAGTCTTTATCAGCCTATGTATTTTGGATCTAGCATTTTTCGAGATAGTTAATCCTCCAACTGTCGGAAACCATGGGATTTTCCAGGCGTTTTACTAAGTCGACTCTTACGACATACGACGTACGTACCGTACGAGATGAGACGCAGTGGTATGTTTTCTTATGCCGCATTTTCTTTATTATTACTTCCACTACTCCTACAATTTCCACAAGGAAAATTATTCATTCTAGCGACCCGCCCGGTTTCGCACGGCTTACTGAAAAAGAAAATGAGAAGTGGGCTTAACAAAAAAAATGTTAAGTACTGAAAACACGTGACAGCAGAACTGTCTAACTGAACGTCAATTTTTATAACTAACTAATTATAAAACATACTTAATATTTTTTTGCGAAGCGCAGTTTCCTCATTGGTAATTTGCAACCCGTGCGAAGCCGGGGCGGGTCGCTAGTCTTAAATAATAATGAATTTCATATCCGCAGATCAATATGAAGTATAATTAAATGGATCGATGGATTCGAGGTAATTATTATTCTGTACGCGCTACATATTGCATCTATATGATAATGACGCACTTGCAAATTGCAATGGAGTGCGGTCTACCGTCCCACGCTTCTAGTTATTTATTTAATGGTATTAGTAGTAGTTGTAGTAGTAGTAGTTTAATAGTATTTAGTAGTTATATATTACTTATTTAAGCTATAATCGGTGTAAAACATGTGTAATTTATTTAAATTTTATATACCAATTATTACTCGAGTGTTCAAAGTTCATCAGTCTTACACCACAAGTTTTACAAATGTCATAAAATGTATAGAGTTTTCCAACAATGTATCTAGCTCAAAAATATCCTCTTAGCCCCTGGGAATTAAGAGATGGCTACCAAATCATTTCTCCTTCATTAGATCTGTATCTTATGACATTAATGTACATTTGCCAATATTTGATGGTTATAATACGCCTGTTAGGTTTCTTGTTAGTTCCTTTTGGAATTGACGTATGGAGTGGAAAATTACGTTCAATAACTATTATGTAAATAATGGACGTTAAATAAAATTTGTATTTTATTGTGTTTACGTAAAGACTATGAATGGATTTTGCTTTTTCGTTTCAGTTAACTCAGGTTATGGGGAAATATTGTAATATTTAATGCAAATTCTTACGCGTCGATTATTAGATCTAGGAAACTTTGTTTTAATTTAAAATTATATTACGAAATTTGAATACGGAAGCTTTACTACAATACTTTTGGTTGTATTGTATTGTATTGTATTGTTGTATCGTGGGTGCGTTTCACAGACATATATTTCACATGCACAACACAACCAGACCCGAAAACCAACAATTTGTGTTTTGCACAAATGTTGGGCTTCGAACCCAGGACCCGCGGCGTAGAAGTCAGGTACGCTAACCACTAGGCTACGCGGTACAATAAACTTTATCTTGGAAATGTTGTTAAATTAAATTCTACATTTTATATTTATTTAAAAAAAATGAGGGGTCGTTGCAATTATTTTATTTACAGTGCAATTTTATCTAATGTTTACAATGATCTCGAAGTTATCGATGTATCGAAACTGTCGTACGAACATCTATTCCGCACAGACCTTTGGCCAAAACTGGTGATTAAGGAAGATTTGATTTATCGTAATTCTCAGACATGCAGGTTTCCTCACGATGTTTTTCATTCACCGCCGAATGGATTTAATAATTTTTATGTTGCATAAACACAAGCTCCGGCTGGAATTTGAACCCGGAGCCGATGTCTCAGCAGACGAGTTGTTGTAATTGCAAAGGGTCAGTGCGTCCCAGAACTAAATTTGTCACAGAAATGGTAACTACACTCAGCGTCAAAAAAATCGCACACCCGAAAAAAATAATTTAAATACTATTTTAACACAACAGGCCAATGGCAATGTTGTGGTTTGAGGGTATCATTCGAAAGGTAATTTCATTAGCTTTCAGGAATTTTAATTGAATTTTACTTTTATAACGAGACGAAAGAGAAATTAAAGAAAAAGACTAGGGTATGTACAAATTTGCAAATTAATAATTTAAAAAAAAACTTAATAAATACAAAAAAAGTTCTTAAAACCTAGTGTTACCCCCCCTTGCCTTGATAACGGCTTCCATGCGATCTTTCATGGACCTTACAAGGATCGCAACAGCCTCTTGGGGTATTTGTTCCCACTCTTCAAGTACCGCATCTTGGAGCTCTTGAAGAGTGGCTGGAGCTGGATCTCGAGCTCGCACGCGCCGTTTTAGGTCATTCCAGAGATGTTCTATTGGGTTAAGGTCTGGACTTCATGCTGGCCAATGCATAACAGGGATATCGACCTCCTGTAAATAGTCCCGTACAATAGCCGCGGTGTGGCAACAAGCATTATCATGCATTAACATGAATCCATCACCGACATAACCAGCATACGGGACCACATGTTCCTCCAGGATTTCAGTAATGTACCTACCAGCATTTAATGACCCTATCCCACAGCCACCCCGAGTCCGGGAAACGCACACAAGTACCGTTTTCCCGTCGACGGAAATGCCGCCCCAAAACATACACGAGCCACCCCCGTATTCGACGGATTCTTCGAAGCAGGGTTGTGTGAACCTCTCCCCCTGTCTTCTGTAGACCCTTCTACGTCTGTCATTGCAGAAGAGACAGACCCTCGTCTCATCAGAGAAGAGTACGGTCCGCCACTGTTCTAGAGTCCACTCGCAATGATTGCGAGCAAACTCTAGGCGATCTCTGCGATGCTGTGCAGTAAGTTTTGGACCTTTAGCAGGTCTATGAGCTGTTAAACTCTTTTTGTGTAACCTTCTTCTTATCGTAGAAACACTCACAGATGTTCTCCGAGTTGATCGAAGCTGTTGTTGCAACTCAACAGCATTTGTAAAACGGTTTCGTAAAGACGTCGTAACGATGAAACGGTCATCTCTTTCTGATGTGCACCGTTTTCTTTCAGATACCGGCTTTCTAGCATAACCACCAGTCTGCTGAAAACGTTGGAACACCCGTCGAACTGAAAAACGGGACAGGTTCAACTGTCGAGCAACGTCACACTGCCGCATCCCCGACTGCAATAGGGCAATCACTTGAGGGGCTTCTTCAGAGCTGGTGTCCATCTTTACTTGTTCTTACTTGGGTTACTTGTTCACGTGTGTTCACTGCAAAGTCTAAATTACGACTGGCCCATATTTCATCCAGATCGACCCTTTTATACCCTTTTTAGGTGGTGTAACTAGCGTCCTTACTAACGAGCATTTGACAGTGTTTATTTTTGACGCTCTATAATGATAAATGTTTTAATGATTTCATGATTTTTTTATTAATAATGTTAAGCTATTCAAATACCCATTTTAAACATAGCAATATTTATATAAATATAATTCGTTTCTAGCCATTACAGCCATTTTTCGCGCAAACTCAGAGAGGTGCGATTTTTGTGACGCTAATAGTAATCGTTTGTTTTGTATTGTTGTTGTAATCATCGTCATCATCATTTCAGCCTATCACTAGTCCACTGCTGAACACAGGCCTCCCCCATAGATTGTCACAAAAGTTGGGTCTCATTTTGGGTGATTTTGCCACAGTTGCCTCGCCTGGCAGGCGAATTTGCAACTGCAGTTTGTTTATTTTGATGTGAAAGATGCTGCTGCCTATCACCATCCTTTTCTTTTTGTCGACTTTTACGACACCTACTGGATGAGATGGTGTGGTAGACAACTGGCCGCCAAAACACGGCCAGTTGTTGTTGAAGTTCCATATTTTTGGGAAACGTTGTAAAGAAATTCAGTTCAACAGTCAATTAAAATTACATATCGAAATGTTGACGTTCACTACAATTGCATATTTTTTAAAATAATTTAAGGTTTCAACGCGAGACCAGTGATGGCTATAACGGTTTGAAAGGGTTTTGAGCTCTTTCGATCATCACCTGAAGGTATCATTAAACATGTCGTATATAATACGCAATACTTTAACTTAAGAAGCTCTTGAGCTTAATGAATTTAAATCATGTTTGCGAATTTCAGTCTATACAGTGTCGCAGAATTAGACGATAAATGAAGGTAACATTTATGAATAGGCGTGACATGTAACATGATGGATAGGCGACTGGAGTCAAATCGTATGATATAAATACTTGAAATGTAAAAAATACTTCCAAATTTGAACTTTGTTTCTATGAAAAATCCACTCAGAAATGAGACGAGGTCTGCAGTAGTGTGATTCATAGACTGTGACTTTCCATTTTTTGGTTGTATGTGAAAGTTAAAATATTTTTGACGATCTGTCCGGTTATCTAGTCATTGCTATTAAATCATCAATTATTTAATTGGTAATGAAAATAAAATATGTTGAGGTATTATTCACGAAATACGAATTCTAAAAATTTGTCATCGGAAGCCTGTTGTTACATCTTCATAATTAATATTAGGTCCTTACATATGAAATTGGCGTTTTGTATGGGAGGAATATAAAGTAGTTTTTTCTTTTGTACAAAATAATTAATTAATCAAAGTATGTACCACTGTTATCTATGCACTTTTGCCATCTCATTGATCCCTTTACTAAAAAAAACATGGGGGCGAGAATCAATAAGCTCTCTGATGGCGGTTTGGACTGCCACATCGGAGATGAATTTATTTCCTTGTAAGAAGTTATCCTAATTCCGGAAAAATGGTAATCTGTTGGAGCAAGGTCCAGGAAGTACGGTGTATGTCGCAGATATTCCAATAGCAGCTCCTCTAGTTTAGCGGCCGTCTGTTGTGCAGTGTGTGGTCTAGCGTTGTCCTGAAACAGCAGTGGCCTAGAGCGATTGACCAACCTCGTTTGTTTAGCAGCTAGTTCTTCCTTCATGATTTGCAGTTGCTGACAATAGATATCTGACGTAATCGTTTGACCAGATTTTAGATAGCTGTAGTGAATGACACTGGCACCAGTCCCTTGCAAGTAACTTTTTCTGAGTATATTTTCGCTTGGGGCAGGATTTGGCTGGTTCTCCAGGGTTCAGCCATTGAGCCGACGAGCGCTTCCGACTATCGTACAAGATCCACTTTTAATCACAGATAATGACCCGATTTAAAATCCCTTCATTATTGTGCCGGTTGAGCAACAAAGCAGTCGACGCGCGTTTGTTGGTTTGCTTCACTCAATTCATGAGGTACCCAATGTTCAAGCTTTTTTACTTTCCCTGTTTGCTGTGTGGATTAAAACATTTTTATCTCTTACAGCGAAGCCTGCAGCTATCTCTAGCTAGCTAGGTTGAAATTTCCAGAACGAAAACGTTGGAACCAAAACGTACCGTGTTTTCTTTTGCGACACCAGCGCCATACACATCGTTAATCCTTCGAGCTTTTTCTGCAGCACTGGTGCCACGGTAGAACTCGTACTCCTAAGTATAGCGATATTTCAAGTTTTCCATTGTGCGAGATGAGCGAGGCCAAAGAAAAAACTAATGAGGAAAAAGCAAATGAATGACTGTTTTCCAAACTCAAATATGCCAGCTAAATGGATTTATAAATTTGAATTTGAAATTCTTAACCAAAGAGGATATTGAAATATATCATATCTATAGAGGACCAAAGTGGCCAGTACGACAAAATGCCAATTTCATATGTAAGGTACCTAATACATTGTACGATATGAATCATTTTTTGCAGTTAATAACAAATACAACCTTACAAACTTCGACCTTAAACATTAATTATTTACTTGCAGTTAAAGTTTAAAACAAGAGATTTTTTACTATGTTATAGTATTTACAGGGCCCTGATTAACTTGCAACGAAAGCTTTTGAATTTTGTAAAGATCGTATTATTATACTAGTGATATGTTAGAGAGGGTAATTCTGCTAAACGTTTGATGACACAATGTGCTACGGCAGTCAATCTACACAAGGTAGTTGTGGCTGAAAATTTCTTAACAAAGCCCAGTGATGGAAAACAAACCATCAAGATCGTGTGGATGGAATTTTGAGTTAAAGACGGTAAAATTCTACATCAGGAATTCGAACAATTCTTCGGAACATTCTCCATGATAAATACGACTAAAAATGCAAAAATATGCAACGTCTCTTTGGAGTACCAGCGGATTAAACCGTACAGAACCTATTTTACCGATCCCAGCCGCTCTGTGAAGGATGCAGTCAAACGGAAGAAACTGGCACAAGGGTGCCAAGAGATGAGAACAGTACTCCGGCCACGGAATCTCGTATGCCATCATCACACCATAAATAATTCATAATAAATACGTATAAGGAAAAAAATCTGTGTAAAAATACCAAGATTCCTAAATATTCTGAATTTATTTTAATATTTATCGCTTTGTTCCAATTATTCTTATTTTTGTGAAACGGTGTCGACATAGAATGAATAAAAGATATTTAATATAAGGCACTCAATGAATAAATAACTGATTTTATATTACAATCCCCTTTTTGTCTTTGTGATTCAGTAAACAAAAAAGAGCTCCTTCTTACACTAAATATCTTAACGCAATAAGATAAAGTATAATATTACTAAAACTGTTTCTAAACTTAGTATAGTGAAAATAAAATATCTGAGAAATGATTTTATTCTTTTTACCACATTTTTATTAACTTGCTTTAGTGTTTGTAACTTCCCCAGGAGCTAGAGACTTGAAACTATAAACATAGCTCAGAACTGGATGACAAATCATTATGAACTCGCTTTCTTGTCTGTCAGACAGTTTGTTTGTCTGTTAGGTACACATTTTGCAATTGATTATAAATTAACTTTATTATACTTTTAGACCATTTTAAAAAAGAGGTATAAAAAAGTTTTTTATCCGAAGCTTGTTAATATTACAAGCGATTCAATGTTATGGTTAGTTAAAATACCAGTATATACTGGACATATATATTGAATAGGTGGTGGGTCATCGCCCTACACTGCATTTGCCGGTATGAAGTTGCCACTCCAGAACCATTCTTCCTCCATGGTTATCGGTATACATCACTTAATAAGGTCTATTATAATTCACTAAATAAATATCATCTAGATAAGCATGTTAATATAGTCTTCTGTTTGCCTCTCCCGGGAAATAATCGCCTATCGTAGGTGCCCGTTACTGGGCTCTGAGTTGTATCGAGATAGGTATTCTGCCACTTGTTGGAAGCCATATGATTTTCTAGTCATTTTCCCTTCTGGCTGTTACTTATACCCTCGGCATAATAAGTGGCGAATTTAAAGAACGTATTTTGTAATGATATAAAATATTTTGCTATTTACGTTCGTCATGAACACGATGTTGATCAAGACAAAACGTTTTTATACGCTTTAAATTAGCTTCACTTGTATGTTTGTAACCGACTCCTTAGGGCTCGATTTTCTCCTACTTTGAACGATCCGATTTAATTCAAATTTTGCACCTGTCTAAGATCGATGACAATGCAATAATTCGACTAAAAAATAAAAAATAATAGCTTAAAAAAACTACACGAACACGCTTTTATAGAAGATCCAACGAAATTACTCAATAGATGGCGCTAATATATTACCTGTTATAGAGGCCATCGTCTTAAACTAGTTTGTAACAAAATAAATAATAGTTGAAAAAACTAAATAAACACGCTTTTATAGAAAATCCAACTAAAAAAAAATATTTAAAAAACTAAAAAACACGCTTTTATAGAAAATCTAACTAAATTACTCTATAGATGGCGCTAATATGTATTATGTATGTATTATAGAGGCCATCGTCTTAAATTAGCTTGTAACAAAATAAATAATAGATTAAGAAACACGCTTTTATAAATAAACCAAACTAAAAAATAGAATATAAATGATAGTTTGAAAAAACTAAAAAATACGCTTTATACAGAAAAAACTAAAAATTTGAATTAAGAAACTATTCTTAAAAGCGTGGGGTGCATGGAAACAATAGTTATAAATATTTCATTGACAGATATGAGAAGAAGAATTATCATTTCGATGATATCTTATAAAGCACCCCACGCTTTTATTAAAATAAAACATTTTTTTCTTATTTACACTATTATTCATTTATATTTATTAGAATTTTTTACACTATTCTTAATTCAAATTTATTAAAATTTATTTTCTAAATTTTAGTTTAGTTTTCTATATAAAGCGTATTTTTTAGTTTTTTGAAACTATTATTTATTGCGATTGGAAAACGAGACGAGACGAGCAAAACGTTCCCTTGGTGGAAAGTGCAACGTCCGCCCTCCCGATAGAGAGAGAAATGTCTGTGTAATAATAAGTAGATATAATAAGCTAGGTGTTACGATTCTTATACACGAATCCACCCAGCACCACTGTAATGCCAATTAGCGTTGCAGTTGGAAGGACACTGTAGCTGTAATAACAGGGCATTTGACCGTTATGAACCGATATCTCACGACGATGAACGCAGTACAGTACACAGAATTCTCGAAGGCTACTGGGCGACACCGTAACTATGGGCGTTTATAGGCACGCGTGGTCTTTACCATAAGGTACGACTAAGGTTACCAGGCGTATCCGACAAAATCAGATGGTCATCGGCTTGTCGAGCTTTTGATATACTTAGTTATTTCATTAAAAGTTCGGACGATATTATGATAATGGATCAAAACAGCCTAGATCGACATACTACACTACAACTATATTAATCTACGTACATATTTTTTTTCTTATGCTTTTATTGTTCTTGTCACGTATAAATAAACACCCCATTGCTAAAGCTGTATTTGACACTCAGGTATCAGATGAAAATCTGTGTCAGGTTTTAGTGTGACATTAAGCCGATCTGCAGACCTATTGGTTCAGTCATGAGATTGCATATCTTTTTATATGCTATTTTTTTATTTTGTTTTGTTTTAGTGCTTTCCTTTTTCTTTTAATTAATTTTATTTTTCAGTTTATATTTTCTTTCATTAGTATCTGTTTTTATCGTGCCTTAGTGTGCTGTCCTTTTGTAGTGTGCACATAATTGCTTTTTCTTTCTTTCTTTCAATAATGTTTATCATCTTAAATCTAAGTACTGGTGGTAGGATTCCTATGCAGGAGTCCGTCTAGGTAGGTACCACCCCAGGGCCAATTATTCTGCCGTGAAGCAGTAGTTTGCAAACATTACTGTGTTTCGGTTTGAAGGGCACTGTGAGCTAGCGTAATCACTGGGACATATGAGACTTAAGAACCTATGTCTCATGGTGATGGGCACAGTGTGGTGTCACACAGAAATTTTCTGGGTGACACAGCATTTGTTATGGGCAGACGTTACACTTACCATCAGGTGAACGTTTTGATCGTTTCATCATCCAATAAAATAAAAATAAAATAAAAAAATAAGGAACAAAATCATTCAACACACATAACAAATACAAAAGTTCAACGCACTAGCCGATTTCTGGTTAAGGATCTGGCAACCCTATGTAAAACTTGGTCAGTCTCGTCACTAATTTCAGTCAAAAAACATTAAATATTTTTATAACGAATTGTGATAGCGACTTCACAATGGTCAAAGTAAGAACACATTCAATTAAGTTTATCAATAATCTATTACGTAAATCTGTTATCAGAGATTAATGTGAATACCTTTTCTTATCTTCGGTCGAAGCTGCGACAGGCGAGGGTTATCTTAAGCTGAAAATTAATCAGAGAATTTTTCGTAACTTTAAGGGCTTTCTCACTGCCTTGATCTTATTCAATTTTGATTCACATTTTTGATAAACCTTGTACTGACTGACGTCAGATAAAACTTTATTTTGAAAACTTTGGAAAATAAAGACTACAGGTACTACAGTCCATTCGTGTACATGTTTCTCTCCAAAAACAATTTACTACGGCATGCTGTAATTTGAAACAGACGTCACATACACAACACAACATATAATATTTTTGTTTCTATTTATTTCTACCTCATTTATGTTTTGAATTAAAACGAAATGTATTGGAAAGCTCTATCGATGTAAAGCTCTAAACTTTCCATGAATATTGCTTTTTCCTCTCAACTAAATTTTAAATAATGATCTCGAATCTATCAATCCTCATAATATTCATATTGATCCGCTGTATTAAATAAATTATAATCAAAGATAAAGGAACATACGATTTTGAAGCACAACGTGGTTTAATCCGTGTAAAATAAGTCAACCAAATGACACACACACCGCCTACGAGGCCCGTGGGCGTCGTAAAAGTCGACAGATAGAAAATTAAAACCAGGAGATGGGCAGCAGCATCTTCTTGGAACATCTAAATAAATAAACTGCGGTTGCAGACCCGCCTGCCAAGCGTGGCGACAATGGCAAAATCCCTCCAAATTGAGAGCTACAAACTTTTGTGACTATCTGTAGGGGAGGCTTACGTTCCTCAGTGGAATTGTGATAGGTTAAAACGACAATGACTGCGCTGTACGGCATGGTATATCGCTTACCTGAGTATAATACAGAGCGAAGCACGGCTCTTCTCAGTAATGTTCGGTCTTCGATGTACGATTCATTATGGCCCGCTGAATAAAATTTTATAATAAACGGGCTCTCTAATAAAATAACAATTTTTTACATAAAATTATGATTTCCTGACATTAGCTTCTTCAAATATACTCTGCAGCTTTGTTACAGTAGTAATATCAAACATTTAGACATGTGGTGGCTGCGAATAATAATCTTAGCTAGCTCACATTGCCCTTCAAATCGAAACACAGTAATGCTTGCACACTACTGCTTCACGGCAGAATAACTGGCCCTGGGGTGGTACCTACCTAGACGGATTCCTGCATAGGAATCCTACCATCAGTTAAATCTGCCACTCTCAACTCATCTCGTGGGTGGCGTAAGAGAAATGTTTAAAAATATGACATGGCCTTAGAAAGGTGGTGGAGTAACTGTTTCAAAAAATGGATTCTGACATATGAAGGGTGTCCTTAGAGTAGAACAACATCTACCTCTTTCCTACCAAGGTGTCGTAAGAGGCGACTAAGATATTTCACGAACAGCGTTTATTCGTGCAGGAGTAAACCATAATTTGCAATGCTGTCTCTATACTGCTCGTAGGAGCGCAATAGGGAATTATAATTGTTTGACTTGTACCAAAATGGCGGCGACGTGATTAGCCCTCCGTCATGTCTTGTTTCCAGTGGTAGCGAAAAACGGGCTATGGGTGTGGCTACCTCTTATATATGAAAAATGCGTGACTGTATGTATGTATGAAGTGCAGCAACATCTATAGTGCGAGTTAATCTGCCTAGCGTAGTGATATCGGCAAATCCTTTAATAAATAAATATGAACTTTTAAAAAATAATTTTAGTTAGTAAATACTTTTTTGCAGCAGCAGATACAAAATGCCCCCAGTGAACTATTAACAGTTTAATGATGATGATGAAACATTAATTACAGGGATGTTTTTGAATAAATAACTTGTTAACCGGCCTCGCTCGCCTTAACTTTGTAACAGAATATTAAAGTTTCCAAAAATAGAAATCATTTAAAATTACGATGAATGCAATAACTATCACTGACGACCGTCTGTTCTTGTTGTCTGAGTACCTGACTTCTATCCCGCGGGTCCTGGGTCCCAGCTCGGACAAATATTTCCGCAAAATTACGTGTTGGTTTTCATATCTGATTGTGTAGTGCATTAGAAATTTATACCTGTAAAACGCACTCATCATCATCATCATTTCAGCCTATCACTAGTCCACTGCTGAACCTAGTCCTCCCCCATAGATTGCCACAATAGTTTGTAGCTTTCATATTGGGGGGATTTGCCATAGTTCCCACGCTCGGCAGGCGGGTTGGCAACCGCAGTTTATTTATTCAGATGTTCCAGGAAGATGCTGCTGCCTATCTTCTGGTTTTAATTTTCCCTCTGTCGACTTTTACGACACCCACCGGATAAGATGGGGTGGTAGATTCTCTTAAGCACACGATTCAAACGCACTCAAGATACAGGAATTACTTGTGATAGCATTTAAAGAAAATCAAGATCTGCAAGTAAACAAACAATCTTATACGATAATATGACAATGATTAAGAAATAGTACATACTGTGCTATTGATACTAAATGATAAGTAACCTCGAAGATTGTAGTCCAAAGATTAAAATCTAACCAACATATACCTGAACTAAATTGACGTTTGGTTGTTTGACAAGTGATTTCGGTTTTCAATGAAGCACCGGATGTGGTGAGCCCTGGATACGAACGGAACACGACGTCCGCACAATAGCATCCTTAAGCGGGAAGTGGGAGATGAAAGAAAATATGCTGTCGTATTCTATTAACTTATACTTTATTTTTTTCATACAAGGTAGTGACAAAACGAACATATCGTTAACCTGATAGTAAGTTCAACGTCTCGTCATCATCATCATTTCTGCCCACAACTAGTCCACTGCCGAACGAAGGCCTCCCCCATAGATTGCCACAAAAGTTGGTCGCTCTCAAATTGGGGGGATTTTGCGGGTCGACAACCGCAGTTTATTTATTCAGATGTTCGACTTTTACGATATCGATGGGGTTGTAGATTCTCTTAAGCCGGCACCACACGTCTGCTCATAACAAATGATGTGTGATGACCTACTTGTATTTCTGTGTGGCACCATATTACGCTCGTCTCCATGATCGTGATTCTAAGGGATTTCCCGGTTATTGTAGTTTTGCTGCGAATATCATTACGGAGAAAAACCGAGCTTAGGTCTTTCCAAAGCTAGCTGATCGACTTTGAATTTCCTCATGCGTCTACGGGAAGGTCTATGTCCAATTGTGGACTTGTGACGGGCTGAAATGTTGATGATGAATTACGATGTTTGATCAGCGCTATTATATATATATGTAAATATAATATGTAATATGTGTAGTGTGTGTATGTATGTATATATAATAGCGCTGGACCGTCGCGCACGAATGTTTGTGGCTAAAAATACATAGGCCCTCATATCTGTAATTATGTGACAGTTGTCAAGTATGCAGTGTCAATGTCAATATGTATTGTAAAATGTAAAGTAACATAATTAAAAGTTTATACACTTGTAGTATGCAAGTGGTAAAGAATCTCTAGTTTAACAGGAATTGTCCGAACACCAGTAAAGAAACTAGCTGAATAAGATAGCATTGCAGAAAATTTTACTTCGAAAGTTTGCTAAAAAAGAATAGACAATTCCATTGTTTTTTTTTTTTACGGAAACAGATTAAATATTAATAGCCATTGCAAATAAATTAACATACAGGTGTTTTTTTTTAGAAGTCTTTGTAATATAACCATTTTTTTTTTCATTCTCTCCCTGTATTTTGTATCGACATTAAAAGTTTTTTTTTTTAAATGTACATTGACAACTTATATATATCGAACGCTCGTTAAAATAATACTACCACTCCATCTCATCCAATGGATCTCGTAAAAGGCGAGTTAGGAATAAAACTGCACTGTTCACCCAACAGCGCATAGTGGCGATGGGCTCACCACCTGTCACACCAAGTGCATTATATTGTTTTGGTGAAACGTGGATTGTGGCAGTCATCTGCTTTTGCAGTGAGTGCCCAGTCTCTGTCTACCCCTTATGGGATACAGTCGTGATCTTATGTATGTATGTATATTTATTGAAATTAAATTATCGATTGTGCTCCAGCTACAAATCAATGTAAAAAAGTAAGTAAAGTAACAGCCTTTAAATGTCTCACTGCGTGAGACATGAGCACTGGCCTCTTCTCATTTCTGAGAGGGATGATCCCAGAACTCTTGTACCTACGCACAACATGACAACGCCTTAGGTATAATTTTTATCTCAAAAAAAAATAGTTCTCTCGGAATATTAAAAAAAAACCTATGTCATGGTCCATGCGGACGAAGTCGCGAGCATAAACTAGTAATTAATAACAAAGCTTACATATCGTATATTTTCATTATAAAACCTTCTCGAAAGGAACATTTTACAGAGAGTTAATTGTACAAGAGCTTGTTATCCGTAGGCGGGTTTTGCCTTGTTTAGAAGGCAAGGATAATTAAGAAAAACATTATGATATTTCTTTGTCAGAAAATAAATTTTAAAAAATAAATTTTAATCATTACATTTTTTTTATTGGATAATGTGATGAAACGAGCAAAACGTTCACCTGATGGTAAGTGCAACGTCTGCCCATAACAAATACTGTGTCACCTAGGAAATTTCTGTGTGACACCACACTGTGCCCATCACCCTGAGACATAAGTTCTTAAGTCTAATATGCCCAGTGATTACGCTAGCTCACAGCGCCCTTCAAACCGAACCACAGAAATGTTTGCACACTACTGCTTCACGACAGAATAACTGGCCCTGGGGTGGTACCCACCTAGACGGACTCCTGCATAGGAATCCTTCCACCAGTAATACATAACTAGTATTATTATTACATGCTGTAATTGTCTAAAAGAATACTACCACTCCATCTCATCCAATGGATCTCGTAAAAGGCGAGTAAGGAATTAAACTGCACTGTGCACCCAACAGCGCATGGTGGCGATGGGCTCACCACCTATCACACCAAGTGCATTATATTGTTTTTGTGAAACGTGGATTGTGAGTCATCTGTTTTTGCAGTGAGTGCCCAGTCTCTGACTACCCTTTATGGGATACAGTCGTGATCTTATGTATGTATGTAATTGTCTACTGTAAGTAATTCAAACAACTAAGATTGTCGCCATCCTGGCCGCTTCGATCACAGCCACTACTACCAAACACTATCAACAGCGCGCTAAATATTAAAGTGTTCAAGCAATTACTAGTCTTAACCTGCCCGCTTCCGATGTAACGCTCATACGACTAGATCGGAAGTACGCTAGGATGCAGTGTCAGAGACACGGGAACAATCACAACTCAACCGGACCCGAAAATAAATAACTTGTGTTTTTCAACAACATACTCGTATGTTGGTTTCGGCTGGAATTCGAACCCAGGACCCGCGGGTCCGTGGAATAAAAGTCAGGCACTCGGACCACTAGGCCACGCGGTCATCTAAATCTATACTGATTGCATAAACAGTGAAGTAACCGCTTAACAACGCCGGGCACGGTCTCCTAAATTCTAGAGATGCGTCGCGCTGTACTAATGCGGCTTAGTAGTTTTCTTTTGTCCTAGTTAAATTTGCCGTGTGGTGGCGGCTCCTTAAAAGAATACTACCACTTCATCTCATCCAATGGATCTCGTAAAAGGCGAGTAATGGAAATAAACTGCACTGTGCACCCAACAGCGCATGGTGGCGATGGGCTCACCACCTACCACACCGAGTGCATTATAATGTTTTGGTGAAACGTGGATTGTGGCAATCATCTGTCTTTGCATTGAGTGCCCAGTCTCTGACTACCCCTTATGGGATAAAGTCGTGATCATATGTATGTATGTACGTAGTTAAATTTAGGAAGTTTCGTAACATAATACGTCTTGTATTTCATGTACAGGTTTTTTTATGGTCTTCAAGAAACCTGGTAACTTCTAACTAAGATCTGTAACCTGTAATAAAACCGAAACACAATTTACCATATGCATATTGATCATCATCATTAAAGCCTAGATAAATAGCATAGATTGCCACAAACCTTTGCAGCTCTCAGTTTAGGGGGATTTGCCATAGTGGCCACGCTTGGCAGGCGCGTTGGCATCCGCAGTTTATTTATTCAGATTTTGCAGGAAGATGCTGCTGCCCATCTCCTGGTTTTTGTTTTCTCTCTGTCGACTTTTACGACACCCCCGAGATGAGATTGGGTGTTAGACTCTCTTTAGCTGCTACCACACGGCACGCATATGCATATGGTAACTTATGGTCCGTTTGAAAGGTACTGAGATCTAGTGTAATCACAGGGCATGTGAGGCTTAAAAACTGATGTCTCAGGGAGACGGGAGCAGTGTGTTTCCATACAGAAATGTTCTGGTTGACACAGCATTGGTTATGGGCAGACGTTGCACTTACCATCAGGTGAACGTTGTGCTCGTCTGATCAATTCATCCAATAAAATAAAATGGTTCACTCCACGTGAACCTGCTCAAAACGTGACAGAAGATACATAGAGATTAAATGCCTCCGTACATATAGCAGATAATACCTTTATTTACTTTCTATCACATTTAAAGGTTTAGTTACGGGCGTTGCATAAATTTGTCAAATTTTAATTAACGGGTTCATTGTACGCAGGGGCTAAGCGGCTGGCTTCTGCGCTAAACGCTGCAAGTTCAATTTTTGCACGGTCTGGATTAACCCGGCTCTGTAAAATTATTATATTACATCTATCCTAAATGAAAAGCCAACGAGATTTTGTTTATTTGTATTTACATTTGACGACCGCGAGGCCGTATACCTGCTGAGTAGGTGCTGACGTAACTGATAAAAGTAAAATGTCAGGCAATTAATGTCCAACTGGGCATGGACGGTCCGGGAATTGTTCGCTACTTTATTTTAAGACTAGGTTTCCTCTCTGTGTTCCTGTTTAGCGAGTAAGAAATCAAGAAAAATTACTATTAACTAGTTATGTGTCAACAACACCGGAGATCCCAGGTCACTTGGGTAATTTTTAAGATGAGCACCGAACTCCCGAGCTGCCACGATTATATTAGAAGTAAAAAAAGTAAAGTAACAGCCTATAAATGTCCCACTGCTGAGCACAAGCCTCCTCTCATTACTGAGAAGGTTTTGGAGCGGGGAATAGTCCTTCACGCTGCTCCAATACGGGTTAGCGGACTTCACATGTCCTCGAAATATTTCTATTCCTCGGATGCAGCTTTCCTCACAATGTTTTCCTTCACGATTCTTCACGAAATCTGTACTTAAAATTGTAGAACAATTTTAGAGGTGCTGGCACCGGGGCTCGGACCCAGTTTACTCGCGTACTATGGAATTAAAGGCGAGCACCCGGCCACTGAGCTACTACGGGTTCCTATTTTGGCACGATTATATTGCAACCAAATATTTTATTTACTGGACCACACGCAGTGTTTCCATCACCTTATCATTGACACTGCGTTCAAGATTTTAACCA
Organism: Luehdorfia chinensis; assembly: GCA_019845155.1. Classification (NCBI taxonomy): domain Eukaryota; kingdom Metazoa; phylum Arthropoda; class Insecta; order Lepidoptera; family Papilionidae; genus Luehdorfia; species Luehdorfia chinensis. Next base: position 3,634,024 of record JAHVAK010000206.1, on the reverse strand, counting down.
ATCTTATACTTAAGGAAACAATTGAATATGATGTGTGCATTATTTAAGCTTGCACGTAATATTACTACTAAAATAAAGCGGGTGGGTTTGTACGTTTGTACGAACTATACTTAGTAAATACTAATAAGGAGGTCTATTTTGTAACTCGTGATGGGTAGGTTTCGTGACCGGTTTTATTTTGGCGTATGAAACTCATTGGCTAACGGGATCAAATGAAACCGATCACGAAACCAACCAGAGTTACACAGTACACCCCCTGGTTATAAATATTATTCTCGCATTAGACAGCCCGCTCATTGAGAAAGGATATAAGTTATAAAACCTTAAGACAACAATTTACCATATGCCATGCATGTCATTAGCTACAGTTCTCTTCTAACCAGAACGCAATACTCATTGGCGGCAAAAGTCCTACCACCAATAAAATTATCTCATAAATTACTTACCGCTAAGTAAATTTAAGCTGGACAACTTTTTCAGTTTCTATTTTCAATCTTCAAATATCTTATATTAAAAAGACAATACTATAACATAATATGAGTTGTTACAAGTAGAATTACACTCCACATTGGAAACTTGGTATACAAATTTTTAAGAAATCCTAAAAAGTCTACGTTTTAATTAATATACTAAATATTCTATAATTTAAAACAGAGATTACGATTGAGTTTTCTCAGCACAACAATACTAATAATTACAAAGACTACTCAGCGAAAGTAACCTATTTAATGAGAGAACAGTTAAAGTTTAATATTTTTATCTTGATTTTCGAAGATGGAAAAAGAAAACTTATCAAATAACATTATGAGAGGTTTACATGCGACATGCGCCCCGCACGGAGTTCGAGCGCGTACTGAAGGATTTGCGAAAAGCAAAAACACAAATCACTTGAGCTTTGTTACATCGGCTGTAGTCATTGTAGCAGGTGGCGTAACTTTTAGAAAATTACAAATATTCTTTGTCCTTTTGGTTTTAACATTAATATTAAAACTAAAATGAAGACTAATTTATGTAGAGGCCTTTAGTTTATAAAAACAAGTTTAAATATATATGTATAGAAAACTTTAGTAGCGAAGATAACGAATAGTAACAATGAACAGGCTTTTCCAAAAAACGTATTTTTTTATAGAAGAGAGAGCAAACGAGCAAGCGGCTCACCTGATGGTAAGTGATCACCGCCGCCCATGAACATACGCAATACCAGGGGAATTCCGAATGCGTTGCCGGCCTTCTATAAAGGAGTAGGCTCTTTTCTTAAAGGTCCGTAAGTCGTATCGGTTCGGAAAAATTGCTGGCGGCAGCCTATTCGACAAAGTGGTTGTGCGTGGCAGAAAATTTCTGGCAAAGCTACAGTGGTGGAAATCCAGGTGGTGTCGATGAAATTTTGTTGTGTGCCGCAATGTACGATGGTAGAATTCCTCGGAACCCTCCCCATGATAAACACCGTAGAAAATGCAAATATATGCAACGTCTCTTCGTAAAGCCAGTGGATCGAGCTGATCGGAAAGAACTCGGTCGTTGAAGATTCTTGCCGCTATTCGTTGGATTCGGTCAAATGGAAGAAGCTGGCACTGGGGTGCCCCCGCCCAGACGTATCGTACATTACGTATCCATTTTCTCGGATAAGAGATAGATAAGGGATAGATGATGTTTTTTGTTTCTGTTGTATCTGAAACAGGTATGGAATGACATGAATATTAAATATCGCACGAACGCAATTATGGGCTCTGCTATTATTTCATTTTTTAAAAGCCGTGTTAGTATAGGGACTGGGCGTCCCCCCCCCCCCCCCGAATGGGTTCTCGCCTTGTCGTGGCGGGGGGGCTTAGTAACTGTGGCTTGGTCACCCACGGTGAAGCTAAGAGGAACCCGGTCGGCCTGTTGCCTCAGGCTGACCCGAGGAGGTCGCTCCGAGTGGGCTACGCAAGCCCACTCTGGATGCGAAAGGGGTGGACTGCTGGGGGGAGCAGTGCGCTGCCCTCCGCAGCCGAGGTGGAGTCGCGGGGGAAGGGGAGTGTGGGTGTATCGTTGCCTCTCTCCCTGTCCTCCGCGACTCTGGCGGGGCCGTACCGCGGATGCGGTGTTGGTGGACTGCTGGGGGGAGGAGTGAGTCGGCACTGCTCACCCTGCCCTTCGCAGCCGAGGTGGAGTCGCGGGGGAAGAGGAGTGTAGGTGTGTCGTTGCCTCTCTCCCTATCCTCCGCGGCCGAAATGTGGTAGACGGCGGAGCCTCAGACCAGATCCGCTGCCGGGGCCACGAAGACTGGTGCTTTCGAGTGCAAGTCCTGGCCCCGTAGCCTCCGCGTGGCGGACTCGGGGGAGTCCGTTGCGCGCACAAAGGGGGCCGTGCTGGAAGGCGCGTCATGTGTTCCGGCGCGCCTTGCTGAGAAGGAGAGTGGGGAGGAGTTATCCTCTCCCGAGAAGGGGCCGCCGATGTTAGGCGGCCAGTGGGCCGGTGGGGTCGCGGATGTGTGCGTGAGCGTTCCCGTGGCCCTGCCAACATGCGGCGAAGGCGGAACATCATGGGGTATTAGTCGGTGCAAGTCCGACATAACCCGTCCTTCCCCACGTGAAGGCGGGTATGCGTTAGGCATTTCCCCATGTAAATAAAAAAAAAGGGACTGGGCGTTCGCCATTCGGTACAGTTGCTACCCGAGTTCAATCCTCGGTGTTTCTCTTATGCAGGAATCCGTCTACGGTAGGTAACACCACATTGTCAGTTATGCCGTCATCCAATAGTGTACAAACATTACAGTGTTTCGATCTGAAAGGCACTGCTAGCTTAAGAACCGGGTGACCATGGTGACTCAGGGTGACCAGAGCAGTGCGGCGTAACACAGAAATGTACTGAGTAGTACGATATTTGTTATGGGCAGAAGTTGAACTCGCCTTCAGTTGTACGTTTACCTAGTCTTGTCGCAATGTTCCTCAAAAATACCCAAAAATTCGCATGCAGCGAGGCATCGGCTCTACATCAGTAGGACAATTACAAACAGACACTTCTTATTAAACTCTTAAATATTAACTAAAACACATTACATACAACAATAATGTCTGAAGTCTGATAGTGTACGAGGATTACGATTAAGTAAACTGAGGCGGCAATGGGCCGGCAAAATATCTCGAAAAACCGATAACCGTTGGGGAATAATGGTTCTTGAGTGGCAGCTACGTACCGGCAAACGCAGTGTAGGACTGGAGCGACGACCTGCACGGTTTTGAGGGAAGTCGATGGATCCAGGTGGCTCAGGACCGTGTTTTGTGGAAATCTATGGATATAGTATGTTCAGCAGAGGACTAGACATGGTTTGAAATTGAAAAAAAAAATTCAAGCTTGGCGTGCTCAGTAGAACGGGACAGTACTTCATGCCGGCCCACCGCTTGCAACTTTACAAGGCGCAGGTTTGGCCTCGCATGGAGTACTATTCTCACCTTTGGGCGGGGGCACCCCAGTGGCCGCTCCTTCCATTTGACCAAATTCAGCGAAGAGCGGCTCGAATCGTCGACGACCAGGTTCTTTCCGATCGGCATGATCCACTGGTCTTGCGAAGAGATGTTTCATCACTTTGCATTTTTTAAAGGATTAACTACGGGAAGTGTTCCGATGAATCGTTCTGATTAGTTCCAGCCGCTGGTTTTCATCATCACACTTTACGGCAGTACTCAAAATTCCATCGTCAAGGTAGTCTCGATGGTTGACATTCCACCACAGTGCGTTTTTCGCGGAATTTTCTGCCATGCACGACCACATTATGGAACCTGCTGCCGCCGTCGGTTTTTCCGGACCGGTACGACTTAGGGACCTTCATGAAAAGAGCCTATTCCTTTCTCAAAGGCCGGCAACGCACCTGCGTATTGCGGATTTTCATGGGCGGCGGTGATCACTTACCATCAGGTGAGACACTTGCTCGTTTGCCCCCTCTCCTATAAAAATAGTGCTTTCCTATTGATGGCGTTGCACTGACCATCAAGTACACGATTTGCTTGTTTCGTTACCGAATTCCGTCAAAAAAAAAAATAAGAATGTACTTATCGCAAAGTTTAAAATACACTTTGAATATGCACTGGTTAGAAAGTTCTGGCAACAGAGATTTTTACTGCCCACTTGGGGAACATTGAAACCATTGAATGCGCAAAGCTGTAAAAGCATTTTCTATTTTTGATTGGACGAGTGTGCTGCGTGTGTGGTACATTTGATGGCTCACAGAATGGGTTTGAATGAAGGAATCGCTTGTTGTAGTTTTCAAATGAATGCAGTTTCTATCTGATTTTGTGTTGAAGCTGGTCATTATTTGTCGACCTTTTGCATATAAAAACGAAGTTTGTTCATCTTTGTTTTGTATTTTAACCGAATTTAAAAAAGGAGGGGGTTCTCAATTCGATTGTTTTAATGCATGTTCGGACATAATTTTTTTAGTGAACCGATTTTAATGATTTTTTTTATTAAAAAGGGGGTATCGTAAGTGTAGTTTTATATGATTGGTCACGTTCTGATGATGGGATTCATGAGGAAATATGAAACTCAGATTGGTGCTGCTGTGTTAAGTCATATTTTATTACATAATAATGGTTAGACTTTGGCAAGAAAGCGATATTTTTTTTCGAATAATATTTTAAGTTGTACAGTTGTAAATGCCGACGTAAGAAAATCTGCCACCCGGACAGGGTGGTTCCTTGACAATCTCGTAGATTCCGAATATTGACGGAATAATTGCTAGTTCTCTGACCGAAAATACAAAGACCAGTGACGGGCAGCAGTGTTAAATTTCCGGGATGTCTGTTACTGCGATCTCCAAATCACCTGCCAAACATGGCGATTACGACAAATTCTCACCACTTGAGAGAGACATATATCCGGCATTGGATTATTGACAAGCTGATTATGACGACGAAATTGCGTACGCATATTGCAGTGGTGAAAAAGAAAAAAACTTCTCAGCACGAGCTCGAACCCGCAGTACACTTCGCGTTCGTATTAATCGTCCCCTTTAACACTAGGCTATTGGTGGTTAATCTATTCGAAAAATCATGGTAGCCCAATCTGAAAGTCATAGTACACGAGCAACCGGGGTTCAATTACTACTAGTAAAAGAAATATGTAAATATTTCTGGGTAATGTGACCTATCAATACCGTAGCAGTGTGGCGGACCCCTAACTCTTTCAAAAAAGAGTCAAGGTCTGTGCTCGCGGAGAGTCAAATAAGAAACGGTTTTTTTGACTATAAATTATGTATAAAAGAAATAAATAAAGCTTTATGCAATTAGTCATATATTTTTGTATAGATGTTCTCCTGGCCGATTTTCGACCCCAGCGACAACTACCAAATACTATCGGAAGTTATCAACTGCGCAGGAGATATTATAGTGCCACAAGTGTACGCGCAAACACTGGGACACTGACCCGTGCCCGATGTAACGCTCATGCGATAAGATCGGACGTAGCCTACAATGCAGTGTCAGAGAAACCAGGACAGTACACAATATAACCAAACTCGGCTCCAACTCCGGCTGGGATTCGAATTTCGAAAATTCGCGGTGTTGTAAATTTAATGACTTGTAATAGGTAACAATAAATGAAAATGTAAAAGTAATTTAAGAAAAAGTACGTACTTTAAAGAGATTGCAGCATAAAATAACTGTCACGGCGGGGAAATTAATCCCTCAGGTGACTAAACATTTCTGATTATAATTCTTGGCTTGATTCAAAGAGTACTGGGAAATAAACAGATAGTTTTTACATCCAGGTTGAAATAATTGTTGTGTGTATAAATGACTAAGCCCGCGACTACGTCTGCGGGGATATTATTCATTTTATTTATAATAAATATTTCATTTATTGTATAAAGTGATGAAACGAGCAAAACGTTCACCTGGTGGTAAGTGCAACGTTCGCCCATAACAAATGCTGTGTCACCCAGAATATTTCTGTGTGAACCTCACTGTGCCCATCACCCTGAGACATCAGTTCTTAAGTCTCATATGCCCTGTGATTACGCTAGCTCTCAGTGCCCTTCAAACCGAAACACACTGCTTTGCTTCACGGCAGAATAACTGGCCTGGGATGGTGACTGACCTACCTAGACGGATTCCTGCATAGGAATCCTACCACCAGTAGTACGATTTAGGTTTTTAAAAAATACCGCCTGGGCTCTATTATTTTGCGGAATAAAAAGAATACTTTGTCCATCTCCAGGATGCAAGATATGTCGAAACTGTGACGAATTTCGTCAAGATAACAAACAAAAGATAACAAACATACAGAGGAACAGAGAGTTACTTTCGTATTTATATTAAACGCCGTCATCGTCAGCAATTGAAACCGTTTACTCATTTTATACTTATAATGCATATTAATAACGGACCTTGCAAAACTTTATATAAGAAAATATTTCGTCGACATGTGGACTCTGACTTATGGGTTGTTTCTCTCCATCGACCTTTTAATATACCACTGTTGGACATAGGCCTATCCCAAGAAAGGAGAATTTGTCGTGTTCAACACGCTTTGCCCGCTAATTGGCAGTCACCAAGAATTAAAAACATAAATGCGTAAGACCATCCATTACAGTCCATTATTTAAGCAAGTTATTGTAAGTAGTATAATATTATTCTTTGTTATTTAAATGCTCTGTTTATTTTTAGTTTATTTGCTTTAAACATGCTCAACAAATAAAGTTAATTTATTTCTATGTATTATGTGACACACACACGTTTCTGGCAATTTAACTTCTTAGCGCTTTAGACAGCTTAGGTCACAACCGGATGCAAGAAAGTGATAACGAGTGAGGATCTCTAACTTGAAGAATTTTGTCCACAATATGAGCCGTGGTAGCTCAGGAGCCGGCCGCTCGCCTTAAATGAGTGGCCTGAGTTCGGTCCCCGGTGCCTGCACCTCTAAAATTGTTCTGCAATTCTAAATGCGGATTTACCTCGTTCTCGCTGGTAAATAAAACATCGTGAGGGAACCTGCATATCCATAAGATACATAATATTTCGAGGACAACTGAAGTGCGCTAACCCGCATTGAAGTTGGAGCATTATGGCGGACTCTTTCCGACTCCAAAACCCTCTCACAGATGAGAGGACGCCTGTGTGTGTGGAAGTCTTCTCGCGTAACTGTCCGGGGCTTGGTCGCCACCAGTAGTATCATGTAGCCGCACGTAAATGCGTGCGGGGATATCATATCACTAAATATGTCGTTACGTCGCCCTCAGCGCAACCAGCCAACCAGGTGAGAACCCATAAGATGAGCGGCGGGCCTGCCAGCGGGCGATGCTTCCATTTGCATTTTTTTTGTCACGGTTTCCCGTGATGCTTGCGGCCTAGTTTTCCGGGAGTAAATGTGATCGGTTTCACTTGGAAGCTATTTCTTGAAGTCGTACAGCTATAGTTTTCTTCATATCCATAGGGTTTTGGATCATTGAGTCTGTTTTGAAAAGGCCCGTGCTCAGTAGTGGACTATTTATAGGTTGTTACTTTACTTTACCATGACGCGAATGTAATAATTTTTCTATGTATCCGGAAAATATGATGGAACACGCGCATGTAATAATTTTTCTATGTATCCGGGAAAACTTGCGAGTTTGCAACTGCTTATGGCATACATAATCATTATACATATATACAGTTACGCTTTTTTCCCATGTAAGGGGTAGGCAGAAGCCACTCATGCAGCCCACTTTTGACGTCGCCGCGATTTTGGTACGAGTGACAGCATTGCATATTATGGTGTTATTCTGCACGAATACCTTAGTCGCCTCTTACGAAACCTCGGTAGGAAAGAGGTGCTATTATTGTATATATTGGTGGTATTCTACTTTGCCGGACACCTTTCGGCTACATCATCATTATGACTGTTGTCGAACAAGTCTTTCTCAATTATTAAGTGATTTAATGGACAAAGTGTGGAGTTCTGCGTTCTGAGTTCCCATGCTTTCTGACTTGTAACAGATTAAAACAAATTTTTGGCTTTTTCCACGAAATGAGAAGGGTGGAAGATTTTCTGAAGCGTAAAGCTTATTTAATTACTGCTAGCTGTGCGCCGCGGTTTCACCCGCGTAAAATAGGTCAACTTCATGATAGCGTCGTACAGTCGGCCCTTCACAGTAATGTTCGGTTCTCAGCGTGCGGCTTCAGCTTCAGCGTAAGGTTGTAGCAAGAAGCAGATATTGATGATTTAAATGTTTTCCTTCACCGCCGGGCAAGTGGTAAATCAGCACTTGATACATAACCCGCCGTGCGGTAGCGTTTAAGAGAGTCTACCACCTCATCTCATCCCGTGTATGCCGCAAAAGTCGACAGAGGGAAATTAAAACCAGAAATAGGTAACAGCATCTTTCTGAAACATCAGAATAAATAAACTGCGGGTGCCAACCCGCCCGCTAAGCGTGGCAACTATGGCAAAATCCCCCAAAATGAGGGCTACAAACTTTTGTGGCAATCATTGAGGGAGGCCTATATTCAGCAGTGGACTAGTGAAAGGCAGAAATGATGACGATGATACATGACAGTTTTATTATTGCCGGCACCAGGTATTGAGTTGTGGTTGCAAGTTGTTGTAGACTACGAAATTTTAAGCTATCGCCTAGTCTGAAAGTATTTAATACCAGATAAAATATCTCTTATCGAATATATATAGCTTTCTGACAAATCAAATTTTAGTTTGTCTGAAATTTCTGACGTTCCTTTGTAATTATGCCGATTTTTTCAAGAGTTTCTTCGCAGAAATACAATGAACAAAACAAAAGAGAATCACGCATAGCCATTGATCGAATCGTGCGTTATGGTCTCGAGTTCATACAAAAATCCGCTTTAAAAAGGCATTTCAGTTTTTCCCGAATTTTCCAATTGTCCGGGCAACTTTTCCAATTTTTCTGAAAAAATAACCAAATCGATCCAGCCGTTCTCAAGTGACACGCTTAAAAACGAACAGTAATTTTTATTTACATAGATTAATATCAATCTGAATTTAAAGCGACAGACGAAATCTATCAACATTCAACCGTCTGACACATGCATCGATCAGCAATATAAATACTACTTCAGCTTGAATTAACTCTAGAGTTCAATGTAACTTCACTTTGCAGTTTGTCAATTGTGTACATTTAGAAGCTTTAGGAGTGTAGACTAACTTTGTTAACTACATAAATGTGAACAGAGAGAACTCGTTCCTAGTGACCGGAGACATGAACTAATGATAAATAAGTTTTGTTTGTAGTCTAACATTTCATAATTCTACAAAATTATTCAGTTTTTGAAATACATTTCAAAAAAAATCAAGCACCCATGCTATTTTATTGACTGGAGATTTTTTTGTTTGACACCAGTGATACTTGTTTTGCATCTTCCTGGAACATCTGACTAAACTGCTGTTGACAAGCGTGGCAACTATGGCAAAATCCCTCCAAAAAGAGTTACAAGTTTTTGTGGCAATCTGTGCGGGAGGCCTATGTTCAGTACTAGTGAGAGGCTGAAATTATGATGATTATGATGATGTCTTGTCTTTATGGTGACTTGTCTTTTCAACACAGCAAATTAGGTCAAGGATATGTTGGCAGGATTTTGTTTAGATAGGTACGACCGCAAGGTCAGTTATTCTGCCGTGAAACAGTAATGTGCAAACATTAATGTGTGGTCTGTCTGAACTGACTGAGAGCTAGTGTAATTACTGGGCATATGCGACTTGAGAACTGATACCTAACGGTAACAGGCAGGTGTGGTGACGCAGAAATGTTCTGAGTGATATTTTCTGAATGACATTGGAAAAATGTGTCATATCTTGTCGTTAAGTATACTTCAATATCTTAAAATCAAAGTATTTAACCAGTGCATGTTGCCAGTGATGACCATGACCATGAAGGACCATGTCTCCGGTCCTTCGTCAGTCAGCGATGGGTGAGCGATAGCGCCGCCTACCCCTTGATCAGGCGGTACAGGGTTCCTTGTGTAGATAGCGCAGAATTACAATTTCAAATACACCGTGTGTAACAATTTGACTTTACTACGCTTAATCACCAATTAACTAGGTAAACCGACAGTTTTATTTTGAAGGAGTGACCAGCAGGGCTATTGCGTATCCAAAGTGATGATCAGTTATAAAAGTGTTGAACGAATATCTGCCAAATAAGTGTCTGCATAGGGCAGACTGGGGATGATTGACCACGTTTTTTGTCATAATTTTTTTAAAAAAAAACTATTGTCTTGGTGTAAATAAAAAAAATTGTAAACTGTGCCAAATTTCATAGTCAATTATAAAAAAAGGTTCTATGTGGATATTATTTAATAAAATCCAGATTTTTTCAGTTTTAGGAAACCTCTCCGTGATGGTCAACCTGCCCCAATGCCGGGGTAGGTAGACTACTCAACTGTTGCGGGGCGGCTTGAATTACGGGATGACAAAATTTAATGTGTAATAAAAATTTCACAGAAATATTCTTGGTGACACGGCACCTGCAATAGGCCGGCGTTGCACTTACCATCAGGTGAACGTTTTGCTCGTCTCGTCACTTTATCCAATAAAAAAATCATAAGTTTTGCAGAATTCTACCCAGATGGGTTTATTTATAATTTAATGATTAATTTTTATCCCAATCTTTGATTTCTTTCGTAAACCATAAATATTTTCGAAAAAATGGGACCATATGAATCATAGTCAGTCAACCAATACGCAATTGGCCTACCAACCCCGACCGCAGCTTTTGCTTTCAAAAATTCACTAAACAAAAATGCTTTCCATAACAGTCATAATACGTATTTGTATACCTTATATAATAATTTACTTTCCATTTCAAATTAAGTTTGTGTGAACTTGACTATAAATTACAATATAAGAACAAAAAAGATGTGTTGATGAAAAACTACTTAGGTATCCCAATTATTGATATTGCGCTCTAACTGACAGTGAGACATTTCCTCGTGTCTCGCGTTCTGTGCGAATGATCGGTCAAGCAACAGGCTTTTTTGAGTGCAACGTTGATTCTCTCACTCAAACCTGCAAGAAGTTAGGAGCATCTAGTCTACCTACCCCAGTCCCAAACCAACCCCGGTCTGCTCTACTGGTTATGATTAACAAAAAAGATGTCATTTGAAAAATAGGCGTCATTTTCGTTAACCATAACCAGTATGTAAACAATTATTTCACAAATATTCGTTGAACACTTTTTTAAGTGATGGTCACTTTGGATACGTAATAGCCCGCACGTCGGTTTTTCATATTCCACTGCCCCCTGCCCAATTCGAACTCCCCAATACGACTTCGTCCACGTGCCGCTATTCCAATAAAAAGTGACGTCACGGTGTTCACCACTTCCTCAGTACTAATAATCAAATGAGCAACTTAATATTAAACGATATCGTTTTCCCCGACATATAGTTCACATCTCAGAAACTTCAATAGCGCAATGTTGGACGTTTGAGATATCTTGAATTTCGCAATTTCTATTACGTAAAAAATATTAGCCTATAGTTAAAAAAATTATAATAGTTATTTAGGCACGTTTTTAGTTTGATAATCTATTACCAAAATTTGAAGTAAAGACTCTTGTCCCGTTTTTCGGTCATATAATACAGCAATAAAATGTATATCAGTGGATTGATCTATGTGCGTTCTATATAAGGAAAATAGAATTAGTTCTTTTTCCATTATTCGCTATAATATAGTAAGTGCTAAAATGTTCCATTATTCATTTCATTCATTTGTCCGTTTTATTCGTCATCAGAGCTTTAAAATCTTATCAATATGTTATTTCTTTCTTGGGACGTGACCCATTTACAAGTACTTGCAAACCTTTATTGATATGACGGCTTAAAACGCAACCAGGAACTTGGCCGAACAAAATTAAGATTTTGTCGTTGCCACCATCACCACGGGTGGTTGCAAGAAGATTTAAAATTATCGACCCCAAAAAAACATTCATTCACTTTAACCAGAATTTGACCAAATGTTGTTAATTTGACAAATATAATTATATAAGCTCACGCATACAAGATTAGCTAATAAAACCTGCGATTTGTTGATGGTTTAGCTCTCCTCTTTAATTACGTATATACTTTTTAACTGTTCGCGCATGGCCCAGTAGGCCTATTACTTAGGACACAGTTCTTTCTTTATATACTTTTCTTATAATACCATACGTCTGCTGTGTAATATCGATCTGCAATTTTGGGAGACAGCTATTGAACCACCTGTTGAGTCTATGGGTTTTTCAGCCATTTGCCGAATGTCTACATACTTACTTAAAAAAATAAACAGATACAGTCGAAAGAGTCTTGAAAAGAGACGTGATGCGTGGAGAACCACGTCGCGGCCATTTTTACGAGAGTCTTAAAAAAAATCTTACTGCCATTTGCGTTCCCACGAGCAGTATAGTGACAGCATTGCATATTATGGTGTTATTCTGCAAGAATAAAAGTTTTTTTTTGATAAAATGACGAAACGAGAAAAACGTTAACCTGATGGTCAGTGCTACGTCAGCCCATAACAAATGCTGAGCATATGAGACTTAAGAACTTATGTCTCAGGGTGACAGGCACAGTGTGGTGTCACACAGAAATGTTCTGGGTGACAGAGCATTTGTTATGGGCAGACGTTGCACTTACCGTCAGGTAAACGTTTTTGCTCGTATCATCACTATCAAATAAAAAAAAAAATATTTAGTTATTGTTATTAGCTTTGTAAGAGGAACATAGCGTGGCCTAGTAGTACAGCACCTGTACATATCCGCCGCGGATCCTGGGGTTCGAAGGGTTTTTGTTGTTGTGTGGTTGTCCCCGTATCGTTATCCTAGTAGTGTGCAAACTTTAATGTGTTTCGTTCTAAATGGCACCGAGACCTAGTGTTATTACTGGGCATATGAGAGTTAAGAACCGTCGGGATATAAATAGTAAATATAAATGCGAAAAACCGGAAAATTTAGTTTCATTTAAAAAAAATATATTTTTAAGATTACGAATTCATTGAATATTAAAGATAAAAATAACGACAAAAACTCTTATAGAGTAGATCAATATTATTTTATTCATCATCATCATCATCATTTCAGCCTATCACTAGTCCACTGTTGAACAGAGGCCTCCTCCATTGATTTCCACAAGTTTGTAGCTCTTATTTTTGGGGGATTTTGTCGTAGTTTCCAATCTTGGTAGGCGAGTTTGCAACCGCATTTTATTTATTCAGATGTTCCAGGAAGAAGCTGCAGCCCATCTTCTAGTGTTAATTTTGTATCGGTCGAGATGGTGTGGTAGATTCCCCTAAGCGGCTACCACACGGCGATTTTATTTATTATAGATTATTTATTTAGCCGTGTGGTGGCGGTTCGTTAAAAGAATACTACCACTCCATATCATCCAATGGATCTCGTAAAAGGCGAGTAAGGAATTAAACTGCACTGTGCACCCAACAGCGCATGGTGGCGATGGGCTCACCACCTATCACACCAAGTGCATTATATTGTTTTGGTGAAACGTGGATTGTGGTAGTCATCTGTTTTTGCAGTGAGTGCCCAGTCTCTGACTACCCCTTATGGGATACAGTCGTGATCTTATGTATATGTATGTATGTAGATTATTTACAAAATATTAATTGAACGTCATTTTTATTAGACCGTTTCGCAAAAAATATACTCTCTGTCCTTTGCAGAAATCCGTCTAAGTAGGAACCATCCTAGGGCCAGTTATTCTGCCGTGAAGTAGTGGTGTGCAAACATTACTGTGTTTCGGTTTGAAGGGCACTGTGAGCTAGCGTAGTCACTGGGCATATGAGACTTAAGAACTTATATCTCAGGGTGATGGGCGCAGTGTGTTGTCACACAGAAATTTTCTGGGTGACCCAGCATTTGTTATGGGAAGACGTTGCACTTACCGTCAGGTGAATGTTTTGCTCGTTTTATCACTTTATTGAATAAAAAAACAACTAGAAACAATTTTTTTTATTTATTATTCATTATTTCGTAGGTTTTTAACAATGCGGTGCCACACAGAACTGTTCTGTGTGACACAGATTTTTTTATGGGCAGACGTTGCACTTACTATCAGGTGAACGTTTTGCTCATCTCGTCACTTTATCCAATAAAATAAGTTCAAATAGACTCAAGAGTTTATGGACTTTTATACTATTTTTCTTCGTTTCGTACCACCATTTAAATAAAATCTAGATGATATTTACTTAGCCACTTCAGGTTAAGAAAACACAATTTGGGCGTAAATTGCCACGAGTAGAGCTCACAATATTGTGTGATTGCTCCCATAAGCGCTAAAAGGTTGTTACTACAGTTTAAAATTAAATTTATTCCTCCTGCGACGTAAAAATAGAATTCTTATAAATAGGTTTCAGTTTAGATTCTAAAACATACGCGAGTTTTTAAAAAAAATATGTATTTATCTGTTTTCTTACTACAAAACAAAAAGATGTTTTTTACTAGTTAATTTTTTACTATTTTCTATGTAGGAATTCGTCTAGGTAGGTACGAGTACTACCGCAGGGCCTGTTATTCTGCCGTGCATCAGTATTGTGCAAATATTACTGTGTTTCGGTCTGAAAGGCGCTGGGAGCCAGTGTGATCACTGAGCATATGACTTAGGAAGTGATGTCTCATGGTAACGGGCGGAGTGTGGAGACACACAGAAACATTCTGCGTGGCACAGCACTGTTATGGGCAGACGTTGCACTTACCACTAGGTGTATGTTTTGCCCATCTCGTCACTTAACCCAATAAAAAAAAATACTTGTCGTTTCTTTGGTGGTTCATCTGAACTCATTTTAAGCTTTGTCATTTCAACCAATTTTTTTCTTTAAACTGGTATATTTTTTATGTGAATAAGGTTGTTTAATGAGCGCAAAGGCCGCCTGTAGGATGTATACACAATTCCTCATTATTAGTTTTTTTCAACTAAATCTCCGGCTTTATTTTTAAAGATTTCTTCAAGAAATGTCCTTATAATATCTGGTTATAGATTTAAGTCACACTTCTCTGTCGCCGTTGTTAATGGCCGAGTTTGCCCATTTCTGATATAAAAACGTAAATAATTTAAAACAGGAAACTGACTATTGGAAATCTCATCATGTACAGAAAAAAATAAAGCAATAAAATTTTGGCTTATAGGTTACCAAGGGTGGTTGGTAATTTTTCGTACGAATTGATGCCGCAGTCACCTCCAATATTTATCTCATTCATCTCTAAACAGTCACAGGAGAGGCGAGTTAAATCATATTCATTGCACTCGTATCAAAAAATATCAAGAGATAATTTCGAAATGAATCCTATAATAAAGCAGAAGAATTTGTATGTTTGAACGCAATATAGTCAGGAAATACTACTATGATTCAAAAAATTATTTATGAATTTCATTGTCCAATAATTGGGAAAAGTTATAAGCTATAAAACATTATGCAATGTCTAAAGGAGCCGCACTCTAAAAGCCGAACATTAACGAAAAGGGCCGAACTGTTTAATTGTTAATGCTCTTTGAAATGCGGCAAAACAATATAAATATAACGACCAATCTTTCTACCAACTTTTTAAAAAACTTATTAAAACATCTACTATTCATCGGTTATTTTACCGATTCTTTCAATCATATTTATCGTATAAAAAAATATTTTAAAAACACGAAAGTTACTTGAAACAGGCAATGGAATACTGAATAAGAATTCAAATCAATACCCAAAGGAGCTGTGTTACTTTGTAAGTGTGGAATTAAATCAATTTCGTGTGAGTCACGTATTACTCGACCTTGTGTTGATTCAGCGACTTAAGCATTAGTTTAATATTTGAAGGGATGGAGACGTATTATTATACTTTATAAAAGTTTACGTAAATATGGCAGTGATTACTTGACCCTGACTTGACAGTGATTATTTTAAAAAGTTGTAGTAAATTCAATCGTAAAAAAGTGAAATTGTACCTCTTAATAAGGAGACAAAAATGATGATGCTGATAAAAGTAATAAGGAGGTATATGCCAATGCCGGCCTTTGTTTAATCCTAATAATAACGAAATGTGGAACCATTTCGTTATTATTAAGATTAAATACGTTTTGATCAGTATAGGAGATTCTTAAATAAATAGACTGAACAATAAAATGTTACGTTGTTAGTGCCAATCTGTGTAATTAAGGAATTTTAACACTATTAATAAATTTGATTTGTTTACATTTTGTTATACAACCGGCTGATTCTGTGGACGGTAACAATCTCTGATTAAAGCGAATTCGACATGTGCACAATATCATGCTTTTCTAGAGCAATTTGAACACAGTAAAACTTTCCGACAACCAATAACTGGTGGTAGGATTCCTATGCAGGAATCCGTCTAGGTAGGTACCACCCCAGGGCGAGATATTCTGCCGTAAAGCAGTAGTGTGCAAACGTTACTGTGTTTCGGTCTGAAAGGCACTGAGAGGTAGCGCAATCACTGGGCATATGAGACTTAAGAATTTATGTCTCAGGGTGACGGGACGCAGTGTGGTACATACATAAAAACACGACTGTATCCCATAAGGGGTAGCCAGAGACTGTGCACTCACTGCAAAAACAGATGACTGCCACAATCCACGTTTCACCAAAACAATATAATGCAGTGTGGTGCTACACAGAAATATTCTAAGTAACACAGCATCTGTTATGGGCAAACGTTGCACTTACCAATCAGGTGAACGTTTTGATCGTCTCTACACTTTAACAAGTAAAAAAAAGCGTGTTATCTGCGAAACACATCTAACAGTGCCACATATGTGGGCGCCGGCGGGATTACTTTCAGGGAGGTGCTTCAGCATCTATAAATTATATTTTATGGCTGACTACGCGGTACGAGATGTTTGAAACAAATGAAGCATGTGATGCGGCCTGCATCCTGTGTGTATGTAAATGAATCCCTTATTAAATCTATAAATTGGCATGGCATATAATAGGGTCACAAGTGGTAACAAATACAGAGCTACACACTTGACTTATTGCGCGGTGCGCGTAGGGCACCCGAAGTAGCGCTCATGCGATAAGATTATTAAGTGCCAGAAACATTTACGTAATTTGCAACTCAAGCAAACCCGAAACCTAATAAATTGCATTTGTGCACAAATGTTGCCTCTGACTGGTATTGGAATCCAGAACCCCCGCCACAGAGCTCAGTTACTCTGACCTAACTAGGCCACTCAGTAATGAGATCGAGAGTTTTTTTTATATTATCAAAAAATATTATTATGGAATGTTAGTCGTCGTCGTCGTTTCAGCCTATCAATATTCCACTGCTGAACATAGGCCTCCCCCATAGATTGCAACAAAAGTTTGTAGCTCTCGTTTTGGGGGGATTTTGCCATAGTTGCCACGCTTGGCAGACGGGTTGGCAACCGCAGTTTATTTATTCATATGTTCCAGCAAGATGCTGCTGCCCACCTCCTGGTTTTCATTTTCCCTCTGTCGACTTTTACGACACCCACGGGATGAGATGGGGTGGTAGATTCTCTTAAGCCGCTACCACACGGCTAAAATGAATGAATGAATGAAATGTATGTTAGTACTTTCACATAATTCGAATATACTGAATTTCGAACAAATTTCTGGATTTTACAAATTTAAATTGACTCGGTTATTAATATAGACCGTATACGTGAAATAAGAATAGGAATGAATGTTAACTATTATGCAATATGTTAAGTGTTCTCGATAGAACAATAAAAAGATGAAATTGAATGAAATTAAATCTCATTACATTATATACTTTATAAATTATTAGGTGTGCGCAGTAGGCAGTTTGAGTTGCGAGTGTGGTATGTGTAAGTAAGCGGGTCGGCGACAAGCTATCTTATTATTAGTAAGTTTGGTGGGTTTTGATTGGCTGGTTGTGTGATGTTCTCCTAGCCGATTTCGACCACAGGCGACAACTTCCGACCACTATCGAGAGCCATCAACTGCGCAGGAGATATTATAGTGACACAAGTGTACGCGCAAACACAGAGGCACTCACTCGTCCCAACCCACCCGCGCCCGATGTAACGCTGATGCGATAAGATCGGAGGTAGGCTAGAATGCAGTGTCAGAAACACGGAGACAATCACAACACAACCAGACACGAAAACTAACAATTTATGTTTTAGCACAAATGTTGGCTTCGGCTGGGATTCGAACCCAGGACCCGCGGCTTAGAAGTCAGGTACTCTGACCACTGAGCCACGCGGTATGTCCTACGTGAAGCGATGTATGGAAGCGGATACAATTTGCAATGTGGAGTGTTGGGCTTTATATAAACCCTTATAATATGACTTAAATAAGCGTTAAGCATGGCGTAGACATTAAGTAATTAATTCGTTAATTAAATTTGCCCTAAGTACCTAACTTGTATTGTACTCGGATAATAAGAACCGCCGCTCCTCCTGCACATTGGAGTTCGTGTAAGTCCTTCTCGACTTGATCTCACCAGCACGCCAGTACACGGCACGTCCGACCGCACGTCGACCACTCTGCCAGACCAAGTACGTGTGTTTTATAGCCCGATCTTATCCCTGAAGTTTTTTTTTATATATTTTTTTATAACAGTAAGAGACGAGAAGACCTAAATGTAAACTTGATAGTTTTTTTTTATTTTTTTTTATTATAAAGTGACGAAACGGGCAAAACGTTCACCTGATGGTAAGTGCAACGTCTACCCATAACAAATGCTGTGTCATCCAGATTATTTCTGTGTCACCACACTGCGCTCATCACTTAGAGACGTAAGTTCTTAAGTCTCATATGCCCAGTGATTGCGCCTAGCTCACCATTACTGGTGGTAGGATTCCTATGCAGGAATCCATCTAGGTAGGTACCACCCCAGGGCCAGTTATTCTGCCGTGAAGCAGTAGTGTGCAAACATTACGTGTTCGGTTTTGAAGGGCACTGTGAGCTAGCGTAATCACTGGGCATTTGAGACTTAAGAACTGATGTCTCAGGTTGACGGGCCGCAGTGGTGGTGTCACACCAAGAAATATTCTGGGTGCCACAGCAAATTTGTTGTGGGCGACGTTGCACTGACCATCAGTGAACGTTTTCTCGTTCGCACTTTATGCAATAAAAAACAGACAACTAGTGATGAAATTTTTTAAATAACATTCCGCCCGTCCCCACAATAATTCTTTATTTATATATAAGATTCCAAAGTTTCAATGTCAGAGGAACCAATATTTTCATCTATTAATAGATAATGGGCCTGATATTCAACATACATAGTAAAATAAAATGTACAGTTGTAATTACCTATCATTATATTACACTTGCCCCTCGGTTTCATCCGCGTAAAATAATATTACAAATATTTATATTCATATCTTCTGAACCCTGCAGGATATCGAATTGGAGATTTAATTTAATATTTCGTTTATAATTCCTAAAATTTTCATTGAAACCGTTAACGAGCCAGTTACTCTGCCGTGAAGCAGTAGTGAGCAAACATTACTGTGTTTCGGTTTGAAGGGCACTGTGAGCTAGCGTAATCACTGGGCATTTGAGACTTAAGAACTGATGTCTCAGGTTGACGGGCGCAGTGTGGTGTCACACAGAAATATTCTGGGTGACACAGCATTTGTTGTGGGCGGACGTTGCACTTACCATCAGGTGACCGTTTTGCTCGATTCGCCACTTTATACAATAAAAAAACAGACGGACACTTAAATTTTATTATCAATAATAATAGACTGATTATATAATTCTCTGATAATATATTTTTAAATCAAATTCAGTAACGCCGGCATATAACCAGCTGGATTACCAATAATTATTTATTTATAATATAATTTATTCCCAAAGTTTTACAATAGACGGAGGAGTAGCAGTAATATTAATTAATACAGATAGTTCAAATAGATGTAAATGACAGTGACTTTCATGGTTTTTTAATTTTTCAATAATTTTTACGATTAGGCTTAATTTGGAGCTAAGTAAAAAGGCTCTATACGTTTATTTGTTCCAACATTCATATTTATAACTAGAAAACTGATAAAAAAACAAAATAAACTTTTTCTTAGTAAATCGTAATATTCTACAATATTTCGTAGTTACATTAATGCTAACAATATACAATTTTCTGTGACTATTATTTGATATAAAAAATTATCAATTTTCGATCATACATAATTTTCTTAAGATATCAATTTTCATTTCCAGACCATGTTTATAAGAATATAATTCGTTTCTACATGAATTTAAAAAAGGCAACGTTAAATAAGAACGTATCTCCAAGGGCCCTAAATATTAAAAAGTACATATTACACCGAATCTAATCGAAATGTGGTGACGTCAAGAGACTTTGACGTCAATGAAACGTCTGTGTGAATTCGTAGCCACTGAAAAGATTGCGATCGCCAAGTCATCGGAAAATTACACCCGGAAAAATCAATTTAAATGTGTAAAAAAATCAGGGTAGGATCATGCATCCTAGCATATCCTGAGTGGCAGTCCTTTTGGGAGCATTGCAACATGAACGGATGGATTTAAATTTTGTTTTTTCTATGTTGTTTTTTTTTTCTTCTCTACACTGTTAATCTGTCTGTGAATTGTGTGCGTGTAACAAATAAATGTTTCTTTCTTTCTTTCTTTCTAAATGATTACACTATTTCTGTGTATATTCTATCATTTAATTATATTTGATATAAAATGTATTCTGTAGTTGTTAATGCCGTTTCATTTAGACAACCAACATTGACTTGTTTGTTGTTGTCTGTAAGTATTTGTTGTCATAATAACACTTATCTAAAATAACATTAATCTAAGTTAACAATATTTTATTTGTTGACTGTCACTGACTGTAGAGAAACGCACAACCTTTTTTTATATCAACAGCAGACGCGAAACAGTCGTGGGTCGCTTTTATTTGAGATTAGAATTATTTTGGATTTCCATATCAAATTAGATTAAAACTGAATTATTGATAAGCCCTAAAAATATAATACAATAATAAATAATTAATTAGCGTGCTAGTAATAAATCACTTACAAAAAATATCAACGCACTTACTTTTCCAAGACCTTGTGACAGACAAAACGGTCGTAAACATCTCAGACAGGACACTAAACTCGAGTCACGTCGGTCCTTCCGCACCTAATACTCGTAAAAGTTCAGCGGGTACAAGGCCCCAGTAGCAGCCGAAAGCAGCCGATAAACGTTCTCTCTCCTGCCGAAGTATACCCGTGAGACTTACGCATATCCTTCAAAGATAATATTAAGCTAAAAGAATATTGTATTGTATCCTCCAATGAAGCCACCTCCGTGATCCACAAATGAAGCGAAACTTCTTAGTTGGCGAATCGATAATTAAACGAGAATTGAGAGTGAAATTTCAAGGTCGTGTCACGTTTAGGCAGTTTTCGTTACACGAGAGAGAAGAAAGATATACCGTAGCGAGAAGGTAAAAGAGAACTATTCAAAGAAAGGTATACATTGTATAACTAATACACAGTTTTTAATTTATGTTTATTTAGTTTTATTTTAATCAAATTTCTATCTAATGTATATAAGTTTCATTTCTGTCACGTAAACTGAGTTGCACCAGTACTTTTTTATTAATAAATCATATATAAAATAATGGAACAGATGCCAGTTAATCAGAATCTTAATTACTTAATTCCTAACTATTTTATATTTTGTTTTATCATGAGTAAGAGAAAATGAGAGCCGTGGTAGCTCAGGGGCTAGGCGCTCGCTTTAAATTTCATAGTACGCGAGTGACCTGGGTTCGATTCCCGGTGCCGGCATCACTAAAATTGTTAATTGCGATTTTAAGTGCTGACTTACCACGTGCTCGGCGGTAAAGGAAAACATCGTGAGGAAACCTGCATGTCTGAGAATTAAAAAATATTTCGAAGTCATATGAAGTCCGCCAACCCGCATTGGAGCAGCGCGGCGGATTCTTCCTAGCTCCAAAAACCCTCTCAGAAATGAGAGGAGGCCTGTGCTCAGTAGTGGGACATTTATAGGCTGAAACTTTACTTTTTTTAAGAGAAAATATTTTAATAAAATAAAAATATAATTAATTATATTAGATATCATAACAATAACAAAAAATCAATAATTTTTTTAATTTATCATTTCATAATCATCATTTCAGACTTTCACTAGTCCACTACTGAACAAAGGCCTCCCCATAAAATGCCACAAAAGTTTGTATCTCTCGTTTGGGGCGGATTTTACCATAGTTGCCACGCTTGGCAGGCGGGTTGGCAACCGCAGTTTATTTAGTCCGATGTTCCAGAAAGATGCTGCTGCCCATCTCCTGGTTTTTATTTTCCCTCTGTCGGCTTTTACGACACCCACAGGATGAGATGGGGTGGTAAATTCTCTGAAACCGCTACCACGCGGTATTTTAAGAAGTTTCAAAATGCCTCGAATATCTACGGAATTAAAGGTATAAAGTTATACTTTGGCGAAATTGTAGTTTGAAAACCATCATCCGCAGGGGTTGGTAGTCTGCAATAATTTGCAAAGGCATTCCGCACTTTGCTTGAGCTACAGGTAACCTCGGCCAATATAAAAGTTTCGTTGAACACTGCCAGCATTCAACTGCCGCGATTCAGTACGGCTATGAAATATCATCTTTGTTAAATGATGCCATTCGTTCTGTTTGAACTTTCTGGCCGACATTTGAGAATGCGTTGACTGTCCGTGCTTTTCTTATAATGCATTTTCGATCTAGCCGTGTTACGTTTGTGCATTGCATCCAATAAACTAGTCAATATTAACTATGACCAGGTTACGGTCAGTTTTTATATTTAAATGCAATATTTATGAGTTAATAAGCAAGATAATAGAATTTTATCTCCGCCTTGGAAGTCACTTGAATAAATTGAAATCCTAGACAAGCCAATCCACAAAACATAACTAGTGAAATCTGAATACACTCGGAAACATAATAGAAAATAATACGTCATCTTAGAAGTGGCAGATGATTGTTCTCAATCTGCATCCCACACAGTGGTTCGATTCGTTGTCCTTTACGTTCACCTTATTAATGTCAACGTTTAAGGCATAATATCGTAGAGGTTCGCTACATAAACAGAAAGTGACCGAGACGTCGAAGCTTGCCTTTAAAAATACCCGTAAAGCTCAGAACTGTACTAGCGGACAGTCATTTGTGTGCGCATTGTGACACGTCTATTGAATCCCATTTGTTCTCTATTCACACAGATATACATTAACTTTACATACGCACGTACACCAAATACATACAAACTGACACACACTACATCTTCCGCCCAAGACACGCATCACTTCAACGTACACCTTAGGGAGTCAGGGCGAGACTGAAAATTAGGGCTGCGCAGTTAGCACAGCTTATTGTAGTCGGCTCAGCTGAAGAGCCCTTCCCTTTTGCCAACTAACACATAAATATGACTTTTTTTTATTTTTATCCTTTCCATTTGTTATTTTAAGTAAATCGATTTTTCTGTGGGGGAGGCCTATGTTCAGCAGTGGACTAATGATAGGCTGAAATGATGATGATGATGATGATTTTTATAAGGTAAAAACGAATTAGTTTTATATTACTAGTTAAGAGTTATTTCTAAGTTAGTTATTTATTTGGTTTAATTATTAAAAAAAATGTGTTCTTGATTGGCAATAAATGTTGTTTCTTACTTTTCTTTTCCATTAGTAAAATAGGTACATACATACATACAGTCACGCCTTTTCCCCATGGTAGGCAGAGGCCACTTACGTAGCCCACTTTTCGCCCTCACGGGCCACCCGTCACAAGACAAGTCGCCTCCATTTTGGTACTTGTCAAAAAGTTCTTAGTTCCCTATTTCGTTCCCACGGAAAGTACAGTGACCGCATTGTGTATTGTGTTATTGCTGAACGATTAAAGGCTGTCCGTACAATACCGTCTAACGTCACCTCTTACGACACCTCGGTAGGAAAGAGGCAGGTGCTATTCTACTCTGCCGGACACCTATCGGCATTATGTAAAATAGGTATAAGAGTATTATATACCGATACTGTGTATATAATATTGACACATCGAGTTTATTTAAGTATGCTGCCTTGATCAGCAAAATACGTTTCTACGTTCAATATACGAGAGAACAATCATTTCAGCCAATTATCCACACCCTGCGGCACGTTATTGTATTTTTATAACTTTATTGTTCATTAACTCTACACCCTTTTGCACGATACTAAACGATCAATATGCTCCTGAGTATTTGAAATCTAGATTTCAATATCTAGGAGATTCTCATGACTGTTCTCTCCGTTCCTCGGGTAATCTCAAATTGCTCACGCCATTACACCGATCTGGTTACTCGTCTCACTCTTTTGCCTTAACGACTATAAGACTCTGGAACGATATTTTTTTACTTTCTTATTTTTCGCTGCACCGCCTATCATATTATATAAATATCTGCTTTGCCTTATGATTGACTGGGAGAGAATGCCTTTAGGCATTAAGTCCGCCATATGTACCACATGTGCATAAAAGCTTAAATAAATAAAATAAATAACCTAGCAAGGCAACGAAATATATCCGTATATTTCGTCGTTCGTCGTTTCAGCCTTGTACACTGCTGAATATAGGCCTCCCCCATAGATTGCCACAAAAGTTTTTAGCTCTCGTTTTGCAGGGATTTTCCCATAGTTGCAATGCTTGGCAGGCGGGTTAGCAGCCGCAGTTTTCTTATTCAGATGTTCCAGGAAGATGCTGCTGCCCATCTCCTGCTTTTAATTTTCCCTCTGTCGACTTTTACGGCGCCAACAAGATGAGATGGGGTGGTAAACTCTCTTAAGCCGCTACCACACGGCCGTATATTTACAGAGTATATTTTACAATTTTTGTTGCGTTTTAAAATTAAAGCGCCAACGATGCGTAACTTAGACCGCCCTGGGATATATTTTGTAGGTTATTTGCAATTTGTCTTTTGGGATTCTATCATGTCCTTTTTATTAAGAAATTATAACTAAGTCTGGCCATAAATACTGTTACATAAAAATTTTTCTTTTTTCAACTTTTTAATTATTTTGAATTTGGAACACGTACATTATTTTAAAAACTTCTTTCGATTTTGCGCCTTTTCACATATTTTTTCGTGTTCATTATCAAATTACAATATGGAATGGGGTGTTAAAGAAAATAGGATTGCAGTGATCGCCTTGCACAAAGTGGGTATGGAGCCGTCGGTCATATTCCAGACACTTCCAAAGCTTGGTATAAGCCGTATTTTCGTATATAGTACTACCAAGTCAACAGATACAACTAACATTTCCTCCTGTCGAAGACCAGAAAAGATCATGGGCGTCCGCGTGCTGTTAGAACTACAAAGGCTGTTAATGCTGTAAAAGTCATAATTCGTCGAATCCTCATTAGGAAACAAAAAATCTTATCGCGAGAAATGAAGATTCCCGCTAGGGACTCTGACGCGTATTATAAAACAAGACCTAAAGCTCGGTGTTTATCGTCGATATACACATGCCCTAAATCAATCTTTACAATTAAAGAGAGTGGATCGATGAAAACGCCTTCTGTCGCGATACGCAGGTGAAAAGGCACAGAAATATCCTCTTTACCGATGAAAAAAATTTCACGATTGAAGAACACTACAATAAGCAAAATGATAAAGTGTACGCTCACAGCTATAAAGAAGCTGCTCAAGTGGTCGGAAAGGTACGACGTGGTCATCATCCTGCGTTCAGTGATGGTGGGGCGTGTCTTATCAAGGAGTCACAAAACTACATTTTTGTGAAAAAGGAGTGAAAACTTCAGCCAAAGTGTATCAAGACACAGTCTTGGATCTAGTTGTGAAACCTATTAGCAATACATACATACATAAAATCACGACTAGTATCCCATAAGGGGTAGTCAGAGACTGGGCACTCACTGCGAAAAACAGATGACTGCCACAATCCACGTTTCACCAAAACAATATAATGCACTTGGTGTGATAGGTGGTGAGCCCATCGCCACCATGCGTTGTTGAGTGCACTAGTGCAGTTTAATTCCTTACTCGCCTTTTACGAGATCCATTGGATGAGATGAAGTGGTAGTATTCTTTTAACGCGCCGCCACCACACGGCATATAGACTCAGCAATACACTTTTTAAAAATATACCGTGGACTTTCCAGCACGAGTCTGCGTCTGGTCACAAGGCACGAACTACCCAAGCCTGGCTTGAAACCAACGTTCTGGACTTTATAAGAGCTGAAGACTGGCCCTCATCTAGCCCAGACCGTCCACCTCTTTAGACTTGAAATTATGGTCAGTTTTAGAGGACATGGCCTGCTCTAAACGACACGGCGACATTAAGTCTCTTAAAAATCTTTGGAGCAAGCTGTGGCGAAATTTCCCTTGGAAACAGTGCGTAAATCCATAGAGTCGTGGCCAAATAGATTAAAGGCCTGTATAAAAGCCAAAGTTGGCCATTTCGAATTGAATATTTTTTTTATTTTTTTCTGAGACTAATGTAGGTATAAATTTTAATAGTATTACATTACTTCATTTAAAAAAATGCATTTTCATTTGTAACAGAACTTATGGCCGGACTAGGTACGTCTATGTATTGGTTTAGGTAAGTTACTGCATGTTAATATTCTGTGTGTTTGTTAAACTTTGGTAGTTGCATAATTTGAAGTTCTTCGTTGAATAAAAACATACAAAAAAGCTTTGTCCGCGTGGCTTTTTGGTCACCGTACCTGACTGCTGTAGGTCTTAGATACAAATCCTGACAGATGCCAACGTGTGTGTAACATTTGATTTTCATTTATGTTTTATGTATGTATTTGTATGTAGTTGTAGGAAAATCGAAATATGAAGTTTCGGATCGTACGTTTCCTACCACGATATCACACTTCACTAAACATTCATTTCTATTGGTTGCCTATGGACCGGAAAGAAGGCCGTCCGAAGAAGTTGCATCCGAAGTAATTTGGTAGTAGGGTTGCTTCGAATCGATCCGAAACATTGTACATGGATCTTCGTAGTCGGCTCCTAGCCATTAATATTTCATAAAACTCCTATCTCTTCGGAACGGTGTGAAAATCAATAGATTTTCTTTCCTCAGATTACCAACACTATTTTGAATAACAAATGAGAGTTTATAATTTATTCAGCGCTCCATCTTCAATTACTTGGGGATTAAATGGGCGTAAATAATAATCTAAATGTAAGATAATGCTATGTAGATCAGAAACATGTGTTGAGTTAATACATACTAGTGTTTGTATGTATATTTTTGTGTACGTATTTATTCATATATATGTAATTATTTGTTTTAACCTATATATATCAATTTATTTCATTAATTATAAGTTCTTACTGCTTAAACTCTCCGCTTAACTCTTGGTTGACTGGTGGAGAATGCCCAGTGGCATAAGGTCCGCCAATTGTACATTTACTGTGCAATAACGTTTTTAAATAAATAAGTACATAAAATCTTAATTTCCGCGTTTTGTCGTGTTAATTTTTAACTGTTTGTATTCCGATGATTCTAAGCTTTGCAGCACTCATGGTTACGGGAAGACGGTGTTTGATGTTCCGGTCTTAATTAATCCGGGCAACCTTCAGCTTTTAAACAATATTTTTTTGATTCACGAAAAACGAACTTACAGAGTAAATATTTTTATAGTTACGTTAACATTACGTAAATAAAATAAAATGGAATTTACATAAGTATAGCGTAGTATGTTTAATAAAAAAAATAAGAATTTAAATTTATACACAGTTTTTTTTTATTATATAATTTTGTGTTATTTGATAATTAAAAATTTGCGAATAATTTAACAGGGATTGTCTAAATATCGACGTTCGTCCATAGTATGCAACTAACTTAAATTAAAAAAAAAAATCACCGTCACATTCAAACCAACGACGGCATAATGGTCAGTTTACTTGCCTGACAGTGTGAGTACGAATTCTAGTGGAAGCTGATACGAGTAGTTTCGTTTTTTTTTTTTCAATTCCAAATCCCAATCACCCATTACTAGCTTCATCAGCTAAACTTGTATTATACCTTATAGAATGTTCCATTAGAATCAGCATGTATTATCTAGGATATGTGTCACTGCCTAGCAGTAACGCATATAATAGCCCTGTTCGCAAATTAATACTAAAACTTTTAGAATATTCTATTGTAAAATCAGCAGTTATTATACCGGACATGCGTCACAAGTAAAAGTGCCGCATTAGCATTAATTTATTATATAAGATATATTTTGTTAAATTAATTATTACTGTTTTTCACTGTACAATATAACTTTTTTGAACAAGTTATTTTTTAAGCCATTTCGCTGTCGGTTCTTTAATTCGGGCGTGCGTTCAAGCGTACGTGCGGGTGTGTGTGCATGCGAACGTTCGTGAGATCAGTGCGTGTCTGTGTATGTCTGTGCGTAAAAAAAGTAACAGCCTATAAATGTCCCACTGCTGAGCTTAGACCTCCTCTCGTTTCTGAGAGGGTTTTGGAGCCGGGAAGAGTCCGCCACGCTGCTCCAGTGCTTGCTGCTGGACTTCACATGTTCTCAAAATATTTTTTATCTCTTAGACTTGACCGCTGAGCACGTGGTAAATCAGCACTTAAAATTGTAATTAACAATTTTAGTGGTGCCGGCACTGGGAATCGAACCCAGAATACTCGCGTATTGTGAAACTTAAAGCGAGCGCCTAGCCCACGACTGTGAGTGCGTGCGTAAACGAAAGTAGCCAGTATTTACCGCTATGAATACGACGTAAGTTTGCGAGCAAAATGTCATTAATTAGAAGTAATCAAGAATTGGGGCCTCGGGCTTAGGGTAATATCTAATTGTAAAACGGAATTTACCGGCTCATTTACCGCAATTAGTATTGTGGCAATTGCTAACGCCAAATATCCTTTAATTACATGCTAGATCAGGGTACCGCCGGGTCACACAGATCCTTTCATTACAATCTAGTCATAAATATAACCTATAGGTGTAGACACGAATAGAATAATTATTATTCAACATAGATTATTTACGTAATACTAATTGAACGTCATTTTTTTAGGCTCCACTGGTTCGCAAAAATACCTCTGTCCTGAGAAGAACCTGCAAGAAACCCAGCGGGAATTTTTTTTTTCTTTTCAGTCGTTTAAAAATAATGTACAATTACAAGATTATAAAGACTGTAGAAATAGCTTGGCAGCGATCACCTCATTCCCAGGGGTTATCATAATCCATGTATTCTTTAATATTATAATAACCCTTTTTATGAAGTCTTTGTTTAAATTAAAATTTTAACTTTTTGATTGAAAGACATTGTGCAGTTTCTAAGATTTTGTTGTTAAAACGTATACCCCCATAAAAGAGTTACTGGCCCTGTGAAGTCGAGTACGGCCGCGTCGAGTACGAGAACTGGCATTATTATTATTATTTGTTTGGTATAGCGCTCGGCCACGTTTCAATCCGAAATTCCTCCGAACCTGTGAAATCCATAAAAAGTAAAAAATGAATTTCTTAGAGACTCTTTAGAGCCAAGATTTTAAAGAGCTCTTACGGCTCTCTTTGGCAAAACAAAAATCACTTCTACGTCAGTCGCATTTTCCCATAGCAAAATACCATAAGACTATTATGCTATGAAAATACATACATACATACAGTCACTCCATTTTCCCATATAAGGAGTAGATATATGCCAATCACGTAGCCTACTTTTCGCCCTCGCGAGGAACAAGACGTGACGCGCGCCACACCAAAATGGCGCACCACGTCGCCGCCATTTTGGTACGTCCAAAAATTATTACTGCCCATTGCGATCGCACGAGGAGTATAGTGACAGCATTGCACATTATGATGTTATTCTGCATGAATAAAGGCTGTCTGTACAACACCTTAGTCGCCTCTTACGACAACTCAGTAGGAAAGAGGAAGGTGCTATTCTATTCTACCGAACACCTATCGGTTATATATAATAACAAAAATAAACTAATCTAGCAGTTTCAACATTAATCAAGTTCTTAATTTTAATTGTACACGTTACACATTTTCATCAGCCTGTAAGAATTCTAAGACTGGACAGGAATATGACTCTTCCAAGTTGTTTTTATCTTTCGGATTTGCTTTAATCATCACGTTTAACTGACGGATCGATGATTACAGTACCAAACACGTCGCAGCTTCAACGCTACTGCGCGTCACCGGTTTTTTTTTCATTGTATAAAGTGACGAAACGAGCAACACGTTCACCTGATGGTAAGTGCAACGTCCGCCCACAACAAACGCTGTGTCACCCAGAATATTTCTGTGTGACACCACACTGCGCCCGTCACCTCGAGACATCAGTTCTTAAGTCTCAAATGCCCAGTGATTACGCTAGCTCACAGTACCCTTCAAACCGAAACACAGTAATGTTTGCACACTACTGCTCCACGGCAGAATAACTGGCCCTGGGGTGGTACCTACCTAGACGGGTTCCTGCATAGGAATCCTACCACCAGTATATTGGTCTTATTTGGTTTATGTGATCTGGCATATTTGGTGGCGTAAGAGAATGTACCACTCCTTTTCGTCCCGTGGGTGTCGTAAAAGTTGACAAAGGAAAAATGATAAAGGAAATCCGCAGCAGCATCTTCCTGAAATATTGAAATAAACAAATAGCGGTTACCAGCACGCCTGCCAAGCGTGGCAACTATGGCGAAATCCCCCTCAAAGACTTTGCAATCTCTGAGGGAGGCCTCCTAATATTAATTGCAATAGAGAAAATGACTGGTTATTACAGATATAAAATCGAACGCGTGGCCTTGTGGTTAGCCGTACCTGCATTTTACGCCGCGGGAATTAGCCCAGCTGGAGCCAACATTTGTGCAAAAAATTGTTGAATTTCGAGTCTGGTCATAAAATATACTGTCTGTAAAACGCACCCACCATACACTTTTACAACACCCACAAGTTGTGATGGAATGGTAAAAGTCGTTGATGACGTCACATCACCTAATTGTGTGTTAGTGTGTACAGTAATAAATAATTAGAAAAGTTATGTATTTCATGCAACAAGGACGCTTATTTAAAATATAACTGCCGTACGATTTTGAAATGTTAAAACATATTTAAATTTTAGATGGTGACGAACTTGTATTTCAGTGCAGTTTTAAAATATTAATAAGGCGCATATTTAGTAGCACTAAGAGGAATTCCTCTTATATTTATTCTACCCATTTCTTTCACGTAGAAAAAACCGACAGGAAAATATCTTGTTACCGAGTTTGTCAAGTCATTCATCTTATTATATTAATATTTGTCTAGAGACTGCCGTAACTTTTTATAAGAGTTCATTTGGTTCCAATGCTAGTAACTGCGACATCTATACAAACATATAAAATTGAAGTGTCTGTTTTTAATAAGAAAATAACAGATTTTACACAATGCTTATGATAGCATATACGGTACTTATAAGAAAAAAACATTTTTTTTTTAATTTTGTCTGTCTGTCTGTTTGTTCCGGCTAATCTCCGAAATGGCTAGACCGGTTTGGACGGGACTCTTACTGACAAATAGCTGATATTATAGGGGATAACTTAGCCTTCTTTAATTGTAGAAAAATAATTAGGGTTCCCTGTGGAACACAACCTGACCAGAAAACCAACAATTTGTGTTATTGCACAAATTTTGGCTCTGGCGGCGTGATAGTCAGGTGGGTACCTACTCTAACAACATATGAAATAGATCTATATATACTATATAATAACACCATAATATGCAGTGCTGTCACTATACTGCTCGCTGGAACGCAATGGGGAGTGAGGTTTCTTGACTCTTACCAAAATGGCGGCGACGAGGTTCACCCCCTTCACGTATCGTTTCAGTTGTTCCGGGCGCGGCCACGATACAGGTCATCATAGTAGTGTGCGGTCTCTTTAAGAAAAACGAACTTCGACTGTGAGGTTCACCGTTCAGGAGTCCAACTTAGTTACAGTTGATTTGATTCTGCACTGCTTTGCCGTTTGTGAAAGATCAAAATCATTCGGACTGTTTAAGAGGGTTATGCTCAAATTTCCTCCCCAACTCAGTTTGATTTTATTCGATACCGCACTGCTGACCGTTAGTGGAAGATCAAAATCACTCGACACTATTTAGATTTTGAGGATTAGGCTGAAAGTTTCTACGCGTAATAAAATTTCAGTGGACATCCTGAGTAGAACCAAAATAACACAGTCCAAATAATAATGGTAGTAGTTTTTCATTGGAAAGGTTTTTTGTTACGTCACGTACATTTTCTTTTTGTTATTAAATAGAAATAGCAAATAACGTATGCCGTGTGGTAGCGGCTTAAGAGAATCTACCAACCCATCTCATCCCGTGGGTGTCGTAAAAGTCGACAGAGGGGAAATAAAAACCAGAAGATGGGCAGCAGCATCTTCCTGGAACATCAGAATAAATAAACTGCGGTTGCACACCCGCCTGCCAAGCGCGAAACTTTAGTAAGCCATCAATTGGGGTAGGTCTATGTTCAGCAAGTGGACTAGTGATAGGCTGAAATGATGATGATGAAATAACGTCAACTAGACTACCGCCCTGTTTGTTTAACTTTGAAGCGCTGAAATCTTTGAAAGTTTATTTAGCTATTAAATCTCTTATAGCGCTCATATATAATAAATGTTATCGAATGAAATTTGGGTCAGTATGTGCATACCTTAAATTCATTAAACCCTCTAAGGATGGTCATGGCCTTTCTATTCAATACGTATGCATTTATCATCATCAAATGGGTATTTGTGTTATATAGATTTTACGATACTTACAATCATACAGTCACGCCTTTTCCCTATATAAAGTGTAGGCAGCGGCCACTCACGTAGCCCCACTTTTCGCCCCCTCGGGAAATGAAAGCAACGGGTGGCGAAGCACGTCGCCGCCATTTTGGTACGAGTTAAAAAATTCTTACTCATCATGATTGCGTTCCCACGAGCAGTGTAGTGTAAATCACTTAGTAGTGATCGTAATCACGTACTATTAGGCAACACGATTAGACCCAACCAAGTTTTTGCACAATTCGTGACTTCATCTGAGCTTCGGACCCAGGATTCGCAGCATGGTCAGTACCACAATGGCGATGATATTTGAACGCATTCAGTGTTTTGATGATTTTAATTTGATATACAAATTGAAAAGACGAGAATGTTCATTTTATCCCTTCTTTAAACAGATTACTGAAAAACATATTTCATAAAATTTTATTCCATAATTTCTTTCATTGTTATCGGAGAAATATATTATTTAAGAAGGAAAGAAAAATACAGAAAAGGAAGGGCTCCTTTTCTATATACACAAAAGCTCTTAGAATTTACCACCTTTAGAACCGGTAATGGAAATCACGTATTCAAATCTGTACCTTACCCCAAGGGGAGCCGTATTATTTTGGAAGTGTAGAATTTAATCAGTTCCGTTTCAGTTACGTATTACTCGAATTCGTGTTGAATCAGCGACGTAAACATACGTTTATTATTTGAAGGGGGTACGAATTCCACAATCTCTAATACTTGTCGGCTCGATTGGTGCAACAATTGGCTTCCGCGCTCTACGTCGCAGGTTCGTTCCTCGCACGGGACCAATACTAGAATGGCCTGCAGACATGTTCTGGGTGACACAGCATTTATTATTTTTTGCACGTTCCGTATCTTCATCCAAAAAAAAAATGATCTGACATAATTGAGATGGTTATTCTACCCTCAATCCATGATATTTGTCAGGTAGCTCAGGGACTAGCTGCTCAGCGGTGAAGGAAAATTCGTGAGTGAAACCTGCATGTATGAGAAATAAAAACATTTTGAGCACGTGAAGTTCGCCGACCCGAAATGGTGTAGCGTAGTGGACTTTTCCCGGCTCCAAAACCCTCAGCAGTGGAACATTTATAGGCTGTTACTTTACTTATGTATGAAATGATTTAAGATTCTCTAGAAGCTTCTTTTTTGCTTCGTGGCCTCAAACGTGATGTCACGTGACATGTAGCATACCACGTCGCCGCAATTTCGGTACGAGTTAAAATTCTTGCTTCATTAAAGTATGATAATTTTTCTAAAATTAAACCTACGTCTACTAAGCCTACGTTACCCGCTATAATATCAGCTATCTATCAGTGAAAGTCCCGTCGAAATAGGTCCAGCCGTTTTGCAGATTAGCCGGAAAAAACCGACAGAAATTGCAAAAATTGTTTTTTTCTTATAAGCACGGTATATACTTTCATAATCATTGAGTAAGAAGCTGTTATTTTGTTATTATAAACTAAAACTTCTATTTTATTTATTTGTATAGATATAATATTGAATAAAATGGAAATTATTATGTTTATCAAAAAATAATTGCACACAGATATACGAATTTGTAGTTCAAATGAATTATGTACCCGATAAGTTTTGATGAGGTGGTTGGTGACTCATACATTATTACATTTAATTTCTAGCTTCCAAACCTTCAAAATCAAGAATTTATAAACAAAAATCGATTAGTAACAACTTATAACTCTAAGAATGAAAAGTATAAGCTAATTAAAGCTCATCATAAAAACATACATGTCCAGGAATAAAGAGTACGCATATTTTTTCAAATTCTTTCCAGCGTGGAACTGGAATTACGTAATCCATACTAATATTATAAGTGTGAAAGTAACTCTCTCTTCCTCCAGTCTGTTTGATAACTTTTCACGGTTAAGCCGTTGCACCGATCTTGACGAAATCCGGTGCAGAAATAGCTAGCATCCTGGAGACGAACATCAAATAGTCCCGGAAAATCAGAGAATTCTCACAGGAATTTTTAAAGAACCCAAATCCAAATGAAGGAAGTCGTGGGCATCATTACAAATGTGAAAGTTCGTATGTTTGTAAAACAGCTGCAGACATTTTAATGAAAATTGGCATAGTGTTCTTTTGTCATGGTAAATGTTACAAGATACTTTTTATATTTTTTTTATCATGCCCTACGAAGTGTGCGGGGAACAGTTATCTATTATAATATAATTCGGCCTAGAATGAACGTCGTAATATTCCTTTACTTGGACTTTTTTTTTATTTTTAAATGTGGTATGTGTTGATACACCAATTATAGATTTTAAGCGACGATAAGGCACCGCTTTATGCTTAGTTTGTAAGATCAAACCGTTATTCATTCAAATGAAAAATAGATCATAATGAAACAAATATGCAGATAACATAAACAAATATACATGGATTAACAGGTATCCTGCAGTGGGGACATCAATTGTGATTGAGGTGTTGGTGAGAGCGCAGACACTGGCCTTTCTAAATTCTCCCATCTGAAGTCAAACACACGGGGAGAATCTAACTAGAGCCAAACATTAATCGACATTTGTATCAAATATTGTATGCTCTCAACCCAAACTATGCTAGCACGATCGACGCCCAACACTAGATGTTATGAATTTTATTACTTACCGCTATTAGTGCCTTATGGTATTCTATAGTATAAAATGTTTGAATTTCGAATTATAATCACAAACAGTTAAACTAGTGACATAACATGTTATTCAACTTTAAACCACAATCGCTTCGCACCAACGGAATTGTTTCATTAGTCTAGTTTTATTGAATGATTACAATTTCCCAGTTAATTATAAATTATCACAAATGAAAATAATTAGCGCCTGCGGAATATCAGCTGAAATACCAATTTTAATTATTCTCGACTGTAATTATGTTCTACGAGTACAATAGACGGGAGGGTTATCGTAATATTAATTTCCCAATAAATAAAGCAGAAGTGTTATGAATATGTTTCTTTATATCAGTGTTTATATTCGTTTACATTTATATTGGGATTGGATGGCAAAAGTTTCTTCGCATTTTATACGAAAACTCAAGACATTTTTTTTCAAAGTTTATTAACATTTAATTACAGTATATAATGTATACCGTGTCATTTTTATGGAATAAAGTTACGAAACAAGCAAATCGGTTACCTAGTGGTAAGTGCAACGTCTTCCCATAACATATATTGTGTCATCCAGAATATTTCTTTAGCACTACACTGCGCTCGTCACCCTGAAACATCAAACATCAGTTTTTAAGTCTCATATGCCCAGTAATTATACCAGCTATCAGTGCCCTACAAATCGAAACACAGTAATGTTTGCACATTACTTCTTAACGGTGCAATAACTGTCACCACGGTGGTACCTACTAAGACAGGTTCCTGCAAAGGAATCCTACCACCAATGCAAATAAAAAGGCAATCAGTCAGCAAAAACTCTTCTTGTCCGATGTAAAGCTTATGTGTAAGGATCGGAAGAATGATAGGACAGAGTATCATACGGTCACAGGTTCAGTTACGATATACATATAAAAATAGTTGGGTATTACGGTAGCTTGAGTTCCAACCAGGATGGTGGCTCATTTCGCCTATCACTAGTCCACTGCTGAACATAAGTCCTATAGATTGCCACAAAAGTTTGTAGCTTTGGAGGAGATTTTACGATAGTTATCACTCTTGGCAGGCGGGTTGGCAACCGCAGTTTATTACTGTAGATGATTTCAAGAAGAAGCCCATCCCCTGATTTTCATTCTCCCTCTGTCAACTTTTACGACACCCACGGGATGAGATGGGGTGGTAGATTCATAGTCAGGTATGCAGAATACTAAGCTACGTGAGCTTCAGTTAAAAGGCTATTAAATACAGAAATAATTACAATGCAATTTTTATATCAATTTCATTCATGATCACGTTACAATACTGATCCATCGAAATTTTCCCAAGCAAGTTAATAGAGAAACTTACCTAATATCATTGCTTGTGAGTAAAAGGTTACTAAATAACATGACATGTGAGAATCCTTAAAGATAAATTAAGAACTATCGACAAAACAACTAACTAAGCCGGATCCAATTTTACACAGCGAAGGCGCGTTAACTTTGATGTGAAAACTCGGCAAAACTTGAAAAATGTACTCCGCATATGGCGTCTGATTTTGATGGTTTAGTAGTTTTATAAACAAAGAAGTTATAAAAAGTATATAAAAAGAATAACATGCCACAATTGTGATAAATGGCCGGGACTACACTGATTAAATAAGATAAGATACGACGACGACGACCTCCACGGTTTTGCGGGAAGTCGATGGATGCACGTGGCTCTATGCACGCGAATCTAAGTTCAACAGTGGACGATTATAGGCTGAAATTATGATGACGATGAATCAAGTTACATATTTTCTTACAGGCCCAACCAACCCTTACATGATAACTTATAATTATAATTCCGTTCATATATTTTTTTTTCATAGAAGAGACGGAACGAGCAAAACGTTCACCTGGTGGTAAGTGCAACGTCTGCCCATAACAAAGGCTTGTCACCCAGAACAGTGACACCACAATGCGCCCGTCACCCTGAGTCATCAGTTCATACGTCTCATATGCCCAGTGATTACGCTAGCTGTCAGTGCCCTTCAAACCGAATCACAGTAACGTTTGCACTCTACTGCTTCACGGCAGAATAACTGGCCCAGGGGTGGTATATACCTAGACGGATCCCTGCATTTTATTTATAAAGAAATAGAAAACAATATATTTATAAGAATAAAATATTATGGTTACTTATCGCCTCCATCCAGAAAGTAAAACTCAGGCTTGTCGCGAATGTATATGAAGTAGGAACAAAACAATATGTTATATGAATATTCAATCGCCACATATCGTACTGCGACTTCCTGATAGAAGATGGAACTGTTACGCAAACAAAAAAACCTTTCTGTATAAATAATTATCATAAAGATTAAATCGTAGATCAAGGGAACTTAAAATGGTTTTGCGTAAAAAAAAAATCAAAAAATTGTTATATGAATGGTGATAACCTAGGGACTAAATTTGTATTTATATATTTGATTAAAAAAATTATGTTAATCAAAAATATGTAAAACAATTCCATGCAGACTCTAAATTAACATAATATCTGAAGTACGCGCGAAAATTTACGCACAGCTTATACTATATAAAATAAATAACACTCGCGTTATATTTATGGACAATTGTATGTAAGTTACGTTACATATCAGAATCACTATCGTTCGTAATTGAGCTGAACCTATAATCAAAAAAACAATAATCTATTACTATCTCTATTCTTATCTTTTTGTGTAATGTCATAGTGATATTTTTTTTATTTTTTTTATTCTTTATCAACAAAGCTAGTTACAATAATCATTGTTGGAGCCTTCTTTTAAGCACATGATGCCTGTAGTAGAAGACTCCGCTCTTCCATCACGGTTGGTGGACTTCACATGTCCTCGATATATCTCTATTCATCGGATATGCAGGATTCCTCACGAAGTTTTCCTTCACCGCTGAACACGTGGTGCTACTCTGAGCTATCTTTATCTGATTTTTATTAAAAATTTAAATTGCAATGCATGAAAATTGCATATAGGAATAACTTCAGGTCTTAATCTTCCTTGATTTATGCTAAAAAAGTCATAAAATATTATTAATAATTCCTTTAGACGCTGCTGTCCGTCACCTGTCCGTTGCGATGGTTATTCCGCCATCTGCGGCGGTCAAACTTATTTTTGACATTTGTTTTAGTCAAAATCTACGACACCCTAAAGTGAGATGGGATGGCAGATTTTCTCATGCTGTCACCACATTCCTCATTTAGGACATCTTATGCGCAAAAAACTAGAACAACATTTCAGTATCAGTATTTAGGTACGGTATTTAATAATTCATGAATATCAAGATTATCTAACCACTCCCAACGGAGCAGTGAGAAAATTAGCAGATTTGCTCACCTCAGGTTCCCAACACTGTTTGGAATAACAAACGAGAATAGATAATTTATGCAACGGTCAATTTTGAATATCTTAACGGATTAGGCAGATTCCAACTTTAATCTGAATGTACTAAATTGTTATGTAGATACAAATTGTTAAATATAATATATATGACGTCAGCGATGGCTGAGCGATAGCTATCATCTTGAATCGGCGGTACAGGGTCCATGGTCTAGATAACGCAGAATAAATTTTTAATAATTTCAAATGCAACTTGAGTAATA
Organism: Luehdorfia chinensis; assembly: GCA_019845155.1. Taxonomy (NCBI): domain Eukaryota; kingdom Metazoa; phylum Arthropoda; class Insecta; order Lepidoptera; family Papilionidae; genus Luehdorfia; species Luehdorfia chinensis. The sequence goes on along the minus strand of JAHVAK010000206.1, from coordinate 3,595,074 downwards.
ATTTCACTTTACTAAGTTTAATCACAAATTAACTGGGTAAACCAACAGTTTCGTTTTAGAAGAGTGACTAGGTCGGTGTTCTGAATTCAACTGCTCCCTGCACGATCCACTCTCCAATACGACTCTGTCCACGTGTCCGCTGCTGTGGCGTCACGGTGTTTACCACTTCCTCACCAGTACAATAATCAAATGAGCAATTTGTTATTTAAAGATATCGACTTATACATGCTCCTGCGAAAGTATCGGAGACAGGCTAGGATGCAGTGTCAGAGAGACAGTAATAATCACAACATAACCTGTCAAACTATTGTGTTTTTGCATAAATAAAAAATGGCGCATTACAATTTGTGTAAAGTTACTCAGTCATTCACTAGGACTATAGTTAGGATCCAAGCTAAAACTAATATTTATCAATCAGACACCGTATTGGTTTTTAACATAGAAGCGGTGCTTCTTTTACAGATGGGGACCTAACTCAGAAAATAAAAACGTTACGAACGGAGATACGATAGGATGTTAAATGTGAATAATTGTGCATTTTTTTATTTATTTATTTTATCTTACTGAAATAATAACAATTTGATCAGCTCCCGCATCTCAATCGAATTCGGCTTCAAGGTGCGTACTCGGATTTTATCGCAACGAGGAAGTCACGACTGTACACATTGTGAAAGGACGATTTGATAAATTATTCAAGATCTCTTCCAGAAATCTCATAAATAATTCTGTTGCAGTGCCATTTTTGTATCGCTTACAAAAGAGGAATCCTCAAAGCCTTTTTTATCAAATGCTGAGAAAAATCGTGACAGGAAACAAAATATTTTTCTTTCATATACTGACATAATTTCGCAAGCTCACCGATACGCATTACGCACATTTCAGCTGCGTTACAAGTATCGACAGGCTTTAATAGCAAAATTTGTCATAATATTATCTCCATTATAATCGCCCTTGAGCATAAGTAAATGGAGAAAAATAAGTTTTTTTACCAACCACAACAATAGTAACAACTTGGAACGCTTGTTTGCCATGTCCTCGTCGTTCAAGGAAAACATAGTTGGGAAAACGTGCATGCTTGAGGAATAAAAATATTCATATTATATTATTACACATTATAAAAACATGGAAGTATGCCAACCCGCAGTAGAGCTCTGTGACAAATTTATTCCGTCTTCGACGCTCTCTCAAAACCGGAAAGGGTCTGTGCCCAGCTGTTCCATTCATGTCTTCACCCGTAGCTCTCAGAGAACTAACCTACTTCGGCAATTGAAGTTTTTAAAGGCGATGAAACTAAACGTATTTTACTTCACAGCACCCAACACTAAACGTTTGGATACGAATGAATTTATAAATAGAGAAGAATTTAGCCTTATGGATACCACAGCATTTTGTATAATTATTCTTTATTGCTTTCCTTAAAAAAAGATCACAAACGGCAAGCTACATCAGTCTTTTTATTTACCAGTAAACCCATGATGTTGCTAGATATTGTATTAGGCGAAGCATGTTTATGAATGACATCGTGTAATATGGTACGAGTATTGTAAAAAAAGAAAAAAGGTTCTTGCCGATTCCTTCGCAAAAGGTGTTATTTTTCGAACCGATGTAGATTTGACATTATTAAGAACATTAAACAAACCGAAATTGAACAAAGTAATTTTGACTTTGTCTTTGAAAATTAACATAATGGAAGTCTTGCGCCTCCGTATTAAATGCATCTAATATGCATTATTCATTATTCTATAAAATGTTGAAGAATTTTTGAGTGTCATTTGGCTCCATCGTGTTATACCTAATTTGATAAAAAGTCTTTTATGGACTGATTGTTACTGATGGATAACTTAAGAGTTACTTCGTTAAAAGATTACATATTAACATTTCATCGTACCATATCTAATCTTAATTAGAAAGCAGACTCAACTCTGATATTCGACTTCATAGCGTCAGTAACTCGTTCATATTGAAATTATGTATGGTTCTAACGAAATAATAATATTTGCAATAAATATATTTAATTATATTTTGCAATAAAATCAAAAAGAGTAGTTTTCCTATTAACTTACCATCAGGTGAGCCGCTTGGTTATTTGCATTTATATAAAAAAGGGAGGATATTATCTCAGAAGCGTTTAAAATTAACTTTATGTGATTAATTTAACACACAATACTAATTAACAATCATCATCATCATCATTTCAGCCTATTATTAGTCCACTGCTGAACATAGGCCTCCCCCATAGACTGCTACAAAAATTTGTAGCTCTCATTTTGGGGGCAATTTTACCATAGGTGCCGCTTGGCAGGCGGGTTGGCAACCGCAGTCTATTTATTCTAATGTTCCAGGAAGATGCTGCTGACCATCTTCTGGTTTTAATTTTCCCTCTGTCGACTCTACCTCCTACCTACCTCTACGACACCCACGGGATGAGATGGGGTGGTAGATTCTCTTAAGCCGCTACCACACGGCAAATATCTACAAGAAATAACAATAAATTAATTATATAAACATTGCAAACGACAACTACTTTCATATTCAGTTTTCAAGGCCGGAGGCGAGGAATTACAAAGTTTTAATGTTTTGAAAGAATATTTATACTGAGAAAACTTCATAAGCGCTTAATATCTAAAAAAACTTTGTACAGAGGAATTTACTCGTGAGCCTACTTCGGACTTTTAAGTCTCCGCAGTATCAAAATTAAAGTACATTTTTTCATTCATTTTTAAAGGAAACATTTATTTTTGTGCATAGGTTTGTGTTTAGTTATTTTAAAATAATAATTAAATTAATTAAAATGTGTTTTCTACATGAACGTCGGCAGTTTGAGAGATTCCACGACCACGTCTTCCCACGTTGGAATTAATAAAAGGCTACTAAGAGATTGTATGGATCAGGGACAAATAACAGTATACCTTTGTCCGATTCAATATATAACGATTGCTAATCCATCTACCAAACATGGTAACCATGATATTTGCTCTTCAGCTGAAGTGTAAAGAGAAAAGCTAAAATTTGATATATACTGTTTGTCCGTCATTTAGAATTAAATGATCTTTTGATTTAAATATTTTTTTGCGGCGACGGAAAGACCACGTTTCAATTCCATAGGTCATCTGGCAACTGGCAACACGCACTGGTTGAAAACTTTCGTTATTATACATTGAGGTATACTCGAAGGGAAGATGTGACGTAGTTTTCCGAATGCTGCCCAGCCGAGGTGGATCTGTCGATTGACCTCTTGATCGAAGTTGGACCTTTTTTTGTATAGGTGGGGAAACCTTGCATGGATACCCGGCTAGCCAGAGGGGGGTAGGCTAGGCTATGACGGACTCTTGCCGAGTAAAACCCCTCGGTGTTCCCCATATGACCCCTTTATCCATCGCTTAGCTACAACTGTAGCCCAAGTCGAGGGCAGTATTCACTACCCCCTGCACTTTCTCGAAGCCAGCATTTTCGCTAAAACACAAAATGTTGGATTTCAGGGTCTAGGTGCTGTCGATGTCCTTGTGTCTCCGACACTGCATACCTTTGTTATGGATAGAATAGAATAATTTTTATTCATATCATATTATAGACATGCAAATCGTTCACCTGCTGGTAGTTCGTCTGCCTATTGGTTGTGATACCCAGAATGTTTGAGAAATAAAAAATATTTGGAAGACATGTGCAGTCCGCCAACCAGCATTTGAGCAGCGTTCCTACCTCCAAAACCCTCTCAAAAATGAGAGGAGGTCTGTGCTCAGCAGTGGGACATTTATAGGCTGAAACTTTACTTTTTTTTACGATCTTATGACACGAGCGTAAAATTTGTAGGTTAGGACAAGTTTGTTGTTTGCTCATAAACTTTTGGCACCATAATATTTCCTGGGCAGTGGATAGCTTTCGACAGTATCTTGAAGTGGTGGTGGTGGCATATAAATTTATATATAATATTATATAAGATATATACATATAAGATATGATTATAAATATAAGATATATATTTATATATCTAATTTATAATTCGCCTTGTCGACACTTTCATCATAAAGATGACAATGTAGTTATAATTTTTATAAACAGTAAAAGTTGTTCAAGCTTTTTCCACAAATTCAGTAAGTATTATTCAAATTTTGGTCAGGGATACTTGACCTAGTTGTCTTGCCCTGCAGATAACAGACAACCTAGAATCTGAACTTTCAGCACAAAAAAACGAGCTGATACGAAAGGACAAATTTATCTAAACACCACATTCGACAAAACTACTAAGCTAGTTGTTTTTGATGCCATGATATAACCGGTAACTCATTATAGACAGAAGCACGTTTTTGATCAATAATATTTATGACATACTGCTATACCTTAGCAGTACAGGACGGATTTTTTTTTTATTAATGAAACCTGTTTTCAGAAATTCATATTTATTATTTTTGAACAAACATTTAGCTTGTTTTGTTCTTTATTGTTATTCTTTTGAAATTCTTAGGAAAAATCACTACTGAAATAAAAAATACCGTTCAGTGGGCTAATTATTTGTTCAAAGTTATTACAAGTAAAAGAACTTAACATGTTCTGCCAAACTTGGGCTCAAGATTTGTACGCTTAAGATTTGTACTCATGTTGCCTAAGGGATTCCAATATCTTCAATATTCTTGTTACAAGAAGAATTTAGAACTTAAGGTAGACTGAAGTTTTAATCTATGTTATTGAATGGTTTAAAAGATTATAATTTTACTTATTTAACATTCTTCATATTCTCGCCAGACCCATTTCTTGCTTTGAGAATCGCTTCACTATTACTACGATTGGGTGACGGAATCTCTTACCAGCAAGACTGTTAACGGTGCGTTTACATATAAATGGAAATTTTGTGGCAGAACTTAACTTAACTTAACTTGTTAACTTATCCCGGAAACCAATAATAAAAGATCTTGTCTTTGTTTTATAAGTCATTGTACTCCATTTCATCAAAGTGATAAAACATTGAAAAAACAGTCGGGGCTGGGCTAAACACGGCGACATTAAATTGACGACTAGAAAATCCTTTATTAACAAAAAAACCCTTTGTTCATGCCTCAAGCAGATAAAATAACTAGAACGTCAACAACCATTTCCCATTCAATTAATTTTTATATATTTCACTAGCTCAAGCCCGCAACTAAGTCCGCGTGGATTTAGGTTTCTTTAAAAATACCGTGTGGTTTAAGAGAATCTACCACCCTCTCTCCCCGTGGGTGTTGTAAAAGTCGACAGAGGGAATATAAAAACCAGGAGATGGGCAGCAGCATCTTCCCGGAACATCTGAGAAAACCCGCCTGCCAAGCGTGGCAACTATGGCAATATCCACCCAAAATGAGAGTGACAAACTTTTGTGGCAATCTATGGAGGAGGCCTGTGTTCACCGGTGGACTAGTGATAGGCAGAAATGATCATGATGATGAAAAATACCGTGTGAAACCTTTGATTTTCCGAAATAAAATGTATCATATGTCCCTCTCGGGGATGCAAGCTATCTCTGTGCTGAATTTCGTCAAGATCGGTTCGACGGTTGAGCCGTATAAAGATAAAAATCTTACAGAGGTACAGAGAGCGTTACTTTCGAATTTATAATATTATTATATCTACTTATATAATTTCAAAACTTGTGTAGTACATCATAGGCTGTTCTGGCATTGTTATTTTTGTTTCCAACCAAATACTGTTGTAGAATTGCTGTGCAGGAATCAGTCTAAGTATTGTGGCGTGTGGTGGCGGCGGCTTAAGAGAACTACCACCCCATCTCATCCCGTGGGTGTCGTAAAACTCGACAGAGGGAAAATGAAAGCCAGAAGATGGGCACCAGCATCTTCCTAGAATATCTGAATAAACAAACACCGGTTGCCAACCCACCCGCCAAGCGAGGCAACTATGTCAAAATCCCTCAAAACAAACTTTTTTGTCAATCCATAGGGAGGCTTATGTTCAGCAGTAAACTAGTGATAGCTGAAATTATGATGATTGCGCTTCGTGTCAGTTACTTGTTTACGTTTTGAAGGGCAGTGAGAGCTAGTGTAAATACTACTGGGTATATGAGATTTAAGAATTGATGTCTCGGGGTGACGTGTACATTAATAATCTGGATGACACAGCATTTGTTATACGCTTACGATCAGGTGAAGGTTTTGCTAGTCTCGACACTTTCTATTATAAAAAAAAAAACAGAAGATTCGTGGTATTTCTATTAGTCGACTTTTAGGCGACACATAGGATGATATGTTGTCTTCGGCGCCACTAAATTAATAAATGTATATATATATCTTTATTGTTTTTAACGAGTTAACTTATGAATATTTTAAAAACTACTTGAATGGGAAATGCTATTCAACTAACGTTATAATATACTTAGTAAGTAAAACATCATACCAGTAAAGAAAAGTGTGTGAATTTAATTTTAATTTTTAGTAAATCAAATGACCTAAGAAAAGTGAAACAGCTAAGAATAAGACCAGCATACGTGAGAAGGTAAGTAAACTAGCATTTGCTCCAATTTCTAACTTAATTAAAGAAGTCGAGCTTTGTTATACAATGCCCACTGAGGCAAACAGAAATACTTTCTGCAGAATATACCGCTGAAGTCAATGTTTAGAAGAAAATTTTTAACTGGAGTTGGACAGAAATTATTATTTTACTTATGAAACTTTAATGTAAATCTCCATTGTCGCTACTCGTCCCCAAATACGAGTATATTCTCTCCTCCATAATATCTAATATACATTTTGTAATTCAGTAACTTTGAAAACATTTTATCAGTCAAAATTTGAATTAAAAGTAAAAATTATTTGCTTAATAAATATAAACAGAATTATGTAGAACAAGTAAGCGAGTATTTACCTTTACTTTTTATTCAATTATAGGCTACAAAGTCGGTCTAGGTAGGTACCACCCCAGGGCCAGTTATTCTGCCGTGAAGTAAATAGTGTGCAAACATTACTGTGTTTCGGTTTGAAGGGCACTGAGAGCTAGCGTAATCACTGGGCATATAAGACTTAAGAACTGATGTCTCAGGGTGACGGGCGCAGTGTGGTGTCACACAGAAACTTTCTGGGTGACACAGCATTTGTTGTGGGCGACCCTAACCAACAGGTGAACGTTTTGCTCGTTTCGTCACTTTATATGATAAAAAAAAAATCAATTACTTGTTATAAGCAATTATTGTTTTACTAATGATTTTTAATGTCATTTTTTTTTTCATAATTATTTTTAGTGTATCTTATATACGTTAACTTTTAGGAGACCTTTTATATTTCTTGTGCAGATTGTCTTTTTTTTCTAATAATGTTTAATATCCCTGGGGTCATCAATGTATGGCTTCAAACGTTTCGTTGCGAAATCAAATTTTCTCCGAAAAAACACGGGAATTGCGGAAAACAAATACTTTTAGAGAATCGATGAGATTGTTTGGTGTATTTGCTGTGGTTTATACTCTGTAATGTTTATACTCTGATCACAGACACTAACAGAGCAGCATGTATTCTACACAATACGGGAAACTTTCATAAATCAACATCATCATGATCATTTCAGTCTATCGCTAGTCCACTTCTGAACATCTCTCCCCTTCAGATTGTGTTCTTAGCACGTTGTGGCTCTATTTTTGGAGGATTTTTGCCATAGTTGCCACGATTGGCAGGCGGGTTGGCAACAGCAGTTTATTTATTCAGATGTTCCAGGAAGATGCTACTGCCCATCTCATGGTTTTTAGTTTCCCTCAGTCGACTTCTACGACACGGGATGAGATGAGGTGTTACATTCTTTTAATCCGCCTACACACGACCAGTTCATAAATAATGTTCTGCAAATAAGAAGTTAACATTTTCGACACTATTTTTATTCACAGTCAGTATTTACTCTTTCAGCTTTTTCTTGTAATATTTATTTAAGATACATAATAATATTATAAAAATTAATTAGGACTATTCAAAACTGCTGCGATTTACACCAGCGGATATATGACACCAGATGCTTTGTTGCAAAGGAGGCACTGGAGCGCGATTTTTAGAGGAATATCAATCGACTAATTGCCGAAACCAAAATCCCACAGACTAGTACTAGGAGAGCAGCATTACTAGTGCGGGGACTCATCGCGCTTAGAGCAAGCTTCTGATGCAGATTCCTGACTACTAGGTTGTGTGTGGCATGGCACCGTCGACGTCCTGTCGATGCCATGCCTTCGTCAGCTCAAATTATTATTATTATCATATAAAGTAAAGTTTCAGCCTATAAAGGCCCCACTGCTGAGCACAGGCCTCCTCTCATTTCTGAGAGGGTTTTAGAGCTAGGAAGAATCCGCCACGCTGCTCCAATGCGGGTTGGCGGACTTCGAAATATTTTTTATTTCTCAGACATGCAGGTTTCCTCACGATGTTTTCCTTTACCGCCGAGCACGTGGTAAATCAGCACTTAAAATTGCAATTAACAATTTTAGTGGTGCCGGCACCGGGGCTCGAAGCCAGGTCACTCGCATACTAAGAAAGCCTAGCCCCTGAGCTACCACGGCTTGTTATTATCATATAAAACATACATAATTGTTAATAATTTAGCTTGATGGTAAAAATTATAATAATGTGTACAAAACATTTATGTCAAAGACATTTTGTACTCGTACCAACGTAATGCTAGAGCCCTTTGACTTTACTTTTAAATGATACATATTCTGCGTTTAAATTGAAATCCACAAAACGTAAAATCGGATTTGAATTTCACTTAATTCTCGCTTAAATGGTATTAGGGTTATAACGTAAAGAAAAACGTTGCTCCCAAAGTAATATAATGATCCCAGACGGTCGCAATACGCTGAGCTCGAGCGAGGTAAATGAGACGTTTTATAAATGTTTCAACTAAACAGTTACATTTTAAAATTGCTTGTATTTTTTTATAGGAATAAAGGACGAGAAGAGAAAACTTTCACCTTATTGTAAGTACTAAGTCAGCTTATAACAAATGCTGTGTCACCCAGAACATATCTGTGTGGCACCACACTGCGCATCTTTTTATTCCAGCATATGAATCCTACCAAGATAAATCATTGAACTGAAGTGATCACTTATCGTTTGTTCATTGGGTGCAAATAGTGTAGCAAAGTGTTCGATCACTCTAAGGCAGGATAAAATTATCCTCTACTAGCGATCCGCCCCGGCTTCGCACGGGTAGATAGTTATCAGAAAGGTTAGTACATAATAAGGACAAATAGAACAACGACAATCCCTTCACTAACATTTTATGTAGAGGCTATTCTCATCGACGGCTCTGCAGCCGGTCAGGTAAGATTAAGTTACCAAAATAATGTTTTATATATGGGAACATAACCTATGAAAGTTTAGTGGCTCAGAGCTTCCTTGTAAACAATATTTGATGTCATGTTAGCAAAATAAAACGACCGCTCTCGACCGCTTCGATGATGCCCAAGTCGCATGAAGCCGGGCGGGGGCGCGGTCTTCGAGAATTACGAACCACTATTCAATTGTTTCTAGTTTAAAAAATAAAATATAAATAAAAATAATTAAATTTCAAAAAATAAAATGAGTAGGTAGGTAATAATTAGATTTTTGTATATTCGGGCGCAGCGCGGGCGAGCGTAGGGCTGTTCGCTCACACCGCGGCATTTTTCTTACTTTTAACATTTTTATACTCGTATTTGTATATCGTAACTTCTAAACGTTAATTCCGATTCGAATAATTTAAATAGGAATTTACATGTACATAATAACCTTGACTATAAAACTATTTTAGTAGGATAAGGATTAATATTATGATACGAATGTCATCATTTTTAGATTCTACCCGTGTTTTGATTGACTAATTTGAACAAAAAGCTGTTAGTGTGACTTAACTATAATAGTTAGACATATAGCCTCGCGGACTTTTAGTGGGAAATGATGAGTACTATGAAAATGTAGTATATTATTTTATTTATCATCAATAGCTTTTGCAGCGCACGCCATTTTATAACTTTTATTAGAAAAGTTTTGATACCTTGAGTTACATCATTGCAAATTTTCGTAGAGATCTCAGTTTTTTTAAAATTCAATATAACTCATGTTAAATGCTGATAATGTAGCTGTATATAGGTGAAAGAATTTTTAAAATCGGTTCTGTAGTTTTTGAGTCTATTCATTACAACCAAACAAAAAATCAAATCTTTCCTTTTTATAATATTCATTTCATCTTCATTTCAGCCTTTTACAGTCCACTGTTGAACATAGGTCTCCCCCATAGATTGCCACAAAACACGGTCCTGAGCCACCTGCATCCATCGACTTCCCGCAAAACCGTGCAGGTCGTCGCTCCATCTAGTGGGGGGTCGCCCTACGCTGCGTTTGCCGGTACGAGGTTGCCACTCTAGAACCTTTCTTCCCCAACGGTTGTCGGTTCTACGAGCTATATGGCCGGCCCATTGCCACTTCAGCTTGCTTATAATATTAGTTTAGATTTATTAGCGAATAAAATACTTTCCCGATAAACGAATGTATTAATTGTATAACTCTGTCATATTCCAGACAGATGCCCCTAACAACAAACAGCAGGCTCGTTTAATCAGTAATACGTGACCGTTGATTAATGCCTTTTCTTGATTGCGTCACGAATTACTCGAATAATAGAGTTTGACTCAAAAAAGCCGAGCGAGCGATTGCAAGCAACGTGATAAGAACGAATTAAATGTATACATAGACACAGACTTTATTCGACACATAATACACTTATCACACGTAAACTGGTGGTAGGATTCCTATGCACGAATCCGTCTAGGTAGATACCATCCCAGGGCCAGTTATTCTGCCGTGAAGCAGTAGTGTGCAAACATTACTGTGTTTCGGTCTGAAGGGCACTGAGAGCTAGCGTAATCACCAGTCCAGCCCAGGCATATGAGAGAAAAAAACGCAAATAAAAGAAGACAGTAAAAAGAATTTAAAAAAATGTGTGAACACTATTGACGCTGTATTGTGAGTCGATAAAATAAATAAATAAATACACAAAATGAATGATTAATATAGAATAAATATGAATAAGATAGTGAAAATAGTCAAAACATAGATAAAACGAACAACAAAACATATTTCAAAAAAAAAATAGGAATGTTTTGCCGTAGGAATGTTGTAGGATTGGAAATTATGAAAAAAATATTATACTCGTATATAGCACATGTAGGTAATTTGCGTTTTGCAAAAGGAATTGCGTTTCGTTTTTGATGGCAGAAATGATGTTGTTTGGATTTACGGCTTCACGATTCACCCGTGTTCCAGGGCGGTTCTCACCGCCCAGAGTTACCGACACACAAGTCGACAGTCCGAATGGAGGCCTGCAGCCTCCCTCGAACGGTCATTAGACGACTTAAAACATTTAAGATATTCGAAATCGCGAAAACACTCAGCGAACGCGACACAGTCCGAATTTCGAGGTTTTTGTAGGACTTTATTTATTTATTTATGTTTGGGTCAAACCAAAGCTGGCGTGCGAAGACAGTATCCGATGAAGCTGTAAAAGCCGAGAAGGCTAACAGCAATTACATCACCAAAAATGTATACATTGGATTTACGGGTGTTTTTTTTTAAAATCCCTAGTGGTGGTAGAATATTGTATAAGCACCGCATGGCAACATACCTAAAGCTCACACGAAATAAGACAGAACTATGTGTATATCTATTTTATTTATTTATTAAAACTTTATTGTACACCTAAATTAAAAGGGTAACAATGGGCGGACTTAATGCCTATTGGCATTTTGTCCCAGTCAACTCGTGGGCGTGGAGAAAGTTGTGAAGGGTGCAACATAAAAAAATGTGAAAAATACTTTGAATAACCAGCCGAAGTTAATTACAAAACAAAGCGCAATTGAAAAAAATATATTATAATATAATATACAAAAACTTAAATACATATATATATATATATACAAAATAAACATACACACATATTCATACATACTTCTATATACGTTACATATACATAAAACTGCAATGATCAAGGAAGACGTATACAAATTAACTATCAACAGATGTCTTCAGATAATATTCCCGCACCAACCTTTTAAAAGTATTTTTGTTGGATACCTTTCTAATATCTTCTGGAAGGGTGTTCCAGAGCAGTGTAGCCTGAACAGTAAAGGAGTTACCGACGAAACCGATGGAATGTTGAGGTATACTTATCTTATGATTAGATGAGGAACGAAGAACCCTTTCATGAGTTAAAGAAATATACTGGAACTTATCCTTAAGATATGACGGAGTGAATGGATTGTTTAAAATTGTGAACAGAACAAGGAGAATTCTAGAGTTACGCCTTTGTTGAATAGGAAGCCATTAAAGGCGACAACGATATTCAGAGATATGGTCATACTTTCGAAAGCCGAAAATATACCTGATACAATTGTTTAGAAGGCGCTCTAGCTTATAAAGAAGATATTGTTCAAGTCTGTGTAACACATCTGCATAGTCAATAGTTGGAAGTATAAGTGACTGCACAAGCATGACCTTAGTCTTAACGGGCAGAAAGTTTTTAAGGCGGTAGAGTGAGCATAATGCCCCAGTCACTTTCCGGGAGACTTCAGTGACGTGTTTCCTCCAGTCCATAGTCGTATCGATGTACAGCCCCAGGTTTTTCACCGAGTTAGAAAACGGTATTATCTTATGGTTGCAATGCACGGAAGGCAGACTTGAGAAATCAATTTTACCTACCAGCATAGCTTGGCATTTTGTGGTATTTACAGTAATTCCAAATCTGATATCTTCAGTGATTTTAAGTAATGCAGTTATGGTGCTGTGACCAGAGCGAAACTCAGACTGATAAAGACTCGGTAGGTTATGTTTGTATATGAAGTTAGAGATTTGCTTATGTACACAGGCTTCCAAAACTTTGGACAGAAAAGGCAGAATCGATATGGCACGGAAATGATGGAGAAATGTAGGGTTCGGAATTTTAGGTAGAGGTCTCACAAAAGCCTTTTTCCACAGAGACGGATATTGGCCTGCGTCAAGAGAAAAGTTAATTATATGTATAATGTTGGAGATAGACAGCGTGCCCGTGGAATAAGAGTCCTACCTTACTTCTACGCCACAGGTCTTGATTTCGAGTCCCAGCCAGAGTTAACAATTGGGCAAAAGCGAAAATTGATATTTTTCGGGTCTAGTTGTGTTGTCCATGTGAAATTTATGTATGTAAAAACGCTTACGATACAGGTAAAATCCTAGTGTTGGGCATTGATTTATTAAAAAAAAAGTTACCTGTGTAGCGGCGGCGTTAGATAATCTACCAGCCCATCTCATCCTGTGGTTGCCGCAAAGGTCGAAGGAAATGTCTGGAAAATCTCAAGAAAAGAAAAGACTGACTGAAAATACCAGACTTGTGGCGGGTAGCGTGTAATGTGAGTGTATATAGAGGGGGTCGGGTGGTTATTATTGTTATGGCTTATATTCGGCTTCGGCTACAGCGACCATCACTTTTCAGGGGCCAGGCCCATCTGGGAAATAATCTCAGGTCTATGGTCTCTAATCTGGGAAATAATTTCTGTTAAGCAGTGGATTATTAACAGGCTCAAGAAGAAAGACGAAGATGATTTAATTAGTAAGCGGCTGTCGATCGAACGTGACCTTCAACCCCCCAAATGCGAGAAGATACTGACTACTGTAACACAGGTAACATACCTAGCTCAGGAGTCAGGGTCTTAATTAGAACAGAGTGATTATTTACATAAAAGTTCTTGAACATATTTTTTAAACTAAACTATTATTACTGTTTTATGTGGTAGTAAAGATTATCGCACCGTAGTAGCTCAGGGGACGCTCGCCTTAAATTTCATAGTATGTGAGTGACCTGAGTTCGATTCCCGGTGCCAGCATTACTATAATTGTTATTTTAAATGCTGATTTACAATGTGCTCGGCGGTGAAGGAAAACATCGTGAGGAAACCTGCATATAAGAGGAATAAAAACATTTTGAAGACTTGTGAAGTCCGTCGACCCGCAATGGAGCAGCGTGGCGGACTCTTCTCGGCTTTAAAACCGTCTCAGAAATCAGAGGAGGCCTGTGCTCAGTATCCAACACATTCTACCCAAAAGGCATGCATTACGAAAATGGCGGTTCAGTAAGTAACAATTTCGATTATATCATTTAAATCATACATACAGTCACGCCTTTTTCCTATATAAGGGGTAGGCAGGGGCTACACATGTAGCACACTTCGCCCCCGCAGGAAACGAGAAGTGACGGGTGCCGAACGTCGTCGCCGCCATTTTGGTATGAGTCATAAAAATTCTGGCTCTCCGTTGCGTTCTCACGAGCAGTGTAGTAACAGCATTGCATATTATGGTGCTAATCTGCATGAATATAGACTCTCCTTACAATCTCCTCTTACGCCTCGCCTTTTACGACTCCTCGGTAGAAAGAGGCGCTATTCTACTCTGACGGACTACCTGACTATCGTCAAATTTTACTCACAATAGTCACAAATCAAAAATGGGTGTGTTAAAGAATGTCGTTGTAGTGAGAAATCATGAAGAAGGTGTTTTGTATTACGTAATTGTAAGATGTTGTTTCTTAAAAGATGTTTCCACTAAATTTTATTATATAACAGGTTGATTAGATCCGGTCATAGTCAAAGCGGCGTAGTTTGGCCTCCTTTATACGTACACAGGCATAGAATTAAAAGCGTCCAGAATAGATATTTGGGGCACATAGCTTACCATTGTTACAAAATAAAGGAGCTTAACTCTTATAATATGATTGAAATATTACAAATTTCAAAGTCTTGAAGATCGCAGATTGCTTCGTGGTAGGTAGGGTATTTCTTCACAAACTGCTCTGAACGGGGATATCGATTGTCCGGAATTGCTTGATAGGATTCATTTTAATATACCGCTTAGAAAAGCTCGCAGTAATAGGTGTGTTCTTTTTCAAACTAGAACTTTTAAAAGTAAATTAGGTAATTTCTCAACCATTGTTCGCATTTCAGTTAAGTATATTTCAAAAGAAAAATTGATTTGGATATTTTCTTTATGAAATTAAGCTCTCTACTACAGTAAAATGTAATTCATAATAAGTAATGAAATTTCTACTCTTATTTTGTTTTTGAATTGTTGTATTAACCTTTAATTAAGGATAGACGTTTGGTCTTATATGTTCAACTATATATTTTTTATAACTATTTTTGTTGGGATTCTTGTTGGTTACTTGATAATTGACTCATGTCTAAGTCTATTATACAATGTTTATTTGTTTGTCATTCAAGAATTCATACATACATTCGACAGAACACATCAACACATCAACATCACTTAGTGATTAGAATATTAAATGATGATAGTTTGTTATCTTTTATAGTATAAGGTAATTTATTACGTATTTTTACGGACATTCCAGAATGCATTCTTTTTAGCGACGAGTAATTTGTACACTGGTACGTATAGTCTATCTCTGCACCTGTCTTTACTTGCAGAGTCCGCCACGATCCTCCAATGCTCCAATGGTAGACGGACTTCACATATCCGCGAAATATTTTTTATTTCTCAGACCTGCCGGTTTCCTCACGATGCTTTCCTTCAAAGCCGAGCACTAGGTAAATCAACACTTAAAATTGCAAATAACAACTTTAGTGCCGACATTGATATTATTTGATTCACCATCATCATCATCATTTCAGCCTATCACTAGTCCACTACTGAACATATGCCTCCCCAATGATTGCCACAAAAGTTTGTAGCTCTCTTTTAGGGGATTTTGTCATAGTTGCCACGCTCGACAGGCGGGTTGGCAACCGCAGTTTATTTATTCAGATGTTCCAAGAAGAAGCTGCTGCCCATCTCTCGGCTTTCATTTTCCCTCTGTCTTCTTCACAGCTCTTCTCTTTTTTCTTTCACAACACCCACGGGATAAGATAGGGCGGTAGAGTCCCTTAAGCCGCCACCACACGAATTATTTTATTGCCCCATTTTATTCACATTTATTTATCTTATCGATTTAAGATGTTATTAAACCAACGTATTATTTTGCTTGTTAACGCCAGAGGTTGATAATCTGCCCAGAAAGATAAGTTATGTGATGTCTTCCTGACCGACTTTCGACCACGGCAACAACTTCCGAATAACCACTGCCGAAAGCTATCAACTGCGCAGGAGATATTATAGTGCCACAAGACACTCGCAAACACAGAGGCATTCGTTCTAACCTACCCGCGCCCGATGTAACGCTCATGCGATAAGATCGGAGGTAGGCTACAATGTAGGTGTCAGAAACTCGGGGACAATCACAACACAACGTGACTCGAAAACCTACAATTTGCTAACAAGTGCCAGCTTCGGCTGGGATTCGAACCCAGGACCTGCAGCGTAGAAGTCAGTTACTCTAACCACTAGGGCCACTCGGTCGGCTGGTAAGTACACAGCCTGCCCAACTGATCTACATGTGGTGTCTCTTTTTGAATTCACCTAAATGTTTCTCGTTGCTTTTAGTCTTTATAAGATCGGATTTTTAAGTTGATTTGTGTGAACCCTTCTCTAGATATGTACATTGCCAAGTGACCTGTATGTGGTTTCTAATTTTTGTATACACAAAAATAATCTCATCGCTTTCAACCTTTACTAAGCTGACATATCAGTTAGTTTGTGTTTGACGACCGCGTGGCCTAGTGGTCAGAGTACCTGACTTCAGCCGCGGGTCCTGGGTTCGAATCCCAGCCGGAGCCAACATTTGTGCTGAAACACAAATTGTTGGTTTTCGGGTCTGGTTGTGTTGTGATTGTCCCCGTGTTTCTGACACTGCATCCTAGCCTACCTCCGATCTTATCGCATCAGCGTTACATCGGGCGCGGGTAGGTTGGGACGAGTGAGTGCCTCTGTGTTTGCGCGTACACTTGTGGCACTATAATATCTCCTGCGCAGTTGATGGCTCCCGACAGTAGACGGAAGTTGTCGCCGTGGTCGAAATCCGCTAGGAGAACATCATCATCATCATCATCATCATTAGTTTGTTTGCGGGCCTATATGTAGTCTTTTTTTTTGTTTTCACATGAATGTATCTCATCGCTTTTAGCCGCTATTAAACCAACATATGTATTAGTTAGTTTGTCTTCCCTTCGCCATACTGCCAACCGGACTATGTGGTATCTTTCTGAACCTTATTCTTCTATATACCAGAACATATATCAGAAAATACGCCAAAAATAATTTAAGACCAGAAAATTATCGTCAACTTGCGTTTCTTTTTTTACAGAGCCTAATAGGATAAGTACGTAACACTGATTTTAAATACACGAAGTTTCGGTTACTGGTCTGTTTCCATAAAACGGATTTCATTTAATTATATAAAGCTCGCAAACACCAAGGAATCATAAATCATCAATATACCTTACAGTTATGAAATGTAAAACCTTTTTGTACGTCGTAAATAATTGAAAAGCTGAATTGTAATTCGCTTACATGTTCATACGTGAATACACGTTCATGTTGCTAAGAAGACATTTTTTGAGAAGATTAATATTCCACGCTCAACGCTGTCATGTCCTTTCTTTCGGGGCTCCGAATTTTCTTCGTACATGCTTTATGATTGTCGTGATGTCATAATATGCGTCTGAAGCAAGACAACATAACTGTCATATTTGTTTCTAATATTTCCGAGCGATATACATCTGCGCTGCGAAGTCATGGTTTCGATTCTCGTACGAGCCGGAAGGGCAGACCGGGGATGGTTGACCACGTTTTTGGATATCATTTTTTTTTAAACTATTGTCTTGGTGTTAATGAGAAATATTGTAAACTGTGCCAAATTTCATAGTTAATTATAAAAAAAAGGTTCTATGTGGATATTAATTAAATGAAATCCGGCTTTTTTCAGTTTAAGGAAACCTCTCCGAGGTGGTAAACCTGCCCCAATGCCGGGGTAGGTAGACTACTCAACTATTGCAGGTTGGCCTGAATTACAAGATGACAAAATTTAATGTGTAATAAAAATTTGACAGAAATATTCTTGGTGACACGGCATCTGTAATGGGCCAACGTTGCACTTACCATCAGGTGAACGTTTTGCTTGGGTCACTTTATCCAATAAAAAAAATCATAAGTTTTGCAGAATTCTTCCCAGATGGGTTTATTTATAATTTAATGATCATGTTTTATCTCAAACTTCGATTTCTTTCGAAAGCCATAAATATTTTCGAAAAAATTGGTAATGTGGGTTATCTTCAGTCAACCAATACGCAATTGGCCTACCAAAGCCGACTGGAGCTTTTGCTTTCAAAAATTCACTAAATTAAAATGCTTTGCATAACAGTCATAATACGTATTTGTATACCTTTTATAATAATTTACCTTCCATTTCAAATTAAGTTTGTAAGAACTTGACTATAAATTACAATGTAAGAACAAAACAGATGTGTTGATGAAAAACTACTAAGGTATCCGAATTATTGATATCGCGCTCTAACTAACAGTGAGACATTTCCTCGTGTCCCGCGTTCTGTGCGAATCATCGGTCAAGCAAGCAGGCTATTTTGAGTGCAACGTTGATTCTCTCACTCAAACCTGCAAGAAGTTAGGAGCATCTAGTCTACCTACCCCAGTCCTCAACCAACCCCGGTCTGCCCTACTGGTGTGACCTACAGATAATTGTTCCGATTCGGAGGACGACAAAATATAAGTTCTTATACAACATTACAACTAGGCAATACACAGAATATATTGACTAACTTGATAATGCCTCGTTGTGAGGAAATTAATATTTATTACGTTTTAAAATAAAGAATTTACATTTCATTTCATCAGTGATAATTTTGCATGTGAATCTTAGTAAATTAACTTTTCTTTACAACATTACATATATGATACGATACCTGTTCTCAAACTTAAGGGCTTTAGGAGTATTTAAATAATGAATTTTAAAATAACTGATTTTATAACCTAACTATCAAGTACATTGCCTAAATTCGCCAAATAATCAACATACGTTCGACATATAGTATAATTTTAGCTTATTTTGTGCCCTTTATTTCACATACTACAATTCAACGGATACTTCAGATTAATAAAAAAAAATTAAATGGGCATGTCATTACTTACGACACTTTGTCTTTCCCCGAATAACATATAAATTCATCGCTTTAGCGTTGAACCCTTCCGTAAGTCGAGAGACAAGAACCAAAGCTGGTTAAAGCGATAAGTGCCTCACAAAAAGACGCATCAAAAAAACCTATTAAAAACGACGATGTTCACACAACGAGCGAGAAACAACTATAGCTTATGTAAGAGTGCGAGTGGCAAAGATTTTGAATGTCAAATGACATTAGATTATTGACAAATATTGGACGAAATCATACGCAAGCGGCATTCTTTGATTTGGTTTTGTTGTTAAATGTAATGTTTTTTTTTGTTTTTTTTTATTAGATAAAGTGACGAAACGAGCAGAACGTTCACCTGATGGTAAATGCAACGCTTGCCCATAACAAATGCTGTGTCACCCAGAAAATTTCTGTGTGACACCACACTGCGCCCATCACCCTGAGACATAAGTTCTTAAGTCTCATATGCCCAGTGATTACGCTAGCTAACAGTGCCCTTCAAACCGAAACACAGTAATGTTTGCACACTAATGTTTCTCGGTAGAATAACTGGCCCTTGGGTGGTACCTACCTAGACGGATTCCTGCATAGGAATCCTACCACCTATATACTTAATTTTTGTTTTAGTGTTTTTTTTTATTTGATTTTCTATAACCGGATTATAACAACCAATATTATAATATAAACCTAAAAGTGAACTATTCAGAATAACCTCAAAATCGAAAATATTTTACGTAACAAATAATTTCTGTGAAGAGTCCCTTGATTTTGCCTTCACGGATATGTAGGTGTTAAATTGAACCGAATAAATAAATTTTTATGACTGTTGGCGAACTTTGTATGGGAGCTGAGCAATGAAACATGGAAATATCCATTTTAAAATGCAATAAACCTTTTTTCAGGGCTATTCGACCTTTTGCTACTTTTTTATTAAACGCATTTATACGCAATTTCACTACATAATTGTATAGGCTGTCGTGTGGTAGCGGCTTAAGAGAATATACCACCCCATGTCATCCCATGACAGAGGGAAATTTAAATCCAAAAAAAGATTGGCAGCAGTATCTTCCTCTAACATCAGAATAAATAAACTGCGATTGCCAACGCGCTTGCCAAAGCGTTGCAACTATGGCAAAATCCTCCCAATAATGGGAGCTAAACTTTTGTGGCAATCAATGGGGGAGGCCCATGTTCAGCTGTAGACTAGTGATATACTGAAATGATGATGATAATGATTGTATAGGAGTTCATAAAAAACATCTTCATACAAAATGTCATCTATATAGAGCCAATAGTCGCTAAGTAAAACAAACAGCTGTGGTATACTGACAAACGGACATAACGAAATTATTAGGGTTTTTACTACAGAACCTTAAAATTATTTAGCCGCTATTAAACATTGTAAATTATTTATTATTTTATTATTAAGTCAAATTTTACATGCCAATAAGTCAGCTATAATGGGCTGGAAGGATACTGACGCGTTCCAATTCCTTTACTACACTAGTACATAACTCGGTTATCCTTTACGGTATATGAGTGAATACGGTCCGGTTACAACGTTTATTTAATCTGTCGGCCAATTTGTAACTAAATAGAGATAAGAAATGATGCCCCCGCACGCCAGGTATTGAATCTCTGAAATGATTTAGTAACGAAGCCTCACGTAAAACCGTATATATAAAATTTATTTAAAAAGTTGCCCAACACTAAGTCTCCTCTATAATAAACCTACGTCGAAGGGTTTATTATAGAGACAAAAATTACGCATGCACAACCTCTAACTAAGGAACTGTAAGCTGGACAAAGGAATAATACCACTATAGGGCATCGTTTTTTTAAATATACATTTGGCTATGAGCTATATGAAGAACTGATTTCATCGATTAGAAGAAAGGATCGCAAGACAACGTAACGGCAAAAACCGTGTGGGGTGACTCTCCTCTCGATGGACCGATGACCTGCACGATTTTGCACATTGAGAAGTCGATTGATGCTGATCGATCAGATGACTAAGGAGCGTGTTCTGTGGCCTATGTTCAGCGTTGGCTGAAATTATGATCGTAATGTTGATGACACATACACATCTGTCAAATATCTTAGGCTATACAATTATTTGTCCCGTGCGGGAATCGATTACGCAATTCGTAGCATATAAGACAATAGCGTAGCTTATTTTTTATAGGGATATACTTAACGCCTCCCTCGGGGGGGGGGGGGGGGGGGGGGGCAAGAGCGGGTTATATTGGACCTGCATTGACTAAAATTCCATGGTGTTCTGCCTTCTCCTCATGTTAGCATGGCCACGGGAACGCTTACTCACACATACGCGGCCCCTTCTGCTCCAGCTCCCCTCCTCTCTTATTACCAGCAAGTTGCGCCGAAACGCACAGCGCACCTTCCACAACGGCTGCTCTACGTGCACGCAACGGACTCCCTCTAATTCACCACGCGGTGACCACTAGATCCAGGGAAGCTACCACTCGAAAGCGTCAGCCTTCCCGGCCCCAGCGGCGGAACTTTGCCACCACCGCATGGACAGTTTCCACGAGCCTCTCGTTCATATCGTCCACTGTAACGCAATCTTCCAGGCACTGAAAACGATTTTGCAGTTCGAGCTGGAAGCTTTCGGGGTTTTGGATAAGGGCACGAGATGGACGGAGCGTGGACTTCACCAGGCGCGACCTCTCCAGCTTCACGTTCAGGTTCAATGTGCCTCTTACCATTCGGTGATCACTACCGGTTTTCACCCTAGCGATCACAGAGACATCATTGAACAGCTGTCGTTCGGTCGTCATGATGAAGTCGATCTCATTTTTGGTGGAACCATCCGGGCTCATCCAGGTCCACTTTCTGTAAGGTCGCTTTTGGAAGAAGGAGTTCATCATAAAGAGTCCCTCCTTCTCCATAAAGTCGGCTAGCTGTTGACCCCTCTAGTTCCGTTGCCCTATTCCAAATTGCCCCACTACCGGCTCATCGTCTTTTTTCATGCCCAGCTTTGCGTTAAAGTCTCCCATCAACACCGTGAAGTGAGTTTTGGAGGAATGTATGGCTCTTGAAATATCTTCATACATTTCCTCCACCTCATCATCAGGATGTGTCGAGGTCGGTGCGTATACCTGTATGACCTTCAGCGAATACCGTTTGGTTATTCTGAGTATAAGGTACGCAACCCTAGTCGACACACTCCCGATATTGACAACGTTGTTAATGAGAGACCTGTAGACGAAAAATCCGACACCTCCTTGGATTCAAGGATTCAACACCGGATTCAAGGATTACCGTGTCCTCCCCCTGTCTTCGGACTTCAGATAATCCTATTATATCCCAGTGTAACTTTCTCACCTCCTCTTCCAGCTCCAAGATCTTCTCGTCGGTCCTCAGCGTGCGTGCGTTAAATGTTGCCAGGTCCAGTCGTCGGTGGTGGTAACAAGATCTTCTCCTCCGGAGATTCTTCGCACCCCCTGCCCCGCCGTTACCATGACCGTTACCATAGCCAGGACTAGCGGGACCGCCGGAGACTAGGGGCCGTTTTTGATTTGTACCTCTCATTTTGGGGGGATTTGCCATAGTTGCCACGCTTGGCAGGTGGGTTGGCAACTGCAGTTTGTTTATTTAGATGTTCCAGGATGATGCTGCTGCCCATCTCCTGGTTTTCATAACCCTCTGTCGACTTTTATATGGTTCACTACTGGACATAGGCACCTCCCATGTTGGGAAGATTAGTCACGGTAGGCATTTAGATTGGGGGTTATAGTACCAGACGTCGCACGTTCTGTCGGAAGCCTCAAGACTATCCAGGCATTTCATCGGTCGATTTTTACGACGGGATAAGAAAAGGTAATTTATTTTCATATTCCGCATTCACATAAAATAAGTTATTTTATGGATTAAAAGCTTTGTTAATCTTAATATATTAATTGGAAACTCATTTATATACTTACGATTAAAACAATAATAAAACCTTGGTCAAAAATTAGTTGAGTTGAACATATTTAAGTAAACCATGTTACGGGATCATATATTTAAAATAATAATAAAACATTTATTTGAGGGCAAAAGTGTAATAACGAACAAACAATATTTCCATATCCAAACATTTTGTGATTGCTATAGAGGACTTACGGTTTATAATCACTGCTCCCACGAGACTACTCAGAACACAAAACAAATAATACTGTTTGAAATGTATCTGAGAGAAGGGGATAAAATTTTCACAAACTTACCTACACAAATATCGTCGTTTGTGTATAAAACTGGTATAAGCTTTAAAGACCGATGGCTATCGAAGTATCCCCTTCTTCTTTATTTATTTATTTCGGGAAAAAGAAAAGAATTTAAAAACCTTTATTATATCACCTGAGTTAAAAGGTTGACAAAGGGCGGACTTAATGCCTATTTGCATTTTAATTTTATTAAAACCATGACCACGCGATCATCTCTCTCCTAGTCAACCCGAGGGCATGGATAAACTAAACTACATTATACCCGGCACCACATTTGCATTATTATCCGATGTCAATATAAATGTTCCTTAGCAAATACAAGAGAGCGCGAATTTCTTTACATACCTAGAGCTCATACGAAATTTAGACGCAATTATTTCATGATTAGAACTGCTAGGTTTATAGGCATAATTTTGATTTTTACCTATTCTATGCTTTAACATGACTATAACAGCGAATTTGAACTTTTCCCAACAAATCTTTATACTAATAGTGAACATATGTTACTGTAATTAATCACTTGATATTTACTAGCACATATTTATTTATTAGTGGAAACAGTCATAAACTATTTTCCAGTGTCAAGTAACATATCAAGGTATACAATCTTCAAGCAACAAGACTTCAAAATTTTGATGATAGATTACTTTTACTGAAGATTTGCTGGACTGATGGAGACAAACGAAAAGCACAATTTTGGTCTTGAATTTTCTTGCACTTTCAAGAGCACTTGCTGCATAATAAACTATCAATATTAAACATCAAAACTCCAAATATTCACAGAAATTTCAAAATTAAATTAAAACGCCACTGCCACTTTTTGTGTTGGCGCCAAAAGTCTACTAGCACTTGCTTAGGCTTTTAATTATCTTCTTTTTTAATTCTAGTAGTGGAAACTTGTAAATGGCCTAGTAAATATATCATAACACTTTGTTAAAATACGTAGTACCTGATTTTTTTTCTGTATAAAATAAATAAAATAAAATAGCCGAGTATAGGGCAGTATAAGGAAGAGTGTATTTTAAACTCATCCAAGCCTGCGAGCCAGCATATTCGCTCTTATTGACTAAACCAGCCATCACTTCATGCCTCGGTTATTCAAATTCGTCGACTTTGTCTAAGAAAACACCATTACAACGAATAGGTGGTACATTTTGTGGGCATATTGCACCGCTATGATCATATATTGGCTTTAGGTCACGTTATATTTCAGCCGGTACCTACATACAGTTGACAAATCCAACGTGCTCCAAACCATGTCGTTTGCATAGCTAAAGTTGGTGACGAATACGGCGTCAATATAACGCTGTCTGCTCAGCGCGACGGTCAGTTAGCTCACATAAAGGTTGAACAGTGACGACGAGGTTTAACGACTCTGCCCTTTACCGCACCCCAACCGGCTCCGACGTTGCGACTGTTCACTGTTCTTCATCAATATTAAAGTAAAAGTAAAGTTTCAGCCTATAAATGTCCCACTGCTGAGTACAGGCCTCCTCTCATTTCTGAGAGGGTTTTGGAGCTAGGAAGAATCCGCCACGCTGTTCCAATGCAGGTTGGCGGACTGCACATGTTTTCGAAATATTTTTTTTTCCATTTCTCAGACATGCACATTTTCTCACGATGTTTTCCTCCGCCGCCGAGCACATGGTAAATCAGCACTTAAAATTGCAATTAACAATTTTAGTGGTCCCGGCACCCGGAATCGAACCCAGGTCACTTGCGTACTATGATATTTAAAGCGGGCGCCTAGCCGCTGAGCTACCACGGCTCTTTTTCATCAATATTATCCGGCATTAAATCACCGGTACGCAAGAGACCTTATCCTCCAATCCAATTCCACACTAATTGGTGAAATATAACGTAACCGGGAAGTAAAGGACCTTAAGCGACATCATATGTAAGCCCATAGCAACCTAAAGAGCTGTTACTTGATCTGGTGGATAAATGACGGTCTCAGACAGTGTCTATTATTGAAGTAAGAACTGAAATGAAGACCGTGCATTTTATAAAGTGCTATATAATTTAAGCGAGAGAATCTACCACTCTTATCGCATCCCGTGGGTGTGGTAAACTACAGAGGAAAAATGAAAACCAGGAGATGGACATCTTCCCGGAACATTTGAATAAATAAACTGCGGTTGCCAACCCGCCTGCCAAACTATGGCAAAATTTCCCAAAATGAGATCTACTAACTTTGGTGGCAATCTATGGTGGAGGCCCATTTTCAGCAGTGGATTGGTGATAGGGTGAGATGATGATGATGATGATATCAACCAAGAAGAGTGTCGCGGCAAATGTTCTCCACTGTATTAATGTTCTTAAAAAAGAATTGAAATAAAAATACCAGTAAATATCTAATTACCGCGCTATTTATAATACTATAAGACAGTGAATGCATGAAGTAGTTTTAGGTGTGTACGTTTTACCAATACCAGTTAATTCCTTTAGTGTCTTATTTACTATTCACCTGAGAAACGGCAGCTGAGAAACAGCTGCTGAGAAAAGACTTTTAACTCAGTATTTCTAATAAAACTTTATTAAGACATTTAAGCTAAAGTTTCATATTAAATTTTAGTCTATTCTTTACAAAAAAAATCTTTGATTATCAATAAACGGTTAAGTTACAAATTAAACCCTTTAGAAGTTACATTAAATTTAAATAATATTAAGGTTAAGAAGTTCAAAGATGATATAAATTTACAAATTGAGAAGCGAAGATGTTTTCATATATTATGATTTTCTTTCAAATTGTTTTAAAGGATATCCACATCTATAACAGAGACAAATATTATCTTTTATTTAGATACAAAGTTCTAGATTTGTCAAAAAAATTATCAGAAATCATCAATATTAATTGAAGAAAAATAATAGGAATGCTTACTAATACATAAAATTATAGAAATAGTATAAAATAAGCACATGGGTAAAACAGAAATGTCCCAATAATTATTTTAAGTAGGTTTTTAAAGGAAAAAGACTTTACTTTTCAAATATGTGAAGCGATAAGTAGTTCTACGGCGCACAACGTAAACGCATAAAACTAAATCTCAAGTTATAAGAGAATCGTATAGAAGCGTTAGAAGAATGAATAAGAGATAAATCATCGATTATGGAATGGAGTAATATAGTCAGAACGGTATTATATGTAACTAGGGGTTGAGAAATTGAAAAGCACACAGTACGAAATATAAAAATGAGAATTCGTTTAAGTTGTTTGAGAAACTTGAATATTTAATCATATCTTAGAAACAAATATGAATGCATGAAACGTAGGGAGAATAGAAGACGTAAGCTTAGATTTATTAAGTATTTCGGTAATATCACCGTAGCAAATATAAGCATACACCGCCACCGCACCAAATATAAGGAAAGGAAATTTAATATCAGAACGTAGAAAATATAGCCGTGTGGTGGAGCGTGTGTGAAAACGCTAATGAAAGTAGAAGAAGCTAAAGATGTGTCTCAGGATCGTAGCAAGTGGAAAGATGTGGTCTCTGCATACCCCTATGGGAAAGAGGCGTGACTGTATGTATGTATGTATGTATGTGGTGGCGGCTAGCCGTGTGGTGGCGGCTCGATAAAAGAATACTACCACTCCATCTCATCCAATGGATCTCGTAAAAGGCGAGTAAGGAATTAAACTGCACTGTGCACCCAACAGCTCATGGTGGCGATGGGCTCACCACCTATCACATCAAGTGCATTATATTGTTTTGGTGAAACGTGGATTGTGGCAGTTATCTGTTTTTGCAGTGAGTACCCAGTCTCTGACTACCCCTTATGGGATACAGTCGTGATCTTATGTATGTATGTATGTAACGTAGAAAATGATGTAACCCCCGTAGATAGACTAAAGCCCAAAAAATATATATACTTTATTAATCAGCGGTATACATGTCAGATTAGAGTCAAAATTTACAACCAATGATTGTAAATTCTGTCGTATTATTATTTTTTAAGAAAGTTACGGGGTCTAGAACGTTACCCGTAAGAAGCGTAATCATGCTTTGGCCAGGACGGCCACCAGATGTTTCAAATCATTATCGCATACCTTTTGGAGCAATTTTCGGTACATCTGCTTATTTTTTATTCAATGAATAACGTTTCCCATGTGGGCGAAAAGTGGGCTACCTGTGTGGTCTCTGCCCACCCCTTACATGGGAAAAAGGCGTGACAGTATGTATGTATGTATAAAAACATTTTTGGTGCACACACATTGTCCCAAATAATGAATATTACTGCATGCGCTATTTACTGTTTTATCAAAATTCAAAGCTTTTAAAGCGATTTTTTTTCCAGCAGACTAACACATATTTTCGTGAAATTTTACTATTAATTACTTGTGACTTAAAAATTGTAATACATTACACAAATTATTATTTGTTTCATACTTGTAACAGATTCTGTGAAGTTAAAACTTTTAGTATCGTTAAATACGAATACCTTAAATATCTTTGTTAAGAAGTTTTATTTTAGTAAATGTGCATTCCCAGAGATTATCTAAAATACTTCTCCGCTTTCGTTACCTATTCGTTCACGAATTTTTATAACCGTCTCAACATTTCCTTTAGTAGTCTTAACATTATGTTTCAAAGAACTTTTAATTGCACCTAAATATACGAAAACTTGTTTTGTGTTTTATGAAGACAGTATTTATTTACATTTGGTTATTTAATTGCTTGCTTAATTGGCTTGTTACAGGATTCACTTTCTTATTCTGCTTCGCCGTGTGGTGGCGGCTCGTTAAAAGAATACTACCACTCCATCTCATCCTATGGATCTCGTAAAAGGCGAGTAAGGAATTAAAATGCACACCAAGTGCATTATATTGTTTGGTGAAACGTGGATTGTGGCAGTCATCTGTTTTTGCAGTGAGTGCCCAGTCTCTGACTACCCCTTATGGGATTCAGTCGTGATCTTATGTATGTATGTATGTATGTAAGAATCCGTCTAGGCAGATACCACCGCAGTGACAATTATTATGCCATCAACCAGTAGTGTGACAACATCGATGTGTTTCGGTCTAAATGAAAACTGTAAGCTAGTGTAATGGCTGGGCATATGAGACTTTCGAACTGTTGTCTCAGAGTGACGAGCGCATTGCGGTGACACATGGAAATGTTCGTGGTGACACAGCGTTTGTTAAGGGCAGACGTTACACGTACCAACAGGTGAACGTTTTGCTCGTCTCGTCACTTTTTCCTTTAAAAACAGGAAAAGGTCAATACAAGCAAATCGTTGATCTGATGGATGATTTTATTAGGGATAACATATCCATACAAATGTTATATATGCGAAAGTAACTCTCTGCCCTTCTGTCTGTTTGTTACCTTTTCACAGTTCAGTTTTTACTGGTGGTAAGATTCCTATGCAGGAATCCGTCTAGGTAGGTATCACCCAAGGGCCAGTTATTCTGCCGTGAAGAAGTAGTGTGCAAGCATTACTGTGTTTCGGTTTGAAGGGCACTGTGAGCTAGCGTAATCACTGGGCATATGAGACTTAAGAACTGATGTCTCAGGGTGATGGACGCAGTGTGTTGTCGCAGAGTAATTTTCTGGGTGACACAGCATTTGTCATGGGCAGACGTTGCACTTACCATCAGGTGAACGGTTTGCTCGTTCCGTCACTTTTATGGAATCCCGAGGGAAGTTAAATTATTGATTAAAATCCTAGCTTGCGCGATTAAAGTCAATTTACTAAATAAAGACGTCAAAATAATTTTCTCAAAAATAATAAATCCTTTCTAATAATTCAAACAGAGCTTCTTGAAAGATATTTACATTATGTATTTACTTTCAAGAACGCGTGCTTCAGAAGTCAGGGTACCTGCAGTGTCCTGGATGCTTATCTCATATGTATAGCTCGCGCGATAAGATCAGTGGCAGGCTAGAGTGCAGTGTCAGAGACACGGTATCACAGGCCCGAAATCCGATAATTACACAAGCTTTTATTTAACTTGCGCTCTTGTACTTGCCTCAGGGGCTAGGCGCTCGCTTTAAATTTCATAGTACGCGAGTGACCTGGGTTCGATTCCCTGTGCCGGCACCACTAAACATTGTTAATTGCAATTTTAAGTGCTGATTTACCACGTGCTCGGCGGTGAAGGAAAACATCGTGAGGAAACCTGCATGTCTGAGGAACAAAACATATTTCGAAGACATGTGAAGTCCGCCAACCCGCATTGGAGCAGCGTGGCGGATTCTTCCTAGCTCCAAAACCCTCTCAGAAATGAGAGAAGGCCTGTTCTCAGTAGTGGGACATTTATAGGCTGAAACTTCACTTCACTTCACTTGTACTTGCACCATGAAGCTGGGCTAATAATGGAACCGAAACTTCCCAACTAAACAAGATAGCTTCGTAATCTTTGGGTTCGTTGGATTTGCTTTGACAACTGCAATAGCCCTAGCAGCATTTGAAGTCCACTGCTGGACTAAAGCTTCAACAATATGATTTGTGTTAATTACACTATACATACATACATACAGTCACGCCTTTTTTCCAGGCCAAATTTATACACAGGAAGCTTTTCTGTTTACTTAAAAAAAATTGGTTATATCAAACGTACTAAAAGTGAGGCATATAATGAAATAACGACAAAATTATTAGTTTGCTTAGTAAAAAAACGTATTCTTCGTTTTTTTTTGCCTTTATTTCTTATTCAATCAAAGGTTGATTGAATGAGAAATATAGGCATCCACCCACTCAGGCAAACGACATTACATTACACTGAAGACAAGAAAGAAGGATTTATCAATAAAAAAAAATAATATCAAAAATATTAGAAAGCGAAATTTTCTGAACAATAACTTGTAGTTTGGTGTTGTTGTAGGTGCGTGTCGGATTCGATTCCCGCAAGGCACCAGAAGCTTCGATGCGCAAGCTCTTCGGCACGGCGCTTTTCCGAAGTCTAAAGCCGCTAGTTAATATTAAAAGAAATGCAAAGCAATTATTTAGTAACAAAAAAATCTTATTTAAACGATAAATTTACAGTACCACAACCTCTCAGGTCGCATTCTAACGGAACGTATGAAACTACTTGTATGCCATTACAAGGTTAGCGCAATGAGAAAATGCTCAAACGTGCTACAAATTGGAGAGTTGCTTTGGTACAAAGAAGCACGAAACAATGGAATATTCTCGCATACATATAATGAGTCAATTATTCAACAGGCATATTTTTAAGTATTGTAAATATTTTATTTCCGTAAATTTAAATGTTTTGGATGAATAATTATTATTATTGGGCTATTTCTATAGTTTTTTCAGCTGGTTGGAATATTTAAATATCATCATCATCATTTCAGCCTACCGCTAGTCCGCTGCTGAACAAAGGACTCCCCCATAGATAGCCACAAAAGTTTGAAGCTCTCATTTTGGGGGTTGTTGCTGTAGTTGCCACACTTGGCAGGCGGGTTGGCAACCGCAGTTTATTTATTAAGATGCCCATCTCCTGGTTTTCATTTTCCCTCTGTCGACTTTAAGACACCCACGGGATGAGATGGGGTGGTAGATTCACTTAAGCTGCCTCCACACTTTCTGCAGGCAGGCTTTATAATTTATCTATATATTTGAATATATAAATAAATATATAAAATAATTTAAAATAAATGAGATATACACTAAACATAAACCATATACAAATAAAAGCCAACCAGACGGGAGCCTTCGACAGGGGAGACCAAAAGGTCGAGGGCAAGGAAGAAAAGGAAAGAAACCGGCGGACTATGCGGGCAGTATCAAGGAGCCTTCTGCATTTGAGCACGCCACCATACTTCTGCAAGTACAGCCTTATGACTGTCGATCCCAGATGATAGACGTCATAATAGTGCGGGCTTTTATATACACGCCCGACAAAAGGCTGTTACACACCATTTTTAGGCGTGCAAAAAAAACAAATCGCGAAAAGATTGTTACATGCCAGCCTCATCAATACCCAAGTTTTGTGACATACCCAGGTATCGGTATGTGACAGCCTCGGAAAGGTTTCTTATGATGACAGGCATAGTCAATAAGCCTACTCCTTCGGAGTTTTCGATCCTACCCCTTTCAACATTGATCACCGACTTATCCGTCCCCAGCTCCATTCTGATGGACTTACTAAAGTCCCACGTAACTCTTAGCAATTCCACAGCTGATCAAACAGCTGGAGGACCCTCTCTAGGCTAGCCAAGAATGAGGCACTGAATCGAATGCCTTTCTGTAGTCTATCCAGGCGGCAGAGAAGTTCCGCCGGTTGCGTTTAACAAGCTTGCCAATGACCGTGCCAATGAGGAGTGGTTCCTTGGTCCCACGTCTACCGCCTTAACTTTTGTGGGAGTAAGCTACATTGAGGCCATAAATCCGTCATCTGATCAGACAATTTTTTTCTTTTTTACGTCATAAAAATATTTTAATTGTATTATAAGTACCGAATTAGCACGTTCTCAGCGATGATAGAAAGGCATCGTAAAAATCAAAAAAATATTGCGAACACTTCTCGGCTCTAAAAGTCCTCTCAATATTAAAAGGAAGCAAGCAGTAGGACGTATATTGTTTTATTCCTTTTTTATATACATATGTACTTCGTACGACCTACAGCCAATATATAGAAACACATAATCTGTTTGTTTTTGAGTCTATCTGTTCTTTGATTGTCCCCATATCGCTGATACTGCATCTGATCGTTCCTCCAATACCATCACGTAAGCGTTAGTGTCTAATTGTTTGAAAATAGATTTACTATGTAATTGTATAGTAAAGTAAAGTAATAGCCTATAAATATCTCACTGCTGAACACAAGCCTCCTCTGATTTCTTAGAGGGTTTTGGTTTCCCGCGGGGGCAAAGAGTGGGCTACGGATGTGGTATATGTCTGCCCCTTATATGGGACAAAGGCATGACTGTATGTATGTATGTAAAGGTGTTAAAGGTTTTCATCTTCAGAATTATTTATAATAAGTCCTAGAGTTCTTGAATAATTTATCCAGACCATATTTTTACAAAAAGCTGAGTTACCAACATTGAGTAGGTATCGTGAGCGGAATTGGATATGTTCGTAGTAAGCCTTACGTTATCGACAACTTAAAATATCTTTGACTTATTTTATCCACCTCCTCTTTTCTATGGGTATCGTAAGAGTCGACTGAGGTTATAAAGTTTAGCGGCAAATCGTTTATTTAGTACTAATAGACCACATCGAGACGTGACGGGTGGCGAACCAAGTCGCCGATAACAACTTCGCACATGCACGCTCGCACGGCTTCGCGAACACCTTTAATAATAACTTAATGGATTGATAACGTCTGCTTCCTTCATTGTTCACACGGATACGGTTCAAAGCTTAGGTGGTTTTCTATTCGTCAAAGGCGTTGCTCCAGAATTATATTATTATTGTATTCTGTATTAACTAATTCCAATTCTCCTTCATATCTTAAGAATACTTTCCAATATCTTCACTCTGCTCATAACAGAGTACCTCGTTCCATAAACCATCTCATGACTTGCATTCTACAACATAATACAGGATACTATAACTCTTCTTTTACTGTTCAAGCTACACTCCTCTGGAACGCCCTCCCTGATAAGATCAAAACAGCCCCTAATAAAAACATGTTCAAGAAATTAATTCGTGAACATTATCTTAAGGATCATTGATGTCATTCGGCTTACCTCATTTTCGGTTTTTATTATTTTAAATATATGTATGCATGTATATATATATGGATAAGTATATATATTTATATATATGTTTATATATTTATTTATGTATGTAGTGTTATAATTATTTGGTTCTTATTTAATAGTGTATTTGTTTATTTATGTATAATTTATTTATTATATATCTTATAAAATCATAAATTTATTTTCCTCTTATTTCTTTTTTTTAATTTTATTCTTTGGTTAGCACCTGCCTACTACTTTTCACCATAACAAAGGTTGACTGGTAGAGAATGCCACTAGGCATTAAGTCCGCCCTTTGTTGCCCTTAGCTTAAGGTGTCAGCAAAAAAGGATAAATAAATAAATAAAATACCTTTTTCTGTTATTGTTTTCTGTTAGGGATTAGAGGAGTTAAAAAACAATAAGATGCAGATAAAAAATCAGCGTGGTGGTACGATTCCTATGCAGGAACCCGTCTGTGCAGGTTACCATCGCAGGGACAGTTATTTTGCAGTAGCCTGCATCAAGCATTACTGTACAAACATTGCGGTCTGAAGGGCACTGATAGGTAGTGAAACCACTGTTATATGTGTGTACAGTGTCGTGCCACACAGAACACTCAGTTCTGGGTGACAAAGCATTTGTTATGGGCAGACGTTGCACTTACTATTCGTTTTGATCATCTCATCACTTTGTACTATAAAAAAATTGAATTAATGTGTATATTTTATATATACAGTCAACTTGGTTATACAATTAGTCTAGTTTGACAAACCCTTCTTCTACACATTTTTTTTTATTTGATAAAGTGACGAGACGAGCAAAATGTTCACCCTATGGTAAGTGCAACGTCTGTCCTTATCAAATGCTGTGTCACTGAGAATATTTCTGTGTCGCACCAAACTGCGCCGGTCACTCTGAGACATCAGTTCTTAAGTCTTATATGCCAGGTGATCACGCTAGCTCTCGGTGCCCTTCAGTCCGAAATACAGCATTGTTTGCACACTACTGCTTTACGGCAAAATAACTGGCTCACGGGTGGTATCGATCTAAACGGATTCCTGTGCAGGAATCCTACCACTCGAAATGCGAGTGGCACTTTCACGTTTTGGTGCGCTTATCTTTGATTGGGTAAAATTCCCGCGTACTAATCGGCCACCTTTTATTGTTATTTCTGGACTAGCTTATATTTATTTATTAAATTCTTATAAATGGAGTACTGTTCTCATCTCTGGGCGGCGGTGCCCCAGTGTCAGCTACTTCCATTTGACCGCATTCAACGAAGAGTGGCTCTAATCGTCGACGACCACGTTCTATCTGATCGCTTGATCCACTGGCTTTGCAAAGAGATGTCGCATCCCTTTGCATTTTTTATAGAATCTACCATGGGGAGTGTTCCGAGGAATTCTTCGGATTAATTCCAGCCTTTTTTTAACGAGCAAGCGGCTCACCTGATGGTAAGTGATCACCGATGATGGTTGATGGTTGGCATTCTAGCACAGTGCGTTTTTCTGCCACGCACAAGCTAAGCTATTTAGGTCGCCGTATGTAGTATCGCAGATTTGAGATGGTTATAATGCCATACAAAGCCAATGTATTGTTCTGACCATTTTACTTAATCGACTTTTACGGTCCCCACGTCATGAGACGGGTGGTAGATTCTTTGGGACTGCCAATACACGGATACTTTTATGGTAAATCCGACTAATGAAAATAACAGGAATGACCATGATACCCAGACAAGTTTCGGGTAGCAGCGTCTAAAGTGCAAAACTGCCAAGGCTATCGCTACTATAACGGCAAATCGATGATTACTTACAGCCCTAATGATGTCACAGAAACTAGTACAACTTTCAATTTATTTGACCTTATGTACAATTTTATTACTAAAATCTCTTATAAATAATGTATATTCAGTTTTATTAGCTAATTATTTTGGAAGTATTGAAAAAAGTTTCTTACAAACTTATTTTATACTACGAAAGGTTCTAATGATTTCATCAATAAGCTTACTTTAGACCCGTAGAAGTCGAAAGAAGTTCCGTGCGATATTAAAAAACTTTCGTATTTAGTTTGTTTTACCAGAAGTAATTATTTTTAAGATACATGTACACAAATACCTTTACAAATTTAGTGTGTAAGTATATTACATTGCGTTCCGAGAGGATGTGCAGTTTTGAAACGTCGGAATTTAAAATAAATGTTAAAATATGTGTAATTTATGACGCGAAATTCGCTTTTATACCTAACGAAACAGTTTTGGATCCAATTACGCAGATGATATTCTTCTTCATTATTATTATTCCATCTTGTGACAGGTGCTTATTACGGCCTACGTAGTGATCAATAAGTTTCAGTGGCGCACTTTTCTGTTGCTCGGTTTTTTAATAATAACGTAATTCAAATTGAACCTTCAAACCATTATGATTTGAAGGTTCAAATTGATTAGGCAATTAGGCAACATTTTTTTTTGTTCTGTCTTTGTCCCACTGCTGGAAACAGGAGCCCTCCATTTCTAAGATCGTAATTCATGCTCCTCCACTGTAGGACTTTAAATAGGTACTCAATACATATTTTTTATAAAGGCAGGTATCTTAACGATTTTTCTCTAACCTATATAAGTAGTAGCTCAGGCGCTAGGCGCTCGCTGTAAATTTCATAGTAAGAGTAATGACCTAGGTTCGATTCCCGGTGCCGGCACCACTAAAATTGTTAATTGCAATTTTAAGTGCTGATTTACCAGTCTTTATTATATAGATATAGATTTATCAGTCAAATACAAGTTTCTTTTATTTTCTATAATTTCGTACATAGGCAACAAACATGTTTTTAGCATTTTAATTAAAAAAACTAAAGTGTATGCTTTAGTTTTTTATATTCAGGTATACCTATAATTTTTTTTTCATAATAATTACTATTGTCTTAATTACTCATTATATTAAAACCACTGCGGGTTTTTTTTAACTTGGTGTGGGCACACTCCTATGTATTTTGTGTCGTGGGTGAGTTTTCCTCGACCGTGCAAAACTATATGTAGACCATTCATGATTGTTCCGTCGGGCAGCAGTTTCTAAGGTACACGGCATCTAGTACTGCGATCGACCACCTGCCTGCCAAGCGCGGCGATTACGGAAGATCGTCTGGGACAGGTCTATGTCCAGATGTGGGCTGTTGACAGACTGATTTTGAAGATAATTTATTTAGTTGACTACGTTCAAAAAGTTACGTTGTTAGACATTGCAGACGTTTGACAAAAAATCCAGTGAGGAAACAAAAATACTGGATTAAATTATTTGTCTTTATCTTATCTGTCTTTGTATTGCGGCGTTTAATCAGAGCGGAACTTTGAGATAAGGCGGTGGCGGCTCTTAGTCAAACTCGACAAACATTAAATTGACGAAATTACTTGTAGCTTTAGTCGCAAACAACTTCCAACGGGAACAGAACAATCTTTAAAAAACAAAAATCGCAGATTATTACGTAGACATGTTTAATTGCAACGTAACAAAATTATTTACGAAATTTATATATTAATAAAAAAAATTCAACGGAATCCAAACGAGGATAACATGAAATTTGTTAAACTTCCTTAGGAACAATCATCATTTCAGCCTATCACTGATCCACTGCTAAACGTAGGCCTCCGAACAGATTGCCACAAAAATTTGTAGTAAATTTGTGTAGTAGTAAATTTGTCTCATTATGGAGGGGTTTCGCAATAGTTGCCACACTTAGCAGGCGGCTTAGCTACCGCAGTTTAATTATTCAGATGTTCCAGAAAGATGCTGCTGCCCATCTCCCGGTTTTCATTTTCCCTCTGTCTACTTTTACGACACCCATGTAATGTGATGGCCTGGTAGATTTTCATTAGCCGCCACCACACGAAACAAAGGAAAGAAAAACTTACTTAATTGTAAAATGTCAACATATCACGCTTTATTTCCCATCGTTCTTCTGTGGGTGTGTCTGGGGACGTGTGCGTCCAATCATGTAACTTTATTTATTTTTTTAATTTGATTAGCTGTAAAAAACCTTTTAACATTTCCTCATGCTTCAGTAATCAAAATGCAGAAATCTCTAATTGTGTTAAGATTAGTGTTTAATTGTTTAAATGCGTCATAGAGGTTCTCAATACCAGATTGTACATATAATTGTTGATCATCCGAGTACAGATGGTACAAGCACTGAAACCTAGGAATCCGTCTAGGTAGGTACCACCCCAAGGCCAGTTATTCTGCCGTGAAGCAGTAGTGTGCAAACATTACTGTGCTTCGGTTTGAAGGGTACTGAGAGCTAGCGATCAATGGGCATCTGAGACTTAAGAACTCATGTCTCATGGTGACAGGCGCAGTGTGGTGACACACCGAACTTATAAAAATTGAAAAAATTGTAGGAGAGAGTATTCCGCCTTGCGGAATGCCAGCCTCGACGTTAGCCCAAGTTGAGACATTTTGCCTCAAGTTGACAGATTGCTGAAGCCTGCGAAGATGACGTAAACCATTCCAAAGCACAGTCCGCAAAATTGAGATGAGAAAGGCTGAAAACCGTGGTCGACTGTGTTAAAAGCATTCAAGAAGTCCACAAGCGCCACTGTTACTTTTTTCTCTTCCATGCCGTGCCTAATATCGTCAGCAGTTGTGGTGCTGTGGCCACAGCGAAACAGACTGGTAAGTACTCAGTAGGCTATGTTTAGTTCAAAACATGGAGATTCACTTATTTACACAGGCTTCCAGAACTTTGGATAGAAAGGGCAAAATAGATATTGGTCGAAAATGATTAGGTAGACTAGGATTAGGAACTTTGGGTATTGGTCGGACAAAAGCTTTCTTCCAAAGGGTCGGATACTGACCAGAATATAGTGAAAAATTAAAAACGTGAGCGATGGCAGGAAGAAGGTAATAATAAACAATCATGATGTTAACCTTAAAGTTAAATGATAATGATTTTCTAATTTGTTCCTAACTCACGAGAGAAAATTTAAATTCTGGATTGAGACAAGTTTGCATTAATGCAAGAGAAGATATAGTTTGTGATCAAATTGTAGGAAGGACCTTCTCCTTCTCTAGAAGCAAAATGAAGATTGATGATATGAAGAGAGAGAAGGACCACAAACAGACTTAAGAACTTTCCACACATCAGCGGGAGAAGAATTAATAATATTATTATGGAAATATCGGCGTTTAGCAGCTCGTTCCATCTGATTGCATCTGTTCCTCGCCGTCTTGAAAATGAACCAGTTCTCTTCAGTGCGATGTCTCTTAAATCAAACAAAAGCCCGATTACACCTAGCCATTGCCAATCTTACAATCTTAGTCATCCAGGGGGCTTGTATGAAGCAAATATAAGACCCTGACGTCAGAGCCTCGAAGCGGAGATTTGACCATATGTTTCAACATGATCAGGAGAAGCGGTTATAATTAGGTCAATCAAGGAGTCATTGGTATCAAGATTGCGATGAGTTGTCCGTAATGGGAGAATTGAGAGATGGACCGACTCGACGATTGACTGAAGTTTATTAGAACGGCGACATTTTTTTAAAAGGTCAGTGTTAAAGTCACGCATGACCATGCAGTGTGTATAATCAGAACAAATATCATCCATTCCAATGAGGCGAAATAGTCAGTGGCGGATGGATAATATACTACCCCAGAATCATTCTTGTACCCTTGATATGAATTTCCACAAATAAAAACTCCACGGAAGCGCTATAGGGTGATGGAGACGCATTTACGACGCTATGCGAAAGTGACGCGTGCAAGAAGATGGCTACCCCCCCCCCCCCCTTCCTAGTTCGGTCATTTCGAACCAGAAATCCAGGCAAGGGGTACAACGCTGACAGCAAGGGTGGCTTTAGCCAACTTTCGGATATTAATATTGCATGAATACAGTCTGGTGAAAACAATACTTGAAATTCAGAAGTTTAGAAGTTGGTTTGGGATACTTTGAGCATTAATATGACATAAATTCAAAAACTTATTGCTATTCGGAAAAGCTCCATTGTGTTGTTCGTGTGAATGGGATGTGCTACCATTTATAAAATTATTACATTAATTGAATGAAAGGTCATTATCAGTGTTATCATTACCGGAATAAATAATATGATTCTATATCAGACATAATTAAAAATAGATTGTTAAACGATATTGAAATACATAAAATTTAAAAACAAAATTAAAATAATAATTATACACCATCCCATCTAGTTGACTATTAGCTACCACAGCGGATTTAGATTAGTTATAAAACCTAAAGATCAAAGAATATAAAAAAAACTGTCGTTTTACAAAAGAAATCATAACATATTTAAAAGTAAACATCGATATATACCTAACGATCTTAAGTAAAGCTAATAAGTCTAAAAAACAATTGTTTTCCTGTCGCTATCAAATAACATTGAGATTGGAAAAAATTCACAACTATTGCCACAGATAAATTAACAAAAACAATAGATTTATTATAATTTGGCACTATGAGTGTCCGTACGTTGTAAATATGTGTGTTAATAAATGATCTTCAAGTATATCTAATTAATATGAATAACAAATTAGCAAAATGATTACAAAAAAAAACGACAATTTCTGTCCACCAGTTATACATCAGACAACCGCGTGGCCTAGTGGTCAGAGTACCTGACTTCTACGCAGCGGGTCCTTGGTTCGAATCCCAGCAAGAGTCACCTTTTGTGCTGAAACACAAATTGTTGGTTTTCGGGTCTGGTTGTGTTGTTATTTTCCCCGTGTTTCTGACACTGCATCCTAGCCTACCTCCGATCTTATCGCATCAGCGTTACATCGGGCGCGAGTAGGACGGGACGAGTGAGTACCTCTGTGTTTGCGCGTACACTTGTGGCACTATAATACGAGTATCTCCTGCGCAGTTGATGGCTCTCGACAGTATTCGGAAGTTGTCGCCATGGTCGAAATCGGCTAGGAGAACATCATCATACATCTACTAAACTATATAAAAAAACTAGAAAGCAGAATGCAAAAAGGCTGGTTGGATTCGAAGCAAGGAATAGTTCCCGGCGTTGCAGTCTAATCACTAGGCCACGAGGTCGACATCATTACAACACTATAAGATGTATCGACATTTCATACGGTATTACGGCCATACAATATCATTCGATATTGTAACGCCACGCCAAGCCATGCCACGCCATGCCACGCCATGCCATGCCATGCCATGCCATGCCATGCCACGCCCTGCCACGGTGAGCCACGCCGATCCATTAAATAAGCCTATCAATGACCTTTGGTGACGTCACATCCTAACGCGCTCGATACGGAGGGGATGACATTATATAAACCGAAGAGCACTCACTTTGATTATCTTACGTTGTGCGCACTCTGATGCGTTGTTACTCTGTAAAAATTCCGTGGTGAATAAATAAGTTAAGACTATTACTAGTGTTCGTACGTGTTTTATTTCTCTTCTGTTACAATATATCGTATTCCTACAAAAACATCGTACGAGTATTATCGTATTATTTCAATCAACATCGTCAATGTTTTGTTTATGGCTAATTATATGGAATCAAATTATACCATACAAGTATGTATATGTGGCATTTGATATAGTTGTTATTCGTAATAAGAAATAACATAAACTTATTTACAGAACAAATCTAGCCGATTCATGTTAAGCAGTACTTGTTAGTAAGTACTTATAAGCAGATTTAGATTATTTTAGATAGATCTTTGTAGACAACTATGATCTATAAAAGTTAATTATTGTTGAATATTGGGCAGACGTTGCACTTACCATCAGCTGAGCGTTTTGCTCGTCTCGTAACTTTATCCAATTAAGAAAATTAAAATGAAAATTGATACATATAGGACGTGACTCTTTTTAAATAATAATTTAAGTATCATTTATACGATGAATGCAGGTGGCTCAGGGCCGTGTTTTGTTGCAATAATGGGGAAGGCCTGTGCTTAACAATAGTAATAGGCCTAAATGATGATGATGATGAATAGAAATGCTTATTAAAAAAATAATTACAGTTGCCTACAATCTTGATTTTATTTTTATTAAAATAATCATGAACTGTGAGACATTTTTAGTTTATTTAAAGAATTCTGCAATAACACTGAGTATGCTAAGACTGCGTTAAATTGTACCAAGGTATTCAGCACAAGGCCTGTGCTGCGTTACCTCGACACAGTTATACACAAAAGAAAAGACATGAATACACTATATTTTCCATGTTATGATTTTATATGTACGGTAGACAATGCTGCCCTGCTGCTGGATAAACTAAAATTGACGAAACAGATTTATGAGGCGAGTTTGAATTGACAAGCCGTATCACGAGTAGATCGAAAACATTTTAAGGAAAGGTCACGTCTAAAGTCGCAACCGACGAGCTAGTATGAAAACGCTCATAAAAGCAGGATATACGAAGGATGTGTGGTCGCTGCCTACTCCGATGGGAAAGACTGACTACGTATATATTTGTATTCCGCCTTCTGTAGATGTCGCATGCAACGACATTTTTCTGAAATTTCTATAAGTAAATAGATTTTTATTATTAATATTTTTGGGTATTTCAATAGTTTTCTCGTCTGGTTAGGATAAATATAAATATATAGATAAACGTATAAAATAAGATAAAATATATTAGATACTATCAGACATATACTAAACAATACTATACAATACAATAAAATATATAAATAAAATCCCAACCAGACGGGGGCAGGGGAGACCAAACGGCCGAGGGTTAGGGGGAAAGGGAAAGAAACCGGCGGACGATTTGGGCCGTATCGAGGAGCACCGCCTGCTGCATCTGAGCACGTAGCGGCCCATCGCGGAGTCCCAGTCGCCTCAGATGTCCCGAGAGACTGACCGGGATCAACCCGTTTGCAGACACGACCACCGGAATAATTTCGGTCGTCATACCACCCCACATGTCGGCAACCTCGTGAGCCAGGTCCAGATATTTTGTCTTCTTATCTGTTTCGGCTTTCACGAGGTTCTCGTCATATGGAATGGTAATATAATAATAATTATTATTATAAGTATTATAGATTTAACGCCACGCCGCCCACGAAATGAGAAGGATTTTTTTTAAGTTTATTATTCACCTTATGTTTTCATCATCATCATCATCATCATTTAAGCCTATCACTAGTCCACTACTGAACATAAGCTTCCCCCATATATTATTGGAGGGATTTTTCCATAGTTGCCACGCTTGGTAGGCGGGTTGGCAACCGCAGTTTTATTGTTTGGCTGTTCCAGGAAAACGCTGCTGCCCATCTACTGGTTTTAAATTTCCCATTGTCGCATTTTACGGCACCCACAGGTGAGATGGGGTGGTAGATTCTCTAATCGCTACCACAGGGCGGTAATGTTTTAATTTTTTAAATTCAAAGACCTCAAGCCTCTTAGGCCATGATTTAAATTAATTTTATGGCAGAAAAGTACGAGACGAGCAATTCTTTCACCTGATTGTAAATGCAACGTTTCCATTAGTAAATGCTGTGTCACCCAGAACATTTCTGTGTGGCCACACTGTGTTCGTCACCCTGAGACAGAGAGTTCCTAAGTGTCATATGCCTAATAATTAGAATTAACTATCAGTGCCTTCAAACCGAAGCCACATAAGAATAAAACCTAGACAGATTCCTACATTGAAATCCTTCCGCCAATAAAATATTTCTCGGAGTTAATTTTTAATAAAACTTTTGTATTTAAAGATAAATAAAAAAATACAAAAACAACAACTTTGTTTCTTTTATTTTTTTCTCCCCAACACGACAACAGTATTTACAATTAATATATATTTTTAAATCCATCTAACGCTACGGCGTAGCAATATCAAGAGACCCTATTTCTATTCAAAATAATCTAATAATTAAATCAAAACAGTTTTCAGAGTTGCCTGTACTTTTACGATAAGCAGTTATTTTATTTCCTGATTTATTTCCCTTTTATGATTATGAATTCGTTCGTTAACATTTCTGTTATTTGTGGAAAGATATTTGTTACCTCTTGGCAAATGCTAAAAGCTAATGCCCATTTGTTATGCGCTATACGACATTTGGCTA
The DNA here is from genome assembly GCA_019845155.1 of Luehdorfia chinensis. NCBI lineage: Eukaryota > Metazoa > Arthropoda > Insecta > Lepidoptera > Papilionidae > Luehdorfia > Luehdorfia chinensis. The sequence goes on along the minus strand of JAHVAK010000206.1, from coordinate 3,552,105 downwards.
ACGTAAACATACTTGTAATATATTTTACAACAAAAAAATCTAAAAATAAAATTTTAAGTTTTATATTTTTTGGAAAAATAAGTTATTGATAATTCATCACTTATCGGTATTTATTAAGGTTATGCCATAGTTGCAGAACTTTTTTTAAATTAATAAATATGTATTTGAATATACTTCCAAAACATAAAGTACGAGTACTATTCTCAAGATATTTTAGACACATGTTTATCACATTGAATTTAACAAATATATTTTTAAAGATACTAATAACAACTATATTTTTTTAAAATAAAAAATAATTACTTTATAAAAAAAAACTAAGCCTATTGAATATCACAAATATTCAATAGGCTTTCACTTTTCTTTTATTGGATAGTGCAAAATCCACCCATAACAAATGATATGTCACCCAGAATATGTCTGTGTGACACTGCATTGCGCCCGTCACCCTGAGACATCATTTCTAAAGTCTCATATGCCCAGTGATTACGCTAGTTCAGTGCCCTTCAAACCGAAACACAGTAATGTTTGCACACTACTGTTTCACCGTAGAATAACTGACCCTGCGGTGGTACCTACCTAGACGGATTCCTGCATAGGAATCCTACCACCAGTAAAACTTATCGTAATTCTGTAACTACGAGTAATATACGAGTAACAAAAAATGGGGACTATACGTTAAGTTTTCGGGTTTACAAATTAACTGACGTCCAATATTTTTTTGCAATCAGTATTTAATAATAAACGAAATGAAATATGTATTCATAATCAGATGTGTTTATGAAAGTGTCTTCTTGAAATTTTAATATAACAAAGACGACATAAGTTAGGGAAACCGCTTGAACTTGACGAAACGATGCTAGAGCACCGCTTTTTTAAGGCGTACAATTATTGCGTAGAAATGATTACATATGTATTTAATTATCACAGAGCATTAACTTTTTGGTAGCCGTTGTTTAATCTCTGCCTTTTATATAACCTATAAATCAAATTCATTCGACTCGGCTGAAATTGTTTTCAGTTCAGATATGTTTCAAAATTTATTTTTAATAAATGCAACGTGGCGTGAAATTGTAATTGCGGTAGGATATCTGTGTTATGATGATGTGACTGTGTTATGATGATGTTCTCCTAGCCGATTGCGACCACGGCGACAACTTCTGAATACTGTCGAGAGCCATCAACAGCGCAGGAGATATTATAGTGCCACAAGTGTACGCGCAAACACAGAGGCACTCACTCGTCCCAACCTACCCGCGCCCGATGTAACGCTGTTGCGATAAGATCGGAGGTAGGCTAGGATGCAGTGTCAGAAACACGGGGACAATCACAACACAACCAGACCCGAAAACCAACAATTTGTGTTTTAGCACAAAAATGTTGGCTCCGGCTGGAATTCGAACCCAGGAACCGCGACTTAGAAGTCAGGTACTCTGACCACTAGGCCACGCGGTCGTCAAAAAAAGTGTTATCTGAATATGTGTGTATTAAGTTATTTATTATAACTTTAATTTAAAAAAATACATAAATTTAAAAAATACTTTTCTCTTATCTATGTCAACGTCACCGTCGGACTTAAATAGCATCTTATATAAATGAACGTTTGCTCTCTCATTAGTCCTGGGGTCGTTTCTCCTTTAATTAAAAGTTTCGAGTTGGCAAAGAACATGCTGTCTGTCATTAATTTTGCAATCTCTGCTGAGATAAAAATACGAGACCTTCTTTCTTTACACTTTTATACAAGAATGTAATTTATAATACGTATATAGTTTTTTTTTTATTTTTAAATGCGTAAGAGCCCAGTGGCCAGGCGCTTGAAATTTAAATTATATCATAAGCGATTGAGCTGAGTTCAACCCCCGGCGCTGACACCGTTAATATTGTTCTGCAATTGTAAGTGCTGATTTACCACGTGCTCAGCTATGAAGGAAAACATCGTGAGGAAACCTGCATGTCTGAGGTATTAAAATATTTCTAGGACATGTGAAGTTCACCAACTCGCAGTGGAGCGAGCAGCGTGCCGGACTTTTCCCGGCTCAAAAACCCTCTCAAAAATGTGAGGAAGCCTGTGCTCAGCTAAGAGACTTTAATTGGCTGTTTTTACCTTTTGTGAATTTTGTTTAGTTTTAATTATTTATGTTCAAATGCTTTTCATGTACCATACTTATACAATTTTCAATGCTTCGTATGTAAAATGTTATAAATTCAATGTAAATGTACTATTTAATCGTGGAACTTTTTATCGTGGAACTCATTATACAACTTTTTTTTTAAATTAAGTTAAAATAAAGCGAAAACCGTTAGAGATTGAGAATATCACCTAGAAAATTACGTAATTTTACTTTAATTGACCAAAGGCCATTTTACGATTGCCACCGATTCATAATAACGTTACTCTGATGGACCGCGTGGCCTAGTGGTCAGAGTACCTGACTTCTAAGCGGGTTCGAATCCCAGCCGGAGCCAACTATTGTGCTAAAACATAAATTGTTGGTTTTCGGGTCTGGTTGTGTTGTGATTGTCCCCGTGTTTCTGACACTGCATCTTAGCCTACCTCCGATCATATCGCATCAGCGTTACATCGGGCGCGAGTAGGTTGGGACGAGTGAGTGCCTCTGTGTTTGCGCGTACACTTGTGGCACTATAATATCTACCGCGCAATTGATGGCTCTCGACAGTAGTCGGAAGTTGTCGCCGTGGTCGAAATCGGCTAGGACAACATCATCATCACTCTGATGGAGATGACAGCCAAGGAATCCTTCTGATGGCCTCTTCTAGTTTCGTGCGTTAGAGCAACCTCGGGACTAGATGGCCTGAACATTAGTATTACTCCGTGTGGTAGCGGATTAAGAGAATCTACCACCCCATCTCATACCTTGTCGTAAAAGTCGACTGAGGGAAAATAAAAACCAGCAGAGATGGGCAGCAGCATCTTCCTGGAACATCTGAATAAATAAACTGCGCTTGCCAACCCGCCCGCTAAGCGTGGCAACTACGGCGATTTCCCCCAAAATGAGAGCTTTCACTTTTGTGACAAACCATCGGTTGAGGCCTATGTTCAACAGTGGACCAGTGATAGGCTTAGATGATGATAATGATAAGATCCGTTGCCCCACACCTGCATCGTGGGTGTTTTACCGATCATAAAATCCACATGCATGCGCTTGCACATGCATCCGGGTCTGAGTATTTGACCTAGACCCGGGACAGCTATCTATAAGCTATGCAAATACTTATTCCGCGCCGAGATAAAAGTGCGTGAAGAGAGCCGCCTAATATCAGCACTTTTAAAATATATCAGTTCATAAATAAACAGTATTTAGAACACGGTTTCAAACGTTTGCGAATCCACGCCTCCGTGAAAATTACACAAGCTCTCATTAATTATTCGAACCCGAAATCAGAGGTTTATCTCACCGCATTGTTAGCGTGGGTTAGATTATTTTGTACGTTCATAAATTTCACTAACATATAACAACTCAGCATTATCAGTTAATTAGTCATTTACAAATATAACATTTTTTTATGAAGGTGCCATGACGAACTTTCGGTCATCTGATGGAAAGTCTGTCCATAAAATGTTGCCTCACCCAGGACATTAAATTGCAAAATTATTGGAATGAAAATATTCCGAAGACATGTGAAGTCCGCCAACCCGCAATGGAGTAGCGAGACAGACTCTTCCTGACTCCGCAACCTTTTCAGAAACGAGAGGAGCCTTGCGCGCAGCAGTGCGACATTCATAGGCTTTAACTTTTTTACATACATACATAAGATCACGACTGTATCCCATAAGGGCTAGTCAGAGACTGGGCACTCACTGCAAAAACAGATGACTGCCACAATCCACGTTTCACCAAAACAATATAATGCACTTGGTGTGATAGGTGGTGAGCCCATCGCCACCATGCGCTGTTGGGTGCACAGTGCAGTTTAATTCCTTAATCGCCTTTTACGAGATCCATTGGATGAGATGGAGTGTTAGTATTCTTTTAACGAGCCGCCACCACACGTAAAATTAACTTTTTTAATTTTACATATTTAGTATTATTTTTAACCGGAGCGTCTAAGCTGTATACCCTACAGCATAGACGCTCCAGTTAGTGTCTGATGTCGTCTATATTTGATTTGTGATGTACACTTCTATGTTTATACGAAATCATCGAACATATAGACACATCATTTGCATAAATCGGTTGAAGCAATCACCTTGTGCATGTTGATACATACATACATTCACATTTACAACGTTGACCACCTTTTATCTTCTATCTTACAATTTATATTCAATGTGAAATGGAAAAATATTTATAATCTTAAAAAGGCCACTCCAGAGACCTATAATTCTTCTTGTTAAATTAAAATTAGACCTTTTCGAATCTGTGGTAGAATTTCATTCATTCGTAGAAGCTTGCAAATTAAAATAAATCTATATTGAATATTTTATCGAGATAGAAATCTAGAATTAATATAATTCTAGTGAAGGACTTCGAATAAAAATGTTCAGCCTATGCATCAAAAGGTTACATAATCCTAGAGCTTACAACTTTCTCCCCCGGCTTTTTAATTTATACTTTCAAACAATTGTTGACCTTTGCTTTTAGCGTTAGAAATATCTTCGTCATTTTTAAGTATATTATTTTTCGCTTACTAATCAGAAATTCACTTATTTAAAGTTTTAGAAATTTACCTTCAAGTTGGTTATAGTTACCAATCTTTTAATTAAATCGTACCCAACGATATAATTAAAGATTGATAGATATTTTAAGATACAAAGCCTACTTTGATCAATATCTCCGAATATTTTCTTAACAAGCTTACTCAAGCGAACACAGAACCTCAAACTTCTTTGATTAAAAGAGAAACAATTACAAAATACGCATTACACACAAAGTCGTATTATTCTTTACTGTTAAGTCTCACAAAGCAGTTCTATTTATCTAATACATACATATCATTCAATCCATAATTTCATTACTTCCCTTCGACTTTCTTCTGTAAGTTTAATATACTTGTACAGGATATATACATTTTAGGGAAAATCATTGCTAACAAAATGTATTAACATTTTGGTTAATCTAAATCTAAAATCATATATTTATTTATGTTTAAAAAAATGCATGCAAATGTGTAAATTTTCATATTTTAAAGACACTGTTGTTCAAATGCACTATGAAGATATATTGTAGAATAGTTTATGCAGAAAATAAGTAATTCGATTCGATATTCCTAGGGTTATTTACAGTAACAGTCTTGATTAACATACAATCATAATAGAGAGCAAAATTCATGTTTTGTCCAATTACGTGGTGGAGTCATGTTGTAACCAATATGATGCTGGTCATAACGTGTAAATTGTGCGGTTCCACCGGGGATGTACCACACAAAAGCAGCGTAGCATAAATGAAAAAAAAACTAAAAACAAACATAAAAATCTGTATATTACATAAACAGTTTTAACAACTCTATCGACAATATGATAACACTCTTCAGGTCGACAAACCCTTTGTTACAAATACGATCTTGTAGGGATAAAAAGATCGGACACAACAAACAACCTCCTCACGGATATGACGTGTATCTTAGACATGCAAAAAAAAAAGGCAACAAAGTTGTGACGAGTCCGCTACTGGTACTGGTATTTTCTTACACATTCAAGTTTTTTTTATTTTATTTTTTATTGTAGAAAATGAAGAAACTAGCAAAACGTTCACCTGATGGTAAGTGCAACGTCCGCCCATAACAAATGCTGTGTCACCCAGAACAGTGTGACACCACAATGCGCCCGTCACCCTCAGACATTAGTTCTAAAGTCTCAAATGCCCAGTGATTACGCTAGCTCAGTGCCCTTCAAACCGAAACACAGTAAGCTTGCACACTACTGCTTCACGGCAGAATAACTGGCCCTGGGGTGGTACCTACCTAGACGGATTCCTGCATAGGAATCCTACCACCAGTGAAGCACATTCATGACAACAGTTTATGACAGTTCTGTTGACCGCCGAGTATATGATAAATCAGAACTTAGTATGCTGTTAATTTTTTTTAACATAACCTTGCCCTGTAGGTCCATAGCCAACTACGTATATGTGCATATATATAGGTATATATGTCAGAAATATTAAGTTGTAGTAATTATTAACTATTCTCAAAGGTGAACGATGAAGCAGTTCTAACGACTTGCACCTTCCTTACACTGACACTTGAACTGAAAGTCAGTTCAAGTGTCAGTGTACTTTTATTGTATTAAAATAGAATTCTACTCTGTAGAGTTTAATAGCTTAAATTCAAATTTGAATATCATTTAATTCTCTAAAATCCTATTAGGTTACAACTAAAGGGAAAACATGACCGCAGGCAAACCTGGCTCCAACATACAGATAAATCCCAGACGGTTGCAATTACTCCGGGGTCAACCAACGTAAATGAGACGCTAAATACAATTTAAAATTAAAAAAATGTTGTTAAATCCAAAAGTGCACGCCTCATAATTCTCATTCGATGTTCAACATGAGTTGACCATGAATTTTAATTGGGCTCCTGTTTACAGGTTTCCCTATGTAATCCCATATATGTAGTATGGATTATAGTATATGATTCGTTAATTATGCGAATTGATAACAGTCTAAACAAAGGCGTCACCAATCGCGACGCAGCCCAAAACTCGATTTGTTTACCTAATTCAAGTCATTAATTGCCCGACTAGCTGTAGCTCGCGGTTTTTCACCTGCGTTAAATAAGTCGACTACATGAGACATGATCGAGATCCGTCGGCTGGGGACGCTCTTGTAAACAGATATTGAAAATTAATGAATAGGAGGAACATTTTGTAGCGATAATGGAAGACGTCTAACGCATTTAAGTTATATGCTTAGAGAATTCAAGTTTATGTTAATAATGAGAGGAAAGCAACTTTCAGCATTGCTGCTCGTCTATCGTAGCTTAAATAGCCTTAAGTGTAGTTATTTGTGTGAAAGAACACAAAGACATAGTAATATTTCTCTTTAGCTGTATTAATCGACAGTTAATTTTTTTTTAAGTTTATAAGCTTACAATATTTTTACAACGTTTTATTTAACTTCGCATGTTATTATGTTGGGTCAAATATTGCAACTGAATTTTAAACTAGTTCCACGTGACCGAATGAACTGAAACTTTGCATAACTATGTAGCTAAGTAGCTACGGTGACGATGCAATATTATGGTACCATAGAGATAGTACCATAGGATATCTCCGTCAGTTAGGGCCCTTTGGATTTGTTTTGACCAGTACTATAGCCCTAGTAGCATTTTATTAAAACTTACCATACATACATATATACAGTCACGCATTTTCCCATGTAAAAGGTAGGCAGAGGCCACTCACGTAGCCCACTTTTCGCCCTCGCGGGAAATAAGACATTACGTGGCGAACTACGTCTCCGCAATTTTGGTACGAGTGAAAAACTTCTTATTCCCCATACCGTAACCTCGAGCAGTATAGGAATAGCATTGCACATAGTCCGTAGAATACCTTAGTCGCCTCTTACGACACGTCGGTAGGAAAGAGGTAGGTGCTATTCTACTCTGCCGGACACCTATCGGAAAACTTATTATATATTCTACTCTGCCGGACACCTATCGGAAAACTTATTATACGCTATGTTAATTGAATAATACTCGGAATTGATGATTGCATGGCTTAGTAATTAGTGTACCTACGGAGTCGTGACACCAAGGTTCGAATATCTGCCGAAGCCATAATTTATGTCATGCAAATAAACCGTTTTCGAGTCCAGATATGTTGTGACCATCTAGTATAGTCTAGTCTTCTTCCGACCCTTCCTCAAAAATTTTTGTTGTATCAGGCATAGTCAAAATAAATTGAAAAGTAACCTAACAATTGTAAATAATTATAACTGCGCCGCGCCGTGTAGTGGCGGCTTAAGAGAATCTGCCACCCCATCTCATCGTTTAAAACTAAAATTTCCTTTTAAAGCTACGAAATGCGATAAAAAGTAAAGAAACATCCTTTAGATTCCACCGCTGAGCAAAGGTTCAGTTTCAAGACCATTTTAGAACCGGGAAGACTCCGCTAATGCTCCAGGGCAAATTGACGCCCTACAAATGTCAAAAATTTAATTCTTCACAAAGGAGGTGTTAAACAATCATTTAAAATTACTACCAATTACCAGCTCTAGTAGAAGCCGTGGTAGCTCAGAGGCTAGGCGCTCGATTCCCGGTGCCGGCACCACTAAAATTGTTAGTTGCAATTTTAAGTGCTGATTTACCACGTGCTCGGCGGTGAAGGAAAACATCGTGAGGAAACCTGCATGTCTAAGAAATAAAAAATATTTCGAAGACATGTGAAGTCCGCCAACCCGCATTGGAGCAGCGTGGCAGATTCTTCCCAGCTCCAAACTTCAGAAATGAGAGGAGGCCTGTGCTCAGCAGTGGGACATTTAAAGGCTGAAACTTTACCAGCTCTAGTCGCAGAAACTGAACTAAAGACACTAGAGAATATGAGCTTCCTTTGAGCTACTATGACATATTTATAGTCCAAAACATGAATCTGAAGACAAAAAATGTATTGCACTAAAATTTTCATTAAGTCCCATTTCTTTTCGCAGTCATAAATGGTCCACTTAACATATTCTGTTTTAGACTAGTTTGTTTACTAGGCTTCAGATTTGTAATTTTTGTATTTGAATGTGTATTTGTTGATAAGTTTAGTTGTCTACTTCTTTAATTACTTTTCTTTATAAATTAGCTGTGATCACCTGTAATTATGATATAGCTTGACAGGTAGTAGTAGTAGTAAGCTCTGCAGGAATCCGTCTAGGTAGGTACCACCCTAGGGCCGCGTGGCCTAGTGGTCAGAGTACCTGACTTCTAAGCCGCGGGTCCTGGGTTCGAATCCCAGCCGGAGCCAACATTTGTGCTTTAACACAAATTGTTTGTTTTCGGGTCTGGTTGTGTTGTGATTGTCCCCGTGTTTCTAACGCTGCATCGTAGCCTACTTCCGATCTTATCGCATCAGCGTTACATCGGGCGCGGGTAGGTTGGGACGAGTGAGTGCCTCTGTGTTTGCGCGTACACTTGTGACACTATAATATCTCTTGCGCAGTTGATGGCTCTCGACAGTATTCGGAAGTTGTCGCCGTGGTCGAAATCGGCTAGGAGAACATCATCATCATCACCCCAGGGCCAGTTATTCTGCCGTGAAGCAGTAGTGAGCAAGCATTACTGTGTTTCGGTTTGCAGGGCACTGTGAGCTAGCGTAATCACAGGGTATATGAGACTTAAGAACTGATGTCTGAGTGTGATGGGCACAGTGAGGTGTCACACAGAAATGTTCTAGGTGACACAGCATTTGTTATGGGCAGACGTTGCACTTACATCGGGTGAACGTTTTGCTCGTTTCTTCAATTTATTCCATATAAAAAAGTGTTTTATTACAACTTGTAAAGCTCATATCTTGTCGGTGCCTAAATAAGTAATTAAATGATTCCGAACGAAAGAAAGCGAAAAAGCTTTAATATAAAAATTCATTATTAATTGTCTAAGTAAAGTTTTGTTTTTGAAGAAGGGAATAATATTATCCTTAGAGATAATTAAAAATTGTAGATGGTATTAATGGACTTAAACACGGAGATATTATTCATGAATAATTTAATTGCCATCACTAAATTGTCATTCCTCTTTTTAAATGCGGACAAAGAAAATATATTTTAATTCGTAGGAGAACTTATCCACTTGTAATCACTACATACACACGTACATAAAGCCACGCCTCTTTCCCATTAGTTACAATCCTGACACACATATTTTGCTTAGCTCGTCGGTTGTGGACACTTTCGAGTTGGCTTTTCCTTTAAACTTCGATGTGATCGTGATACTTTCGCCTATGTCGACCTTTTCCAGCTTGCCCATTCACACTCGCCTCACAGATCTGTGAGGCGAGTGTGAATCATCCATCATCCATCCTCTCTAAGTTTCCAAACCACCTTAGCATCTTTGTCACTATTTGTTATGGTACTTATAGGGTTTTTAAAATTAATTAATTCAATCTTCAAAAAAATACAAAGACCTGTCTTTCATCCCCGGTGGCGTCACCACCGAAACATTATAGTACAGTAACGCTAATGCGATAAAATCGGAGGTAGGCCAGGATTCCGCGTTAGATACACGAGTACAATCAATCACAACACAACCAGAAATGAAAACCAACAATTTGTGTTTTAGCACAAATGTTGGCTCCGACTGTGATTCGAACCCAAGGCCTGTGGCATAGAAATCAGGTACTCTGTCCACTATTCCACGTGGTCCAACTTCCTATAGTCTATTCAGCCCTGAGACAAAAAGTAAACACATCATAAAAAAGTGATATTGAAAGTTGGAACGCATTTTAATACTACCAAATTACAAAGTAAGTACAAGTGCGAACATTTTCCATTGAAATGTGACGTTTTGTCATCGGTCGAACCGTCACCCTTTACCGGTACATCTGCCATCTTTACCATCTATGACTTGTTGATATGACAGTGCTGTTTCCAGGTAATTTTGTTAATTTCTTGTTATTCCATTTTTACTCTGTTGTTTTTATTAAGTTTTCTTTTTTGTTTTTAGTTAATTTTTCATTCTTTCGTTTTTGTCGACTAAACCCATTAGACGATTTAAAACCATGTGTGAACCAGGACTAAAAAAATAAAAAGTGAAAATGCGATCAAAGAATACTCTGATGCATTAAACAGAAAAGAAGACCGTTATTAAGTGTACATTAAATTTAAAAAAAACGGTGATATAAAAGTTTGAGAAACATTACTTTCTTTGGTTTACTTTCTCAAGCCGAAATGTGATTGAAAGACGGCACAGAAGTACTACCGCTACTGAAAACCAAATTGTACAGTTTACATTATTTTAGAACTCTGTCGAATTATGTCGTCTCAATGAAACATCCAGGTAATATGTTCATCGTTTAGTTATAATAACAATGCTATTATTTTTTATTTAATGTTTTGTCACTTATTTCTGTTATCTTATGCAAGTGATTAGCAACATCGCAGCCGCAGTGCTAGTCTCAACTTTTAATTGAAGTCCTTTGTGCCAACACTGCGCTCATCTCCCTGAGACTTCAGTTATTAAGTCTCATATGCCCCGTAATTTTGCCAGCTATTGTAAGTGCCCTTCCAATCTAAACTTAGTCACGGTTGGGCAGTCCTGTAGCAAATTTTGTAGAATAATAATATGATACATACATACATAAGATCACGACTGTATTCCATAAGGGGTACTCCTTACTCACCTTTTACGAGTTCCATTGGATGAGATGGAGTGGAATAATATGATAGATAGTGTAAAATGAAATGGCAAAATTATGATATGCTTGTTCCTCTATAAACTAACCAAATACTTTTTAGTCAATGATTAAAACTTGCTTAGACCATGGAATTTCGGTGGTCTGGAGAAAAAAATGGTAAAAACATCTCAGCAGGTGCCTTTATAGATTTTCTCGTACTCGACTCGCTCGTCACCCAGAGACATTGATATGATAAGATATGAGAGACATTATTTCTTAAGTCTCATGTGCCCAGTGATTACGCTAGCTCTCAGTGCCCTTTAAACCGTAACACAGTAATGTTTGCACACTAATACTTCAGAACAGAATAACTGGCCCTGGGATGGTACCTAACTAGACTAGATTCCTGCATAGAAATCCTACCACAAGTAAAAAAATTACTAAAATTCTATTTTAAATTGAAAATTCAACTGTATTCCTTGGAGTCACCGTTGATTCCAAGTCACAGTGGGGACCACGCGATGGAAAAATAGTTCCGAAATTAAATTCTGCCATTTTTGCAATAAGAAAGATTGGAGAGCTGACTGAGAAAGCTACAGCTAAATTAGTATATTTTGCATACTTTCACAGTATAATGTCCTATGTCATATTACTGTGGGGATCCACAGCTGGAGAGGAAATAATTATTTTGCAAAAACAAGCATTTCGGGGAATCTATAACTTGGGTCCTCGCGAGTCGCTACCAGAACTATTCAAGGATACTAATATTTTAACACTTCCATCGTTGTCTATTTTTGAAAATATGTTGTATGTACGGAAAAAACATTAATTTATTTAACAAAAAAATTACTGTATCCTGCAGAATGGGTCCAGGCGACACGTTAGAAGTTCCTATGTTGAGATTGGCTAAAACTAAAAGTCTTTTCTTAGTATGTGTATAAAATTTTATCATGAAATTCCTAAAAGTGTGACACAAAAATCGGACATATATTTCAAAAAACTTGCCATGAAGACATTATTAGATAAAGCGTTTTATTATAAAATATATCATTATATAGAGGTAATATATAGAGGTCGCCGTGTGGTGGCGGCATAAAAGAATCTACCACCCCATCTCATCTTATGGGTGTCGTAAAAGTCGACAGAGGGAAAATAAAAACCAGGAGATGGGCAGCAGCATCTTCCAGGAACATCTGAATAAATAAACTGCGGTTGCCAACCCGCCTGCCAAGCGTGGCAACTATGGCAAAATCCACCCAAAATGAGAGCTAAAAACTTTTGTAACAATCTATGGGGGAGGCCTATGTTCAGCAGTGGACTAGTAATAGGCTGATATGATGATGATAATGATATATAGAGGTACATAACATGGCATTGAAAAAAAAGAAAGAACCCAGCGTTTTGCTGGTTCTTCTCTGAGGTCATTTTTTGAACCGGTGTAGATTTTGGCGTTCAAAAGAGCTTTAAACAAGCCTAAATTGAATAAATAAATTTTGACCTACAATTTGACAGTCACGCTTTTTTCCCGTATACAGGGTAGAAAGACGCCACACATGTCGCCAACTTTTCGCACCCGTGGAAAACGAGACGTGACGGATGGCGAACCATATCGCCGCCATTTTGGTAGGAGTCAATAAAAATCTTACTCCTCATTGCGTTCCCACAGGCAGTATAGTGACATCATTGCATATTATGGTGTTATTCTGCACGAATGAAGGCTGTCCGTACAATACCTTAGTCGCCTCTTACGACAACTTAGTAGGAAAGAGGTAGGTGCTACTCTACTCTGCCGGATTAACCTCTATATAATATAACACCATAAAATGGAATAACCTAAATTTATATATCTTCTTCAACCCTTCTCGTACTTAGAACAAACAGTAACGTAGTAGAAGAAAATTATAAATTATAAAATAAATATTTCGGAAAAATCTCAAAAAAACTTCTACAAAGTTGTGATTAAACCATAAATAAGAACAATAAAGTTACAGCCTATTAATATCCCACAGCACAGACCTCCGCCCTCAGTAATAGAACCGGTAAAAGTTCGCCACGGTGCTCCACCGGACTTCGTAGGTCGCCGGAATATTATTTTTATTTCTTAGCCATGCAGGTTTCCTAACTGCCGAGCACGTGGTGAATCAGAACTTAAAATTGCAACTAACAATTTTAGTGGTGCTGGCACCGGGAATCGAACCCAGGTCACTCGCGTACTACGAAATTTAAAGCGAGCGCCTAGCTCCTGAACTACCACGGCTTCTACTAGAGCTGGTAATTGGTAGTAATTTTAAATGTTTGCTTAACACCTCCTTTGTGAAGAATCAAATTTTTGACATTTGGAGCCGCTTTTGGGACCGAATTCAGGTTACTCGCGTACTATTAAATTTAAAGAAAGCGCCTAGCCGCTGTGCTACAGAGGGCGATATAAATTTATTTTTAATATTTTCATATAATAAGAATTGCGAGCCCTATTTATGTTTTCACTATTAATAACAATCCAAGTTTCATAATTTTAACATTCTCTTTCTTTCTTTATTTATGATTATTAAAATTATTTTTCATACTTTATGAGATCTTCACAATACATTTTTGTAATAAGCCGCTCTAATTATTTGAAGTAGTAAATTAATTTGACGAAAAAACTGAGAAGTAAAAATTCCTTTTAAATTTCTTTTGAACTATAGTTTAAAGAAGCTTGACTTGTTTGATTGAATTGGTAACAACGGCAAATACCTATTCGCTTACATTCTTACGTATATTTAATTTGTTCATTTTACTTATGTTTCTTTAGCGAAAAGTAGTTTTAAATAAAACCAATTTTTAAGGATTTTATCGCGTTTATTTTAAACTATTTATAACGCGACGTTTCCAGTGCTTTACAGCACCCATGCTCACGAGGGGACTGAGGTGACAGATGTCCTGATGTCATAGTTAACCCGGGGTACCTTCAGCTTTTAATTATTATTTTTGGTCCGATCTACAAAGAAAGAGCTATCTGTGCCTTGAAGCCTTGCAGTGGTATGCTTGGTTTTTGATTTAATTTTATTAATTATTGGATTCCAAGCCGGTGGTAATACCCAACCATCTTCTCTATTGAAATTAGGATGTTTTTTAATTTCAATAGCTTCGCGAATTACGTACTCGTACGTTGGCGTAAATAAAAGAAAACATTATGAAAAGTAGTTTTATTTTTCTGAGCCGTACTTACGTAATTTCTTAGTACATGATCGCTAATGGATCAGACCAGCATTTTGTCTGTACTACTAACATTTATAAACTAATAGTTACAGCTACTGGTTTATCATATTCCTTGTGGTTAATGAAAATATAATAAATAAACAAAATCGTCGAAAAATAAAATTATTCGGAATCATCCGAAAAGAACCTACTTATATATCAAAGGCCAACAACGCACCTGCAGTTCCTCCGGTATTGTCGACGTTCACCAGGTGAACCGCTTGTTCGTTTGCCTCTCTTTATAAGTTTTCTGTACAGAAGAAGCCACAAAATTATTTTATTTCAGATAACAATATGAAGGTTGAAGTTAAGGATAAAAATGTAATGTAATGTTTCAGCCTATAAATGTCCCACTGCTGAGCACAGGCCTCCTCTCATTTCTAAGAGGGTTTTTGGAGCTAGGAAGAATCCGCCACGCTGCTCCAATGCGGGTTGGCAGACTGCACATGTCTTCGAAATATTTTTTTATTTCTCAGACATGCAGGTTTTTTCACGATGTTTTCCTTCACCGTCGAGCACGTGGTAAATCAGCACTTAAAATTGCAACTAACAATTTTAGTGGTGCCGGCACCGGGAATCGAACCCAGGTCACTCGCGTACTATGAAATTTAAAGCGAGCGCCTAGCCCCTGAGCTACCACGGCTCGTGAAGTTAGGGATATGAAAATGAAAAAAGATAACTGTTGTCCTAGATTTGAAGTACGTCGGACACATCCTGTAATTTCAAAAATCGAATGTTAACTTAAAAATAAATGACTCGCTTCAATATTGTATATAATTATACTGTCGTATAGAGGACAGGTGCCCTATACAACAAACATCGAACTCATTAATCAACGATTCGTGTCCGTTGATTAACGTTCCCTCGATTACGGAGTATTAATACTATTTTTTATAAGACAAATTGACGAGACGAGCTCTGCGAGTCTGCCCATAACAAATGCTGTGTCAACCAGAACTATAGTATGTGGCACCACACTGCACAAGTCCTCCTGAAACATCAATTCTTAAGCATCATATGCCCTGTAATTACACTAGTTCTCAGTGCCCCATAGACCGAAACACAGTTATGTTTGAAAACTACTGCTTTACGGCAGAATAACTGGCCCTGCAGATGCAGAGTAACTCTTCTTAATAAGTTTACTTCATTATCATCATCACTTCAGCCTATTAATTGTCAACTGCTGAACATAGGCCTCCCACATATGTTGCCACAAAAGTTTGTAGCTCTCATTTTAGGGAAATTTTGCATTAGTTACCACGCAGGTGGGTTGGCAACCGCAGTTTATTTATTCAGATGTTCCAGGAAGATGCTGCTGCCCATCTCCTGGTTTGCATTTTCCTTCTGTCGTCTTTTACGATGCCCACACGGCGGATCAGTTTACTTAAAAATCACAAAAAACATTTTTTTATTTAGGTTTCAAAGGTTCCTAAAATATTCTCTGTGAAGCATCGTCGCCCTAGGAAGTCTGCAGTCTGTGATCATATTCTGGATCATCCCAACCGACATATTAATTTTCACAGATCAGAGATCCTTGCAAAAGTACTCCGATCAACGATCATTCGCGAGGCTATTGGAATTAAAAAACATCCTTATTTTATTAGAGAAGATTGTTGGGTTTGTTGGGGTTGTTGGGTGGGATTGCTACCAATAATAAAATTGAAGTGTATGCCTGTGATTTCAAAATAAATGCAAAAATTTAAGCGAAAACTACTATTTGTGCGATGCCTGATAATAAATGACGGTTCTTAGAATTTTTGTGCGTCTTCTGTGGCAATCTATAGTGGAGTCATATGTTCAGTAATGGACTACTGATAGGTTGAAATGATGATGATGATGATGATGGTCTTAAGGAACCCCTACTGTAAACCGAACATTACCAAGATGTATCGAACTGTTAATGCTCAGGTAAGAGAGATACCATGCCGTACGGCGCAGTCAAGTGGTCGGCTTATTTAATGCCGATGAAACCCACGCGGTTTCATCGGCATTGTGCTCGGCTAGTTATTAATAACATTAAATAAAAAAACAAGCATACCACTACAAGACTTCAAGACACAGTAAGCTCATTCTGCTTAGATCGAACAAAAATAATTAAAAGCTGAAGTACCCTGGGTTAACTATGACATCAGGAAGTCAAACACAGTACTCCCGAACTCTTGGGAGTAAATTCGAAAAGTGACGGTAGTGTTTTAATTGAACTAGAAAGTTTTCTGTGTTTATTTTGAGTTTTGATGTTTAATATTAATAGTTTATTATGCAGCACGTGCTTGTGAAAGTGTACAGTGATAGGAAAATTCAATTTAAGACCAGAATTGTACTTTTCGTTTTGTCTCCATCAGTCAAAGAAATCTTCAGTAAAGTCATTTATGATTTTACTATCGATCGACATTTTGAATTATCTATTGTCACACTCGTGACTTACTTGACATTGGCAGAATTCTATTGAAAGAGGCTAGAATTAAAAGAAGAAAAAAAAGAACGTTGGGTTATAAATAGTTAAAAATAAAGGCGAAAAAATCCGTATTTTTTTTTATTAAATAAAGAAACGTGTTCGAGCTAATTAAATAAAAGATAAAGTTTGCAAATATATGACGTAATATGTATTTCTATAATTGCGACATTTCAAAGTGCTTCGAAAGAAAACACATAAAAAGCCGCATTTCAATAGTACGTTATATAAAGTGCAAAGTGCGACTGCCAGTATGCGTTTAGTTTAGTTTTTCTTTACCCTTTTTTTTAGTTGCTAAATTTATGTACGTTAGTAACTTAGTTTTTTTTGGACTTTGATGGCGTAAAAATATTAGCCGATAGGTCTTTGGCAGAGTAGAATAGCACCTACCTCTTTCCTACCGAGGTGTCGCAGGAAGCAACTAAGGTATTATACGGCCAGCCTTTATTCGTGCAGAAAAACATTATAATATGCAATGCTGTCACTATACTGCTCATGGGAACGCAATGGGGAATAAACAATTGTTTTGATCCCATATTCCTCAGACATGCAGGTTTCCTCATGGTTTTTTCGTTCACAGATTAGAACGTTTTGTAGAACCCTTTTAAGGCGCCGGCAGCGGTGCTCGAATTCAGTAAAAAACACGGCTCAATAATAAAAAATTCCGTTCTGTATTATACTGGTTAATGACTCCTGCGTAGCATCAATCAAAACAAACGTCATTTCTTTGGTTGAAAATTTCTTTGATTTAATTTCTATATAGAGGCTTAATTAAATCTCAGTCTCTCGTTTTGGTACCACAGTAATTGGTAACGTTTGCGATCCTTCTTATTACATGTCGAAACGGCGGCGTTTGCGTGCGGTGTTTACATTGGAGCATACAACATGACGTTCAAATCTGAAATTATGCATTAAGGGCTGACTGTTTTACATCGTATGCGTAATATAGGTTCGTTATAATTTTAATTTAACTACTATTTTTATAATTTAACGTGCCGTGTGGTGGCAGCTCGTTAAAAGAATACTACCACTCCATCTCATCCAATGGATCTCGTAAAAGGCGAGTAAGCAAGCACCCAACAGCGCATGGTAGCGATGGGCTCACCACCTATGACACCGAGTGCATTATATTGTTTTGATGAAACGTGTATTGTGGCAGTCATCTGTTTTTGCAGTGAGTGCCCAGTCTCTGACTACGCCTTATAGGATACAGTCGTGATGTTATGTATGTATCTATAATTTAACGTTAATGTATAAACTGTAACGTTTGTTAAATTACGAGTATATGCGTTGCTTTGTCGTACGCAGAACCGATTATTATGTGAATTTTAAAAATGTATGTGGCCGAAATAAAATTAATTACTGTAAATATCATATCTTAATTAATTAGCCGCTTGGTGACGCCGCAGAAGAATCTGCTACCCCCACTTATCTCCGGGATGTCGTAAAAACCGACTAAGATGACTTAGTCGGTTTTCTAGCACATGAATGCTATAAAAATGTTACAACTCATGGCGCAATTACCATTTAAAATATTTACACACCTGTGTCTACCGAGCGATTACGGGTAAACATTACATGTACACTAAGCATCAGTAGGTACTGTTTTTTTTAATACGAGTAATACGTTAACCTTATGGTAATTGCAACGTCTGCCCATAACATATGCTGTGTCATTCCAGAACATCCAGGACGCCCGTCACCCTGAGACATTAATTCTTAAGTCGCATATGCCCAGTGATTACACTAGCTCTCAGTGCCCTTCAAACCGAAACTGTAATGTTTGCACACTATTGCTTCACGGCTGAATAACTGGCCCTGCGGTGGTACCTACCTAGACGGTTCCTGCATACGAGCCCTACCACTAGTAATGCGTTATACAAAATTGGGTTTCGCTGGAGTTTGAATTCTAGACTCACGACTACGTCAACTAAACCAACCACTGAGTAGCTGTCATTATATATTAATAAATTACATAAATATAACTAATCGCTAGAAACTGTCTTTGTGAAATAATGTGTAGCGACATCTATGGAACCACAAGAGAAGCTCGAGTTAGCTCATACGTCTCGCGCTTTGAATTTTCGTCGATGGTAACTTTTTTTTTTGTTTTTTATTTGATAAAGTTACGAGACGAGCAAAACGTTCACCTGATGGTAAGTGCAACGTCTGCCCGTAACAGATGTTGTGTTACCCAGAATATTTCTGTGTAGCACCACACTGCGCCTGTCACCTTGAGACATTAGCTCTTAAGTCTCATATGCCCAGTGATTACGCTAGCTCACAGTGCCCTTCAGACCGAAACACAGTATTGTTTGCACACTACTGCTTCACGGCAGCATAACTAGCCCTGGGGTGGTACCTACCTAGACGGATTTCTGCATAGGAATCCTACCACCAGTAAACTGTTTACAAGATCTAAAGATTACTAGTAGGAGTAGAAATCCTTCGGAGATCAAACCATCTCGACTTGGCGGGTCGATTCCCTATTCTTTGGGACCCACGTCTGACTCCGGCTTGATATGAAAATCTTCTTGATCATTGGCACCTACATCCTGGATTTCTTCTCTATCATGAGTGGATTTTACAGAAACAAATTTCACATGCACAACACAACCAGCAGGGCTATTGCGTATCCAAAGTGATGATCACTTATAAAAGTGTTCAACAAATAACTGTCAAATAATTGTTTTCATACTGGTTATGGTTAACGAACATAAAGATTATTTTTCATATGACGTCATTTTTGTTAATCATAACCAGTATGCGGACACTTATTTAGCAGATATTCGTTCAACACTTTTATAAGTGATCATCACTTTGGATACGTAATAGCCCCACAGTTCTTTAAATCAACGATTTGTGTTTCTCACAAAGGTTAGCTTCGGCTGGGATTCGAGCCCAGGACCCGGCGTAGAAGTAAGTTACTCCGACCACTGGGCCACGCGGTCGTCGATATATCGAAGAAAGAGTAAATTTAGTAATAAAAATCATGATTGCTCTTTAAAATTTCTTAATAAAGAATATCAAATTGTCAACCTTTTCGTTACGCTGGCCATTCATATAATTTTAATAAAATATTCTCTAATATTGGACAAAGAAAAAATTTCAGAAGCTCGATTTTATTAGAGAAAAATTTAGCAATTTTAACCAAGCTGGAATTTTGATAAAATTTTATAAATTAGAGTTTTGTTTTGCAAAATAAATTTTTAAATCCTACCACTTTTTACGAAGCAATATTTTAAATCCTATTTTGGGATGGACATAGGGTCCAGATGTATGATGAGGATGGACCATTTAGGTGCATTACTGGTGAAAATTTTACTGTTAAGTTACTGCCTATTAATGTCTCACTGCTGAGGCCTTTTGATGTCTCACTCTTATTTTTGATAAGACTTTGGAGCTGGAAAGTCCGCCACGGTGCTCTAATGCACTTCACATATCCTCTAAATTTACCTTCACCGCTAAGCAAGTGGTAAATCAGCATTTAAACCCGATGAATAATTATGATCCTGAGTTCGACCCTCGGCACCGGAAATCGAATTCAGGTCACTCAGGTACTATGAGATTTAGACGAACGCGTGGCCGCTGAGCTACCACGGCTTTGTTAAGAATATGCAATCACCAAAGTCGAAATAAAAATACAAGGTTACGTGTTGTATCTCATGTTTGTATAAACAGGGTACTCACGAAGTTTCTTACGCCTGTTTCTTTTCCGTCAGAGGAACCTCATTACGAAACGGTGGTAGATTTAAAATAAATAATGTTTTACAGACGAAATTATATTTCCTAGGTCGAAAAATAAAGAATTTTCATTTCATTACACTACTGGAACCCTAACAATTATATTATGTTACTCTATCAGCTTACAACGCATTATAATTACACTAAATTCGTTGTAACTAAAAAAATTTGTTAGATTTCATTTAAATTATTCGCGTATGTGATGCATAAGCAAAATGCATGTGCAGATGTTAAATTTATAGCAGATTAAATATATGAAATTTCAGCATTTCCATCAATCTTCCATTTAAAGTTCTGCTCACTGAGTGTCGGCTGCTGAGGCACACACTCGTGTCTGTTAACTCGCTATAAAATCGAACTGCTACTTTCATGGTCATAAATCTATAGTTGATAGTAAAAATCCGATCTTATATTTCATACTGCCGGTCATTAACTTCTTACGCAATGTTACGATAGAAATTATGAAGATGAATGAGTCCATACTAATATTATAAAAGCGAAAGCAACTCTCTCTGTCCCTTTCTTTGTTTGTTACCTTCTCGGGGTTCAGCTGCTGGACCGATCTGGACGAAATTTGGCACAGAGATTGCATCCAGGAGAAAATCAAATAGTACCCACGGAAAATTAAAAGAACCTACAACCACGCGGACAAAGTCGCGGGCATCAGCTAGTGTAGAATACAATTGTGATTAAAAGGACTTACAGTTTAAATGAACTTAAGCTCACTCCAAGTTCTATTCGGTACGTGCAAGCCGAAATACGAAAATTGTGCAAAGTCGTAATTTCTAGTTACAAAAACTACTTCAGCTCTATGGAGATTGCTAGAAACACACGAACAAATTGCAAATTTACGACCAAAAGTTTCGTACGTCGGTATTGTTCTTAATTATAATAAAATGGAAACTCGATTGCAATTTAATTATACCAACTAATGAATACTAATGTATTCATATACCAAAAATATTAGTCACCATGTGGTGGTGAATGTGGCGAGAATCTGTCAACCGATCTCACCGCACGAGTGTTAATGGTGGTCGGATTCCTATGCAGGAATCCGTCTAGGTAGGTACTACCGTAGGGCCAGTTATTCTGCCGTGAAGCAGTAATGTGCAAACATCACCGTGTTTCGGTCTGAAGGGCACTGAGACCTAGTGTAATCACTGGGCATATGAGACTTAAGAACTGAGGTCTCAGGGGGACGGGCACAGTGTGGTACCACACAGAAAAATTGTGGGTGATACAGAAGATTTTTGATTAGGTCTGAAAGGCGGACGTTGCACTTACCATCAGGTCAACGTTTTGCTCACCTCATCCCTTACTCCAATAAAAAAGCCACTAAGCTGACGGAGGCGAGGAGTCAACAAGTACATGGTGAGCCACTAATCAGGAATGATTTACCTTGGATTTACTGCTGGTAGGATTACTGTGGAAACTACTCAAGGAATTTTAGTGCTGTGGAATTAAGGCGCTGAGCCTAAACAGACTTAAAACTTTCGTAATTAAAGTAGGAAATATAGTCAAGGATATAATGAAGGAGACATCGGAGAAAGTGCACTCAAGGGATTAAAACTTATTTTAACCTTTTCATTTTTGTTGACTGCGTAATATTTTTTACTTCGCAGCAGATCTTGTCTTTACTACAAATATTTTAATTAAAATATCAATTTACTGTACAGGTATTGCAAGAATCGTTTTTTTTACTTTACAAACTCTACTTGAATTTGAATTATTAGTATTGTTATCATCGTAATAATATATGCAAGCCCCGTGGGAGCTCAAAGGGGCCGGGCTCACATGCGCCAGTGGGCTGGATTCCTTAGTGTCGGCGTCACTGAAATTTATCAAAAACAAAAAAAAGTTATGAACCGAAATGGAAAACTGCTTTATTATTATATACAATATGTAGTAAATTATAAAAAAATAAAATTTAAAACGACATACGTAGAAACGACCAGAGTAAATTAACGAATAGTGTGAGAATACAAACTTAAAAATATTCTTGCAATAAATAAACTAAGCACTAAAATTGCTGGTGTCAATTATAGTGGACGACTTCTACGCTATTCCTGGGTTCTAATCGCGGCTAGGACTAATATTTTTGCAAAAACTCAAATGTTTTTTCGGATCTGGTGGTCTACTGTGTAACTCTGGCTGGTTTCGTGATTTTGTTGGGTACTTATTTAAAAAAAAATTGATAGTGTAGAATTCGTAATGGTTGAATTCGCACGTAGTTGTTTGGCACAATATAATATACATACATACATAAATAGAGTCACGCGTCTTTCCTATTTGGATAGGTAGAGACCACATCTAATCCATTACAATGATCCTGGCACATAACGTCCGCTCTACGTTCATGTGCGCTTTCGTATACGCTTGTCGGTTACGTATACTTATGACGTGGCCTTTCGTTAAAACGTCTTTGATCTGATCGTGAAACGTTCGCCTACGTCGACCATAAATATATTATTCGTTAACAAACCACTTGTTTCACACTGGTCTCATAAATCTTTTCGTCAATCTTCTTTCATCCATCCTCTCTACGTGACCAAACCTTCTAAGCAGGGATGCTTCTCTACCTTTGTCACTACATCTTCTACAACACTGCAAAGTTCAATTATCACACTGCTCCTCGCTTTGTCCATAAAAGTCACTCCAGCTATACTTCTCAAACTTTTCATTTTCACAGCATTAATCTGACTTTCATGGTTCTTCTGCCAGACCCAACATTCAATACCATATATAAGTTTGGGGACCAGTACTCCTAGTACAGCTACTCGTGTCTTTTTAGAAACGTTCTGGCTACACATAAAGTTATATAAGGCCCCATAGACTTAATTTCCTGCCAACACTCTTCGCTCAATATTGTATAGTGTGCGAAAAAGGCTGTAGCTGGCCGCCTCTTGGTTAATTAATTCCTTAGTGACCTCTTACAACCGAAACGAGAGGAGTTTAGTTTATGGCTTCAACCAACCCTATTTTATATAGTAAACTGACGACGTTTCGGTCTGAAGGACACTGAGAGCCAGTATAATTACTGAGCATAAAAGACTTAAGAGCTGTTGTCTCTTGGAAGGTCTCTTGCATAAATTTGCTGTGTGACAGAGCATTTACAGATGCACAGATGTTTCACTTACCATCAGGCGAACGTTTTACTCATCTTGTCACTAAGAACCGCTTTCACCGTTCGCTCGATATATTTTGTATTTTGCGACATCAAACAGCCTGTTTTTATACATAGGTCACATAGGTATGCAAACAATAAACAATACGTAATGCAAAACATATATAATAAAAATAATTTTTGCGTTTATACAATAGTTGTGCAATTGACAATGACAGTTCTCTTCATGCGTTTAATGGAGCCGAACGTTGAAAATTGGGCTTCAGAATTTGAACCGCGTTTAGCTTTAACTGCGTTCATTTGATGTTTTTTTTTTTGAGAACAAACAATTACACTTCATAATTAAATTCAATAAAAGTTATATCAATACAAATGATTATTGAAGCGTAACCAGCCCCATTTTCCACAGATTGCTAAAAATATTATTTAACTGCATTTGGGGCATTGATAAAGAAATATTACAATAAAAAAGAAGTACACATTTTAGTGGAGTTGAAATTAAGATGAATAGAGCAGTTCACATATGTTTTTTTGGAACGATGCAGGAGAGCATGCGAACAAGGCAGTGTCTGAAAAGTGAGTCATTAAATAGATTCATGATTCGATTAATGGGCGCACTCCCTCCGGCATTCGTCTTACAATTAGGAATTTCAAATAAATACAGTTTGCGAGTCTTGCGAATAGTGTGGCTTCGATAAGGTATATGGATATATATTTTATATGTTGATGAAATACAAACTGTTGAAGTCAATTAAACGATTAAACTTCGTTTATCTTGAACTGTTCACGTTTATTTTCATCGCTGTAATCCGCCCTTACTTTCATTAAAAAAAAAACTCAAATGAACTCATACAAATTGTCGCAACACTTGATTGATTGTCAATTTAGTTATTTTGAGGTAATGATAAGCAATTAAGGCATTGTCGTACTAGATGGCACTGATGTGATCCCAGAGGACGGCTCACGACGGCTTAATTATCCACATGACAACCTTCTCACAGAAATCGATATCATGTTATTATTAACAGACTAGTGATGTTTGGTGCTAGAAGATATAATACAATTACATAATTTTGTGGTTTCTATGTCATTTACAACAAGAAAAGTTGTTATTTTTTTTTTTGACGTGTATATTTAATACGAGTTGATAAGCTGCAGTGCCATCTAGTGGCGAGTAACAGACAAGTGGATAGCATAATAAATACCAGGAGATGGGCAGCAGCATCTTCCTGGAATATCTGAATAAACAGCCAAGCGTGGCATCATGTCAAAATCATGCCGTAATGACAGCTACAAGCTATTGTGGCAATCTGTGAGGGAGGCCTATGTTCAGCAGTGGACTAGTGGTAGGCTGAAGAGAAGATGATTATGATGATTATACACTCGGCGTCAAAAAAATCGCACATCCGAAAAAAATAATTTAAATACTATTTTAACACAACAGGCCAATGGCAATGTTGTGGTTTGAGGGTATCATTCGAAAGGTAATTTCATTAGCTTTCAGGAATTTTAATTGAATTTTACTTTTATAACGAGACGAAAGAGAAATTAAAGACAAAGACAGGGTATGTACAAATTTACAAATTAATAATTTAAAAAAAAACTTAATAATTACAAAAAAAGTTCTTAAAACCTAGTGTTACCACTCGCAATGATTGCGAGCAAACTATAGGCGATCTCTGCGATGCTGTGCAGTAAGTTTTGGACCTTTAGCAGGTCTATGGGCTGTTAAACTCTTTTCGTGTAACCTTCTTCTCATCGTAGAAACACTCACAGATGTTCTCCGTGTTGATCGAAGCTGTTGTTGCAACTCAACAGCATTTGTAAAACGGTTTCGTAAAGATGTCGTAACGATGAAACGGTCATCTCTTTCTGATGTGCACCGTTTTCTTCCAGATCCCGGTTTTCTAACATAACCACCAGTCTGCTGAAAAAGTTGGAACACCCGTCGAACTGAGAAACGGGACAGGTTCAACGAGCAACGTCACTCTGCCGCATCCCCGACTGCAATAGGGCAATCACTTGAGCGGCTTCTTCAGAGCTGGTCCATCTTTACTTGTTGTTACTTGGGTTACTTGTTCACGTGTGTTCACTGCGAAGTCTAAATTACGACTGGCCCATATTGCATCCAGATCGACCCTTTTATACCCTTTTTAGGTGGTGTAACTAACGTCCTTACTAACGAGCATTTGACAGTGTTTATTTTTGACGCTCTATAATGATAAATGTTTTAATGATTTCATGATTTTTTTATTAATAATGTAAAGCTATTCAAATACCCATTTCAAACATACCAATATTTATATAAATATAATTCGTTTTAGCCATTACAGCCATTTTTCGCGCAAACTCAGAGAGGTGCGATTTTTGTGACGCTGAGTGTATATCAATTTTAACTTCGATTCGAACCTCGATTTTTGATTCCTATACAGAAATCCGTCTAGGTAGATACACCCCAGGGCCAGTTATTCTCCCGTGAAGCAGTAGTGTGCAAAATGTGTTTCGGTTTGAAGGGCACTGTGAGCTAGCGTTATCACTGGGCATATGAGACTTAAGAACTGATGTCTCAGGGTGACGGGCGCAGTGTAGTGTCACACAGAAATGTTCTGAGCGACACAGCATTTGTTATGGGGAGACGTTGCACTTTACATCAGGTGAACGTTTCGCTCGTTTCGTCACACTATCCAAAAAAAAAACCCCCGGCAGAGTAGAACAGCACCTTCTCTTTCCTACCGAGGTGTGGTAAGAGGCGACTAAAGTACTGTACGGACAGCCTTTATTCGTGCAGATTAACACCATCATATGGAATGCTGTCACAATACACCTCGTGGGAATGCAACGGAGAGTCAGAATTTTTTTGACTCGTACCAAAATGGCAGCGACGTGTTCCGCCACCCGTCACATCTGATTTCCCACGGGGGCGAAAAGTGAGCTACATGTGTTGCCTCTGCCTACCCCTTTATATGGGAAAAGGCGTGACGATATGTGTGTAAATGTATTCATAACACAAAAGTGCCTCACATAGATAAACACATCGTTTACCACTTTGTAAAAAACTTTGTAAATTAATTTAAGTAGCCCAATTTAATTTTACAGATTTATTCTAATGGTAACTTTAACAATACAGCGAACGCGTATGTTTTTGAGTGTCAAATTTAAAACTTATTTTTACTACATACTTACAAATGGGATCAGCCTGTGTGCGGCAGTGGATATGGGCTGTTGAGTAGAGTTGGGTAATATAGGTTTTGCAAAGTATCTAATCGAAGCTATATGCTGATATTTGATATCATATTTCGGAACTATATATTTTTTGAAACCGTATATTGACGAATGCGCATAGTTATTCCTGATATTTCATACGTTACGATGATGTTAAAGTTAGTATAGGTACGTTTTCGATATAATTACGATTCACATTCATACCATTAAAATACTAAAATATAGTCTGAAATGTAATCATAAATTATTATATTCAAAGTATATCATATTATATATATTAGTATATTATATATCATAGTCAAAATCACAAAACATTAAAAACTATTAAAGAAAAACCAAATCAATGCGCTTACTCAATGGTTTGCATGCAACTAAAAAAAAAGAAAAATTTGTCACTGTCACATAATGTCTTCGTTTCGAGGCAAAAGACCGCGCAAATTAAGGGGGCCGGTGCATTATCATTATTGTTATAAGATTAAAGTCAAAAGTTGTAACTTTTCATCCTAATCACAAAAAAAATATTTGTGTTGCATTCCTTCAAAATGATATGAACAATTTTCAGACTTAATTCATTGAATATATGGTTTAGAATGGTACGGATTACGAATAGCTTGTTTTGGGGCTCACACGGTTAGATTCGATACGAACGAAACTAAACCACGAGTATATTACGATATGAGGATCGGTGCGATGCGCATCACATGTGACAGCACAATACAGTGTTTCGCTCGATATCCGATATAGATTCAGTACAGGCCGATACACGATTCAGCGATACTGTCGCGATTCCCTACTGTTACGTCTAAAGGTTTCTTTCTCCGCCCAGTTCAGTCTCAAATAGGCTATGCGCCAGTGAAAATTACTTGAAACTGTAAGCATGAATATCACGATTCAAGTATAGTCACATATATTCCTATATACTGGATGATGAACACCATATACTGATGATGTCCTTCTGGCCGATTTTGGTCCTTAGCAAGCGGATACTGTCGGAAGCTATCAACTTTGCATGAAAACTAGCTGATACTCTCGACTACGTCCGCGTGGATAGGTTTTAAAATATCCAATGTCCGTTCCCAGGAATCAAGTTATCTCTGTGCCAAAATTCGTCAAGATCTGTTCAGCGGTTGAACCGTGAAAAGGTAACAAACAGACAGAGGGACAGAGAGAGTTACTGTAGACGACACGCGCGTTCCTTACGTGCACATTTTTAGGTAGCTTAAGTGTCATATATAGGTATATAAATTCAAACTTATTTTGAACTTACAATTATTTTAAATTATTAACTTTTATTATCTGTTTAAAAAATCACTTCAAATGTCGGTATTTGAAAATGTATATGTAACGATTTCGGTGTTTTTAATTTATTAAAATACTTTCGGGTCAACTACCCGAAAGTATTTTAATAAATTAAAAACACCTCGCTGAAACGCTGGCACCTCAGTCAGTCCAACCATTTCGATTGCACCAGACGACGCGTTCTTTATTTGGCGGTTCCCTACAGTTACTTTCGCATTTATAATATTAGTATTGATAGTGCCACAAGTGCACGCGCAAACACAGATGCACTCACTCCTCCTGAACTACCAGCACTCGGTGTAATAAAAAGAAGACCCGAAAACCAACAATTTGTGATTCAATCCCAGGACATGCAGAGATTCCGAGTGATAATTCGCAGAATTGCATGTTATAAAATATGACATTTATCATCACTGATAGCTATTATTTGAACTTTATCGATTAATTATTTTATAGATGTTTCAGTTAACCTATAGTCTATTCAGGAAACCAAAAATGTGAGCCAAAGGTAAACAAGCCATTAAAAAAAATATTCTCAAATTTCAAAACGCATTTTAATACTATCAAATTATAAAGTACAATTAGTGCGAACATTTTTCATTGAAATGTGACGTATTGTCGTCGGTCAGTTTACATCCGCCATCTTTAATATATATCAACTTGTTGATATGAGAGTGCTGTTTCCAGATAATTTTGTTTCTTGTTGTTCCATTGTCATTTTGGTGTTTTTATTAAGTTTCTTGTTGTGTTACGTTTTTAATTATCTGTTCATTATTTCGTTCATATTATTTTGACGTTTCGGGGTATAGTTGTTAATCGAAATTTATTTTTCATTTATGAAACTGACAAAAGATACCTGTTACTAGCGAGTTAACTTTAATTAGGAAATAACTAATGAGTATTTTACTTGAAAATCTTGAGAGAATCTCTAAATCTAATAGGCTCTTTTTTTATTTAAAAAAAATAAACAAATTAATGAATCATTAATTTATTTGAAACTTATTATTTATTTCAAAATTTTGCTTCAGACTGGGATTTCTTCTGTATTGTAAGTTTAGAGACATAAATTTCACATAAACAAACACCCATAACCGAAGCAACTGTTGGTTATACAAACATTTGTTGGCGCGAGTAATCTGGTGGTAGGATTCCTATACAGGAATCCGTCTAGGTAGGTACCACCCCAGGGCCAGTTATTCTGCCGTGAAGCAGAAGTGTGCAATTACTGTGTTTCGGTTTCAATGGCACTGTGAGCTAGCGTAATCACTGGGCATTTTGAGACTTAAGAACTGATGTCTCAGGGTGACGGGCGCAGTGTGGTGTCACACTGAAATATTCTGGGTGACACAGCATTTGTTGTGGGCGGACGTTGTACTTGCCATCAGGTGAACGTTTTGCACGTTTCATCACTTTATACAATAAAAAAAAATCGAACCCGTGATCCGTAGTGCAGAAAAAAATCGCTGACCCACTGCCCCAACCAAGCAGATACTGAATTTTTTTTTGTTCTTTCAGTTCGCTTAGTTTTCTAGATGACAAAAGAACTAAATGATAGTTCATCCTAAAATAGAGGAAAGAGAGTTCATTTATATATCATTTATATAAGATCCGCAAGCATAATTTTCAATTTTTACTATTTGCACGAGAGCATCTGGTGACGGTTCCCGGGGCTGTACTACTTTGCTTGTACAAGCTACTGAGAGAGGGCAGGAGGTGCTCTTCCAAAATTAGGTAATATACACCAGCAAAGTAACGCCTGATTGGTTTGCGAATAATAATACAATAATCTCGTTTTATTTCATGGTTGTAGTGCGTGGGAACAGTAAAACATTATTTTATCAACGTCGCTTTTAATACCACTTCGAAGATTTTTTTTTCTGATAAAAAAACACAATAATTAATTTTTCTTACAGGCGGTACAGTAAGTGCAACGTCTGCCCATAACAGATGCAGTATATTACTGCGTGACACCACACCGCGCCCGTCACCCTGAGACATCAGTTCTCGAGTCTCATATGCCCAGTTATTACACTAGCTCTTACTGCCCTTCAGACGAAACGCAGCACGCTACGGCTCCGCGGCAGAATAACTGCTCCTGGGGTGGTAGCTACCTAGACGGATTCCTGCAGTAAACTATTAACACGAAGAAAGCGATATAGTCGTTTTAAAAGTAATAAAAGTAAAATCAATAAAATGAAATTCAAAAAACCCACCACATAGTTATTCTGCATTCATAAACATACCAACAAAGATCGAAATTAATTGCGAAATACCGCTGATTAGAAAAGTTACGTATTTGTTTTTACTTTATGGTTCTTCGAAAGAATTCCTGCAAACTAAATGTTACAAAATGTAATAAATTTAGCGCGGGATTCCTGTGGCTTACGTTGCTATTTCATTAGACCTTGCGTAATCACAAAAACGCTTCTTGTAAAAATAACATAGTTTCTAAAAATAAAAAGTCGCTAGTAACCGTCAACAGCGCGTTCCAATTTCTCTACAAAAATGTGCAGTTTAGTTAGGGAATATCGTTCAATTATTTAAGAAAAAAAAAACTATCAAGTCATATTTTGCCGTGTGGTGGCGGCTTAAGAAAACCTACCACCCCATCATATTCCGTGGGTGTCGTAAAAGTCGACAGAGGAAAAATTAAAATGGATGGTGTAGTTGTTACTTTTTTCAAAAGCCCAGCGTTAACACTTACTTAAATCCATTGGACTGGTAGTGGAAGAAATCGTTCTAGCGGATGATAAAGAAATAACTGGCAACATTAGAATCTGTTGTAAGTTTTATTATAATAAAAAAATTAGTTTATCCACTGCTTATCGGACATCCTGTAGTTTAGTAACATATAAACCACGTAAATGATCGCGTTAATACTGGCACTCATTCGTTATTATCTCCGTTTCGTATATGATTATATCCATAACTTTATAATGCAACTACCATATAATTGACAATTTTTATTGTATTGTTATATGTTCAATTTGTCAGTCCCGAGTAGTAGACACGTTTCATGTATATGTCTTCATTTGTATCATTAAACCAAAATAAATCATTAAACTCTAATATGAAATGTAGATAAAAAATCTGGTGCGCGTACGACGACATGTTCAAAGTCCATGAAGGATAATCTTCCGTCACCATCTACGTCGGCCTCGTCGAGTACACTCGCCACAATCTCATCTCGCTCCTGTGGGTGAAGCTCCCCCTTTGTAAGTAGACGTGTGGCTTCTAGAAGGTCTTCTCGACCTATGTACATATCATCGTCGAGGTCATAGATACGAAATGCGTACCTGTAAGGTAACAATAAACGTTGTATCTATATAATTTCAGTACACTATAATCTACTGAAAGCCGTAGTAGCACATGGGCCAGACGCTCCCCTAAAATTTAATAGTACGCCATTGACCTGAGTTCGATACCCGGTGCCGGTCTAAAATTGTTCTGCAATTTAAGTGATTTACCAAGTAAATTGGTGTGCTGATTTATCACGAGGGGGCGAAAGAAAATATCGTGAACAAAGCTGCATGTCTAAGTAATATTTCGAAGACATGTGAAGTCCGCCAACCCGCATTGGAACAGCGTGACGGACTCTTCCCAACTCCAAAACTGTCTCAGAAATGGCAAACGATACTTTACTTTTTTCACTTATATCTGCTGAACACCCGTCTGTAACTGACAACACTTGACAGGCAGAACGACAGCTCCATTATTATTGCATAAAAGAACTCTTACCACTCCCATGGAAAAAATTAGATATTATTAAAGCAATTATTCTCAATTATAATCTATAATAATATTCTCTAAACAATTGTCACTAAAATAGTAAATCAATAACATAACGATGATTGTGAGGCTGATTTCTAAGCCACGGGTCCTGGGTTCGATTCTCAGTCGAGGCCATAATTTGTGCAAAAACACAAATTGGTGTGGCGGCAAAAGAGAATCTACCCGCCAATCTTATCTCGAGGCGGTCGTAAAAGACGACAGAGAGAAAATGAAAACGAGGCGAGCGTCGTTTTGAAAATTTGATTTTTTTTTTATTGTATAAAGTGTTGAAACGAGCAAAACGTTCACCTGATGGTAAGTGCAACGTCCGCCCACAACAAATGCTGTGTCACCCAGAATATTTCTGTGTGACACCACACTGCGCCCGTCACCCTGAGACATCAGTTCTTAAGTCTCAAATGCCCAGTGATTACGCTAGCTCACAGTGCCCTTCCAACCAAAACACAGTAATGCTTGCACACTACTGCTTCACGGCAGAATAACTGCATTGGAATCCTACCACCAGTAAATAAACTGCTGCCAATCCGCCTACCAAGCTTGGCAACTATGGCAAAATCCCCCCAAAATGAGAGCAACAAATATGGGGGAGGCCTTTGTTACGATACAGGAGAAAATCCGATGTGGCATCGGTTTTAAAAAAAATGAAAAAAGATGAAGAACGCAGGACAGAAAATATTTGAGTTACATTAAAATGGTGATGCATATAACTGCTGTTTTTGACCAATTATAACAATATTTCGTAAGAGCTGAGTTGTTAAAAATCACATAAATAAAATCTGACTGTATGATGACCACACAAAAAAATGTGGCCTAGTGGTCAGAGTACCTGACTTCTACGCCGCGGGTCTTGTTCGAATCCCACCCGGAGCCAACATTTGTGCTAAAACACAAATTGTTGGTTTTCGGGTCTGGTTGTGTTGTGATTGTCCCCGTGTTTCTGACACTGCATCTCAGATCTTATCGCCTATCTCCGATCTTATCGCATCAGCGTTACATCGGGCGCGGGTAGGTTGGGACGAGTGAGTGCCTCTGTGCTTGCGCGTATACTTGTGGCACTATAATATCTCCTGCGCAGTGGATGGCTCTCGACATTCGGATTCGGAAGTTGTCGCCGTGGTCGAAATCGCATAAAAACTAAGATAATAATAATTTTAGTACATCAAGTCAGTTGGGCTGCAAGTAGAAAAATGATTAAACAAATGCATAACTGCATTAAAGTCTTTTGACGACAACACGAAAAGTGGCGGTGGTTTTTTTATTGAATTTTGTAGTTTCTGTGTATATTTTGGGTTTTGATGTTTAATATTAATAGCTTATTTTGCAGCAAGTGCTCATGAAAGTGTACAGTGATTGGAGAATCCAATTCAAGGCCAAATTTGTACTTTTCGTTTTTTGTCTATTAGTCGAGCAAATCTTCAGTAAAAGTCAACTATCATTTTACTGTCGATCAAAATTTTGAAGTCTGCTTTAATATTGTTTACCTGGAGATGTAACTTGACACTGGAAAAAAGTCTGTTTCCATACATAAGTAAATACATACATACATACATACGATCACGACTTTATCCCATAAGGGGTTGTCAGAGACTGGGCACTCACAGCAAAGACAGATGATTGCCACAATCCACGTTTCACCAAAACATTATAATGCACTCGGTGTGATAGGTGGTGAGCCCATCGCCACCATGCGCTGTTGGGTGCACAGTGCAGTTTAATTCCTTACTCGCCTTTTACGAGATCCATTGGATGAGATGGAGTGGTAGTATTCTTTTAACGAGCCGCCGCCACCACACGGCACTAATAAGTAAATAGTATTAGTCTAATCAATCAAAGACCAAATGCATAGACTTTTGACGCCAATTCGAAAAGTTGCGGTGGTGTTTTTATTGAATTTTGTAATTTCTGTGTATATTTTGAGGATTGATGTTTAATATTGATAGTTTATTTTGCAGCAAGTGCTCGTGAAAGTGTACAGTGATTGGAGAATTCAATTCAAGAACAAAATTGTACTTTTCGTTTTGTGTCCATCAGTCCAGCAAATCTTCTGTAAAAGTTAAATATCGTTGTACAGTCGATCGCAATGAAATTATAATAAAATTATTGGCAAAAACGGCTCAAGTTGGTAGCTAATTGCCAGGATAAAAGAAGAAGAAGAAGAAATTTTTTTTCTTCTTCAGTAAAGTTTCAGCCTATAAATGTCCCACTGCTGAGCACAGGCCTCTCATTTCTGAGAGGGTTTTGGAGCTAGGAAGAATCCGCCACGCTGCTCCAATGCGGGTTGGCGGACTGCATGTCTTCGAAATATTTTTTATTTCTCAGACGTGCAGGTTTCCTCATGATGTTTTCCTTCACCGCCGAGCACGTGGTAAATCAGCACTTAAAATTGCAATTAACGATTTTGAAGAAAAACTGCATTAAATATTTAAAATACATTCCAAAAATATTAACTTTCTTACCAGGCTTTTATATCGCGCGGCGCCGCTTCGCTGAACACCGACATCATGTCTAGAAAATCCTCAAACGTGAGGTTTCCGGAGCCATCGTGCGAGAACACTTGACAGATGCGACGCTTGAAAGGATTCTCCTGGAAACCAATTTAAAATCTCTTAAGTTAAAACATAGTTTCATTTGACAATTGCAGCTGCGTCTGGTAAGTTTCGCACACTTTTCAATCGGCCTTGTATAAGGAAGCTTGCGTATTTTTGTATATTCTTCTTAAAGTAACAGCTTATAAATGTCCCACTGTTGGGCACTGGGCTCCTCTCATTTCCGAGAGGGTTTTAGAGCTGGAAAGAATCCGCCACGCTACTCCAATGCGAGTTGACGGACTTCACATCTCTTCGAAAATTTTTTTTTCTTTACGATGTTTTCCTTCACCGCTGAGCACGTGGGAAATCAGCACTTAAAATTGCAATTAATAATTTTAGCGGTGCCGGCTCCGGGAATCGAACCCAGGTCACTCATTCACTATGAAATTTCTAGCGAGCGCCTAGCTCCTGAGCTTCCCAGGCTCTTTTTATCTCTTCTTTTCTTCTTTATTTCTTCCTATTTTTTATCTCGCCCAATAAAAATGGGATAGTTTTTAATAATCTTTATTTAGAATAGACGAATGTGATACCGTGTCTTGTAGACCAAAGCGACATCTTCCGGATAACTACATATACATTCTCCGGATATATATTCTACTAAGTTAGGTAAGTCAGAATACCTGACTTTTACGTCGCAGGTCCTGGGTTCTAATCCCAGCCGAAGACGGCTTTTGCGCACAAAAATTGTTGATTATCGGGTCTAGTTGTGCCACCGTTCTAGCCTGTCACTAGTCCACTATTGAACATAGGCCTTCCCCATAGATTGCCACAAAAGTTTGTACCTCCCCTTTTAGAGGGATTTTGCCATAGTTGCCATCCTTAGCAGATGCTTTGGAACCGCAGTTTATTTATTCAGATGTTTCAGAAAGATGCTGTTGCCCATCTCTTGGTTTTCATTTTCCCTCTGTCGACCTTTACGACACCCACTGTCTGTCTTGATGAGAGGGTAGATTCTCTTAAGCTGCCACCACACTGCGGCCAGTTGTGTTGTGCATGCAAAATTTATGTTTGTAAAACCCCGACCACATCCTAGTGTGGAGCATCTTTTTTTAAATAATAGTAAAGAAATTATATATTTTTTTTATATATTCTTTTAATAATTTAAATAAACTACAAATGCGCAAAAACTAAAGACTTATGTTTATCCTCCTGAATCCGATGGCATGCTAGTGTCAGAGAATGGGATATCCCCCTCCCCGATTTTCGATCACGGCCGCACCATATGTATTGCATAAGAAGTGTGGTCCGGGTCTCTGTGGGCCTCTGAGACCGTAGGTAAGTAAAAGAAAATACCTTGAGCTCCGGCAATTTTTCTATTTCATCTACAGGAACTGCTATGGTGTGAGCTTGGTTCTCGGTCATACGCTTCGGTACGAGATCTGGGTTTACTTCTCTAAATCGTTTGAACACCCTATACAACAAAAAATATTAGGTTTAATGTTTGATATTTATTTATTGATTCGTATGTTATAATTAATGTTGGTAGGATTCCTATGCACGAATCTGTCTAGGTAGGGCCCCAGGGCCAGTTATTCTGCCGTGACGCAGAGTGTGCAAACATTACTGTGTTTCGGTTTGAAGGGCACTGATATGATTTAAGAAATGTACTGGGTGAAACAGCATTTACAATGCGCAGACGCATTGTGCAGTGCGCAGTTGCATTTACCATCGGGTGAACGTTTCGCTCGTTTCATCACTTTATACAATAAAAAACCTACTACAACGCTCCAAATTATCTCTCATAAAAAAGCTATCAACTGCGCAAAAGAGAGACTGCAGGGTCTACCCGCGACCAATGTAACGCTTATGCGATAAGACTGTAGGTACTCTAGGATACAGTATCAGAGATATCCGGGTATTCACAATATAACCAGACCAAAAAACCAACAATTCGCGTTATAGTACAAATGTTGGCTCCGGTTGGTATTCGAACCCAGGATCCCCGGCATGGAAGTCAGGTATTTTGACTGCTAGGCATCGCGGTCATCGGTCATTTTTATAAATAATGTACTAACTATTATAGTACTTTGTAGAAACCCCTTATCTTCTAACCATAATGCCAGAAATGTAAATTTAGTTAAAATTCCGCGCTGTTGTTATTTATTACCACCATTATTATACCAGGTTCATAATATACCAAAAATAAATGAAACGTAGCGTGTTATGCATAGCAGAATAGATAAAGCAATTAAATTAGACATAGTTAATCCAATAATCCATATACTTCATTAACTGGATTAACTATTACATCAAGACGTCTAACGCCTCAATCCCCTCGTGACGAGTACTACAAAGCGCGCGAATCGTGAGGAATTTTAAATTAAATTAAGCGCATTAAAATCCGTAAATATAATTATAGGTTTTAATGTGTAACGTTCTCGAAATGTTTTATAAGTTTTAACATTCAAACAAAGCTACACCCACCATCTCTTTATTTATAAGTGTACTGCTCACCACTAGATGTATGTAGCAAGCTATAAGGCCACTAGCTGATGCCCGCGACTTCGTCCGCGTGAATATAGGTTTTAAAATATCAATTGCGGGATATCAGGATGCAAGCTATCTTCGTGCCAAATTTCATCAAAATCGAATCAGCGATTAAACCGTGAAAAGGTAGCCAACAAACGTAGGGACAGAGAGAGTTACTTTCGCATTTATAATATTAGTATGGATCACAGCAAAAAATTAAAAAAAAAATTGAAAATTAAAAATTAATTCCTATAAATGTATCAACGACAAATGAGAGGATCAGTGATAAGATACTATAACACTATTTGTAAATAATCACCTTCTACTTTCATATACCTTATTTCTTCTTCTTCTTTTCTGATCCTGGCAATTAGCTACTCGTACCAAATCGAGTCGCCTTTGCCAATGTCGAGTAATACTTTAATTAAAACAAGGGACTTCGTGTCGATCGACAGCAAAATGAGAGTTGACTTTTACTGAAGATTTGTTGGACTAATGAATGGTGATGGAGATGAAAAAATGCTGGACTGATGGTGACAAAACGAAAAGAACAATTTTGGTCATGAATTGAATTTTCCAATTACTGAAAACTTTCACGAGCTCTTGCTGCATAATAAATTATCAATATATTTTTTTTTAAAAAAAAACGAAGCCCCACAGTAGGATTTCTCCTGTGTCGTGGGTGCGTTTTACAGACATAAATTCCACATGCACAAACACCCAGACCCGGAACAACTATATGTAGGCCATACAAATATTTGTCCCGTGCGGGAATCGAACCCGCCACCCGCGGCGCAGAAGCCAAGGGCTTAACCACTGCGCCAACCGAGCCGACACATTAAACATATTAAACATCCAAACTCAAAATATACACAGAAATTACAAAATTCCATGAAAACACTACCGTCACTTTTCGAGTTGGCGCCAAACACATCCGTTTTTTATAGAATATTTTATTATTTCGTTATCTGTGCCTTACGGTCTAGTAAATTACTAGCCAGTTCATTTCATCAAGCCGTAAAGAATTGTGCCATTTTTTGCCATGAAACGACGTCATAACTCAGCGCGCTAGCAAACGCGATCTTTTCAGTTATGTAAATACTGAAAGAAAGAAAATTTTCGCGATTATTATTTTGTTTATTCTTGTATTTTACTTTTTGTGGAATTGTAAAACGTACATCATTTGGCTAACTATGTTCTTCCCAAAATTATTTGTGATATTGCAAAAAATATCACTATAATTAATTTAAAAAAATAAGCGGATATTTGAATAATTTTAGTAACATTTGTAAATTAGAATATAATATGTGATAAGAGAATAATAACATATCCATTTGTCTCGTGCGATGAAATAGTAAGATGTTTTATTAATTACTAAATAGGCAACCTGATAGGGTCTTATTTTTCCATATGATACGAGTAAAAAAATTCACCCCACCCAACAGACAATCGCCTGCGGATACCACTCCGCCTGCCAAGCGTGGCAACTATGGCAAAATCCCCTCAAAATGACAGCTACAAACTTTTCTGGCAATCTATATTCTATTATTCGATAGACTGAAATGATGACGAAGATGAAGACATTAAATTGTTACTCCTCACTTACGTTCCCAAAAGCAGTACAGTGACAGCATTGCATATTATGGTTTATTCTGCACGAATAAAGGCTGTCCGTACAATATCTTACTCGCCTCTTACTACACCTCGGTAGGAAAGAGGTAGGCACCTATCGGACATCAATAAACATGAGTGTAATAAAACCAACTAAATAGCTTTTACTTAGTTGTTACAATATGTTATACTTCTAAGCAATTTACCTTGTCGTAATATTAACATTTTGTGATGTGACACTGTAATTAAATAACTCACTCTCACCCGATCGGCGCAGTGGCTGCGATTGGGTTCTGCGCCTTGAGTCACGGGGTCGATTTACGCATGGATCAAATACTTGTATGACCAACAGACAGTTGTTTCGTGTCTCGGTGTTTAATACGTAATTTATGTATGTCAAACGCACCCACGATGCAAAAGAAATCCTAACCTAGTGCGACTTATTTAAAAAAGAAATATACCTATGATGAAAATAAAAAATTGTTTCCATTTTGAATTGGATTCGAATATATATAAATAATTGATCGAATCACTCACGTGTCAAACTCCTATTTGTGCAAAAACCCAAATCGTTGGTATTAAGATATGGTTGTTGTGCTTGTCCCCGTGCCTCTGATACTGAATCTTAGCCTACTTCACATGAATCTTACATCCGGCGCAGTTAAGTAAGGACGAGTGAGTGCCTCTATGTAAGTGCACTTCTAGCACTATTATATCTCCGTCGCAATTGATACCTTACCAAAAATGAAATGTAATCCACTGCAATTGAAAACAATGTCTCTTACTTCTATACTATTTTACTTCAATGATTGTCTCCCCTTTTTAATTGCGTTTATTAGATTCAAAAATAACATGAATAATAAAAACTGACAATGGATTATAACGAAAAGTAAATAAGAATGCGAGCTGTAATTCTGTTTTTTTTTTTCCAACTCTTACTGAAATTCAATTATAATTTTTAGCTATTGTAGGGAATTAAGGAAGCTGAGGTATTTGACAAAAGAATCCCAATAATATTCAAAGCAAAAAAATAATGGAATTATTGATGAATTTTGACCACTGGGCGACCACGAGTAAATATAAATAACTATTAAATGAAATAAATGAAATGAAAGAAAAAATAAAAATACCGGGGATCACATTCATAATAAAATATCCGTTCAATCGGATATAATATTTGTATTATTCAACGGTGCTCTGTTTAAGAAAAAAAAACGCAATCCACCTGACACCTGACAGATGTTACCGACATTCATAATGAAATATGTCCTTCAATATTTTACAAATAATACGGAGATTTCTGAATATTCGTTTTTTTCTGTAAATACAAAAAACGTACCCAATAAGTAGCATTTCTAACCATATGAAACATCGACTCTTTACATTTCTAGTATTTAAATACTGATACTATGAAAATGTTACGCAAGTCCAGAAAAACTATTTTTATTATTGAATTAAGGCTTCATTTAAAAAAAAGTACATATAATTATGATAATAATCCCTTGAAATGACGTGAACGCTGAGAAGCTATTTTTGCAAATGTATGATCCTATTGTAACTTTATAATAATAAATAGAAAAGATACTCCCAGAGCGTTCCTGCCGTTCCTTCCCAGGAAAGCGATATTTTTTGCGAACCTATTTAGCTTAAAAAATGTCGTTCAAGAAATATTATGTAAATAGGGGATATTAGTAATACTAAATAATAGTTATTTCGAACTCACTTCTTTTCGCTCTAAAATACATAATCATATTATTTAAGAGGTTAGACGTGGAATTAAAGTAAATTAATTAAGTATATGCCTTATCGAAGGTTTTTTTTTATAAATAATTTACTGTTGCTTTTTTTCTGAAAATTCGAGAACAAATTGTCCGAGGCCACCATTTTGTTCATTTTCAAAAAAAGCTACGAGTAGGCACTAGATTAACTATTAAAATACATTTTTTTTATTTAAATCATTTCAGGTCATCGGTTGATAAGTTATAATGATCGATACATATAGCGATAACTTTTTATATAATTAATATTTTCTTTTAAAATTTGGGTGAAATGGAGTTGAAACTTGACTAATGATGTAGTATTGTAACTTTTATAAAATAAATAAAATTACTGATTAAAAAAAATATTAAAAATTATTGTTATTTCGTGCCTCTGACTGAATTATTATTTTAATAATTAATTAACATAATAAATAAACTCAATGTTAAGATCAAACGTCAGCAGTCTGGTCAGCACCTTGCAGCACAGACTACTGCACCGCTCTTGGAAAATAATATTATTATTATGTATATATATATTATTCCTGACTTTATATTTATACAGTTTCATGATTTCATCAGAAATTGACCAAAACATGGGACCACCATTACGATATCCCTTTTCTTATAAAAAAATCATTAAAATCGCTTCATAAACTAAGAAGTTATGCCAAAAATGCATAAAAAATAAAGGCAAATTGAGGATCTCCCCTTTTTTTAAGTCTAAAATATTCTTATAAATAAAGAGAAACTGAAACTTTGCAAGCGCTTTTCCTCGGAATTAACTGGCTAAGGTGTTTTAATTGTATCTTTTTATTTTGTCAATCGATAAATATATAATCCCTCCTAAAGAGAAGGGATTATAGTCCTGCAAAGTCCTATCCCAGGTTAATTTCCCAGGTCGAGCCCTGTCCTTTTTAGTCTAGAATTAACCTATTAACAGGCTAATGATAAGATATATTTTTGTCCAAATTTTTGGTGATTAGGCTGTATTACACGCTATTTCTTGTTTATTTGCCATAATACACAATATCTGTCTCTCATAGTTAGTAGAATCATGCGTTACTTTGCGGAAATCAATTATAATGAAGGAAAGTAAGTTAATTTGCTAAGATCCGCATGCAAAATATAAAATGGTGTATGCTCTTCAACTAGGTGGTATACATCATCTTATATTTTGCAAGCGGATCTTAGCAAAGTAACTTATTTTCCTTCATCTGTCTCCCAATCAGTGACTCGAAGTTGGGACCCGGATTTCACTACTTTTACTCTTAAAGTGTTCCAGTACCCGTTGCTGTTTATAGAGTTATAAATATTTTAACAATTTATAGATCAAATGGACGTATCTTAGACAAAGTTAAGGAACTGCAGTCGATTTAAAAGTATATTGCGCCACCCAGCCGCCGACGGGACGCTATCATCGTTTCTCTCACAAAAAAGGTTC
The DNA here is from genome assembly GCA_019845155.1 of Luehdorfia chinensis. Taxonomy (NCBI): domain Eukaryota; kingdom Metazoa; phylum Arthropoda; class Insecta; order Lepidoptera; family Papilionidae; genus Luehdorfia; species Luehdorfia chinensis. The sequence goes on along the minus strand of JAHVAK010000206.1, from coordinate 3,510,088 downwards.
CATGTAATCGTTACGTGACTAAAATTTCTTCCAGACTTAACCAATATTATTTTTCAAGTGTCGTAACCTTTTTTTTCCTTTTTTTTTTGTTTAGTATCCTTTCTTTTTTCTTCCAAATAGAAAATACGTGAGCTTTCGTACTAATTTTTCTTAAGAAATGAAACAAATCTTAACCAAATTTGAACCATAACTTGGAAAACAGAGTACCTCATCACAGAGAACACGTTCACGGATCGTAAATCTTTTACATTCGCTGAGAAACGAAACGTCGCTCCAGCACAATTTTTACGATAACATTTGAGTGAATGCAGCGTAATACGTTTGAATTTACTAACATTTACTTTACAAGTTTTTAGTTTCTTCATGGTTCATAAACTTATATTTACTAGCTTTTTTACACAACTAACAACTTCATCTAAGTATGTGCACGTGGTAAATCAGCACTTAATTGCCCCTGAGCTGCCACGGCTCTTTAGTTCTTTAGCTCTTTCTTAGTAGATCTATAAAATTTTATGACAAAATTCCTAAAAGTGTGTCTTACTATCTAACTGGTCAAGAAGACATTATATATGCACGAAAAAGATTTGTGAAAAAAACTCTTACAACTACACTTATAAACCTGGCTTCAAAAATTATGAAAATAAATGATGTAATTTTTAAATTAAAAATTGCATTGGAAAATACCCCTTAGTTTCTTCGCAGTTCTTCTCTGAAATGGTCTTATTTTTCTAAACGGTGAAGATTATTACATTCATACTTCTACTCACCCGATAGGTATCCGGCAGAGTATTGTACAGAATAGCACCCACCTCTTTCTTAGCAAGGTGTCGTAAGAGGCAACTAAGTTATTGTACGGACAGCCTTTATTTATTTATTTATTAAAACTTCTATGCACTAAAATTGTACATATGGCGGACATAATGCCTGAAGGTATTCTCTTCGAGTCAACTATAAGGCTATGCAGAGATAAACACATGATAGGCGGAGCAGCAAACATTAAAAAAGAAAAAAAAAACAAACAACATTAGAAAATTTATTCGCGCAAAATAACACCGTAAGATGCAATGCTGTCGCAATACTGTTCATGGGAACTCATTGGGGAGTCAGAATTTCTTGTACTAAAATGGCGGCGAAGTGATTCGCCACCCACGTCTAATTTCCCGCGTGGGCGAAAATTGGTCTACGGGAGTGGCCTTTTTCCCGTATAAGGGATACGGGAAAAGGGCTTAACGTTATGTATGTATGTAAATTGAAAAAATCAATGTTGACTTTGACATTAAATTTCTCTGCCTTGTTAACCGAAAACTTACTTACGGATCTCCTACTCGCTTGTCTTTCCCGACGATGCTGTAGAAGCTGCCGGTCTAAGAGCATTTATTAAGTAACGCGATGAAAATGTTTCACCTGATGGTAACTGCCACGCCTGCCCTCAACAGTAGTATCAGAACTTCCAATTAGCTTGAGTAGCATAGCTCTATGCCCGTCACGCTATGACGTTATTTAATCTCATTTTCCCAGTAATTTCGCTAGCTACAGTGCCCTTCAAACTGAAACACAGTAGCGTTTGCACACCACTGTTTGATGAAGAGCAACTGGCACTTTGCCACATTTAGACGAATTCCTACGTACAACTCTAAATAATAATCTTAGTCTAGAACAAAAAAAAAATCAAAATAAAACTTACCTTAGTATTTCCTTCCTTGTGAAAAATGTACAGTCCTGCTCATAAACCATTAAGAATGAATCTATAAAATAGACAATATATGTAATATCTATACATGTTCGCAATATTCTTCTTGAAGCAATATTATTATTGCTTAACAACGAATGTTTCTTAACTACCGTATAAACCATTTCATCAACAGCGTAAGCCTCTAAGAATACCACAGCCAGACTAGATAATTCGCCGTAAACGCCTCACGTGGCTAGAGTATTGGCAACCGTTGTACTAGATTAGCAGATTGTTTATATGCTGCTTCACTTTACTGATATTAGCAAATTTTAGATAGCTATTCCTCCATCTTTTGAAGGCCACGAGACCTTTCCGAAATGTCCCTTTTCCATCGTTTAAGACAACCACGGTGTGAGGAAGGGTGGTTAGATCTTTTGCCGCCACCACTCGTCAAAAACACCATCTTTTTATAGAAGAAAGTGACAAGAAGAGACAATTGTTCACTTTACAGTAATTACCATGTCTGCTTGTAACATATGCCATGTCACCCAGAACATATCTGTGTGGTACCACACCGCGCTCATCACCCTGAGACTTCGTTTCCTAAGTGCCATATGGCCAGTAATTAACAGTGCTTTGACGGCAGAATAACTGGCACTACGGTGATACCCACCCAGACGGATTCCTGCATAAATATCCTACCAGCAGTAATCTTCATTTAATATGATAATTACGTCCGTACGTGTGCGTTCGCGATTGGGTAATAACGTTTAACATAAACATCTGATGACACAATCAGGAAATATAATCCAAGGTTCAAAAGTATTTTGCCAGCTTCACAAGTACTGGCTTCGACTGGTAGGCCAAGGATTTAGTAGGTAGAACGGGAGCCGTTGCAGCTCAGGAGCCGGGCGCTTGCAATTTTATCTCATAACACATACTTGGGGTAGGATTACTATGCAGGAATGCGTCTAGGTAGGTACCACCCCTGGGCTAGTTATTCTGCCGTGAAGCAGTAGTGAGCACACATTACAGTGTTTCGGTTTGAGGGGCACTGTAAGTTATTGTCACTGGGCATATGAGACTTAAAACCACATGTCTGAGGATAATAAGCGCAGTGTGGTGTCACACAGACATGTTTTGGGGTGACACAGCATTTGTTATGAGTAGATGTTGCATTTGCCATCGGGTGAACGTTAATAAAGTTGTTAATTGTAATCTTCAGTGCTGATTTACTGTATTCTCGGTGGTGAAGAAAACATCATGAGGAAATATACGTCTGAATATTAAAAAATATTTCTGCTATGAAAGTCCCACAATCCGCAGTGGGGGAGGAAGACGGACTGTTCCCAGCTTGAAAACCGTATCAGAAATGAGACGAGGCCTTTACTCGTCACTGGGACGTCTAAAACCATATTGCTTTTGTTCCGAAAGCTTAAACGTTCATTATAGAGTGAAGAACTTTAAACTTAAATTACCTCAGTTTCTAAATTAACCACCAAATAGAGTTACAAAAAAACTTTAGAGCTTGTGTGTTAAATCATAGAAAACATTTTCTTCTAGTTTACGGTACTATGCCTGAGAGCAGAGAAGCAAAAAGTGAGAAAATGACTAATGAGAGTAAAAACTAATTACTTCTCGCAAAATTATTTAGTTTACTTGTTCAGCCTAACTTAATATATCATATATACCCTTAACATAAGTGATACATTAGATAATAAATGCAAAATAGTACGGCTTTAAGTTTATTATATCACTAGCAGACCGGCAAGGCTCCGCCCGGGTAAAATTTTAGTTTTTCCAGTGAATAACTTAATAAAAAATTGAAAATGGTAAATAGGAAAATGTAATGGTATCGGCAGACTTTTATTCGATTCACTAATAATACCATTAATGCTCAGCTCCTATAAGAGTGCGGGCAATAAATCTCACTGGAGAGGGAGATCTTCCAGTAAAGACCTCATGCAAATTCGTTCGCTCTATATACTATTTATAGATTACTAGCTGATGCCCGTAAATTCGTCTGCGAGGAAATAACTTTTTCATTTTCCGGCATAAAAAGTATCTTGTGTCCGTCTCTAGAATGCAATCTATCTCTGTGCCAAATTTCGTCAAGTTAAGTTATGCGCTTGAGCCGTGAAAAGGTAACAAACAGACAGAGGGACAGAGAGAGTTACTCTCGCATTTATAATATTAGTATGGATAAAGTTAAAATGCAATAATAACCGTTTATCTGTAACGCAGAGTAGTTATAGGTTATAGTAAAATAAATCCATAATTCCAGTGCTAAAATAAAAAATTTAAATGATATCAATTTATATTTACTACTGTATTTATACCACCAGTATATATATAGTGGAGCAGTAACCCGTCTATGTACCACCGCAATGTTAGTTATTTAGCCGTGAAGCAGTAGCGTGCAAACATTTCTGTGTTTCCGGAAGGGCACTGAGAGCTAGTGTAATTACAGGGCATATGGAACTTACTAACTAATGTCTCAGGGTGTACGGTGCACTGTGGTGCCACACAGGGATGTTCTGAGTGTCACAGCCTTTGTGATGAGCAGACGTTGCACTTACCATCAGGTGAACGTTCTGCTCGTTCCGTCACTTCCCCATACAAAAAACTTCACACATGAAAACGCTTCTCATTTATTACCTGATAGTCCTCCAACTGTTGCTCTGTAAATGTTACAACTTTGTTCCCCATTCCCGGTGTCCGGTTTATCAAAGTGTTTTTTATAGTAAAATGGATTGAATACTCGTTAAATACTGTTTTATACGAAAGCAATGTAAAATGTACAATATTGTCAGTGTTGTATACAAAGGCAGCCTGTTGCGACGACAGCCACTAAACACTGACAGCTCAAAAAAGTATTCGTTTCGGATTAGGGTGTGACGAACACAGAGCAGTACTCAATACAGAGTATCAGTTTATAGATTGCGTTTCATTAGAGACTTTTAAACAGTATTTTGCTTTAAACCCTCAAGATATTTCTATACTAAAGGCAATAAAGTTAATTTGCAAAGATCCGCATGCAACATTTAAAATGGTGTGTAGTATCTAGTTTTTGAAGAGCACCGCCTCCCTTCCTCAACAGCGTGCCCAAGCAAACCATTACCGCCACCGAGAGCCGCCACCAGATACCTCCCACCACTACAACACTACCACTAGGCAATACACATCACTGAAGTCGAGAACACGACACGTGTTTCACCTCAAAACCAGGCATTATCAAGTGATATTGACTCTTCGACAGTCAGCCGCTACTATGACAAAATCCCCGTGGCAATCTATGAGGGAGGCGTGGACTAGTGATAGGCTGAAATGATGATGATGAATGTATCAAACTAACAGAGTTTACGGATTTTGTCACGTTTAGTTTTAACTATCGCCCCGACGTTTCGCACCCATTGTCATGGGAGGATTGAAGTGTTAGTCGTCCAGTGTCATAGTTAATGTGGCTCAGTGGTCAGAGTACCTGACTTCTGAGCCGCGGGTCCTGGGTTCGAATCTCAGCCGGAGCTACCATTTGTGCTAAAACATAAATTGTTGGTTTTCGGGTCTGGTTGTGTTGTGATTGTCCCCGTGTTTCTGACACTGCATCCTAGCCTACCTCCGATCTTTTAGCATCAGCGTTACATCGGGCGCGGGTAGGTTGGGACGAGTGAGTGCCTCTGTGTTTGCGCGTACACTTGTGGCACTATAATATCTCCTGTGCAGTTGATGGCTCTCGACAGTAGTCGGAAGTTGTCGCTTCCTAAATCGGCTAGGAGACCATCATCAGTTAATCCGTTGAGAAGTTTGCAGTCTGTCCATCTGCATTGACAATTAAACACGAATACTATTCATTAGATCAAATTTTAGTTTTATTTAATGAATTGTATTTGCGTAAATAAAATAAATCTTTACAGATAACTTTAATTTTTATTGATTACACTGACTGTTTAATTTACTTCCTTATTTTATTTTAATATAGTCAATAGAATCAGGCGTTACATTACGAAAATCCAATACAGTATAATAGGGAAACAATCTTATTTTTTTTTTCACTTTATTTGGGAAAACAAACAATTGTACAAAATGAACTATTACAAAGTTGTTATATACAAAATATAAATATGTGTATAACCAGCACCGTTTTCCACATCAATTGAGGTCCCTTTGCTACGACATTACATTGAATTATTTAAATTTGAGAGGACCTTCATTTCCATAACATTACAATACAGAGAATAATGCATTTTTTTTATTACATAAAGTGATGAAACGAGAAAAACGTTCACCTGATGGTAAGTGCAACGTCTGCCCATAACAAATGCTGTGCCACCCAGAAAATTTCTGTGTGACACTACACTGTGCCCATTGCACAGCCATTGCCTGTGATTACGCTAGCTCACAGTGCCCTTCAAACCGAAACACAGTAATGTTTGCACACTACTGCTTCACGGCAGAATAGCTGGCCCTGTGGTGGTACCTACCTAGGCGGACTCCTGCATAGGAATCCTACCACCAGTATACTATGATTTAAAAAAATGGTACTGAATAACGAATACTAACTAATGACAAAGTGGTAAAAACAACAAGTAAATAAAATGCAGTTAAGTAATTAGTCAATCTCCAACCCCATCCAAAAACTCTAAAGCAGTTTTCTTAAATGTTCTAGAGCTTAACCCGAATATATCTATTTCATAGATGATTTTATTATAAGTATCCATGATACGATGCAGACGCGCACGATCACCCGCCTTTGTTTTACTTGGGGTTGGGAAAGAAAATCGGTTGCCGATGGAACTCGCGTATTCGCTGTGAACGACTAGATATACGGACGTTAATTTGATTTATACTCGTAAGTTCATTACAATGAAAATGATTTTGACAAACATTATAAAGAAGCGTTCGATCCAAAAGTAGTCTACTAGACTCAAGAGAGGAAATGTCGAATTTCTCTAGTAATTCATCAGTAGCTTTAGATCTAAAACATTTGTACATTGTTGATTTTAATAATTTACGTTGCACACATTCTAGCTGATAAGTGTATTTAACAAACATTGGGTTCCACATGACGGAAGGAAGAAGAATATTCAATTTTAATTTGCCAACCAAGTAAACAAACCAAGTTTTTAAGCCCACCACTCGACAACGCACTGTTAGCGTTAATAATCCAACTGCCGTTATGAACGGGATCCAAAAACCCTCGCCATTTTGTTTTTCTTTTATTTTTCTATATTTATATATAATATATTGATGTATATATATATATATATTATTTCCCTCGGAGTAAATAAGCACCAAAAATTACGCTAGCGACCAGGATGCAACCTCCTTTCTTAGAACCTTAGTAAAATACTAAATTAATAACTGTATTTAACATTTTATGTTTAAATTTATGAGATAAATGTAGCAACAACTAGTCTTTAGACTATTTATTCGGCCAAAACATATTTTTTTAGCAAAAATTCATAGTTCTGCTCTGTTTTAGGCATTACTCTATAATTACTGTTAGGCGGGTGGGCTATTAGTCGCCGCGCCCCGACCTCGTCTTGTCTGTTCTTTTAACAATTAAATGGAAAAATACTGATTGCTTTTCAGTATTTTTCCATTTAATTGTAATTCCTGAAATCAGATTTGACACGGATATATAGCAATACAATTAATGTTACAACGAATTCAGACCACTTGTAAAACAACAGATAAAGCTGTGTGATATGTACTAAGGTACCACTGAGTAACACACATAAGTCGACGGTACGTGCACGTGATCATACTATTTCATATCATATATCATAATATTTTAGAATCTGTAACATTTTAATTCGCTAACGAGTACATTTTTTTTAATTAGAATGATTTGCTTTATTAATACATTGAACTAGCTGTCTGAAGACTCAATTTATATGGTTATTATGATTCAGTAACAGCTTAACCGATGTCGTATAGCAACATGGCATCAATATGGAGTGAATAAATATTTAACCACAAATCTCAACATCACTTAAACGTAAACTATATGTATAAATATATTTAAACTTTATTATAATACACAATGGCGGCGTAAAATAATTTATCACCCCATCTCGTCTTGTGAGTCGTTAAACCTCCGACAGATAGCGGTGAAAGATAGCTCGAATATGCCAGGTGAACGACTGAAGCGTTTAAGGTGCAAGATGTCTATTACTACGATCGCTGTTGTGCTTTTCTTAGGAATGATGGTCACTGACAGCCCGAAGGCTTTCACAGATTCACCGGATTGAAAGGTGGCAGAGCGATGGGGGCGCTTAGCGGAAAACTTTATTTATGGATGACTACCGCAAGGGCCCCCGAGAGGGACCTCGGCTTGGACCGTCATCCTGTTCGCGAGAGTTACTGACTCGAGGGTGTCCAAGGGGGCCGGCCTCGGTTCGGTCACTTACTTCAATCGGGAGGGACCATTATGCTTGTCGGGCGTGGCCATTATGGCAAATCGTCCCAAAATAAAAGAGGTCAATATCCTGCAGAGGACGAGGCTGATAATGCTTATATGTATATGAAACCATACCAACCATAAACCCTTACGAACAACAATTTACGTTAAAATATAAAAATCGTGCTCTACTAATAGCTCTATTAAACAATATACATTTATAATGATTTCCTTCTCATATTTATGAGAATATTACACATTTACTATAACTAATTTTACAGGTTTTATCGAGTTCAATTTTTAAACTATTTATAACCCGACGTTTCGAGCGCTTTACAGCACCAATGGTCACGGGACGACCGAGGTGATAGATGTCCTGATGTATGACATGGTTAATCCGTAGTACCTTCAGCTATATAATTATTATGTTTTGGTCCGATCTACGCAAAATAAACATGTGTCTTGAAGTCTTGCAGTGGTATACTTGGTTTTTGATTTAATTTTATTAATTATAGGATCCCCGACCGGTGGTAGGACCCAAACATCTTCTCTTTTGAAATTAGTATGTTTTTTAATTTCAATAGCCTCGCGAATTATCCTGGGTAGGAATTGATGTTATTTTGCAAGGGTTTGTGGTCTATAAAATCTGATATAATGGTTAGGATGATTTAGAACATGGTCACAAACTGCAGATTTCCTAGAGCGTCGATGCTTCACATCAGCTGTGTTCTTTTATGCGGGTTTTTATAGATATTTTTGTTTGTCCTTTGTAAGAGAGACCACAGTCACAATCTAGCTTGTATACTCCTACATCTTGTAGAGGGACCTTACACTTGACAGATGCTAAAAACTGATTTATCATCTTCGGCGACTTGAAAAATGTTCATATGAAAGCTCGCTTCAAGATATAGCCAATCTCGTCTGTGACTCCTCTGACATATGATAGAACAGCAGGTACACCCTCGGCTGTGGCTGGTTTCACTCGGTTCCTGTGACATAGGCGGAAGGTGGTGAGATTCACTGTTTAAGTATTTGTTATTATAGGTCTTGGTATAGGTGTTAGGTCGATTTCTATCAAGGTGTTATTAGGATTCCGGATTACTAAAGCACCTAGAAAAGCTAAAGAGTTCTTTGCCTCTTACTCCATTGTAAATTAAATTTTGAGTTAATAGAGTTAAGGTGGTCTAAAAATGCAGTTACTTTATGTGATGCTAAAATTGTGAAAGATTCATCTAATTACCGCTTGTATAATCTGGGATTTGGGACACCAACCTGCACTACAGCAGCGTAGCACACTCTGTCCGGCTCCAAAATCCTTTCAAAAACGATCCTGTTCCCCGCCGTAGTACACAAATTGGCTTTTTTACGTAAAAGAAAAGCCTTATTTAGCAGACCACTTTGCAACCGCAACATAATGGATCGATTTCTCTCATTTTCCATTCCATCAGTCGCCTTTTGTTACTCTCATGGGGAAAATGGATTAATGGACTATTTCGCGTTGCCTTTCACAGAATTATCTTAAAATTTAAAGTATAATCAATTTAGTTTCAAGCCTCAGTGTTTCTTTTTTTTATTCAATATTGTTCAAACATTCATCATCATCATCATCATTTTAGCCTGGCACTAGTCCACTACTGAACATAGGCCTTCGCCATAGATTGCCACAAAAGTTTGTACCTCCCCTTTTGGACGGATTTTGCCATAGTTGCCATTCTTAGCAGACGCTTTGGAACCGCAGTTTATTTATTCAAATGTTCCAGGAAGATGCTGCTGCCCACCTTCTGAATTTAGTTTTCCCTGTGTCGACTTTTACGACACCCACGGGATGAGATGGGGTGGTAGATTCTCTTAAGCCTTAACAGCCCACTGCAGATCATGAGAAAAATAGGTCTGAAAAACACAACCATATTATGTTGTTTTATAAAAAAATTGAGCACTCGAAATTTTAAGATTTGCCATTATCACCACTCTTGCCACTGTAACTGGTGGCAGGATTCCTAAGCAGGAATCTGTCTAGGTAGGTAACTACCCAGGGCCAGTTATTCTGCCTTGGAGCTGTAGTGTGCACCACCTTCTGTGTTTCGGTTTGAAGGGCACTGAGAGCTAACGTAATCACTGTCACAAGTCTCATAAGACTTAAGAACTGATGTGTCACACAGAAATATTCTGTGTGACGCTGCATTTGCTATGGGCAGACATTTACAATCAGGTAAACGTCTTGCTCGTTGCGTCACATTATCCAATAAAAAAATCTTGGCAGATGTGAAAGCCGTTGCCAATCGCAATACCAGTCACCTTGAACTTAGATGCCCATGCACTAACATTTAATATTTTTAGCTTTTAACATACATACATTCACGCTAGAGGCACGTTAGGCAGAAACAACATCCGAAGTTCACTTTTGGCCCCCTCGGGATATGAGACGTGGCGGGTCTGATAAAAGTAAATTTCTTGCTCTACAACGCGTTCCCACGAGCAACTAGGAAGGATTATTCAACTTTTAACAAATTAAAAACAATATATATTTTGATGGATTTTATCGCGTTTTATTTTACAATTTATAACCCGACTTTTCGAGCGCTTTACAGCACCCATCGTTACAGGAGATGTTTGACATTTGACTGAAGGTACCCCAGGTTAACTATGACATGACGTCGAAATACTGTAAAGCTCTCGAAACGTCGTGTCGGGTTAATAATAGTAAAATAAAACGCATTTACAACACAATACAGATTTTTTTGCGTTTTTTTAAATGTCTATTTGCGTAAATATAAGAAAACATTATTTTGACTTTAATAATAAGCTCTTTGATAGAAATCAGATAAGCCCTGTTTTGGGCATCATTTAGCTGACATTCTTCCAGGATTTTATTCATATCAAATTATATAAAAAAAAAATTGTTTGTGAAAGTTTTAAACTATATTGTTTTGGTACGTTGAATTAACACTTTTAAGGACATTTTATTTTCATTTATTATTTTCAATTAATCAGTATACTAGAAGAATTAATAAAAAAAACGGCCCCGCCGCGACAGCGTAACGCTGCCGTGACCAGGATTCGAACCTGGGTTACTACGGCCACAACGTAGGGTCCTAACCACTAGACGATCACGGCTATCGGGGCCGGTGAACGTAATTGTGAATATCGTGGCCGCATAAAACTCCGGGTATAAGAGAAAGTGTAGTCTGTCATTACACTGACACAAAATTGGTTTCATTTCAATTACAACTAGTGCAGGGTTCTGTATGACTTTTAAGTCACGGAAAAATTTGATATTTAAAAAATACTTAATTCTTTAGCTTTAGGGAAAATGTCAAGATGAAAATGAAATCAATAAACGCCAATACAGTATTGTTTTTTTTAACGTTTTAATTTATACGTTGAGTAATAATTAAAAAAAAAACAGCTGATGCCCACGACTTGGTCCGCGTGTATATATTATTTAAGTATCCCATGGGAACAATTTGATTTTCCGGGATAAAAAGTATCCTATGGCAGGCTCTAGTATGCAAGCTATCTCTGTACCAAATTTCGTTAAGATTGGTTCAGCGGTAGAACCGTGAAATGGTAACAAACGGACAGCGAGAGTTACTTTCGCATTTATAGTATTAGTATAGATGTACCTAATTCACTTAATGTACTTTAGTAAGACTAAAATTTTTTTTTTTAAGCTGCACTCATTTTTGTCAATAAAAAATTGTTTTGATGAATACGATCGCGTGGCCTAGTTGCTTCAGTAGGTATTCTACTCTGTTGGTCTTGGGTTCGAATCCCAGTCGGAGCCAATATTTGTGCAAAAACTCGAACTTGTTGGTTTTCGGGTTTACGGAGTTTTCGGGGATACCTTTTGGATATGAAATTTATGTTTGTAAGGCGGACTAGGATAAAACCTAGTGTGGGATATCGTTTCTTTTTTTTAACATACACAAATACATTGTTATCTTATCTCGGATCTGGAGACATACAGCCCTCCAACGTTTTATATAAAAATATCAAATAATACTCTCAATAGCTTACCTATTAATGTATTCGTATGTGTGACAATCTCGATAGATACTCGTATACACAATATTCACCGCCACAACACTACACTGTCAGTTGCTTGATTTATAATTACTTGTGGTCGCTCTGTGGTCGGAATTCGACTGTAACTTATGTTTGTACATTATTGAAGTTTAAGTAATTATTTTTTTGCAACATTTTAAAATTCTATGGTGACAATCTCTACTGTGAGTGACTGTTTGACCACAGAGTATTATGTGTTTGACATTGTCAGCATGATCATAAATAATTAATGTTTTATTTTATTAAACTTAACGTGTTTTATATATAATCCAAGGTTTATATATAACATGTGATAATATGTAATATTATCGCTTCTTCTCCATACAAATTTCAAGTATGCCAAATCTCACACTCCTCAGTGCGCGCAATATACTTAAAAAGGGGTACGAAGTATTCTGTTCACGTATTAATATACAGAAGAAAAAATAATCAAACTATTAGAGAAATGAATTGCCTATTCTCCAATTTCCATCACCCAGCCCCTTAAACCGTCATAGATGGTACGTGGAGACCTACTTCAACAGTCAATATGATGATGATGACGATGATGATGATGATGGTGAAGAGGAAGTTCCATTTATATATTTTAATAGTTATATTATATTTACCGTGTGGTGGCGGCTCGTTAAAAGAATACTACCACTCCATCTCATCCAATGAAACTCGTAAAAGGCGAGTAAGGAGTTAAACTGCACTGTGCACCCAACAGCGCTTGGTGGCGATGGGCTCACCACCTATCACACCAAGTGCATTACATTGTTTTGGTGAAACGTGGATTGTGGCAGTCATCGGTTTTTGCAGTGAGTGCCCAGTCTCTGACTACCCATTATGGGATACAGTCGTGATCTTATGTATGTGTAGTATGTAATAGTTATATTTTGGGTTGAGAGTTTATAAAGTTTCATCTGTGACATCTATGAGCATAGAATATTCTGACTCGTCAACAGCGATAGCCACCAATTTTTAGCCATCCTTTGTTCGACATTTAGGACTTTTATTACTTACTTACAGTGACATGAACTTTATGCTATGAGGGTCAGCAAATACGTTTTGACTTTTTTCGTTTTAGTAAGGGTGACAAACGAACACTGTCAACCTAAGGGTAAGAATTCACTGTGGACCATAGATACTCGCAGTAAATAGGACTTCGGTTCTCTTCACGCTCGATACGCAGCGCAGCATTATTCTGCTGATACTTTTTTTATTTTATAAAGCGACGATACGAGCAAAACGTTTACTAGATGGTACATCTGCTCATAACAAATGTTGTGTCAGAAAATTTATGTGTGGCACCACACTGCGCCCATGACAAATTAAACTAGCTCTCAGTGCTCTTCAGACCTATTTATGTGCAAGCGAAATGAGAACCCTTTTGTTTTTTAAAGTCGGTTAAAAAGAAGATATTTCTATTATTTACGAGTAGCAAACTACGACACTGACTCAAACAACACACCACATCCTGAATCACAACGCTAGTTGCGCTTTTTTAAGCTATTTTCTCCTCAGTTAAAGATGTATTTCTTTAAGTATAAAGTCACGAGACGTGAAAAACGTTAACCTGAACTTAAGTACAACGCCTGCCCATAACAAATGCTGTGTCTCCCAGAAAATTACTGTGTGAACCACCCTGCCCCCGTCATCCTGAGAGATCAGTGTTAACTCTTATAGGCCCAGTGATTACATTAGCTCTCAGTGCTCTTCAGACCGAAACATAGTAATATTTACACTACTGCTTCACAGCAAAATGACTGGCCTACTTACTTAGATAAATTCCTGCATCTTGCAGGAATCCTACCGCTAGCCTATCCCATATACACTTTATATGTGTGAATATTTAGTAATTTAATATGTTTGTATTTAACAGTATTTGCCTCAACAGTTAAGTCATTATTATGTATTATTATTAATTATATATTTGTATTAATATTTTATATCATCTAATTGTATATTTTCGATAAATATATATATATATATATGTATATATATATATATATATATATATATATATATATATATATATATATGTCGATTACTGAGTACGTTATAGTCACAAAGTTCAAGCTGAAAATTGGCGCTGCAGCCGTTGCTGCAATATGCTGAATTGGAGACCTCTTTCACATTAGTTATTTTTGTACCACTTGCGTTTTAAATGTTGATGTTTTATTTTATTTAATCTGTGTCTCAAATAAATGTTTATATCTTTCTTTTACTTTACTTAACGTGATTTGAAACAATTAATATCTTGTAATATATATTGAAGTCTGTCTAATTATAAGATTACATTAAAACTTCTTACTTATATTCGAAAAAAGAACGCAAAAACTTATCACCAACCAACATTACGTGCGCTTCCGGATCCGCGATATGAATAGGCGTCCCACAGGGCTTGATTCTTAGTTCATTTTCTTTCCTTTTGTATAAAAATAGCCTTCCTCACTCCGTAGGATATAACCATAACATTGTATTATAAACTTATGATAATTCATTAATTTTATCCAAACAACTGGTGGTAGGATTCCTATGCAGGAATCCGTCTAGGTAGGTACCACCCCAGGGCCAGTTATTCTGCCGTTAAGCAGTAGTGGGCAAGCATTACTGTGTTTCGGTTTGAAGGGCATTGTGAGCTAGCGTAAACTCAGGGTGACGGGCGCAGTGTGGTGTCACACAGAAATATTCTGGGTGACACAGCATTTGTTGTAAGCGGACGTTACACTTACCATCAGGTGAACGTTGTGCTCGTATCGTCACTTTATACAATAAAAAAAATATAACGGAGAAGCGAATTGATATTGAATTTTTTTTTAAGGGAACTTAATCATAACAATGGGCACATTAATAGCCTTAGCTGTAGTGTGTCTCTCAGAAAAATTATGAGGATCATGGATGATGAATTTGTTTTTATGGGTTTTTTTTGTGAAACCCTTGATTTTAGAACAAAAAATCCAGAAAGTACGCAATGTATTCCTGCTACCCTAACCATGTTTAAAAATATTTATTAAAAAGTAAATACTTTTACACTATTAATAAAGTAAATGTTATTCACAAAGAATGTCAATTAATGTTATTATCGCTATTAATAATGAATAGTAAAAAAATAAAATGCAAATTTTCTATTTTTAAATAATTACAAATTCTAGTTGGATATGTTAAAAATATATATAGTCCCGCCGCGACAGCGTTATGCTGCCGTGACCAGGATTCGAACCTGGGTTACTACGGCCACAACGTAGGGTCCTAACCACTAGACGATCACGGCTATCGAGACTGGTGAAACGGTAACTGAATACCGTTAATACTATCTCATAAAATGGCCAAAACTGTTACAAAATTTGTTACGGTTGGCGAAATAACGTGCACCTTAAAACTACTGAATCTTATCACAATGCCGTAAGGTTTTAAAAAAACACATTTTTTGCACGTTTCTGTACTGCACAGCCAACGCGATTGTTTCCACTTTCACTGTTACATTTATGTTTTTTTCTAAGAACGTTAAATATATATAAGATACTTAACTAAATGTAAAAACGACTGAAATAGTTAATTATACTTACTACTAAAATATTTGTTTCCATTTATTCTATTTCCTCGTCACTTTTTTATAGGAGAAAGTGACGAGACATTACTAATGCTCTCGTCGCGCAGAAAATTTCTGTGTAGCACCACACTGCGCCCGTCACCCTGTAAAATCAGTTCTTAAGTCTCATATGCCCAGTAAATAAACTAGCTTCCGGTGCCCTTCGGACTAAAACACTAATGTTTGCACACTATTGCCTCACGGCAGAATAACTAGCACTGCGGTGGTGCCTTCCTAGACGGATTCCTGCATATTAATCCAACCAAAAATACACTGCTGGGCATAGGCATAACCCAAGTTGGGAGTATTTGCGTAATCGCCACGTGTAGCAGGCGGATTGGCGATCGACAGCACCATAAACTTTGTACCTAAGAAGCCGCTGCCTGGCTTCAATCAAGACACTCTTTACGTTTAGCATAATTAAAATGGTAATTCCGCTATCAATAGCAAGCCACGGCATTTTTCTCCTTGCATCATTATCGTAATCATTTCCGCCTATCACTATTCCACTGCTGAACATAGGCCTCCCCTATAGATTGCTACAAAAGTTAGTAGCTCTCATTTTAGGGGATTTCGCCGCAGTTGCCACGCTTGGCAAGCGGGTTGGCAACCGCAGTTTATTTATTCCGATGTTCCAGGAAGATGCTGCTGCCTATCTCCTGGTTTTTATTTTCCCTCTGTCGACCTTAAGACAACCTCGGGATGAGATGGGGTGGTAGATTCTGTTAAGCCGCCACCACAATCGTCTTTTAAAACGCAACCACACAAAAGACGTTTCATTTTATTTTTAGTATAAACTTACAAGACGAGCAAGTTGTTTCCACCACGCCTGCACGAAATCCTGCCTGCCTGTAAAACGTCACCCAGAACTTCGAATTGTGAAGTACTTCCAGTCCTTCCGTTTTGAAGAAAAACTTAATTGGGCGCGATGACAGTAAAATTTCAAGGTAGAATTTGACTGCGGTGTTTTTCTGCAAGGTTTCTGCTACTCTTAATGACTATTTAACGATTAATTAATAATTGTTTATACTCGTATACTGAGCAATTAATGTTGACTCCGGTTGGGATTAAAACCCAGGAACCGAGAGCACAGAAGTCAGGTACTCTGTCCACGCGGTCGGCACGTCGCGTTGCGGTCGCGTGGACTGAGTTGCATGCACTCTTTTCCGATAGGTGTCAAGCCAAGAAGAATAGCCTCTGTCCTAACGAGGTGTCGTAAGAGGCGACTAAGATATTGTACGGACAGCCTTTATTCTTGCAGAACAACAGCATAATATGCAATGCTGTCACTATACTGCTCGTGGGAACGGAATGAGGAGCAACATTTTTTTGACTCATACCTAAATGGCGGCGACGTGGTTCGCCACCCATCACATCTCGTTTCCCGAGGGGCGTGGCCTATGCCTACCCCTAATATTGAAAAAAGGCGTGACTCTATGTATGTATCTAATAGACAGATCAGTGCAAGTAAATTGAGACATACACAGAATATGTACTAAAATCTATAAATTCCTTACGGTATTGGAACGTTTATATTACAATCATCCCAAAACAGAGGATAACCCGGTTCTCTTTTGTTTTCCCCGAGGGAGCTCAGTTCGCGGATATGTTTGGCCTTACGTACGTAAATTGCAAATACATTTTGTAACAACTTTACACTTGGGATGCATGTAAATACGAATAATTATAATCCCTGTATGTTTTAATTATAAACCTCGTATATTTTACTGTTCATCAAACAGTTTCCAATTACAGTTTTTGCACTTTTCTTTAAAGTTAAAAAAATATTTATTTATGACAAGCTAATATACTTTTGCTAAAATTAATCTAATACTGGATCACCTGCGGTTGCATCGAAATCTTCGCTGACTTTTTACAACAGCAAGTACTCGTACATTTATTCAGGTATTGGTATAGTTTTCGCGAGTGGTATATAATAAGATACTATAAGATCCGCCGTGTGGTAGCGGCCTAAGAGAATCTACCACCCCATGTCATCCCATGGGTGTCGTAAAAGTCGACAGAGGGAAATTAAAACCAGGAGATGGGCAGCAGCATCTTCCTGGAACATCTAAATAAATAAACTGCGGTTGCCAACCCGCCTGCCAAGCGTGGCAAATATGGCAAAATCCCTCCAATATGAGAGCTACAAACTTTAGTGGCTTTCTATGGGGGAGGCCTATGTTCAGCAGTGGACTTGGATAGGCTGAAACGACGACGACGACTTTAAGATATATACTAAACAGTAGGTATCATAAAATAAATTAAATTCCAAGCACAAAAAATATCTTGGTGGGTGAGACCAAGCTGGATAAAGGGGAAAGAGAAGTAAACCGGCGAACGATACGGTTGGATAGAGAAACACCGCCTTTCACATTTGAACACGAAGCGGGTCGTTAAGCCTAGTGTAGCGTAGTGTACTAGCGTAGTGCCTGTCACCTCAAATGTCCCGAGAGATTGACCGGGATTAACCCGTTCGCAGAAACGTCAATCGAAATAATTTCGGTCCACACTCCACCCCACATGTCGGTTACCTCGTGAGCCAGATCCAGATAATTTGTTTTATTATCCGTTTCTGTTTTCGCATTTATGATACAACTAGCTAAAGCCCGCGACTTCGTCCGCGTGAATATAGATTAGGTTCATTAAATATCCCGAGGGAGCTATTCGATTTTGCAGGTTAAAAGTATCCTTATGTCTGTCTCCAGGATGCAAGCTATCTTTGTACTAAGTTTCGTGAAGATCGGTTCAGTGGTTGAACTTTTTTTTTATTGTATAGAGTGACGAAACGAGCAAAACGTTCACCTGATGGTAAGTGCAACGTCCGCCCACAACAAATGCTGTGTCACCCAGAATATTTCTGTGTGACACCACACTGCGCCCGTCACCCTAACATTAGTTCTTAAGTCTCAAATGCCCAGTGATTACGCTAGCTCACAGTGCCCTTCAAACCGAAACACAGTAATGCTTGCACACTACTTCTTCACGGCAGAATAACTGGCCATTGGGTGATACCTTCCTAGACGGATTCCTGCATAGGAATCCTACCACCAGTAAAAACTGAACTGTGAAAAGGTAACAAACAGACAGAGGGACAGAGAGTTACTTTCGCATATATAACATTTGTATGGATATGTTATCCCTAATAAAATCATCCATCAGATCAACGATTTGCTTGTATTGACCTTTTCCTGTTTTTAAAGGAAAAATAGACGAGACGAGCAAAACGTTCACCTGTTGGTACGTGTAACGTCTGCCCTTAACAAACGCTCACGTCACCACGAACATTTCCACGTGTCACCGCAATGCGCTCGTCACTCTGAGACAACAGTTCGAAAGTCTCATATGCCCAGCGATTACACTAGCTTACGGTTTTCATTTAGACCGAAACACATCGATGTTGTCACACTACTATTAGGAGAAATACATAAAATATTATTATTTTAGTACTACCAGCAGGTACATTATAATGAGGTGATCGCTGCCAAGCTATTTCTACATACATACATAAGATCACGACTGTATCCCGTAAGGGGTAGTCAGAGACTGGGCACTCACTGCAAAAACAGATGACTGCCACAATCCACGTTTCACCAAACAATATAATGCACTTCGTGTGATAGGTGGTGAGCCCATCGCCACCATGCGCTGTTGGGTGCACGGTGCAGTTTAATTCCTTACTCGCCTTTTACGAGATCCTTTGGATGAGATGGAGTGGTAGTATTCTTTTAACGAGCCGCCACCACACGGCTCTAGACGGATTCCTGCGTAAGAATCTCTTTTCATTAGATAAAGTGGCGAAACGAACAAAAACGTCCAACTGATGACAAGTGCAACGTCTGCCTATAATAAATGTTGTGTCACTTCTGTGTGACACCACACTGCGCCCGTCAGCGTGAGACATAAGTACTTAAGTCTCTCATGCCCAGTGATTACACTAGCTGTCAGTTTCCTTCAGACCGAAACAAAGCAATGCTTGCAACGCGGAAATTTTCTGAGTGATAGGGGCATGTGCTACGTTGCACTCACCATCATGTGAACGATTTGCTGGATATTTATCATAAAAATGACCTATTCACCAAATATAAATGTATCAAAACGGATGTTACACTACTGATAGTACGATTTTATTTCCTAATATTTCGATTTCGATGTTCTTATAAGTTTATGTACTCAATAACAATTTATGACTCCACACCCGACGCCTGTTGATCGTGTAAATTTTTATGCCAACTTTGTATTATTTTACGGTCACTTCCGAAATTTATGGGGTGCTGTTTTACGACAGCCAAATAATTTAAGCCTATATATCAAACAAAAATATATATACCAGAATGGTCCATACACTTGGTGTCTTTCGTAATGTTTGTATTTTTGACATTTTAATATGTAACGGCCTTTAAATGTTCCACTGCTGAACTCGTCATCATAATCATCATTTTAGCCTATAACTATTCCACTGCTAAACATAGGCATCACTATTGCCACAATTGTTGATTGCCACAAAACATGTAATGAGAGTATTGTAGCTATGGCTTTTTGGGGAGATTTTACCACATAACAACACGAACAAGTTGCTAGTCTCATTTTGAGAAAGTTTTCAGAGCCGGGAAGAGTCCGCAACGCTATTTCAATGCAGGTTACGCGTTATAAGGATGTAGTATAATAATTATTGTAATTTGTTGTTTGCCAGGCATGCAAGTCGCTTCACGATGTTTTCCTTTATCGCTCTGCACGTGGTAAACTAGCACTTGAACTTTAGTGTTGCCACACCGTGGATCAAACCCAAGTCACTCACGTGCTATGAAATTTAAGGCAGTCTGACTGATCTATAAAGTAGGCATGTTGATTTATAATTGAGTAATCGAAAGATCGATTTAAATCGAACCGAAACACTCAATCGGTTCAGTTATTCGATTCACGAACCCCTCGAATCGGATCGATTCACATTATGAAAATAAAATTAAGCTAATTTTTTTGAATAATCACAAAGTACGTTCATTTTTAATACAAACAATACTAGTACATGTTTTAAGGTTTCTTTGAAGCCTCTATTTGGTAATTGTTGTAAATATATTGACGGCACACAAAACACAAAAGTGAATTTGGAGGTATTTACAGTAATTTAAAAAAAAATATTTATATATAAATTAATAGAGTGTAATGTATGTATAACATTTTATTCGATTCTATTAATAGTAATTTTAATGTAATCAACTTCAAAATTGATTGCAATTTATGTTTCGCTTTTCTTGAATTATTATATTATTAAATTTATAGCCTAAAATGTCAAGTAAAAGTGATACATACAATCCTTTTGTGAAAATTCTCAAAATTTTTATTTTCACGTTCATCTCTTATACGTTTAGGGTTTTTATTATAAAGGGACGAAACGAGCCAAACTTTCACCTGTTGATAAGTGCAACGTCTGCCCATAACAAATGCTGTGTCACCCAAAACATTTCTGTGTAACACAACACTGCGTCCGTCACTGTGAGACATCAGACCTTAAGTCTCATGCCCAGTTTATTATATATATATTAAACTAGCTCACAGTGCCCTTCAAACCGAAACACAGTAATGTTTGCACACTACTGCTTTACGGCAGAATGCCCCCTGTTGGTATCTACCTAGACGTATTATTTCTGCATAAGAATCCTACCATCGCGTCGAATCAATACGCTTTATATGAGAGCACAGTTTCGTTGCTGTTTGTTTAGTCCGGGAAGCTTCCGAGCTAACAGCGTACTACAGATACAAAAAAAAGTTGCTGCTTTAGTTTTTTGACTCCGTAGCTATGGTCCAATATAATTTCGACTCATATTTCTAGACCTTTATTTTTCAAACATTTTTCATCACCTTATCTCGTCTCTTGGGTGTATCATTATAAATCTGTTGAGTAGTAGATGGAAGTAACCGTCTGAATTACATCAGACATACAAAACCTCAAAATATAAAAATCAGCGTCTATCTAACAATCACCAAACAGAGACCAGAAAGCGATTATAGCAAATTTTCCAGACGGGGCAAGACTTATAATCAGGGATTATGATGATGAAACAGAAACTAAGATGTGCTCCTCACACAAGTATTTATTCTTTCTATTACAACCGTATTTGTATGAATATAATTTCCCGCAGTCTCTAAAAACAATCAAGGTTTATTTGACAAGATAAATAGATGCAAAAGAAATATTTTTATTACTGTCATATTCGCAATAAAAAAATACAGAAGACAAGTCAATGCGACAGGATAATTTTGACCTCGTATGTATGAGTATAAATGATTCCGGGGTGAACTCGACGTCGTTTAGTACCGACCTAAATACTTATTTTATAAGTATAAAGCAAATATCTTACCAGTATGACAAAGCTTTAGAGTTTTGTATGTTTGAACGCGCTAATCTAAATACTAATTCGATTTGAAAAATTAGTTTTGCTTTGGATAGCCCGTTAATTGAGAAAAGATTTTAATAAAAGCTCCCCACGTGAGAATCAATTATTAGTGAGAAGGGCCGAATTGCGAATGTTCAGGTCATTGAGGTACCATGCCATATGGCGGAATCATGTGGTCGATTCAGGTCACAGCTACACAAGAATATGAGTGACTATGAAAAACAATATCAATATTATGCGACCACGTAAGTTATGGCTGCCAACATATCTGATCTGAACTGCTATGCTAGAGACTTTAAACTGTTCGTATCAAAAACATACACATTGGCTTCTTGAATAGTATTTTGACTTGTACAATGTCGGAGGAAGCTAAAATGCTGGTCAAGCTGGCAGAAATAGAGCCGTGGTAGCTCAGGGGCTAGGCGCTCGCTTTATATTTCATAGTACGCGAGTGACCTGGGTTCGATTCCCGGTACCGGCACCACTAAAATTGTTAATTGCAATTTTAAGTGCTGATTTACCATGTGCTCGGCGGTGAAGGAAAACATCGTGAGGAAACCTGCATGTCTGAGGAATAAAAAATATTTCGAAGACATGTGAAGTCCGCCAACCCGCATTGGAACAGCGTGGCGGATTCTTCCTAGCTCCAAAACCCTCTCAGAAATGAGACCCGATGCTGGAGGCCTGTGCTCAGTAGTGGGACATTTATAGGCTGAAACTTTACTTTTACTTTACTGGCAGAAATGTATCTTAAAGCTATAATAAAGCTATTGAGTTCTATCTTATGCAAGCATCTTATTTGAAAAATCATGTTCGCATTACACAGCCGTGTGGTGCCGTGTGGTAGCGGCTTAAGAGAATCTACCACCCCATCTCATCCCGTAGGTGTCGTAAAAGTCCACAGAGGGAAAATGAAAACCAGGAGATGGGCAACAGCATCTTCCTGGAACATGTTAATAAATAAACTGCGGTGGCCAACCCGCCTGCCAAGCGTGGCAACTATGGCAAAATTCCTTCAAAGTGAGAGCTAACAAACTTTTGTGGCTGTCTAAGGGGAGGCCTTAGTTCAGCAATGGACTTGTGATAGGCTGAAACGATGATGAACGATGACGGCCGTGCACTGAACTAGGAATTGAACCCCGGAGCGCAAGTAGTTTATGTGAAAAAGTCGTGACTGTATGCATGTATATTATATATTTATCTAATAACTTAATAGCTGTGAAGAAAGTCGGACCTACCAATGGTTTTGCTGAAAAGCATTTCAACAACTATTTCGTACGAATTTGATTGTTTTTGGTGAGATCAAAAGCTAATCGTAGAAATAGCCCTCTACTAATCCTGGTAACAAAGCGGCGCCTAATCTAAAGTATAGACGTACCACTAATGCAAAAACAATTGTATTATCTTATATTTTATATTTAGGAAATGAGTTTGGTATGTATGTTTGTTGGAATTTTTATGATAACCTTAATTAGCCTGAACAGGACGGTGTGGTCGCACGACAAAGTCATTAAAACTAAAGTACTAACTAAATAATAAACTAAATTGAATTATATTTTTTGGCCTACAAACAGTTGTTTTTGGTACCCTTATTGTGTATGTGCATTTTATATCTCTAAACACATTCATGATACGGGAGAAATCCCGATATAGGGCAACGTTTTTAAATAAAAAATCTGATAAAGCTAATGCATCCGAGTCGCATCTTTATTTTACGTTTGTCGTTAAATGTTCTCAACAGCCCGTGAAAATTTACGATCAATTTGGCTCGTGGCCCGGTATACATTACGCAAATACCCCTAACCCTTTATACTACGCAAATACGCTTTCCATGACAAAGATTATTACCATTTATTAATTCTCGAAGGATAGTTGCACTTTCAGTAATCAAATTCCTGAAGAAGAATCCAAATGATTTGTAGCAAACAAATCAATAATCCATAATGTACGTTAAGAGTTTGTCTCGGGTGACACAATAGAAATGGACGGCCGTGGCACTCACCACCGGGGTTTTTTTTAATTGGAAAACAGTGACGAGACGGGGGAGTCATTCACCAGATGGTGAGTCATCGATCGTCATCTAACAATAAGATTCGTATTCCAACGCACTTCACCGGGTTCTATGGCAACTCCTTTACTGTTCAGGCCACACTCCTTTGGAACTCCTTGCCCGACAACATCAGAAACACTATAAATAAATAAATGTGCCTTCAAAAGGTTGATTCGTGAGCATTTAATGAATTCGGATATTACTACCTGAATCATTTATTATCATTAGCAGTTATTAGTATTAGCAGTTATTTGTGCGTGTGTGTATATATATATATTGTAAGTAAGTAATAATGTGTGCATGTATGTATGTATGTGTAAGCTTATGTTTTATTTATGTCTTTCATGCTGCACCTATCACAAGTTCTCACCACACCATGGGTTAGCTGGTAGAGAATGCCTATAGGCATTAAGTCCGCCCTTTGTTACCTTTTTATTTAAAGGTTTAGCAATCAAGATTAAATAAATAAATAAGTGGAGTAATCTAGTATTAGTACTTTTACTGGTGGTAGGATTCTTATGCAGGAATCCGTATAGGGAGGTACCACGCTAGAGCCAGTTATTCTGCCGTGAAGCAGTAGTGTGCAAACATAACAATGCCTTTCAAACCGAAACACATTAATGTTAGCACAATACTGTTTCTCGGCAGGCCATACCATGAAACGGTTTTCTGCATAGGAGTCCGACCACCAGTAAATGCCTCTCTGTAACTGTTGTAACAGGCTACACACAAAAAAGGACTACAAATCATGCTCATGCTTATGCGAATTTAAGTTGGATGGTTTTCTCATGGATCCCACCATCAGAACTTGACTATATATCACCCTATGGTACCTCTTTCTAATAAAAAGGAATCATCAAAATCGGTTCACACGGTAAAGAATTATCGCTGAACTTACATAAAAAAATGATTCCGACGAATTGAGAACTTGCTCCTTTTTTTGAAATCGGTTTAAAAACAAATGTTTTGATGTTTTGAATATAAAACACGAACAAAATATCGAAGAACCGGGTACTCGTATTCTAACTGAAAATAAGTAAAAACTAGAAAAATAAGAACCCATTTATCGTCTTCCCTACGTCACTGGAAAAATGGGCGTTCAAGATAAGAACAAACAATTGAATGCGACTTTTGCGTTCGTATTGGAAAAGGAATGGAAGTATGTTAATCTTATGGAGTCCGCCATCTGTCTACCTGTCGCAGAGTAACAATACAATATTAAATGTAAAAACGTACCTAATTTAACCAAAGGAAATTTGTGCACTAAACACCAAAAATACATGTGGGAAAAGATTAACAAGTTTATTTTAATAACGCTATATGGTTTCGTTTTACTTAACAACACTAATTTAATGATGATGTCTTTAAACGACCTTTATGTCTTTAAAAAAACATATGGTTTTATCCTGTATCGTGGATATATTTTAATTCACATGCACTAACACCGGTTAATTTACTGATGATAGGATTCCTATGCAGGAATCCGTATAGGTAGGTACCACGCCAGGGCCAGTTATTCTGCCGTGAAGCAGTAGTGTACAAACATTACTGTGTTTCGGTCTGAAGAGCACTGAGAGCTAGCGTAATCAGTGGGCATAAGAGACTTAATAACTTATGTCTCAGGGTGACCGACGCAGTGTGGTGTTACACAGAAATTTCCTGGGTAATATTGCATTTGTTATGGGCATACGTTGCACTTACCATCAGGTGAACGTTTTGCTCGTTTCATCACTTTATCCAATAAAAAAAAAAAAAAAAACCATCAGGTGAACGTTTTGCTCGTCTCGACACTACTCGTATCAAATAAAAAAAGTACCCTGATCCGGAATAGCTGCCTGTTATGCACATAAATATTTGTTCAGTATGAGAATTTAACCCGCGATCTCTTTGGCAATAGCCGATCGCATAGCTACGTATTTTCTTAGCAAATCTACGTACCTTAAATTAAGTGAAGACCGCCAGCCAACATTAGAGCAGCTTGGCGGACTATTCCCGGCACCACAAATCCCTCTTAGAAATGATAGGAGAAGAGTTGTACTCAGGAGTGGAATATTTATAGACTGTTTCTTTATTTTACTCCTTCACCGTGAGGGCGAGGAATGGTTTATGCCAGACTCTAAAATACCTCCGTATTCTTCTCGTCGTCAGCGGGAATGCTTTCGCAAACTATCGCAGCCCTAAAGTCGCTAGTAATTTCCCCCTTATTGAAGAAGAGAAGCTTGAGCTCCAGGCGACGGATCAACTCCGCGTCCATCGCCAGGGCTACATTTTGAGAAGAGCTTAAAAGACTCTTCACTATCTCTGTGCCCCTCGAGCCACAGTAAGGGAGAGAGAGCGGAAACTCTCTCACGCCGCGGCCCAACCAGACCCGCTCTCATTGTATCTCTTCCCCCAACAGATGATCTGAAGCAATTATAGCAAATTGATGCAGAATATAATAAATAATTAAGCTACGAGTATAAATTACATTATTTTTTTATAAAATATTTTTTGAAAAAGGAATCGTCTGTCATTTGAATTTAATAAAATAATAAAGGAAGGAAAGTTAATTTACTAAGATCCGCATACAATATTTAAAATTGAGTGGATTACCTTGTGAAGAGCACCACCCGCCCTACCTCAATAGGGTGCACAAGAAACTAATTCCGCCACCGGAAGGCGCCGGTGGCACTCGGTGGCTGACTGTCGTAGAATCAATATCACTTGATAATGCCCCGTATTGAGGTGAAACTCGTTTCGTGTTCTCGACTTCAGTGGTGTATTGCCTAGGGAGTATTTTAGTGGTGGAGGGTATCTGGTGGCGGTATTAGTTTGCTTCTGCACGCTTTAGCACGTTAATAGTAGGCACCTTAGTTGAAATAAATATGCCCGATTTAACACCACCAGAGATTATTAGGGCAAATGAAATGCGAAGAAATGGTCATACCTACAGATCTATTGCCGCCAGACTGCAGCAATCAAATTTCAACGATTAATCGCATTATTCGACGGTACCGGTTGACTGATTCTCTTGTAAGGCAGAAAAAAGGGCACTCCGAGGGGCGATGACCGTTTTTTACAACTTCGAGCTCGCAGGAACATGCGGGTAACGGCTGTGCAGGCCCGAATTGAGCTTGAAGTCGTGCGAGAAGTGCGCTGAGGGAAGGCGGGCGGTGCTCTTCAAGAACTAGGTAATAAAAATAATTTTAAATTTGCCGTAAAATAACGCCTGTTTTTATTAACTATATTTAATAAAATAGTTAAATATCATTTATTTTTATCACATATTTCCTTTTTATGCTAACCGTTCGCGGTAGAGAGATACGTTTTTACTACAACCTAGAGCCCCGCGCGCTCGTGTATTGCAAGAACCATTTTATTTCTTGGGCTCTGACGGCATATATTTACTAGTATCAGGTTAATATGTTGGTTATACATACATACGTAAGATCATAACTGTATCACACAAGGGGTAGTCAGAGACTGGGCACACACTGCAAAAGCAGATGACTGTCACAATCCACGTTTCACCAAAACAATATAATGCATTTGGTGTGATAGGTGGTGAGCCTATCGCCACCATGCGCTATTGGATGCACAGTGCAGTATTATTCCTTACTCTCCTTTTACGAGATCCATTGGATGAGATGGAATGGTAGTATTCTTTTAACGAGCCGCCACCGCACGGCACTTGATTATTGATGCAGAGAGATTGACATTTTGTAACTACCAGTAAAGATGGTAGCAATAGTTGGCCTTAGCGGTGCTTTGCAAAACCAAGGAAATACACGCCTCTGTATTTTACATGTGAATAATAACTAATTAATCTGGTTACTACTTTCTTATTGTAATTTTTGCTACTATTTCAATGGAACTTTTGACTCGATGAATATAGGTGACTTCAGTTGATAAACAACGTTGTTGCCAGATAAATAAATCAATAATCTGCCGTGGTATCTGAATACTTCAACTAACCGTCCGACGGCAGCCCGGACGGTCAAGCATAACATTTATTGATATTGTTTTAGATTATACGAGAACGTAACCTAAGTCAGTCAGTCAAGCTTTTATCAGTAATTTTTTATTATGTGTTAGGATAATGAGCTGTATTAGCAGACTTCACCCGCTACATCCCGCACTATAGACCGCATGCCAAGTCGTTTCAATAGTAATAAATTAATTTTCAACATAATTCCGCACGTTTTTAGTAAAGCGAGTATATAATTCTTATATAAACACTAACAACGATAAAAGTAGCCGCGATAACCTTTTTTATCGATTTAACGAAATGTTGAAAATTTGCTCCCTTATCTTCGCGTTATCCGTCATTGTGTCTCAAACAGAATCGTGTGAGTATTATTAAACAATGTTTTTTGTATAGCCGTTTACCCAATTTCAATCATTTTTTTTTATTGGATAAAGTGATGAAACGAGCAAAACGTTCACCTGATGGTAAGTGCAACGTCTGCCCATAATAAATGCAATGTCACCCAGGTAATTTCTGTGTGACACCACACTGTGCCCATCACACTGAGACATAAGGTCTTAAGTCTCATATGCCCAGTGATTACGCTAGCTCACAGTGCCCTTCAAACCGAAACACAGTAATGTTTGCACACTACTGCTTCACGGCAGAATAACTGGCCCTGGGGTAGTACCTACCTAGACGGATTCCTGCATAGGAATCCTACCACCTAGAACAACTTTAACTACCACGATGACGATGGTGATGTCCCTCCGCGGCGATAACGGTGAATCCGACCTCAGCAAAATTTTCCGATTACAACTCATATCATACCATCAAATTATTTTGTCTTTCTTAATTTTTCTTTTCTTAAATTGTATTTACGATTTTGTTTAATTTGCTTAATTTGCTCCAAAAACCCTCTCAGAAATGAGAGGAGGCCTGTGCTCAGCAGTGGGACATTTATAGGCTGAAACTTTACTTTTTTTTTTACTATGATTTATTAAGTCAAGTTTAGAATATTCAAGATATGAGTTAGCTGTTTAGAAAGACCATGGTCTTCTGATACAAGTATAATATTATACTTAATATAAATACGACGACTGCTTGGTCTAGTGGTCAGAGCACCAGACTTCTGCGCCGCGGGTCCTGGGTTCGTATCCCACTCGGAGCAAACACTTGTGCAAAAACACAGATGTTGGTTGTGTTATGATTGCCTCTGTGTCTGACACTGCATTCTAGCCTAACTCCGATCTCGTCTCATGAGTGTTGCTTCGGACGAGGGTACAGAATAGAATAGAATAGAATAAATTTTTATTCAATATAGATTATTTACATAATACTTATTGAAAGTCATTTTTTTTTCTATTTTTAAACTACACTGGTTCGCAAAATGCCTCTGTCCTGGGAAGAACCAGTAAGAAACCCAGCGGGCTTTTTTTTAAGTCATTTTTAAAATAATGTACAATAATAGCAGTATTATAAAGATGTAGAAATGGCTTGGCGGCGATCACCTCATTCCCAGGGGTTATCATCATCTATGTATTCTTTAATATTATAATAACCCTTTTTATGAAATCTTTGTTTAATATAAAATTTAAACTTTTTGATTGAAAGACTTTTAGCACTTGCTGGGATTTTGTTGTAAAAACGTATACATTGCCCCATAAAAGAGTTACTGACTCTGTAAAGTCGGGTAACTGGCATAATTAATTTGTGCTTGTTCCTAGTATTCACATTATGAACATCACTTTTTTTAGTGAACTGGTTTATGTTCTTGTGTACATACAAAACCTTTTCAAATATATATTGAGAGGCCAAGGTTAAGATATTAATTTCTTTAAATTTATCCCTAAGAGACACTTTAGAGCCAAGATTATAAATAGCTCTTACGGCCCTCTTTTGCAAAACAAAAATCACTTCTACATCAGTTGCATTTCCCCATAGCAAAATACTATAAGACATTATGCTATGAAAATAACTAAAATAAACCAATCTAGCAGTTTCAACGTTAGTCAAATTCCTAATTTTTTTACAGCATAAGCTGCAGAGCTAAGTCTACTTGCTAGTTTAGATATATGGGGGCTCCATTGAAGTTTTGCGTCAAGTGTTATTCCAAGAAAGACAGCAGTATCCACAAGGCTCAACTCTTCCCCATTCACAAGCACATTTACATCTAATTGTTTAACATTTGGTGTTGTGAATTTAATACATTTTGTTTTATTGCCGTTTAAAAGCAAATTATTAACGTTAAAGCAATGTACTAATTTTGAAATAGCATTATTCACCTCGTCGTATAATAAAAGTTGACGTTTTATCTTAAAAATCAAAGATGTATCATCAGCAAATAACACTATATCATGGTTGTCCCCTACTAGGTAAGGTAAGTCATTAATGTAAATAAGAAATAGAAATGGGCCGAGAATCGAACCCTGCGGGACACCCATAGATACTGCTGATCCGGAAGAACTCTTGCTATTGATAACTACTGTATGCGTTCTATTACTCAAATATGAAATTAGAAGTTGAAGTGCAGAATTTCTTATACCGTAGTGATGTAGTTTCCTGATAAGTGTTTTATGATTAACGCAATCGAAGGCCTTAGAAAGATCACAGAAAACACCCAAGGCATCTCGTGAACTCTCCCAGGCTTCGAATATATTCTTAATAAGTTAAACACCTGCATCGGTTATAGAACGACCCCTTGTAAAGCCAAATTGGTTTTTGTGAAACAATTTATGAAAATTAAAATGTTTTAACATTTGATTAAGTATTATTTTTTCAAAAATTTTACTTAACGTTGGTAGTACGGAAATAGGTCTAAAGTTAGCAGGGTCCGATGTACTACCAGATTTAATTAAAGGTATGATTTTACTATGTTTCATCAAATCAGGAAACACACCAAATGCAATACAGTAATTAAAAATTATGGCTAATTGAGGTGCAATTATATCTATAATAGACGCACTAACTTCCACGGACGTATGTTCGTGGAAGTTAGATCCGCGGTTCTCTTACAATCAATACTTTTAAAAATATTAAGAATGTCATTTCCATCTACCATATCGAATTTAAAATCTTTTGTACAAGAAGTTACATTTTGTTTGAGTAATGTCTCAGCGGCAGTAGGAGAAGAATTTAAGGGCTTGGTTATGGAAATTGAAATATCACTAAAAACTTTTCAAAGACTGTAGCAACATCTTGATCAGATGTCACAAGCTTGTTGTTAAAATTAATTTTGTAATCATGGTTTCGGTCCTTGACTTTCCCGGTTTTACTATTAATAACACTCCAAGTCATTTTGATTTTATCTGATGCTTTCTTTATTTTATTGCTCAAGTGCAATGAGCTTCAGAGCATACTTTTTTAAATAATTTTTAATAATTTTTAACATATTCTTTAAATGTGTTACTATGATTGTATGATCTTTCATTGTAAAATTCATACAATCTTTGCCTACTTCTGTGGATTCCTACTGTCGCCCATTCATTAAAAGTCTTGCGACTGTTCAAGGAGATAGTTTTAGAAGTAAAAATTTAATTAAATTCCTTGCTCAGCAGGTTAAACAATACTCCATATAAATAGTCAGTATTATTATTATTATAAGGAAGTAATAGTAGTTTTTTATTAACGTTACTTCTAAACTTCTCCAAACGATACTTATTTACAGGAACAAACACAATTTTTTTTATTATTTGTTTTTTTACATAATATGTAAGGTAACGATACTAACTGTCCGGAATGATCAGAACTTATTTTGTGAATTATGAATCGGTGCAAAGGCTTAACATCTGTAAAAACATTGTCTATACAAGTTGCACTAGATCCAGTAATACGTGTTGGTTCTAAATCATGTTAACTAAATTGAATGATTGCAACAAAGAAATAAATTTAATAGTGATGGAAGAAGCTTCTAGGAGGTTGATGTTAAAGTCTCCGCATATGACAACAGGTTTGTTCTGTTTATTAAGTTTAATTAAAACTTCTTGCATATTTTTTTCAAAATCATCATATAAAGCACTGTAAACGCTGGGATCTGTAAACGCTGACAACTACGAGGTGCTCAAGCTCAACACAGGCCATTTCTATAGTTCTCTCAACAGAGAGGCTCACGATATCTTTACGTTCTTTGAATCTTTGTATTAAAGAGCCACCACGTAAAGTTTTTTCTCTATGGAAAGAACTAACCACCTGGTGGTTACTAAAATTAAACATTACATTATAATCTTTTAGCCAATGTTCAGTTATACACATAATATGAATATGATTGCTATTTAAAAACAATTCAATTTCTAATTCTTTGCCTAAAATTCCCTGTATATTTTGATGCACCAGGTGTATACAATCTTTATTATTGAGACTTTCTAAAGTGGTACAATTATTTACATATGACTGCCTTAATTTATTAATGTCAAAATTATTGCTAGAGATTTCCTCTATTGTCTTCTTACTTAATTTAAATTATTTGGAACTGATTCCAAATTTAATGTCAAACAATGAGACTGCTCAATAAAAGCAGATGTATTTATAGCCAAATTCTTGGCTGTATTAAAAAATAAACATTAAGATAGCGCATTTGCTACCAGTCTTAATATATATTTGGATAGGTAATACCTACAACAGAATAACTCGCACTGTTACTAGTGGTACGGTTCCTACCGCCACGCCAGTTATTATAGAAGGCCAGTGATTCTGCCCTGAAGCAGTAGTGTGGTACAAATATTACTGTTTCGGTCTGAAAGTCAGGGCATATGAGACTTAAGAACTGATGTCACTGGTTAACGGGCGCAGTGTAGTGCCGCACAGAAATGTTCTGGGTGATACAGCATTTGTTATGGGCAGACGTTGCACACACCATCAGGTGAACAAACCCTACTATAATATATAAAAAAAACCTACTATCGGCAGAGTTCCTACCGCTACGCCAGTACACAGTATACAGTACATCTTAGCCCCTGAGAATAATAGCAGAAACAATGTAAGGGACGTTGTTAAAAAGAGATATTAAAAAAACATTAGTTTCTGTCTTATGAATTAAGAATTTGCTACTGGCCACTAAAAATTTCGCTACCTTCTATTTAAATTCGATTTTCAGAATAAAACGAAATGCATCATAATTTCAGCCTATCACTAGCCCGCTGCTGAACCTAGGCCTCCCCCAAAAGTGTTGTAGCGGCTTTAAAGAATCTACCACCCCATCTCATCCCGTGGGTGTCGTAAAAGTTAGCCCCTGAGAATAATACCAGAAACAATGTAAGGGACGTTGTTAAAAAGAGATATTAAAAAAAACATTAGTTTCTGTCTTATGAATTAAGAATTTGCTACTGGCCACTAAAAATTTCGATATCTTCTATTCAAATTCGATTTTCAGAATAAAACGAAATGCATCATAATTTCAGCCTATCACTAGCCCGCTGCTGAACCTAGGCCTCCCCCAAAGGTGTGGTAGCGGCTTTAAAGAATCTACCACCCCATCTCATCCCGTGGGTGTCGTAAAAGTTAGCCCCTGAGAATAATACCAGAAACAATGTAAGGGACGTTGTTAAAAAGAGATATTAAAAAAAACATTAGTTTCTGTCTTATGAATTAAGAATTTGCTACTGGCCACTAAAAATTTCGATATCTTCTATTCAAATTCGATTTTCAGAATATAACGAAATGCATCATAATTTCAGCATATCACTAGCCCGCTGCTGAACCTAGGCCTCCCCCAAAGGTGTGGTAGCGGCTTTAAAGAATCTACCACCCCATCTCATCCCGTGGGTGTCGTAAAAGTCGACAGAGGTAAAATAAAAACCAGAAGATGGGCAGCAGCATATTCCTGGAACATCTGAATAAATAAACTACGGTTGCCAACCCGCCTGCCAAGCGTGGCAAGTATGGCGAAATCCCTCCAACATGATGTTTAATTATTATGCATGTGAAAGTAATGCAGCAAGTGTACAGTGATTAAAAAATTTAAATCAAGACCAAAATTGCACTTTTCGTTTTGTCTTCATCAGTCCAGCAAATCTTCAGTAACAGTGAACTATGATTTTACTGTCGATCGAAATTTCGAAGTCTTGCTGCTTGATGATTTTATACCTGGTTATGTTACATGACGCTGGAAAATAATTTATGACTTTTTTCATATATAAAAAAATAAATAATTACTGCGACGATAATTATTACATAATAAATATATATTTTACTTTTTTTGTCATTACATCTTCAACCACACCGCAACTTTCCCTTATCACGCTGTTTCTCACTTTGACGATCAAAGTTATATATAATAAGATATAAATTTAGTACATTACTTTTGCTATTTTACAGTGGATTCTGAAAAATGTAAAATACTACCTGCAGTGAATCATTGCCTGATTGAATCAGCTTCAAAAGACAGATGGCCTCACACCGAACGGTATGTATGAACGTACATATACAGGCTGGAAGGGATAAGGGTTAACTGGTATGACAGATTAAAAAATATAATAAAATAGAACACAGAAATAAAATACAATAGGTGGGGTCTACTTCAGCTTGACAGACGTGCCCACAATCTACCTGGTCAAAGCTGTTTCTATGGCTCATAGACTATTATATGTAACCTATATGAAGTCGTGGTAGCTAAGGGGCTAGACGCTCGCTTTTAATTTCACAGTACGCGAATGACCAGGGTTCGATTCCCGGTGCCGGCACCACTCAAATTGTTAACTGCAATTTTAAGTGCTGATTCACCACGTGTTCGGCGGTGAAGGAAAACGTCGTAAGGAAATCTGCATGTCTGAGATATTTCTCGTACGTAAAAAAGCGTTTCGAAGACATGTGAAGTCCGCCAACCCGCATTGGAGCAGCGTGGCGGATTCTTCCCAGCCCCAAACCCCTCTCGGAAATGAGAGGAGGCCTGTGCTCAGCAGTAGGACGATTATAGGCTATCACCCTTACCCTATATGAAGTTTCAAAATGTTGCTACATTGACGTCACAGGGCTAAAGATTTACATACACAGTGAAAATACGAAACATAGCAGTGTTATGTTAAATGACGCGGGTATGTTGAGACATCCAATTCACCGCACGTGATATCATCCCCATCCTTTCAGCCTATCACTACTGTTGTATACACTGCTGAACATAGACCTTCCCCATAGATTGCATCAAAAATTTGTAGCTATCATTTTTGTGGAATTTTGCTGTAGGCGGGTTGGCAACTGCAGTTCATTTATTCAGATGTTCCAGGAAACGCTGCTACCCATCTCCTGATTTTCGTTTACCTCTGTCGACCATTACGACACCCATGAGATTCGATGGGATCGTTGATTCTCTTTTAGCCGATCTCTTTGAGCCGAGTTGATGTCTTTTAGCCGCCGCCACACGGCAGGTAATATATTGTAACGAATTAATTTCACGTTGTAACTAATTGCCACCCTAAAATGATGTCTTCCTAGCCGATTTTGAACCACGGCGACAACTTCCAAAGTCTCGTATTTCGTAAGAAGTCTCAACTGAAGTAATACAATGCCTCAAGTGTACGCGTAAACACAGAGGTAGTCGTCCTTAATTACCCGCACTCAATTGAATAAAATTGGAGGAAATTATACGCTGATCATAGACACCTACTCATGCAGAAGTAGGTTTACTAATATTTTTGAAGTGAAAACTTCTTTATAATCGTTTTGATTTGAAACATGATAAAACGGAAAAGCGTCACTAGAAAGAGACAAACATATACATCTATACATTTAAATGAAAACTAAATTTTACGGAAATTATGGCGTTTATATTTACTATTTATATCCCGACGTTTCGAGTGCCTTACAGCACGCATGGTCACGGGAGGACTAAGGTGACAGATGTCCTGATGTCATAGTTAACCCGGAGTACCTTCAGCTTTGAATTATTATTTTTGGTCCGATCTACGAAGAAAGAGCTAAATTTATCTTGAAGTTGTGACTGTGACTTTAAGATACAGTTAGTTCTTTCGTAAAAATCCGTAAAATTTAGTTACATTTAAATGTGTAGTGATCGCGTCAATATAAGAAATCAGTCTACATCTATATTTAGCATTTTTAAACTTGATACCAATATTATAATAAATAAACCCTACAATTATCGTACACCTGATACTCTGCATTCCCCTCGTTAGGTTAAGTTTTCTGAAAGTTTCACTTCTACCGCTTGTGAACTGCACACATGTTTGTTTTTGCAGATATGCCTTCGATTGGGGTGCACAAAAATGTTTCCTGATAAGGTGGTCCAACCACTGTGCCGCTCCTCCGGACGATACCAATAACTTCCGCAGCGAAGGCGCGTGCCGAGACGGCTGCAGCGGATGGGCCTAGATAACACCGAAAACAAAAAACGATTCTTTTGCTTTCAATAAAGTCAAAGTCAAAGCCAAAATGTCTTTATTCAGTTTAGGCTTGTATAAAACTCTTATGGATGTCAAAATCTACACCGGTTCAAAAAATAAGACCTCAGACAAGAACCTTTAAGAAACTCTGAGGTCTTTCTTTTTTTCAATGCCATATTACTCGTACATAATGTGGGTTTACAAGTGCAGAGTAAGAGTTATTTGCACACATCTTTGTCCTCCATGTGATGATCTATTTTATAATACGCTTCCTCTAATAATATCTTCTTGACAATTTTGTTGAATTTTAAGTCAGTTTTTTGAGTCACACTTTTAGGAATTTCGTTATAACACTTTATGGATCTACTAAACTTTGGCCAACCTAAACACAGGAACCTCTCGCGTGTCGCCTCGTCCCATTCTATTAAAATAACATCATACTTCGAAACTCAATCATAAAGTATTTTTTTGTAAAATCAGAAATAATAGTCTTTATCGATTATATTGCGTTTGATAACCACACTTTCATCACGGTTTTTTTATGCAAGAAACGAGACGAGCAAATGGTTCACCTGATGGTAAATGCAACTCTCTCCCTCTCTTCTCATAACAAATACTGTGTCACCCAGAACATTTTTGAGTGGTACCACGCTGCGCCCGTCACCCTGTGGCATCAGTTCTGAAGTCTCGCACGCCCAGTTATTACACAAGCTATCAGTGCCTTTCAGTCCGAAACACAGTAATGATTAAACACTACTGCTTGGCGCCAGATTAACAGGCACTGCTGTAGTACCTACTTAAATGGATTACAGCCTAGGACAACAAACATGCAAAAAGAATGAGAAAAAGCCCGAGGTTACTACTCCATAATTATCAGCCTGCGGCAGTTCATTTCTAGGCCTCTCCCAGTAAGCGCTACTTAGCCCCATTTTCGGCATCATGCATCCAATTGTTGCCAACAATTGGATGCATGATGCCGAAAACAATGCTGTTTTGCGCCATACACAGGATGTATCATGTAGCGTCGTAAGTTTTCCCTCTTTAATCATAATTTACAATATAATAACAATACACTACAATATAATAACAAATTCGATTTTTAAAATCAAACATATAGAATTTTGACAACATTTAAAACAAAATTGTTAATTCAAAAATTAACAGAAAACTTTATTAGCAGCGTTACAAAATAGAGAGTATCTCTCTTTTTGTGCCTACGTATCATATCTTTATTTTTATAGTCTTTGACATTTCTGTTTGTAGTGGTTTGTTACCAGATGGTACGAAAGGAAATGTTTCGTATAATAACTCAAATCGTCACTCATCGGGGTACGTTAATCAATCCCTTCTTTGGGATTGATTACCAATCATCTAGTCGACTATATACCAGATTCCATAAACATTTTAACCACAACTTACTGTGGATTACAGATAAATGGAATACTGAAATGAGCCTCTAATTAATATCTGTTCTAGAAAGTTTCTTTTATTGGAAAGTGTGACGGAACGAGCAAAACATCGATGGTAAGTGCAACGTCTGCCCATAAGAAATGCTATGTCAGCCAGAACATTTCTGTGTGACACCACACTGCACTAGTCACCCTGAGACAACAGTTCTTAAGTCTCATATGCCCAGTGATTACACTAGCTCTCAGTGCCCTTCAGACCGAAACACAGTAACTTAGACGGACACTGCTACTTAGACGGATTCCTACATAGGAATTCTACCAACAGTAATGTACCGTTATTTATGTACTTTAATATATATATATCTGTTAGTAGGCTTGTTAGCATAGACTTTTATATAACTATTCGAGATATAATAATAAAATAGATACTAAGTTATCCTGAGTAACTGCCCATAATGTTTTTAAGTCAGTAGATTTCGCTATTTAATATAATGTGCAACAAGAAATATTATTATAAGCATATAAATTCAAACAGCAAACGGAAACTCCTATTTTATTACTATTATTAACTAACATATCAACAATCAATAAGTACGTTGGAGTTACAGCTACGTTAGAAAGATATTGGACGGCATTTTTCATCATGAAAATGGAGATAGCGGCGTCTAGACCGCTGTCAGATGAATGAATTGATGGAACAGATGTCGCTGTTTGATATTTATAAATTCCCGTAGGTATGTAATCCGCTATACTAAAATTAATGATAAATGCATGAATACAAAAATAAAATACTAAAATTAATGAAAAATTATAAAATTAATGTAATTTTTAGAAATAAAATTTTTGATTGTGATATTTTTTAATATTACCGTTAATTACTGCAGCTCCCCTGATCAGAAAAGAAATAAGCGAAAGATAATATAATCCATACTTCCATACTAATATATAAATGCGAAAGTAACTGTCTCTGTCCCTCTGTCTGTTTGTTACCTTTTCACGGTTCAACAGCTGAACCGATCTTGACGAAATTTGGCACAGGGATAGCTTGCATACTGAGAACGGACATAGGATTTTTTTATCCCGGAAAATGAAATAGTTCCCACGGGATATTTAAAATACCTTTTTCCACGCGTACGAAGTCGCGGGTGTCAACTAGTTGTCTATATAACATTGTTGTCGCTTCAAAGAAAAAGTTTAAAAAACTGTAACCCGACTATGGATATATAAAATAAACTAAAAAGAAAGAAACAAGACATGTGCTGATTGTCAGCATTGTCTTAATATTGAGTAAAAAAGTCTTTTGATATCTTAGATTAATGTATCAGAATGCTTCAAAAGAACTAAATAAAACGAAATATCTAACATATCAAAGGACTTGTCCTAGTAAGATTATGATTGTACTCTGAACCTAACTTCTTGTTTCTTACTTTTTAGTTTATTTCATTTTTCCGTAGTCGGGTTACAGTTGAAAATTTTTTTTTTTAGTAATATATAGAAAACACTTACATCTAAACTAGCAAGTAGACTTAGCTCTTCAGCATATGCTGTAAAAAATTTGAAAATGGACTAATGTTAAAAGTGCTACATTCGTTTATTTAAGTTATGTTCATAGCATAATAGCAAAATACGACTGACGTAGAAATAGTTTTTGTTTTGCAAAAGATGGTCATTCAAACTATTTACAATCTTGGATCTAAAACGTTTCTTCTCTAGGTCGTCTTATCTCCATAAATTTAAAGAAATTAGTATCTTAACCTCGGCCTCTCAGTGTGTATATGAAAACGTTATGTATGTACAAAGGAATATTAATCACTTTAATAAAAATGTGATGTTCATAATGTAAATACCAGGAACAAGCACAAATTAATAATGCCAGTTTCTCGACTTCTCAGTTAGTAACTCTTTCGTGGGGCACTCTAAACGTTTTTACAACAGAATCCCAGAAAATGCACAGTCTTGATGACTTTTTAAGAAGGCTTATTATAATAATAAAGAAGACAAAATGAGCGCTACAAACTCTTGTGGTAATTTTATTTATTTTTATTTTATTTTAATATGTTCGGAAAACTTACTGCTAATTTACACAAAATAATGTAATGAGGATAAAACAGTACAAGGCAATTTACAAGTTTTCACTTATAGAGTATTAAAGAATATCACAAAAAAGTCTTAGACACAATAAATAATAACAAATCATCTGTACATTAAGTAATAAAAGCTAAGCATCATAAAATAAAAAGAAATTATTAGACAGAGACCGTCTAAGTTGAACAACGGTGGTACAAAATAAATCAATGTCTATATTGCTTGATACAACATTAAACGACCTGCACGACCGAATTACAAAAGAATTTTGCCGATACATACTTCTAGAAGAAGGTACAGATAGCAGCGATGGTTTACGTAAACTAGATCAATGCTTGTGTAGTCCAATTTTACTTAATAGTTCTGGGCAATCAACATTTCCTTTCACTATTTTCAAAAGGAAAGAGAGATCTGCAATATTTCTGCGCGCGTATAAAGGGAGAATATGAATTTTTTTACATCTAACAATGTAGTCGGACAAATATATTTTTGTTTTAAATTGTAGGAAACGCAAAAATCTTTTTTGAATGCTCTCAATCCGGACAATATATACTTTGTATTGAGGATTCCAAATGCATCTGAAGCATATTCCAAGTGGCTGCGGACAAAAGCTCAATATAGGATTTTGATAGCCTTTATGTTGTTGAATTCGCTTGAATGTCTCAGTATAAAACACAGCGCTTTGTTAGCCTTTCTAACAATTTCCTCAATATGGGTATCGAATAGCAGTTTAGAGTGAAAAGTAACGCCTAGATCTCTTATAGCATCAGTTCTACTTAAGGAAGTATGGTGTAGCTTATAATCGTAAATTATGGTTATTAGGCTTACGAGTGAATGAACAAATAAAACATTTAGAGACATTCAGTTCAAGTTTGTTGCTAGCACAATAAGATTCCAGATTATAGAGATCCTGTTGCAGGCTAAAACAGCTTATTAAATCAGTAATAGGACACAAGATCTTCATATGGTCACTATAAAGATAAATTTTAGACTTACTCTTACTCGACGTATTCTTAATGTACGACGTAAACCATCTGAATAAGTCACCCCTTATACCCACTTTAAAAAGTGTACGTAAAAGGATCACATGATCAATTATGTCAAATGCTTTGCAGTAGTCTGTGTAGAAAACGTCAACCTGTAATGGCTTAGACATAGAGCTTGTTAGATAGTCTGAGCAAATTATAAGATTGGAAATAGTGGATCGGTTTTTTAAAAAGCCGTGTTAGTGTTCACTAAATGTGTGCCGTAGGGACGCATACACCGGATTGTAAACATTTTTCTCAAGTACCTTAGCGAATAAGCAAAGTTTGGAAATGGGGCAATAATTTTGTACATCGTCTTTGGGTCCTTTTTTATGGATTGGAGTGATAAATGTACTTTTCCAAATATTCGGCTTAAGAGAACGGCGATAGAGTATGCTTAGAGGCAGAACTAGGGAATCGGCACAACGTACTACGAGTATAAACATAGCCGGGATACCATCTGGTCCTGCAGACTTCTTGAGGTCAATAGTCTTCAGAAGTTTCAATACCTCGGCTTTTTGAACCTCCACGAAACTGATGTCAATAAAGGTTTGATAATTTTGCATGGCACTAACGTCATGACTATCATCATACAAAGTCGATTCATGCGTAAAGCCACGGGAGCACCGTGGTTCGGGCGTAATGCTAACCTTCATATCGATTTAGGGCTTCCTACCATAGCCCAATATCTAAAGTTGGCCTCTCGCCGATACTTCGACTCTGCCGCCACGCACCCCAACCCACTGGTTGTCAGTGCCGCCACTTACAACCCCCTCGCGATACACCAAAACCGACCCGCGGAAAAAGGAGACCGAGGCACGTCCTCGAGGACCCTGACGACGCGACCACTATTGCCCAAGCGCTCGTACTCAACACTACACAAACACACATTATCACCATCATACCGCCCCCGCCGTCGGCGTGGGCGTATCAGACAAAGTTATTCGCGATACCGCCGCATCTCAGGCCGGTTAAGGTAAGGTTTCGGCTAAGCGCCCATAAGCACTATGCCACCTTTAAATCCGGCGAAGCTGTAAAAGCCTTCGGGCTAACAGTGACCATCAATCCTAAAAAAAAAAAAAAAAAAAAAAAAAAAAAAAACTCTCTCATCTGAGTTCAAAAGGACGTTAGAATTGAAAAATTAATTAAACATATCGCAAATAACTTCACCTTCGCCTGACGAATGCAGTCCAAATTTCATAATAGAAGGATATGAATTTCAAGAATTTTTGTTTTTGTCAAAGTTCCAGAAAGCTTTCGGTGATTTGCTAATATTAATTTCTATAGCTCGAATGTAGTTCTCATACATAGTTTTTTCAAGTACTTTCGCACGTTCCCGCCATAACATGAAAGAATCAAGATCAGAAGTATTTTTATATTTTTTATACTTAGAATGGTATTTAAATTTTTCTTTTAACATTTTAATCAGCGGTGCTTTATACCAAGGAGGATACTTCGAAGTTGACTCCACAATTTTAAAAGGAACATACGTATTACGCAAGATCTCCAATTTTTCATAGAACAGGGACACGGCCTCCTCTATAGTCCCCATTCTAAGACAAGTGGACCAGTCTGTTTCGTCGAGATGTAGAGATATTAAGGCGTAGTCAGCTAAATGATACTGGAATTTAGTTCTAGGATGCGCTGGAAGCGTACGGTTGTGGATAAAATCAGTGGTTATGTTTAATGCTATATGATGGGGGTCTATCGGTACAAGGGGATCGATACATTTCAGTGCGTTTACGTTGTTATTGCAGAAAATTAAATCAATAATTCTGTTATTACAGTTAAAGTGGCTGTTATATTGAAACAAGGAACACATATTGACGATATCTAAGAAGTCCGGTTGAATGGGACCCTGGATATTCGTAGGATATAAGGATTGACCATCATCAGCTGGTAGCCACAATATATTCGGCAAATTAAAGTCCCCTAAAATCATAAAACCGTCTGATAAGTCATTTAAAACAATTTCATTAAATTGTATGGAAATGTTGTAACTGTTCCATTAAAGAATTACCCAGATTTTGATGACATAGCAACACAAATATGTAGTTTGCTACACATATTTGGCGATGTGCGTTTGAGGGATAGAGTTACCCAGAGATCCTCAGCCGATGAACACCAGTCGCTACGACCAACAGCCACAAACCCTCGTCGAACAGCTATAAGGACACCTCCCCCTAAGCTCTG
The DNA here is from genome assembly GCA_019845155.1 of Luehdorfia chinensis. NCBI lineage: Eukaryota > Metazoa > Arthropoda > Insecta > Lepidoptera > Papilionidae > Luehdorfia > Luehdorfia chinensis. The sequence goes on along the minus strand of JAHVAK010000206.1, from coordinate 3,466,941 downwards.
ATTTGTTTCAGAATAATTCCTATCCCGCCTCCATACTAATAACGATCGTCAAATAGTTCACTATCACTGAAGTCATTATTAAGCCACGTTTCCGTCAAGCACATTAAATTATAATTGTTCATAACAACACTCTTATATATAATTGCTACTTTTGTCCGCAGGCCACCGACATTTTGGTAATATACATTAAACATTATAAGAAAAAAGATTTTAACAGTAGAATGGGCATTAGATTAATACGGCAAATAACATAAACACACCTAGAATACAGAGTGATAAATAAGAAAATATTGGCCCATACTTACAAAATTTCGCCTAAGATCCCGACTGGCTGTACAAAGGGGGGTTCTGGTGCCCACATTTATGTATGGTAGTGAATGCTGGGTCTGGCAGAAGAAGCATGAAAGTAAGATTAACGCTGTGGAAATGAGAACTCTGATTGACAAATTAAGAAACAGCGTGATAAGGGAACGTTGCGGTGTGGTTGAAGATGTAGTGAAAAAGATAGAGAAAGGCATGCTAAGATGGTTTGGACACGTAGAGAGGATGAATGAAAGGAGATTGCCGAAACAGATTTATGAGGAAGCCGGTAAGGGTCGATCTAGGCGTACGTATCACAATCAGATCGGTGAACTTTTGAGGAAAGGTCACGTTAAAAGTACCCGCAACCGACGAGCGTGTGTGAAAACGCTAATGAAAGTAGAAGAAGCTAAAGATGTCTGTCAGGATCGTAGGGAATGGAAAGATGTGGTCTCTGTCTACCCCTATGGGAAAGAGGCGTGACTGTATGTATGTAAGATCCATAACACTAGTACATAAAAGCATAAACACTATAAGCAAAACAGTAAAGAAATTTAATTAGTGCAATAGTAAAAAATATTCTAGCAATTATATAAGCAATCCAATCGGTAAAGTATGGTGTTATATGTACTGAAAGCGTAACACTTATTATACAATGCGCACAATAATAGTATACTTCAGCGAAACTTGTATCAAATCTAAGACAATGAAGTAAATAAAATTTAAGAATGATTTCATTTTTTGTTATGCCGTAGGAACTATAGATTGACATAAATACTATTAACTTAAGACATATGCAAAACACATAAAAATAATCAATATAAGTGTAGCTATAAGAGTAAGTCATAAAATAAAAACATAAAAACCAACATCGCACAATTAAAGCAAATTTTGCACATACTAAAACGTTAGCAATTAACCATTTAAGCAAGAGTAGTATAAAAACTAAATACTTAAGTCTTAATATTCCAAACAACTCTAGCGTAACAACATAAGGTGCAAAATAAAAATAAAAATAAAAGATACCGGTAGCCGGACTGTACCCTGTCATTAGACGAACATGCGAGATGCAAGTACACGATTAACCAATACACATTACCAGCGCTTCTCAAATTTTGCGGTTTAGTAATAAATAAACAAAGCGATAAATTTAAAATTTTTAAATTATTTTCCTTAAATCTAATTCCGTTTTTATGGCAAGAACAGGAGATGTATTTTTTCGTACAAGTATTTTGCAATTCTTGACCCAAATGTACGAAAAATTCCGCTCCTTGGCCAATTTCTTCGCTTTATTTAATAAGTCCACTGGACTTAGAGATTTGCATTTCCTTGATGCTGCAACGAAATTATCTCTAATGCATCTATTGTGCAAGGATGCAATGATATTTTTGTTGTTTTTATCATTGCGCGAGGGGACCTAGCAATATAATTAATGTTGTCATTGCTCAAATTGAAATCAATTTTAGCTGCTATTTTTGATAAAATGGTGAACAGATTTTCCGTATTAGTTACCGGAACTCCTTTAATTTCAACATTATTCAATCTCGACCGCTGTTCCACCTCTCCAGTAGCGGTAATATATGGGGGAGGCCTGTGCTCAGCAGTGGATTAGTGATAGGCTGAAATTATGATGATGATGAAGTATACCAGCAGATCATGCGCCACCTACCCGGTTTAATAAGCATTTTAAAATAACTTCCACCACTGTATTTCTAAAGCCGTTCAATTCAAGACTACTTTCACTAGATGGCACTTCATAACTTAAATAATATAGCGCTTTTTTAAATGTCGCAAAAGCCGATAGGTAGCAACGTAATATGTAAACATTAGATAATCTATTCCAAAAATGATTCATAGATTAATAATTACTGTATTTTACGATTCTGTATTTTAGATTAATAATTACTGTAATTTATGTATTTTACGTATTCATCTTAATTCTACTACAATACTAAAGATGGCGCTGTAACGAATAAGTTATTTCAGAACATGTAAGTTTTATATGAACGCAGATAAAGTTCCAATTAATATTTCAAACATTCACGTAATGTAAATACAAAAGAGATATATGAATATCCCATGAAGTGAGAGTATAACGTAAAGACATGCTTGTGGCCGTGTATCTGTATGACCTTGTAGTAGCGTATTAAGTAAATTTACTGCAATACGAATTATGCAATGTCATGTCTTAGGTAACGACCAGTAACGACACTACTATCATCTAAAATTTTCACGTGCTTTTTTTATTATAGTTCAAAACCAATATTCACTGAATTTAATCGAAATTGATAAAATACTATTTACCTACCAAAATAACTTTTTTAAATGTTTGTGAATTGTAATTGTTTCGAGTTTCGACTATATTTTAAATTATCTTTGACAATTTTCAAAGACTTCGATAATATCACACAAATAGAAATAATCTAAAATGTGCACCCTGGACAAATAACAGTTAAATAAAAATCATTTGAAACTGATTTCGAATACTGGTGATAACACAACTTCCAAACTTATTTTACGTGAATTTGCTCGGCGGCGAAGAAAAGCCTTTTGAGTAAAAAAAACAAAAGTTCATCAAATAAAATTGGATGGTGAATTTGCATTTTTTCATTTCGCTTTTAAAATATAAGAAAGTCTGTACCAATAAGCTAGCTGTTAAATTGAACTCTTTTATTTTTACCTTTATGCTAATAATTTAATCCAGATCTTAATTTTATAAAAAAGTAACAAAGACACTGTATCGATTAATTTCTAGAATTAACTTTAAATTTGGCTGCATGGACAGGTTTTTACCTTTTCTTGGGAATAAAATATATATACTCCTCTATGGTATCAAAGTCTATATATTGTCTATAGTGGAAAAAAAATTGAAGTTGTTACTTTACCTTCGCTTTTGTAGTCGCGTTTTCAGACAAATCATGGCTAAAATGCTATTATAATTTGTTGATAAAGAAATCGTGCCTCAGAAATCGCTACAAACACGTGCAGTGCATAGACTATTAGATATTTTATACAATTATATGATTACCTGCTTTCATTTGACAAATTGCGCTAGACCGCATATATAAAATGGCAGCCCTACCACGTAGAATAATCAAAGAGACACAGCGACTTATGCAGGAGCCCGTGCCGGGTATTAGCGCAGTCCCTAGTGAGACCAATGCCCGCTATTTTCATGTAATTGTTACCGGCCCGGAAGACTCGCCCTTTGAAGGAGGACTTTTCAAATTAGAACTTTTTCTGCCAGAGGACTATCCTATGTCGGCGCCTAAGGTTAGGTTTATAACGAAAATATACCATCCGAACATAGACCGGCTAGGTCGTATATGCTTGGATATATTGAAGGACAAGTGGAGTCCAGCTCTACAAATTCGTACGGTGCTGCTTTCGATCCAGGCATTGTTGTCTGCACCCAATCCTGATGACCCGCTGGCAAACGATGTAGCCGAACTGTGGAAGGTGAACGAAAGTGAAGCAATCCGGAATGCGAAGGAGTGGACACGGAGATACGCTATGGATAACTGAGCGGCCGCGCTCCCCGCGCCGCCCGCACGCACCCATCAGTGCCTATCCCACGCGCGCGACTCGAAGGGGACGAAAGTAATAAAAATATCATGATTTTAAGAGTGCAAGTTTCTTATACATCCTAGGCCGAGTAACTTGTGAAGAGACAATTGTGAAGAAATTTCTTTTAACGGCGGGCGACGGCGCAGCGCGCGGCCGCCGCCTGCGAGTTAACCTCTTGCATTTCTACATAGCCTCGCCAGGACACCTCGGCGTAGTCCGACCCTGCCCTTCTCATCATTGTTTACCCTCTCACTTGTAGCTTCGTTATGATATTAGGTATGCATATTTTTTTACTATAATTAAAATAGTGAATATGGAATATCAGGAGACTTAAATGTATATATTTCATGGTTATCAAATTTGTTTAATTTTATACAAAGGATAATGTGAGACGTCACAAAGTTCAATGCCTTTGTAAGATCTTCTAATCTTATCACTATTATTTGAGTGCAGGACATGCTGGAATATAGAATATATTATATCAGTTTGCTGATCACTAGTGATACACTATGAATGTTTGTTTTTATATAGACAGTTAAAAACATTAGGTATTTATTTTTCCATGATTTAACTCCATCAACATGATTTTATTGTGAATCTTTTGTGTACTATTTACGTCTTGTATAAAAAGTTATCAATAAATTGTATTTATGTAAATTTAATTTGGCTTTGTGAGCAAACTTCAAAATACATAATAAACAAAAGCTAATTATTATTTTATTTGCAACTACATATATCACTAATTATATTTAAAATCTTGCATCCAATTAGAATGTATATATCTATCCCTTTTAAGCATTTAATGTCATTAAAATCAAATTACATTAACAGTGAATCATAGTAATTTATAAAAATATTAACTTTATTGCGGCTTTAATTTTAACCCTCTTCTACCTAGCAATTGTGGTTATTCAGGTGATGACTGATTTAGTGAAGAAATCTTGCGAATCTAGGATACTAAATAATAATATTTTGAAGACATGTCAAATCTCCAAACAGAGCAGCCTGATTGACCTCCAGACTCAGAATTCCTCACAAAAGTTTAGAGGAGGCGTGTGCCCAGCTGTGTCAAAGAAAATAGCTCCTAACTATAAGTGATATGTAATGTCCTATACTTAAATCAACCATCGATACAAGTCATGCAAAAAAGGCTTAAAATAAGATTAGGTAGTGTGCTTATGCTACACAAATAGACTATTAATCCCATTAGTCACTTCTTTTTCCTCTTCACAGTTGCAGTTTCCAATAAAATTTACTATGAATAGTATTGATTCTTAATGCATCATATCCCACTGCTGATACAAAACTGCAGTAAAAAAAAAAATAATGAGAGATATCTTTTTTGTCATCTTCGTTTGTAACGAAAAGAACTTTGAAAAAAATATATTTGAGAAGCAACCAATAGCGTCCAGAGATTATTTTTACTATGTTACAAAACTTAAACGGATTGAAATCAGTTTTTCATCAAATTTCAACAGAATTGTAATAGCAGTGGATATAGTGACTTTTTTGAACTTCCAACAGCTGTTGGGACATATTAACTGCACAGGAGATATTACAGGGCTGCAAGTGTATGCATCCTAACCTACCCATTCCTCATATAAAGCTCTTCCGATAACATTGGAGGTAGGCTAGGATGCAGTATCAAGGACACAGTCACAGCATAACCAGGCCCCCGAAAACTAACAATTTGAGTTTTTGCATATATGTTGAGTCTGAATAGGATTTGAACCCAAAATCCGCAGCATTAAAGCTAGGTACTGTAACCATCAAACTTTATTGTTTTACTGTCTGAAGGGCACAGCACTGCTGTAGATACTGCACATATGAGACTTAAGAACTTATGTCTCTCAGTTACAGGCGCAGTGTAGTGCCACACAGAAATGTAACTGTAGATGGGTAACACAGCATTTGTTATGACAGATGTTGCACTTACCACCAGTTGAACATTTTACTTGCCTCATCACTTTATCCATTTAAAAAAAGACTACATATTGCAACTACAAATAATATGTCAAAATAAGAAATTTATGCCTCATGTCTTTTAGCTACAAAAAAGTGTTTCAATAATATCTCTGTTATACTTCATTCAGTTATTATTAGGACTAAATAGACTGCAATACACAAATAATAAGCTTATGCATAAGCTTATTATAGTGATTTGGATTATTATAATGTGGGAGGTTAGATAAGAGCTGTGGCTCATACTGCATCTGCATGTCATGTTAGTACTCCACTTACAATTTAAATTAGATAGAGTCACATGTTACTTTTCGGAAATCCATTATAATGAAGGAAAGAAAGTTAACTTGCTAAGATTTGCATGCAAAATTTAAATGCAGTGTAATACCTAGTTTTTGAAGAACTCTCTCACAATAATGTGCACAAGCAAACTAATACCGCTACCAGATACCCTCTACCATTACAACATTAGGCTGTATTGCCACCACTGAAGTCGACCATGTGACTCGTGTTTCACCACAAAATGAAGCATTATCAACTTTCCTTCATTTCAATTTAAATGTATGAAATCATCATTTCAGCCCATCACTAGTCCACTGCTGAACATAGGCCTCCCCCATAGATAGTCACAAAAGTGTGTAGCTCTCATTTTGGGGGTATGAAATAGTTGCTTCTAAAATAGCCAAGTGTCCCACTTTCTACACATTTGGTGCTTTATGGCTCTCACTATAAGATGCAGCATTACAGCATTGATCTAATATTACTGTGCTACATTAAAGATACTAAGTTAATTGACATTATCAGGTGATCATTTACACTGGCCGTGCATTGGCAACTCATGGATACTAGTGCCTAGTCTCTAAAGGTCTGCCTCTTCGTCTAAGTATTTGTCGGCTCGGTTGGCGCAGTGGCTAAGACCTTGGCTTCTGCGCCGCGGGTCGCGGGTTCGATTCCCGCACGGGACAAATATTTGTATGGCCTACATATAGTTGTTCTGGGTCTGGGTGTTTGTGCATGTGGAATTTATGTCTGTAAACGCACCCACGACACATGAGAAATCCTACTGTGGGGCTTCATTTAAAAATAAAAAAAGTAATACTCATTCAACTTGTTGGCACCTGGACTGAACATACAAGTTTGACCAGGATGTGTACAAGGACATGGTGCAATTTTGTACCTGTGAAGCTAACAGTATGAAGTACTATATTTTTATTGGAAGAAATTGGCAGACCATCATATCATTGAAGGGCACTTATACAATATCTACCCATAACAAATGCTGTGTCACCTAGAACTTTTCTATGTGACACCACACTGCACCCGTTACCTTGAGACAACAGTTGTTAAGTCTCATATGCCCAGTAATTACATTAAACAGTATCCTACAGTCCGAAACTGTAATGTTTGCACACTACTGCTTCACTGCAGAACCTACAAATTTCTGCATAGAAATCCTACCACCACCAGTACTAGTAGTACCCATAGTTGTCAGTTAGAAATTAGAATAAATAATCAATGATCTTGGAGATACAGATGGACATATTTCAGCTTGTGTTTGCTTTATGTAATTCTTAGTCTGCGGTAGTTGTAGTTGAAATCAGCTTAAACTTCACTGGTAAATTAAATAAAAAACTCATGTGGAAATTTTAACTCCAGATCCTCATTTTCTGGATTTAAATAGTGACTAAAACCTTTGGTGCTATCAATACAATCAAAAATTACTTCAATAATAAGTGCTTGGGTTCGACACCCAGCCAAAATCAATTTTGGTTTTTGGTTTTGTTGTATGTCTATGTACTGCATATCTCCAATACTTCCTGTGTCCAATATACTGCACATTGGACATGGTAAGCTAAACACTACTTGGAGCTTGTGATATTTCCTGTGCAGTCGACCTCTCTATGAACCAGAAAACATTGATGTAGACCTTTTTATATGGAATGAAGAGGTAGAGGGAGGAGGAAGTCACTTTTTTATACCTCCACTAATTAAGATATTAATAGTGTCGCAAACAATCGCAGCATTATTCATTGTAAAGTAAAAAAAGTAACAGCCTATAAATGTACCACTGCTGAGCACAGGCCTTCTGCCATTACTGAGAGGGTTTTGGAGACGAGAAGAATCCGCCACGCTGCTCCAATGCGGGTGTTGGCAGCTTCGCATGCTTCGAAATATTTTTTTTCGAAGCATGCAAATGTCGGTTTCCTCACGATGTTTTGCCTTCGCCGCCGAGCACGTGGTAAATCAGCACTTAAAATTGCAATTGACAATTTCAGTGGTACCGGCACCGGGAATCAACCCAGATCACATCAATTCATTGAGTTATCGTTAGTTAAATATGTACAATGTGGAAGACAATTTCAAAAATTAAGAATGACGAGTTTCGCGCTGTTATTAATTTACTTCGTGGGGAAAACCCACGAAGTACGGGCACTCTTGCCCATAAAACGCCATGATTTACCAGAGGCACAACCTTTTTAAGCATGGCAGGGACTGGCTTGATGACAATCCCAGGTCGGGACGGCCCGTCGATTTGAACTAACTTTGGTGACCCCAACTTCCTGAAGTTTAAGGTGTCAGAATTGGCCGGCAAAATCATGGCAAGTTTTCTTGGGAAGCCGAGTGATTACGGCATATTCTTTTTGGGAGAGGCGTATCTACAACAGTGGACTAAACAGACTAATGAAAAAGAAGAATTTTAAAGAAATAATCACATAATCAGATCTCTTATGGAGTAGTCTAGTGCTCAGTAACCTGAAAGCACCTCTGTCTGGTTGTTGTTCCTCAGATATTTATCTTTATTGAACGTAGTGACGACACGGTAAGTGCAACGTCTGCACACAAATGCTGTCACCCAGAATACTGGTTTGGCACCACACTGCCGTCTTTACCCGGAGACATCAGTTCTTAAGTCTCCTAGTAATTACACTAGGTATCAGTGCCTTTCAAACCGAAACTGTTCCTATTGTTTGCACACTACTTCTTCACGGCAAAATAACTGGCACCGTGGTGGTGCCTTCCTAGACGGATTTCTGCATTGGAAGCTAGCATGAAGTCCAAAATTGTGTACTACCAGTACAAAATTCATGCTAGCTATGTACTCTCAAGGCGTCTGGTAGTACCATCGCCAATCTGTTTGGCAAACGCGACGATTGCGGCTTCTATGACATAAAAGTAAATAAGGCCTATAAATGTCCCTACTGAGTACAGGCCTCCTCTCATTTCTCAGGGTTTTGGAGCCGGATCGAATCCGCCATGCTGCTCCAATGCGAGTTGGCGGATTTCACATGCAGGTTTCCTCACGACGTTTTCCTTCGCCGCCAAGCACGTGGTATATCAGCAATTCAAATGACAATTCGTCGGCACCGGTGATCGAACTCGGGTCACCGGGTTCTATTAAATTTAAGGCGAGCGCCCGGCACAAAGATCGCTCTTAATTTTAAACTCAGATGATCACGATGACGTCATTAACGTATACTATTCAAGGTAGGCCTGTCCATATAAACAAATTGGGATTGGGAGGCATGGCGAGGTTACGGGACTGGTGTTATCGGGGGGCTGACTGACTGGCAGGTCGTGGGCGGTCAGCTCTAACGATAACTGGTTTTTATTTTAATGCAAGTAATATTAAAAATCTTTTCAGCCAGTCACTAGTCCACTAATGAACATAGGCCTCTCCTATAGATTGCTAGAAAAGTTTGTAGCTGTCATTTTGAGGGGATTTTGCCATAGTTGCCACTGCTTCGAGCTGGCGCTATTACTAGTGCAAGGCGCCGCCGTGTTACAGCACTGCCGATGACACTGTAGAGTACTGGAAACAATACAGTGGATGTGAACCAACTTTTTTTAATTGAATTAAGTCACGAAACGAGCAAAATGTTCCCCTAGGGTAAGTGTAACATTTGCCCATAACTAATGCTGTCTCATCCAGACCATTTCTGTGTGACATTCTGCGCCCGTCACCCAGAGACATCAGTTCTTAAGTCTCATATGCCCAGTGATTACACTAGCTCACAGTGCCCTTCAAACCGAAAAACAGTAATGTTCGCACACTAGCCAATAACCTAGGATATAATGTATAGACCTAATCCACTCTAGCAAGTCCGCTTGGCCTAGTGGTGAGAGTACCTGACTACGCCGCGGGTCCTGAATTCGACGGATGACGGCGGCGGATGGACCCAACATGTGTGCGAAAATACAAATTATTGGTTTTAGGGTCTGTTTACGTTGTGATTGTCTCCGTGTATCTGACATTGCATCCTAGCCTGATCTTGTTACGTCACAGCGGACGTGGGTAGGTGAGAACAAGTGAGTTCCTGTGTTTGCGCATACAATTGTGGCACCACAACATTTTCTGCATAGTTGATAGCATCTGACAGTATTCGGAAGTTGTAGCCGTAGTCAGAAGTCGACCAGGAAGATATCATCATCATCTTCACCTTTTATAGACAAGAAACGAATAATGGTTATACAGACAGTGCTGGCCTTGGCCAAGCGCTAGTGCGATGACTTGATCCCACCAACAATTCGGTTTAAATGGGACAATTTTATTAGAAAATAAGCAAATAAAGAAAAAACGATAATTCGCGGAACATTATACATTTACAACAAATTTTATAATTAGTTAATCTCAAAAACGACTTCAACGCAACGACTCCTAACATGCTTTACTGGTAGTAGGATTTCTATGCAGGAATCCGTCTAGGTAGGTACCACCCTACCTTTTTTTACCTTCCGTCCCGAAAGTTGACAACGCAGCCGGGCAACATTAGTAACGAAGTACCCCTTCACTGTTTCAATATTCCTACTATATAATCCAATATCCTGGTGGACACAATTAAGAATCTAGGTGTGTACCGCCACAGTGCCAGTTATACTGCCGAGATGCAGTAATAGTTATTGTAATTATGGGACTTAAGAACTGTCTCATGGTGACGAAAGCAGTGTGGTGCCTCAGTGTAACAGTAACTAATAGCTGTTTGCAAAATTATGATATGATAATAATAATTATACGTTTTCAGAATTTATTGGTATTGATGTTTTGATGGAACCTGTGACTAGGACACCCGACACCCGGGTGACTAGGAAGTGGATCAGCGAGAAAACTCTACAAGTGAGAGTAATGGCCAGGTCCTGTCATTTTAACCATATAAAACCTGTAACCTAAGTGAGAAACAGAAACCTCTGTAAGAGAAAGTCGTTTGTCCCTCGTGGACTTCTATAACAGAGACTGCTACCTCTAAGCGACATTCGAGCGTATTTAACATCTGTTATTTATGACCTTTTCTTAAAGGAGAATGTGCAAAAATGTATGAGTTTAAACCCCTAATAAATATTTTTTGTGCCTTGATGAAATTTTGCTTATAATAATGTCTGAAAACTATGTTTTCGGAAGCAATAATTGTTTTTAATTGAGATCTCCCAGTTTCTGAAGACAAGTAATTTTTAAAACCAAATTACTGAGAAAATCTCCTACTGTACTTGTATAAGCTAAAAGCTTGGTTTAGTGAAAACCTCCATAAGCGAAAAGAAGATTGCGGTCCCTTGAACTCTTGCTTATCCAGGTTCGTCTGTACTACCATATTTATGTATTTACTTTATCTTATTGAATATTATATCTTTAAAACCATCAAAATGTTTTTACGTATTTACACATATGTGATATACGAACTAAACAAAGATAATTATAGTTAATAATATCTAAGAAGCAATGACAGATAGTGTTCAGCAAACAGGGTTTTAAAAATGGGCAGTGATTTGTCATGTCGAATAGGGACAGGAAGAGCATTCCACGGGTTGGTAGCCTGTGGAATGGACACCGAGTCTTTATTTGGATTATGGAAGTAATTTTAAATAAAACTACTTTTAAATGAAACTAATTTTACGGATTTTATCGCGTTTAATTTTTGTTATTTATAACCCGACGTTTATACTAATATATATATATGTTTATACGTGTTTATACGCTTTACAGCACCCATGGTCACGGGGGGACTGAAGTGACAGTTGTCCTGATGTCATAGTTAACCCGGAGTACCTTCCGCTTTTAATTATTATTTTTGGTCCGATCTACGCAGAAAGAGCTTACTGTGTCTTGAATAACACCGATTCAGTGTTCTTCAAGATCGATCAATTCGATTCGAACACAATCATATTAAAACTAAAAGCAATATTTATGTGGTCATCAACACTTTCCCTCGATATTCTTTGGCAAAATTTTTGAAAAAAAAAACATATTTTCTGTTTTTTAATTTCTGAGGCTCTTGATTTTGTTCTTTTTCTTTGTTGAATTTGAGTACTTTCAAAAAAAAAGGTTAGGTTCGCTAACATATTAGACTTATTCTGCTGAACGCAGATCTCTCCTTTTGTATCATAGGGATAATTGCTATTGTGACATGCTTAGCAAGTGTTTTCGCAACCGAACCACGGTTCTATGCTATTTTTAATTTATTTTATGATACGTACTGGATGGGGCCCAGAAATTGTCACTGCTAAAAGTAGCTATATTATATACGAGGTAGGGCAACACTACGAATTCAACACGAAGACGAAATATATACAGTCATATTTGGCACGCCCGCGTTATATACCTACTCGTATTCCTGGGGTGTGCCAACAATTTTTTGTGGACCTTCGAGCACCGGATCTGAAGAACCACCGAGAAGCGAATATCTGAAGCCGGGACTGCAGATCGGACTGAGCAACAAGCCGGAATGTGTGAAGTTGGGCCCACTGTAGGGCAACAAGCCGTAAGGTGAACATTGAAGTCGGAGCCATATTGGTTATCCGGAAGGTGAACATTGAAGCCGGATCCACATGCGGCTGTCTGGCTTGCCTTCCTACCATTACCAAGTGGTGGTGCTACGCAAGCCATATGGCAAAAATGTCTCAAAAATCCAAGACGTGAACAAGTATATAGAAGTCGCAGCTACAAGTATCTACTCAGTGAAATATAGAAAGAATATATATTAATTAAGGTTTTCTATTAGAAAAATATAACGTTATTAAAGAGTTTTCGAGTTGAAGAGAGAACTTTTGAATAAGAGTTGTCACATATTTTCGTGCACGTTTCTATCGTTTCTATGCTCTCACAGAATTACGATGTCCTCCTGCCTGTTTTTCAGCCACAGCGACAACTTCCAAATACTGCCGGAAGCTATCAACGGTGCGGCAGATATTATAGTGGCTCAGGACCATGCTTTAGGGCAAACTAAGGGGAGAGACCTGGTCTCAGCAGATTGCTGGCCCAACGATAGACTGCAATGATGACGACATTTAATTATTTTACATCGAGACGAGACCTTCGATCTTTTCGGAACCCGAAATGCAACACTGTTAGTTACAGAAATACTATTGTTGGTGTCATTTAAAAAAAAATGTTTTCGTTTAAAAGTAAAAGTCATTCAATTTGTTTAAAAAACAATTTTGAAAAGGGTTTTATAAATTATTTCGTTAAAACTTTAGTAGCATGTTGATCTGTAAGAAAGTTCATCCGACGGTTCCAAGTCCCTGTAAAGTAAGCAGTTGACCTACCGCCCGTAGAAGACACGCTTTTACGGGGTAGGATTGCCAACTCAGGGTCAGTTATTCTCGAAGAAGTAGTTGCAAACATTACTGTGTTACGATCTAAAGGGCACTGAGACTTAGTGTAATCACATGAGATTTAAGAACTGATGTCTCAGGGTGACGGGCACAATGTGGTAGCAGACGGAAATGTTCTGCGTTTCAGCATTTATTATGGGCAGACGTTGCACTCAACATCAGGTTAAAGTTTTGTTTGTCTCGTCACTTTATTCAATAAAAAATACATACAACCTTAGGTATATCGCAGTGGCCATCAGGCCAGAACATCGAACACTTCGATGCTTTTCTATTGATGCGTCTTTAAATATCGATGCAAGATTACGATGCATAACATCCAAAAAAAATATCGATGTTTTTTTTTCATTCAGACTATTCGTCGCTGTGTAGATGTAATGTAGGTATCAATTTCGACATTCCGAGTGTTAAGTCCAAAGAGTAAAAAGAATTCTAGAATTTTAAACTTTCTTACGAAACCTTTAAATCTTTCAACTATGTGACTTGGAGTGACTTTTTTATTATAATACATACATAAGATCACGACTGTATCCCATAAGGGGTAGTCAGAGACTGGGCACTCACTTCAAAAACAGATGACTGCCACAATCCACGTTTCACCAAAACAATATAATGCACTTGGTGTGATAGGTGGTGAGCCCATCGCCACCATGCGCTGTTGGGTGCACAGTGCAGTTTAATTCCTTACTCGCCTTTTACGAGATCCATTCGATGAGATGCATATTATAATGCCTAACAAGATAAAATAAAGCAAAGGGCCCGTGAATAAGATATTATTGTGACTCGTTCAAATTGACTTAGAACATGGAAAGTAAAGCAAGTAGCCGATAGGTGTCCGGCAGAGTAGAATAGCACCTACCTCTTTCTTACCGGGTGTCGTAAGGCGGCTATGGTATCATACGGACAGCCTTTATTCGTTCAGAATAACACCATAATATGCAATGCCTTCACTATACTGCTCGTAGGAACGCAATGGGGGGTAAATTTTTATTTTGACTCGTACGAAAATGGTGTCGATTTGGTTCGCCACCCGTAAACGTCTCGTTTCCTGCGGGGATAAAAAGTGGGCTACGGGTGTGGTCTCTGCGTACCCTTTTCATGGAAAAAAGGCGTGACTATATGTATGTATGTATGAATGTAAATGAAACAACAAAAATCAGTTTGTTCAGTTTATTCTTAACTTTAATGCAGACTAGAATAATACTCTTAGAAATGAGAACAACAATAGTTATTTCACATGTTACAGTGTACCTACCATATACCAGCTTTCACGATAAAAGGCTATTTATTATCTGTGGTTTCTCAATGTAAATAAATCTTATTCACAACAGCTAGCAATATAAAATTACATATCAGATTTTATACCTATATTTACTTGAACGTATAGCTCACGATATTATTGTAAGTCTTGGCCAGTATCTTCAAAAATTTTATAAAAAAATACAGCAAAAACTAATGTTTATTGCAAAATAAATCGAAATTGTTTTTATTAAGTAAGATGAGTGGAAAGATTCCTTAAAGTTTGAAACAGAAAAAATAAAATAATTAAAAAATACAACTTCGTGAAAAATTGCTGTAGGAGAATTGTTTGTACTTTTTTATTTCAACATAGCACTAAATAAAACGTAATAGGCAATTTAGATTTTTTTTATTGAATATGCTCATTTTTTTAATTAATCCACTGTTTCTTCAGAGACACTACTACCGCAGTTTATTACTTGTGTTAAAATGTTCAAAACCAAAAGAGGATATTAAAAAAATTATGTCCATTTTTTTTAATAAATGTAATATAATATGTATATAATAATAGCAGGACACTGGCCATTAGAATAAAGGAATACTGATTAATTTAAAATAAGATACCTACACATTTGGAAAGCATAACAGTTTAGAGGATAAACAGACAAAAGCGGGTTTTCGTAAGAGGGATACGCTGAGTTTGTTACAATTATACAATGGTGTTTAACTATAGTTTTCTTTATATAAATAAACGTAAAAACTCGTCCTCAGAGCGCTAAGCTTAGCTAAGAACAGGACATACATATTAATATAGATTATATAGTAATGCTATAGCCACACTATAAAATTTACAAAATATGACATATCTTTTGAAACGCTACACGAAATAATGCTTTATTTATTATTAATATCTACTAATCAATTCATTTTATTCAATATGATCACTTTCCACCGCGGTCTCTATACTGAGGTGCGTCGCGGCATTTAAATTTAACACCTTGATAAACTGGCAGATACGCGTTAATATTACCAACTTGGTATTTGAATCACTGCAGCGTCGACAACCTATCTTAAATGTTAATAAAAATAAAAGTGTTACCAACTTTATTGGGTGCATAATTTTTTTGTTAGTTTAGAATCGTTTTCTGCCTTTCGTAGTCGACTTTGTAGTGATTTCAATTCAAATGGAATTTCTATATTCAGCTATACATCTTATAATATGTTTCGCATGAAATGATTTTGAACTATGGTGCAGACAATGAATTTCATCGATATCAAAAGTAAAAACATTATAAATAAAATTTATATACTGGTAAGAAAAAATCAACAAAAGAAATTAAAAACTTTGATGATATAAAAAAATGACTACAAATGGAATGGAATAAAAGAATGCCTTGGCAATAAAACAATGAAAACTTAAAGTAAAATTATCCACGATAATGGCAACATTGTATATAAACTTATGGCTACATTATAAACACATAAAAATCGAGATAGTCTATGGCAAAGATGGCGTGCTAACGTTACTTATAAAAATTCAGACAACCCCGACTATTGTTCTCTTAAAAACTAAAAAAAAAACGATGGCAGATAATATAATTAACTATATCGTAATACCTAAGCAGATATGAGTGGGTTTTTATATTAAATTTACAGATACAATCAATTATGTAATGGAATATTTGACAGTGTCATGAACAACTTTTTTTTTCAGTGTATTTCCACTTGCTATCGCCAAAAGCTGAGTAGTCTAACTTCTGACAAAACAAACATTTAAATCAGACGTAAAAATTAATTTAAAGAAATAAGAAAAACTATTTTATAAAAAGTTAAAATATATTTTAATATTTTAAACAAATAATTGCATCACGAAAGTAGACGAAGAAGAAGAAAAGCTAATGTTAATATATTTCTTGATTATGTTACCACGTCTGGGGTAATGGCGGATAGCAAGTATAAACAATTGATTCTAGGGAGATATACAACTTATAAACTAACTTATTTTAGCCACGTAAGCATTGTAAGCATTCAGAGTTGAAAATCACATTATTCAGTTCCACGAGGGAGTGTTATTGAGTATTTTTCAACGACAGCTGAGCCAATGGATGAGTGTTTTGTAAAGATATAAAAAAATTACTATCGGAATATCGAATATAAAAATAAACTTTTATTTGGTTATTTTTCATTAAAGTAAAATGAAAAGCAGGGACAGGATTTTTTTTTAATTTTTCTGTTTTTTAGTTTTAGATAAAAAAGAAACGATATTATCCCAATGAAATTTGCTTAAATCTTTATATGTACGAGGGGTGATCCAAAAGTAATGATAATCAATAATAAACACAATGAATAAAATAAATAAATAAATTTATTTCTCAACATAGTCTCCTAGCAAGTCTATACATTTAGTCCATCTCTTTTCTAATCCTAAAATTCCCTTAGAAAAAAAATCTTTATCTTGACTCTCAAAAAAGTCCTCAACCGCGGCCATCACGTCGCTATCATCGTCAAATTTCTTGCCTCGGAGGTGTTCCTTGAGTCGTGGAAAGAGATAGAAGTCGCTGGGGGCTAGATCTGGTGAATAGGGGGGGTGTTCCACCAGCTCAAAGCCCGCTTCCTGAATGGCAGCCATGGCAATTGCAGCTTTGTGAACCGGTGCGTTGTCTTGATGGAACAGCACTCCAGCCCGCAGTTTGCCTCGCCTTTTCTCCTTAATAGCCTCCCGCAATCTTCTTATTTGTTCTGCATAGTAGGAGCCTGTAATAGTGGCCCCCTTTTCCAAGTAGTCCACCATGATTATTCCTTCAGCGTCCCAAAAAACAGACGCCATAACCTTCCCTGCTGAGCTTGACACTTTGAATTTCTTCGGCGTCGGTTCATCGGATCGTTTCCATGTCATCGATTGTTGTTTTGTTTCAGGATCAAAATGGTGGATCCAGGTCTCGTCCATGGTCACAAAACGTGACAAAAAATTATCCTTGTCTGCCTGGAACTTTTCGAGATTTGCTCTTGACATGTCGACTCGTTTCTTCTTTTGCTCGTCGTTTAACATTTTCGGTACCCAACGCGCGGAGACCTTTCTCATATGCAATTCGTTCGCAAGGATTCTTTGAATGCTGCCATATGAGATCCCTGTGACCTCAGCTACATGCCTGATAGTCACTCTTCGATCTTCCAATACAACTTCTTCAACTTTTTTCACATTTTCTTCAGTGAGGGACGTCGATGGGCGTCCTTCGCGGTGTTCGTCTTCCGTCGATGTTCTTCCCAACTTAAACTCCTTAGCCCAGCGTGCAACTGTGGAATATGGAGGAGAAGAGTCCCCTAATGTTTCCACCAAGTCGCTGTGTATGTCTTTGGTAGACATTTTTTTCAAGCAGAGGTATTTAATGACAGCTCTGATTTCGTGTTTTTCCATTTTGATGTTCACTCCTTGACAGTCCGTATTCAAATGAATGTAGCTCCCGGGAATCGTGGCCTATTTATATGATTTTTTTTCCCTGAACTAGTGGTTAACTGAGTAAGTGACTGAAATTTTTTTGTATTTTTGTGTGCACTAGAAATAACTGATTATCATTACTTTTGGATCACCCCTCGTATATGTAGTCGAACAAAATTATAATATTGGCAGCGCGATCGCTAAGGTAAAATATTTTAGCGTTTATATTAAGATCTGAACACTTTCCTCGAACAATGAAAAACAAAAAATTTTCAGAAATGTTTTATATGTATGGCGCAATAAATACACATATTTTTAAATTTTCATCTTATTCTACACATGACTGTGACGCTTGGTTCTATAGTACAAAGACCTATAACGTGATGACTGGTTCATGTAGTTCCTGGTTCTCTATAGATATTACATTTTTTTTTGTAACAAATCAAATAAGATCACACTGTTTATTTGCCCAAATTGATATTTTTGCCAAAGTTGCAGTTGTAACATGTAGTCAAATTAACGAAAAATATGTTGCAAAACAGACATGAGGCCATCGTCTCGAATGATTGTCTATGGTCAGGAGTTACCTTATCTTATTGTACTTAAAATGGCCCAGCTGTCGCGTACAACGGAGCGCGTGTATGTAAGCAGGCACTTTGTATTCGCGGCGCGACGCGCACTTATATGAACACGGGGTTCTCCTGACCAGTCAGCAGCCGGAACATCGACGTAGGCATCGTTTTCATTAATATCTGGAAGAGGAAGTAATGCTTAGTAGTGTTATGCAGGGACAATTTTGTAGTCCAATGGGCTGCACTATTGTTCGTTCGCAAATTGTTTACACCCATCCTATGTGGTCGGAAATAGCGAGCAGGTTGACGATGCGCTCGTGCGGCACGGCAGCGGCGCTCTGCTCGCACCTGAACTGCTGCGTGGCGGTCACAGTGCTCACCTCGCCGACGGAGGTCGCGAGCAGGTTGACGATGCGCTCGTGCGGCACGGCAGCGGCGCTCTGCTCGCACCTGAACTGCTGCGTGGCGGTCACAGTGCTCACCTCGCCGACGGAGGTCGCGAGCAGGTTGACGATGCGCTCGTGCGGCACGGCAGCGGCGCTCTGCTCGCACCTGAACTGCTGCGTGGCGGTCACAGTGCTCACCTCGCCGACGGAGGTCGCGAGCAGGTTGACGATGCGCTCGTGCGGCACGGCAGCGGCGCTCTGCTCGCACCTGAACTGCTGCGTGGCGGTCACAGTGCTCACCTCGCCGACGGAGGTCGCGAGCAGGTTGACGATGCGCTCGTGCAGCACGGCAGCGGCGCTCTGCTCGCACCTGAACTGCTGCGTGGCGGTCACAGTGCTCACCTCGCCGACGGAGGTCGCGAGCAGGTTGACGATGCGCTCGTGCGGCACGGCAGCGGCGCTCTGCTCGCACCTGAACTGCTGCGTGGCGGTCACAGTGCTCACCTCGCCGACGGAGGTCGCGAGCAGGTTGACGATGCGCTCGTGCAGCACGGCAGCGGCGCTCTGCTCGCACCTGAACTGCTGCGTGGCGGTCACAGTGCTCACCTCGCCGACGGAGGTCGCGAGCAGGTTGACGATGCGCTCGTGCGGCACGGCAGCGGCGCTCTGCTCGCACCTGAACTGCTGCGTGGCGGTCACAGTGCTCACCTCGCCGACGGAGGTCGCGAGCAGGTTGACGATGCGCTCGTGCAGCACGGCAGCGGCGCTCTGCTCGCACCTGAACTGCTGCGTGGCGGTCACAGTGCTCACCTCGCCGACGGAGGTCGCGAGCAGGTTGACGATGCGCTCGTGCGGCACGGCAGCGGCGCTCTGCTCGCACCTGAACTGCTGCGTGGCGGTCACAGTGCTCACCTCGCCGACGGAGGTCGCGAGCAGGTTGACGATGCGCTCGTGCAGCACGGCAGCGGCGCTCTGCTCGCACCTGAACTGCTGCGTGGCGGTCACAGTGCTCACCTCGCCGACGGAGGTCGCGAGCAGGTTGACGATGCGCTCGTGCGGCACGGCAGCGGCGCTCTGCTCGCACCTGAACTGCTGCGTGGCGGTCACAGTGCTCACCTCGCCGACGGAGGTCGCGAGCAGGTTGACGATGCGCTCGTGCGGCACGGCAGCGGCGCTCTGCTCGCACCTGAACTGCTGCGTGGCGGTCACAGTGCTCACCTCGCCGACGGAGGTCGCGAGCAGGTTGACGATGCGCTCGTGCGGCACGGCAGCGGCGCTCTGCTCGCACCTGAACTGCTGCGTGGCGGTCACAGTGCTCACCTCGCCGACGGAGGTCGCGAGCAGGTTGACGATGCGCTCGTGCAGCACGGCAGCGGCGCTCTGCTCGCACCTGAACTGCTGCGTGGCGGTCACAGTGCTCACCTCGCCGACGGAGGTCGCGAGCAGGTTGACGATGCGCTCGTGCGGCACGGCAGCGGCGCTCTGCTCGCACCTGAACTGCTGCGTGGCGGTCACAGTGCTCACCTCGCCGACGGAGGTCGCGAGCAGGTTGACGATGCGCTCGTGGGGAACGGCCACGACGCTCTGCGAGTTGATCTCAATGATCCGATGTCCGACGCGTACGCCACCACGTTCCGCGATGCCGCCGCGAAGCAGGCTGCAGATCTGGTGTGGACAAACAAGTTTTGGAGCGAAGGTCTTTTACGCGCGGTAGTGTAGAGTGAACTGGCGGAAATCGTCACGTAAGGAAATAGCGTTATGCCCTCTCTAGGCGACCTTTGCGCGTGCGCGTGCGTGTGCGCGTGCGCGTGCGCGTGTGTGTGTGTGCGTGTGTGCGTGTGCGTGTGTGCGAGTATCGATATTCGAGCAGCAATCATTGTACGTGGTCAGATTCTGTACACGTGTAAATGTTATTTATATATAATTTATAATTCACTGTTATATATATTTTTTTAATAAATGACTATTCTTTTTACGAGCAAAACGTTCACCTGATACGTAAGTGGAACGTCTACCCGTAACAAATCATCGTCACCCCGAGATATCAGCTCTTAAATCTCGTATGACCGAAAACGGAAACACAGTATACGTTTGAACACTACTGCTTCAAGGCAGAATGAGTGGCCCCGGGGTGACACCTACATAGGCGGATTCGTACAAAAACTACTTGGCCTTATTACACTCTCAAATTATATCTACTGCGTTTAATTTTGACGATAACAAAATAGAAAATGTAATGAGTATTTTCGAAGTTTTTGACATCAAAGGTAAATCACTCACCACCCCGTTTTGTACGCTAAACCCGAGCTGGTACTTAGTGTCCGGTCGTTTTATCTTGACCTCCACGACGGGAGCGCACGGCACCACAGTGAGTTTCACGACGGTCTGGTTCTTCGAATTCTTTATGTACGTTTGACAAGTCGATAGAGGCAGCCCTACTAAACTGACGCCATTTATTGCGATTATTTGATCACCTGAAAGGAGGGTTAAATGTTTCTTTTAGTTGGTAACACTGTAAAGTTTTTAAGAGAAGAAGAATAAAGAGACGCGATGGATTTCAACACCTAGAGAGGTTACTCCGTGTCTAGGATACGAATCCTTACTCGTAATATTTGTGCAGCTTGTAAGTTATGGGTTTTATATGTAGGACAAAAATCTTCCGTAGTTAACCAAACAAATTATATTAGAGAGAATATCAGAAGGCGACACAAAAATAGCAACATTTGAGATCTCTATGGCTTATGACTGTGGTGTGGCGGATTAAGAGAATCTACCACCCAATCTCATCCCGATGGGAACCGTAAAAGTCGACAGAGGAAAAATAAAAACCTAATAATAAATATCTGTCTAATTTGAATAAATCAATTGTGGCCAACCCACCCGACAAGCCTGGCAACCATGGCAAAATCCCCCCAAAATTAGTGCTATCAAACTTTTTTGGCAATCTATATTATTTCAGCTTATCACTATGATGGAAAAGCACTGAATCGATTCAGATTTCCTTGACTGTTTGGTAGGCGTAGCGCCACAAAATTGTCAAACGACCAAATCCGCGGCAAAAACCTTGTATCATTTTTAAACAAGATTGTATAAAGAAGCATCTATTTTATTGATGATGTTTACTTTCTTCTAAGTAGGAATATGCATAAGTCTTCACCTATATTAAGTTGCCCACATCTAGCAGCCGCCCCAGCCGGCGCTAGGTTAGCAATCACCACAGTCGGCAACATAGAGCCCCAACCGGATTCCACCACAACCACTCCCAATATCTCGCCCTTCGTCTTCGGTACCACAACCTCCTTCTGCAGTTCCTTCTTCGCGAACATCTGCAGTTCATCGCCGAAGATCTCTTGGCTGTTCAGAACCTCCTGATAGTCCATCTCCTTCACGAAGCTGTGGTCCTCTATGCCGTTGGCTTTGAGAAACTCCATATACGCTACTTGGAACGCTTGTCCGATCGACTGAGCTATAAACTGAGCCTGGAATTTGAAAAAAAAATAACTACATTTAGTTACGAAAAATGAGGCTGAATATGTCATGTGGTTAGTAAGTGGCAATTTTCAATATTTTTGGGATACATAATTTTAATGCTGCTCATGTTAATTTATATATGACTAGCTAAAGCCCGCGACTACGCCCGCGTGGATATATGTTTTTAAATATTCTGTGCTATTTTAAATATCTGAACTATTTGATTTTCCGGGATAAAAAGTATCCTACGTCCGTCTCCAGGATGCAGGCTATCTCTGTGCCAAATTTCGTCAAGATCGGTTAAGCGGTTGAACCGTGAAAAGGTAACAAACAGACAAGGACAGAAACAGGGACAGAGAGAGTTACTTTCGCATTTATAATATTAGTATTGATTAAATAAAGCAAGTTCATAATATTGCTTATTTATTTCGTTACTTTAAGATTATTAGAGCCTATTACTATATACTTACTTCTTCACTTTCGAAGACGTGACATATCATCTTGGGCGTACGGTTCAGTTTCGGTTGATCAGAGTCGGTTTCGTGGGGGACGAATCTTCTCCTTGCCATGAGAACAACTAGATCCCCGATATCAGCTATATAAGAAATGGTCCTTAAAGCATGGTCCATCATAATCTCCTTTAATTCTGTATTTAGCACCATGATCTTCTCCGTCGATATGAACAGATCTACTTCTGTGCTCGGTTGATTTTCGCCTTCGGGGGCCTGGGAACAATGAAGGCATTTTGGATGTCCCACGTTTTTACTTAGATGTATGCTTCACTAAAAAATAGTTCCACCAAAAGTGAAATATATAAGTTATAATGAACATTAATATTATAAAATAAAGTAATAAATCTAAAAAAGAGTAAAAAACGAAGACCACGTGGCCTAGTGGTCAGAGTACCTTCTACGCTTCGGGTCCTGGGTTCGAATCCCAGCCCGAGTTAACATTTGTGCAAAAACACAAATTGTTGGTTTTCGGGTCTAGTTGAGGTGCACATGTTAAATTTATTTATGTCCGAAAAATAATATATGTATTACTAAAAGTCCGAGAAAGAAAGAGAGGAACAAGTGAAAGAGTTTGTATATTTGGGTTCAAAATTTTCGAGAGGCGGAAAGTACGACTGTGATATTGAACGAAGAGCTGTTGGCAGGAAATAAATTATATGGGGCCCTGCATAACTTTATGTGCAGCCAGAATGTATCTAAAAAGGGACGACTGGCTGTACATAGAGGAGTACTGGTCCCCACACTTATGTACGGTAGTGAATGTTGGGTCTTTTTTTTTATAGGAGGGGGGGCAAACGAGCAAGTGGCTCGCCTGATGGTAAGTGATCACCACCGCCCATGAACAACCTGCAACACCAGAAGGAATCGCGGGTGCGTTGCCGGCCTTTGAGGAAGGAATAGGCTCTTTTCTTGAAGGTCCCTAAGTCGTATCGGTCCGGAAAAACCGCCGGCGGCAGCCGATTCCATAAAGTGGTAGTGCGTGGCAGAAAACTCCGCGAAAAACGCACTGTGGTGGAATGCCTAACCATCCAGGTGGTGACGATGGAATTTCGTGTTCTGCCGCAAAGTGCGATGGTGAAAACCAGCGCCTGGAATTATTCCGAACAATTCCTCGGAACACTCCCCGTTGTAAATCCTGTAAAAAATGCAAAGAGATGCAACATCTCTTCGCAAGGCCAGTGTATCAAGCCGATCGGAAAGAACCTGGTCGTCGACGATTCGAGCCGCTCTTCGTTGAATACGGTCAAAAGGAAGGAGCTGGCACTGGGGTGCCCCAGCCCAAAGAGAAAATGAGAACAGTACTCCATGTGAGGCCGAACCTGCGCCTTGTAAAGTTGCAAGCGGTGGACCAGCATGAAGTACTGTCCCGCTCTACTGAGCACGCCAAGCTTTTTAGAAGCCACTTTGGCCTTCCCTTCCAAGTGACCGCGAAACTGAACGTCATTCGATATGTCTACGCCAAGGATTCCGATACTGGCTGAGGCAACGAGGGGAGTGCTTCCAAAACGAGGTGCTACGACGAAGGGTTTCTTTTTAGCGGTAAACGCGCAAACCTGTGTCTTATTTGGGTTAAACTGGACTAAGTTTATTCGGCCCCAGTCTGAGATTTTGTCTAACAAAATCTCGACTTCAGACACAAGTTTGTTCCGGCACTCGTCGACGTGTTCCCGAGAAATATTAGCACGGCCGGTGTACAAGGCATCACCAGTACTGTCGTCTGCATAGCAATGAATGTTACTAATTTGTAACATATCATTGATATGCAGAAGAAACAGGGTTGGCGATAGCACGCAGCCTTGTGGAACACCAGCACCCACAGACTTGGAGTCCGGACCATGCACCGTCTACTACGACTTTGATGCTCCGGTCTGCGAGGAAACTGGTGACCCAATTGCATAATTTCTCGGGAAGGCCATAGGAAGGAAGCTTCGAGAGAAGCGCTTTGTGCCAAATCTGATCAAAGGCCTTCGCTATGTCCAAACTAACTGCCAGAGCCTCCCCCTTGGTCTCGACTGCCTCCGCCCATCGATGCGTAAGGTAGACTAGAAGATCACCAGTTGAGCGACCCTGACGGAAACCGTAATGGCGGTCACTAATCAGCTGGTACTCCTCTAGGTACCTCAAGAGCTGGCAGTTTATCTAGCAGAAGAAGCATGATAATAAGATTAATACTGTTGAAATGAAAAGTTTGAGAAGTATAGCTGGAGTGACTTTGATGGACAAAGTGAGAAACAACGTGATAAGAGAACGGTGTGGTAGAAGATGTAGTGACAAAGACAGAGAAAGGGATGGTTAGATGGTTTGGACACGTAGAGAGGATGAATGAAAGAAGATTAACGAAAAAGATTTATGAGGCGAGTGTGAATGGGCAAGCCGGTAAGGGTCGACGTAGGCGAACATATTACGATCAGATCGAAATCATTTTAAGGAAAGGCCACGTCAAAAGTACCCGCAACCGACGAGCTTGTATGAAAACACTAATGAAAGTAGAGGACGCTAAAGATGTGTGTCAGGATCGTAGCAAGTGGAAAGATGTCGTCTCTGCCTACCCCTATGGGAAAGAGGCGCGACTCTATGTATGTATGTAAAAGTCCTTAAAACACTGGACAGAATATTCTCATTTGCAACGACAATAAACGAATTCAAGTTGACAACAATAAATTTAATAAATAAATGCATATTTTGATGTTAGCAGAAGCGCAATGAATTTTACATAGTAACTGCACAATTATAGAAAAAAAAAAACTTAAAACTTACCAAAGCCTGTTGACATCCAATGATAGCGCAGGGAAATGACAATTAAATATTAATAATTAGTTTCAATTTAAACAGGAAGCCGTACCATTTCTTATTCAAATAATTGCTACAAAATACTTTGAGTTGACAGTGTCAGAGAAAGCCAGTGAGATTATATTTAAAAGTTGTCTATTGCCAACACAAATTCTCCGCAACTTGATAATAGCAAAATCTAGAAATATTGTTATTTTATTCGATTTTTTTTATATCGTTTTAAGTTTCCGTAATTGTTTAACGTTTTTTCATTTTATTTGCTCTAGTTTTTGCAAATATCGTCTCTTAATGGGACTCCATTATTTACTAAGATCAGACAGTATCCTCACTAGTATATGTTATTTTTCTTCCAAATCTCTATTATATACAGCTTGGTACGTGTGGTGGCAGCTCGTTAAAAGAATACTACCACTCCATCTCATCCAATGGATCTCGTAAAAGGCGAGTAAGGAATAAAACTGCACTGTGCACCCAACAGCGCATGGTGGCGATGGGATCACCACCTATCACACCAAGTGCATTATATTGTTTTGGTGAAACGTGGATTGTGGCAGTCATCTGATTTTGCAGTGAGTGCCCAGTCTCTGACTACCCCTTATGGGATACAGTCGTGATCTTATGTATGTATGTATGTATGTATGGTACATTATACAAATGCCAGAGTACACTCGTCAGCAATAAAATATATAAAAAGTCCTTGATGGCAGTCGAAATGACACGCAAAATTAAAAATCATTTGTTGTATTTAATACACAATCTTTGATATTTAATAAACTGTATGGTAGCGGCGTAAGAAAATCTGCTATTGTATCTCAACCGTGGGTTCCCTTGAAAAATGTTAGTGTAGATAAAGGAATAACTATAACGAAAAATGCCTGACCAGTCACAGGCGGCGGAGTTTAAGTTTCAAAGCGACTGGTGCTGCGATGTCCAATCCGCCTGCCAAGCGTTGTGATTGCGGCAAATTCTCCCATTTTGGGAGAGGCACAGGCCTATTACTAAGAGAGGACAGGCTTATGAAGAGGAAACTCGACGATGTACGATTGCCGGTACATGTCTTCAGAGGTCTAACTTTAAAAAATTATTAACGCTATAAAAAGTATTGAAATAAGTGAATAAAATTATTTTCTCTGTTGACATACAGTTGGCGATAATATCCAATCTTAGCATTAAGTTATTAGTTTTAATTTCAGATTATTGTCTCGTTACCTTCTCGAAAGACAAAAAAAATAGAAGCTTATTTAGAGTAGTACTCTTTTCTCGTTTTTTAAAAGACGATCTAGCAATGTTGTCATTTACGTCTTCATTTATTTAAGAAAAAAAAATCAGTGCCATCGCAACGCAACCTTTATCTTAGTGACGGCCTCCTCCACCATGTTCTTTTTGAGCCTCTTCTTCCTCCGCCTCGAGTCCTCGTCCACCTCGACCGAGCCGAGGAATGAGAGGCGGAACACGGCCGCCGGGGCCGCGTACACTCCCGAATACGGCCCCTCACAGCCCCACTGTTAGGACAACACCGGCTAACCTCCTCGTTTCGCTCACTCGCCTTCACTTCTCACATATCTATCGTTTTGTTTTGCTCGCTCGCGGCTTACAGCCATTTTGTTAAGAGATAAAAAATTTTAATATTTTATTATGATCATTCATATATTTTTTGTAAATAAAATTGGAAACTAAATAGTTGGCTATGAAAGAAAGCAGTAAAGACTCTTTACGGTTCCCAAGCACTCAAAAATGCAAAGAGGCCTATGCAACAGTAGGACATACATAAACATAAGCTGTTGCTTTTTTAATTATATTAATACAATATTAGTTACAGATAGATATTTAAGAATCAATATTTTTATAATTTTGGTGGACCAAAAATACATGTTATGTAAAAATGGAGTTATTATGTACTACGTAGGTACTAGAAGAGACACCTCAACTTGATTATGTGTAACACAAGTTAGCGTATGTCAGCGCATGTCAGCGCATGCGCTCAATAAACAGTATGTCGCATCTGCTCGCAGAATTCATTTATGACAACAATAACCCTTGGTCGCCGAGCGAATGCGCCGCGTGTCATCGAGTTGCGCGGCATATAGTTTGAAACAGCTTCTCTAGTCATTAGTACATTATAACTCAATGGATATAAATAATGTATTTGGCGTTTCCCAACTGTCAAGCATAAAACGTCAAACGTTAGCCAACCGAAAACGCGACAGCGATTCATAAACGTTAATTAAGCCTCAGAAATCATATCAACGCTGTGGCATAACAGTTTTGTAAGCAAAGCATTAATGCCTCAAATAGACACACCAGATAGCTTCAGCACGATTTCATTCTAAGCAAAATGAAATATCCCGCACGATATGGGGGCACATTTATAAACCGAATAGAAAAGATTTCATTAACTTTAGTCAATAATTGCTTTTTTCCTTAGCAAAGCGCAAATGTAGAATATTTAAATATACAGTTTAGTTGGTATACAAAATTAGTGTTTCGTGCGAACATTATTGAAATTCCCTTTAAATACTACAAATTTTCACGCTTAAAAATAAAAAGAGAATTACGTAAGAAAAAAATTTAGCATCTATTTACGTAACGTTGAATCTATATTAAATTGTGACAGATTATATATCATCAAATAATTCATAGTGGATTTCTTAAATCCGTATTATTTTCATAAACCACAAAAATTATCTATTCTCTTGAATACTTCAGCATTAAAGCAAGCAAAACAAATCCGAATACATCACACAAATCAACAATGATATGTGAGAAGCGGGCGAGTTCCTTCCTCGATATGAAAGCGGACCTAACGAGAAATTAACCTTAACATTATTAAACATAAGGTTGTTATTTGTGCGCAGGCGTAAAGCTGGGCCCATGTCGGTGCAATCCTGCGTTATGTGTATGGCCACCTTAGCCGGTGTGAATCGGGTCGTTTCATGCTATACAGTGCGTCAATGAAAAAAGTGTATGATAAACGTCCGGAGCAGCGAAGCGGTTGATGGAACATAGTACATGTTCCATTAGCAATTATAATTCTATGACGATATTAGCAAACAAATTATAACTCTTTTCCCTAATAGTGTTATAACTTACAATGCAACAATTTCATATACTCGTAAAATCGTGTACGCCATTGAATTTCATAAGTTGATTGTTTTAACTAAAATTGTTACTAAACCAAAAAAAACAAATCTTTTTATTTTAATTAATTTTCTAAAATAAATAAATCCGACGAAACGTTTATATTATATTCCGTTTTTTTTTTTGCTAAATGAGAAATAGAACAATTCAAAAACATTGGCATGCACAATTTTTAATCTGTGCTATTGGTGATCATCGAATGCGCACGATAGTAGCCTTTAGCCTGCTGCGAGCATGCTTCGTATATGCAAATGGATGAAACCCATTCAACAATTGTATACTTTACCTGGCATTAAATAAAGGATCAATCAAACACAATACAAAGCATCGCACAAAGCAAAACAAGCGATAGACAGACAAACATATCCAGAGGAGGCTAGCCGGCCAATACGGGATCCGACAATCTTCCTGGGTCGGGTCGAGGGGTGTGGAGGACACTGAAAAAAATACTCTAGTGCGATGTCAATACGAGCCTAAACGGTCTAGCATGTTACGTCACGCACTTCAGTTGACTGGTAAATATAACTGAGCATTCACTAGGATTGTTGTCCTAATTCGTTTTCTAATTAAATTGTTACATATTTTAGGATATAAGGATAAAAAGGATATCCCACTAGCATTCTCAAAACACTAATCCTAGAGCATGAAATTACGTTCAGATTAACGTGTATTATAATATAAATGCTAGTTATAGAATTAGGGTGGAAAATGGCATGCGCATTATTGTGGCGTACATTGAAATGTATGTACTACGTCCATCCAAAGACGGTGACCGGCACAATCAAGTTTTATATTTACAGCATGTTGTGACGTCAGTTGTTTTGGGCATAAACACTCGGCATTTTGGCCCAAACTAGCTCAATTTACAGCCGCTGGTGCAACACACCGAAGTAATTTCATGCTCTTAGAAAAATCAACTACGAAATATATGATATTTATATAAAAGTACCGATTCACACTGGCAAATGGTAATTTGCCTTTGACATTATGAGAATGCGTGTACAGTTATTTAGAGAAACAGTTCAGTGTGTAAGGTAGTGAAACTTCTTATTTAGTTAAAAAAAAAGAAAAATAAATACTTTAGTGAAATGTATCATCATGTCTGTATAGTACGAAATTAAATTAATTAAATCTTTGTATTTTGAAGAAAACTTTAATATGATGTATTCTTCGTACTAACGATACAATGATATTATATTTAAGGCTCCGCCAAACAAACAGAACGCGCCGCGCTATAGCGCCCAATTGTGTTGTATTGTGTTGCACTGTCAAACAGAGCGCCGGCGCTTGCAGTACGCAACGCTCTGTGGCGGCGTTAGAATGCTTTGACGCCGGGCATTATATTTGTTTACAAAATTTTATTTTAGCGTCGGATTACACGTGTGTTAATACTGCATTCTGACTGAAAATCTAATAGAATTGGTTCGGAAACACCCATGATTATATAATATAAGGATAACTCTTATAGAACATAGCAATAAATATGCAAAACAACGGTCTTCTTGTGATAAAATCTCGCGACACAAACGATGATATTTTCCTAATTCCTTTCTCTTTTTATTGATGTCGTGAACCCATAATATTTTTCTCTGTGATCGTGATAAAGCGTATAAAAGTAATCATTCTTCCATTTTCTGGTGAATGGTACGTTGCGTTAAGGAGCGTTGCGCTAATCTAGTCATTTAGGGTGACATCAAAAGATCGCGACGTTAAAACGCGACGCTATAACGCTATAACGCGTCGCCAAGTAAGCGTTCTGTTTGGCGAAGCCTTTATTGTGACAAAAACAAGTGTCCTTATAAATTTACACCTTAACATATAACCATAAGTCGATGCAGGTGTTAAAAATATCTGCAAAAACTGAATTATAATAATTATCAAAACCAAGCGTAAAACGATGTTCATGAAGCGAAAAACTAAAGGTTATTTTTTTTTTAGATAGATTAGATTGGCCGCAAATTTGAAGCAAAAAAATTAAGCATTGAAGATTCCTTTCTATATTGATCAACATTTTATATTATCAAATACATGTATAGTAGTATTATCTTAACAGCCCATAATAGCGCCTTTATTAAAATTACAAAGAACCGAGATGAATTCTCGGTTCTTTGTAATTTTATCGTAACTCTCAATCGCACTTACTTGCTTATGATTTGTGTATTAATAGATGAAATATATATCGATAAATGATTTTAATATAATCAAATCTTTGTCGACACTATTATTAGATACACTAATAAATAATAAAAAAGGTGGTACAAATAATATTAATACTTGAAGAGAAAACGTTTACACTTTTTTAAGCATATTCCGCCCACGAAGGAGTATTAGATTTGGCATAGTTAAAGTTTGCAGAAGCGGGAATGCTAAAATTTATAAATAATGTGTGTTAGAAATACATTAAATTGAATAAAAAAACATTTATTACTTTCATACTGACAATGTCAATCACGAAACAGTCTGTCGTTTCTTTACGTTTATACTGCCAATGTCAAAAACATAATAGTCTGCTAACAAACAGTCGCACTTAGTGGAGATCGTTGCCATAGACTTTTTAAATGTTGCCAACTTATAAGTACTCAAACCTCATTAACGTTCAAACTTAAAAAAAAATATGAATTGCGGCCTAATTTAGGCCTCAGGGCTTATTAATAATAAGTTAATCGCGTATCACAGCAATTACTTAAATCCTACACATCTTAGAAACTATCACTTGTACTGTTGTTTATTCAAAAATAATTTACAACAATGTGCAAAAGACAAATTATATTCTATTTAGATGAATGAGTCTAAGCTTCTTCAAGTTTGTGGCCAAGATGTTATTTTTGTGTGTTTACGGTATTCGGTATTGTGAAATTTATAAATGTAGCTGTTTAAATGGGCAAACATATAGAGGAAAGATTACCTTGATCCTAGATACGGCTTCTTCGGCCTGAAGCATTCTTGTAGCCTTTGTGGGTTGCCCTTCACACGCAAGTTGGGTGGAGCCGAGATATCGCGCGCGGAACAGCACGCCCTCTATGAGCACTGATGGGTCTGGAACATAAGAAATTTAAGGATTTTACTATGAACATACAGGATGTTTATAATTAATTTATTCATTGATTTGAATAAACAGCGACATATTAATAATAAGCTATCATTATGTATCCGCGAAAAGAGCGACACTAAACCATTTTCGGGGTAATATTTCATTCGACGGAAGCGTAAACAATTCTACCAAACCTTCAAAATGACAATGACATCGTCGCAGAATGACGGTTTCGGTATTCTACTAACACATCGTCTTTCAATTATCCCCATTGCTATTACCAAGGCGACCATTGTAAAGCGATTATAAAACCATAGTTACATTTCGTATTATCTTATTATTTGCATAATATAATAAAAATAATTTGAACGTCATGGTATTTATAGTCTACAATTTTAATGGCTACACTGGTTAGAGTCCTACCTAACGACGCCATTATCATGTCACTGTCATGCCATTGAAAATTTAGCAACAATCGTAATAGAATGATAATTGCATGATAATGGTATGGCATCGAAATCGTTTTGTCGTTCGAATCGTTCATCTTATAAAACAGCAGAATTGGGACTCAGGACGTTCCTCTGTTACAATTTGTAAGTAAATTCACATTAATGATATTTTTAAGTAATTGTGTCTATTAATCAATAAATTAAACTTTGTGCCTGTCCGTATCGGATCTTCTAAACCTTTTGACATAAACTTTGCACAGATTATAGATAATCATCATCTATCTTCAGATTATAGATAGAGTAATCTTGACATTATCGGGCTTCTCAAAATTTTATGAATTAATTTATTACAGCTTATTAGGATTCATAGAAGGAATATTTTTTTTAGCCCGAGGCCTAAAAACTGTTCATACGTACATTCACGCCTTTTTTCCCATTTGGTTTAGGCAGAGACCACGTCCGTAGCCCACGAGAAACGAGACGTGACGGGTGGCGAACCACGTCGCCGAAATTTTAACTATAGAGAAAGTTTTAAATCCTGCTAAATGACGGCTCTATGATATCCGACGATGAACACCGGTGCAGTTTCGCGTCACTACACGTTCCCCCATCAGAGAGACGCCTACACCCCACGAGACCTTGTGCATCTGCAGTCGTCCGACAAGCGGGGCTATTACGTATCCAAATTGAAGATCACTTATAAAAGTGTTGAGCGAATATCTGTCAAATAACTGTTTTCACAGACACTTATTTAGCAGATATTTGTTCAACAATTTTATAAGTGATCATCACTTTGGATACGCTATAGCCCCCGTACCAATAGCAGAAGGTACGGAGACGAATGGGAATTCCGATGCGCAAGGAGGAATACGTATTGCACAGTGTGAATTGTATTTAGGTCCTCACTATTCATGTATGCCTAGTGTGAAGGCTACAGACAGACATGTAACTTCATACTAAAATAGCACTGAATTCTCTAACCATTTACTATATATTTACGTTTCTTCTCATATCTGTATCTTTCGCTGTAATATCAAAAAAAAAACTTTTCATTTCCAAACATTTCTACTCTTTAAAGTTTAATTAGTGAGGTTAATATGTTTCTTATAGCATTGTACTCACCAACACATCCCAAGGAAGGAAGCAAGTAAAATAAGAAGAGTTATATCTATTTGTTTTCTTAGTTCAAGCAATCGTATGTTCTTAACATAACAATTGTAGTACTAAATTGATTTTTTATACTGGATAAAGTGACGAAACGAGCAAAACGTTCACCCGATGGTAAGTGCAACGTCTGTCCATAATAAATGCTGTGTCACCCAAAACATTACTGTGTGACATCACACTGCGCTCTTCACCCCGAGATGCCAGTTCTTAAGTCGCATATGCACAGTGATTACGTTAGCACTCAATACCCATATCATAATGCTCTAACAACATGTCGGTAATATTTCAGTGTGGTGGCACACAGAAGTGTGCCACCACACTGAAATGTTCCGACATGCTGAAATGCGCAATGAATTCACTAACTCTCAGTGCCCTTCAGACCGGAACACAGTAATGTATGCACACTACTGTTTCACGGCAGAATAACTGGCCCTTGGAATGTACCACACATTCCTGAATGGTTTCCTGCTGTTATAGATGGATGTTATAAAAAAATTATGATCAAAGGATACATTCCTTTGATAATACATTTTTAATGACACAACGCCCACATGGGCGGTGACACGAAAAAGTTTGAGATGCTATGGACTAGATGACTGGCTTCTCTTAAGCTGCCACCACACGACGGCAATAGTAAGTCATGTAATTGATAAAATCATGTACGATTTAGAATTTTAACAACATAGAAATAGGACTCACCTTCTTTATTTTTGCTCTTCTTTTTCCCATCCTTGTCCTGAAAAGAATAAATAAA
This sequence comes from Luehdorfia chinensis, assembly GCA_019845155.1. Classification (NCBI taxonomy): domain Eukaryota; kingdom Metazoa; phylum Arthropoda; class Insecta; order Lepidoptera; family Papilionidae; genus Luehdorfia; species Luehdorfia chinensis. Next base: position 3,432,568 of record JAHVAK010000206.1, on the reverse strand, counting down.
GTTCATTTCTGTTTGCCAAAAGGAAGTAGATACATTATATGTATTTAACATAAAACAGAACTCATCTGTTCTGACAATAGAACTTTTAATTACATTTATAGGGGATATTTGACGTTATCCTATTGGTCCCGTTAGTACTCACATATACGAATACTGTAAGTGCATATTTGGAGGTTTGTGCGTGTGTGTTATACAGTAATGTGAAAAAATCTTTAACGGTGAAATATTAAATGGTGTGACGTAATTATTTACCTACATAAAATGTTATCGTACTGGCGCTGGAGAACGAAAACAAACAATTATGAATGTATGTATTAATTCTGTATCTTTTTTTTGGTAATTCGTAACTATGTCACTTAAAGTAATGACGTCATTAGTATGTTAGTATTATAAAACAACATTGAAAGTCATCATGTATTTGTCTCAAGACTTATTCCGTATACGATCAGCGATATATTTCTAATATTTTAGTATTTCGCGCACCGCAGAATAACTGGCACTGCAGTGGTACGTACCTAGGCGGATTCTTGCATAGTAATGCTGTCATCGGTATGAAGGTATTGCAATTCTGCCTACTTTATATGATATTATAAGCGACAATAAACAATTAATGCGAGATAAGATAGCAAAACGATTTTCAAAATCGCGACACCTTTCAACAGTTATCAGAGGACGGAGCGGCGGTAATACATGAAGCGTCAATTACTGGTAAAGCGACACTCAGCTACCCGAATTCAATAGAACGGATTGTTTGATATTAAGTACAGTGTCAGACAGTATGTTATGCTTTATTATATATATATTTATTATGCTACGTTAATATTGGCTACAGATAATCGATTTAGAATACATATATAGAATGTTAATCGGACTGAAAGAAGGGTACGTTTTCAACGATTCCTTTGTAAATTCGTTGTGTCATATTTATCAAACCAACACGGTGTATAAAAATATTTAGTAATGTGTTAATAATGTTATGCCCCCCTCGCCGGTTTTGACTTTAGTTATATATTCAAATTAATAAACAGGAGTAGTCAACAGCGCTGTGTATAATAAAGCGCTGTTAGTATAAGCACGAACACAGAATGCTGTAACGAAAACTCAGACGGGAATCGTAAAGTCAGTGGCAGACCCTGACCTTAGAACCAATGTGTTTCGCATAAATAGTTCTTCAGACTCGGGTAATACGACCAATTCGTTGAGTTTACAGCGAAATCACGTAATTGATCTAACCCAGGTCGTAGATTTTAGACATTCGCAACATATACACACGCACGCACCTTTACGGTGTGCAGTGCGTCATCGGCGTCGGCGTCGTGCGTAGCGTCGTGCGAGTGAGGAGACCTCCCCCCTCCGCCCCCTCCGCCCGCCCCACCCGCGCCCGCCGGCATCACCGTACGGGACTTTGGCTTGCGCCAACCCTGATCAGAACACTGACGTCATTAAATACGATCATGTTTTTGCAGATTTCAACTGTGACGTCTTCTACTGGTTAACAAACAAACGTTGCCGTCCGCGGAGGCGATATTATAAAGAAATATTAGCGCAAATATAGTCGTTTAACGTCTTTCTAAATTCGGAAAGATAAGAGAACCCGACAGTAATAATATAATATGTGTCGTACAAATATAACTTAAACTGAGATTTAAATCCCGGGCCTGCGACTCTGCAGGTAGGTATAACTTATCAATGTATTGAGAAATGAAAACCTTAAACAAATGCATTAATACGCACCCCTAATTATAGATTAACACTTTCAATCAGGTTGAGAGAATCTTATTAAAAATAAGGCAATTAAAGAATCTATAAATCCGTCACATAAAGCGAACAGATTTTTTTTCATGAAAGTATGTTCCGATAGGAGAAAATCGTTCACCTGATGGTAAGTGCAACGTTTGCCCATACGAATGCTGTGACCAACAACAATTCTGTGTTGCACCACACCGCGCTCACCACCCTGGGACGTCAGTTCTATAGTTCAGTATGCTCAGTAATTACATTACCTATGGCCTTCAAACCGAAACACAGTAATGTTTGCACTACTGCTTGACGGCGGGATACCTGCCACTGCGGTGGTACCTACTTAGACTGATTCCTGAATAGGAACACTAACCTAACAAGCCGTTAATCTAAAACCAAAACAAGATTTTAAAATCTATCCTCCTTCCTTTCTATCACGTCATTTTGAAAGAACGGTCGTAAGTATTTTTAATTTTTTCGCATAATATTTTCACTGCCAATCTATATTTAGGATTGTAGCATGGGATAATGTACCCTGTCATAACCATTTTACATTTAAATCACAAAATTTTTCCTTGCCCTCTAATAGTAATGTAAACTCAACAAATCCATTGCTAATTTCGATATTCACAAATATTATTTTGTTTAAAAACGCTGCGTGTTTTATTAAACCATTTTAAGGAGCTCTTAAGAAAACGAGAAAGTAAAAAGAATTAAAAAAAAGTTTAAAAGCATTTAACATATTCGAAACGAATAAACGAATTAACATGTTAATATATATGTATCTAGATTGTATTTAATGTCTAATAGGCGAATACGTTTAAACAGTGTCTTCAAACATCGTTAAAAGCCATTGAAATATTATTACTTTTAATAAAGGTCGTTTGTACAAGAATGTTATGATTTTCTGCCAAAATTCATAATTGCATTGTGAATAATAAGGTAAGTAGTCGGAAGGTGTGCCGTATGGTGTCGGGTGTCGCAAAAGTCAACCAAGGGAAATGCCAGAAAATGTATGTGGCTTCTCACAAATGGCGGGATAACCATCTCGAATATTCCGGACCTATATTTCAGATCGGTAACGGGCAGCAGCGTCCTCGGTGTCTGCATGGTGATTAGGGTATGCATGCATACAGTCACGCCTCTTTTCCATATAAGGGGTAGGCAGAGACCAAATTCGTAGTCCACTTTTCGCCCCCGCGGGATTCAAGATGTGACTAGTGGTGAACCACGTCACCGCCATTTTAGCACGAGTCAAAAATTCTTACTCCTCATTGCGTTTCAACGAGCAGTATAGTGATAGCATTGCATATTATGGTATTATTCTTCACGAAAAAAGGCTGTCCGTACAATATCTCAGAGACACCACGGTAGAAAAGAGGTAAGTGCTATTCCATTAGGTTATAATGATGACATAATCCAGTTTCATTTTTTTTTTATTTATTGTATAAAGTGACGAAACAAGCAAAACGTTCACCTGATGGTAAGTGCAACGTCCGCCCACAACAAATGCTGTGTCACCCAGAATATTTCTGTGTGACACCACACTGCGCCCGTCACCTTGAGACATCAGTTCTTAAGTCTCAAATGCCCGTGATTACGCTAGCTCACAGTGCCCTTCAGACCGAAACACAGTAATGTTTGCACACTACTGCTTCACGGCAGAATAACTGGCCCTGGGGTGGTACCTACCTAGACGGATTCCTGCATAGGAATCCTACCACCAGTAATCCATTTATTTTCGTCGTTATGTAGTTCTTTACTGAGTTGACGGAAATACACTTGTGATAATAAATGTTAGAACCTGGTTATCTTTATGAATTAATTTTAATTTGAAACGACGTTTTCAAGGTCAACATTGATAAGCAATTTAATTTGGACTTTATATATTTTTAAACGATTTTTTCTTTACCTGCATAATTTTCGTTAGTTTAGGCTCAATTGGGGCAATGGTTAAGCTTCTGCGCTATGGGGTTCGATTCCTACACGGAACAAACGTTTGGATGTCCTAAATTAGTTTCTCCTGGAGATCTATTTTGTAACTCAGGTAGGTTTCGTTTTGTCGTATGAAGCTCGTTCATTGGTTGATGGGATCAAATGAAATCGATCGTGAACCCAACCAGAATTGCACAGTAGGCCCCCTGGGATCTACCGTGTACCTCTGGTGAATGAGCTTCATGCGCCAAAATAAAGCTCATGCATTGGTTAATGGGATCAAATTAAACTGACACTGAAACCAACCAGGGTACACAGTAGCCCCCCCAGGTCTGGGTGTTTGTGTCTGTGGAATTCTCGCATCCACGATTCAGGGGGGGAAAATATGCAGCTTCTATATATAGGTAGCCGCCATAGATATCAATTACCCATACTCCTTACTTCTTACTTCCTACTTACCCAATCTCTTGCTTATTTCTTAAACTTTTAAAACGAAATGTAGTGGCCGATGTGGCGATATACGAATGTATATCATACACGAAAAATGAACATTGATGATACATGATAATACAAAATGTTTATAATATATAGTTAATGGAAACACGCGTTGCTTTGCGGAAATCCATTATAATGAAGGAAAGTAAGTTAATTTTCTCAGATCCGCATGCAGAATAAAGAATGCCGGACAGTCGCCGACTCTGTCGGCGGTTGTCTGTCCTAGAGTCAATAACACTTGATAATGCCTCGTTTTGGGGTGAAACACGTGTCGTGGTCTCGACTTCAATGGTATGTTACCTAGTGGTAGTACTGTAGTGGTGAAGGGTATCTGGTTCCCGGTGGCGTTGTTAGTTTGCTTGCTCACGTTTTTGAGGGTGGGCGGACTGTGCGGTACAATAACTGGATAATATACAACAGTGTACATTTTTGTTGTGTTTATTTATAGTATAAACAATATTTACCCGAAGGCGTTTAGTAAAATCTCTATAATATTCGAAACCCTCTTAAAAAATCTTATACGACCTCGCTGTGTAACGGAATTTTGGGAAACGAATCCAGGTCACTCGCATACTATGAAATTTAAAGCGAGCGCCTAGCCCCTGATCTACTGCGGTGCAGCAGTTACTTTAATTGCGATATTTTTTATGACAGTTTATCAATGTATAGAAAATAATATTTTTTATTCAATATAGATCATTTACATAATACTCATTGAAAGTCATTTTTTTAGCTACATTGGTTCGCAAAGAAATGCCTCTGTCCTGGAAAGACCAGTAAGAAACCCATCGGGATTATTTTTTTTCAGTCATTTTAAATATTACAATTACTACCACTCCATCTCATCCAATGGATCTCGTAAAAGGCGAGTAAGGAATTAAACTGCACTGTGCACCCAACAGCGCATGGTGGCGATGGGCTCACCACCTATCACACCAAGTGCATTACATTGTTTTGGTGAAACGTGGATTGTGGCAGTCATCTGTTTTTGCAGTGAGTGCCCAGTCTCTGACTACCCCTTATGGGATACAGTCGTGATCTTACGTATGTATGTAGAAATAGCTTGGCAGCGATCACCTCATTATAAGCTACCTGCTGGTAGTACTAAAATAATTATATTTTATGTCTTTCTCCTAATACTTCTAATAGTCTTGCGGTATAAAAAAAAATTGTTTCTAGAAATTCGTATACCGGGCGCTGACAAAACCAGTGCTGCATTATACCACTGCAGTGTATGTAAGGTCGGATGCCTTTTTGTTGCTATTGTCAAATATTAAAACATACTTTCATGTAATAATAACATGTATATTGTATTATAACAGAAATTTATGCTTATTTCTCTTTCTTACAATTTTTTTTTGTAAACATTATTCACTGCTAATCGAAGCCTTGGTAGCTGATGGGGAGTTTGCCTTAAATTTCATAGTAGTCAAGCAACATTGTTATTACTTTTAAAATAAATTTAAGTTAGTAGGAAAATAGAACAGATATTTTTTTTGAAAATTAAATATTTTATTGGTCAATACTACTAAAAATATCTCCAATAATAAAAACGAAGAGAGGTTTTTTTACGAAAGTGCATGCTTCATTACTTCAGAATTCCTGTAACCGCAGAAGCATATCTAGAGTACAATGAAACGAAGGCATGTAAAAAATGTCAGTAACTCTTTATCACAAACAGACACTATACAAAATGTGAAATACAATGCTTTTTGTCCATAAGAGGACCGCGTCTGTGGTTCGCCAAGGAGTTAAATCTCTAGTCAAGTAAATATTCTTATCCAATATACGTAAAGTTTTTAAGTAAGTCAGTCATTAGACGGCTTAAAATATTTAGGATATTCGAAATCGCGAAAGCACAGCGAACGCGACACAGTCCGAATTTCGAGGTTTTTGTAGGAGTTTACTTATTTATTTATGTTTGGGTCAAACCAAACCTGGCACGCGGGCTCCTGGCCCGCGAGCACAGTATCCGATGAAGCTGTAAAAGCCGAGAAGGCTAACAGCAATTACATCACCGAAATTATATATGTACACATTTAATTATATATTATAAAAGAAAAAAAAAACCTCGCTTTCCATTTTAGAATCTGAATCATCGTGCGAAATTGCATCATTCGTAACAGTGGAGTCACCGGAATTCCTCCTATGACTTGTCTTGACTTCGTTTGACACTTCCTCCGTTTTTATCCTTTCTTTAGAAACATTCACACTTTCTTTTACATCGACAAATTTGACGTTATCATTTACATCACTGGCCAAGATTTCATTATCGTCTTCATTACACAGAACTTCACTAATGTCTGTACAAACGTTGTCATGGTTAGATTCGATATTATTTTTGGCGTCAATGTTTATTTGTCTTTGAGAACAATTATTACTACCGTTTATCACTAAACAACTCGATTCATCACTCATTTCTAACAGAAAAGCGAACAAACTTGTCCCGGTTTTATACACATCGCTAATATTTCAAAGTGGATTTAAATTAAGTATTTCTAAGTGGCAATAATCGACTATCGGACCGACTTGGTCAGTTTCCCAAGCGATAAACGCGTTATCGGTAAATAAACATGCTCATATGTTCGCACCGCGTTACGATAGTGACGACTGGTCGCCCGTCGGTCTACATGCTGAGTTAACATACGTCGCGTCAAAGAGTATTTCGTTGTTTGCAAAGAGATGCTACGTTATATCGTTTTCTACCTACGCGTAAGTAAAGTAACACAATCCACAAATATATCACTGCTGGGGACTGATATCTTCTTATTTTTAGAGAGGATTTATTACGTTTACTTCTGAGTATGTGTTATATTACAATTTAAGACTTCATTGTACTGGCACTCCTGGGGATCGGACTTAAGTTTTTTTATACCATAAAATTAAAACTAAAACAACTTATATTTCATTTTGTTTCCTTTGACAAAGTTACAGTCATGATCATAATATAATAAGATTTGTTACTGTGTTTCGGTATGAAGGGTACTGAGAGCTAGCGTACTCGTAATCACTGGACATATGAAACTTAAGAAATGATGTCCCAGGGGGACGGGCGCAGTGTGGTGTCACACAACAATGTTCTGGGTGACACAGCATTAACCATCAGGTGAACGTTTTGCTTGTTTCGTAACTTTATCCAATAAAAAAAAAGATTAGGCATAGGTATAAATTTAAGTTTTTTGACACAAAAAAATACGTAATAAATGATACAATTATAACTACAATGTTTTAAATGTGTTTCGAAACTTGATTTGTTTTAAACATTTTAATAGGTCAAGTAAAATTTTCGTCGTGATAGTTAAGGCAATTTATGAGCATTTCTATAACGGATCAATCACATAATTTAAATTCTAGATTCGCTACATTAAACTTATTAAAAATTAAGAACACAAATATAATTATAATTATACTACATTACTCACGGAGTATTCTTTAAAAACAGACAGTCTACTGTACATTTAATCTTTGACCAAGTATAATAAGAGAGCAAGGTCGCGGCACTTGGGTCGTATACATAAATTTCGATTGCGCACGCGCATGCTAATAACATAACATTGACTGATTCACCTGTTATGTGGTAACACTTATTGTTAGTGAAGTACGGCGTGTTTTGCAGTGTTCATTAATTAGTGTTTTGCAGTGTTCATTAATTACATTAATTAACACATGACTAATTAAAATCATTAAATTAGTCTTAAAGTGCCTAACATATGTATCAGATTTACTTTCCATGAAACACAATTATTACAATATCATCGTGGCAGCTCAGAGGTAAGATGCTCGTCTCAAATTTCATTGAACGTAAGTGGCCGGGGTTCGATTCCTGGTGCCGGTACCACTAAAATTGTAATTTGTATAATTGTTATTTGTAGTTTAATGCCTGTTCAACGAAGAAAAACATCGTCTGAGAAATAAAATTAGAAGTTCGCAATGAAGCAGCGTGGCGGACACTTTCCGATTTCAAAAACCATCTCAGAAAATGAGATGCCTATCTTTATATGTTTTACTTATTTTAAAATCAATCCATATATATTATTTCTCAAAGGTGTTGTATTGTCGGTATGTAATATCCTTACCTATACCTTAATGCTATTAAAAATATTGAATAAATTAATTAAATGGTAAAAAGCCCCAAATGTTGACAATCTATTCAACTAGCGACATCTGATGGTTGGTGCTATTTACATTATTTAAAGTGACGAGACGAACAAAACATTCACCTGATGGTAAATGCAACGTCTGCCCATAACTAATCAAAGTCAAAGTCAAATTTTTTTTCTTCAATTTAGGCATGTTTAAAGCTTTTATGAACGTCATCTCGAAATATTCGCACGGGTCAGTGTTACAAGTTAGGAAGCTAAGTAATAAACTAACTTATTAGACCGGTGTAAAAGAAAAAATATAATTAAATACTGACGATGATGATGATGTTCTCCTAGCCGATTTCGACCACGGCGACAACATCCGACTACTGTCGAGAGCCATCAACTGCGCAGGAGATATTATAGTGCCACAAGTGTACGCGCAAACACAGAGGCACTCACTCGTCCCAACCTACAGGCGCCCGATGTAACGCTGATGCGATAAGATCAGAGGTAGGCTAGGATGCAGTGTCGGAAACACGGGGACAAACACAACACAACCAGACCCGAAAACCAACAATTTATGTTTTAGCACAAATTATGGCTCCGGCTGGGGTTCGAACCCAGGACCCGGGGCTTAGAAGTCAGGTACTCTGACCACTAGGTCACGCGGTCGTCAAATTAAATACTAAACTAGCATGGTATAAAGATGTTAAGGACATGCTGTATATGTAAATAAAGGTATTTTGTTAATTACGGTAAATTTGTTAAACTGTTCGAATAAACGTGACACAAAAAATATTAATGCTTCAAAATGCGTTAAAATATGTGACATTATTAATGAAGCAGAAATAACTAAAAAAAAACGCGTGTCAACGTGATCACTAAACCGCCTCGAGTTCCTACGTGAGTGTTTTTTTTTTTCATTGGATAAAGTGATGAAACGAGCAAAACGTTCACTTGATGGTAAGTGCAACGTCTGCCCAACGTTTGCGAATAAGAACAACTTACTTTGTCGTCGAAGAAGCCCTGGTCATCCGTCCTTTGCTGTCCGAGCAGTCTATCGGTCTCCAGGTCGGTGTCGGCTTCATCTGAAATATACGGATTTCTGTTTTATATGTGAAGTTAAACTTGCGCGTTTTATTATACATGTTTTTGTTAGTAGTTTGTGTTTTGTTGTTCGTTTCAAGTAAAGGGCCATCCTTTAAGCGTCGTCGTCGTCGTCGTTTCAGCCTATCACAAGTCCACTGCTGAACATAGGCCTCCCCCATAGATAGCCACAAAAGTTTGTAGCTCTCATATTGGAGGGATTTTGCCATCGTTGCCACGCTTGGCAGGCGGATTGGCAACCGCAGTTTGTTTATTCAGATGTCCAGGAAGATGCTGCTGCCCATCTCCTGGTTTTAATTTCCCTCTGTCGACTTTAACGCACCCACGGGATGGGATGGGGTGGTTTTAATCACGTCAGGTTTATTGCCCAACATTGCGATTAATGGGAATTTTTTTCTGGCCCGGGAGACATTGTCCTTGTATCTCCGACACTGCACCATAGCCCGTCTCTGATTTTATCCTGTCAGCGTTACATAGGACGCGGGAAGACTTGTGGTTAGAGTGAGTGACTGTTGTGGCACTATAATATCTCCTGCGCAGTTGATAGCTTCCGACAGTGTTCGGAAGTTGTCGCCGTGCTTCAACATCGCCCCGGAGGACATAATCAACATTTACAAGCTGGTGATGATTGTGTAATATATAGATTGTATAGGTAGTCAGTACTCACCTTCGTCGCCACTGGCCTGCTTGATCTCAACTGACTCCGTGCTTTGAGCTGATGATGGCCTTTTTCTGAAATTTTAGAAATATTATATTGCAGGAGGTCTATATTCAGCAGCTGACTAGTGCTGGGCTGAAAATGTTTTTTTTTTATTGCATAAAGTGATGAAACGAGCAAATCGTTCACCTGATGGTAAGCGCAACGTCTGCCCATAACAAATCCCAGAAAATTTCTGTGTGACACTGTACTGTGCCCATCACCCTGACACATAGGTTCTTAAGTCTCATATGCCCAGTGATTACGCTAGCTCACAGTGCCCTTCAAACCGAATCACAGTAATGTTCGCACACTACTGTTTCATGGTAGAATAACTAAGTTGTCTCACCGCGGTGGGTACACGTCTTCGTGCGCAGCGTGTAGGTGCGGAGTGTGCGTGCCGTGCGCGGAGTGCGGCGCGTGCGGCGCGTGTGCAGCGTGCGCCACGTGTGCCACGTGAGGCGCGTGCGGCGCGTGCGTGGCCAGCGCCACGTGCTCGGCGGGCGACCGGTGCGGCGCCGGCGCCGGAGGGGGCGGGGCTGTACACGCTGTACGATGCAGAATAATAAGATTAATCTTTTCGTTACAGTCATCTCTAGATACATACAGTCACGCCTTTTTCCCATATAAGGGGTAGGCAGAGATTTTTCACTTCCGAGGGAAACGGATGACGGGTGGCGAACCACTTCGCAGCAGTGCAGCGATTATTGATTGTACAATGAGAGTTTATTTTTAAATGTTTACGTACCAAGAGGGTCCAGTGAGTGTAGATCAGCATCGGTCAATATGAGGGAGTCGGTGTTGGTTCCATTCTCGACTATCTCCTCTATTATAACCGAAGAACTCTGTGGAGCAATGAACTGAAGTGTAATTTAATTAAAATTTGCATCCGTAGACACATGGAACTACGTAAACATAAGAAATAAAGACTGTACTATAGTCCATTCGCGTTAGGAAAATAGTGAGTCATCGTTGTCCGCCGGCCTGGCCAAGACCCCTACCCAATTAGAATGCTAGAAATTAGAAAGTCGAGTTCACAGTGACCAGTTGAAGTCAGACCTTCGTATCAATTGTATCGATATATTATTTTGACAATGTTTGGATGTTTCTTCCTCAATTACATATAAACTGTGGTGGCAGCGCTGACGTCATAGATACCGTCTCATCAACCAAGACCAGCGAGGCTAGTGCGTAACCAAAGTGAAGATCACTTATAAAGTGTTGAACGAATAATTGTTTTCATACTGGCTATGATCAACAAAACAGACGTCATATGAAATGTGGTAGCGGCTTAAGAGAATCTACCACACCATCTCATGCCGTGGGTGTTGTAAAAGTCGTCAGAGGTTAAATTAAACCAAGAAGATGCGCAGCAGCATCTGAATAAATAAACTGCCGTTGCCAACCCTGGCAAAATCCCCCAAAAATGAGAGCTACAAACTTTTCTGGCAATCTATTTGGGAGGTCTATGTCCAGCAGTGGACTAGTGATAGTCTGAAATGATGATGATGACGAATTGGTAGCTTAGTGGCCGGGCTCTCGCCTTAATTAAACAATACGCAAGTGACTAGAGCTCAAACCCCGGTACCTCTAAAATTGGCCGATTTATTAAGAAGGAAAACTTCGTGAGGAAACCTGCATGTCTGAGAAATAAAAATATTTCGAGGACATGTAAAGTCCGCCATCCCGCATTGGCTCAGAAGTGGGGCGAACTTACGTTTATATGAAACTAGCTGACGCCCGCGACTATGTACGCGTGGACATAGATTTTTGAAACATCCCGTGGGAACTAATTGATTCCCCGGGATAAAGTGTATCTTTCGTCTTCGGTATGCAAGCTATCTCTGTGCAAAATTTCGTCAACACCGGTTCAGAGATTGAACCCGGAAAAGAGACAGACAGAGGGACAGAGATAGTTACTTTCGCATTTATAATGTTGGTATGGATTGATCGTAATTTTTGTTAATCATAGCCAGTATGAAAACAGTTTGTCATCACTTTGGATACGTAAAAGCCCCGCTGATCGTATTAAGCAAGCAAGAACGAAGACCTGCTTAGGCCTAACCACGACATAGGCTTAGTAATTTTAACAATAGATACAAAAAAGCAATCATTACTAAAAATTAATCTCCTTGATTAAAAAAATCCCAGTACAAATACAAACAATTTAGTACCAGCCCTATTCATTGTTATTCAATTATAAATTCTAACCTGATTATTATTGTCTGTGTCGGAAGCGTGGCCGGAGGAAAGTCCATCCTCGACTATCGGAAGATGCGTGACGACAACGCGGTTCGAATCCAGTTGGACTGAAAAAAAAAATATTTATAGAAGAAAATGCCGTGTGGTAGCGGGTTAAGAGTATCTACCACCCCATCTCATACCGTGGGTGTCGTAAAAGTCGAAAGTGGGAAATTGGGAACAAGAAGATGGGCAGCAGCATCCTCCAGGAACATCTAAATAAATAAACTGCGGTTGCCAACCCGCCTGCCGAGCGTGGCAACTATGGCAAAATCCCCCCAAAATGAGAGCTACAGACTTTTGTGGCAATCTATAGGGGAGGCCTATGTTTAGCAGTGGACTAGTGATAGGCTGAAGTGATAATGATGATGATGATGATGATAGGAGAAAGTGACGAGACAAATAAAACGTTCACCCAATGGTAATTGTGTCTGCCCATAACAAATGCTGTGTCACCCAGAACATTTCTCCGCACCACACTGCACCCGTCCCCTTGAGACATCGGTTCGGAAGTCTTATATGCCCAGTGATTACACTAGCTCTCAGTGACCTTCAGACCGAAACACAGTAATATTTACACATTACTGCTTCACGGCGAAATGACTGACCCTGCGGTGGTACCTACTTAGACGGATTTCTGCATAGGAATCCTATCACCAGTAGAAATTTAAAATTTCATCTTCACTGTTTGAGTTCTGCGAAGGCTAAGTAGCGAAGGTCTTGATTATACTAAATGCAGAACCCGCAAGTAAACCGGTTTCGTGTTCAAACGATACTTTAATTTATAAAATGTTTAAGTACATATACATATTTAAAAATTAGAATACACAACAGCAACATTTCCATCTTAAAATAAATAACAATCTTCTTATTCATCATACACACGTACATACAGTCACGCCTTATTCAAAACAATTCTGACTCGCCCCACGAGCAGTATAGTGAAATATGTGGTGGTGGTGAATGTTGAATCTGGCAGAAGAAGCTTGAAAGTAAGATTAATGCTGTAGATATGAAAAGTTTGCGAAGTACAAAGTGAGGAACTTCCTGATGAAATAGGTTACGGTGTGGTAGAAGATGTTGTGACAGAGATAGAGAAAGGAATGCTTAGATGGTTTGAACACGTAGAGAGGATGGATTAAAGAAGATTGACCATACAGATTTATGTGGCAAATGTGAATGGGCAAGCCGATAAGCGAAGACGAACGTATCACGATCAGATCGAAGTCGTTTTAAGGAAAGGCCTCGTCAAAAGTACCCGACTTAGCGAGACGACGCAGACGAGCGTATATAAAAGCGCACAAAAGTAGAAGAAGCGAAAGAAATGTGCCAGGATCGTAGCAAGTGGAAATACGTGGTCCCTGCCTATAAAATAAAGAGGCGTGACTCTATCTATGTAGGTATTGCAAAATTCAAGATTATAAATTCTATTGAATATTATGAAGCACACCTTTGTATATTGTAGATAGAATATTTTATTTATATAGTTTATTGTTTAGTTTTTATCCATTTTATGTACCACGCTGTCTTTTACAAAACCATTTTTTCTCCAAATTAAAGTAAATAGTGTTTCACTTCTGTGGACTAAGGTGAAATACGGCGTTGCCAGAAATTGTGTATCTGGTCCCTTTTTCTCTCCAATCTCCATAAGAGATACAGCCGCGTTGTGCTGCGCTCTTCGCTAGTTTTATGTACTCCACCCAGTGTATTGCTGCAGCAAGGTTCTACCGCGTATCTGTGACAGACGATACCCGTCCATTGCCACAGTTTGCGAACTTAACTCTTGTTTCTTTTCATAAGGTGTCCCTTTTACCAGACAAACCTCAACACAGTTCTTTCCATTGCTCTCTTACTGACTTATACCTTATGGAGTGACCGTTTTGTCACTGTCCACGTTTGTTTTTGTTATTTGACATTAGGCGAGTGAAGGCAGAACGCTCTAGCGGAAAATTTATATGTAAAGGTCCTGCTCAGTCCTACTACCGGCTTCTTTTTTGAAGTTTTCATGATTGCATCTGCCTGAAGAGAATGGAAATTGGCGTCTCCTATAAAGTCAATAACAAGTTACAACATCAAAATTAACTCACCTTTCATTTCAGACAGCTCACTCTCCATAATAGCGATCGAGAGATCACTGGCCGAGTCGCTGGCGGCCGATGACAGCGCGAAGGGCAGGCGTTGCTCACGCGGGTCGAGATGGTCGCGTGGGTCACGTGACTCGAGTAGGTCGCGTAAGTCGCGCGGGTCACGCGAGTCAAGGAGGTCGCGTAAATCGCGCGGATCACGTGGGTCGAGTAAGTCGCGTAAGTCACGCGGGTCACGTGGGTCGAGTAAGTCGCGTAGGTCGCGCGGGTCACGTGGCTCGAGTAAGTCGCGTAAGTCGCGCGGGTCACGCAATTCGCGGGGGTCACGTAGGTCGCGAATAGAAGTCCGCTGCGCGGGTGAAACCGAGCCGCTATCGGGCGCTCCCGCTCGTAGGGCGGATACGTCCGGCGCGGGATACCGAGACGTTTGTTGCTGAAATGATAATAAATATGAGTTTTTTGAAAAAGTTAAAATTAAACTCCTTGCCACCACTAGTCGAACTATTAAATGTGATCTTATTGTTATTGGCTAAAGTGACGGGACAAGCAAAACATTCACCTGATGATAAGTACATCTTTACGGACAGCTTTACGGCAGAATAACTGGCTCTGTGGTAGGTACCTACCTAGACGGATTCACATAGGATCTAAAAAACTATTTATTATAACTATGTAAAAAAGTAAAGTAACAGCCTATAAATGTCTCACTGCTAAGCAGAAGTCTCTCATCGTATTTGAAGCAGGGTAGAGTCTGCTGCTCCAATGCAGGTTAGCGAACTTCACATGTTTTATTAGGGGTAAACTAGCACACGGCTCACCTGATGGTAAGTGATCACCGCCGCCCATGAACATCTACAATACCAGATTGAATAGCGGATGCGTTGCCGACCTTTGAGAAAGAAGTAGGCTTTTTTTAAAGGTCCCTTATTCGTATCGGTCCGGAAAAAGCACAGGCGGCAGTAGATTATATAAAGTGACGTGGCAGAAAATTCCGCCAAAACGCCCTGTCGTAAATCAGCACTTAATACTGTAGAATAATTTCAGTAGTGCCAGCGCCGGCGATCGAACCCTTGTCCCCCGCGTACAGAACTAGGTAACACTAAGATCTATATGTCAGTAGTTTATTATATGACGACCAGTCAGATAACCTATCTTCTAAATCGCGAGTTCTGTGTTCAAATACCAAGTCCGAAGTCTAAGATAATATGTGTACAATACACATATAATTGGATTTCTGGTCTTCATTTATATTGTGCCGATCGGATCGGTCAAGCTATATAGTAGATTAGGGAAGACAAGCAGCTATTGAAGGTTGAACCTCTTCAAGGATGCAGGAAGGTTGCCACAGAATCGTGCTTCACAGAAATCTATGGCGAAGTCCCACGTTCACCAGTTGACTTATTGTGATGTGATGAAGTGAGACGAACGCCATTTCTGGGTCGAAGCCTATTATTTGTCTGTATTCACTATCTTCATCAAGAATGGACTTCTAACGCAGTCCACAGCAGGACAAACGATCTACTACGATCACACCAGAATAAATCCTACTACTAACTTAATAACGATAATCCGAAATTAATTTTAATAACTATTTCAATTTCAGTTAAAGTATTTTCTCGTAATTTTCGTTATTATAAATTATTTTCATAAAAACCACAAACAGGAGCAAAACATAGTTTATAAATTAATTGCATGTGCATTCGTTGGCGTAAATTGCGTATATGACGTTAATACCTTTGCATTAGCCTGAATTTTTACGGTGCAAAGATTCAGTTAATTTCTGTATTAACTTAATAGATTCAACTTACTTTTCCTTTCATTTCAATGCAGTGGTTTTATTGACGTGATTATGGTATTTAGTGCGAAGATTCTCGGGTGCCCAACGAGCTCCTATGCTTAGTTTCTTTACGCAATGGAATCCAGCATCTTTCAGCTTTCGCCTGTATCGCAAATCACTGCCGCAATTGACTTGCATCGCCATGCTTGGCCAACGAGTTGGTAAAGTTCATCAGGCCTTCCCAGTGTGATAATTTAAGTCGGGGTAATTGGTTTTTTCTTTTTTTTAATGAAACACGTAGCTAGAATTTTTTTCTGTACCGTGTAATATAGTAAATACACAACCAGGCTTGGTTGGCTCCTACTGGTGGTAGCTGATCCCAGGATCAGCTACTCTCACCTCTACGTCACGTAGTTGTCACGTCCTTTGAGTTTTTTCGCCATCTTAAAGTAAATCGAGAAAAATATTAGACAAAAACTGTTCGAAATACCTGAAGCCCTAGGAAATTGGTGTGGTTATGCGCAGTGTGAGGCGAGTCCAACGTGTCTGTGACCTGGGGCCAGTCGCATTCGCTGCCCTCTTCGATGCCGTTCTCCGATAGGCAGTCTTGGGTTTGACGTCTCAATTCGTAGTCCAAATCCTGAAATTACAAGTGAGCAAATTTATACCACAACTTTACTTGGTCTGTTAGGTGACAACATGTGTATCTCTGTGAGAGTAACGATGACGATGATGACGATTATGGAGGGGGACTACGGCACACACCGACTCCGACACGCCGGCGTGTTACGTAATTTGGTACTAGTTTATCCGTTCACCAGTTTCTCATGACACGGTAGGATTCCTATGCAGGAATCGGTCTAGGTAGGTACCACCCCAGTGCCAGTTCTTCTGTAGTGAAGCAGTGGAGAGCAAGCATTACTGTGTTTCGATCTGAAGGGCAGACTGACGGTCAAGGTAACACAGAAATGTTCTGGTTGGACACAGCATTTGTTATGGGCAGACGCAGGTGCACTTACCATCAGGTGAAGGTTTCGCTCGTCTCGTCATTTATTGTGTGTTTAAGTGCTGATTTACCACGTGCTCAGCGGTGAAGGAAAAACATCGTGAAACAAGCATAAAAATATTTCGAAGACAAGTGAAGTCCGCCAACCCGCGGACATTGCAGCAGCGTGGCGTACTCTTCCCTGCTCCGAACCTCTCTCAGAAATGAGAGAAGGCCCGTGCTCAGCAGTGAGATATTTATAGGCTGTTACTGTTTCTTTTTTCACAAGATAGACGAATAATTTCAGATTTCGAGAAAGACGAACCGCGAGGGACCTGAACCTGTGTAGAGAGCTGATCGCCGACCCTTGACAAGGCACTTTCAAAAGTAATATAGAAGAGGATCTTATCAAATACTCGTATAACGATTTTCTTATAATTTAAAAGCAACTCGGACCAAAAAATGAGATTAACGGAGATCTCATACCTGAAAGTTTACAATCTCGTCATTGGTGCTGAGCTGAGTGTGACCATGGTACGGCGGGGCAGCGGAAAAACTCCTCCAACACCTTGCGCGTCTCTGAGAACTCGTACAAGTAATCGAAGGCAGAGCTGGGCGGCGGCGATACTTCGCGACTTTCTGTCACCACTCTCTGGAAGAAACATCAAGTTTTTGAATGACAAAAGAATATCATATTGAAAAAATACTTCTTTTCTGCAAAAGGAAATGATAAAAGATTGAAAATATAGGTATCGTAACTATTAAAAACAGTATTGAAACTAATGTTACGCTTCTTTTGTAGCAGAAAGTGACGAGACGAGCAAAACGTTCACCTGATGGTAAGTGCAGCATCTGCCCATAACAAATGCTGTGTCACCGTGAACATTTCCGTGTAGCACCACACTGCGCCCGTCACCGTGAGAAATTAGTATTTAGTGCCCAGTAATTACACAAGCTCTCAGAGGCCCTTCAGACAGAAACACGGTAACATTACCTGACTACTGTTACACGGCAGAATGACTGGCCCTACGATGGTACCTGCCTAAACGGAGTCCTGCATACCACCAGCAAAGATCTCTTGCGTATGAAAGAACATTTAAGGTGGGCATCCAGTGCCTAGCTTTCCCGACATAGAAACGGATTAATAATTATCGAAAAAGTCAACATAAGAAACATATTCCCCAACCAAAATTAAAAAAAAAGAAAGACAAGGAAGGAACCATTCAACCATTTACTTAAATAGTTCAAAAAAAACATTAAATGTACCAACCTGTGGGAACCCGGGCCTCGGAGATCTGTTGCTGGTCTTCTGTGTCCCAACGCCGTACCTCCTCGGCGAGCCTTCGTACTCCGCTATCGGCAACTCTCCTATCACCCTAGTGACCCTGTTCTTGTCCTCATCACCCGACAACCAAACACCACTGGGACTACCCTCACTAAGCCTCACGTCCTCCCTAGACGGCGACGATTCACTCTCGTCACCGCTCAGTTCACTCTTATTGTTCATCATATCACTATCACCGTTTTTCATAATATCTAAAGTTCGCTTAACACTTGTATCAATATCATCGTCACTCGCTTCTGGTTCCATCCTCAAACCTAGGGACACAGAATTCAATATCACTGAAAATAAAAGGAGAGAAAAATTTGTTTGATGAATGCGATCGATGGGACGAAAGAATCGAGGCGATGGAATTGTTTCAATAGACGTCCCAAACAATAACAGTACTGATAGTAAACAAATTAAGATCGACAAACATTTATTGTTTGATAATCTTAATTTGTCTACCAAAAATATAGATAATTTCGAAGATTCTTTTCATTTTGTTTAGAAAAATACGTGTTTGTGTAAATTGTATGAACGCATTTACACAGCAAGTGACGTTGTAATTATTAATTTTATGTAAGAAATACCTAATTTAGTTGCACCCGTCTGTCAGTCCAAAAGAAAACTTAATGTTGCGAATACTTTTTTCGCAACGCGTGAGGCAGACGTTAGGACGTATATTTTAACATTGATTTCGTAAGCTACTAACGAAAAAACATTTAAAGCTTAAAATATGAAACTGACGGATAACCAATTCATTTTTCATTGTTTTTTTTTTAATATTGCGGGGATGGTTTTTTTAGAATCATGATTTTAAACTCGATGAAAACGAAAAAGCGACACTAAAAAGAGACAAACTATGTATATTACTACATAGACATACATCTGTAGGATTTAGCTTGCGGGAGAATGAGATACAATGCAGTATACAGTGTTTTTTTATTAAATTTATATTTTCGAACTCTAACTAAACTAAAATAATTTTTAAACATGGTATAAATAAACCTACAATTATCCTATTCTCGATACTCTGCATTCGTCTCATTCTCTCGTAGTTTTCTGAGGGTTTCACGTCAACTGCACACGTGTTTAATGTTTAAACAATATTCCTAATAATAAAAAGTAGAAATAAATAAATGTCTATTCTATTTCGAATTAGTTTATACAAAGTTACGGTATCCACGTATCTCAGCGTATAAATTCGAAAGGATAACTTAATTATAAATTATGTTTACATACTCTCTCGAGGATCGGCCTATATTTACTTAATGGGATCGGCGATGGCTTAATAAAGTTTGAGCCGCTTCATTTTACCCTAAGCTTAAATTAACGAGCGCTAAAGGGGGACTTTCACGCAAAGTTCGAATAGCAAATTACACTGCATGTTTTGACTTATTTTATAATTTTTAGTGTAAACCCTAACATATTTTTTTTAAATAGCATCGGAATTTATGCTCCTAGACATCTTTTCCAAGTTTTAATGTAAGAAAGGTGACTATAATACTTGTATATTTAGATTGGATAACCAACCGCACAATTGTTGGTTTTCGGATCTGGTTGTGTTGTGATTGTCCCCGTGTCTCACACTGCATCTTAGCCTACCTTCGACGTTACCGCATGAGCGTTACATCGGGCGCGAGAATATGTTTCTACCAAGAGTGACGAGTTTCGACCACGGCGACAATTTCCGATTACTATCGGAAGCTATAAACTGCGCTAGAGATATTATAGTGCCACAAGTATACGACTAACATAAAGACACTCACTTGCCCCCACCTACCCGCGTCCGATGTAACGCTGATGCGATAAGAGCGGTATAGTGACATCATTGCATATTATGGTATTATTCTGCACGAATAAAGGCTGTCCGTACAATATCTTACTCGCCTCTTACGACACCTCGGTAGGAAAAGAAGTGGGTGCTATTCTACTCTACCGGACATCAATCGGCTATCATATATAATACTTAATAATTGTAATTTACCTTTCCAGTCATCGTTATCGTCGAATACAACGACCTCCCCATCAGCTACCACAGCTATAGGGCTGCTTTTAGTGCTGACGTCAGTAGTTTTATGGGGATCGAGTATAGGGGAGCTATTTTTGGGTATGCCCATGGTGTTGGTTTCGATGATCGCCTCGCGGTCGCCATTCGTGTACGTGGGCGACGTGTGGCGCGATACCATTTTTTTCGGCTCATTGTTAATTCTGTGTAATGATATCTGTAAATGAAGAATTAAATTATTTAATAGAATCAGGCGTTACTTTGCCGTTTAAAGAAGGAAGGAAGTTTATGTGCTAAGATCCGCACGCAATATTTGAAATGGTGTGTATTACCTACATTTTGAAAAGCACCGTCCACCCTCCCACAGTAGCGTGCACAAAGAACTTAATACCGCCACGCCACCAGGAACCGCCACCATATACCCTCCACCACTACAACACACCACTGAAGTCCGGAACACGACACTTGTTTCACCTCAAAAAGACGCCTCTTCAATAATGGCTTTTCAAGTGATGTTGGCTCTACGACAGACAGCCGACGAGTGAGAGTCGCGGTACCAAGAGTGTAGGCAGCTCTTGTGCACATTACTGCGGGTGGGCGGGCTGTGCTCTTCAAAAACTAGGATGCGCGACAAGCATTCGGATCTTAGCAAATTAACTTCCTTTCCTTCATTTATTTATATATGATCTGATAATAATACGAGCCTAACGTCCCACAGCTGAGCAATGATCTCTTCTCATAAGGATATTGCACCATGACAGATTGTAGTTCTTTATGTTTTGTAATAGTAACATTTAGCGAAACCTTCATGTTTTCTTAGAGGACACTGTATTTGGCCCCATCTTTTCTAAGTAAATATTTTAATATACATGTAGATGTGACACTGGCCGTGTGGTAGCGGCCTATGAGAATCTACCACCCCATCTCATCCCGTGGGTGTCATAAAAGTCGACAGAGGGAAAATGAAAACCAGGAGATGGGCAGCAGCATCTTGCTGGAACATCTGAATAAATAAACTGCGGTTGCTAACCCGTCTGCCAAGGGTGGCAACTATGGCAAAATCCCCCCAAAACGAGAGCTACAAACTTTTGTGGCAATCTATGGGGGAGGCCTATGTTCAGCAGTGGACTATTGATAGGCTGAAACGACGACGACGATACATGTGACATACAAACCAGGTGGCCATAAGTTTATGGAACAGAATAATGAACGCGTTCGGTACTAAGCTATGATTGTGCTAATTGTGCATTATGAAGTATTACCTGACGCCCGCGACTTCGTTCGTGTGGATATTGGATTTTTAAATATCTCGTGGGAACTAGTTGATTTTTCGGGATAAAAAGTCACATGTACGTCTACAGGATGCAAGCTATATCCTTGCCAAATTTCGTCAAGATCGGTTCAGCGGTTGGACCGTGAAAAGGTGACAAACAGACAGTTATTTTCACATTTATACTGAGACGGTTATTTTCACATTTATATTACTAGTATGGATTCATATTTTTTAATTAATTTTGCTAATGATGAATTGTGAATAATTGGCAGCCATAATATGCTTTTAGCACAAGTTTTATAATACACAGATAGGCAAGTCAAGGAGAGTTCCAGAAAATATGAATAATTATTAGCAATACAAAGTGCGGGGAAACGGGATTTCAATTTAAACCTCGCCCGTGTTGAAACACATGCCTTTGCGTAACTATTTTAAACAGCGTAAATATTCAAAATGTTGCAATATAATAAATCCGGCATAATTTGCAACATCTCATTGTCTGAATTTGCAAGACGAGGTCTACGAACCACCTCGTACCATTGGGCCCTTATACATACCTCATTGTTGACATTGTCGGTGTAGTCATTGGAGTCTTTTGTTAGGGGGCGTTTGTTTCTAAGGTTGTGCTTGTGTGTGTTGTTGTGTCGCAGTTTACGTACAGCTTTCGTACGACTCTGCGAGTACAGCTCCCGACCGCCCGCTATCTCGATTATCCTGAATTCATAGATAAAATCGATGAAATGTTAAAGCTGATAGTTAGTCCGTTTAAGGGTGTTAAAACTAAAAAAAAATAACTACAAAAATCTATACTTTCATGAAGTTTGACCGAATAACTTGGAATATTGAATTTAGTGATAACAGCTTTATTATAATTACACTATTATCAAAATGGAAAAAAGTATCTTTTGATTATTTCAATATCGTAGAGAACATCGTACACAACGTCATCGAACAATCGTGAACAACAACATGGTACATCGCCAATATCTTGAATACTCGGTGTATCAAGTATCTATATACAAATATCAATAGATACTTAGTATCCGACGAAGTTGTAAAAGCGAAAAAGGTTAACAGCAATTACATCACCGAAATAATATAATAGAGACTGAACAAATGCGTACCTACGCTATGACACCCCACTTTATTTAACAGCGGTATAAAAATTAAATCTTAAAAGATAAATAAGAACGCTTAAGAATTAACATATAATTTTCATTTCCCTTGTCATCTGTGTATTTCATAAATGTTTCGAGAGCTAAAATCAAAAACCCTTCAGAAATCTAATTCGATATAAGATAATTCGAGAAAGAAAAGATTCTGTTACTTCAATTTGGACACGAATAAATTAAATCAGTTCTTTCATTCAATATTTGGGAGTGGTCTACTTTCACCAGTAGACTAAATAAAAGCCATATTACTCATATGCCCAGTAATTACACAAGCAATCAGACCGAAACAAAGTAATGCTTCCACACCACTGCTAGACGTCAGAATAACTAGCGCTGCACCCACTTTGACGGTTTCTTCATAGGAAACCTACCACCACCTACTTTTGTCAATACTGATACAATTGACAAAAGTTACTTTTGCATTACTTGTAGTATTAAGTAACACATGTATTGTTTACCTGGAGTCTCTCAACTTGTAGGTGCCTCCCTTGGAGTTGAGTATGACCAGCTGGCCATCAGTACCACGCTCCTCGTCCGAGGACACGTTGTTAACGTTGTTCATCTCGCGGCCCTCCGCACCGGAGTTCAGCCTGGAAGTCAAGGGAATCTCTGTTATGAGATAGAATTTCTATCAATCAGTTTTGGCGATGGCTTTTAAGCTAGAATAAACTATTCATTCATCAGGCTAATGATTAAGGGTCTGCGAAGCTTAATTACATTGTTTAACGTTCTCCATTCGACTATTGTCGCAAGAAAATTATTTAATAGAAGGGTTTATATTAAAAGATTTACTTTGAATAGTTTATAAAAAAGTAAGTCTCTAAAATTCTCTTAGCTTCTAGAAAGAGCTTCTAGAATTTACTAAAGCATTAAATAATAATAAAAAACCACCACAATAATAGCATGGCACAATTAAGCAGCGTAAGATCATGCAGCACACAACTGATTTAAAACGATTTGTTCCCAAGGAGACGCTAAAGTTAAACCGAAACCGACACTTAGTTTGGAAGGCTGATAGATTTTTAATATTGGAGAATGCTTCTTAAATTATTGTCGTCATGCATGCATGCGAGTCGATTGTAACAACGCTTAAGCACTTTGAGTTGGAATAATCATTATCGTTAGCAACGTCCCCGTGCCAACATTCTAATAGGCTATAGATTCAAAGTCATTAGACCTATATAACAGTTGCCGCCCGCTATTACTAGATGGCGTTTACAATCGGTTGTGAAACACAATTGTTTTATTTTTAATTCATCAAAGGTGCAGGAATTTTGCTCCGTTTTTAATTTTTTCCAATGTTAAGCTTGTCTACTGTTTAAAGCAACAAAACGAACAAACTTGCTTAGATTTTATATGAAACCATTCTTACGCGACTTACACGCTCTTAAAAATTTAATATTGAAGCAAATAAATGAAACTGAGTGAAATATGAACTAAGGAATAATGAATAAACGGACAGAGAATTAAACTTCATTTATTATGACAATTTCGCGTAAGGTTCAGTGTAATCATGTTTAAATGTAAAGACATACGTTGCCTCTAATACGTCGTCACATAGAGCATATAATTTTCCTTCTCTACGTATGCAAATAAGTGGAAATTTTACGACCTCCAAGACCCATTTCACGTGTAGACGACTTAAGGAGCGAGTAGAGCTACGGCCCCGTTTAATAACAGTAGCTTTCGTAATTAAAGTACGCGATCACGTGAGCGGTTCAAAGGTAATAAGTTCAAGAGAACTCGTCGGAACGGCACGCGAACGGGCGATTATGTAACTAACGTACGGAAGCGATTTCTGCTCGTTGGACCGAGAAAGAGATCGATATACAATTACGGTAGGCCACACACGAAAGAGACAAATTACACCGGTAGGCGTCCGGCACAGCAGAATGGTGTCTACCTCTTTTGTTCCGAGGTGTCGTAAGAGTTGTACGGTGTTGTACGGACGGCCTTCATTCGTGCAGAGTAATACCATTCGTGCAGAATAATGATGATGATCTTTCCGACCGTTTTCGACCATGGCGACCACTTCGACTAACGGAAGCAGTCAGAATAATACCATAACATGCAATGCTGTCACTACACTGCTCGTGGGAACGTAAAGAGGAGTAAAAATTATTGTCTCGTAGCCACATTGCTGCCACGTGGATCGCCACTTGTCACGTTTCGTTCCCGCGGGGGTGTAGTGTGGTGGTGGTGTAAGTGTGGTCTCTCCCTATCCCTTATATGGGAAAAAGGCGTGAACTGTCGTCCACGGCTGATAGTACAACTCCATAGAATCCTGCCTCAGTAATATTAATTTTGGAAGAATTCCTATAGTTGTCACGCTCTGCATTTGGAAACCGAAATGTAAAGGTTTTTATAAAATGATGATGAACGAGACGGCGAATTCTTTTACATCGCCATACATTAACGGGTATATTTAAGTATAACCTAAAATTTTATGTACATTAGAGAATAGTACCTTAATACATACATACATACATACAGTCACGCCTCTTTCCCATAGGGGTAGGCAGAGACCACATCTTTCCACTTGCTACGATCCTGACACACATCTTTAGCTTCATCTACTTTCATAGGCGTTTTCATTCACGCTCGTCGGTTGCGGGTACTTTTAACGTGACCTTTCCTCAAAAGTTCACCGATCTGATTGTGATACGTACGCCTAGGTCGCCGCTTACCGGCTTTCCCATTCACATTTGCCTCATAAATCTGTTTCGTCAATCTCCTTTCATTCATCCTCTCTACGTGTCCAAACCATCTAAGCATCCCTTTCTCTATCTTTTTCACTACATCTTCAACCACACCGCAACGTTTCATTATCATCACTCTATTCCTGTTTCTCACTTTGTCAATCAGAGTTACTCCAGCTATACTTCTCAAACTTCTCATTTTTACAGCGTTAATCTTACTTTCATGCTTCTTCTGCCAGACCTAGCATTCACTACCATACATAAGTGTGGGGACCATAACCCCCCCATGTACAGCCAGTCGTGCCTTTTTAGCCTTAATAATAGAGAGTGGGACTTATGAATTCGTGATTGAAGTAGTTAGAACACAACATCCCGGATCATTACTTAAATACACGGGGATAGGCAAGTAAGAAAGAAATGAAATGTTCACATTTAATGTACGACTATCTCTGATTAGATCAATGCGATATATTTCAAAGTTCATTGCGTTCCATTGGGTACAGTCATGAGACATGAGTCATGACGACCGCGTGGCCAAGTGGTTAGAGTACCTGACTTCTACGCCGCGGGTACTGGGTTTCGAATCCCGGCCGAAAGCCAACATTCATGCTATAACACAATTTGTTGGTTTTAGGGTCTGGTTGTGATGTTATTCCCTTGTTTCTGACACTGCATCTTTGCCTACCTCCGATTTTATCGCATCAGCGGTACACTTGTGGCACTATAATATCTCCTGCGCATATGATAGCTCTCGACAGTATTCGGAAGTTGTCGCCGTGGTCGAAATCGGCTAGGAGAACATCATCATTGTCACAGTCATGAGCACTAATATGTGTACGCTTTCGGAAATTTTAAAGATTTGTATCGTTGATATAAGCTTCCCAAACTGTATACACATAAGAGATGTGACTGTACAAGATGTTATGTTAACAAAAGTACAGACTTATTATCAGAAATAAGCAGATGGGCATTATCATGCTTTTAAATTTACCCCCTTTTTAAATGAGAATCCGATTGCTTTCCGGCACAGTGGAATAGCGCCTACCTCTTTCCTACCGAGGTGTCGTAAGAGGCGACTGAGGTATTGTACGGACACACTTTATTCGTGTAGATTCATCATCTTCATTTCAGCCTATCACTAGTCCACTGCCGAACATAGGCCTCCCTTATAGATTGCCACAAAATTTCGTAGCTCTCATATAAGGGGATTTTGCCATAGTTGCCATGCTTGATAGGCGGGTTGGCAACCACCACCATTTACAGATTTTTCAGGCAACTTTATTATACAGATTAAGACCACAATATGCAATGATTTGACTATACTGCTCGTTGGAACGCAACGGAGTCAGATTTTTTTTTAGACACCCGTTCTCCGCAGGGGCGAAAAGTGGGCTAATTGTGTAGCCTCTGCCTAACTGCCCTTATATAAGAAAAGGCGTGATTATATGTCTGAAAGTATGTATGTAAAAATGAGAAAAGCTCAGTGCTATACTTTGGGGTGGATATGGTCACTTCACGTAACTTTATTTTTATGCGAGTCAGTGAAGAGATGAACAAATCGTTCACCTGATAGTAAGTGCAACGTCTCATAATCATCATCAGTTCAGCCCAACACTAGTCCACTGCTGAACATAGACCTCCCTCATAGATTGCCACAACAGATTATAGCCCTCATTTTGGGAGGGGTTTGACGTAGTTGCCATGCTTGGCAGGAAGGTTGGCAACCGCAGTTTATTTACTCAGATGTTCCAGGAAGATGCTGCTGCCCATCTCCTGGTTTTCAATATCCCTCTGTCGACTTTTACGACACCAATGGGATAAAATGGGATGGTGGATTCTCTGAAGCCGCCATCACACGTCTGTCTATAGCAAATGCTATCATCGAGAACATATCAGTGTGGCATCGCACTGCACTCTACACCCTGAGACATCAGTTTATTTTTTTATTGGATAAATTGATGAAACGAGCAAAACTTTTACCTGATGGTAAGTGCCCATACGTCAGCCCATAACAAATGCTGTGTCACCCAGAAAATTTCTGTGTAACACCATACTGTGCCCATCGCCCTGAGACATGAGTTCTTAAGTCTCACATGCCCAGTGATTACGCTAGCTCTGTGTCCTTCGAACCGAAACAAAGTAATGCCTGCACACTACTGCTTCACGGCAGAATAA
This sequence comes from Luehdorfia chinensis, assembly GCA_019845155.1. NCBI lineage: Eukaryota > Metazoa > Arthropoda > Insecta > Lepidoptera > Papilionidae > Luehdorfia > Luehdorfia chinensis. The sequence goes on along the minus strand of JAHVAK010000206.1, from coordinate 3,404,771 downwards.
CTGGCCCTGGGTTGGATTGGACTAGACGGATTCCTGCACAGGAAGCCTACCATCAGTATATAGTTCATAAGTGTCATATGATCAGTAATTACACTAGCTAACAATGCCCTTCAGATTAAGACAGTCATATTTAATTTGCACTCTACTGCTTGATAGCAGAACTGGAACCGCGCTGGTATCCTGGATTCCTGCATAGGAATCCAACAAGCTTTAATATTTGTTGCTGTACCGCGTCACTCAGTGGTTGTCGTTAATTTTACATAACTGTTAAAAAGAGTTCGTTAAAGAAAGTTCGTAGCCTGAAGTCAATATCTGTGTTATGCTACTGGATAATTAAACTGGATGGACAGATGCATCGCTGCTCCATTGCGATTTGATTATTTATTTTGGGAAAAGCCGGTAAGGGTCGACCTACGCGTATCGCAATCAGATCGGTGAACTTTTGAGGAAAGGTCACGTTAAAAGTACCCGCAACCGACGAGCGTGTAAGAAAACGCTAATGAAAGTAGAAGAAGCTAAAGATGTGTGTCAGGATCGTAGCAAGCGGAAAGATGTGGTCTCTATTTACCCCAGTGGGAAAAAAGCGTGACTGTATGTACGTATGACTTTATTTTTAATATTCAAGACATGCAAGCTTCTTAACGATGCTTTTCTTCGTCGCTGAAATCGTCCCCGTTTCACACGCGGCTAAGTTAAGATTCCAGCACTAAAATTTTAATTAACAATGTTAATGCGGCCGGCACTAGAAGACAGATCCCTCGCGAACGCCCGGTTGTACCACGGAACTTCTGCTTTTAAAAGCGTAATGAGTTATGTTTCTCCACGCTTCGTGATTTTATTACATACATACATAAGATCACGACTGTATCCCATAAGGGGTAGTCAGAGACTGGGCACTCACTGCAAAAACAGATGACTGCCACAATCCACGTTTCACCAAAACAATATAATGCACTTGGTGTGATAGGTGGTGAGCCCATCGCCACCATGCGCTGTTGGGTGCATAGTGCAGTTTAATTCCTTACTCGCCTTTTACGAGATCCATTGGATGAGATGGAGTGGTAGTATTCTTTTAACGAGCCGCCACCACACGTGATTTTAATAGCCTGCATAATCCTTTCTGTGGCCGCTTCGCATGGTAATCAGCAAGTAAAGCAAATGGAGGATCATATCTGGTAGAGATTTTTTATAAAACAACTAGCAGAAGCACGCAACTACGTCCGCGTGAATTTCGATTTTTTTGAAAATACCATAGGAACTCTTTGATTTTCCGGAATAAAAGTCACCAAGATGCAAGCCTTTTTTAGTGCAGAATTTCGTAAAGATGAATCGATCTTCATCAGTTGAGCCGTGGTAGGGTAACAAACGGACAGAGAGACAGAGGGAGTTACTTTTGCATTTATAATATTAGTGTGGATTACTGTAGTTTCTTGCACAACTTAACGTTGAATCTCTCCATTCATCTTGTCTCTAATCCTCACCAAGATGCAAGCTATCTCAGTGCCGAATTTCGTCAAGATCGGTTCAACAGTTCGAGCCGCGGAAGAGTAACAAACGGACAGAAAGACAGAGAGAGTTACTTTCGCATTTACAATATTAGTGTGGATTAATTGCACAACTTAACGTTGAATTGCTCCATTCAACTTCTGTCTAACTTTCTCCTCCGATATACCTGTGTCGAGAGCCGTGGTTGCTCAGGGGCTAGACGCCCGCTTTAAATATTTTAAACGCGAGTGTCCTGGGTTCGATTCCCGGTGCTGGCACCACTAAAATTGTTAATTGCAATTTTAAGTGTCGATTCACCACGTGCTCGGCGGTGAAGGAAAACATCGTGTGGAAACCTGCATGGCTGAGGAATAATGAATATTTCGAAGACACGTGAAGTCCGCCAACCCGCACTGGAGCAGCGTGGCGGACTTTCCCCGGCTCAAAAACCCTCTCAGAAGTGAGAGGAGGCCTGTGCTCAGCAGTAGGGACATTTATAGGCTGTTACTTCTTCACTTCATAGCCTATGTTCGTAGTTATATTAAAATAATTTTGTTTGAGTAGAATCGAGTTGATTGAAAGCTGCCAATGATCAAAAGGCGTATAGCGTGCAACAATGCTTAATCAAAGCGCATTAGATAATATCTTCGCGTATAACCAAAACAAACCTTCCTATTTTTTGATTCTTGTATTTATTTTTTAATTACGATCGCTAGGCTAGCCATAACATATATCGCTTGCGGTGCCTTACAACGGTGAATGTATAAATGATTTATTTATGTATTTGTTTATTGGTACAGAAGCAATTGAGTAATTAAAACGCAAGCTTTTAAGCAACGAATACACAGTTAACTATTGACATATGTACAGCGAACATAAATATTGTAATATTGTGATTTGCTCACGAGTTCAACAGAACTGATTAAACTCGTTTAGAAGGACAGATTATTATCGTTATTTCGTTGCATATTTGATGACCTTCATTTTGTAATTTCAAGGTGTGTGTTAAACTGTGTATAGATATTTGTTTGTTGTTGTTTAAGTGTGTGTAGAACACTCATTTAATCTCGTGTGTTTATGTGTATTCGTTTATTATGTCCAGCAAACTTTGGTTCGACGTTATTAAGTGCATATTGCTGTCCTTTTCTTGTCGATTTCGATCACGGTAACATCTCCCGATTAATAATTGGAAACTGTCCTCTGTGTTTGATCACAGCGCCGTTATTGTTAGCTCAAACATCAAAACTAACTCACTCTTCTTCAACTTCCCGCATTCGATTTATCGCTTTAAGATTGGAAAAAGGATAGATTGAGTGTTATAGACACAAGAGCAATAACAGTAGATCCAGAACTTAAAAACCTACGTTTGTGTAGCATATTGTGTATATAACATTAATGTCGTTTGGGATTCGAACCCAGGACACATGTCTCAGAATTAAGGTGTGGTGACTGTGGACGTAAAATTTATAACTAGCGCTCTGTTCTGATCTTATACGATAGCCTGTTTCGATTATGCTGTGAGGGGGCTGCGCTCTGTTCAAGCTGTGGCATTTAGGCTGTGACACGGAATGGGGGTGTGTTACCTATCGTGCTGGTGCTGCATGTTCCTGGGGCGGCACTTGGGGAAGAGGCGCGTGATGCGCTCGCCGAGGTCGGAGCCGGGCGTGGAGTCGCCAGCGCCGCCCGCCCGCAGCGCGCCCGCGCTCATCGCGCCGCCGCGGTCAACCCGCCGCCGTCTCTACCGGCACACGCCACCCACTTAGCGATTGTGTTTCATTTTGTTCGTAATAGATAGTCAAGTGCGTGGAGACAAACTATTTAAAAATGTATTATAGTTCCATTACAATAGGTTTTGGTTGATTATTTACGCCGTCGAGATCGGTTTTAAGTACAGGTCACGTCGAAAGTAACAACCGACGAGCTTGTATGAAAGATCTCATGAAAGTAGATGAAGCGAAAGATGTGTCCGGATTGTAGCAAGTGGAAATATGTGGTCTCTGCCTAACCCAATAGGTTACGCCGCGATGGTCGATGGAACAAATTGTAATTTTATTTTTTTTATAATTTTTTAAAAACTTTATAAAACCTAAGTTAAATTAGGAACTCTTACGAATGGCAAAATCTACGCCGGGTCGAATAATAACACCTCAGAGAAGAACCGGCTAATAGTTACTACGGTTTCTTTTTCTCGCACTCTACACCTCTTCAGTATGTCAGGATTTTCCGTTGCCAGTAATTGAGTCACTCATTTTGCTCACACACCATACGAAACGCAGTAGTGTAATGCTGTTATTTTCGGCTGGCACTGGCAAATCCCTGCACGAATCAATCTGGAGGGAGAAATTCCTATGCAGGGATCCGTCTGGGCAGGGCCAGTTATTCTGTCGTGGAGCAGTAGTGTGCAAACATTACTGTGTTTCGGCCATCAGACAGATTATTTCTAAATGAGTGGTAAGTGCACTACAAAAATAGACAGAGTAATTATCTTTGAACAAATTTTAAATATCTTTAAAAATGTGGCATCGAGTACTATTTCAAATCAATAAAGTTTGGACTAAATTGCGAATAGAATTCAACTTCAACAAGTATGACATGACTTTAAACAAACTTTTGAGAACCATACAACTTTTGATATTTAGCAGTTTTATTTTATTCTTTAATTTTACATATACCTGCGCCGTTTCATGTCTGAATTTATTTAATTGCCATTAACCTAGGTTGTACAAATTGTTTACTAAGCTTTGGTAGAAATCAAAAATTGAAGATTAAAAAATATGATACCTCTACATTTTTATTACTCTATATACTGGCCGTCTATATTGTAGTACGAACAGTAACATAATACGCATTTGACAACCATTTCTAATACACAGAATAAAATCAAATTCGTAATATTCACTGTTTTTAAACAAAAAGTATGTCTAATTTAAAAGTGAAGTGTTGGTTTTATTAGAAGTAAATTCAAAGTTACGAAAGTAATGGGATTTTTGAAAAATACATACATACATACTACCTTTACCATTTTCTCAATGTTTACCCTATTGAGAAAGGTAAAATCAGAGACCACATCCGTAGAACATTTTTCGCCCCTCGGGAAACGAGACGCGACGGGTGGCGAAATAACTCTAGTATGTTACAAGTATATATTGGTCAAGTGCTGTGTATTATTTATTACGTACTTTTTTTATTTGAAAAAGTCACGAGACGAGCAAAACGTTCACCTGATGGTAAGTACAATGTTTTCCCATAGGAAATGCTGCGTCACCCAGAACATCTGTGCGACACAACACTGCGCCCGTCACCCTGAGACATGACTTCTTAAGTCTCTTATGTCCAGTGATTACGCTAGCTCTCAGTGCCCTTCAAACCGAAACACAATGTTTGAAAACACTACTGCTTCACGGCAGAATAACTGGCCCTGGGGTGGTACCTACCTAGACGGGTTCCTACATAGGAATCCTACCACCAGGAAAATGATTAATTACATGATGTGTTTAATTACAACGGTTCTTCATTAAAAGGTTATTTTATTTATAACATTAATCAAACTACTAAAAACATTTCAATTTATTATTGCAGTAAGAATTTATTAGTGCATGTCAGGATCGAATGTAAGATTAACTCCCCTTGCGCGTACTCGATTTTATATTGAAAAAAATGCATATAAACAAATTCTTGGCATACACAACATGAACACTTACATACATATTGGCTAGTGGCCACCGGTTTACGGCCGACATGCGCAATACTATTCGTAGAGAGCGGCGCGCAGCTATCGTAAATAACACCGCGTACACAAGATACACCCGTGTTCCAGGGCGGTTCTCACCGCCCAGAGTTACCGACACACCAGTCGACAGTCCGAACGGAGGCCCGCAGCCTCCCTCGGACGGTCATTAGATGACTTAAGATAATAATTTTATGGAGATATTCACAGTAGCGCAAGCACGCTAGCGAACGCAACGGTCCGAATTTAGATGTTTAGTAGGAGTTTATATTTATGTATTTATGTTTGGGTCAAACCAAACCTGGCACGCGGGCCCCGGGCCCGCGAGCACAGCATCCGTTGAAGCTGTAAAAGCCAAAAGGCTAACAGCGATTACTTCACCGAAATTATATATGCAATACTATTACTATCAGTATTTCCCTACTTAACAGAATACCAAACTAGACTAAAAGAACAAGACTCAAAGAATTAGTAAGCTTCTTTAAATAAGCACTCTTTAAATGTCATAGTACGCGAGTGACCTGGGTTCGATTCCCGGTGCCGGCACCACTAATTTTTTTTTTTAAATTTTAAGTGCTGATTTACCGCGTGCCATGTGCAGTCCGCCAAACCCACATTGGAGCAGCGTGGCGGATTCTTCCTAGCTCCTAAAACCCTCTCAGAAAGGAGAGGAGGCCTGTGCTCAGCAGTGGGACATTTATAGGCTGTTGTGTAATAAACTTTTCTTTTTTAACTTTAAAAAAAACCACACACACAGGCGTCTTTACAAACGGGTGTTATACCACAAGCTTTGAATTCGTATCCTTGCACCAGTATTTCCCTTTAAAATTAAATTTAAATTAAATTTACTATAGTAAAACGCCAACAAGTCTTTTATAAACAATAACATCACGTGACCACCTCTACAGAGTTATGATTTATAAAACTTAAAAAGTTTTCTGTGTTCTATGTGAATATCATTGGGAATGTTACCATTTTTTGGAATTTACCTTTATCACCGCATAAAAAATGGAAAGCCGTAACATTGAATTAAAAAAACAAACTGCATATGAATCAGTTAATCGACATATTCTTTATTGTACACCAAATACAGGAATAAGAACAAAATAAACAAAACAGTACTGTAAAAACTGTACAATAGGCGGTCTTATCGCTCTGAAAGCGATTACTTCATACATACATTGATTCATCTATATATAGTTATTAAAGAATTTCATGGGTAATCAAATGTTGACTCATCGGCGATACAGCAATGGAAGCAGAACCTAAACGTGCGCTTTGAACTAATGATATCGTTTCGGATTCAGTAGCGTTTTCAATATAACGTCCTCTTTCGTTCACAAACGAGCGATACGATTTGGCATTAGTCGGCAAGTTCTGTAGGTAGGGAGCGAGGCCGATGACGTGTGCCGCATGGCACGGACTGTAACCGCTGCCAAACTACCGGATCGATATCACATTAGCGACGCGGCCAGGAAACCTGGTGGAGATTGAGAGGAAGCGGGTGTCAAAGTTATTAGTTGGAGTGGATATAAATGACGTCTTTGTCTTATAGTCAATGTAACTAGCACAAACTTCTTAAAGAAAAAACACAGTTAATTTTTAATATTAGAATTAAAAATATATAAACATCATCAACATCATCAGCATCATCATCATTCGGCCTATGTATACTAGTCCACTGCTGAACGTAGGCCTGCCCCACAGAGTGCCACAAAAGTTTGTAGCTCTCATTTTGGGGGGATTTTGCCGTAGCTGCCACGCTTGGCAGGCGGATTGGCAACCGCAGTTTATTTATTCAGATGTTCCAGGAAGATGCTGCTGCCCACCTCCTGGTTTTTATTTTCCCTCTGTCGACTTTTACGACACCCACGGGATGAGATGGGGTGGTAAATTCTCTTAAGCCGTCTTAATAATTGTATATGTCAGAAATACTTATTGACTGGTCATGACCGAATGGTTTCATCTGCGCAGATGTCAACAGGATATCAGGATTTATGTCAAAGCTTTAGAATCACTAACTCGTCGTCGCCAGGTAGCAGTAGTGTGCAAACATTACTGTGTTTCGGTTTGAAGGGCACTGGGAGCTAGCGTAATCACTGGGCATATGAGACTTAAGAACTGATGTCTCAGGGTGACGGGCGCAGTGTAGTGTCACACAGAAATGTTCTGGGTGACATAACATTTGTTATGGGTAGACGTTGCACTTTACAGCAGGTGAACGTTTTGCTCGTTTCGTCATTCTATCCCATAAAAAAAAATCCTGCTGATTTGAGACCACGCGACAACTTCCCAACACTGTAAGCGGTTATGAACTGAATAGGTAATTATAATGTATAAGTGTGCACCCGATGTAGCATTTATGCTAACGTATTCGGAGGTAGGCTATTCACTGTTAGCGACAAGAGGGCAATCATAATAAAACCAGACCCCAAAACTAACAATTTATGTTTTTGAACAACGCTCCCAGACCTCCGGCTGTGATTTTAAGCCAAGACCCGAAGCGTAGTAGTCTGGTGCTAATAAGGTAACAAAGAGGCGACATAAGATATTTTTCATCTAAGTTAATAACGCACCATATGAATGTAAAATAGATTGCTTTTTCTTTGAAAACTATTACGAAAACCCTTGTGCTGCACAAAACAATTATACTGTCAGATTTAATGGGATTAACATTCCCGGCCCCTTACGTTTCTTGGCCCCACCACAAAAGCGCCGGCACGCAAAGCCCAGTGGGGCACGCCGGGGGCTCCTTGCAAGGGTAGATTTATACGAACGGTTTTATTGCCTCGGACGCCATGTCGGCCGTCGCCACTTCACCACTCTGCTTTGTAACTACGATTCTGTTGGTCAATCTTATTTATTTCAACGTTTCATGCACCGATGTCCGTTTTTCTAGTCTGATACTAGCAGTACAATTTGTATATGTGATTTTAAGCAAATGCACTAATTAGATATGGACAATTGTGGTTGACGATTGGCATGCCTACCGATTTTTACCTAATTTTACGGTGAAAAATAGTGTTTTAAAATAAAAATTAAAAATTCCTTACTAAATTCGTACATGAATTTCATATATATGTAAAAAGGGAACCTCTGGGAGCCATCGCTGTCTAGTTGTTTTTGTAATGTGTGTAAATAATAAAAATGTGTGTTATTATTGCAAATACACTTTATTTTTAAATACTTTATTAATGATTATTGCTAGGAATTTAATAATTTTCTCTGAAAACCGTGCTAAATAAGAGTAAAAAATTCTTTAAGAGTTCTGAAAATAGTCACTAGTGAATTCTATCTAATGTATTTTTCCATACTCTGCAATCATACATCGCGTTTTGCTTCGTCATTTCTAGTGTGCACTTAGGGAATAGAAATCCTACGAGTATCGTCGGTTTCCTTAGACCAATATACTGAGTACATATATTATGCCGATTTACAAAAATTTAAGACGTAAATTTCGAGTATCTTCCATTCAATATTGAATGTTGTATCAGTCAGAATGGCGTGCTGATTTTGACACTTACTAAATCCACTGGATGGTATTGAAAATAACGTATGTGCGCTAGGTGAGCTCTCAACGTAACCGGTAGGAGGGTAGCTGGGGAACTACTTGCTGCGCGGCGGCTAGCGGAGACCACTCACTCGCGCCTTACTTCACCGGCGATGGTAATATTTTTTTGCTGCCACATGACAGATTATTACAAGCTGCTGGTGGTAGGATTCCTATGCAGGAACCCGTCTAGGTAGGTACAACCCCAGGGCCAATTATTCTGCCGTGAAGCAGTAGTGTTCAATCATTACTGTGTTTCGGTTTGAAGGGCACTGAGAGCTAGCGTAATCACTGGGCATATGAGATTTAAGAACTGATGTCTCAGGGCGACGGGTGCAGTGTGGTGTCACACAGATGTTCTGGGTGATGCAGAATTTGTTATGAGCAAACGTTGCACTTACCATCAGGTGAACGTTTTGCTCGTCTCGTAACATATTCAAATAATAAAAAAAATCTAATGTAGGTTTTTGGTTATATTTTTTTTAAATCTGTTGTCTTGGTGTTAATGAGATATATTGTAAACTGTGCCAAATTTCAAAGTCAATTAAAAAAGGTATCTACTTAGGTATCCCAATTATTGATATTGCGCTCTAACAGGCAGTGAGACATTTCCTCGTGTCTCGCGTTCAGTGCGAATGATCGGTCAAGCAGTGGGTTTTCTTTGAGTGCAACGTTGATTTTCTCACTCAAACCTGCAAGAAGTTAGGAGCATCTAGTCTACCTACCCCAGTCCCCAACCAATCCCGGTCTGCCCTATGTGTTTTGCTTACTTTCAGATGTTTTTTTTTATGTAAGAAGGGGGCAAACGAGCAAGCGGCTCACCTGATGGTAAGTGATCACCGCCGCCCATGAACATCTACAATACCAGAGGAATAGCAGATGCGTTGTCGGCCTTTTTTTGAAGGTCCCTAGGTCGTATCGGTCCGGAAAAACCGCTGGCGGCAGCAGATTCCATAAAGTGCTTGTGCGGGGCAGAAAATGTCCGATTGAGCTAAATTTTGGCATACCTATGTTGCTGCATTGACAATGCAATAATAATCTCCGTATTACGATGACACTGAAAATCAAGACCAGGTAGTGTCAGTTCCACACATCCTAGAACATCCTGAGTGGCATTCCTTTTTGAAACATTCCGACTTGTACATGTGGATATTGGTGGGTTATTTTCTTTGTTTTTTTTTTCAATACTTTGTAATTCAGGTATTTTCCATATAGTTATCCTAGTGACGTTATACGGTGAAGCGTTTGGTTTTGTTTTTTACTCTTGTGCGAATAAAACATAGAATGTACTAAAAAAAAACGTATTGACTATACTGAAGCTAGCTGCCCCGCCCAGGCTTCACGCGAAAGTTATTGTAATGTTAAAGTCTGTATAGAGAACCAACAGCACCAAATTATTTATAAGTAAATGTCCGTAAAATCCGTTTACAGTGGGTGTCTACATCGGGCAAGGAATGTGTGAGCCAAATTTCAGGTCAATAGGTCTTGCTGGTAGTTTCGGAGATATTGCGATAAATCAGTGGTAAGTCGCATATATATATATATATATATATATATATATATATATATATATAATAACAGTAGCCAGTAGTTGCATACAATAAGGTAAACGACACACTTGAAAGGTAGTAAATAAATGAAAATCAGACATCTTAAACACGAAAAGCCTTTTTCCTCACCGATCGAGAACGACATTTAAAATGGAAATAATACGATTCACTTTCCCTTAATTAATTTAATTAACGAAAGGGAAAGTATTCCGTGCGACAGATCTTTTGAACGCATTCATGAACTTCTCGTTTCACCAATTAAAACTGCGAAGGACCGAATTCTAGTTACTTAATGAATTTCGAAGAATGGCGGACGCTCCCGAATAATTAAAAGCCCATTTATGGGATTGAAGAGGCCTAGACATCTTATACCTTTGTAAGGGATCTAAATTTGTAAGGGATTCTTAATGTCGTAAAGGGTAAGAAATTTGAAGTATTGCTGCAAAAACAAAAGAATATTTTTTCTGTAGTCCGGCAAGTACGTGCGCGACTGTTCCGCCTGGCGATAGACGGTGACGGGGACGAGGTACTCTACGTAGATGTAAAAGGGTATGGGTAGTTAACGAGGTAGGGAAGCACGGGTGAATACTCTTCACTACATGTGTAGCCGGGCACTTGTATGACGTGTCTGTCCAACGTCTGTCGTCTGCAGGACGGTCGGGCACAAACTTGCCGGACGAGATATGCAACTGCAAACATACGCTACATAAGTAGTTTGCGTATAGTTTTTCTTTTCTTCTGCGATGTGTTCCACAAACTGCTTGACTAAGATCACTATGTTCCTATATATTTATAATTTGAGACCCTTTCAGTATGCTTCAACACAGGGCCGCTCCTTGGAATTTTAGAGATGGTTACAGCAGTGGCTCCGCTTGCCGGAAGCATTTTGCTACCGCAGGTGCAGGTATTATTTATATTTAGGGGCTTCTACTTGTGGTAGGGTACGCGATTGCCCTTAGCACCTTTAAAACTGTTCTACAATTTTAAGTGCCGATATACCACGTGCTCAACGGTGAATTAAAAATAGTTCGAGAACCTTTTACCGCTAACCCGAATTGGAGAACCGTGGCGGACGATTCTGCCTCCAAAGCATTCTCAGAAAATACGCACAAAAAATACGTATTGAGAACCTCTTTTTTTTAAGTCGGTTAAAAAGAGGAAGCCCCTGCTCAGCAGTGAGACATTTTTTAATTAAACTAAACGTTACGACTTAATGTTTAATTATAATTTAATTATAATTTTCAATTTTGAAAATAAATTGAAAAAGATAAATAAAAACGGGATGTGTCTATTTCATTCGATAGTCGAATTCCACGTTTAACGCGTGATTACCTACACAATTCGAAATGAAATAAATGGAATATCCTTTGCTCCGTAATTTAGCTCATAAATAACTAAATGTAAGGGATACGAGGGTTCCAATATATCACCGGTTAGGGACTTAGGCGACCTAACCTGGATACTATTTAACTTTGTAAACACGTTGTAGCTTTAGTCAGATTTTTAAATTTAGAAAGTGTATTGTAAAATATATTGTACTAAATGTATTTATCTTGTAAGTTACAACTAGGCCGATCAGAATCCCAATACATGTTTTTTGTGGAAGAAGTAATGAGGCAAACTACTCGGGTAGATCACTGTGTCCATAGTAATGTAAACATAAAAATTATTTAAAATAAAAAGTCGTTAGTCAAACGAAATTTATATTTCGTACGTACGAATTATCTTTTTAATCTTTATTTCATTAAATTTGGCTGGTTGGCTCGGCTGGCGCTGCGGCTGAACAATTGGATTCTGCACTATGAGGTCGCGGATTCGATACACGCACGAGACAAATATTCGTATGGGCCGCAGATAGTTTTTGTGGTTCTTCGTAATTGTGCATGTGCAATTTACATTTGTAACATACAATGGGGGCCATTTATTAGTAAAGTCTATTAACCTTAGTTGGGGAAGGTAACAGAAATGTTAGTAGTAAAACTATTTCTAGTATTTAACAGCTGATGTAAACACAGCAGCTTCGTAGATAAGTGGTGGTACTTGTGCAGCCTGGTGTACAAATAAATATTCGTACAACAGGCTGCACATGTAGTACCACAAAATTTGAAGGGTCTACGAAGCTACCCTCCCGTAGACTGTGAGCCCGCGGTATGTAAAACAGATAACTGGTAGCACTTTGTCAATTTACACACATCACCATAGGAGGCCTTCTTTTTTGATGTTGGCCATTAGTCACCAAATCGAGCCTTTTTACCAAAGTCGAGTAATAATGAACCTATTATTTTAAGTTTAATTTTAAATATTTTACAGTGTCATGTCACTGGAAAATAAAAGACAAGCAACAAGACTTAAAAATTGCGATCGACAGTAAAATGTATTTTGACAATGTACTTTTACTGAAAATTTGCTTGACTGATGGAGACAAAACCAAAAGTACAATTTTGGTCTAGAATTGAATTTTCCAATCACTGTACACTTCCACGAGCACTTGCTGTATAATAAACTATCAATATTAAACATCAAAATGCAAATTTTTTATAGAAATTACAAAATTTCCACTTTTCGAGTTGGCAGCCAAAAGACCCTCAGTTACTTTAAAAAAAATAAGTGTTTTTTTTTAATCGAATAATTTTTCTTTTTTTTAACATTATTTATATCGACTTTTTCTCTTATCATCGTCTATTCTGTACAGACCAAATTCTAATTACTCGATAAATTTCAAACAACGGCGAACGCGCCCGAGTAATTAAAAGTCTATTCAAAGTATTGAATAGATTTCGATAACTAACACCTTTATACAATCGATACTGAATGTTGTGAAGGGCGAACAAGAAATTCTGAATTGAAACGGAATTAACAAAGAGTTACGACCTCTTTGTTTTAGGTAAATTAAATTAAATGTAATTGTACTTCGGAGCGATTTCGACCATGGTGAGACGAGGAGATGGGCAGATCAGTGAGACCAGCAGCATCTTCCTGGAACATCTCAATAAATAAACTGCGATTGCCAACCCGCCTGCCAAGACAAAATCCCCTAAAATGAGAGCTTCAAACTTTTATGCCAATCTATGAGGGAGGATATATTGATGATAGTCTCTGATTACTTTCGAAAGTACCCCAACAGAGTTTTTTTATATAACCCTTGCTACTTTCAGCTTTCAATTTTTTTTATTTGATAAAGTGACGAAACGAGCAATTTTTTCACCTGATGGTAAGTGCAACGTCTGCCAATAACAAATGCTGCAGTCACCCGGAACAATTCTGTGTAACACCACACTGCGCCTGTCACTCTGAGACATTAGTTCTTAAGTCTCATATACCCTGTGATTACGCTAGCTCTCAGTGCCCTTTGGAGCGAAATACAATAATGTTTGCATACTACTGGTTCACGTCAGAATAACAGGTCAAAGTCAAAATTTCTTTATTCAGTTTAGGCTTGTATAAAGCTCTTATGAATGTCAAAATCTACACCGGTTCAAAAAATAAGATCTCAGAGAAGAGCCAGCAAGACACTCTGGGATCTTTCTTCTTTTCAATGCCATAATACATAATGTCATTTATAAATTGCATCATAAATTTAGTAGCCAGGGGGTTTGCAAGTGCAGAGTAAGAGTTATTTCTACAGATCTCTGTCCTCTATGTAATGATCTATTTTAGAAAAAGCGTATTATCGCTTTTTCTTATAATGTCTCTTTTGTTGAATTCGATGTCAGTTTTTTGAGTCACACTTTAGGAATCCTGTTATAAAATTTTATGAATCTACTAAGAAAAGATTTACTGGTTTTGGTCAACCTAAACACAGGAACCTCTAGCCGAGAATCCCTCTCTAGCATGGGAATTCTACCACCAATGTAATTAGTTTTGATTGATCTTACCTTTTTTAATGAAGAAAAAACATAACTTATTACCATCAATTGCACTGCACCTATTATAATTGAATGCGAATGCTTAGCCTTGTGGTCAGAGTACCTGAGTAACACCGTCAGTCTTGGGTTCGAACCCATGCCTCAGGTAGAACGTTAGCAACTGTCACGCGCTGATGTCAATGTCCCAACAAGGGAAACGTGAAAATGCTAACATTCCGCATGGTTTATTTTGATGCTTCCAGACCTTTAAATGGCGAAGTAAGGGGAACAGATATTATGTCGAGGGATTACAACGTAAGGTTAACAAAGGCTGGGACAAAGAAAGAATTTCCATTATTCAGTGCATATTATGCTAAGTTGGTGTCGAAAATAACAAGGCTTCCAACGGACGGCGGAATAACCAATGCATGTTTATATTTTTAAAGTTATATTATCTTACTAAATACTAATAAAGCAGCAGGAATATCATTGCTGTATTTGCGAATGGTAAGTGAAGACCGCGTGCCACCTGCGGTCCTGGGTTCGAATTCCAGCCGGAAACAAGATTTGTGCAAAAAAGAAACAATACGTGTTTCGAATTCTCGCAGGAAACCAGACTTCTCTAAAGTCAGATTGTCTTTTCTGGATAACTGTTTATTTTTTTTAATTCACAGGCTACTTCTGCACTGCTTCTCTACGGAAAACGAAACTACCGTAGGGTCAAACTGAGAGTCCTAAAATTACTACTACTTCCAAACGAGGGTCAATTTCTTTTCTTTTCAGTCTTCCCCCCGTCTTCATCCCGTTATGAAGTCGTTAAACAGTCGCGAGAAAAAACTGGTTAAACTAAGCAATATTGTTAAGGAAGATATTATACATACATCAATGTTAGAAACATTAGCAGTACATCGACATAGATTCCCCGTTTAAATGAAACTAATTTTACGGATTTTATCGCGTTTAATTTTATTATTGATAACCCGACGTTTAGAACATATAGCTGATGTGAAGCATCGTCGCTCCAGGAAGTCTGCAGTCTGTGACCATGTTTTGGATCATCCCAACCATTACATCAGATTTGATAAACCACAAATCCTCGCAAAAGAACACCGATTCCTACCAAGGATGATTCGCGAGGCTATTGAAATTAAAAAACATCCTAATTTTAATAGAGAAGATGATTGGGTATTACCACCAGCTTGGGATCCTATAATTAATAAAATTAAATCAAAAACCAAGCATACCACTGCAAGACTTCAAGACACAGTAAGCTCTTTCTGCGTAGATCGGACCAATAATAATAATTAAAAGCTGAAGGTACTCCGGGTTAACTATGACATCGGGACATCTGTCACCTCAGTCCCCCCGTGACCATGGGTGCTGTAAAGCACTCGAAACGTCGGGTTCTAAATAGTAAAATTAAACGCGATAAAATCCGTAAAATTAGTTTCATTTAAATGTGTAGTGTTCGCGTAAATATAAGAAACCATTATAGATTCCCCGGTTTAAAAGCTCTACAAGTCGCCTCTTACGACACCTCGGTCGGCAGAAGCCTATGAGTGTCCGGCGGAGTAGAATAGCACCTACTTCATCCTACCGTGGTGTTCGCAAGAGGAGACTAAGGTATTGTACGGACAGCCTTTTTTCATGCAGATTAACACCATAATATGCAATACTGTCACTATACTGCTCGTGGGAACGCAACGGAGAGTCAGACATTTTTTTTTACTTGTACCAATATGCCGGCGACGAAATTCCCCATCCGTCACGTCTCGTTAAACGCGGCGGCGAGAAGTGGGCTACATGTGCCGCCTCTGCCTACACCTTATATGAGAACAGTCGTGAGTATATATGAACAACATAGCTTTGGCTTACTCTTTATTGAGTATAAAAGCAAATTTGCATCATCAATGACGACAATACATTTACGTAATTTATTATCACATGACTGGGTTGCCTTCCGCGTCTCATTTTTGTTCAGACCGTGCGATGCTCCGTTCTTTGTTTTCAGGAACTTTAAATTCATGAAAATAAAAAGAGATATTAGGAAGAAACAAATATCAAATGAAAGAGTTACTATTTATAGTTTGTGTTTTCGTGTCAACAGCCTTTTCGGGCAGACGGACAGACAAATCACACCTCGTCATAAGCCCATCGCAAATATTTTTTTTTATTGGATAAAGTGACGAAAGGAGCAGAACGTTCACCTGATGGTTAATGCAACGTCTTCCCATAACAAATGCTGTGTGTGTAACCCAGAAAATTTCTGCGTGGCACCACACTGCACCCGTCACCCTGAGACATCAGTTCTTGAGTCTCATATGCCCACTAGCTCTTAGAGCCCTTCAGACCGAAACACAGTAATGTTTGCACACTACTGCTTCACAGTAGAATTACGGGTCCTGCTTGTTTTCGGTGAAGTAATCGCTGTTAGCCTTTTGGCTTTTACAGCTTCATCGGATGCTGTGCTCGCGGGCTCGCTAGCGTGCTTGCGCTACTGTGAATATCTCCATAAAATTATTATCTTAAGTCATCTAATGTCCGTCCGAGGGAGGCTGCGGGCCTCCGTTCAGACTGTCGACTTGTGTGTCGATAACTCTGGGCGGTGAGAACCGCCCTGGAACACGGGAGTATCTGGTGTACGCGGTGTTATTTACGATAGCTGCGCGCCGCTCTCTACGGCGGTCGCGCGACGTTGTGCGTGTGATGTTAAAGCTATTGACTGTATACATTGTTGCTGTTGCGTGACTGACCGTATCGTGGTCAGGGAGTGCTGAGACGGCCGTGTCGTCTAGCTGCTAGACGACACGGCCGCGAAATGTGCTGTAGCACATTTCGCGGGCGACTTTTGCGTTCGGTCGCGTTTCTGTCGGATCGATAATTCGCTGCTTTAACCACCAGCAGATTTGGATGAACCGTGGCTTTTTAGAAAAACCGCCGTGATACTTCTCTGAGGTGTTCAGAGAGTAAGGGCATTTCACAGTCGCTGTGAAGGTCTACATTGCGTTGGTAATCTATTTTGCACGGTTTGCAATTTCTTTCTACAGTTGCCAGTCGCGTGTGCGAACGCGACGCATGCATAGGCCATTACGGGTCTAATGCATGTCTTGTAGAGGCGAAGTTTGTGCCTAAGGACTGGTCCTGCGGGGCACCTGCCTAGACGGATTCCTGCATAAATATCCTACCACCAGTAATATTCGTAATTAATGATTTATTGTATGAAATTTGCAACAAAAATAAAGAAATCAAAAGGGATTATTAGAATCTAAGTGATATTATATTTATAGGTGAAATTTGTTGAAAAATTGTGTACTACAGTATTAGTTGCAACAAGTATTAATATTCATTATACAAATACTTGTATTGTGCTTGTGTCTTGTGAAATATATTAAAATAAAGAGCAATGACTACGGGTCTTTAGTTCGTAGATCCCTAAAGTAGTTTATTAGGGGATGGGGCTCCATATCAGCGAAAAATACCTTAAAAATAATAAGGTTAAAAATAAAAGGTTAAGGTTGAAAATACAGGGTCTACTGAGTAAAAAAGTTTGGGCACCTCTGAGTATATACTTTGTCTTTACCACACAACTTCAAAGCTGTACTTTGTAAACTCAAGAGGTACAGTACAAATTTACCACACGCTCCACTCCGATCTGGCAAAAGTTCGTAAGGAAACTATTACGTACTACAATAATATTATTCAAACGTAAGTTAACAACCGCGCTGAAAAACTCACTTAAGCACTTCTTACTAAACAGTGAGGACAAGACATTGAAACGCAAACAAGTTAAAAATAATAAAAACTGGAATCCGATTAATTATATAATAATAGTGGACACACCGACAACCGTGAGATGACGGCTTAAGAGAATCTACCACCCCATCTCATACCGTGGGCGTCGTAAAAGTCGACAGAGGGAAAATAAAAACCAGGCGATGGGCAGCAGCATCTTGCTGGAACATCTCAATACATAAACAGCAGGCCAACCCGCTTGATAAGCGTGGCAACTATGACAAAATCCCCCCAAAATGAGAGCTACTAAGTTGTGGCAATCTATGGGGGAGGCCTATTTTCAGCAGTGGACTAGTGATAGGCTGAAATGATGATGATGATAATGAATATAAATATACTAGCTGATACCAGCGACGTGGTCCGCGTCCATGTAGGTTTTTTAAATATCCCGTAGGAAATATTTGATTTTCCTGGTTTAAAATTATCCTATGTCCGTCTCCAGGATGCAACCTATCTCTGTGCTTTGTCAAGATCGGTTTAGTGGTTGATCTGTGAAAAGGTAACAAACAGGCGGAGTATTCCCTTTTGTGGTTTTCATCGTCTTTTTACCCTACTACAGCAATGCCAAATGAGGATAATGATTTTTTTTGTATATTATATAATATTTGTCGGTTCGGTTGGCGCAGTGGTTAAGCGCTTGACTTCTGCGCCGCGGGTCGCGGGTTCGATTCCCGGACGGGACAAATATTTGTATGACCTACAGATAGTTGTTCCAGGTCTGGGTGTTTGTGCATGTGTTATTTATGTATGTAAAACTCACCTACGACACAGGAGAAATCCTACTGTGGAGCATCGTTTAAAAAACAAAAAATGGGGTTTCTACGTTCCTCAGTTTTTACAGCTCGATAGTGGTGCCTTAAAATTGAGAATTGAGGGTTTCTAATTCAAACATAGATGATTAATTGAGTCATGGATGTTCATCTATCTATGTATTTACAAATATATTAATCTGACCGCGTGGCCTAGTGGTCAGAGTAACTGACTTCTAAGCCGCGGGTCCTGGGTTCGAATCCCAGCCTGAGCCAACATTTGTGATAAAACATAAATTGTTGGTTTTCGGGTGTGGTTGTGTTGTGATTGTCCTCGTGTTTCTGACACTGCACCCTAGCCTACCTCCGATCTTATCGCATCAGCGTTACATCGGGCGCAGGTAGGTTGGGACGAGTGAGTGCCTCTGTGTTTGCGCGTACACTTGTTGCACTATAATATCTCCTGCTCAGTTGATGCTTTCGACTGTCGTCGGAAGTTGTCGCCGTGGTCGAAATCGCCTAGGAGAACATCATCAATCTGATGTCTTAGATATATCATTTTACTGGTGCGTCTTGGTACCAGTCTACTGGAGTGCCAGAATTTTCTGCCGTCAAGCAATAGCGTGCAAACATGTACTGTGTTTCATTGGACTTACTATCGATTTGCACATCTCAGTCACTATTGTTCCATAAAAACACCTCATTAATAACAACTGCATTGTCTTTTAACGTGACCATGAATAAAAAGGTGGGTGTCCATTCCGCGGAAACGGATCCAGGTAGACTGCGGTTTTTGGTGTTAATGACGGGCTTCGTATCAATTATTTATTTTGGCATATACATACATACATATAGTCACGTCTTTTTCCGAGCAGTATAGTGACAGCATTGCATACTATGGTGTTAGTCGGCACGAATAAAGGCTGTCCGTATAAATAGTCGCCTCTTACGAGGAAAGAGGTGGGTGTTATTCTACTCTGCCGGACAACTATCGGCTAACTTTGGCATATTTTGTTGCTAAATCAACGTTACATAATGCTGCTTAAAAATTTTGCACCATGTCTTTCAAATCGTTGCCATATCATTTATAGACAAACTAGCTGAAGCGCGCGACGAAACCCGCGTTAATGTAGGTTTTTTAAAATACCGGAATCCTATGCAGGAATCCGTTTAGGCAGGTACCATCCCCGGACCAGTTATTCCGTCGTGTGGCATTAGTGAGCAAGCATTACTGAGTTTCGGTTTGAAGGGCATATGAGACTTAAGAACTTATTTCTCAGGGTGACGGGCGCAGTGTGATGTCACACGGAAATGTTCTGGGTGACACAGCATTTGTTATGGGCAGATGTTGCACGGTATGTGCATGTATCAGGTGAAAATTTGGTTGGTTTCGTCACATAATTCAAATAAAAAATCTTCGAATAAAAAGTATGTCAGTTTCCTGGACGCAAGCTATCTCTGTGTCAAATTTCGTCAAGTCCAGTTCAACGATTGAGCCGTGAAAAGGTAATAACTAGACTTTACCTTCATGGTAGAATGTGTTGGATACTATGAAATTAAACTATACCATCTTTGTACAACCCATATTCCTGCAAATAAAGATTATCGTTATGATTAGAGGGAATTACTTATGCATTTTTTTTATTGTATAAAGTGACGAAACGAGCAAAAGGTTCACCTGATGGTAAGTGCAACGTCCGCCCACAACAAATGCTGTGTCACCTAGAATATTTCTGTGTGACACCACACTGCGCCCATCACCCTGAGATATCAGTTCTTAAGTCTTAAATGCCCAGTGATTACGATTACGTGATTACGGTAGAATAACTGGCCCTGTGGTCGTACCTACCTAGACGGATTCCTGTTTTAATGTTATTATGGATTATGAAGAATCTGCGATAACAAAAAAAAAATTGTGCTTCTATAGGGCCTCAGGTGAAATCCTTGCCTGAATCTATCTTTATTTTTAATTTTTTTTATTGCATAAAGTGATGAAACGAGCAAAACGTTCAACTGGTAAGTGCAACGTCTGCCCATAACAAATGCAGTGCCACTCAGAAAATTTCTGTGTGACACTACACTGTGCCCATCACCCTGAGACATAGGTTCTTAAGTCTCATATGTCCAGTGATTACACTAGCTCACAGTGCCCTTCAAACCGAAACACAGTAACGTTTGCACACTACTGCTTCACGGCAGAATAACTGGCCCTGGGGTGGTACCTACCTAGACGGACTCCTGCATAGGAATCCTACCACCAGTAAGTACTTTATTGTATTACTTTTAAGTATTTTTTAGTCTTGTAGCTCTCATATGAGGATTTGTGGATTTTGGCATAGTTGCCACGCTTGCGGTAAGTCGTTGCATGCAGGTGGCTGGGGACCGTGTTTTAGGGCAATCTATGGGTGAGGCCTATGTTTAACGGGAAGCCTACCACGAGTATTTGAGACAAACCTTGAGACAGACAGACAAAAATTCTAAAAACGGTCATTTATGATTAGGCATCGTGTAAATGGCAGTTTTAACTTAAATGCTGTCATTTCTTTTGAAATCACAGACAGACACGTCAATTTTATTAATTGACATAGATATATATATATATATATATATATATATATATATCTAACTCGCTGTTACGGCAGAATGAAAGTTGCAATCTCCAAAAACCAAAAGTCAATATGAATCTTACTTTATAGTGACGCAAAATCTGAAGTACTAGTGTAGAGATTTAGCGTATAAGGGTAAAGATTTTGTTGTTTGGTTTACGTCTGGACGTAAAATGAACCCGTTTCGTTCACATGCGGTTAGAGTAAAAGCGGATCCTGTAAAAAGGCGAGGATGCCGGTTTTACAACTGTTGAACTGAGAAATTTCCAAGTGGGATTCCATTAATGAAAAATTGCAAATGTTTATACTTTCTACGTATAATAAACGCAAACGTAGAATTGTGTTGCATAGTGTCTCTACTTCGACAAATCTCTAATACTTTAACTAAAAAAGTTAACTTAAGTGCTGATTTACCACGTGCTTGGCGGTAAAGGAAAACATCGTGAGGAAACCTGCATGTCTGAGAAATAAAAAATATTTCGAAGACGTGCAGTCCGCCAACCCGCATTGGAGCAGCCTGGCGGATTCTTCCTAGCTCCAAAACCCTCTCAGAAATGAGAGGAGGCCTGTGCTCAGCAGCGGGACATTTAAAGGCTGAAACTTTTTAAAGTTATATCACCGACGATGAAATTTTGAATGATCACCAACTAAAACTATTTTATTGTTCATATAGTCATGTAAAGTCTAAAAACAATTGCTGCAAATGAGACATGATATCAGGATAATAGACTTTATATTCAACTAAATAACAGTCTAACACTGCATGCCAAAGTAACTAATTTGTTAATACTTTAATCTATGTACACTAACTATACATGCGAACGAAGTTGAGTTTTTGATGGATTAGTGGTAATTCATAAATATGTTATTTTAGTTTGTAACAAAATATCTCACAACCAGTACGATGAACAATAGAATAATAGGAAATTAGATTAAACGTGTTGTTACGAGTATTTAGATTCTAAAACATTACCAATTTTACAACATGTTTTTTTTTAAATACGAGTATTTACGGATATATTCTGTTTCATGGCAAGGAAGTGCAAAAATAAACGTTTTCTTCATAATTACAGTTACATTCAAATTCTTCAAAAGAAGTTTTAAATATTAATAGAGGGGGTGGATATGGGAAGACCTTTGTATTGTGAGCGGCTGATTATTATATATCTTTTCTTCATATAATAATTTTTTTTTTGAATTTAAAACCATGAAAGGTTGAGTTGTTATGGTGATTTCTTTCTTGCAAATTCCTTTCCAGCCCCACAAAATAGCTGGAAGGATCAAAATAAATCCTCAACGCTTCAGCAAACACAAATCCGACGCGTCACTTTCGATACACTTCAGACAGCGGAATTCTTTTTAGGAACCGAATAGGAAATTGTAGCAAATGTGGAAGTTTAAAGAAAGTGTTTGCGAAAAGGACTGAGATTTAGCGAAGCTTTTCAAAGATCGAAATTTTTACCCATTTGAGTCTAAATGTGGACGTATGTTAATGGATATGTTAAATAATAAAATGTATGTATGTGCCTGTAAAAGAGTGATAGAGCTGAAGCGATACACGCACGTTTCCAAGGTTTGTTCCTGTGCCTGGATAACTCGTGCATGTGTGTATTTGTTTTTTAAAGATGTTTCAACTAAAGATGCTTTTGTGTGAATTTAAAAGTACAAATATTTTACGACGTAACATTTACATATTGTAGTTTTGTACTAGTAGTCTTCGTAATTCTTGAAAGGTCAATGACATTCATCACATGATATTATATGTACTAAAATAATGATAATGTTTTTAAGAAAAAAACAATTTTGAACTAATATAGTGTATAAAAGTTGTTTATTGTGATTAAATTATTGGGTTATTTATTCCTTTCTTTTAAATAAACTGATGTGTAGTATTTGTGTATACAACGTACAATCTAACCTGTATACGGTCTTGAAAGGTTTTGGATTTCGTCACGACAAGGTCCAAAAACTTTCAAAATTGTTTACATTGATTACACGCGAGTGTGCGTGTATAAAGGTGATACTAACCTTTCTTCAGCATTGTTTCCGCTTTAGACCTGAAACCAAAAAATATATTTTTAATTGAATAATCGTCGTTTCAGCCTATCACAAGTCCACTGCTGAACATAGGCCTCCCTATAAGATAGCCACAAAAGTTTGTAGCTCTCATATTGGAGGGATTTCGCTATAGTTGCCACGTTTGGTTTTTGTTTTCCCTCTGTCGACCTTAACGACACCCACGGGATGAGATGGGGTTCTTGTTCATCGAACCTTTATCCTTGTTTTCTCGTATCGAATAATTTTTCATCGAAACGATCGGGGTTGGGCTTAAACGGAAAGTCATAAGAAATATAAGGGTAAGACAACCAATAATACTTGAACAAATATTGGTTTCCGTTGAAATTCGAATCTAGACCCTATTGAGACTATTAGTTGATTGGTATTCTATGCACATATACTGTCATCCTAACTCTGCGATAGCGAAAAAGTTGACTAAGTGAAATTAAATATAAAAAAAAACAATAAAATTTGTAGCACTGTTATTAAGTTGATGAGTAAAAATACTGGCTGGACGGTCACTGCATTGTGAGCGTATATTTCTTTGTGGCACCACACTGCGCTCTGCATCCTGAAACATCAATTCGTAAGTCCAATATGCTCAGTGATTTCACAGTGCCCTTCGGACCGAAACACAGTAATATTTTCATACTACTACTTCACGGCAGAATAACTGGATTTGGATGGTACCCCTACACGGATTCCCCATTGTAAAGCTGAGGAAAAAAAAAATAAAAGAATATTGACAGAATGGATAAGATTTGCAGATCGCGCGTAATAAACATTAAATCGAAAACAAATCATCGGCTCGCAACTGAGTAACGCGCAGGAATAAAGGGATTAGGTCTTTTCCTATCAACCGTGAATTCGATTCCCGCTCGGGGCGTTTATTTGTATTGCGTACATCCCACCTGTCCTGGTCGGGAAGCTTACACTTTTACAATTAATGTCTGTAAAACACATTAGCGACACGACATGTGCAGTTATTTTGTTATTAATAAGAAATGTTTTTCGACCGTAGCGTGAGTATCTTAAAACAGAGGAACGTATAAAAATAATAAAAAATATATGTCACCTTGCTCCAATTTCGAATACAGCCCTGACATCCTCCTCTCGAAGCGGAGACTGCGCTTTAAATTTAGATTTAAATTCGCCAAGTCGAGTGTTGAGAAAGTGGAAACTTTGAATGCGCCGCGGAGTAGGTAGTAAAAAGAGGTGTGCGGCGCTTTGTGCTTCAAGATACCGTGACAAGAGCCCGAGTGCGACACTTTCCCCGTGGAAATTCAGTTTTCGTAGCGCACTCTCGAAGAGCCCTCGGAAAGGAAACGCTTAGCGCACAGAGCACGTGTCAAAGGCAGTACTTATCATGAATATTATACAAAGTTACGTGCATTACAAGCAGACACTTTGATATTCTCTTTGCAATTTCGACCTCTGGGACCATTCTGTCGCTTTTTTAAACAGACAGAATGGGACTAAATCGAAAAGTATTGACAATTGATAAAATGATATGGAAAGACGATTTCTTTTCTTTCGAAAGCGTTATTGTTTACGCGTCTTTTCGTATATACTAACTACTGTATACTGTATCTTAATGAACATACAAAAAGTAGCTTACTGATGAATTTTTCATGATATAAAATAACTTATACAGTCTTTAGCGATTATTATAAAATAATTATTATTTCTAAAAAAGTAAAGTAACAGCCTATAAATGTCCCAGTGCTGAGCACAGGCCCCCTCTATTTCTAAGAGGGTCTTCTTACCGGAAAGAGTCCGACACGCTGCTCCCATGCGGATTGGTAAATCAGCACATACACGTCACATCACACATATAAAATTGCATAACACTTTCAGAGGTACTAGCACCGGATATCGTATTCAGGTCACTCGCGTACTATGACATTAAAGGCGAATAAGTAATTGTAATAAAAAGTTGAAGGTTCAGAACTTAGTGCTACGGCCTTATAGAGTCGTACGCTGAGAGCCGAATATTACCGAAGTAGCAGAAGGGCCGAACCGGGCCGAACTGGGAATGTTTAAGTCAGCTAGGTAACATGCCTTCAAAGCGGGTGAAACCGTGGGGCCATAGCCAATATTAATTATAATCCTCGTTGAAAACGATGACTATATCTTCTGTAAACGAATGTCGAAGTAAAAGTATTGAAATATATCTATTTAGGATTTCTAAAGAGCACAGCTACATGGATATATTACTGGTGGTAGGATTCCTATGCAGGAATCCGTCTAGGTAGTTCCCAGCTCAGGCCAGTTATTCTGCCGTGAGGCAGTAGTGTGACAACATTACTGTGTTTCGGTTTGAAGGGCACTGAGAGCTAGTGTAATCTAGCTAGTGTAATCACTGGACATATGACGACGGACGTACGGATGAGACGGACGCAATGTAGTGCCATACAGAAATGTTCTGGGTGAAACAGCATTTGTTATAGGTTGCACTCACCATCAGGTGAACGTTCCGCTCGTCTTGTTTCTTTATCCAATAAAAAAGAGCTTATAACCATCTGTAGGTCTATTATTTTATAAGACATTTGTTTTTAGAAGAACAGATTCACATTCACATATTATTCACATTATAATACGAATCATTTAACATATGATTGATTTCATAATATGGAATCTCCAAACGAGTCGATTTGATAAACAAAAGATTTTCGTCGCTCCGAATTTCATAGTAATGAAAAAATCTGTGCCAAGCGAGGATTTTAAACGTATAGTAAGTAAAGTAGACGAAGGGAACGAAACGTACGTAGTGTGATCACTGGGGGTACACAACATAAGCGACAAGCGTATTCTTGTTTAAATCCATAGGAGGCCGATTTCCCACCGTGTGTGCAACAATAATTTTACAGGTTGTAGGATTCTTATGCAGGAATCCGTCTAGGTAGGTACCACCGCATGGCCAGTTATTCTGCCATGAAGCAGTAGTGTGCAAACATTACTGTATTTCGGTCTGAAGGGCTCTGTGAGCTATTGTAATGACTGGGCATATGAGACTTAAGAACTGATGTCTCAGTGTGATGGGCGCAGTGTAGTATCACACAGAAATGTTCTGGGCTGAAACATCATTTGCTATATGTGCACCGGGTGAACGTTTTGCTCATTTCATAACTTGATCCAACAAAAACGGTGACGGTGTGCCTGTCGCAGATTCCGAGTAAGACAGAACACAGAAATACCTGGCAGCCGAGCTTCAGCATTCAGCATATAAAGCAAGATTTGCAAGACAACAAGCTTCGAGTTCCGCGCCTACGTCGCAGTGACCGAGTGAAACCGGCAACAGTCGAGCATGTACCTGCTGTTCTACCTTATGTCAGAAGAGTCACCGACAAGATTGGCTATATCTTGAAGCGGGCTCCCATAAAAAAATTCTTCAAGCCGCCGAAGAAGATAAGTCAGTTTTTACCATCTGTTAAGTGTAACATCCCTCTACAAGATGCAGGAGTATACAAGCTAGATTGTGAATGTGGTTCTCTCTTACATAGGCCAAACAAAAAGATCAGATAAAAACCCGCGTAAAAGAACATATAGCTGACGTGAAGCATCGTCGTTCTAGTAAGTCTGCAGTCTGTGACCATGTTCTGGATCATCCCAACCATTACATTAGATTTGATAAACCACAAATCCTAGCAAAAGAACACCGATTCCTACCTAAGGATATTTCGCGAGGCTATTGAAATTAAAAACATCCTAATTTCAATAGAGAAGATGGTTGGGTATTACCACCAGCTTGGGATCCAAAAATTAAGAAAATTAAATCAAAAACCAAGCATACCACTGCAAGACTTCAAGACACAGTTAGCTCTTTCTGGATCGGACCAAAAATAATAATTTAAAGCTGAAGGTACCCCGGGTTAACTATGACATCAGGACATCTGTCACCTCACCTCCCGTGACCATGGGTGTTGTAAAGCACTCGAAACGTCTGGTTATAAATAATAAAATTAAACGCGAAAAAATTCGTAAAAATTAGTTTCATTTAAATGTGTAGTATTCGCGTAAATAAAAGAAAACATACAACAACAAGAATTCGGACACAAGACTCGCAGCATAAAGTCACGCGACCGTCGAAACAGAATAAACTACACAAAACAGACAATCGTTTACGGAAGCCAAATAAAATTACAAAAATCACAGAGCTTTTAGAATGTATATACGGTAAAATTAAGATGCTCCACGAGGGAATCAGCATCGTTCTTGGATCGTGCAAATATCGTAAAAAAACCTTTTTATATATATCACGTTTTCAAAACGGACTTAAAGTATAAAGTTTTATAATGAATTGAAAATTTTGTACCCAACATACAGATAATAAAGCGAGTCAATTATGAATTTTTATCCAGTTCTAAGCTACATTTGAATGTAGTAGTTAAAATAAAATCAATTACTAAATTTGACCAGAGCAGACATGCAAAAAAGCGGGTTAATAAAAACCTGGAAAAATAGGCACGATCTTATAATATAAGTACTTATATTACTTATCAATGCTACAAAATTTAGTTTAAACATATTTAATTAATATATTAAATATACAGTAATTTTAATTATATCTTAGTAAACACTAAGGAAGTCATTTTATTGATAAATCACGCTTACGCTTCATAGTTGCACCACAATGTTGCGCCCTAATTTGCCGCTTGTTCGCGCACGTTCATGGCCCGCCTTACTGGTCAAACATCGCTTTATTACATGGTCTGCGGGAATATTTTAATATTTGCCACTGTTCCTGGGATAAAGCCCGGATTATTTCCTTGTTTACTCCGCAAGTACAACCCTCAACTATGCTGTTATAAATTTCATATAAAGACTTTATCGCTGATTAAAATTTAATAGACCCAACTTTGCTGTGCAAAGATTTGGAACTATTAATTTGGTTAGTGACATGGTAAAATAACATACATACATACATAAGATCACGACTGTATCCCATAAGGGGTAGTCAGAGACTGGGCACTCACTGCAAAACAGATGACTGCCACAGTCCACGTTTCACCAAAACAATATAATGCACTTGGTGTGACGTGCACGTGGCGCTTTTTACGAGATCCAGTAGATGAGATGGAGTGGTAGTATTCTTTTATCGAGCCGCCACCACACGGCTTTACAAAATTAAAATAACAAACATTCTTGATAAACAGTATACGATCGAGATCGTATTTTCCTATAAAATTGTATTGTATGCCATCATTAGCATGTATCTATAAGCAATCCGCTGCTGGGCATAGAACTGTCCGACGCTGGTAGGATTTTTCATAATTGCCCCGCCGGAAAGATTAGGAGGCCGAAGCATCAGAATGCTGATAGTTTCGCCAGAACACGGATGTTGTTAGTTTAGCTTTTTTATTGGATATACAGACGAGACGAGCGAGATGTTCACTTAATGGTAAGTGCAACATCCGCCCATAAGAAATGCTGTGTCAGCCAAAGTATTTCTGTGTGGCACCATACTGCGCCTGTCACCCTGAGACATCAGTTCTTAAGTCTCATATGCCCAGTGATTACGCTAGCTCTCAGTGCGCTTCAAACCGAAACACAGTAATGTTTGCACATTACTGATTCACGGCAGAATAACTGGCCCTGGGGTGGTACCTACCTAGATGCAGTCCTGCATATGAATCCTACCACCAGCTTCGGTACATAAGAGATTGTTGTTACGCCATTTACTAGAAATTTCCCTTAATAAAAATTTTCGATACATATGGAGATGCTACGTTAGTGATATTGTTTAACTGACTTCAAAAAGGAGTAGGTTCTCAATTCTATATATATATATTATATATATGTTCGCGGCATAACTTCTTTGTTAATAAACCGATTTTAATGATTCTGAGCGAATATCGTAAGGGTGGTCCCGTATAATTTTTGACAAGTTCTGGTGGTGGGATCCACAAAAAAATCATGAAACTCTGTTTGGCGCTGCTTCGTTGAAGTCGGTTTTTTGATCAAATAATTATTCTTTTAATTTTTTTTAAATGATGGTCCACACTATGATTTCTTCCCGACTGTGAGTGAGCCTAGTGAGTAGCCTAGTGAGTAGTGAGCCTATATGCACAGCACAACCAGACCGAAAATCAACAATTTGTATTTAGCACAAATGTTGGCTTAAGACTGGGATTTGAAGCCGGCGGTCGTCAGTTTGATAACATGTTCTTAAATGAACTGAACTATTAACGATTTTGTTTAAATAATATTGTTAAAAGCCTAACGTATCCAGTTTCTTCTGTTTCAGGATGCACTCAAAACATTTTTATGATTTCTTTAAAAATAAATTCGTCTTTGGGTTAATACCACATTATACGTCACCACGTTGAAACTAATCTTTACAGGCACATCCCAGATTTACCTCTACATTTTAATCCGTAGATTGCTCCTGATCTGAAAAATATTATACTAAAAAGTGCAGCGTAATGTAGGTTAGCGGTGTGGTCTTTTTATGCCTTATTGCCAGCCCTCTTTACCGTGTTCTTGTATTACGATGGAAATCCTAGATTTACGAGTAGGTAGTTTTAGGACATATATGAATTTGACACTGCAATATTGAAAGGAGAAAACAGGACATAGTTGAAACTGAATTTTATGCAAGGAGATTAATAAAAAGAACAGAACAATGTCTTTTCTTTGACCCGAACCTGATTATACTGAATAATTATTTAAAAGAGTATTGAAAATTACTAACAGAATCTTTGACTTTGTTATTGTGTATGATGAATGATACGTAACATTGTTTAGTGGTAAAATTATTTTATTAAAAAAATGCATGTAAAATAAACTCATAAAACATGTTTATTCACTCTTAAAGAGAATGTTAAAAAGCTGCGCAATTAAGTTTCTTTGAATTCAAACACCTCTTTCGCCCGGCGTCACTCCACAGCGCCGGCCGCTTGGGAAATACTCGTATTTATTATGACGTCATAATACGGCCTGTAAACGTAACACCAGAAAAATATTTGCCCCAGGGAGACTGATTAATCTTTATTCCAATTCAATTGGTATTAAAAAAAATGTGGGGCTACTTAAAATGCTATGACTCCTTTAGGGCAATAGCTAAGCGATCGCCATCAGCACTGTGCGTCGATAATTCGCCTCCTGCGGGTCTATTGTGTAACTCTGGTCGGTTTCACGATCGGTTTCATTTCATTATGCAATGAATTAGCTTTATTTGGCGTATAAACCTCACTCATTAGGTTAATGGGATGCATATGAAACCGATCACGAAACCGACCAGAGTTACACAGCAGCTACCCTGGACGGAAAAACATTTTTATATATGCAGAGGCAATTAATATATAGGCAAGACAATGTCTGCCGGGTTTTGCTAGTTGTATATAAATATAAGAACGCTTATGGCTTTCAACGATTCTTACATAAAAACATTGGAATTACGTGTTATAAAAGGACTTGCGCGACATAAAGAGATTGACGCTCTCTTCATCCGGATTTAAAAGCAGATGAGCAAGGGGACGGAATGATTAGGACGTATGTACTCACGGGGAAAGTAACGAGCCATGACCTTTCAATAATGGACGCGATAAACCTTTTTAAAAGGCAACCTTTTCTGACCTCTCCTATTGTTCGTGAAAAATGTAAATCATAGTGTAAATTCTAGATATAATTTTGTTTTAAAAAAAATGTAAGTTACATTGTAGTACATAGTACGGTACATACAGTAATCTATGTACCGTACTATGTACATTAACTACTTAGCGTGCCACATTATTGGCTATTATTTTCGTAAGACTTGTACATCAATGGCGAATCTATCATCCTATCTCATCCCGTGGGTGTAGTAAAAGTCGACAGAGGGAATATTAAATCCAGGATATGGGCAGCATCTTCCTGGAACATCTGAATAAATAAACTGCGGTTGCCAACCCGCTTGCCAAGCGTCGCAACTATGGCAAATTACCCCCAAAATTGACCGCTACTAACTTTTGTGGCAATCCATGGGGCAGGCCTATGTTCAGCAGTGGACTGGCGATAGGCTGAAATGATAATGATGATGAGATTTTTTTTTCAATATAAATTAATCTAATACTCATTTTTTTTTAACTAATTTGGGTCTCACAATTATGCCTCTGGCCCTGGCAATAAACATCAAAGAACCCAGCGATCATTTTTTTAGTCTATTTTAAAGCAATATAAGATACAATAACAGTAGTATTTATTATAAATGAAAAGATGTAGAAATAGCCTGGCAGCTATCATTTCATTAACAGGTGATAGAGGTTAGTTAGAGAATGTGCCAACCATCCCATGGGTGTCGTAAGTCAACTAAAAGATATACGAGAGAAACATCATGGCCTCCGACGGATGGCCGCTTCGGTTATCTAGACTAGTGGCGGGCTGCAGTGTCTTAAGTGCGAAGGGACTGGTACTGCGATCACCAAACCACTTGCCAATGCCAAACGTGGTGATTACAACAAATCCACTTTTTTTAAGACTGATGAGGAATAACGAAGAAAAAAAAAGTTACAAATACCATGGTATAATCACGCTACAGTAAGACACCATCTATCACCTAGTGGTTAGAGTACCGATTCGAATCTCCGCCGGAACCAGCATTTGTTCAAAAACAAAAAGTTCATATGCTATGATACACTCATGAAGATGTATCAATCTCACATATATATTATCACAATATTCACAAAGAGAAAATGGCAATGCCTCAGCAACATTGAAATACACGACCCCATGTGCTAGAGAATCCCTTTATCAAAGCATAACTAATTCCTGACACAAATTATTAGACAAGCGAAATTTGTAGCGAAATCTGAAAGCTTTGATGGAGATCCTAATATGTTTGGCCTCCTTTATAACGATATTACAAGGAAACGGTTTATACATAACAATTCGGTTAGTTGATTTGCCTGCGGTGGCAAGGTTTGAAATACAGCCAAAACAAGTTTTTTTTAAAGAATACTAGCAAGCTTTTAAGTGACCTTAATTATTAAATCCTTGCAGCAAAGCTGGGATTCCTATGCAGGTGTATATTACCTAGTCGTAGTGCTGTAGTGGTATCTGGCGGCGACGTTAGTTTGCTTCAAAAAGTAAGTAATAAACACCATTTTATATTTTGCATGCGGATCTTAGCAAATTTACTTTCTGTCCTTCAGAATAAATTTAATTTAATATCAAATATTTAAGACTCAGGGTATTGCTCAAGGCGCTGCATACAAAGTGTTGCGTACAGGATGAGGTCGTAAATAAAATTTCGTCTTGGTAGTACCTGCATCTTGACGCTCTGTTATATGTTACGCTTCCAATTTTAAAAGTAGTAATAACTTGATTAGGCTTATTTTCTTAAACTACACCTATAATCAAATTAATAATTATCAGCGTCTTAGCAGCTTATTATAGAAGAGACATTTTGCATTTCCAAGCTTGAAAGATTTGCCGAAACCGCAACGTTTGGTAAGTTTCAAAGTGAGTCAGTGTTTATTTTGTTATTTTATAGAAAAAAGTGACGAGACGAGCAAAACATCCATCTGATGGTAAATGCAACGTTTGCTAACAAATGCTGTTTCACACGGCAGAATAACTGGGCCTGCTTTATTTCGTAGTACCCCGTCAATCTAGTATGCAATAAACATTCCATTATATGCAACGCTGTCACTCAGCCCGACTCCGCCTTCACCCTTGTGGGGAATTCGAAAAAGAGCGGAAAAAAAGCCTCTCCTATCTACCTAGACGGATTCCTGCAAAGAAATCCTGCCACCAGTAGAGCAGTGTTAAATATCTGAGACATCTGAGAATATTCCGCTCCGTTATTTTTCGGCTGCCGGAAGCTGTCAACTGCGCAGGAGATATTATAGTGCCACAAGTTTACGCGCAAACGTAGTGGCACTCCTCCCAACCTACCCGTGTCTGATGTAACGCTCACATAGACAATTTCAACACAATAAGACCCAAAAACCAACAATTTGTTCAACCAACCAAATGATGGTTTCGGCTGGGATCCGAACCCGAAACCCGCGGCGTACAAGCCAGGTACTACTACTAGGTCGGTCGTCATAATTATAAGAAAATCGACGACAATCGTGCTTAATTAAATCTTATCCTTAAACAATTTAAATTAAACTAAGTTTACGGATTTTATCGCGTTTAATTTTTTATTATTTATAACCCGACGTTTCGAGTGCTTAACAGCACCCATGGTCACGGGAGGGTTGAGTTGACAGATGCCCTGATGTCATAGTTAACCCGGAGTACCTTCAGCTTTTAATTATTATTTTTGGTCCGATCTACGCAGAAAGAGCTAACTGTGTCTTGAAGTCTTGCAGTGGTATGCTTGGTTTTTAATTTAATTTTAATTTTATTTATTATTGGATCCCAAGCTGGTGGTAATACCCAACCATCTTCTCTATTGAAATTAGGATGTTTTTTTTGATTTCAATAGCCTCGCGAATCATCCTTGGTAGGAATCGGTGTTCTTTTGCAAGGATCTGTGGGTTATCAAATCTGATGTAATGGTTGGGATGATCCAGAACATGGTCACAGACTGCAGACTTCCTAGAACGACGATGCTTCACGTCAGCTATGTGTTCTTCTACGCGGGTTTTTATCGATCTTTTCCCGCTATCAGGACATCTGTCACCTCAGTCCTCCCGTGACCATGGGTGCCGTAAAGCACTCGAAACGTCGGGTTATAAATAATAAAAAATTAAACGCGATAAAATCCGTAAACTTAGTTTCATTTAAATGTGTAGTATTCGCGTAAATATAAGAAATCATT
This sequence comes from Luehdorfia chinensis, assembly GCA_019845155.1. NCBI lineage: Eukaryota > Metazoa > Arthropoda > Insecta > Lepidoptera > Papilionidae > Luehdorfia > Luehdorfia chinensis. Next base: position 3,370,659 of record JAHVAK010000206.1, on the reverse strand, counting down.
ATCCTTAAACAAATTCACGTAGACTATCTAAATCCGATACTATCTATCGTCAATCCGAATCTACGGTCAATTTACGACTGTAGATTTTTCCAATATACGAGTACATCAAAGGTCGCGGTCTATGACAAAGCTTGCAGTAGTCAAGGGTTCTGCTACCGATAGATGACGTTCCATGGAATAGTATCGAAAAATGTTCGTAACTTCGGAACCGCTTAAATATACACGATGAAACATAAGGTCTAACTTGGTCCCAGAGTAATTAGACTTACGTAACATTCATTTCAGTAGCTTTAGTACTTTTCGAAATAAATCCGTTCGTACAGACAGACAGATAAAAAGGAGCTTCTATTTTATACATACATACATAAGATCACGACTGTATCCCATAAGGGGTAGTCAGAGACTGGACACTCGCTGCAAAAACAGATGACTGCCACAATCGGCGTTTCAACAAAACAATATAATGCACTTGGTGTGATAGGTGGTGAGCTCATCGCCACCATGCGCTGTTGGGTGCACAGTGCAGTTTAATTCCTTACTCGCCTTTTACAAGATCTAATGGATAAGATGGAGTGGTAATATTCTTTTAACGAGCCGCCACCACACGGCTATATGATACACTTCTGAGTTTCTGAAAGTCAGTTATTGATAGTTAGTTTAAGAATATTGTTCGTAAATGAATATTTTTGTTAAAGCAGAATAGTTAAGTGAAGAAACATATATAAGTTCAAAGAGATAAATAAACAAAGAGAAGAATTTGAAACACTCTGGTAATCTTTATTGTGGGAAATGCGCGCAATATTCCCCTGCCACTTTAGACAATGCGGATCGGCGCCGCGTGGGAAGAATTTTTATTTGTTCAGAAGTAATAATGCATTGCATACGAAGCATACGCGGAACTAGTTTTTCCCCTACTATAACTGTCAATGTTCCGCGCAAAATGTCACAGCGCTTTATACAACAAAGTTGGTTTTTATGGACCGAAAAAGTAATAACGCGAACATGTCAAAGAAATACAACTAAAATTATATGTCGAAGTTGTTAATATAACTTCAAATACAGCCATGTTATATTCAACTCAAAACGTACTATATCTATCTTAGTACTATTATACAGCTCGGGAGTTCATATGTTTGAACGGTATAATCTCAAGAAATGCTTATCCGTAATTTAAAAAAAAATGTTTACATTAGATAGCCCGCTTATTTAAGAAAGGTTCTAGGTCATAAAACTGATGCTACGGTTTTAAGGAGCCGCACGTTGAGAACCGAACATTACCGAGAATCGTGAAGGTCGGCGAGGTAACTTGCCGTACGGCGCAATCATGGTCGGCTTTTTTACGCGGATGCCAACGTTAGGCACAGCTAGTGTATTGATAAATCAAGACCAGCCAAGTCCAAGAGAGCCTCGTGCGTCGATAGTTCGGTATAGTATAGCTGGTGGTAAGATTCCTATGCAGGAATCCGTCTAGGTAGGTACCACCCCAGGGCCAGTTATTCTGCCGTGAAGCAGTAGTGTGCAAGCATTACTGTGTTTCGGTATGAAGGGCACTGTGAGCTAGCTTAATCACTGGGCATTTGAGACTTAAGAACTGATGTCTCAGGGTGACGGGCGCAGTGTGGTGTCGCACAGAAATATTCTGAGTGACACAGCAATTGTTGGGGGCGGACGTTGCACTTACCATCAGGTGAACGTTTTGCTCGTTTCGTCACTTTATACAATAAAAAAAAAATTATACCACAATTGTAAATGACGGAAACTTCGTTTTATTCTATTCCGTATATGAGGGGAAGAAATTATCTTAACATTAATTTTATGTACTGATCTTGTTACGTCAATATTTGTTTGTATTGTTATACTTACTACATCCGCGAAATTTGTCAAAAGGAATTTATAATACAGATAAATCTAGAATGTTAAAAGATACTATGAAATTACCTATTATGTAGCGCAAAAGCCAAGAAAGCGCCCTCTTGTAATTTTGTAATAATTGTGCAGAAAGCGGTATGTCACAGAAAACATATTTGTCATACGAAATCCGCCAACCCGCATTGATGGACTCTTCTCGAATCCAAAACTCTCAAAGAGGTGAGGTTAGTGCTAGCAGTGGTATAGTAGGATTATATTTTTAACTATGTCTATATATTTTTACTAATTTTTAAGTTACGTCTGTTTCATTCAGTCATTTTATTTTTGTGTATTGGTACCTACTCTGAGTTCGTAAAATATTGTTTGTCCTGTTAGAAATAATTAAAGTCTTCCCCGAGTTTATCACCTTATATTATAATACGTCTGACACTTGAAGACGTAGAGCCGACGACGTGGGGGTGACGCCGAGCTGTGAATGAGGAGCAGATACAAAGGAACCTTTAATTGCTTGGCACTTCAACATTCTTTGTTAAAATAATTGAACACATAAAAATAAAAATATTGATTTATATATATGAATCTAATAAAATGCATTTGAAGTCGTGATAGGTAAGGGGCCGGGCGCTTGCCTTAAAATTAATAGTACTGAAGTAAGATCCCCGGTACCGGCACCACTAAAATTGTTCTGCAAATTTAAATGTTGATTTACCACGTGCTCAGCGGTGAAGGGAAACATTGTAATGAAACCTGCATGTAGGAGAAATGAAAGATATTTCGAGGACATCGCATGTCCACCAATCCATTTTGGTAGAGCATGGCGGACTCTTCCCTACTCCAAAATCCACTCAGAAATGAAAGGAGGCCTGTGCTCAGCAGTGGGACATTAATAGGCTGTTACTTTAATCCTTAAAGAATTATTTACAATTGTATACATAACTGACAAGTCAATAAATGAATATATTTTATTTACGACTAATTCAGGAATAAACAAAATAATGTTGTATTAAGGCTGGACAGAAAAAAGGGAAGCACGTCTAATCCTTAGAGCGAAAAGAAAACAGCAAGGAATTTTCTAAAGAAAGAACAACGAAGAAACTGTTTATTAGAGTAGAAAATATTTAAAACACGGTCCAAAGTAAAAGGGGGAGCGTAGCAATTTAACAGCGCCCAATAAATTGCAGACAGAACACGTATGCAGCGAGGACGAATCTGTACTTCTGTTTTACTAAGCATAAAGGGGACAAAGCCATCAGACAGGCATACTGGAAATATCACCATAACAATACCAAGGAGAATGTAAAGAAGGAGCATCAGCATAATACGAAATAGAAATTAGAGCAGTAGATGGATGAGAATGGAAAATAAATACTCGTGTTTACGATTGAAATTGCACTTTTATGAAAAAAAAAACGATGATTTTCATTAGGATTTCACCTGTATCATGAGAGGGTCTTATAGACATAAATTCCACCAAACCAAACTCGAAAACCGATAATTTACGTTTTGCACAAATGTTTACACAGGCTCGGATTTGAACTCACGACTCGCGGCGTTAGAAGTCAGTTTCTCTGGCCACTGGGTCACGCGGGTCGTCCATTATAACTGGCGTTTATGTTCGTCTTAACAGTTAACATTACATTGCGTATGACTATGATGCACTGAAAAAAGATCCCGGTACCGGCACCTGAAATTTCTTATGCAATTTTAAGTGCTGATTTACCACGTGCTCAGAGGTGATGGCGAGGAAACCTGCATGTTTGAGGAATAAAAAAAAATTCGACAACATGTGAAGTCCGCAAGCGTAAGCGAAGCAGCGTGGCGGACTTTTTTTCGGCTCCAAGAATGAAAAGAGAAGACTGCTTAGCAGTGGGACATTTACAGGATGAGACTTTTTAATTTTTTAACAATATACATACATGCGTATAGTCACGCCGTCTTTCCGATATAAGCAGAGGCCTCTTTTCTCTCCCAGCGGCAACTTGAGACGTGACGGGTGGCGAACCAATTTCGCCACCATTTTGGTACGAGTAAAAAAAATTTTGCTCCCCATTGCGTCCCCACGAGTAGTATATATAATTTCGGTGATGTAATTGCTGTTAGCCTTTTTGGCTTTTACAGCTTCATCGGATACTCCACGAGTAGTATAGTGACAGCATAGCTTATTATGGTGTTATTCTTCACGAATAAAGGCTGTCCGTACAATAACTTAGTCGCCTCTTAAGTCACCTCGGTAGGAAAGAGGTAGGTGTTATTCTACTCTGCCGGACACCTATCGGCTGAGCTACTCCTCTATGTACAATTGAATAAGTTATAATTGTAATCAAATCCAAACTCGGGTAATTTATAAAGAAGTAACGGTTTATACGATCGTAATTCCAAATAATGTGTAATTTCAAAAAAAAATTGTGGACCATAAAATCCAAGTAAATCAACATTTGTTTTTAATTTTTAATTTTATATATGGAAGAAAACGGCGTGACGAGCAGATCTTTCACCTGATGGTAAGTTTAACGTCTGCCCATAACAAATGCTGTGTCACCCAGAACAAAACAACCCTCCTATCGGCTCAACAATACTTCGAGCCTTTTAACAATATACAAGATGTTATTTACATTAGCTATATGAAGTAATTTTATGCTATCAAAACAAATCTACACACTATTCCGAAAGTCTCTTACTTTTACATAAATTCGGATTCATATTTTTGTAGTCTATCATATTTTTATGTAACATTCATCTCAAGTACGAGTATATCTATTGAAACACATAGCTCAGAGCGCTCGTCGGCACTGAGCGGGAATATTTTGATACGCTCTACTGAGGCGTAACGGGAAAAATACAATGAATGCTAGAATATAAAGAACGTGACTAAATGACTTTTAGTAAGACACATTTATAGAAATTATACAAATAAATTATTACTTAATGCTTATGAAAATATACCCGATCTATGATATACACATGTATATCATAGATCGGGTCGGCCTTCTTACGCGTGTGAAACCGCGGGACACAGCTATTAAATAAAAAAAATAACACTATATATTCATTTTTGCTTTACTGTGAGATACGAGGGTGGATTGAAAAGTACTCGGCCTAACCAAGAAAATAAACACATACTAAATCAGTTATATTTTTATTTTTCTTCATAATCACCATCAAGTTCAATACACTTTTGCCACCTCCCCTTCCAAGCATTTAGACCGTTAAAAAAATGATTCTTCCTTAGAGTCAAAATATGCGTCTACAGCTGCTTTGACCTCGTCGTTTGTCGAAAATCTTTGACCTCCCTAGTGCTTTTTTAGGTTAGGGAACAGAAAGAAGTCTGATGGTGCCAGATCAGGTGAATACGGCGGATGCGGTAACAGTTCAAAGCCACAGTTGTGAATTCCAGCCATTGACTGTACTGACGTGTGAACACGGGCATTATCTTGATGAAACAGGACTTTTCTTCTGAGCATTCCTCGACGTTTTTCTTTTATTTCCTCTCGTAAACGACGTAGTAAGGTGCAGTAGTAATCAGAGTTTATAGTCTGACCCCTTTCAAGATAATCAATCATAATCAAACCTTTCGAGTCCCAGAATACTGAAGCCATCACCTTATTTGCCGACAAAATCGACTTAGCCTTTTTAGGGGGTGGTGAACCAGGTCTTCTCCACTGTTTTGATTGTTGTTTTGTTTCCGGTGTACAGTAATGAACCCATGTTTCGTCCATAGTAACAAAACGATTCAAAAAATCATCTGCATCGGCTTCAAATAACTCCAAACAGTCGCGTGAAATAGTCAATCGCGTCCTTTTTTGTTCAACTGAAAGCAGTCGCGGAACCCACCTCGCAGACACCTTGTGGAAACCCAACTCGTTGACAATGATGTTTTGAGTTCGTTCATAAGAGATGCCTATAATCTCGGCTATCTCTCTAATTTTTAATCTGCGGTCTTCATTTATTAAATCAAGTACTTTTTTAATATTTTCGTCAGTAGTTGACGTCGAAGGCCTTCCAGAGCGGGGTTCATCTTTCACACTCTCTCTACCACGCTTAAATTCTGCTATCCATTTTTTGACGGATGAATATGACAGAGCACAATCGCCTAATGTACTGACCATGTCATCATGGATGGCTTTTGATGATAGCCCCTTCTTATGGAGGTACTTAATGACGGCACGCTGCTCGATTTGCTCCATTCGCGGAAATTATGACCGATTACTTTGTTAATAAATTTATAAAATCACAACTAATTATCGCACACGTTTCGAACTTCACACAATGAACTAGTCTGAACTGAACTAAATAATGTGGGTAGATTTGATTTTTAGAATTGAATGGATCTGTGTTAGGCCGAGTACTTTTCAATCCACCTAGTACCTTGCTATGAGGTTTACCGCGACCCCAATTATACCTTGTAGCATTCTCTAGCAGACAACTCCGGGGAAAGTTTTTTTATAGGAGAAAGAGACGAGTCGAGCAAAACTTTCATCATTATTGTATGACGTTATTACGAGCAATACTTTCATCATCATTGTATGACGTTATTACGAGCAATACTTTCATCATCATTGTATGACGTTATTACGAGCAATACTTTCATCATCATTGTATGACGTTATTACGAGCAAAACTGTCATGGTATGACGTTATTCTCATTCTTGATGGTTAGCTTAAAAGATATTCACTCATGCCTTGAAGAGTCCGATGTTATACCGATGGTTTTTTGCGGAGTTTTTACTGGAGTTTTGCGTCTCACTGCGTTCGTCACCATCAGACATCAGTCATATGCCATATAATTTTACAAGCTTCAGCGTCCTGATTGACGGCAGAATAAATGGCACTGCGGTGGATTACTGTATAAGAATCCCACCACTAGTAAATTTTCTCTTCAGTAAATCTGTTACAGGTAAAGTCGGCTTGAAAAAAATTTTTGATATATCGTCCTCGTTTCCTTACCTAGAACTCACAAACCGATACAGCCACCAACAACATAAAAGACTAAACACAAGGGGACTTAGTTTATTTATTCAGATGATCCGTAAAGTTGGTGCTGTCCATCTATTGGTTTTCATTTTCCTTCTGTCGACTTTTATGACACCCACGGGATGATATGGATTGGTAGATTCTCTTAGGCCGCCACAACACGGCTAAGTAAAGTTAGTAAAAAGGAAAGCAATGAATAGATTCAATTTCACTTCGCGCAGATTGTCGCGACATCTAGGAGCAGGGTATTCCACATTACGTTTCCTTGCAGTGGAAACCACTTCTAATCGATTTAAATTTAATTATTAAACTAATAAGATGGACTGCTGCGTCTTCATGGATCATCTGAATAAATAAACTGCGGTTGCCAACCCGCTAGCCAAGCGTGGCAACTATGGCGAAATCCTTCCAAAATGAGAGTCCAAACCTTTGTGGCTAGTGAGAGACCTATGTTCAAAAGTGGACTTGAGGCTGAAACGATGACGATGGCTATTAAACTAATTCAATTTAATTATTGATAAATTAATTCCTCATGAAAGTTTGGACGGTTTCGGAAAGTTATTCACTAAGTACAGAGAAACGTGAAAAGAAAAACTAATATTAAAGTGCAGTTGGAGATGACAATTAAATTTTAAATGTTAGAACGATTTCCGGGAACCCTCACAGATTCCCGTCCGAAGCCTGCGGGCCCTCCCTCACATTCTCCGCCCCTTCACCTCTTATCATTTATTTTTCGCGGTATATTTTTCTTCAAGCGAATTAAGAAAAATCCTGTGGCATATTTTAATTTAGAATAAAATTAATAAGTAGTGTGAGACGACAACATCATCCTCATTTCAGCCTATCACTAGTCCACTGCTAACATAGGCCCCACAGTTTGCCACAAAAGTTTGTAGCTCTCATTTAGGGGAGATTTCGCTATAGTTGCCACGCTCGGCAGGCGGGTTGGAACCGCAGTTTATTTATTCTGATGTTTCAGGAAGATGCTACTGCCCATCCTTGTGAATCCTTGTGTACACTAGCACGTGTAGCAAGTTAGTGTTACACAAGGATTATGAGACTTAAGCACTAATATCTCAGGTGACGATCACAGAGATTTTCTCTTTTTTTATAGGAATGGGGGCAAAACGACCGAGTGGCTCGACTAACGGTAAGTGATCGCCGCCGCCAATGAACATTCGCAATACCAGAGGAATAGACGAACTAACTGGTGGTAGGATTTCTATGCAGGAATCCGTCTAGGTAGGTAACAACCCAGGGCAAGTTATTCTGCCGTGAAACAGTAGTGTGCAAACATTACTGTGTTTCGGTTTGAAGGGCACTGAGAGCTAGCGTAATCACTGAGCATATGAGACTTAAGAACTGATGTCTCAGAGTGACGGGCGCGGTGTGGTGTCACACAGAAATGTTCTGCGTGACACAGCATTTGTTATAGGCAGATGTTGCACTTACCATCAGGTGAAAGTCTTGCTCGTTTCGTCACTTTATACAAAAAAAAAATCGCGAGTACGTTGCGTGGGTGGTTATACTTGCGTGGGTCTCGTCATTAAAATTAAAAAAAAAGTTGCTAATATCAGAGCAAATGTTAATGTACGGCGAAATTATCTTGACGTTGCGTAATTATACAAACACGCAACGTCATTAAGCCGGATACGACAGCATAAGTTTGTTGGCTCGTTGACATTATGAAATTTAAGAACCTTAATTATCCTATTTAGTAGTTTCTACATAAGGCGCCATTAATGCGATGTTTACATTTGGCTTATATTTCGGCTAAATGACGAAATCAATCCGAGGAACCATGGGAGGCCTATGTTCAGCAGAGGACTCGTGGTGGTGATGATGAATGATGATGATGAAATGACGAAAATAGGTAATAATACCACAGTGCCAGTGTTTTGAGCGTATAACAAGACAATTATCGTTAAAAGTATTTTGTATAAAATATTTTATAAGCTTCATATTAAAGAGATTACCAACACAGTACCTGTTTCGGCAGGGTAGTAAATTTTTGTCATCGCCTTTTACTTACCTGAAAAAGAAAGTGTTACAGTTATTTTTTTTATATACTAGAATTTCGCCCGGGGATTCAAACCCAGGAGGCATTAAAGCCATGTACTCCAGGCCACGCGATCGTCAAACTACCACTGTTACTATTACTAGTTCTCCTTAATAATATCACATAAATTCTCATTTTATAAAAAAAATGGCTGTTGAAAATATAGTGTAGTTAAAAAAAAGAAAAAAATACTTTCAATAAGTAATATGTAAATAATCTATGTTGAATAAAAAATATTCTATTATATTCTATACTGGCACGTATTTTACATAGAAAGACTAGAAATGATGTTGTAACATTTCGTAACAATGAAAAAGTTTGTTGAAATTTTTTAACTTTTGAATATCGAAGCGGTTACGTGATGGTACGAATACGATCCTGTACCGATTGTAATTCCGTTAAAAAGAGTTGAAGCATATTGTAAAGCATTTACATGTGGCGAAGTAAATATTGGAAAATTTTGGAAAATATCCGCCGATAGGTGTCCGGCATAGTAGAAGAGGTGTCGTAGGAGGTGACTAAGGTATTGACCGGACAGCCTTTATTCGTGCAGAATAATGTCATAATAATAGGCGCCGACTGGTCGCTTCGTGCCTATACGAGTATACTTTTCAGGCATATCGCAAATTCCTTTTAAGGCTGTCACAAAAAAGACTTTGCTGAGCTCAATGCCCAGATTTCTATCTTGGCTATTTTATAGGTTATCTGTGCCGTCTATAACATACAGCACTATATATGTAAAAAAGACAAGTTTGATATTTTAATCACAACGCAACATCTCTAAGGACACTGTGGTGTACAATCATCAATTTCGTATTAAATTTGTTTTTTTTTTTTCAAGTAATATTTCTAAAGTGTCAGTTATTTGAATGGCAGACTATTTCAAGCTCATCTGTCAAGCGTCTATAACAAACAGACCAGATAAAAGCAGTAGTATTTTTTTAAATTTTTGTTTTACATTTTGCTTTTTCAACTTAAAAAATTAAATGCGTATTACGTATAAAATTAAAAAGATAACCAAATGGTTTACGATGTTGTTTATATTATGCCTTAGGAAATTATAAAAAATTAAAAGAAAGAAAAAGATATATACACAGACATGTTAGATTTTTAGTTACTTTCCTACCTAGGTGTCGTAATCGGCGACTAATGTATTTTCGTTATACCTGTGTCGTGGGTATCTTTTACATACTTAAATTTCACATGCACAAACACCCAGATCCGGAACAACTATCTGTAGGCCATACAATTTTTTTTTATGGGGAAATGCCTAACGCATACCCGCCTCCACGGGGGGAAGGACGGGTTATGTCGGACTTGCACCGACTAAAACCCCATGGTGTTCCGCCATCGCCGCATGTTGGCAAGGCCACGGGAACGCTCGCGCACACATTCGCGACCCCACTAGGACTGGCCGCCTCGTCGGCGGCCCCTCGTCGGGCCAGCCTGACGCCACAGGCCAATCATGTGGGCCCCGCTTAGCTTCACCGTGGGTGACCAAGCTACGGTTGCTAAGCCCCCAAGAACCCATGGGGGGGGGGGGGGGGGAGTTCTTAACCGCTGCGCCAACCGAGCCAAGGAATTGTACGGACAGGCTTCATTCTGGCAGAATAACACTTGTTAGTATACGATAGATGGAATCAATTTCCAATACAGTTTTCCAAGCGGCTATAAAATCAGTTCGATTGTTAAATATTAAGATTTAGGCAGTCAGTAAAAGTATTTACCCTACTTTTGAATGAATAGGAAGCATCTTTCCTTTTCAAACGTCAATACGAGTCATTTGACGCTAATGACTCGTGACAATTACCCTCTCTATTCAGACCTCATACATGTGTATTCAATTTACAGAGAACTTGGGTCAAATTCATTTTATACACTGCGGCAAAATAAAAATTGTTTCTGGACTCTGAATATAAACTCGGGGTTTGTCAACGGGCTATGGAACGCAGTTCAGATATTAAGAGAAATATTTAAACGGTTAATAACTAAAATAATATATAATATAATTTCTACAGTTTTTCAGATTTTACGCAGAAACCTTAAATATTTCTGAAATAAAAAGCAGTTTAGATAAGTAGTCAGAGAACTTTCAGAAGTACTCTGAAAAGTCCTCTAAACTGCCAATGGAACTTCCGTCAAAATCGATTCCGCTGTTTCGAAATTTTTTTTAAGTATCCCGCAAAATACAATACGTCATTAAGAAAACGTCTTTATTAAGAAGTCACAAACATACACTTCAATTTCATTTATTTGTAATGAGTTACTTCCTCTGTAAGATAGCACTTACCTCCGGACGTATTGTAGGGACAGCCTATAATCGTGCAGAACAACACCATTATATGCAAAGCTGTCACTATACCGCTCGTGGGAACGCAATGAGGAGTAAGATTATTTTCACTCTTACTAAAATGGCGGTGACGTGGTTCGCCACCTGTCACGTTTCATTTCCCGCGCGGGCGAAAAGTAGGCTTTGTGTGTGGCCTCTGCCTACCCCTAATATGGAAAAAAAGGTGTGACTATATGTATGTATATTTGTATAGATTTTTTTAATTCAATGGTAGGTGATGTGTAAAAAGTATGAAATAGTCTAAATGAACCATGGGCGTATTGTTCTTCTTTTTTCGATGAAAAATACAACTGATTGCAATTTGTTTTACTGTCACTGGAAACCCGCGTGATGTGCTACACTCATTTTGTCGGTATGTGTAAAAAATGTTCTTTCCTAAGTCCCATGTCCTGTTTCTCTTTCTCTTCATTATACGCCATAGCACGCAGAGAGGTGCATAGAGACCTGCAGACCAGACATAGTAGCACTTGTTACTTTTAGCATATCTATTTAAAAACGTAAGCAAGTGTAGCAAACTAAGTGGTTAAAGGGTTTTAGGTATGCAAAAGCAAAAATGTTGTAGCTCAGGGGTTGGGTGCTCGCCTTAAATTTCATAGTATACTTTTGACCAGACTTCGATCCCCAGTGTCGGCAACTGAAACATTGTTCTGGAATTTTGAGTGCTGATTTACTACGAAAACATCGCGAGGAAAGCAGCATGTCTGTAGTAATGATATTTAAATATTTCGCGGACAAATGAAGTCCGCCAACCCGAATTGGAGCAGCGGCGGACTCTTCCGACTCCAAAACCCAAACAAAAGAAATAGCTCCCTGTGCTCAGCAGTGAGATACTTATAGGCTGTTACTTTTTTTACTTTATGTTTTTAACAAAAGCAGAAGTTGTTTCTCATATAACTGAATTACTTCTACACTTGTTTCTAAAGTAACTTACTTTACTGTTTATGAATACAGTTTAAATATTAATCTATGTACATTTAGCTTCAAATAGATTAAGGAGGCGGTACAGAAGTTAATCTAAAATTCACAAAGAGGCGGCTGTTCAAACGGATACCCAAACGAGTTACCTTTATCAATTCGAAAGTAAACAGTCTGATTCGATTCGCCAAACGGAATGATGAATTCTAGGATTTTATAATTGTATTATGAAAAAATAAAAGACTTTTCACAGAGTATAAAACTAGCTTATATAATGACGGATACGTAGCGATTGTGTATAATAATATAATAATTCTGCGTTGATCAAAACTTCTGATTATTAACCGGCAGATGTCGCAGTATTCGAAATCAGCTACGAAGACGTTATCTCATAAATAAAGTTTCAGAAATGTTTTCCACCAATATAGATTAATTGATATAATTAATAATTGTGTAAAATTAAATTACAATGTTTCATTCATATTCACGCCTTTTTGCCATATAAGGATTAGGCAGAGATCGAACGTAGATAACTTTTCGCCCCCAAAACTAAAAAGTTTCTGATCACTTCCTTAGGCAAAAAGGCAATACTTTATAGAATTTGCTGTCATCTTGGTAAGAATTTTGACGTCTACGATATTTTAAAATTGAGTATTTTTAAGAATCTCCTTTGAATTCGTTCAAGTCTATCGATATAAACTTCATATTGTGGAGACAGTATTGTGGAGCTACAATATTCTAATACACTGCGAACATATGCAAAGTAGACTTCAGATATTTCCGTTATAAAATTAAGAAAAAAAATCGGTTTAACCGGAGTCAATTTTAGATACACGGTGGTACAACACCCGACGACGCATGACAGTCTATAAATTTCCCACTGCTGAGCACAGACCTTCATTTCTGAGAGGGTTTCGGAGCCCGGAAGAGTAAGCCACGCTGCTTCATTCCCCTTCATGTTTTCATTCTTGATGTAAATCAGCACGAAAAAACTGCAGAACCATTATAGTGGTGCCGGCACCGGGAATGGCGCTCCGGTCACTAGCGAACTATTAAACTTAATGCGATTGTCCGGCCCCTGAGCTACCATGGCTCTGTGGGTATATGCTGATCGCAATAAAATTCAATACTTAATACACCTTCCCCACACGTAGCCCACTATTCGCCCTCGTGGGAAACGAGACGTGACGGGTGGCGAACCACGACGCCACCGTTTCGGTAAGAGTCAAAAAATCTTACTCCCCATTGCGTTCCCACGAACAGTACAGTGACAGCATTGCATGTTAGGGTGTTGTTCTGCACGAATAAAGGCTGTCCGCACAATACCTCAGTCGCCTCTTACGACACCTCGGTAGGAAAGAGGTAGGCGCTATTCTACTTTGACACCTATCGACTACTAACTACTAACTATTAATTAGTTAGTATATCAATTATAACTAACAAAAGATTTTTGATAAGTTGAAGTTCCTTTTTATATGCATATGTTACAGTATGTTAGATGTACGTATGCATGAAGCTTGTACATTTCATACGAGACGGAAGACAAATAAAACAAACACCTTTGTTATGTATTCAGACAGACAGCTGCAGTATCTGTACGTGCATATAACGCTATCTTATAATGCATTCGCAGACAGCGTAGACACGCCTTTGCATATTTATTTGATTCAGAACAATAGTAAAAATGAGATGAAAAACTTGTAGCGTGATATAGAACGAATATCTCCGACAGGGTAATAGCAGCTTCACTTTGTTGTTTGTTTACATGTACGTCGCTCTGAGCGTACAGTAATGTATGTGACGAACTAGCCTACAGTACATTAATGACAAGTAGTCACTGTAGTTTATAGACACCCTTATTCATACACATTAAATAATCAAGAAATAGATAAGTAACGCTTAAGATGGAAATACTTGTTCAAAATAAAGAATAATAGCAGTACCGTTAAGCCAAAGTTTTTAAATTTTTTTTTTAATTTTTAAAAACGTTATCTTGCCTTACTATCTATGTACATACATACCATACATACATAAGATCACGACTGTATCCCATAAGGGGTAGTCAGAGACTGGGCACTCACTGCAATAGCAGATGACTGCCACAATCCACGGTTCACCAAAACAATATAATGCACTTGGTGTGATAGGTGGTGACCCATCGCCACCATGCGGTGTTGGGTGTACAGCGCAGTTTTATTCCTTACTCGCCTTTTACGAGATCCATTGGATGAGATGGAGTGGTAGTATTCTTTTAACGAGCCGCCACCACACGGCAAACTATCTATGTAAGGCGAGATAACATTTTTAAACATTGCGTAGTGGATTTGTTGCTATCTATGTATACTTACTACATATATAGCAACAAATCCACTACGCATGCTGTGGTTACCTATTATTTTTAGAAACAGTTAAGATATTATCGTCAAATCAATTTGTATTTTTGAATTAAAGTGCCTGTGTCTTGTGTTGGTAATCCAATGAATAAATATTTTTTTTTTATTCATTGGTTATTATTTATTTAGTTATTATTGCGTCACCATGAGCAGTGTCGTGACAGCATTGCAACATTATAGTGTTATTCTGCACGAATAAATGCTGTCCGTACAATAACTTAGTCACCTCTTAAGACACCTCGGCAGCGAAGAGGTAGGTGCTGTTCTACTTTGCCGGACGTTAGCGCGTTCAAACATACAAACACTCCGGGTTTATTATAGTAGTAAAATTTTATTTAAATTGATGTTTTATTCACAAGTTTCAATTTCTACTTTCTTGACAAAATCAAGTTAAAAGAATCACTCGTCAAGCTAGTTTATCTTGAGGACGTTTACAACCTAAATTGCGCTAATAAAATAAGATTGCTTCGCTCCACTCTTAATTACATATAAGGGTGACTTTATTCGCGCAGTTAATTCGTATTAACGTGTTTAATGTCTGTAGAAATGTCCCTTTGCATAATCATAAAAAATATCTACCACCTCCACCCCACCTTTAATAAAAATTGCTAGCGATCGGGTGACAATGACTTAGCTCATATCAGACAAATCAAACAAATTTTAGCTCGTTCCAGTTATTATGGTATTTGACATTCTAGTCATTGAATTAAAATAAGCCAGAAGACGCGCTCGCAAGAAGTGAACGGTTCAGAGAGAGAAAGAAAATATATAGCATTAGACAAAAGCCTTTCCCAGTGAGACTATAGTTAGAATCAATTATCTGTAAAAAGTTTAAGATCATATAGTTTTAGAATAGAATAGAATAAATTTTTATTCAATATAGATTATTTACATAATACTTATTGAAAGTCATTTTTTTTTTCTTTTTTTTTAAACTACACTGGTTCGCAAAAAATGCCTCTGTCTTGGAAAGAACGCTGACGTTTTTCCAAGTAAGAAACCCTGCGGGATTTTTTCAGTCATTTTTAAATAATGTACAATAACAGCACTATGATAAAGATGTAGAAATAGCTTGGCGGCGATCTCCTCATTCCCAGGGGTTATCATCATCTATGTATTCTAGCAGCAGCTTTAGCAGCTTATATATTATATCCAGAATTAGAATAAACAGACACAGACACAGACAGAACACGAAGAGAAAAGCAAGTTCAAAGATTAGTTTAATTACAGATTAGGTTTGTTTTCTCATCTTATATTAGGCCTCTCTAACATAACTTACGACTAACATGGCCAAATTCTCTTCGGGAGTACTATTCGGAAATTATTGTATTTGCTTTGTAATGGAAATATTTCCGTTTATAGGTTTTACGAGATTAAGAAATTTTTGTTTTACTAGAATTTTTGTGCTCTTAAAGAAAAGAACAGCGTTTCCTACGAATAAAAGAAATAAATATAGTCCTAGAATTGTGTCCTGTAGATTTTTATCCCAGTTTCGCGCGGAAGGTCATTGTTAGGTTAGAATTTCTATAAAGAAAAACAGCACAAGGCTGTTTAGACATTTAGGAGTTCTTGGAATCCGTTCTTAGTGTGTTTCTCGTGTATGTCGGGAAAGGAATATCTATGCATAATTTCAAGTCTAGAATAGGTTTTGTAGTTTCGGAGATATTGTGATGAGTCAGTGGGAAATCGCTTTTATATGTATTAGGATAATATATATACGAAGATATCGTCGACGCTTATATGAAATCTCTCGCCAGACGGTCTCATAGTTGTAGCACTTTTGCTATGACTATAAAAGAAAAGGAACGCCGGAATGATGCATTACAAAGGAATCACTAAAGGCAATTAACTGTGTACGAAAACGCTTTCACAGAATTATTCATAGATATCGCAAAAGTTACTCGTATATACGACATGTTTGTGAGTGCAAATGATGTTCCGCGAAGAGACAATACTCGCAAACATTAACTATTTAACACAATGAGCTCTATAATCTGTCAGTACAATGCATCCTAAACTATCGGTGATGTTTTTTCCCTTATTTTAACCATTTTAAATGGACTAATACTTAATAAATTATTCAAATATATGATACCGAAGAATTTTATAAACCGCCGCGTCAGAAGTTCAGGTCTATGGTTGGTTACAGAAGTCATTAACACCACTATTATCAAAAAAATCATTTTACACATTTGTGCGTATTAAAATTAGAACTTCCAGTTATAGTAACTGTAAGAGAAACAGAGTTGTTGTTACCGTTCGATCATAACTAAGGATGGAATCGTAACTTTTTCCTTTTGCAGAGTTGCAGCGCTTGTGTTAAACAGCAGAAATAAATGGATGCATTACAAAGGAGACACGATAGTCGTTCAACTGCGTAAGAAAAGGCTTTCATGGAAGTATCCCAAGGCACACTACTAATGCGTTTGCAAGTGGCAACGTTCCAAGCCCATTTGCTGCTTCCCGACTACAGGCAACACGAAATGCGAAAGCTGAGCTTATATCTGATTGCGAACATACAATAAACAACTTCAGAGTTCGTTTAAAAAATACTAGTCTACAGAACACATTGTTCTGTCTTGTATATTTTAAAACGAGTTAAGGAAGTTCAAAACAAAACATTTTGTTGGGTGCGGTTTTTGTATTCACTAGAACAATTTTCAAAAAGGCTTCACGGAAAAGTGTTATCCGCCTTGGGCTTATACAGAGTGCAGTTATAGATTCATGCGCATACATACATGAATAGCTGATGACATTATCTATTCAGAGAGCTGTAAGACAATAGGTAAACAAACCATAAAAAAGATGTGATTCTCAAAATCTAAATGCATTTTAATACTACTAAATTATTTAGTATTTGATAAATGATGTTAAGTATTTTCCATTGAAATGTGATGTTTTTTCATCACTAAAGTTATATCCACAATAGGTAGGTCGCACAATTCGATTAGATTTATATATAATATAAATCTAATCGAATTGTGCGATCGATTTTTTTAAACGCTACAGTTATCAATTACATAGCTAAACCCATAATTAATATGTAAAATAGATGCGATTGTCTTTATAAACGTTCAAATGTTAAAAAGTAGTCAAAGATTTTAGAGGCGAAGCTTCTTAACGCACGTTTGAGACCTAACTCAGAAGTAGTGAAACGTCAGGACCAGAAGTTGCAACGCTCCTCATTTGCTGAGGTGCGCGTATTCGATACGCGGATGCCTTTAAATGAGCGAGACAGAGTGCTAGGTAATTTGTTTTATAATTTGTTGCCTTAATGATGATGAAGAATTTTTTTTACGTTTATGCTCAAGGTTATTTTCCCTGTTAGTCATTTTTTTGATTAGATTTTCTTTATCAAAACGAGTAGCATAAAATGCTTCGCTTCTGTCAAGTATCTAACGTGTTTTTCCTGCATAAAAAAATAGTGTATTCCAAAATCCGCTTAAATATTAACCAATGATGTGCGCCACAGATGTATCTAATTATCACAATACATACGTACAGGCGGCCGCATTGTTTAAGCCACACGTTTTCTTAAGAGTAAATGTAGCAGAAAATGAACATTCCATGTAACTAAAGCGTTTTATAAAATTACCCTAGCAAGTGCATTCTTTAACATGTTCCCTAGTGGCGCTTTTCCAAGTCCATTTACCGTCTCCTCTCGACAGAAAAACAAAGGATTTTACACTTTGAAAGTTATTACGAACATTTAAAACATATCGTCTAATGTCCTCGCAGGACTTTAAAATTATTTAATATTTAAAGAAAATTGAACATAAACAAAGTTGAATAGCGCTTGTTATATGAAGACGACTTAAAAGCTTTGGGTTGGCGTTGGTATTAAATGTTGGGCAAGACGAAAATCGTTTTCACTGTTTTAAAAGAAAAGCTGATGGTCATTAATTTTTACCGATAACCATAACGACACCTTACTAGTGGTAAGATTCCTATTATTATTTCTTCCTATGCAGAAATCCGTTTAGGTAGGTACGCTTCAGTGTCAGATATTCTGTCCGTGAAGCAGTAGTGTGCAAACATAACTGTTTCGATGTTAAGGGCACTGTTAGCTTGTGTAATTAGTGGGGATATAAGACTTAGGTACTGATCAGGGTCTCGATGTTGTCATGGTGAATTAGGAACAGTGCTGAGCGCAGTATTTTGACACACAGAAATTTTCTAGTTGTAATTTTTTTTATGAAAAAAAAACCTAAATAAATATATAGATCGACATACATACAGTCATACCTTTTTCCCATATATAGGCAAATGCCACCCACGTAGCCCACTTTCGGCCCTCAGGGGAACGAGACGTGACAGGTAGCGAACCACGTTACCGCCATTTAGGTACGAGTCAAAAAATTCTTAGTCCCCGTTGCGTTCCCACGAGCAATATAGTGACAGCATTGCATATTATGGTGTTATTCTGCAAGAGTAAAGGCTGTCCGTAAAATACCTTAGTCGCCTCTTACGACACCTCGGTAGGAAAGAGGTAGGCGCTATTCTACTCTGCCGGATACCTATCGGCTGCATAAATTAATTAAGACATAAATATAATAAATAAGCCCTCAGTTGTTAACGACTCTGTTTGCGGACTGGGTAGGCGATTAGCGCTGTATTAGAAATTTAATTTAATGAATAGCCAAAAATAATACACACTGTAAAATAACTGTATAGTATAGAAATTATAATAAATTACAGTATATAAACAATGCCGTGTGTTAGCGGCCTAAGAGAATCTACCACCCCATTTCATTTCGTGGGTGTCGAGAAAGTCGACAGATGGAAAATAAAAACCAGAAGATGGGCAGCAGCAGCATCGTCCTGCAACATCTGAATAAATAAAATGCGGTTGCCAACCCGCCTGCCAAGCGTGGCAACTATAGCAAATTCCCCCCAAAATGATAGCTACAAACTTTTGTAGCAATCTATAGGGGAGGCCTATGTTCAGTAGTGGACTAGTGATAGATAGGCTGAAGTGATGATATAAAAAAATATTTTCTGGCCGATTTTCGACCACGGCGACAACTACCGATTACTGTCGGAAGTTATGAAATGCGCAAGAGATATTATAGTGCCAAAGGTGTCCGCGCTTACACAGGGGCACTCGTCCTAACCTACCCGTCATCTATGTAACGCTCATGCGATAAGATCGGAGGTCGACTGAGATGCTAGGATGTCAGAGACACAAGGACAATTAAAGCACAACCAAACCCGTAAACCAACAAATTGTGTGTTTGGGGTTTGTCAACCCAGGACCGGCAACCTAACCACTAGGCCATTAAACGGTATTTAATTTCTGAAGCGATACTTCTTTGAACATAGCCATAAAAGTTGCGCTTCAGATATACGAGTCATCATCATCATCATCATCATCATTTCAGCCTATCACTAGTCCACTGCTGAACAAAGGCCTTCCCCAATTGCTACAAAAGTTTGTAGCTCTCATTTTGGGGGGAATTTAGCATTTAGCCGTGTGGTAGCGGCTTAAGAGAACCTACCACCCCATCTCATCCCGTGGGTGTCGTAAAAGTCGACAGAGGGAAAATTAAAACCAGAAGATGGGCAGCAGCGTCTTCCTGGAACATCAGAATAAATAAACTGCGGTTGCCAACCCGCCTGCCAAGCGTGGCAACTATGGATATACGAGTATATGACGGTAATTTGAAAATTTTTTCGAGGTAAACACGTAGGAAATTTACGCACTGCTTTTGCAGCGGACAGGTAAAACCGCTACGTCCACATTGTAATGTCACTGTGGTCGTGGCTGAGGAATACGTTTATTTTCATCATATTTGCCACTAAACAACTAGTAATGTCACAAATTTATTCACAACAAACTTTTGTTTTACGTTATTGTTACGTGTAAAATAGTATCACGCTTAAAATATCTTAGCTTTGATTGCAACTTGATTCTAGTGTATTTAAAAAAAAAAACGATCTCTGGGAAATTTTAATAATTTAATAATATATTAGTTATAATATAAATAAAAATCAATTGCATGTAAGAATGATCATCTATTAAGAATGGCTCGACCGATTTGGCCGATATTTTTTTGTTGTGTTATTAATGGTCAGGTTGAAATGAAAGAAAATTTGGAAAATTCACAGCAAAAGTCGGAAAATTTGGATGGTGATTTTTTTATTAAATTTTCCATAAAAAAAGTGACGTTCGTACGATAATGGGGCATGTCGCTAGTTTTAAATAAATTTGTTTAGTACAATAATCTTAACTGAACGACCGCAACGTACCGTGGCGTAGTGGTTGTACGGCGTGGATCTCGAGTTCGAAGCCAAACGGAGCTTACTTTAAAATATATTAAACCATATTGGTTAGCCGCGTAGGGATAGCACATAGTAGACAACCCTTATCACCCCTTCTCGTCCCGAAAGTGTTGTGTAGTTAGAGTCTAAATAAGCTTTAAACATGGCAACACAAACGAGGTTCTGGCGATCGACTGTTGTTGGAAAAACCATCCGAATTTCTTGTACCAAAATCACACTAGTGGGTATCGGAAGGCAGCATCAGTAGTACCGGTGGCAGGAATCCTATGCAGGGATCCGTCTAGGCAGGATCCGTGGTGATACCACAGTATCGGTTATTCTTCCGTCAAACAGTAGTGTGCTGACATTACTGTTTCGGTCTGAAAGGCACTAAGAGCTAGTGTAATCAATGGGCATTGTGACTTAAGAACTGATGTCTCAGACTAACGCTGTATGGTGCCACATAGAAATGCATTGTGTGTGACTAAGCATTTATTATGGGCAGTCATTGCACCTAACACCAGGTTAACGATTTGCTCGTCCCGTCCCTATCTATTCATCATCTTTTAAGTACTGTACTTTTTTTAATTTAACCGACACAATACTTCGTCTTACTAGCCGAATAGTGCTAGAAGTTGTGAACCATGGAGTAAATACTAAATATAGTGGCGTAAATTTACGTTAAAGCACAAAGCACTTGCCGTCTTCCTTAGCGAGATTTGTCCAATTCACAGTAATAACCTGTGTTCTACATTTAGACCCGAAAACTAATTTATCGGTATATTTTACAAATATTGGCTTACTGCTCGGAGTCGGTTATAATGGTAGGATTCCTATGCAGGAATCCGTATAGGTAGGTACCATCCCAGGAACAGTTATTCTGCCGTTAAGCAGTAGTATGCAAACATTACTGTGTACAGGTCAGCTGACAGCTAATGTAATCATTGGGCATAAGAAATTTAAGAACTGATGACTCGAGGTGACGAACGCAGTGTGGTGCCACACAGAAATGTTCTAGGATGACACAGCATTTGTTATGGGCAGACGATGCACTTACCATCAGGTGAACGTTTCGTTGGTCCCGTTACTATATAGAATAAAAAATAATATAATATGGTGATACTCCAAAATTAAATATTAAATTTGAAAACAAAATCGAGCAAACATAAACCGCGGTGATAACACACGATGTAGGTAAGCCACAAATGGCGTAATTCTGTGCATTCATATTGTGACGATATAATAAATAAAATGAATGAATCATACATAAAGTCGTCGGAAACTATTTTTAAAATTATTTATTACCCGATAGGTGTCCGGCAGAGCAGAATAGCACCTACGTCTTTCTTACCGAGGTGTCGTAAGAGGCGACTTAGGTATTGTACGAAAAGCATTTATGCGAGCAGCCTCAACTCTTCTCATATTAAGTCGTTATATAAAATT
This sequence comes from Luehdorfia chinensis, assembly GCA_019845155.1. Lineage (NCBI taxonomy): Eukaryota > Metazoa > Arthropoda > Insecta > Lepidoptera > Papilionidae > Luehdorfia > Luehdorfia chinensis. The sequence goes on along the minus strand of JAHVAK010000206.1, from coordinate 3,348,398 downwards.
TTTCATTGTAGTAAAATAATCTAATTATAATGCAAGTAATATCGTCGTTTCAGCCTATCAATAGTCCACTACTGAACATAGGCCTCCCCCATAGAATGCCACAAAAGTTTGTAGCTCTCGTTTTGGGGGGAATTTTGCCATATTTGCCACGCTTGGCAGACGGGTTGGCAACCGCAGTTTATTTATTCAGATATTCCAGCAAGATGCTGCTGCCCATCTCCAGGTTTTCATTTTCCCTCTGTCGACTTTTACGACACCCACGGGATGAGATGGGGTGGTGGATTCTCTTAAGCCGCTACCACACGGCTAGCAAGTAATACAATATATAATAAATCTAATCATTATGATTAAATTGTGATTAACTTCATCTGATAGAGTAGCTTTGTTCCAAGAAGAGTAAAGATGGTGGACAGTAATATTAGTACCTGAAAAAAAAAATAGTGCAGTTAGCCATCCGTTTGTAACGAAAGTCATTTACAGATATGGTACTGTTGTTGAATTTTCCGAACCTTCACACTAGCGTATTCTTTATATAAGAGCAGAACTCCACGATTATTGTTCACTACAGCAAAATGTTTCTCAAAGTCAGACATGATTGCTTTTAAGAGATTTTTTATTGATGTATTAAAAAATATTTTTCTTCTATTTATGCGAATACTTCATTTAAATGAAACTATTTATTAAAAAAACTATATAATATAAAAATAGTTTTATTAAAAAATATATTTGTTTACATGTCTTAAGATCCCACAACAGACAGGGTGCGGCATAGAGTAACAAGTAATCTTGAAACTAATGCTATTATGTAAACTATACCCTTTCTGTAAGTTTTGTCTATATTCTGATGACGTCACTTATAAATCTTCTAAATGTAAAAGAACGTTGGTTGAGTAGTTGTAAATGCATATTTATTTTTGTTTTTTAAGATTTTTTTTTAAATTTATAACTTGTCTGTCTTATTGAAGAAACCCCCGTGTTAAAAACATGCAGTATTATTAGTAATAAGAACTCTTCTAACCCGCATAGCATAATGAAAGACAATATTCCAATGCCGGCTATATGGTCAGCCACTGCCATTTCAGCTAAAGTGGTTCCTGCTGCGGATGTCGTATTTGCGAATCTATCTCGCAGACAAACGCTAGGTTTCCATGGCCCATTGAGCGCCATTGAGCTTTTCCATACGGTCTGCGTGGACACCAGAAGAGACGTGGTCTTTCTAATTAACAACAAATTTCTTAAATATGTACATACTAATTTAGGAACTCAACCATTCCATTATGAAAGTACGCCAAGAAAGAGCATGCATTAAATTAGGATTGCCTCTATTAGAACTAGCATTGTAGTTAAAATGTAGTCGGCAGTCCTTGACACAGCTGAGCTCTTGACCCGACGAATGCTGCGCTGTTCGGGGACATGTTCATCTGCAGCGAACTTTTTTTTTACTTTTCTATATATGACACTGGTTAAAAATTCGTTAGTTACTGATATGGTAGAGGAAGGCGATGGCTGCCACATGCGTCATGCTGTGGAGGTAAGTCCGCTTGAGTATTCAATGCACGTACTGTATTTGTAAATTACTATGGCATTTGTCTTGTGTGAAATTCCCTAAAAGAGCATTGGCTCATTATACTTATTCTTAATTAGTTTTTTTAAATATTTCATTATACATTTTTTTGAAATGTTTGATTAGGCAAATGACAAAATATTATCGAGCGATACCTTCGCCTTTACATCAGGAACCTCATTACGAAACTGTAGATTGTGACCAAAATTCTTCATTTCATTTTACTTCAAGATTTAAAACCTTTTAGACCACATTTTCGATTCAATTATTGCAAGTAATGCCATTTACAAAGTCAAATATTCTGTTACATACATACATACATAAGATCACGACTGTATCCCATAAGGGGTAGTCAGAGACTGGGCACTCACTGCAAAAACAGATGACTGCCGCAATCCACGTTTCACCAAAACAATATAATGCACTTGGTGTGATAGGTGGTGAGCCCATCGCCACCATGCGCTGTTGGGTGTCCAGTGCAGTTTAATTCCTCACTCGCCTTTTACGAGATCCATTGGATGAGATGGAGTGGTAGTATTATTTTAACGAGCCGCCACCACACCGCCAAATATTAATTAATGTTAATTGTTATTATTCTGTTAATGTTAATTAATATTTTGTAGTTTTAAATATTTTTATTCAGAAGATTTGATTAAGATAAAACTTTTTATCCTAGCCAGGGCTAATTGTTAGAGAATGTCAAAATGAGTTAAGTTCGCTCATAGCATCTTTAATTAAAGTTGTCTGCATAAAATTACCCAAGTAATTATTCTTACGTCATGGTTGTGCAATTAAACCCTACCAACCCGTGCGTATATTTCTCACTGTTTCGTGATCATGATCAGATGGCGCCATCTACCTTCTTTAAAGAAAGAATGTAAACAATTCCAACTGGCAGCTGTCGTGCATGTTAGAGTACATATTGTCAGAGTTAGTTGAACACAGACGGTGCTTCCACAATCAAATTGATTAATTCAAGATTTTCATTTATTTTAACAAAAACATAAATTTTAAGACATTTTCTTTCTTTTCGTTATTACAAGGAAATTTAACGTGTGGTGTCACACAGAAATGTTTTGGGTCACTCAAAACATTTCTCTGTGGCACTACACTGCACTCGTCCCCTGAGACATCAGTTCTTAAGTCTCATATGCCCAGTAATTGCATTAGCTATCAGCGCCCTTCGGATCGAAACAGAAATTGTTGCACACTACTGATTTACGTTTGAATAACTGGCACTGCGGTGATACCTACCTAACCTACCTACGACCTGTAATTTTAACAGTCCGATGATGAACATGAAGTGCAATATTTTTAATTAACTATAATAATTGTCTGTGGATTAATACTACTACAAATGTAAAATTTATATGAATGTTTAAATGAAACTAATTTTACGGATTTTATCGCGTTTATTTTTGTTATTTATAACCCGACGTTTCGAGTACTTTACAGGCGTTGCACATACCATCACTTTCCATTAATTCTAAAATACAATTTACAATGGAGTTAGAGACAAATAACTCTTTAGCTTTTCTAGATGTTTTAGTAATTAGAAATCCTAATAACACCTTGAGTCACACTGTGTATAGGAAAAAGACCCATACCAACAGGTATTTAAACGGTGAATCTCACCACCATCCTTCGCAGTTAGCTACCGTGGGCAAATCTTTGTTTCAGAGAGCACAAGGGATCTGTGACAGTAAACACCTGGCCGCCGAGCTTCAGCATGTCAAGCAAGTTTTGCAAGACAACAAGCTTCGGGTTCCGCGCCTTTGTCGCAGTGACCGAGTGAAGCCGGCCACAGTCGAGCGTGTACCTGCAGTACTACCATATGTCAGAGGAGTCACGGACAAGATTGGCTATATCTTGAAGCGGGCTTCCATAAAAACATTTTTCAAGCCGCCGAAGAAGATAAGTCAATTTTTACCATCTGTCAAGTGCAACATACTCGTACCTCTACAGGATGCAGGAGTATACAAGCTGGATTGTGAATGTGGTCTCTCTTACATAGGGCAAACAAAAAGATCAGTAAAACCCGCGTAAAAGAACATATAGCTGATGTGAAGCATCGCCGCCCCAGGAAGTCTGCAGTCTGTGACCATGTTCTGGATCATCCCAACCATTACATCAGATTTGATAAACCACAAATCCTCGCAAAAGAACACCGATTCCTACCAAGGATGATTAGCGAGGCTATTGAAATTAAAAAACATCCTAATTTTAATAGAGAAGATGGTTGGGTATTACCACCAGCTTGGGATCCTATAATTAATAAAATTAAGTCAAAAACCAAGCATACCACTGCAAGACTTCAAGACACAGTTAGCTCTTTCTGCGTAGATCGGATCACAAATAATAATTAAAAGCTGAAGGTACTCCGGGTTAACTATGACATCAGGACATCTGTCACCTCAGTCCCCCCGTGACCATGGGTGCTGTAAAGCACTCGAAACGTCGGGTTATAAATAACAAAAATAAACGCGATAAAATCCGTAAAATTAGTTTCATTTAAATGTGTAGTGTTCGCGTAAATATAAGAAATAATTATTATATGAATGTGTTACTAATATAATAAGGAAATACGCGTCTAGTCATATTGTGAAAGTTTCCCATAAAACGCTTCAACTGCAATCTATCAACGTCACATAAATCATCTACGAGGGTGGCGGACAGACGCCAAAAACTAATGAACACGCTATAGTTACTTGGTTTTTTTTACAGATCAAATTATATAAATTAATGGTCCAAAACATTACTAAGGGGCTGGGCTGGTACGGTGGCTAAGGATGGTAACGTGACAAATATTTTGCATGGCCTACAGACAGTAGTACGGGTGGTAAGATTCCTATGAAGGAATCTGTCTAGGTAGGTGCCACCACAGGGCCAGTTATTCTGCTGTGAAGCGGAGGTGTGCAAACATTACTGTGTTTCGGTATGAAGGGCACGTCAGCTAGTGTAATTACTGGGCATACGAGACTTAGCATTAATGTCTCAGGGGGATGGGTGCAGTGTGACGCCACACAGAAACGTTATGGGTGACACAGGGTTTGTTACGGGCAGGCGTTGCACATACAATCAGGTGAACGTTTAGCTCGAATGGCCACTTTCTTCTATAAAAAAATAAAATAAATTAGTTATGTCTGCATAACGTACGCAAGATACAGGAGAAATCATAGTGAGTCGCATTTAAAAAAAAATAGTAATAGGCCATCACGTCCAGTGACTGTAGTAAAACTCGACAAATTGAGATGCACATTAAATTTGCTCGGCTTGCGGCAGGTAGCAACGTAACTATTTCAAACGTTCCAGAGTTAAAGTAACCAGACCAGTGACGGGTTACCGGTGGTAGGATTCCTATGCAGGAATCCGTCTAGGTAGGTATCGCCTATAACATTACTGTGTTTCGGCAATGTTTGCGCAATGTCGGCACTATACTGCTACTGGAACGCAATGGGCAGTAAGAATTTTTTTGGTCGAAAAGTGGTCTTTGCCTACATCTTATATGGGTTAAAGGCGCGACTGTATCTATGTGGGAATAACATTGTTTTTGATATTAAAATCGATTTTCGCGCACCTTAGATGTATACAGGATCTTTAGTAGGTAGACTAAAATACATTAAGTAGAACTTCATAATGTTTTTAAATCGGCTAACGCTATGGACTAGTAAATCTCTTTGAAGTTAGCTTTGAAGGCAGAAAATAATCGATGTAGGCAATTCAATTGGATAGGATTTATTTCTGATGAATTTGCTACTAATGTAACAACGAATGACTGGTACAATATTAAATTCTGCGTTTAATTATTTACGACGACTGCACGAACGAAATGTCACGTCCCGACCACGCCACGTATCACAAGCATGATTTGAATGCCACTCAATTCCAATACCGACTTCCAACATGCTTCGTTCCGATTGCAACATTCGTTAATACATACCGTAGGGAACGAGACGTGACGGGTTGCGAACGACGTCACGACCATTTTGGTACGAGGTAAAAAATTGTTACTCTCCATTGCATTGGTACTCATCTGCACGAATAAAGTCGGTCCGTTTTCTTTGTAAATACCAGACCAGAGAACCATAAATTTGTGTCGTTTCGCAAAAGTTGGGTTCGGCTGGGACTCAAACCCAGGACTTGCTTCATTATATACACTACTACAATTCTGCCGTGAAACAGTAGCCTGCAAACATTACTCTGTGTTTCGGTCTGAAGGGCACTGAGAGTTAAACCATGATTAAAGGCCAAATGTATTTGTATTTAGGTTTACATATATTTTCAAGGTTGTTTAAGAAATTTATGTGACAAGTATGATACTATGAAATGTAGAAAGAAAGAAAAAAGCATCATCATCATCAATCATCAATTCAGCCTATCACTAATCCACTGCTGAACATAGGCCTCCCATATAGAGTGCCACAAAAGTTTGTAGCTCTCATCTCGGTTTGAAGGGCACTGAGAGCCAGTGTAAGCACTGGGCATATGAGACTTATGTACTGATGTCTCAGGGTGATGGGCAGACGTTGCACTTACCGTCAGGTGAACGTTTTGCTCGTTCAAAGTCAAAGTCAAAATTTCTTTGCTCAATTTAGGGTTGTTTAAAGCTCTTATGAACGTCAAAATCTACACCGGTTCAAACAATGACCTTCTCAGAGAAGAACCGGCAAAAAACTCTGGGGTCTTTTTTTTCCAATGCAATATTACGTAATAAGTTACTACTATATCATAAGTTTAGTTGCCTGGGGGTTTGCAAGTGCAGAGTATTAGTTATTTCATCACATCTTTGTCCTCTATATAATGATCTATTTTAATACGCTTTATCTAATAATGTCTATTTGACAATTTTTTTTAAAATCTATTTCCGATTTTTGTGTTACTTTATTATAAAATTTTATGTAATAAAAAAGTGAGATAAAGTGTGTCGTAAAAGTCGACAGAGGGAAAACTTCAACCAGAAGAAGGCAACAGCATCTCCTGGAACGTCTGAATAAATAAACTGCGGTTGCCAACCCGCCTGCCAAGCGTGGCAACTATGGCAAAATCCTCCAAAATGAGAGCTAAAAACTTTTGTGGCAATTAATGGGGGAGGCCCATGTTCAGCAGTGGACTAGTGATACGCTGAAATTATGATGATGATGAATTCAGATAGATATTCCGCCACCAATGGGATGCCATGAGAATTTTCTGAAATTTCACTTAAAATCGCATTCCAAACACAACCAGACCCGAAAACCAACAAGTTGTTTTTTGTACAAATGTTGCGTCCGGCTTTCGAACACAGGACCCGCGGCGTAGAAATAATTTTATCATAAAAAAATACTCGTTCCTTTCCCTAACAATGAAGCTTAAAAAAGCACTACTTGCTCTACACACATTACAAAAATATGGCAAAATACGGCAAAGAAACAACGAACTCAAATCTTTAGGTACATATAGCATTATAACAAGACAAGGGAACGCTAGTTCACGAACCAGCTTAATTAAATTTCGTTGTTTCCATCGCACGTACATCGTGCGTATTTGTTAACGTAACAATATAATTTTATGACACATTTCAGGATATAATGTTATCTGTGTAATAAGATTACAGAATATTGCAAACGCGGCTGTGTTATAAATTTTGAGTATTTTCATTTCTGTGTACAATGTAAATGTTCGTTCATTGTTGATGGAACATACTCCGCGTTGTATTATTGGACGCTTTGAAGAGGTTATGCTTTAAGCAAGTCTTAATTTATAAAGCGATGAAACGAGCGAAACGTTCACCTGATGGTAAGTGCAACGTTCGCCCACAACAAATGCTGTGTCACCCACAATATTTCTGTGTGACACCACACTGCGCCCGTCACCCTGAGACATCAGCTCTTAAGTCTCAAATGCCCAGTGATTACGCTAGCTCACAGTGACCTTCAAACCGAAACACAGTAATGCTTGCACACTACTGGTTCGCGGCAGAATAACTGGCCTTGGTTTGGTACCTACCTAGACGAATTCCTGCATAGGAATCCTACCACCAGTAAAAGTGAAGCGGTGTCCCTAACAAAGTCTTCTCTAATATAATGATACTGCACTTGTAGGAGATTAAAAGTACACAAATATCTAGTAGTCGTCGTCGTCGTCGTTTCAGCCTATCACAAGTCCACGAAGGTTTATAGCTCTCATTTTGGAGGGATTTTGCCATAGTTGCCACGCCTGGCTTGCTGGTTGGCAACTGCAGTTTATTTATTCAGATGTTGCAGGAAGATGCTGTTGCCCATCTCCTGGTTTTCAGTCGTGTGGTGGCGGCCCAAGAGAATCTACCGCACCATCTCATCCCGTGGGTGTCGTAAAAGTCGACAGACGGAAAATGAAAACCAGGAGATATCTAGTAGGCACTTCCATAAACACTTCTGATTATATCAATACACATTTCAATTCGTTTCTTATAAAAAAAAAAATATTAGATTACAGACTAATTGACAGACAACATTTTTGGATGTCACTTAGTCACGACCACGCCCGATAAACTTAACGTAGACTCCATTTTTAGTTATTAGCTTCAAACACGCTAAGTGGAAGTCAATTGAATATCATAAGCCAAATAGCCGTGTGGTATATTTACAAAAAATATATTTGTAAAATAAAATATGATAAACATGTATAAATATCATGACGATAGTATTTTTTTACTTTTCTGAAAAAAATCAATAATAAGTTGTGCAATTATGACATAACATGAATGAATAGTGATAAGCGGAGAATTATCAAACATTTATTTAGGGAATAAATATCAATAGACCACGAAGATAGTTTTTATTTATTTATTTATTTAACTTCACATACAAACTGTATATAGGCGGACTTAATGCCTGAGGCATTCTCTACCAGTCAACCTCAAGGGCGGTGCAGAGATTGGAATAGGTAGGTGCAGTTACAAGAAATAGAACAAGAGAGAAATATATACAAACATATATAAATTTCTCCTGTGGAGATTGAATCCGTGACCCGTACCGCAGGCGCCGCTACGTTTACCGAGCTTTATATAAATCTGCAATATTTGCTGTTATTTTTTTTGATAAGTTGCTGTGCCCTAAAGCTTTTAAGTCATATGAACTGTTTTAGTTCATTTACTGTGATTTGCGCTTTTGGAGGTTACATGCCTCTAAAAACGAACATATTGTGACTTATAATTGGTCTGTCTGCTGAGTCGAATACCGTCCTTTGGGAATTAATAGTTTTCGGGAATGGTATTGTAATTATCCCGTATCTCTGACACCGCACACACCTTAGCGTAGCCGATATAAAGCTTATGCCAAAATATAGAAAGTCGATAAGATACAAGATATAGTATGTGGTGAGTGCCTCTGTGTTTGTGCTAATATAAACGGCATACTAATATATCCTAAACAGATGACAATATCTAGAGGATATTTAAGATTCCGATACTCAACTTAGAATATTGTTTAAAGTTTAAGAATGGAATTGTCAGTAAAAGCAAATACAATAATAAGATTTCTCTATTATTATAAAATATTTGAAAAATTTGGCGCATGATATTGCCAAGGAAAAAGGTAGGTAGCATAGCATCTGTGATGGTCTCTGTGATGGTGGATCTAGGGAGGGCGTCTCTTCCTACCAATAATACGAGTAATTAGATTTTGTATATATAGTTCGCATCTTAAAAACTTTCATGGCGCGATTATGGACATATGAGATATTTCTTGATGTTTTTAAATCGCTGCAGAGGTCTGCACCCAGCTCTGGATTACTGCAAGCTGATAATGATTACTCTCACGTCTACTCTGAAATATATCAGCATTGATTCAAACATTTCCACGGTTCTGGGGAGAAACTGCAAATACATCTCTTTTTAATTGAGATTAATTTAAAAACTTCTTAACACTGTACACTTTTTAAGGATATAGTACTCGTACCTACACTTTGATACTAAACAGTACGATATATGATTTTTTTATAATAATATTAAAAAGATAATACTAGCAATGCTATTAACATTACTAATATTACTGTTAACCACTCCAACTACGCTAAGCTTGTGCTAGCAGATGGTTCGCGACAATAGTTGAATGGCGGGCTCGATCCTGCGACTTCATGTTTCGCAGTCCATGTCATAACTCCATAGGCCTAGGCATGAAGTCACCACTTAGGCCTAAGTATCAGCAAGCTCAAGTGGCAATGGGCCGGCCTTATAGCTCGTGGAACCGATAACTGTTGGAGTTATCACTACGACTAGATGAAGCGACGACCGGTACTGTTTGTGGAAAGTCAATGGAATGGAGTCAGGTGGCTTAGGACCATGTTTTGTAGTAATCAATGAGAGAGCCTATAGGTGTCCGGCAGAGTACAAAAGCAACTACCACTTTCCTACCGAGGTGTCGTAAGAGGCGACGAAGTTATAATAGTATATATAACACACTGCTCGTGGGAACACAATAGGTAGAAATATTGTTTTGACACGTACCAAAATGGCGGTGAAGTGGTTCGTCATCCCTCACGAATCGTTTGGCTACGTCTACCCCTTTTATGGGAAAAGGCGTGACTGTACGTATGCATGTTTGGCCGTGAACTTGTCCTTTGCCCTTTGTGTCCTAGTGGCAACTGATATCCGAAACACCTTAACTTCGAGCAGTCGGAAACAAGATTGACACGAACTCATAACAAATTTCGCCTCCCTTATAATTTGAAAGGCATCACAAACTTTAGTAATTAACACGTTGATTCATTTACTTTACAACAAACATCCGTAAACCGTAGCACCGTGCTACAGCTACAACACGACCGAGACATCGTGAAATATCCACTTAATTAAAGTTCGCTGTCACGACTGTGTGGTGGCGGCTCGTTAAAAGAATACTACCATTCCATCTCATCCAATGGTTCTCGTAAAAGGCGAGTAAGGAATTAAACTGCACTGTGCACCCAACAGCGCATGATGGCGATGGGCTCACCACCTATCACACCAAGTGCATTATATTGTTTTGGTGAAACGTGGATTGTGGCAGTCATCTGTTTTTGCAGTGAGTGCCCAGTCTCTGACTACCCCTTATGGGTTACAGTCGTGATCTTATGTATGTATGTATGTCACGACTGCTCGAATAAAAATAGTTTAACACGGAAAATCATAATACTATTAAACATACCACTTAATACATTTTGTCAGTTTGTTCGGCTGTACCAGAAACAAACGATCTCCATAGCTGTAATGATTTTTGATTCTATGACCAAATTGTAATTGGAAAATTATTTAAATTTACAGTGAATATACCCTATTTCATTTAGAATATTTTCCCTACTATATCGTAGATTTATTGCAGTATAATAATTTAAAACAAAAAACAAGTATTACAGACATAAATTGTACGCAGACCCATAATAGGAACATTTACCAGTAGTTTATAGATACATATACATAAGAGTGTATTGATAGCCGTGTGGTGGCGGCTCGTTAAAAGAATACTACCACTCCATCTCCTCCAATGGATCTCGTAAAAGGCGAGTAAGGAATTAAACTGCACTGTGCACCCAACAGCTCATGGTGGCGATGGGCTCACCACCTATCACACCAAGTGCATTATATTGTTTTGGTGAAACGTGGATTGTGGCAGTCATCTGTTTTTGCAGTGAGTGCCCAGTCTCTGATTACCCCTTATGGGATACAGACGTGGTCTTACGTATGTATGTATATTGATTTCATGAGGGATTTGATTGAGACACGTAGCGAACACGCCAATCGCTTAGCCGTTTAATATTCATTTAAGCATTAAAAGGATATAAATAAGCACAAAAAAACCATGATATCAAATTTTAATTTTACGGCGACGAAGTAAATTCTTTCACCCCAACTCGTCCCGTATTTACTAAGAATAAATTAAAAAAAAATATGAAATGAAGATGGTTGTCAGCATCCTTTCCAACTACAATTACATTTTTATGTTGAATAGTTCAAGTACACGAGTTTGTATTGTATGATACATACAACGAGTCACGCCTCTTCCCCATTGGGGTAGGTAGAGACCACATTTTTTTATTTTGTTTTTATTGGATAAAGTGACGAGACGAGCAAAATGTTCACCTGATGGTAAGTGCAACGTCTGCCCATAACAAATGCTGAGTCTCCCAAAACATTTCTGTGTGACACCACACTGCGCCCGTCACCCTGAGACATCATTTCTTAAGTCTCATATGCACAGTGATCAGCTCTCAGTGCCTTCAAATCGAAACACAGTAATGTTTGCACGCTACTGCTTCACGGCAGAATAACTGGCCTGGGGTGGTACCTACCTAGACGGATTCCTGCATAGGAATCCTACCACCAATAGTTGTTATTAGTCGAGTTATAAAAAAACTCTGTTATAGTGTTAAGAATAACCAACGAAAAAAATCTCTGTCATCACCAAGACAAAGATACTACTGATATATGAGAGGTGTATAATTCCGTGTTGCCGTGGCAAAATCCCCTCAAAATGAGATCTACAACCGTTGGTGGCAATCTATGGGGGAGGCTTATGTTCAGCAGTGGACTAGTGATAGGCCGAAGTGGTGGTACTGGTGGTTGCATATTTCCACAAAGTGTTAAAATGTAATCCTTGCATTATTCGGTGGACCAAATCACAACAAAACGGACTAGCTACATTTTCTAGTTTATAAGAGTGCCACCCATCGTAATACGTTTTTATCGTGACGTATGGATACACTCGAAGGAAATTCTCTTACGCATCATTCGCTTCCAAAGTACACAATACAATTGAAAGCAGTGAACCGAAAGAAATTCACTAGTTTCAATCATCCCCGAGCAAGACCGATTATATTCTTTTACTATGCTCAGTCGTTTGCGAAACTGTAACAGCCTTTCATATTATTATTCAAACAGAAAAAACAATAAGTCGGTTAAAACTATAACATGAAATCATGATAATCGTTTCAACCTATTGCTAGTCCACTGCTGAACGTTACCCCCCTATAGATTGCCACGTTTGGCAGGCCGGTTGCCAATCGCAGTTTATTTATTCAGATGTCCCAGGAAAATGTTGCCGCTCATCTACCGATTTTATTTTACCTCTGTCGACTTTTACGACGCCCACGGGACGAGTTGGTTTGGATGGTTGTGATTCACGCCACGGTATGGGTGGTGGTAGATTCTCTTATGACGCTACGGTACCACATGAAATAAATGAATCTGATTATCAGATAAAAATCAGATTTCTCTCGTATGCGTTTTACGATTATAAATTTCACATATTCAACACGACCAGATACGATTTGATTCTAGATATCTTTGGATCTTTATATTCGTACTAATAACTTGTGTTTTAGCAAAAATCTACACGTACACACCCAAAGATCTCGCCAGAAATTTTAATAAATTTGGTATTACTTTTGTTTGAACTTAAGATAGTTAAAAGTCTTTACTTTCTTAAGTTCTTTCGTTTCGACAAAGTATTATTCTTTATTCGTGACTTCGTGTACTTTTTGAACTTACAGATGTATGAAATTATAAGCATATGCAATTAAGTGAAAGAATGAGTTAGTGGCATGTAATAAAGTTATTATTCACTTCAAATTACCTAAAGGAAAACCAATAACAATTACACTGTAGTTATACTATTAACTAATATGAATCTCGGAATTGCAATTGAAACTTTGTTCGAAAGAGGCGGATAGTCCTTGACGCGGCTTCAGCTCTCGATCCGATAGACGCTTCAATTCATGAGGCTTGCTCATCTATACTGGACTTGCACGCCTTCATAATTATTTATCAATTAAAATAAATTGGCAGTATTGTATTATTGTAAGCAAACGTAAAACTGTACTAGTAACAGGAACAGCTTTAGCAATACGCACTAATGTATTTTTTTTACTTCTTCCTTGCTCCATTACAAGAGTGTGTGTGAGTTACACATTGTTGATGACGTCATCATAACAGTATTTGCCCATGGCGACATCGTAAAGTAAGAAACAAAATTAATTTGATCCACACTTAAAATGGCAACTCGATGGTTATCTAACGTTATGCCACGTGACAATGCTCGATGTTTAACATGGCGCATTCTCAACTTCAGTGGTGTGAGTTACCTACAGGTAGTATTGTAGTGGTGAAAGGTTACTGGTGGCGATATAAGTTTGCCTAAGCACGCTTTTGTGAGAGGGCGGGCGTTGCTCCTCAAAGAAGCTAGCGCTTAACTACGATCGCATCGAGATGGTAAGTGGCGATGTAGTTTTTGATAGTACAACACATTGGCTTAGAAAAAGCCTATTCATTCTTCACGCGGATCTTACAAATTAACTTTGTTTTTTTTTTCTTTACTAAGAGTATGTATTCTACATTTTCGCAAAGTGACGACTGATTTTATTAGCTATCGTGACGTCTTCCATCTTCCAGTTCATAACAATGACGAAATGATGTTATCTCATCATCATCATCAGCATTAGCTTCTAAATAGGCTGCTACCAGACTAAAGCTTCTATATAATCCATGACTGTTACACTTGACCGTCATATCGTAGTACCAGATATAGACTCAACTGCCCGTCACCCATCTTTTATATTTTTATTAAGCCACCAGATGGATATCATAAGAATAGTAATATCCTTGGTCGTCTTAAACGACACCAATAGAATGGGATTCATCATCATCATCACCATTTCAGCCTTGCGTACTCCACTGTTGTTGATCATAGCCTCCCCTATAGATGGGATGGAATTATTATGGGGTTATTTTCCTGCGGAGCCTGGCCCCTAAAAACCGATGGTCGATGAAGCTGAAGCCGAATGTAAGCAATAATACTTTTCCATGTCGTTATAATGAGTCAAATGGAATTTAATAAGTTAATTTCTCGAGCTTATTTATTTATTTATTTCAGTGTTTTAGTGTGAATAAGTGCCTACCCTAGAACCTAGGTATGGTATAACCCAACATGTGGGGTAGGCACCAGACAATTCTGAGGTGGGCCCGGCCCACCTAGCCTTATATACGCCAATGGATGTTATATGAATACAATATTTTGTAGTGTCGCAAGACAAAGCAAAAGCACAGAGACACTAGTCTTCACACACCATAGATTTAACCTTCCTTTGTATTCGTTAAAGTGTACGACGGGAAATGACCCTAAATTTCGTTACTGTTATTAGATATCGGAATAATCATCGCAAATAGGCCAAACTAAGCCCAAATCGGGTTTTTTCAAGGAGTAACTTACGTCGACTTTACACTGTGCTCATTTTGGTAATTAGAAACATTCGTTTTTAAGAGCGGAATTTTATGAATGTGCGTACCGGCAATTTTCTTTTACACCCCGAAGAGAATTCCTTATTTCGTCGCTTTATTTCATTTAATACGTCCTAATTTATTTTCTTCAACGGGGATAAAATAAAAAGCGTTATTCGTTTAGCCCATTAACCCCAGTGTCGTTTGTAACCCTAAATTGCATTAATAAAATTACTCCCTCTTATTCTTAATTAAAGAGAAGGGCCCGTGCCGTAAATTCGTATTAACGGTTTAAATGTTCAAAGAAATAACTGTTTTTATAACTGTATATGAAGACTTTATTACATAATGTATAATTATTTATTTTTATTTATTTATTTATTTATTTATTTATTTATTTGGGAAACATACAGTATACACCACACTTATAGTTATTAAAAATAGTTTGTACAAATACCAGTTAAGTTTCCTCTAATAGGAAAATCATAAATGAACAGAAATTAAAAAAAAAAACAATTACAGCCTAAACAATATAAAAAGTAATAAAAACAATAACAACAGCAATAGTTAGTAAAAGTGTAACAAAAAGCAATAAATTACTATCTTTATTTGAAAATTAAACTGATTTAATTACCCTTAAGTATTTCTGAAATTGACTTTTTGTACGGATTAAGGGAAAGGTTAAAAATGTCAGCACTATTAAATTTTGAGTTAAAGGTTCTGCAGGATCTCAACAAGAATGAATTTTTCGCATAATTCGTTTTTGTACGCGGAACATAAAACAAGTCAGGATTACGTGCACTAGTTCGAGGGCATCTTAAATATATATTGCTTAACAAATATGGTGAGTCAACAAAATTTCTTATTATTTTATACAAAAGAATTTGATCTTTTTCCATTCGCCGATCAACCAGAGAACCTATTGTAGAAACGTGATCACCTGCTTCAACTCCAAATCTGAAAGACAGGTGTTTTATAAATTTCTTTTGAATTCTCTCAAGTCCCTCTATGTGTTTTTTGTTTTGAGGACTCCATACCGTTGAGGCATATTCTAAAACAGATCTTACGAATGTGTTGTAGAGTAATACGAGAGTAGTGATGTTTTCAAAATCTTTTCCAACCCTTAGAATAAAACCAAGATTACGGAATGCTTTATTAATTATGTAACTGATGTGAAAGCTGAAAGTTAACTTGGAATCAAGATATACACCTAAATCTTTGACCTCAGATACGCGTTCAAGGGAAACATTATTCAAAGTATAAGCAAATGTAATAGGTTTTGTCTTACGAGTATAAGTTATTACACAACACTTTTTAATATTTAATGTCAAGAAATTATCATCGCAATACAAATGTAAGCGATCTAAGTCATTTTGCAATAAATTACAATCTGATTCAGTGTGAATTATACGGGATAATTTAATATCATCAGCATACAAAAGTACATCAGAGTGTTGAAAAACATCAATAACATCGTTAATAAAAATATTAAAAAGAAGAGGACCAAGATGAGATCCCTGGGGTACACCAGATTTCACAGGAATAAAAGACGAACAAAAGCCTTTTATTAAAGCTGCCTGACTTCGATCACGTAAATAAGAGGTAAGCCAGCGAAGCAAGTCTCCATGTATTCCTATTTCTGATAACTTCCTAATTAATACTACGTGATTTACCCTATCAAACGCTTTCGAAAAGTCAGTATATATTACATCAATCTGACGGCCATCATCCATTGCTGATGTAATTTTATGAGTAAGTTCGCATAAATTAGTCTCGGTTGATTTTTTGTCTACAAAACCATGCTGCTGATTGACTATTATAGGTCTTATTAATGGGTAGATCATATCATAAACGATTTTTTCAAATAATTTAGCAATAGAGTTTAGCTTAGAAATTGGTCGATAGTTCAAAATATTATGTTTGTCACCCGATTTGTGGACAGGGGTCACATATGAGCATTTCCACACAGCTGGTACAACACCAGCCTGTAGTGATTTATTAAATAAGATGGAAAGGGGATAAGAGAGAGACTGATGGCATAAATTTAAGAACAGGGACGGTATACCATCCGGACCAACACTCGAGTAAATATTAATTTTCTTTAAATATTTTCTTAATACTGCACAAGTTATTGCAAGAGACCCAATAGAAACATTAGGAGAAGAGCGTCCAGATTTAAAATGCATACTTGCATCAATAACCTGTTTATCTGGTTTATCGTCAAAAGCAGAAGCGAAGTAATTATTAAATAGTGAACAAATTTCATTACCATCAGTTGAGGAGATATTTTCTAAAAACATTGTGCCAGGTAAGTCCCTATCAACTTTTTTGGATTTAACAAAAGCCCAAAAATATTTACTACAGCGATTAATTTTATTTTCAGAGTCACGAATATAGGTCTCATAACAACTAATTTGAATATGCTTTTGTCGCTCCCGAAGCAGCTTAAAAGCTTCATAATCACTACTTAAACCAAATCTCTTCCATTTTTTGTGATACTTAAGTTTGTTCCGAATTATTTTAATCAGCGCTGGAGAAAACCAACAGGGATACCGGGTGTCATTCTTTACAAGCTTGGTAGGAACATGTTCATCAATTACTGTTTCTAGTATTTGATAGAATTTTGTTACTGCGCTATCGATGTCTCTGTAATTTAATGTACTATACCAGTCAATTTTCGACAACTTATCATTAATGACGTCATACTCAGCAGACCTATACAATTTTATTCTCTGAGGAGCAATGTAAATGGAACGGTATTTCTTACTTAAATTTATATCAATGTTAAGTGCTGGATGATGTAGATCTTCAGAAACTAAAGGACTTGTGCAACGATTTATAGTGCAATTGTTTGAGAAGAACACTAAGTCTAGAAGTCTATTATTATGATTAGCAATGAAGTTGAATTGCTTTAAATCGGTAAAGGTTAAAAAACTTTGTAAAGCATTAATTAAAGTATCATCACTGTCATAATTACAAATCTCCATACAGGTACCATTTACATGCCATTTAGCATTGGTTATATTAAAATCACCCAATACCAGAAAATGTTCGTAAGGATGTGCTAAAATATCATTAGAAACTGTTTCAAAGAAGTGACATAGCGCATCATAGTGCAACGAACAATGTGGTAAATAACAGCAATATATGTGTAAACCGCAATTTGATTTGTTGTCCAAGCTAACTGTCACCTTTATTGCTTCTGCGACTTTACCGGGAAAACTCATCAGAGAGGAAACTGAAACAGGTAGTTCTCGCTTAACAGCAATTAACACTCCCCCACCCATAGTACTTCCTCGATAGGAATAATCCCGGTCTTGTCTATATATATGGTAACGTGAATCAAATAGCTCCCTGTCAAAAATACCATCATGTAACCAGGTTTCAGATAAACAAATCACGTCATAATTCGATTGAATTAAATTTCTGTATATTATATTAGTTTTTGTGCGCAGACCACGCACATTTTGATAATAAATTGAGAGACTATTAGTAATATTTAAAATAATTATGAACATAAATTATAATAACTGTAATGAGGAGATCAACGAATGGACTGAGAATAAACATTATAATAAAAATCAATGATAAACTATAAACGTACCCTCGAACAATGCAAACACATTTTAAGAATTTTATACTAATTACAACAAAGAATCCAACAAAAACCAACATTATCACATATATAAAGAGTAAACTATTAAAATGCATAAGAAGAATGCAAACATAATATGTGAAAAAGTTTATACAGATTACAAAAATAAGTATCTTACAGCCAATCATTATCATAAATATAATTTTGAGAAAGCTAAAAAATAAAACAAAAATACTTAAACAATCTTTTTTAAATCACTTTCCTTTAAAATTGCTAAGACAGGACTAGTTTCTGAACGTCTAACAAGAATAGTGCAATTCTTTACCCAAACATAGGCGTATTTTTTCTCTTTTGCCACCTTTTTTGTAGCCTGAAGCAGACCCTTGTTAAAACTAGTCAAGTGTTCATTAAAATATATCGGTTTATGGTTAGACTGAAAACCAATATCACTACAATTTAATTTCAATTTCTTTACTGCTTTCAAAAACTCATCTTTTTTCCAACGGGCCATAAAACGAACTATAATTGGTTTAATCTTATTACTATGAGTATTCTTTGGAGCCACGCGAGTTATGAAATCTATATCAGATGAACAATTCAAATCAAACTTAACAGTACTAGTTATACTTTTGAAAATGTTAATCAGATTTTCGTTCTTTTTTTCCGGAATCCCATAAATTTCTATGTTTGATCTTCTAGCCCACTGCTCTCGGTTATTATTTTCAGTTTCCAAAGCTTTTATTGATTCAGGGAGCTGAGCCGCCCCCGATATTCGTATTTTCATTAATTTAAAATCATTCTCTAATAAGTCCATTCGTTTATTGATTTCATCGTATTTAACGTTGATGAATGACATAGAATCTCTCATGCAGGTGATATCATCCTTTATGGATTTTAGTTCATCAGAAATTAAATTCACAAAGACAGTTTTAAGGTCTTGTTTTAATTTCTCTATTTGTGTAGTAATAAAATATTTAATATCATTCATGGAGCCAACAGCTACCGTTTCAGACATCAATTCCGGCGACATAGATTGTGTTGATCCTCCTCTGCGAGTACCGACGTTATCGGACAAATTTATTTTACTCGACCCACTTCCTCGAATGGGCGTATTGTCTTTATTAGGCTGCCGAGTTTTAATATTACACTCTGGGCATATCCACACTTTTTTAAAATCTTGTGTGATGTCTTTTTTTGTGTCGGTAGGAAACAAACATTGTGCATGATAATTGTTTTTGCATCGGCTACAATTTAATATATCACTACCGCCGCTAACTGACGATTTACAGCAAGCAAATTTCATTTTCAAATAAAAATTATTTGCTTTAACAAGACAATAACCAGAAAAAAGTGCTTCAATCTACTGTGATTTGAACCACGACCGTACAGATTTGCTGTTCTAAGAAAGTGCACTCTTGCAATCCTACACCAAAGTAGCTATGACGCTCTTTAACGAATAACTGAATAAGTTTATAGCATCAGCAATTATTTAATCACAAAGGTCAGGCAATGTCATAACAATATGAAGACGAATCAATATATTGAAATTAAAACGATAAAACTTGCACTACGACGAAATATCATAGTCTCTAAAAGTCACAAACACAATACCAATGCTCAAAGCAACAATTTAACCGTTAAAAGCTAAAACAACTTTAAATTTATAAATTTTAAACAAAGAGCACAAGGAATAACGTCGTTTCTGTTCACTGCGGTACACAGACTGTACCGTACCGACCGTTATATTTCTAATAAGTACTTTTTTATAAAATTAAGCGTCTAGACGAGCAAAACGTTCATCTGAGAGTAAGTGCAACAACTGCCCGTGCAAATGCTGTGTCACTCAAAATATTTGTGTGTGGAGCCACACTGCGTCCTGAGACATCAGTTCTAACGTCTCGTATACCCAGATATTACTCTAGTCCTCAGTGCCCTTTAGACCGAAATCCAGCTATATTTGAAAACGAATGCTTCGCGGCAGAATAACTGGCCCGGCGGTGGTACTTACTTAGACGGATTCCTGCATAAGAATCCTACTACCACTAGTAGAAGTAGTCATCATCGTCATTTCAGCCTATCATAGACCACTGTTGAACATAGGCCTCCCCCATAGATTGGGGGGATTTGCCATAGTTGCCACGCTTGGCAGACGTGTTCGCCAACCGCAGTTTGTTTATTTTGATGTTCCAGGAAGATGCTGCTGCCCGCTCCTGGTTTTCATTTCCCTTTGTCGACTTTTACGACACCCACGGGACGAGATGGGGTGGTTCTCTTACGCCGCTACCACTCGGCGGGCAGAACTAGCGGTAGAGAGTAGTTATTCTGAAATGCGGGACCTCCAGCCAGAAGGATATGTAAGAGAGCCGAATCACATTTTCTTCATTTTATATAAAATATTAAGTTAATAAAATAATAACATAATTTCCACTCAAGTGTCAGATTAAGCAGCGCACTCAAGCGTAACTTTAAAATTGTTCAATAATGTAACCAAAACATGGAGAGCTACTTTTCAACTTATACATTCGTAATACAGTCTACTTCTAAAATAATTAATAATTTAGTACCAAAAGCGGCGACCCATCAAAATCTTAAGCAAAGTAACGCCGCTAACAAGAAGTTATTAAAAAAAACTAGCCGCCCAATGATCGAAATTCGACCGTAATTTATTAACTTGTTTTTATTCAATTGAATGTATTACACTCCTTCTCTATATAAACTTTAACTATAACAAATCTGACATTCCTCCGTGTCATCATCATCATCATCGTTTCAGCCCTTCACTAGTCCACTGCTGAACATAGGTCTTCCCCATAGATTGCTACAAAAGTTTGTAGCTCTCATTTTGGGGGGAATTTCGCCATAGTTGCCACGCGGGTTGCCGGGTTGGCAACCGATTCTCTTAAGCCGCTACCTTTGTGTCCGTGTGAAAAAGTTTTCTCTTCATATACTTACATATTAGATGTACAATAAATGTACATTCTAAAGCTATTATTGAAATTTTCTTCATTGATGATGATGATTGAATCATTAGGTGAGACGAAAACAGCATTCAACGAATTGAATTTTTTATTGAATTGTTGCTTCGATTGGCACATCGTAGAAGTGGCTTCGATTCCCGCACGGAAAAAATAATAGATAGCTATCCCGGGTCTCGTTTGTGCATAACCCTATTGTGAGAAACCCTAGCGAGGGACACAGTTTTTATCAAAAAGAAAGTTATTTAGTTTTCATTTTTAAGGATAAAAAATGTAGCTGAATCGTTTCTGAGCAAAAATCTTTCCTCGCCAATTCTATCCCGCTCCTGGGTGAATCCCTTCTCGCTTTCTCCATACATGCCTATTTGTAGTTCTAGTTCATATGCCCAGTGATTACGCTAGCTATCAGTGCCCTTCAAACCGAAACACAGTAATGTTTGCACACTACTGCTTCACGGCAGAATAACTGGCCCTGGGGTGCTACCTACCTAGATGCTACCACCAGCCAATCCTTAATGTATCGATGGAGGCCTTCCTTTCACTGACGACGAGGCCTGACCGAGGCACGGCTCTCGCCAGTCCTATCTCACTTCAATTTGACCGTCATCGACAATTTGGAGTTCTGGTGCTTATAGTTTTGTCCTTCTTATTTAATCTGTGACCGAGAGTCACTGCGTCACAAGATACTATTTTGCATCGCTCGTTAGCAATTCCTGAGTCTAGACTGTTGGGCCTTAGTCAATGACCATGACTGGGCATACGTAGGTCAGGACGGGCAAAATAAACGGGTCAACGCTTGAGTGACATTAGGCCTGCATTCATGCGCGATTTTAGGCACCAGTAGAAGGTAGGCGTTTTCGATACATGTACATCGATCGAAAGAGATCTTTGACCTGTCTGTTTTCAAAGGGCACTATTTGTCGAATATACTCTTCGATATACAACAACATAAAACTTAATATTATTATCGCCGTTATACGCGTTTTATTTCAAAAGTAATATAAATGTTACATAAATATAAAGATAAAAGGATATATATAACACCGTAATAAAAAGAAGGGTCCGAAAACGTTTTTCACGAAAAGTAAGCGCTAAAATATAACGGGGGACGACAATATGTATCAGGGGTGAGGTGAATGAGGAAAAGTATGCTATCACAAGCGGTTTTATTTTTATCTAACGTCTCATTTTGCATTGATGGTGCAATCTATGTAGACTTTAACAATCGAGTACGAGCTTTAAACAAGTCTGAATTGAAATTTTTGTTTGACTTTGCGTATCCACAAAATAATGGATTTACGGAAGCCCGAAATATAAATTCGATGACAATTAATATAAATTAGAATTATAATATTTATCTATTTAATGCCACCGGTTTTGTTAGCGAAGGTTTGAAAAATATTGTCAGATTTCGAAATGCAGCAACTATTCTAATTTTATACATATATAACACTGGGGCTATATTTGTATAAAATTCATACTAGCTTTTTTAAGTTACGTACAAAATTTATAAGGTGAAGATGGTCATTTTTTAAACTAACTAAAAACTTGAAATTTAACTAAACAGTAACTAAAAAGTTAAAATTTACCAACAAACACTTTCTTCTATATCTGTATTGATTTACATTATTAATAAACATGTCCATTATTCGGAAAGGTATAGCGGTCACGACATCTGTCTGTTGAGTTGGACGTTAGAACCCGTCGAGTTTGAATCGCAGCTGAAACTTATATCTGTGTAACTCTATCTACCCGGATAGGGGTGTAAAAGGAGATTCATAGACTACTGGTGGGTCGGAATGACACAGTGATTGTTGTGATTTCATGTGAGGTGCGTGGTACCGCAATCGCCAATCCGCTTGCCGAACGAAGACGACGGCGACACTGAAAACCTGTAGCGACATCTATGTCACCACACGAGAAGCTCGACAAATAGCGCAGACGTCCAAAATCGCTGCTATTGGAGTTGCGTCAATGCTTACGATATATACGAGATCTAACTATTACCAGTTGGAGGAGATGTTCTCCATAGATCAGAGCACCCGATCTGGCATTTACTGATGGCAGGATTCATCTGCAGAAATCCATCTAGGTAAGTACCACCGCAGGGTCAGTTATTTTGCAGCGAAGCAGATGTTTTCAAACATTACTGTTAATGTCGAGCGGCCGCGCACTAACCTTTTGCGTAATACGTTATCTCCTTCCGTAATTACGTTTCGCTTTTCTATACCTATTGGATTTGTACTTAAAAACTTGCTATTTAAGTACATTGTTTCGGTGTGAAGGGCACTGGGAGGTAGTGTACTGAGCATATGAGACTTAAGAACTGATGTCTTAGGGTGACGGGCGCAGTGTGGTGCCACACAGAAACGTTCTGGGTGACAAAACACTTGTCATGGGCAGATATTGCACTTACAATCAGGTGAACGTTTCGCTCGTCTCGTCACTTTCTCCGAAAAAAAGGCAGGCCTTTAAAAACTCTTTTCCCTGAGCACTGTCATCTGTCAAAAACCTTTGTGCAGTCCAGCAATGTGCCTTTTATAGGCTGATGGAGATGATTACTTAACAACAAGATGTCACCGTGGTCTAAATCTACCCGTAGCCCGCCGCGAACGTTGTTGAAATTTTCAGCAACGCTGAATACTGTTGATTCTCAAACCAAATATATCAAATCAAATCTCTTTTTTTTTTGTAGAAAGTGACGAAACGAGCAAAACGTTTACCTGATGGTAAGTGCAACGTCCGCCCACAACAAATGCTGTGTTACCCAGAATACTTCTGTGCGACACCACAATGCGCCCGTCACACTGAGACATCAGTTCTTAAGTCTCAAATACCCAGTGATTACGCTAGCTCACAGTGCCCTTCAAACCGAAACACAGCAATGCTTGCACACTACTGCTTCACGGCAGATTAACTGGCCCTGGGGTGGTACCTACCTAGACGGATTCCTGCAAAGGAATTCTACCACCAGTGTATCAAAAATATTGAAAAGACTCGATATTCAGACTAATTTGTTCTGCAGCTTTTTTCACCTAATACGACGCCTACATGGTGCAGCGTACACTCAAAGGCGTTCGTCAACAAACTATAAACTCATAGTAGAAAGTATTTTTTCATTAGTACAGTACGTTTCCAACAAAATCACCTTGTGTTTCTATCTCCTTAATCATAGGCGCGTTAACAGAGATAAATTGCACACACATACACACCACGCAGACTATGTGTAGGTCATACCCAGATTTATTCCATGCGGGAGTCAAACCCGCGACCCGCCGCATAGTGCAGAAGCCAATCGCTTTGCCACTACTCAAACGAAGCCGTGTCATAATAATTGAACGAAAACTTTACTGGTGGCAAGATACCTACGCCGGAATATACTTTAATTTCGGAAAATCAAATTGTTCTCACGTGATATTTAATAACCAATATCCACGCGGACGTAGTCGCGGGCATCAGCAAGTCCTCAATAAGTATTGTAATTTTCGATTAAAATTGTAATATGCGTAAAACAAACACATTGGGTTATTTGACGAACAGATTACCAATCAATTTCAATTACTATCGCAAATCCCCGTTATCCTCGCTGTAACGCGTCCGACGCCGCAGCTGCGCCCGGTGATCCCCGCCCGCTTCACCGCTGATTATTTATCAACTTTTTTCATCGAGCGACCGCGCACTTGCCCACTGGGAAGTTTTTGCGAAATGTGTTATCTCATTCCGTAATTATATTTCGTTTTTTACGTACTGGATGTGCACATAAAAACTTGATAATGTATTCTAGGCGTTTTATAGAGAAAGTGACAAGACGAGCAAAACGGTCACCTGATGGTAAATCTAACGTCTGCCCATGACAAATGCTGTGTCACCCAGAAGATTTCTATCTGTCACCATAATGCGTCCTTCACCCTGAGATATCGGTTCTTAAGTTTCATTCGCCCCGTAATTACACTAGCTCTCAGTGCCCTGCAGACCGAAACTCAACCCTCAAACAACAAGGTGATTAGTAACTTAAGACATGTATTGTTGTAAGACATGGCTAGTCAGAAAGAAAGGACACCTTGCTTTGCAGCATCGCATTGCACTGCGTGCGGGCGACGCTGATTCAATTCTTTCTTATTATGATTAGTCAGAGTCTGGCTTCTGGTAACCGTTAATCCTGAATGTAATAGAGCCTCATGCACAAACAATATTAGAGAGAGTAAGCATTTATTTTTATATAAGTAGACGTAAGAAATATTGTAATATTAAGTCTTATTATCTATTTCTTTTAAAAACCTTAAGCGGCGCCCACGAAACTTAACTACCTAGTGTTCATAAGGGTTGACAACGCGAAATTACTGCAATTACTGCAATTACTGCTGGGTTGCGTACGGTATAAACATAGTTCAGTGTCGCCATCTTTAGTCGGTATATGACATATATTAAAGTTATTCAACATGTAACCATATCGTGTAACAACGGCTACAACGGTAGGTTTGAAATTACGGTATATTTAGTACCTGCGGGGTTTTCAAAAATACAATTTGCATCCAACTAAACGATATTTGAGGAGGAATACGTGTACTTTACCTGTACATTAACCATTTTTTCCCCTGTTATGTTACTTACCTGAAAAAAAATATATAATACTTGTTAGTTTTTGTTATTTGTAAAATCTCGTTTTGGGTGATTTTGCCGTAGTTGCCACGCTTGGCAGGCGGGTTGGCAACCGTATTTTATTTATTTAGATGCTCCAGGAAGATGCTGCTGACCAAATCATATTTTTTTTATTTTATTTTATTGGATATTGTGATGAAACGAGCAAAACGTTCACCTGATGGTAAGTGTAACGTCTGCCCATAACAAATGCTGTGTCACCCAGAAAATGTCTGTGTGACACCACACAGTGCCCATCACCCTGACACATCAGTTCTTAAGTCTCATATTTATTTTATTTATTCTTATTTTATTTTTATTCTATTTTATATAATGCATGCGCATGTATGTGTATATGTGTGTGCATGTATGTATGTGTATGTATATGTATATGTGTGTATGTATATGTATGTATGTATATATATGTATGTGTGTGTGTGTGTTTGTGTATCCGTGTACATGTGCGCATATTTATTTCTTTTAAATTAAACTAAGTCAATTAACAATATGTCCGGAAGCTGCTCGTTAAACCTGAGGCATCGACAGAATAACAGCGCTGTGGCAACTCTGCCATAGCATTATGCTGAGTCGACAGCCTTTTCGTTGCTACAACCCAACGTACGTCTGACAATGTAATACGTCGTATTTTTTGTTTACTTATTTTTTGTATGTTGTGTTGTAGTATTGAATAAAAAAATTTTCTTTCTTTCTTTCTATATGCCCTGTGATTACGCTAGCTCGCAGTGCCCTTCAAACCGAAACACAGCAATGTTAGCACACCACTAATTCATAGTTTTCATTTTCCCTCTATCGACTTTTACGACACCCACGGGATTATAAGGAGGTGGTATATTCTCTTAATCCGCCACAACACGCTTAGAATTTTTATTAACAATTTAATTAGCAAGCTACTTATATTGAAAGCTTAGCTTCATTTTATGTTTAGTAATTTTATTATTGTCAGTGGAGAAATAATTCATAATATTTTAACAACTTCCATCGGAAGAAATTGAACAGATACAGAATGATGTCTTATATTTACGCGAATACATTTAAATAAAACTAATTTTTACGGATTTAATCGCGTTTAATTTTAACTATTTCTAACCCGACGTTTCGAGTGCTTTACAGCACCCATGGTCACGGAAGGACTGAGGTGACAGATTTCCTGATGTCATAGTTACCCCGGGGGTACATTCAGCAATTAAATATTTTTTTGGTCCGATCTACGCAGAAAGAGCTAACTGTGTCTTGTAGTGTTATGCATGGTTTTTGATTTAATTTTATTAATTATTGGATTCCAAGCCGGTGGTAATGCCCAACCATCTTCTCTATTGAAATTAGGATGTGTCTAAAAATGTTTACAGATCATATTATTTTGAAACTCATATTATTTTGAACAGCATCAGTACTCATTTTTAACTCTAGGTAATCAAATAAACTATGTAATACCTTGTACAAAACAGCTGATGATTAGAATCTATAATCGTATACAAGTTATCAAAAAAAGAAAGGCCTTTTAGATCTTTAAAAAATTATTACTGCAATTCTTACTAGACACAAATGTTTTTATTCAGCGAGTGAGTACTTTTCATATAAAATATCATATTGTTTTGTATGCAGATATAAGTTTCTTTATATTTGTTATTATTATTAAAAAAATAATTAATCATTCATTTATTTTACTTTTGACATTATCACTTTTATCAATCTTTTAATTTAACTAACACTATATTACCTAATTTTGTTATGTTAATATATAATATGTATGTAATTTATACTTTTATCAATTTTGACATCTCTGTATATTAGTTTTAAAGGATTTTTAATGTACTAATTGTGATAATACTGACATTAATTTTAACATTTTTGTTCTTTTTAAGGTATCTAATTCTATTAAGATTAACTTTTGATTGATGAATTTATGTTTATATACATACATACATAAGATCACGACTGTATCCCATAAGGGGTAGTCAGAGACTGGGCGATCACTGCAAAAACAGATGACTGCAACAATCCACGTTTCACCTAAACAATGTAATGCACTATGTTTATATATACAATCGAATTGAAGCAAATGTAGTCATATTTGATTCTTTATTTGATGATGTACCTAATTTAAAAGAGTTAGAAAATTATTAATTAAGAAATTAATTATTATGTAAAAATAGAATAGTAAAGCGATTAATAAAACAAATTTGCATGCCATGTTTGCATTCATTGACAAAACATGATGAGTCATAACTTAAAAAAAACAAGCAAATAAATTAAATTGAAATTGTAAATTATTTCTAACTAACGTCCGTTTGCACCTTGTTTAAGAAATACAACAAAAATACCTTACGAAATAATTCGAAACATGGGAACTATGTGCCGCTAATATTTTCACAATACTAATCCTACAAATACACTCAACACTAAAGACTTTATTGAGCCGGAACGCCGACGACAAAGCATCAATTGGACGGGATCTCGAGGTCAGTTGGACGGGAATGTTATTTAAATCGCCTGCGGCCACTGGGTTCCCGGAAATGAAGCTGGAACTTTCACCTAAACAATGTAATGCACTATGTTTATATATACAATCGAATTGAAGCAAATGTAGTCATATTTGATTATTTATTTGATGATGTACCTAATTTAAAAGAGTTAGAAAATTATTAATTAAGAAATTAATTATTATGTAAAAATAGAATAGTAAAGCGATTAATAAAACAAATTTGCATGCCATGTATGCATTCATTGACAAAACATGATGAGTCATAACTTAAAAAAAACAAGCAAATAAATTAAATTGAAATTGTAAATTATTTCTAACTAACGTCCGTTTGCACCTTGTTTAAGAAATACAACAAAAATACCTTACGAAATAATTCGAAACATGGGAACTATGTGCCGCTAATATTTTCACAATACTAGTCCTACAAATACACTCAACACTAAAGACTTTATTGAGCCGGAACGCCGACGACAAAGCATCAATTGGACGGGATCTCGAGGTCAGTTGGACGGGGATAATATTTAAATCGCCTGCGGCCACTGGGTTCCCGGAAATGAAGCTGGAACTTTACTACGCTCAGTTGTTTCTAAAAGAATTAAGAAGTGCAAGAATATCAAAACTTTCTGGTAGCTCAAAGAATGATGGCTAAATATGACTTGACAAAAATGGACACGTCCGTTAATGTACACTATGTGAAAATATCGTTGATTATGGGAGAATAAATTACAACTATTGTTTTATTCTATTAAAGCGGCGATTACTAACAAAAAATTATTAATTGCATAAAGCATTAACTAAATGTATTAATGTTTTTGAACGCACCTTATTTCATCAGTACGTTTCGTTGCTTCGCGTAGCATACGGTTGTCAATCATTATTTGTATTTTACATTTAAGAATATTTTTATATTAATTTCTGTGTGTGAAATATGTGTAAATAGGTTTTTTGTCGGCTGCTTGTCAGTATGATTCTTATGGACGTTTTCTGGCAAATAAACATGTTGTAAAAATGTAATAAAACGAACCCCGGACATCAAGCAATTTACAGCGACTCGTAGTCCGTCAATGACAAGTCACATAACGTTGGCACGGTATGGTTTTACCTAAAAAGTACAAACTCTACGTTACTGCTATTTTATCTGTGGTTCGATACACAAGGGTATAAACATGTGTGATGCGGATGTGATCAATTTATTGCCTTGTGTCTTCATAATCTGTAGAGGTGAGTAAACACTTAGTTTATGTCTGCTATCTACTTTGAAACACTCACGCCAAGAAGTGCCAATACGCACACGCTAACGATGAAGAATATTGTA
This sequence comes from Luehdorfia chinensis, assembly GCA_019845155.1. Taxonomy (NCBI): domain Eukaryota; kingdom Metazoa; phylum Arthropoda; class Insecta; order Lepidoptera; family Papilionidae; genus Luehdorfia; species Luehdorfia chinensis. The sequence goes on along the minus strand of JAHVAK010000206.1, from coordinate 3,318,601 downwards.
TCAAATCGAATAAGTCCATTTGCGGATCTGTGAAGGGTGGGGCCCTTACAAGTTATTGGGAATTTTCTCTAGTTAAATAATATAATAATAAATGTTTTCATTCTTTCTTTCAAATGGCCATGGCTGGAAGGCGAAATGGGGTAGGACGCATTAGGGGGTCGTTTTATAGTGGAGATGACATGTAGAATCAGTGCCTAAATTATCGCTAATACGATCCCGGACACATTGTATATTACAATTCATATTGGTTTGCAGTAACGGAGAGGCATCCGATCAACATGATGCTACGGCAGTCTTGCTGCGGCGCTGAAATTCTGACGGTACACCATTAACAAAATTAACGAAAAGTCATCAAATATATTAATTAAAAGCACTGCAACTACGCAATGCAAACCAACGAAACGAGAACACAACACGTGTTTCATTTCACAACGGTATTAGTTTGGTTGTGCTTGCTATTATGAGGGCGGCGCTCTTCAAAAACTGGATGTATAAGGTTTTATATACGAGTATAAATCGATCGCCCTGTGGTCGAAATTCGACCGAAATTTATTTTTTTAAGTTAGAATGCGTGAGATATTAGCACAGATATTTTGGCACGATTTTTAAAATTCTATGGCGTAAATCAACTTTGTGCGACTGCTTTAATCGCAAACCAACGTCAGACTTTTATTGATTGACATTATAAGTATAGACGTAAAAATTGATTTGTTTTATTCAATTTAATGTAGCTCTATTTAATGTCGTTTTATTATATTTTATTTTAGAGTTCAACTAGGCGTTCGACTCACTATAACATGGAAAAACATGGGAAGCTCTAGTCTCACGAGGAATCAATAACAAATATATTCGTCTAATTAGTAACAGATATACATACATAAATACAGCCACGCCTTTTTCCTATGGGGTAGGCAGAGGCTACCAAAGTAGCCCACTTATCACCCTCGCGGGCGAACCACGTCTTCACCATATTGGTACAAGTCAAAAAATTCTTGCTGCCAGTTACGTTTCCATGAGCAGCACAGTGACAGCATTGCGTATTATGATACGAGTATTATTCAGCACGAATATAGGGTGTCCGTGCAATGTGTATTTATTTATGGCGCCGAAACGTGGACACTAAGGGTGCACCGACTCCATAAGCTCAAAGTAAGTCAGAGAACCATGGAAAGAGTCAAACTCGGGCGACATGTATCTCTCTAGCGGGTTAGATTCGTGATGATAAAACCCGCGGGAGAACCAGGGGTCACCGACAAAGCTTTGGAAACTTGAGTGGCAAGGGGCTGGTCACATCTGTCGCAGTTCGGATCACAGCTGAAGTAAGCGAATCTTAGGGTAGAGAAAGTTGGCAAAAGTAGTATGAGTACCCTCTCGTCAAGGTGGAGTGGCGACCTACGGAAGACGGCTGGCAGAAAATAGATGCGTGAAGCCGAAGATCGAGCTCAGAAGAGTTTCTTGGGTGAGACCTATTTCCAGCAGTGAACTGCCTAAGGCTGATGATGACTGTGTTAGTCCGCGCATCTGACACTACATCTGATCCTTCTGCCAGTTACATCACATAAAATGACCAATTCACTACTCTAAGAATTCCTTCGCAGGATTCTTCCATCCACATTTAAATGTGTGTAAGTGAAGCAGTAATGGGCAAACGTTACTGTTTCGGTCTGAAGGACACTGAGCGCTAGTGTAATTACTGGTTATATGAGATTTAAGAACTGATGTCTCAGTGTGACGAGTGACGATGTATGTACCATTACACTACGCTCGTCTCGTAATACTTCAGTTCTTAAGTCTCACATGTTCCGGAATTACACTAGCTAACAGTCCCTTCCTAACACAGTAATGTTAACACACAATAACTGCCACTGCGGCGGTATCTAGACAGTTTACCTAGACAAATGCATGCATAGGAATGCTACCACCAGTAAAAGATGAGATAAATCGTGATTATCCCCGTGTATCTGAACTGCATACTGGCCGGAATTGCATTCGATTGTTTTACAAACTTGGTAAAAAAACCTTAAAACCTTAAAACACGTTAACTAACGTGTTCTTTAAATAATTGGTACTTATGCTCCATTTGCGATGCCATCCTTTCGTAACTCGAACTGTTACTTTTTTTTTTAAAAAATCAACGGCAGTTTTTCCGAGACTCGTGTAAAAAAAAAGCAAACGAATGTCGAATGAAAAGCTTCGTAACACGTGCATTACGTGCGTCGGAAGGATTGTCGCGTTTTTATTGCTTCATTTGAAAGGTTTTGAACGAAATGAGTGCTTTTAGCCCGGTAAGGGAATTATAACCCTAAGTGTGTACACAGGGGGCCCTCAGCCGGCAATCTGTTGTTACTACCCGCTCGGCTTTGAACATTTACGTAGCGTTGTGGGATTTTTTTAATATTTGAAATTTGCTATGCTCGTGTTGTGTGAAGTTGTAAATTTTTGTTTATGCTCTAATTTGTTTTTTTTAAATCACGTAATTTGACAAAGTTTCGTGTATTTCGTTTTTTTTTATTTTATAGCTGTAAACTGTATATATATCTATCAATATGTATGTATGAATGCCGAGGTGTCCGGCAGAGTAGAATAGCGCCCACTTCTTTCCTACCGAAGTGTCGTAGGTACAGGGAAGACGACTAGCTTGCATCCTGAAAACGGACAAACGATACATTTTATCCCGGAAAATCAAATAGTTCCCACGGGATATTAAAAAACCTATACTCATATATAACACAGACTTAAGAACTGATGTCACAGGGTGACGGTCGCAGTCCGGTGTCACACAGAAATGTTCTGGGTGACACAGCATTTGTTACATGCTGACGTTGCACTTACCATCAAGTGAACGTTTTGCTCGTTTCGTCAATTTATTCGATAAAAAAATTAAACTTGAAGATCATTCTCATTCAATTTTATGATTAGGTTGGTCCACCTACTCAGATATAATATAAAATGAATTAAAGCCAGGAAAAAGGAGGAAAATAGTGAATTGAACAATTCATGTTATACAAACTTGAATTGTTCGACAACTGTATGCAGATAATTCAATTAACGAATTCATTAAACTGCACTACAATTATCTAGTAAGTTGTATATGAAACAAAGTTGGCCGTGAGTACTTCGCCAGTCCTTGAAACGGCCGAGCTTTTAACCCGATAGATATTGCACTCCCCGTGACGCAAGCATTGTGGTGGGCGTTATGGGAAATCTTTGTGTACTTACATGCTCAGTAATTAAACAAATGGAGAAGTAATTTAAATTTATTTTTTGCAGTGTGCAAACATTACTGAATCTATCTAAGTCATTTGGGTGCTATGAAGTTAGATCTTGCTCTCTCAGGCATTTTTTTCTATACTTACTCACTCAATTGACTGAACATTGAACATATTTTTGACTTCCAGGATAAGCGTATTTTATATTCCAGCCGGGCTATTGCGTATCCAAAGTGATAATCACTTATAAAAGTGTTGAATGAATATCTGTCAAATAATTGATTTCATACTGGTTATGACAAACATAAATATAAGTGATCTTGGCTACGTTATAGCCCCATTGATTAAGTTTAATTAATAACTAGCTTTATGAATATCAGCCTAAAGTTTACCTTTCAAGCATGGTATTACATGCGTAAAGTCGTTTTTTTTTGTAATAGATCAACAATCTAATGACGAGGCAAGATGCCTCCGTAGATTGAATTTTCATGTTCAGGAAACAAAACAAGTAGTGTGAAGATTTTTTGTGATACGACACTGAAAACTTATTCTTCCTACAAATGGATGTACATATATCGCACCGCTGATACCAAATTTTAGTAAATCAAAAAAAATGTGGCAAAGTATTGTTTGCGTATCAAACGTGTACTTTTTTATTGGATAAAGTGACGAGACGAGCAAAACGTACACCTGATGGTAAATGAACCGTCCGTCCAGAACAAATGCTGTGTCACCCAGAAAAATTATATGTGACACCCCACTGCGCCCGTCACCTAGAGACATCAGTTCTTTAGTGTCATATGCCCAGTGATGACTCTAGCTACCAGTGCCCTTCAGGCCGAAACACAGCAATATTTGCACACTACTGCTTCACGGCAGAATAACTGGCCCTGGGGTGGTACCTACCTAGACGGGTTCCTGCATAGGAATCCTACCACCAGACAGATTTCGAGTCAATAGGTCTTGTAGTTTCGGAGATATCGTGATGAGTCAGTGATATTTCCGAAATAAAGAAGACTGAAGATCTGATGCCTGCGACTTCGTCCAGTTGGATATAGGTTTTTCAAATATCCCGCGGGACCTGTTTGATGTCCATAAAAATATTCGTCTCCAGGACGCAAGCTGTCTCTGTGCCAGATATCGTAAAGATCGGTTTAGCGGTTGAACCGTAAAAAGGTAACAAACAGACAGAGGGACATAGATAGTTACTTTTGCATTTATAATGTTAGTACGAATATACTTTATCTGAACAAAAAAACTACAGTATACTTCGACGATATTTATTGTCTTTATTGCCTTAACAAAATTACATTTCTTTGTTGCGACTCTTAATTATAACGGTTACTTGACGCGAGCAGTTATATCGTATTAACGGCTTAAATGTAACTAGAGACGAGTATATGTATAAGGGACGCTGCTCAGAAAAAAAAATACCTAACGACTAGAATAAATAGTAGTTAATTAACAATTACTACTATTTATTGTAGTCAATTATATAAAATAACGACTTCATCATCAGCCTGCGGCAGTCCATTGCTGGACATAGGCCTCTCCCAATAGGCGCCATTGAGCCCGATCTTCGGCTTCACGCATCCAGTTGCTGCCAGCCGCCTTGCGCAGATCGTCGCACCATCTAGCCAGGGGACGCCACACACTACGTTTGCCTAAACGTGGTCTCCACTCCAGGATTCGCTTACTCCAACGGTTGTCGCTTCTGCGACAGATGTGTCCAGCCCATTGCCACTTCAGTCTGAAAACTTGAAAGGCTATGTCGGTGACTTTAGTTCTCCGGCGGATTTCTTCATTTCGAATCTTATCCACCAGAGAAACTCCGAGCATAGCCCTTTCCATTACTCTGTGAGTGACTTTGAGCTTGCGGAGCAGCCGTACCAATAACAATTTATAAACAATCATAAAAAGCATACAATTATATTGTTATTTTTTTGTAATTACAAATAAAGAATATTTTTAAAATTATTTTGTGCCAACAGTTTATACTTACAGCTATTTTTATCAGTACAGCTCTACAGTTACCCAATCACCATCAAATACTAATTAATACAACAGCGAAATAGCGCCAACGTCAACGAAATTTCGAAAAGCTATAAAGTTATTCAATCATAAACGTTTATGGGTGATATTCATAATTCATCGCAATTAAAAGATGGAATTAACACATTACAGTTTAAAAGTAATGTAAAATTCTTCTAAAAGTAATCATCATCATCATTAATTAGTCTGTTAAAAGTCTATTGTAGGGTTTTTTCTATAAAACGAATATTTGCTGTAATGTAATCATTAAGCTTTGAAACGGACTGTAGTTCGCAGTATCCTCGCAATAAGAGACCATGCCTGTCACTCATCTGCCTGTTACGAAAAGTAATCGTAATACAAATTCATTCCTATTTGTAAAATGTAACTCTCAAGGAGGTATGCAACTAAATCGATATAGTATGAACCATATCTACAGTTGTAACTTACATACACACATATAGTCCCACATAAGAGGTAGGCAGAGGCTAAACAAGTAGCCCATTTTTACCTACGCGAAAACGAGATGTGACGAATGGCGAACCACGTCGCCCTCATTTCGGTAAGAGTAAAAAATAGCGTTGCATATTATGGTACGCTATTTTTTCTTAAATAGCGTACCATAATACGCATTATATAAAAAGAATAAACCTTTTTATTCTGCACGAATAAAAGCTCTCCGTACAATACCTTAGTCGCCTTTTACGACAGCTCGATGGGAAAGAGGTAGGTGCTATTCTACTCTTCTGAACACGTATCGGCTCTGCCGGACACCTATCGGCTATGCCGGACACCTATCGGCTATACAGCTCAAACTTAACCTAAAAAAGCAGACATTTGTAATAAAAGGTTTCTACTGGTGGTAGGATTCCCATTCAGGAATCCGTCTAAGTAGGCACCACCGCAGTGTCAGACATTCTGCCGTCAAGCAAGTAGAGTGCAAACATTACTGTGTTTCAGTCTCAAGGGCACTATTACAGTGTAATTACTGAGCATATGATACTTAAGAACTGATGTCTCAGTGTGACGAACGCCGTGTGATGCCACACACAAAAGTTCTGGTTGAGGTAGCATTTGTTATAGGCAGATATTTCATACACTATTATGGGTGTACTAGTCCCAACTGATCCCCATACTTATGTATGTTGAATTGTGTATGTTGAGTTGATTGAATGTTGGGTCTGGCAGAAGAAGCATGAAAGAATAATGCTGCGGAAGTGAAAATTTTGCAATGACATTGTTTCAGAAAGTGAGGAACAGCGTGATAAGGGAACATTGTGGTATCCACAAACATATAACCTTGTACCAATGTTTCTGAAGGCCATATATATATATATGTTTCGTGCTGGAAACGAACCTGCGGCCCGTAGCGCAGAAGCCAATTGCTTAGTGTACGTTCCACCGATTTTTTGGTTTTGAAACCTTAACTCATCAGCCCCTCTTATCGCATGCTGGTATTTTACGATTAGACGTGTATGAGTCGCGGAAACCCTCTTGACAGACTGGCAAATTTACTAGCGTTGTTTTTCTTATTCAATGGTGAACCGATGAAGCGTACAAAGAGACACATTCAATACCTGCATAAATATGAAGCTGCCGATAAGAAATTAATTTAGCATAAATTGAATTTCGTCTATATGAAAACTAGCGGACGGAGATGCGATCTCAAAGTTTCCTACTAAAACGAGTGAATGGGTCTCGTCGGTAGCATTTGTAGACGATGGCCCAACTTTCCCGCCTCGGAGGTAATATTACTCTATTTACGAACGCAAATAATTATACGGCACGGGACTTATTTTATCTGTAGCGTGATCGCATCACGCCTGTGGCACGGAAGATTAGACGGCTGATATTAAAATTTCACAGCGTATTACAAAATGATATCTTTTCTTTACGCGAATACTACACACTGAAATAAATTAGATTTACGGATTTTATCGTGAATAATTTACTTTTTATTCCAAACGTTTTGGAACGCTTTGCTTTGCACTCATGAACACAAGAGGACCACGTGTGTATGTAACTACATCTATGTCGCCATATAAGAACTTCAAGAAATATCCCACACGTCCATAATCGGGCTATGATAATTTCTTAGATGCGAACTATATATACATCTAAATATTACTAGTTGGAGGAAACTTCCTCCCCAGATCAGACCATACGATCTGGAGGGTAGCTACCCTTTTCCTTGGCAATGTCATTCGCCAACAAACGAATTAAAAACTACTAATGTCAACTATAACCATATTTCATTTCATTCATGCTTATGTATTCTTTCAAAAATTAACGAACACATACATCATCATCATCATCATCATCATTTCATTCATGTATACACATGTACGAATGCATATACATACATATATTTAGTATTTGTTTTTTTTTTTGTTGCTGCTGAGGGAGAAAAAACCGCTTAAGCATTTGAATTTATAGCTATTAAATGTTAATGAACCTTAAAATGACTGTATACAAAAAAAATAGCAGACATGTGTGTGGAAAAGATTGTGCTTTTTCATATGATAAAAAAAATCATTAAAATATTCATTATCCTATATATAATATATAAAGAAACATTTAAAAATCCAAAATAAATAGAAGAATCCTATCAAAAATGATATAAGGTCAGGCGGCTCAACTGTGGGATCCATTTCAGGTGTAGATTTTCAAATTCAATTTATTTATTTGTATTTGCTCTGCCACACAGAATATTAATTTCGGCAAGTAGTCTTCGTAAACAAATTCACATGAGACGTAACGAAATCGTCTCAAAGTTTTCGGCTAACACGCGTAAGTAGGCGTCGAGACGGCAGCATTTGTAGGCGATGGCCCAACTTTCTGGTCTCGGCGGCGCAATTACGCAATTTACGAACGGGAATAATTAAACTGCTTGGTAATACAGCTGTCTGTAGTCTAGACCGAGCAGCGTATGTAACGCGTGAGTATAATTTATTAATATTTGATCTGTAAATACATACTTCGAAGCGCCTCGTCCAATGTTATTTCCGTATACTATAACGCTGAGCTGTTGCGTTTTTTTTAATGTATAAAGTGACGAAACGAGCACCACGTTCACCTGATGGTAAGTGCAACGTCCGCCCACAACAAATGCTGTGTCACCGAGAATATTTCTGTGTGACACCACACTGCGCCCGTCACCTTGAGACATCAGTTCTTAAGTCTCAAATGCCCAGTGATTACGCTGGCTCTCAGTGCCCTTCAAAGCGAAACACTGTAATGCTTGCACACTACTGCTTCACGGCAGAATAACTGGCCCTGGGGTGGTACCTACCTAGACGGATTCTTGCATAGGAATCCTACCACCATAATAACATCAACTCATATAAAAGTAAAGTAAAGTTTCAGCCTATAAATGTCCCACTGCTGAGCACAGGCCTCCTCTAATTTCTGAGAGGGTTTTGGAGCTAGGAAGAATCCGCAACGCTGCTCCAATGCGGGTTGGTGGACTGCACGTGTCTCCGAAATATTTTTTATTTTATCAGACGTGCAGGTTTAATCACGATGTTTTTCTTCACCGCCGAGCACGTGGTAAACCAGCACTTAAAATTGCAATTAATATTTTTTTAGTGGTGCCGGCAACGGGAATCGAACCGAGGTCACTCGCTTACTATGAAATTTAAACCGTATATGCACTACATACTATTCACTACAAATACATAACACTACTACAGTACTACAGAACATCATAGACACAGCAGCAGAAAACAGTGCTGAGCTCTGATAGCTGATCAAATGCTGGATATCCATTTTATTGCTGAGCATCGTTAATTTATATTATAAAGAATTCCTTACCTTTTTTTATTTTAATATTATATTGTGCTACAAAATTGAATAAACGTTATGTTTGTTTTTTCATTTTTCCGAGTCGAAGTAATTTGACTAGTTCTCACACGTCCCATTATTCCTTATAGCAAGTAATGACCAGCGTGATAAAAGAGGGAACGTTGCGGTGGTTGGAGACTTAGAGAGGATGGATGACAGAAAACTGATGAAACAGATACTTGAAGCGAGGGTGAATGAATAAGCCGGTAAGAGTCGATGTGGCCGAACGTATCACGATAAGATCAAAGACGTTTTAAGAAAAAGCCACGTCACAAGTACCCGCACCCGAGCTTGTATGAAAACGCTCATAAAAGTAGAAGAAGCGAAAGATGTCTGATCGTACGCCAATGGAAAGAGGCATGACTGTATATATGTATATATGGATTGTGATATGCAGGCTATACATATATAAATAAACATCTAAGGCTTAAGTACAAACGTTCATATTCGTCATACAATTCTGAACTTCAAATAGGATTCGATCCAGTAACCATGAGCCTTTAAGGCAGGGTCACTTACAGCTAGGCTAGTATCGTCAATTTCCCTCCAACGGGTTCTCGCCTTGTCGTGGCGGGGGGATAGTAACCGTGGCCTGGTCACCTAAGGTGAAACTAAAAGGAGGCCACATGGTCGGCCTGTTTCATCAGGCAGGCCGCTCCGAGTGAGCTTGCTACTTGGTATTACGTTGCGCCGCTCTCTATACCCTCCGCGATCGAAATGTGGTCGGCGGCGGAGCCACAAATCAGATACGCCACTGCGGCGGGGTGCTTCTAAGTGCTAGTTTCCCTGTACTCTGTGACCTCCGCGTAGCGGACTTTGGGGGGTCCGTTTCCCGAGGAGGGGCCGTCGATGGTTGGCGGCGGCGCCTGTGGGGCCGCGGATGTGTGCATAAGTGTTCCCATGGCCTTGCCAATCCGACAACCCGTCCTCGCCCCCGCAAGTGGTATGCGTTAGGCGCAACTAGGCTGACATAAACACTACTAAAGCTATCGACTCAATATTTGAACCTTTTAATTTTCTCTAAAACTAAATTCATTAAAAAAACCTTTAAACTGTACTGTGCACCCAACAGCGCATGGTGTCGATGGGCTCACCACCTATCACACCAAGTGCATTATATTGTTTTAGTGAAACGTGGATTGTGGCAGTCATCTGTTTTTGCAGTGAGTGCCCAGTCTCTGACTACCCCTTATGGGGTACAGTCGTGATCTTATGTATGTAAAACTAAATAGGTCCCTACCGACTTAGGGACCTTCAAGAAGCCTATTCCCTTCTCAAAGGCCGGCAACGCATCTGCTATTCCTCTGGTATTGTAGATGTTCATGGGCGGCGGTGATCACTTACCATCAGGAATTAAAATTGTGGGATTTTCGGAGCAAGCTCGTTTGCCCCCTCTTCCATAAAAAAAACAACCGTAACATAAAATGTGTTTAATTTTATTCAAAATCTAATTCTAAAGTCGCGACCAAATCAGATATCGCGGCCGGTCTATCTTTGGTTTCATTTACTGTAATAATTAGAGCTGACATAAATAATATTTACAGTACCGTTAACACTTGCACGCTCGCTGTATAATTTATGTAACTTTGGGTCACTTACCTGAAACAAAAGAAAAACATTAGTTAGATTTATAATCCAGTTCTTTACATTCCTTTATAACGTGCTTCAAGAACACAATAAAGGGGAGCGCCGAGTTACAGCTATATTATTTATTCTAATTTGATTTATAAACATGGAAATATATTTTTGGAGATAGAAAGAACAACACTAATTTCAAAATACTCCTTTACATATATGATATACTAGCGACCCGCCCCGGCTTCGCATGGGTGCAATTTACTTATGAACAAATTGAGAAGTGCGCAATTGATGAATTTTACGGTTTTAAATGCACCAATGATATGATCACCACCGATAACACATGTGACAGCAGAACTGTTAAACTGAACGTCACTTTTTTTAACTGAGATTTTTAAACAAGAATACTACTTTAAAGGCTGACATTAAACTCGTCTGGAGACCTATTTTCAAGTGCTCATCTTTTTGATTTATGTTATTATAAGACTAGCGACCCGCCCCAGCTTCGCGCGGGTGCAGTTTCCTAATCAAGAAAGGGAGAAGTGTGCCGCGGTATAAATATAATATTATAATATTATATATATAGTATTTATATATTTATAGCGAGTGCGCTCAGCATAAAAATATTTGCTACGTTTATTTTATAACATGCCTCTATTTTTAAAACTGTCAATTTGGACGTCACTTTTTATTAAGATAAAATCTTAATCGGATCCAAAAGTACCGTCTACATATCCGATTTCCAAAAAAATTCTTTCACACAATCCCGTCCTGACAACACAACATACGAACACAACAGAAAAAACTAGCCACATTGGTCGAACCGTTGTCAAGTGTTAATCTTTTATACATGCGGCAATTGATTATTTATATAGATGGAAGATCTCTATTCGTCTACATTGCTGTGGAAATATTTTGAGGTTCGTTGTACACTTAGATTCCAGATTAAAAGCAGCATCCGACTCTAATCTCTAGCTGACATTAAGCTGATCTGGAGACCTATTTGGTTCAGATCATATAACATATTTCTTGTTTTATGTTATTTTGTTTTTATTTTCAAGTGTTAATATTTGATTGATTTGATTTTTAAGGATTTTATTCTCTTATATTAGTATATTATGTTCTATTTTGTGAGAATGGGTTGTCTCTTTAGGCAGTGCCTATAAATGTTTTCCTTTTAAATAATACTGTTATTTACTGCACAATTTCATTAGGATTAAACGTAAATTACAGTGTGAAGGACCCTCCCGCCTTTGAATGCTGAAACAAAAAACCACGCTTTGCTGCGTTAAGCGTAACTCCATAATCATGAGGAGGAGCTTCAATATATTCCACTTCATTAGCGAATGGGTGGAGAATAATACACTTGCAGTACAATAAGTGCGAAGCGGAGTATAGTTGCAACGTCGTATCCACTGCATTGTACCCGGAGGTCAACGACCGCGCAACGAATGCCGCATGTCGTGAGGTCGGGTCGCACCGCCACTGTTTGGATTATTTTCAACTACAAAGGAACGTAGAGCGCCCATACCACCCTCACACTGCGTACATGTTACGAAAATTACGTGCATATAGTGACAGTTTAATATTCAAGTTATTTTTTAGGGTTGGTTTTAGTATGCTGCGGCACGATTTTTCTGGTAATTTCGATTTTAATCGGTGGGTAATGCTGCCTTGATGTATAAACTTATGGATTTTTATCAGGAAATACGTGGTCTTCGAGAAAACATTTTAAAATTTATAGGGTAGTCAAAGGTAATGAAAGTCACAACAGATAGCTAAAATAATGTTATAATCGAATGCATGTAATTTCCAATAAATATTTAAACACTATTTCTTTCTTTAGCTCTGAAAAGAGTATCAGTCGGAGCATAAATAATTAAATATAGTACCTACAAATAAACACAGAAATCCACTTTCCGCGACGTTTTCTTTGAGAAAGGTCACATAGCTGGTAATTATCATTGCCTGATATATTTTCTTCAGTATATTATATATTTTTGTAACCTAAAACCATTTTTGTTAAATGTTTTCCTCAGAAATTATTTAGTCTTACTTCTCCCTTATACTAATACTACATTTTTTCAGGCTATTTCTCTGATTAACATATATTCTGATGGTAAGTGGTCGCTAACGCCGCAAAATTCCTGCATAGAAATCCTGCTCCCTAGTAAAAATTTACTTAATCCACATGCTTCGGAAAATGTATTTAATTTTATTCAAAACGTTGACATATAAATATAATCAAAATATCAATAATTCATGTATCATCATTCTGAATTTTTTAAATGTATATCATAATGAGTTAATATGTTTTTTGACAAGCTGTCATTGAAACCCTACTTTAGGGCCCTACCTTTACCCTTTGCTTTAGGGCTTTACCCTTAGGGCTTAGACACATGTAACTGGGTCAAGCAGCCTGATTGCTCACTTGTCCGTCCATTGAGATAACTTTCAAGTGTGTTGTGTAAGATTAAGTGACCATAGTGAACTGGAGCATCTCGACAGATAATAATTTATTTAACGAGAAATTTTTTAAAAAAATTGAAAAGTTTAGTGACTTTAAATTTTCGTCACTTCCTTCTACGGACAGACACTTCCACGGCCATTAAATATTCAATGTACCACATGCATATACTGTTATGTAACAAAAAAATCTATGAAATTTTATTAGAGAAATAGTAAAGACGAGGAGCGCTCCAATGTTTGATACGAGTAGATTCATATAAGATTCACATCGAACCCCCGCTGAAATACATCGTTCCGAGAGCTCTACCGGGTTAACGCCTGATCCGCTCCATTAAGATGCAACGAACTGAAGCGAGCTTTCAAGTAGGTAAATAAAGAAGGAAAGGGCAACTAAAAATAGAATTTACTGCCGTTCCTGTTCTTGAAGACTAAAGTTAAGTAACAGTCTAAATTTGTGCCACTGGTGCGTTCAGGACCCTTCTAATATTTGAGTGTTTCCGGAAAGAGGAAAACGCTTCTCCAATGCCGGTTGCAGAGTTCATATGTTGACGAAATATTTTATTCCTCACGGTATTTTCCGTCACCTCACAGCACGTGGTAAATCAGGACTTACAATTGGTTTTAACAATTTAAGATTACAATTAATAATTTTAATGGCGCCCGGCCCCTGAGTACTTATGGTTTGTATTATCGCTATTATAGCGTCCTCCTCGTCCACGTCATTTCAGCCTATCACTAGTCCACTGCTGAACATAGGCCTCCCCCATAGATTGCCACAAAACTTTGTAGCTCTCGTTTTGGGGGGATTTTGCCATAGTTGCCACGCGTGGCAGGAGGTTTGGCAATCGCAGTTTATTTATTCAGATGTTCCAGGAAGATGCTGCTGCCCATCTCCTGGTTTTCATTTGCCCTCTGTCGACTTTTACGACACCCACGGGATGAAATGGGGTGGTAGATTCTCATAAAGAAAAAGCCATAAATTTTCCTCTTCCATTTACATAAATCGACTTCCCGCACACTTGTGCATATCAGAAACTTTATGTGTAGGTTTTACAACAATTTCCACTGTACAACTCCCCTGCCATCCGGCATAACGTTATTAATAGACTTAAGAAGAAGTAAATGAAATTACGTCTTTAATTTACCCAGGTTGTTATTCATCTATTAGTATATCTTTTAAAATAAAAATTATCAAAGTATGCTTATTTCTAAGAAATCCCCTGAAATTAGTTACATACGTTTAAATAAAACAAATTTTACGGATTTATCGCGTTTAATTATATCCTTACGATTTTGAAATAATGTGGCGAATCCATACCAACTAACCACTTATACTCGTATATTTGTGTACTAAAATAGTTGGTGTTTTTATGGTCATCATCATTATCATTTCAGCCTATCACTAGTCCACTGCTGAACATAGGCTCCCCAAAGATTGCTACAAAAGTATGTAGCTCTCATTTTGGGGGGAATTTAGCCATAGTTGCCACGCTTGACAGGCGGGTTGGCAACCGCAGTTTATTTATTCTGATGTTCCAGGAAGACGCTGCTTCCCATCTTCTGGTTTTAAACCCCCTCTGCCTTCTTTTACGACACCCACGGGATGAGATGGGGTGGTGGATTCTCTTAAGCCGCTATCACACGGCGGTTTTTATGGTAAAAAATTTAATTAAATTAAAAAATACACATGGGGAGAGGTTAGACAGTTTGCAACGAATAAGCCATGTAATAAAACAGACAGAAGCACGAAAATCATATTATTGCAGAATTTAATATCACGGGCACTAAAGCGTCGATCCTTGACACGGTATAGCTCTTGACCCGTCGGAAGCCGCACTGCTCGGATATGTTCATCTGCAGCGGGCTTTTGGATTTGCATAACATGTGATAAAATAAAAAAAAGTGTTAAGCGGACACAATTGAAGTAATCTTTTTTTATAAAACAAAGTGACTGACGTTGTGTGGCGGCTGTGTTTGGCACCACACTGCGCCTAGCTACTAGTGTCCTGAAGACCGAAACATAGCAATGTCTGCACACTACTGTTTGACGGGAGGATAACTGACACTGCGGCGATACCTTCCTATAGGAATCCTTCCGCCAGTAAAATACGGAACAGCGATTACGGCGTTTCAGTTGCTTGAAGGAGTTTTACTATTTTACTAAGTCTATTACCTTAAACTAAATAATTATTTAATAAACGTGTCCTCCAGTAGGAGTTGTGATATTATGATGATGATTATGATGTTACGTTATGATTAAAACATTAGTAAAGACAGTTCAAATTAAGTAATCGTTAAAATATCAATGACATGATATATACAGATATATAATCAGAACCCATTATCACTATAATATGAAAACAAAAAGCTTCCACGTGAGAGGTACTTAATCATCAAAAAAAGTAAAGTAAAGTTTCAGCCTATAAATGTCCCACTACTGAGCACAGGCCTCCTCTCATGTCTGAGAGGGTTTTGGAGCTAGGAAGAATCCGCCACGCTGCTCCAATGCGGGTTGGCGGACTTCACATGTCTTCGAAATATTTTATATTACTCAGACATGCAGGTTTCCTCACGATGTTTTCCTTCACCGCCGAGCACGTGGTAAATCAGCACTTAAAATTGCAATTAACAATTTTAGTGGTGCCGGCACCGGGAATCGAACCCAGGTCACTCGCGTACTATTCATCATTAATTTCGTTTAATTTGTTATATAATTTTTTTTTTTAATTTATTAACATCGTTTGTTACTATAATAATTTCTGGAGCTTATATTTAAGCACATGATGCCTGTCTGGAGACTCAAGACAACTATTAATAATATAATCAAACGTATTTATATTTAAGTAGAAAATATTATTTATAATAGAATTACATACGAGGGTGGATTGAAAAGTACTCGGCCTAACCAAGAAAATAAACACATACTAAATCAGTTATATTTTTATTTTTCTACATAATCACCATCAAGTTCAATACACTTTTGCCACCTCCCCTTCCAAGCATTTAGACCGTTAAAAAAAATGATTCTTCCTTAGAGTCAAAATATGCGTCTACAGCTGCTTTGACCTCGTCGTTTGTCGAAAATCTTTGACCTCCCAAGTGCTTTTTTAGGTTAGGGAACAGAAAGAAGTCTGATGGTGCCAGATCAGGAATACGGCGGATGCGGTAACAGTTCAAAGCCACAGTTGTGAATTCCAGCCATTGACTGTACTGACGTGTGAACACGGGCGTTATCTTGACAACACAGGACTTTTCTTCTGAGCATTCCTCGACGTTTTTCTTTTATTTCCTCTCGTAAACGACGTAGTAAGGTGCAGTAGTAATCAGAGTTTATAGTCTGACCCCTTTCAAGATAATCAATCATAATCACACCTTTCGAGTCCCAGAATACTGAAGCCATCACCTTATTTGCCGACAAAATCGACTTAGCCTTCTTAGGGAGTCTTAGGGAGTCTTCCAGGTCTTCTCCACTGTTTTGATTGTTGTTTTGTTTCCGGTGTACAGTAATGAACCCATGTTTCGTCCATAGTAACAAAACGATTCAAAAAATCATCTGCATCGGCTTCAAATAACTCCAAACAGTCGCGTGAAATAGTCAATCGCGTCCTTTTTTGTTCAACTGAAAGCAGTCGCGGAACCCACCTCGCAGACACCTTGTGGAAACCCAACTCGTTGACAATGATGTTTTGAGTTCGTTCATAAGAGATGCCTATAATCTCGGCTATCTCTCTAATTATTCTATTCTATTAATCTGCGGTCTCCCATTATTAAATCAAGTACTTTTTTAATATTTTCGTCAGTAGTTGACGTCGAAGGCCTTCCAGAGCGGGGTTCATCTTTCACACTCTCTCTACCACGCTTAAATTCTGCTATCCATTTTTTGACGGATGAATATGACAGAGCACAATCGCCTAATGTACTGACCATGTCATCATGGATGGCTTTGATAGCCCCTTCTTATGGAGGTACTTAATGACGGCACGCTGCTCGATTTGCTCCATTCGCGGAAATTATGACCGATTACTTTGTTAATAAATTTATAAAATCACAACTAATTATCGCACACGTTTCGAACTTCACACAATGAACTAGTCTGAACTGAACTAAATAATGTGGGTAGATTTGATTTTTAGAATTGAATGGATCTGTGTTAGGCCGAGTACTTTTCAATCCACCTATATACTGGTGGCTGGATTCCTATCCAGGAATCCGTCTAGGTAGGTACCCCCCCGGGGCCAGTTATTCTGCCGTGAAGCAGTAGTGTGCAAACGTTACTGTGTTTCGGTTTGAAGGCTACTGTGAAATAGCGTAATCATTGGGCATATGAGACTTAAGAACTTATGTCTCAGGGTGATGGGCACAGTGTGGTGTCACACAGAAATTTTCTGGGTGATACAGCATTTGTTATGGGCAGACATTGCACTTACTATCAGGTGAATGTTTTGCTCGTTTCATCACTTTATCCAATAAAAAAACATGATTTCAAACTGACGCGTAATAATAATAATAATAATAATAATATTTTTATTTTCGGCTTTCACGAGAACCTCGTGAAAGCCGAAATAGATAAGAAGACAAAATATCTGGACCTGGCACACGAGGTGACCGACATGTGGGGTGGTATGCCGACTGAAATTATTCCTGTGGTCGTATCTGCAAACGGGTTAATCCCAGTCAGTCTCTTGGGACATCTGAGACGACTGGGACTCCGTGACGGGACGCTCCGTGCTCAAATGCAGAAGGCGGTGCTTCTTGATACGGCCCGCATAGTCCGCCGGTTTCTTTCCCTTTCCCCCTAACCCTCGGCCGTTTGGTCTCCCCTGCCGAGGGCTCCCGTCTGGTTGGGATTTTAATTATATATCTTATTGTATTTTAAAGTATTGTCTAGTATATACCTTATAGTATCTTATTTATTTTATCTTATTTTATATATTTATCTATATATTCATATATATCCCAACCAGACGAGAAAACTATAGAAATACCCCAATAATAATATACCCAAAATACCCCAAAAATAATAATAATAAATCTTTATTAGCTTTTGAACCGAGAGTTTACATGATGTTATAAATTTGGGATTCCGATCTACAAGTTCAGCCATAAATGATACCATGCAAATATTTAAAATTTAAAGTACATAAGTTCAATATTATCGAGTCAATTGATCTATTATGTCAATTAATAGCTTAGTAATTAATAGCGTAGCTTATTTACTTCACCTTTTAGTTCAAAATTTTCTATTTAAATGCATCCATAAAACTTAAAAAGTTTCAGTTCTTCACTAGCTTCGTGACGTAAAAATGTTATTACGCAACTACGGTAAGGCGGATTTATGACTATAGATAGACATCTATAAAGTTATGAACATCTGTTCCTTTACATCTTTTTAATACTATACTCATTTTAAAAATAAAGTAGATATAATTGAAAAAGTCTCCATAATGCAAGCGTTAAAGAGGCTACACGATGTCACACTAAAACAATGTGGCGGATAGTAAATGCAAATTTCACACCACAATATGAATATACGGTTTTGCAACAAATTAAAGGTCTCGATGATCATATATTCAAGATATACATGTGTCTATCTGTGATTTCGCAATAAAGACCTCTTGGGATACTAAAACTCAAACATGCGTTTTTCTAATTTTTGTCTGTCTGTCAGTTTATTTATACTGGCTAATTGGCTGAATCTATTTAAACGGGACTTTCATTAAAAGGCAGGGGACTTTCCACTGAATTTTATTAAATTTTTAAAAAATTAAAAGTTAATTCTTTTGTTTTATTGAAAGCAAACATCGAATATTTGAAAAAAGTAATGCCACCATATTTCAACACCAACATGCCGTTTGGTACCAGCGTTAGAGAATCCGACACCCCATTTCAACGCGTGGGAGTCGTACAAGTCGATTCAAGGAAATGTAAACTTAAGAGGGGTTAATAGAAGTTATTTAAATATTTTTCTATTTATGTTGCAAAAAAGATTGTTACCTCCAAACAGCATTCGTAATAAACGATAAATCCAACGTTAGAATCAAGAAAAACATACAGTAAAGTCTGTTAAGTCTGTTTCAATATCTCCAACAACGCCCGATCTTCATTTTCTAGTACTGGCAGCGCTCCAAACTCATTTGCCGTTTTCACGCCGCAAGATATCAGTAATATGGTATTTACGTGTAAAAGCCTAACTGCAGCGAGATACTGGCCGTAGCAAATGGTATACGTCGTCTGCGAAAGTACCATTCTACATTAGCAGAATAACGCAGCTTTCACTGATGGTAAATGAACCAATGAAAGAAAGTCGTATTATTCACTGCTGCGCTCAATACATTATATAGATTGGAAAAAGTACGTTCGAGAAAATAGAAACCTTGGAAATAAAATAAAAAACTGAATTGTCGTACCGAATCAGCATGGACATTTTTTTGGTAATCATTCGGCAAAGCGTACGGCTGAATCAATGGCAATAAATAACCATGACATTCATTTCATTTTCATTTCATTTCATTAATTTCAATAAAGCTTATATATTTCTCGTTGCCTCCATCTAATTAATGAAATCAAGATCAAAATTCTTACATATTAAAATGACTCGCCTTAACAGTAAGTAAATTTAATAAAGAAGATTTTCAACAAACCAATATATTAAAATTACGAATGATGCGAGAATTTAGTTTTATCGTTGTAATATTAAACTTTTTTTTATGGAAGAAAGTGATGAGACGAGCAAATCTTTCACTTGTAAAAAGGTGGTATCACGATGGTAAATGCTCCGTCATCCGGAGACTTACGAACTGATTTCTTAAGCGTTTTCATATGCACAGTAATTGCACTAGATATCAGTGCCCTACAGACCCGAAATACCATGTACACTACTGTATGACGGCAGAATACCTGACACTGCGATGGTCAGATTGTCAGAGTACACAAATTAATAATACGTCCGTTCTCTGCCAGTCAGTTCTGGTTGATGGCTTAAAACTCTATTAAATTGGAATTATTTAATATAGTTTTATACACATTACTACATTACTAGAATAGTTTTTACCTTAATAGTTTTTATCCTAATTCTGCAGTTCAACAGTTTTCGTCCATTCCAATTATTCTTATCACTTTTACTGCGGAATCGAAAACGTGCCTGCGGGTTTAATGTACTTGTTAAATGATTTCGTGTTGCATGAATTAAACAAAATAGACTAGAGACAATTTTTTTTTATGTATTAAAATTGATATATTATAAAAATTAATACTACATATAACCATTAATAATATCCTTGCTAAGCATACCAACTGAGATCAAAAGCTTGTGCTAGGCGTGATTCACGACAACTGTCGAATGGCGGACTCGATCATGCTACATAATCCGTATCGTAACCTTTTGGGCTATTGGCGCTTTATTTTTCAATAAAAACAAGGACAATACAAACATTGACCAATGCCTCCATTAGGCCACATGACACAAAAGCTATTCGTTCAACTTCCAATAAAAACAAACGATCAGTCGTTTCGACTGATATGTAGAATCCCTGGACGGGCATTAAGAGGCGAAAAACATTGATCGCCTTTTAAACGCTATAAAAGGAAATAAATGACGAATCAAACGCATTAATATAAACAAATTCGTGTTCTCCCTCAATGAAGTAGGCTTTCTCAACTTTTTTTATAGAACGAGCAAGCGGCGCACCTAATTAGTGATCATCGCCGCACATGAACATCCGCAATACCAGACGAATTGCGTACGCGTTGGTGGCCTAAAATAACAGAATCATTGCTCGAAACTGTATTTATACATGTGCGAAATTCCAATATTTAATGGTTATAGGGAAGCTCTTACTGTCACTATTCCCTCATAACATGTCAGGGAGAATAGAGTGCCTGAAAACAACCGTTGCAAACTTCTTCTTAGTCACTTCCTTTTTGCCTAAAATTAAGATCATCTCATGTAAAGTTCTGTTTTATTGTTTTTATTTTTGTGGCTATAAACTTTTATTTATCTATTTAGACTTTACGAGTAGCAAGTTCACATTCTTATGAACGTATGATTATTTCTAATACATTGTAGAAAAATAATATCACGTGCCGCACTAGTCTTGGGTTGAAATCCCAACCCCGACCAATATTTCTACAACACATAAATGGTTTGTGTTTGGGCAAGAATGCAATGTAATTGTACCACGGCTCTGACTCGTCCACTGAACTGAGTTTGCGACACTTCTGGCACTATTATATCTCCAGTGCAGTTGACAGTGTTCGGAAGTTGTCACCGTAAGTTGAATATGGCAATATGAAGAACATTGAGCGTCTGTGTTTGTGCTAAGACTCGGGACTGAGACACTGCAAACAATCCCTCTAATATGAATCTGGTGGCGGTTTAAGAGAATCTACGACCCTATCTTATCTCGTGGGTGTCGTGAAAGGCGACAGAGGGAAAATCAAAACCGGGAGATGGGCGGCAGCATCTTTCTGAAACATCTGAATAAATAAACTGCGGTTGCCAATCCGCCCGCCAAGCGTGGCAACTATGGCAAAACCCCCTCAAAACCAGAGCTACAAACTTGTGGCACTCACAAATGATGATAATTATGAATCTCAACCGAAATTTAATATTACCTCATAATTACCAAAATCGGCAAGGATGTCATCATCACTAAATTTAATAACGTTAGTAAATCAACGAAAACGTCACTTAACATAGCACATAGTTGAAAGTGGTTTAATAAACCAACGTTTCGTTATATACTCGTACCTTTCATGCAAATTACCAGTACCTGTACGTGAAACGCTTGCTTGTACGGGGTAAACATTTTAGACGGGATTGCAGCATTATGACGTTATGCTGGTAATTAACATGAACACTCGACTGGCATCCAATAGACGAAGCGACGGCGGCAGGGGCGGACCAAAGGAAAACATTATTACTTAGCCTTTTATATTTATTTTCTTTGTATAAATGAACATACTGTCACCTTACAGGCTTACAGTCACCTGTAATAGGAATGTGCAGGGAAAATGACTTAATAGAAAGCAAAATCCGCGACATTGACGTCTTCCATAATTCTCATAATGCATTTAAACGTAAGAGATCAAGAAATCACTCCTAGCGTTCGTTTTATGTATTTGATTTTTGACGGTTTTATGAACAAGTTTTTTTTAAATAACTTCTTATTGAGTAATTGGTCTAATTTTTCCGCTTTAATTAATTGCTATATTATTATAAGATAACAAATACTTGTAGTAAGTGATGTGTTCGTCTGTAATTGCAGATGATGATCACTGGTGGTAGGATTCATGTGCAGAAATCCGTCTAGGTAGGTACCACCCCAGGGTCAGTTATTCTGCCGTGAAGCAGTAGTGTGCAAGCATTACTGTGTTTCGGTTTGAAGGGCACTGAGAGCTAGCGTAATCACTGGGCATATGAGACTTAAGAACTGTTGTCTCGGGGTGACGGGCGCAGTGTGGTGTCACACAGAAATATTCTGAGTAACATAGCATTTGTTATGGGCAGACGTTGCACTTACCATCAGGTGAACGTTTTGCTCGTTCCGTCAGTTTGATCAAATAAAAAAAAATGCTGTTGACGTTTCAAATTATAAAAATAAATAAATAGTGTGTACAGTAAATTAGTTTTCTTATGCTATAATTGTTTTCTTTTAGAAATCCTATTCTAAATTAAATTAAGCAGTCATTATCTTATTGAAAATAAAAAACGAATCAACGAATTACGTATCCGATGTTTGTCTTCACTTTCCGAAACAGTTTCTTAAGAAATTCAGGAAGTGAAAATAAAGCCATTACTTAAAGCAATGCCGTTTAAATTAGTGCGGGAACGGAACATACAAATATATGCTTTGTCAATGGGGGGTATCATCGGCTACCCGGTGTTACTGGGATGGGCTGCATTAATAATGTGATGTGTAATAGTAGTGATTAATACGTCGTTATTTTATAATTATTATATATATATACTGTTTTAATCCATCAACATCATTTATGCATAATAATATTTAATAACCGGGACCTTTTTACGCCAACTCCAATGATAATTAAAAGTTTAAAGAGCATTAATTTAACGAGACTTCGATAAGGCCCGACAAATCACGAAGTGCATTATAAACATACGTTCACATATACGAGTAAAGTCACGCCTTTTTCCAAATACAATACTTAGTTCAGGCGAAGTTCTATCAGCTGAGGTGCCACTTGCATTGACAGACTTAACTAAAAAGTTGGCAGAATCTGGCAAAGTTGAGGAGTTCCGTTTGCAGGAGCCCAAGAGTGCAATGGGCTGGATGCGACGTAATCTTTCTCATGTGCATATGGTTGTTTGTAAATTACTGAAACAGCATGATCATAGAGCAATTATGGAGGTGGGTGTTAGAAGATTCATACATACATACAATCACTCCTTTTTCACACATAAGGGGTAGGCAGATACCACACCCGTACCTCACTTTTCGCCGCCGCGGGAAACGAGACGTGACGTGTGGCGAACCATAACATATAATTTTTGTAATAAATATTTTTTATTTAATTATATCTCTCTCGCCTCTGTAGTGATCTCTTAGGTATTAAGTTAACAACAAATGCCAAATAACATTCTCGCAACGTTGAGTAACCAACATAGCCCTAAGGATTAGCAAGCTGAAGTGGGAATGGGCCGGCCATAAAGTTCGCAGAACCGATAACCGTTGTGGAAGAAAGGTTTTGGAGTGGGAAGCTCCTACCGGAAAACGCAGTGTAGGACGCCCCCCACTAGATGGAGCAAAGACTTGCACGGTTTTGTGATCAAGTCGATGAATACACGTGGCTCAGTACCGTGTTTTGTGACAATCTATGGGAGAGGCCTATGGTTAACAGTGGACTAAGATAGGCTGAAATGATGATGATGAGGATGAGTACAGAGGGCCTTGAGATATTATAAATACAGTTAGTCAAGTGTACTCGCTGCTTGAAGGCGGCGTTCATGAATCCATGACCATCATGTACTATCAGAGTCGTAAAAGTCGTAAAAGTTTAATATTTAGTGTTATGAATAGTTTTCGAGCATTTGCAGTTATCGTGTGTACAACACGATACAGGAAAAGTTCTATTGTTTTTAATTGAAATAATGAAAAGTAACACGAATTCTGTTATCCCGGCCAACTATTTCTCTGCATTTTCTCGCTATTTCATGAGACACTCATGGAATTATCAACTTTTTTTTATAACACGTTGTAAACTGCAGACATTTTGCCGGAAACTAGACTTAACATTTTCAGTTTGCTTTTTCTGCGCTATCCGGAGAACAGACAGCGGTTGCGGTCGTTTAAAAACGAAATGAACGTGTTAAACTTTACTTTCCTTTCCTTTTTTCCAACGAATGTCACCGTGTCTTAAAGCTAATCTCATTCAGTGAAAACAGAATTACACAGACAAATATTAACAAAACACAACTAAGGTTTGTATTATTATTTTTAAGAACTCGTTGAAAATAAAAATGCCAAGACTTGTTTATTGTCCTGAGTTTTAAAATTGGTTTTCCAAATTTTGGATAAATTTATGGCGTGTGAAACGGTTCAAAGCTTCCCTTCGCCGACCAATGTCTTTATACCAATAAGGCACGTGATATCGTTTGGTGTTTAACAGTCTGAATGATTAATTTAATTGTCCGCAATACAACATAGCATCTTGGAGAATTGACACGCCCCTAAAATGAATATGCAATTTTAAGTGTTAATTTACCACGTGCTCAACGGTGAAAGGAAACATCGTGAGGAAACCCGCATGTCTGATGCATAAAAATATTACAAGGGCACGTGAAGTCCGCTAACCCGCGTCCGAGCAGCATGGCGGAAATTTACTGTCGCGCCTCTAAAGCCTTCTCAGAAATGACAGCAGGCCTGAGCTCAGCAGTGGGACATTTATATGCTGTTACTTTACTCTATCGTGTATCTATACTTTAGCAAATAAAAAATAATAATTCATATCTGGCAGTTGAAGGTGTCAAGGAAAAGGTAAGATACCCGCCAGGTGGGGGGGGGGGGGGGCTGTCTGACCTGGGAAGGACATCTCCTCCTAACAGTAGTCTTCAGTACAAAAAAACTTCGAACAACGTGAACGTTTAATATGTTTCACGTATAAGATGTGAAAGGAGGTTGTATGTCCTTAAATTACTAAGGATATAAAAAACTCAACAAGTAATAATGATATACACAAATTTAACCCTTATCTTATAATCTTAGAAGAGGAAGATCAGGCAATTTGCCAGAGAAAAGGCGGCAGTCCTTGACACTAAGGCTCTTGACCCGAAGACGCTGCACTGCACTAGATATATTCAGCTACAAAGTACTTTTGTTCGACACGATATGTGTTACACAGTAACGTGACTTCACTTTGAACTTATACTTTGTCCTAATGATGTTATTAACCTTCCGTGTTTTTACCCGCGGACTATTTGCGAGTCTCTTCCGACGAAGCCCTAAAAGTTAGGCTAATAGAGTACTACACATTAAAAAAATGGTCCATCTAAGTACTAAGTAATAACTCGGTATACTCGGTATGGAGTGAACATACCGAAAAAAGGCGTGGTAGCTCAGGATAGGGGCATTCGCCCTAAAATTTATACGCATAATGACTTTATCTCCTCGATCCGTGGTGCCGGCACCTCTAAAATATTGTTCTACGATTTTAAGTCCTGATTTACCACGTGCTTAGCGGTGAAGAAAAATAACGTCATAAGCCTGCATGTTTTAAGAGTGAAACATATTTCGAGGACATGTGAAATCCGGTGGTAGGATTCCTATGCAGGAATCCGTCTAGGTAGGTACCACCCCAGGGCCAGTTATTCTGCCGTGAAGCAGTAGTGTGCAAGCATTACTTTTTCGGTTTGAAGGGCACTGTGAGCTAGCGTAATCACTGGGCATTTGAGACTTAAGAACTGATGTCTCAAGGTGACGGGCGCAGTGTGGTGTCACACAGAAATACTCTGGGTGACACAGCATTTGTTGTGGGCGGACGTTGCACTTACCATCAGGTGAACGGGTTGCTCGTTTCGTACAATACTTTATACAATAAGAAAACAAGAAAAACAATAAAAAAACTATTGGAGCAGCGTGGCGGCGTTTCCCCCTGCAGGCCTGGGGCTCTCTCAGAAATGAGAGGAGGCCTGTGCTCAGCAGTGGGACATTTATAGACCGTTAATTAACTTTTTATGCAGGGTAACTGAAGGAGTATGGCAGCCATTCCATAAGTAGGTGGACGATGAAGTATCTGTTGCATCTGAAACATTTGGTATTTTAAAAGCATACCTTATAAAAATATTTTTTGCGGAACTATGTCTTGTTTTCCTGAACCTCCTAACCGCGTAACCTCGTGGTCAGAGTACTTCTTCTAATGGTCAGAGTACGTCTTCTACGCTGCGTGTCCTGGGTTCGAATTCCAGACGGAGCCCAAATTTATGAAAATACACAAATCGTTTTCGGGTGTGATTGTGTTGCGCATGTGAAATTTACGTCGGTAAATAGCACCCATGATACATGAGAAATTGTAGTGTGCGGCATTGTTTAAAAAAAGAGTAAGCATAACTAAGCACGAAACCCATCCATACTCAACACTCTGGAGTTGACAAAACATACGTAACAGATCTAGAGGCTCATCGGTTTTGGATTTTACTTTCCATCAAATAGATCGACTGTTTCTTTGTCATGCCATTTATGTGTTGACGTCAGATTTAGATAAATAATGACATTGCGATCTTTTCTATATAAAATGGATCTGTATATTCTACGTCGACAAAGTACAACTATATGTCGACCCTCATCAGGATAAAGTTTATCTCTGTAACACTATTTGGCTATTATCTATATTCTATTGTTCTTATTAACATTGTATGTATACGTATATGATAACTAGCTGTGCTGCGCGGTTTTACCCGCGTAAAAAAGCCGACCCCCTATCGATCTATACTTCCCTATTTGAATCGGACTTTGAGTAAAAAGCTGTTATTTTGTTACAACAAACAGACACTTCAACTTATTTGTATAGATAATTATCACAGATTGTGCAAAGTATAGGATCTTTTTTGATCCTTTTTGATCTCTTTTGATCCCTCCTGTATCGAGAATGCCTCTTACATTACACATGCACACACACACAGATCCGGAATTACCGGCTCTAGGCCATACAAATAGTCGCGTGCGGTAATCCAACCCTCTACCCATAGCGCAGAAGCCAATCTCTTAGTCACTGCATCAACCGATCCGACATTTTTGCGGATGAATCACAAGTTTTTCTTTTATCAGGAAACGCATTAAGGATATCGCCCCCCCTTATTTCCGACGCCTGGGGCAATCGATCTGTTCCGAACAGTCGTATACAATTGAAGTATTATAAGTGAGCGGACGTGAAGTTCGCGGATACATGCGCACTAACAAAACTTAGGTGTGCAAGGGGTTGAGGAAAGAAGTGGGGAGCTACTCGAATGAACTAACTACGCATTCTTGAATGAACCTGCGCACACCTATAGCTAGTCACTCGAGGGCTCACTTATGGTAGTTGTACGATAAATTGATGATTTTTCATACACTGCTTAATTTGATTTTAACGCAGTTCATTTAATTGTAGTTACTACTACAAAAGGAGATTTGGGTTATATGTACTCGTAGGTACTTAAGTGATTTAACTAAATTCATAAATCTTTACACAACAGCTTTATATTTTTACATTATTATTAAACTGAAACTGAAAACAGTTTCGAACCAAACCGGATACGACCTGGCTCGTTCTTGCTTATGAATCCTACAATCTTTCTTCTATTTTTTTTTAAATGCTATCACTCAGAACATTTCTGTATGACACCATACTGCACCCGTCACCCTCAGACATTAACATCTGAATACTTAAGTCTCATATGCCCAGTGATTACGCTAGCTTTCAGTGCCCTTCGAGCCGAAACACAGTAATGTTTGCACACTACTGCTTTCTGGCAGAAGAACTGGCCCTGGGTTGGAACCTACCTAGACGGACTACATAGGAATCCTACCATCTTTCTCACCATCATAATTACAGCCTATCAGTGTCCACTGCTGAACACATGCCTCCTCCATAGATTTCCACAGAAGTTGGTAGGAAGTGTGGTACCTACCGGATTCCTGAATACTACCAGTAAAAATCCACGAATGCCTTCATTCTATGTTTTATTTTAATTTATGTACACCTCCTTCTACTTACTTCTTTATACATTAATTACTTCAGTTTTTAACATAATGAATCTCTCTGGAAGAAATCGCTTTCTGATCGATAAAACCGCCTGATGAAGATATAGTAAAACTGTTTTGTTTATTGCTCTATTTATCGCAAAAATATGCATTAATTCGTTCACATAGCTGTTACATCTTATACAGGTGAAATGAAATTACTAAGTTGCTTTGGTTTAAGCTAACACTTAGGGAAGTTTAACATATCCTGGTTGTTAACCGGAAGGTAGCACCGTCGTCATTTTTTTTATTGTATAAAGTGATAAAACGAGCAAAACGTTCACCTGATGGTAAGTGCAACGTCTGCCCATAACAAATGCTGTGTCACCCAGAACATTTCTGTGTGACACCTCACTGTGCCCATCACTCTGAGACATAACTTCTTAAGTCTCATGTGCCCTGCGATTACGCTAGCTCACAGTGCCCTCAAAATCGAAACACAGTAATGATTGCACACTACTGCTTCACGGCAGAATAACTGGCCCTGGGGTGGTACCTACCTAGACGGATTCCTGTATAGGAATCCTACCACCAGTCTAAATCGGCCACGGGAACACCAAACCATTGAGAGAACATTAATGGTACCTGATTCCTAGCGCAGCATGTTCATTTGATTGTAACTTACCTGAAATAAAGAATAAATAATTGTTAATGCGTGTACTGTTGATACGTGTGGTGGCGGCTTAAGATAATCTACCACCCCATCTCACCGTTAATGTCGACAGAAGGAAACTGAAAAACAGGAGATGGGCAGCGGCATCTTCCTGGAAAATCTGAATAAATAAACTGCTGTTGCCAACCCGCCTACCAAGTGTAGCCACACTATGGCAGAATCCCCTCAAAATGAGAGCTACAAACTTTTGTGGCAATCTGTGGGGGAGGCCTACGTTTAGCAGTGAACTAGTGATAGGCTGAAATGATGATGATGATGTATTGTTAACACGAGGGTGACACTGAAAGTTCTTAGAAAATCAAAAACTGTGCAAACTAGCAAGTTATTATTTTTATTATAACTTTTCAAAATAGTTTCTATTCACATCAATACATCGCTGCATTCGATAGAACCACCGAGAAAAGCACTTTGCCCACTCGTCCTCCTTAGGGGTCTCTTCGATGGCCTTCTGGAACGCAGCCGCTGCTACCTTGGCGTCCATAAATTTTCCTCGAAGTTTTTCTTTATTTTCGGGATTAAATAAAAATCGCAAGGTGCGAGGTCGGGGCTATATGGCCACCCAGCAATTCCACGTCTGACGAAGCCAAATAGTCGATAGTACGCCCGGCGGTGTGCGAGGCGGCTTTGTCAAGTTGTTGTGTTGTGCTTTGTTGAAGGAGGATCCTACTGCGAGATCGTTTCTCTCGAACTTTTTCCAAGACAAGTGGCAAACATTTGTTAGTATACCACTCTGCAGTAACTGACTTTTGATCTTCTAAAACAATTGTCGCATAATGACCGGTCCTTTCGAAGAATGAGGCCACCATCTTTTTTCCTACACTTCGACCTCTCTTCAATTTAGTTGGCAACTCCTCGGAAGGAAACACCCACTGAGCAGATTGTCTTTTGGTTTCCGGATCATAGCAATAACTCCAGTTTTCGTTACCCGTAAGTATGTCGAACACAGCTTTTGAGTCACCTCCGTTAAATCTTTGTATCATTTCATGGCACCAATCAACACGACGGAGTTTTTGGTCCTCGGTCAAATAATGAGGTGTCCACCGGGCACAAAGAAACGGCTAATTGTTTGTGAAGGATTTTGTGCACTTGACTCATACCGATGCCTAACCTTGTCCGAATCTGCTGATAGGTTACTCTTGGATCAGTCTCTATCATACACCGCACAACACTGATGGTATCTTCAGTCGTCGCCGTAGAAGGTCTTCCCTCACGCAGAGCATCGTTGAGATTGGTGCGACCACGTTTAAACTCATTAAACCAGTTATAAACAGTGGCCCGAGAAGGGCTTTCATCGTGAAAGGCCAATCGAAGTCTGTCATAACATTCTTGTTGACTAAAATGACACCGAAAGTCATAAAAAATCATAGTACGAAAATTTTCTCGCGTTAAATTCATACTGGCGTGACACAGACAAATTTCAATTTGCCGCCAAATCGTGAAACAAATGACAAATGAATGAAATTAGTACTCAATAACATTAGCAAAGAGTTCTATTTTCAAAATTTAAACTTATTTTTTTATTATATTCTTTAAAAGTGGCCAGTTCTAAAAACTATCAGTGTCGCCCTCGTATTTGCCGAGTCTATCCGATGCCATCTCATCTCGTGGGTGTCCTAAGAGTCGAGACAGAGAGAGAGAACTGCTTGAAAAATTCGATTACACACTTATTTCATATTTACATCACTTATTTTATATTTATACACATGGCGGACTTACGGTTTAAAGGGATAAGCTAATACTCACAGTAAATACAATATGTGGGTACGTCGTTATTATATTACCATATGGATGGGCGGCAGCAATAATCCGCTGCCGACATTTGCCCCGATCCTTAACCTTAACCGATCATTTAACATACATACATACATACGTTCAAACACATCGTTCCCATATAAGGCGTAGGAAGGGATCACACCCGTAGCCCACTTTTCTCCCCCGTGGGAAACAAAACGTGACGGGTGGCGAACCAAGTCGCCGCCATTTTGATGCGAGTCAAAAAAAAAATTGATCCCAATTGCGTTCCCACGAACAGTATAGTGACAGCATTGCGCATATTGTAGTATCACGAATGAAGGCCTTCCGTAAAATACCTTAGTCGCCTCTTACGACACCTTGGGTAGGAAGAGGTAAGTGCTATTCTACTATAAACTGCCGGACACGTCTTAAAGACGCGTCTTAAGACGTCACCAAGACTTAGGGGCGCTATTACCCCTACGGATTCAGATAGGTCCAATTTGCCACTAAAAAACCGATTCAATGGTATCAGTAATATATACGTAAAGTAACCAAATTTCTCTTTTGTGCTAGTGAAATGTTCCAAAGTCTTCCATCGACACCGTGATACAGAACCGTCAGTTTATGAACGAGTACCTATTGTTAACAATATTACACATGCCTTGTTAGCATTATTTCTAAAATACATACAATCACGCCTTCTTCCAGAGGCCACTTTTCGCTTCCGCGAAAAGCGAGATGTGACAGGTTGCGAACGTCGTCGCCGCCATTTTGGTATGAGTCGAAAAAAAATCTTCTTTCCCATTCCGTCAATATGACATATAGTGACAGGATTGCCTATAATGGTGTTATTCTTTACGAATAAAGGCTATCCGTACAATACTTTAGTCGCCTCTTCCGACATCTCGGTAGGAAAGAGGTAGTACGATTCCACTCTGCCGGACGGACACCTATCGGCTAACTTATTTCTAACATGCTCAACCAATGGTTCAAATCTTTATTTTTAGTAGCCACTGACTCATCACGATATCTACAAAACTACATGAAATATTGACTAGTAATTTTGCTTATATATTCCTTTTCCGACATGGACACCCACTATGAATGTATTTTACGAACATTTACTCCTAAATGGGTTAACGGACTGACGCTGTATTCTTCTATACAGACAAACATAACAATGACTCCCGTGCTATGCCGGGTCGGGACAGCTAGCCTTAATGACGCAAACATTATACATTTATACATCATATAACTCGTGGGAATCCAATGGAGAGTAAGAATAAGAAATGGCGGCGACGTGGTTCGCCTCCCGTCACGTCACGTTTCCCGCGGGGGACAAATGAGGGCAACGTGAGCAGCCTCTGTCTTCCAGTTATATGGGAAAAAGGCGTGACTGTATGTATGTATAACTAAGATAAAAAGTCTTAACGCGGTCCGCAGATACCACTCAACATAGATGAAAAAGTCGTTAAATCTGAAACTGCACACCAGATACCTAAGTGTTCTGTACTGACCGAACACGTGTGACCTGACCTAGTAACAGGCTATTAAGTAGAAACTTAAACCGCAATCGAAAGTTACATTCGCACTTGTGATCGGTTATCGATGGGCAATTCCTTGAAAATACGAACACTTAGTAAAGCTTAGTGATGTCCTACTGGCAAATTTTCGAACACGGCGACAACTACCGAATACTGTAGGAAGTTATCAACTGCGCAGGAGATATTATAGTGCCACAAGAGAACGCGCAAACACAGGGCAATCACTCGTCCCAACCTAGTCGTGCCCGATGTAACACTCATGCGATAAGATCGGAGGTAGGCTAGGATGCGGTGTCAGAGACAGGGGCAATCATAACACAACCAAACCCGAAAACAAATTGTGTTTTTGCACAAATGTTGGCTTCGGCTGGGATTCGAACCCAGGACTCGTGGCGTGCCAAAAATGTTCTGGTTGACTCAGCATTTATGGGCAGACGTTGCACTAATCATCAGGTGATTTGCTCCTCTAGTCACTTTCTTTTATAAAAAAAATGCGTGATTCCGCATGTACTTCAGTAAAATTGCCTTGTTAAATTGACCTTTATAAAAAGGTCAAACATAAATATTTTCTTTTAAATACACAAAGCCTGCTGCTTTGATAACAAAAAACTCACATTTATCCTATCTCAGACTAAATTACGGCACTTAGCGTTACTATAACGACTTCAAATAAAAAATTAAATATGGCCCGGTTTTATATTCCACATGAGAATTTCAAGAAATATCTCATATATTCCATAATCACGCTTTCAAAATTTCTCTGATGCAAACTATACACAAAACATCTAAATATTACAAGTAGGAGGAGACGTCCTTCCAAGATCAGACCATCCGATCTCTTTTCCTTGGCAATACGATCCGCCAAACTTCCGCCAGCTTCTCCAAACCCTTGCTTCCTAGTCTCTCAGTCACTGAGGATCATCGACGGCGGACCCTCTCGTCAGGCTGACTCTTGCGGGCATCAACACGGTCTCCATACGTCTCGACCAACTTAAGACCTGGACCACAGAATCACCACATCACCAGACTGCTCAACATCGCCGGACGACTCAACAACTCCACGCTAACCTACGACTTCCAGTCTTAGCGGGGGTGTGATGTAGCGGCATCTATGTCTCCACATGAGAAGCTCAAGAAATATGTCATACATTCCATAAACGCGTTATGAATGTTTCTGTGATGCGAACTATACACACAACATCTAAATATTACTAGTAGGAAGAGACGTCCTCCCCAGATCAGACTACCCGATCTGGCAGGTGCTACCCTTTTCCCGGGCAATATCATCCGCCAAAAATTTTATTAATTTAGATTTGCTAACGCCACTTTTTATGAATGTATAAATGAAATAAATGTAAATTATTTTGATACTTCTTTTTTCGTGTGGTAGCGGCTAAGAGAATCTACCACCCAATCTCATCCCGTGGGAGTCGTAAAAGTCGGCAGAGGAAAAATTAAAACCAGAAGATGGGCAGCAGCGTCTTCCTGGAACATCAGAATAAATAAACTGCGGTTGCCAACCCGCCTGCCAAGCGTGGCAACTATGGCTAAATTCCCCCCAAAATGAGAGCTACAAACTTTTGTAGCAAATTTGGGGGAGGCCTATGTTCAGCAGTGGAAGATGGGGCAAAGCGGCTCACCTGTCGGTGACTTAATTATTAGATCGTGCAAAAATTCAAAATTAAACTGCCTGTTCCAAGAAAAAAACTAATGCCCTATAATAGCTAACATTTTATTTGATGCTACTTATTTAAAAAATGTATGCCCTTGTCAACTTCTTTTTAAGGAATTATTAAGAACGTAATGGTTATATTGCCTATAAAATAAGACAAGAGACTTTTTATCTCCTTACGGCTCGATTTTCTCCTACTTTATTTAAATTTTGCACACCTGTCAAAGACCGATGACAATGCAATAATTCGACTAAAAAATAAAAAATAATAGTTTAAAAAACTAAAAAATTACGCTTTTATAGAAGATCCAACTAAATTACTCAATAGATGGCGCTAATATATTACCTGTTATAGACGCTATCGTCTTAAATTAGTTTGTAACAAAATAAATAATAGTTTAAAAAAACTAAAAAAAGCACGCTTTTATAGAAAATCCAACTAAAAAAAATAGTTTAAATAACTAATAAAGCGTGTAATAAAACTCGCTTTTACAGAAAATCCAACTAAATTACTCAATAGATGGCGCATATATATTACCTGTTATAGAGGCCATCGTTTTAAATTAGTTTGTAACAAAATAAATAATAGATTTAAAAACACGCTTTTATAAATAAACCAAACTAAAAAGTAGAAAATAAAAAAGAGTTTGAAAAAACTAAAAAATACGCTTTATATAGAAAACCAAACTAAAAAATAGAAAATAAATTTTAATAAATTTGAATTAAGAATAGTGTAAAAAAATCTAATTAATATAAAAGAATAATAGTGTAAATAAGAAAAAAAGGCAATAGTTATAAATATTTAATTGACAGATATAATAAGAAGGATTATCATTTCGATGATATCTTAAAAAGCAACCCACGCTTTTTTTAAAATAAAATTATTCTTAATTCAAATTTATTAAAATTTATTTTCTATTTTTTTGTTTGGTTTTCTACATAAAGCATATTTTTTAGTTTTTCAAACTATTATTTATTTGATAACTTCTCGGATATAAATTACATTAAAAATAACCACAAAGCGTTGTAGAATTGTCATTAATTCAGAATGTAAAACAATTACTTTAGTCAAAAGTAATGTAAATTTTTCTTTCATTCTTTATTTCACAAAATTATTGCCGACGTTTTTTGAAGCCTTAGAATAAGTGCACTTTCTAATCTCCGCGATTTAATAAAACCTTTGCCTTCCATTAATTTCAACCATAGTAACACAGTTATTGTAGAAATAATAATTAAGTTTTATCAATTAAATAAAAAAATGGGAGATGATTGGTGAAGCAATTAATTAAAAAATGCCTCAAAGGAGATTTTTGAGACTTTTCGTTGCGAATGGTCTGGTGTCTCTTTCTTTTCCTTAATTCCAGCATGACGCTAAGTTTTTTAAAAACAGCCTAGATATGTACATATATCCATTCGATGTTGTAGAAAATGAATATGTGAATAGTACGAGATGAGAATACTCATTTTAAGACATAATTCTTATTCTAATCAGATGAAGCTAGCGCTAAATTAGTATATTTTGTATACTTCCACAGTATTATGACATATGGCGTATTATTGTGGGGATCCGCAGCTGGATCGCAAACAATATTTACTTTGCAAAAAACAAGCATTTCGGGCAATCTTTAACTAGGGACCTCGCGAGTCGCTACGAGAACTATTCAGGGAGACTAATATTTTGAGACTTCCGTCGTTGTTTATTATTGAATATATTATGTACGTACGGAAACACATTAATTTATGTAACAAAAAATGGACTGTATTCTGTAGAATGGGTCGAGGTGACACGCTAGAGGTTTCTTACTGAAAGTCAAATCTACTTCTTACTTAAAAATGACATGTGGCATTGAAAAAAAAATACTTCAGAGTTTCTTGCCGGTTCTTCTCTGAGAAGGTCTTATTTTTTGAACCGGTGTAGATTTTGACATTCATAAGAGCTTTAGACAAGCTTAACTGAATAAAGAAATTTTGACTTTGACTTAGTAGATGTATGATAGATGTATAAAGTTTTATAATAAAATTCCTAACATTTTATTTATTTATTTATTTATTAATGGAAACAGTCTTAAACTATTTTCCAGTGTCAAATAACATATCCAAGTATACAATCTTCAAGCAGCAAGACTTCAAAATTTTCATCGACAGTAAAACGATAGTTGACTTTTACTGAAGATTTGCTGGACTGATGGAGACAAAACGAAAAGCACAATTTTGGTCTTGAATTGAATTTTCCAATCACTGTACACTTTCGGAAGCACTTGCTGTGTAATAAACTATCAATATTAAACAACAAAACTCCAAATATACTCAGAAATTATAAAATTAAATAAAAACCCAACTGCCACTTTTCGTGTTGGCGCCAAAAGTCCAAACATTTAATTAAACTAATCGCATATCCGAACAGAGATAACAAAGATACAGACAATAAAAGTTTCATTCCAACAAGAAGTACGAAAAAGTATGAAAGTGTAAAACACACACGAACACACACCATATATAGATACGGTTTCGAAGCAAATGGATCGGGTATTGATTTAGCAACTTCCCTTTTGCGCCAAAATCTCTCAATACAAACACAATCAATTGACTTTGTGAATTACACAGAACCAGAAGAATGGAAGTGGCAACTGTTTTATGACTATATTTTTAAGATGGAGATCTACTTTATTAACAATCAAAATGTGTTTCACTACATAAATTAAATATTACTAGCGACTCGCCCGGCTTTTAAAGAAATTTTAATACAAAAATACCATCCAACTTTCCAACTTTTCAAAAATTTTCTTACATACAAACATTGTCCTGACAATTACGAAAATGATAAAAAAATCAAAAAAATCGGATGAGCCGTTCTCAAGTGATGATCTTTCATACATGGGGAAATTGATATTTTTTAAATTTATTTACAACTAGCTGAAGTTCGCGATTATGCCGCGTGGATTCAGGGTTTTTGAAAATACCGTGGGAACACTTTAATTTTACGCAACAAAATCCTTTTCTGTCTCCAGAATGCAAGCTATTTCTGTGTCGAATTTCGTCTAGATCGGTTCAGCAGTTAAAGCGTAAGGTAACAAACAGATAAAGGGACAGAGAGAGTTACTTTCTCATTTATAATATTATTATGGATGCAGAAGAAGAAGATAGGAGATAGATTACTATTTTCTTATAAATAACGCCCAAATTACTACTAGTAATTAGAAGCGACAAAACTTGATGGCAGGCGTGTTGGTAGCGGCTTAAGAGTCTATCACCCCATATTATTCCGTGGATGTCCTAAAATTCGGCAGAGGGACAGTAAAAACCAGGAGATGGGCAGCAGAATCTTCCTGGAATACCTGAATAAATAATCTGCGGTTGCAAACCCGCCTGCCAAGTGTGGCAACAATGGCAAAATCCCTCCAAAATCAGAGCTACAAACTTTTGTCGCAATCTATAGGGGAGGCCTGTGTTCAGCAGTGGACTAGTGATAGTCTGAAATGATGATGATGATGTTGAAACTTGGTGAACTACTTTTACGCATAGTAAAAAAGTAAAGTAACAGCCTATTATATGTGACACTGTTGACCACAGGCCTTCTCTCATTTTTGAGGGCGTTAGAGCCGAGTCAGCCACGCTGCCCCAGTGGGGCAGACTTCACATATGATGGAGTTATTTTCACCTCAGACAAGAAGGTTTCCTCTTGAGGTTTTCCTTCACCGCTGACTATGAAGTGACGACTATGATAAATCAGCACTTAAAATCGAAATTAACTATTTTAGAGGTCCAGTGAATCGACCGGGATTGGGACCGGAGGTAGAGACACTTGGTTACAATAATAACTGTCACTCGTCTATAGCTTCCTGTTTCCGAAGGTCAGATGGAGTGTCAGAGAGACGTGC
The DNA here is from genome assembly GCA_019845155.1 of Luehdorfia chinensis. Classification (NCBI taxonomy): domain Eukaryota; kingdom Metazoa; phylum Arthropoda; class Insecta; order Lepidoptera; family Papilionidae; genus Luehdorfia; species Luehdorfia chinensis. The sequence continues at coordinate 3,280,734 of JAHVAK010000206.1, read as the reverse complement.
CCACAACAATAAGGACAGATTCAGAAATCAATAATTTATGTGTTGGACTAATATTGGTTTCTACTTAGACTAGAACCCAGAACTCACCGACTCATCAGACATTAGTATAGCCTATAAACAGTTGTTTCGTGTTTGAATATTGCATTTGGAGTTAGTATGTAAAACGCACCCACAATACAGGACAAATTGGGATTTGTTCGATGTCCACACTGGGGTGAGGTGCGGAACATAGTTTATTAAAAAATAATATAATTTAAAAACTTTACGCATGGCTAATATAATTTATAATAAAATTCCGAAAAACTCGATTCCGATTTTTAGTTGTTGTTAATTAATGTTATTTTAATATCAATGACTACTTTAATGAAAAATTTTAAAGTTATCACTAATCATTGTTTATAGTATGTTTGTGATTAAATGACTTTGTATGGTAATTTCTACTGGTGGTAGGATTACTATGCATAAATCCGTCTAGGTAGGTACCACCCCAGGGCCTGTTATTCTGCCCAGAAGCAGTAGTGTGCAAATATAATCGCTGGGTCGCGTAATAACTGGGCATGTCTCAGGGTGACGGACGCAGTGTGCAATTTTGTGTGGCACAGCATTTGTTGTGGGCGGACGTTGCACTCACCGACAGGTGAACGTTTTGCTCGTCTCGTCACCTAAAACAATAAAAAATATCAACTTTAATGTAATAATTATTTAAAGTTTTCCAAAAATTTCAAGCATTTTTCAATAAATGATTGAAATTTTTGGAAATCATTTATTGAAAAATGCTTGCAATCGGTAAAACATGTTGGGACTTTTTAATATTATCCACAAAATGTCGTAATACATTCATGACACATGACACATGATGTAAATAAATGTATCTTTATCTTTACATAATTAAGAAAGTATGATGACGTATGCAGTGATAATTATAAATTTTCAGTAACAAATTGGAACATACTTTCCTAACGGAGGGACTCATAAAATACTCTAAAAAACAGACAGAAGACTCATACTTTCACTGTGTGTATTCTTTGTAATCCCGAGGGAGGGTACCACAGTAATCTGACCCTGTAGAGATTATTTTCATTCGGTAAATTGGCAAGGGGACAGTCGTACGAACGCGAATGTGGAGCTAAAACTGACGAGTGGGGTCGAGAATTCAAAACGCAGTATAGTTTTATCAGGACACCATATCTAAACGCAAAGGAATTCTTATAAAATAGACGGACAATTCACTGATATACATCATAAAAATATATAAAATAGATGAATCTTTTTTATTAATAGTTCAACTTAGTTATAAGTTACTTATTTTGTTACTTAGTGTTTTAGTAGTATTTGATTTAACAAGAGAACTACTAAAGCTATTGATATGAATTTCATTCAGGTTATAGATAATAACTCCGGCTAAAATCTGGCCATATTCTATCGTGATTTTTCCTCCGGTTTCAAAATTATGAACATTTTTTCGATAATATTCCACAGAACACCATCTACGATATAGAAACAGAACTCTTGATATAACCCTTAATAAATGTTTATTACACTTAGACCTTTTTTTTAATACGCGGTCTGAACATACTCGTCTTTATCATCATTACTGCGTATTCCAAGTCCACTGCTGACCATTTGCCATTTCATATATTGTCACAAAGCATGGTTGTCAGCTATCGGAATCCATTGACTTTCCGCAAATTCCAACCATCAGTGAAGTTTTTACGGAATCTTCTGCCACGGACGACCACATTATGGAATCTGGTTTTTATGGACTGATAAGACTACCGATAGGTACCGTCAAGAAAAGAGCGTACTCCTTTCTCAAAGGCCGGTAACGTATCCCCAATTCCTCTGGTATTGTAGATGTCCATGGGCGGTGATCACCACTTGCCATCAGGTGAGCCGCTTGCTCGTTTGCTCTTGTATATAAAAAAAATATCGATATAGAGGTTGCGTTTGTTAAACTCATAAGATTTCCACAGGGCCACGGCTTAGGGCTATTTCGGTTACTCTTACTCTGCTAAGGATTCAACCTTTAAAGATAAACAACTATCATAGCCCTCTTCATAACTAACTCTCTGAGCGACAATTTATCAATACCATAAACCAATATATAGTTTAAATTAATTTAATTAATCAGTTACAACGAAAATTATAAGAAACTATATTGACTTTAGTGTCTTTATTTGATGAAGATGGCGGTAAAAATTATACATGTCAAAAAAGCCCAAGCTACACAAAAAATATGAAAATTGTACACATAGAATATAGAAAATTGTTTTCTTTTTTGGATTTTTTTAAGGTTGTTGACGCTAGGATTTCCCCTGTATCGTATGTGCGTTTTAAAAATATAAATTCCACATGCACACCCAGGCCTGATATAGGCAATCTAATCTCAAGAAAAAATCTATAGGCCCAGCATCCGTGTGTAATGTCACATTTCCAAAAACAATTCAATTTTATAATATGTGGGTATCACTGTAATTTATTCCAGCGTATTTTGTCAAATAATGGCAAAAAAGAATAAAAATCAAATTTATTAATTTAATCACAGAGAGCCCGTGGCGGATTTAGCCAAGAAATTACTTTTGCTGTCGTAATGGGTGGAACGAGCCATTAGCATAATGTATTCCCTGTTTTTAAATTAAAGTTTAGAAATGTCAGGCTTAATTCCACGTATCGAAAAACATAATACATAAAATTAAAAATACTAAGTTTTCTTTTAAATCGAGCGTCAAATATATTCTCTTAATATACGATTTTTATTCTTTACGAAAATATATGGTTACGCATATATTAAACTAAACAAAGACTGAATTAGCAGTCTTTATTTCATCGTAATATATCAAAATTGAATTATAAATTAACATGAATTACAAAGCCCACACAACCAAATCGAGGGCAGTTTGTAAATTAGGGTATATAATGACGGTTCAGCGTAGTGTCATAATTCGTCTCATATGATGTCAGGGCCGAGTTACGGTCAAATAAAACACAACAAACAACATTGGAATACTGTTTGAAGCAAGAGATAAGAGTGATACAAGGGTACGCGTAAACACAGGGGCGCTCACTCGTGCTGACCTTTACATCGTTACATCGGGCATCCACGCCCAATTTAAGGCTCAGGTGATGAGATCGGAGGTATACAGTGTCGCTCCTGCGTAGTTGATAGCTCTTAGTGCTCAAGTGTATGCGCAAGCAGTGAGACGCTCACTCGTCCTTACCTTCTCGCGCCCGAAGTAACGCTCATGCATTAAGATCAGAGGTAGACTAGGATGCAGCGACAGAGACAATGGCGCTTTGCCAGAAATTTTTGTTAATAAGCGATGCTAGAATTATTTCTTTCTCCTGAATCGTGGGTGCGTTTAACAGACATAAAATTCACATGCACAACACAACCAGACTTGAAAACCTACAATTTCCGTTTTTGAACAAATATTGGCTGGTTGAAATTCGACCCGCGGCGCAACAGCCACGTACTCTGACGATTGGGTCACGCAATCGCCCACGTCCCAGACTAATCCGTTGTTGCTTTAGTTGTGCTAAACTGAGAATACTACTATGGCCTGAGCTTGGAAGTGGATCACCCGCCGGACAAAAGCATTACGTCCAACAGCTTCTGTTGTGGCCTAATAAAACCAATTTCTGAAGCCAGTCGAATCGACCAGGCGTTCCGCTTTCATTCTCTAGACTTATTACGTGCTCATTACCTTTATCACACCGATTTCCATAACGTAGTCAAATTATGAGAAAGTTACTCACGCTGCGGCCTCATACATTAACCCTGAGAAAAGGGCGATATTCTGTAAGGGTCATAGTTTTGTTTATAAATAATACGGATCGATCATTCAAGCATCACATTCTTACAGAATACCAGTACTAACGTAAATTAGCAGTGCACTGCTGTTTCGTATAGTGAGGAAAGAGAGCCGTACGCGCAATTACTGGCACAGAGCTATTTACTCAAAGTCCTCAGAATTGTCAACAGACCTTTATCTTCTTCATGAAAGCTAGAAGTATCTAGACAGTGATCACTTACCATCGCGTACTGTGAACTCATTTGTCATTTATTACAATAAAATTGCTAGAATGATAATAGAGCCGTGGTAGCTCAGGGGCTAGGCGCTCGCTTTTAATTACATAGTACTCGAGTGACCTGGGTTCGATTCCCGGTGCCGGCACCACTAAAATTGTTAATTGAAATTTTAAGTGCTGACTTACCACGTGCTCGGCGGTGAAGGAAAACATCGTGAGGAAACCTGCATGTCTAAAAAATTAAAAATATTTCAAAGACATGTGAAGTCCGCCAACCCGCATTGCAGCAGCGTGGCGGATTCTTCCTAGCTCCATAACCCTCTCAGAAATGAGAGGAGGCCTGTGCTCAGTAGTGGGACATTTATAGGCTGAAACTTTACTTTTTTTTTACTTTTACAATAAAATTAAAATCTCTAATTTAACGTATCGGTACGGTGGTAGGATTCTGGGTGCCATCGCGGTGTCAGTTATTCTGCCGTCAAGCAGTAGTTTGCAAACACTACTGTGTTACGTCTCAAAGGCACTGATAGCTAGCGAATTACTGGACATATGAGACTGAAGAACTAAGGTCTCGGAATAACGAGCGCAGTGTGGTGCAACACAGAAATGTTCTAGGCGACACTTGTGTTTGTAGAAGTTAACATATTTGATATTATAACTGAAATGAGCTTTACCGAAGCTTCCACCATTGCGTGATTTATCAAGTCCCCCGGCGAAGGGGAGAGTTATCTTACCCTGAACAAATTATGAACGCCATCGATTAGCAAAGAACTATGATTGCATAAATAGAACTGGATGTGGCAAAGAATAATAAAAAATTTAAAAGATACAAAAATTGTATTTTCATTTCAATACAACCTGAACAAAAGTAAAATAACCTATATTAATAAATATTTTTGACAAACAATATATAAATGTTTTTCATTTCATTATAATAAACATCCTACCACAATCCTCCTCTTATTTCTGAGAGCTTTTTAAGCCTCGAATAGTATGTACATGTGAATGAATTTTTCATCGCCGAGTAAATAAAGCAATTAAAATTGCAATAACGAATTTTAATGGTGTGGGTTGCTCTGCTACGAAGAAATTTAAGACGGATGCCGTCTCTTGATTCCAATTACAGGGATAAAATGAAATTTTCATAACATATGTTATACTTCTGAGTCGTACCAATTACCACTAATTGAAAGGTGTATACTAAAATAATGAAAATTTGTGTTCAAGTTCGTTATTGTTCAAAAACTTTTTTGATAGTGACGAGACGAGCAAAATCTTTTGAGGCTACCCACGAATCGACCCAATTTTGAGTATCTTCATATGATGGAAAGCGCTGCTCAGACGAGCGATGTGCCTGCGACCGGAACAAGTGATAATCGGAAGGAGCAATGACTGGTGAATGCGACTTATTCGGAGCAATGGCGGGTGAAGAAGGACTTCCCAATTGTTTCCAAATGTGTTTTGACCGGCGCCGCAACATGCGGACGAGCATTATTATGTACGAGACTTTTGTCGTGTTTGAAAGCTCCAGTAATAGTTGCGCTCGATTCATAATACACGACACCAAGCTGATCCAACCAAGTAAGTGTAGGTAATTATTGATAACATTAGTAAATAAAAAAAATACGATGTTCAATAAGAATATTGTAAAATACTAAAAATTAAATGATAATATTATCTCTACCGCAGACGTACTGATTTAAATTAAAATACAAACCTTTGCTATTAAAATGATACCAATAATAAAAAAAATAATAAAGGTCTATACCTGCCAAAACAGAGGTAACAATATCCAACATGTCTTGATGTACAAATTGAGGATTATTTTTAGATACGTAGATAGGCTGACTTCTCATTCCTGTTGTCACAAAAAGTGACAGCAGAAAGATTTTAATACATTAAAAGGTTTTTTTTTTGAAAACTGCCAGTACTAATTTTATATCATAATTTACCAAAAATACACTACAGTATAGAAATAGATTGTAAGTGTTAGGAACTAGTAGGACATTATACACATGCATACATGCCATTTTCCAATACGGAGTTGGCAGAAATCACATCTGTAGTCAACTTTTGCTCCCACACGGAAACGACTCAAGAAATTCTTACTCATAATAAAGACTCGTACCAAAATGGCGGCGATGTCGTTCGCCCCCCGTCACGTCTCGTTTCCTGCGAGGGCGAACAGTGGGCTACGTGAGTGGCCTCTGCCTGCCGCCTATATGGTAAAAAGGCGTTACTGTATGTATGAATTTGTGTATTTGAACTGAATTTTACCATGTACCTCTTGTTTACATTTATTGTTAAAATAGTTTAGACGAAGATATTATAGTTATTCATACTTTTGTAGTAACATCATTGGGGCAGTCCCCCAACATAAGGGCTATGCGAGTATCCTATGGGGATCATGGATTTGATTGATTAGAGGGAGCAACACACGTAGGTCTATTAATGCACACATAAGTTCAGTGTGTATTCTACAAAATAATATCCTGTGACGAAGCCTCAGTATCAATTAGGATATAGAATATAAACATATAAAATATCTTTATCCAACGTAATATATTATTTCAAGTGAATGGGGCTCTGCATAACTTTATGTGTAGCCAGAACGTATCTAAAAAGGCACGACTGGCTGTACATAGGGGAGTTCTGGTCCCCACACTTATGTATGGTAGTGAATGCTGGGTCTGGCAGAAGAAGCATGAAAGTAGGATTAACGCTGTGGGAATGAGAAGTTTGAGAAGTATAGCTGGAGTAACTCTGATTGACAAAGTGAGAAACAGCGTGATACGGGAACGTTGCGATGTGGTTGAAGATGTAGTGAAAAAGATAGAGAAAGGCATGCTTAGATGGTTTGGACACGTAGAGAGGATGAATGAAAGGAGATTGACGAAACAGATTTATGAGGCAAGTGTGAATGGAAAAGCCGGTAAGGGTCGACCTAGGCGTACGTGTCACAATCAGATCGGTGAACTTTTGAAGAAAGGTCACGTTAAAAGTACCCGCAACCGACGAGCGTGTGTGAAAACGCTAATAAAAGTAGAAGCTGAAGATGTGTGTCAGGATCGTAGCAAGTGGAAAGATGTGGTCTCTGACTACCCCTATGGGAAAAAGGCGTGACTGTATGTATGTATGTATGTATATGTCGAAGCTGAAGACCCAGGGTTATTTTTGGGGGAGCAGTACTACTGTCCCCATTTGACAAGGGTTCAGTTGTACTGTCCTTCTCTTGATCCATTGCAAAGAAACGCCTTGATACGAGTATATCACTTACAAATGATTTATTTATTACAGATTTATATTTCTCACAATACTCGTATATTATAATTTGTTTAAAGTAGTTTGCGCAGTAGCTTAACAAACGCTTGCCAAATACACAACCTTCACCGGCAAGCGCTAAAAATACAAGTTGACTAGGTTGTCGTCAACACCCTTTTTTATACGAGTATTACTATTGTACAGGCCAAGCAGCCAAAAATCCTCCCCACCACTCAATATCAATCTTAACATAATTCACAACAGTTCACTGGTAACGCATAGAATGAAGTGTGTCTGACGATAGATTTATAAAAGTTAGCGATATAGGGCACCCCATAAATTTCGATAACCAAATGCTGGTGTGACAAAATAATTTGACAAGGTGACGGAGGAATTAAGATTACGTTGTTCAGTGGGCGCTTTCACAGCGAAACCTCTTAACAAAAGTGGCCAATACATGGCGGTTATTGTAAACTGTTAAATGATTTAATTATAAAGGAATTCTTATGTGATAGAAATATTTAAATGGTGATGAAGGAATTGACCACGTCGGTTGAGAGTGCTCTTACGGCGACATATATTATTTTGGTCGAAGTCACGCGTAGGATTTAATATAGACCTTTGCAGCATGACGCTGTGTTTTTTGTTCATTTACAAAACTCGTGGCCATTAGAAACTTTCAAATTCTGCCAAATAAAGTGATAATGAAAAACCTTTGTACAGTTCAGTCATCGACGAATTAGCAAATACGGTAGATCGCAAGCCAATACAATAGTATATTGTTACCAAACAGCGTACCATGTCGATTAGATCGGTGATACCGATTACATCGGTACACTTACTGGTGGTAGGATTCCTATGCAGGAATCCGTCTAGGTAGGTACCACCCCAGGGCCAGTTATTCTGTCGTGAAGCAGTAGTGTGCTAACATTACTGTGTTTCGGTTTGAAGGGCACTGTGAGCTAGCGTAATCACTGGGCATATGAGACTTAAGAACTGATGTCTCAGGGTGACGGGCGCAGAGTGGTATCACACAGAAATATTCCGGCTGTGACACAGCATTTGTTGTGGGCGAACGTTGCACTTACCATCAGGTGAACGTTTTGCTCGTTTCGTCACTTTAGATAATAATAAAAAAAACTAATGTATGCAAGACATAATACAAATACTTGAATTTCATGGTACTTTATTTCAAAGCAATTAAAGTAAAATTTCTTTAAACTTCACGAACCAATAGCGATGAAGTAATAGATGAAGACAATCTCCAAGCCATCAAGTCGAAAATTACTGTAGCAATATCTTAGCAGAAATGTAATGTAAGATAGATAATCTTTAGCCACTACGAAAATCACAAGAATTTTAATAAAAGTCTTAAAATGTTAGCACTTATCGTGTAGAAGCTTTCGAAATCAAAAAGTTTGAGGTATTTGAAATATTATTTCCTTCAAAGTTCTGGAACATTGAGAAGTTGTATCTAAAATAATTTCTTATTGGAAGGGAAATGATGTATCAAACATTATTCCAAAATTAAAGAAAAAAACGTGTTATTGTTGCCATCTCAATATATGGCATACAATGGTTACAGTATTGACATTCAAAGTACAGAGAAAATAATTTTCCTTTTTTAATCAAGTAAAAAAAAGAGTAAAGTTTCAGCCTATAAATGTCCCACTGCTGAGACACAGACCTCCTCTCATTTCTAAAAGGGTTTTGGAGCTAGGAAGAATCTGCCACGCTGCTCTAATGCGGGTTGGCGGACTTCATATGTCTTCGAAATATTTTTTATTTCTCAGACATGCAGGTTCCCTCACGATGTTTTCCTTTTATTTTAGGTATTATTTGTGTTTTTAGTTTTTTTTTTATATATTTTTGTACTGCTATTTTTATTTTTTTATTATGTATTACTATTGTGTACGTCTGCTTCAAGCAAATAAATGATTTTTCTTTCTTTCTTTCTTCTTTTTTTCTTCACCGCCGAGTACCATTAAAATTCATATGTTCTATTCATTAAAATACCATATAGAAACAACAAATATTCAATAATACAATTTGAACTCAAAAACATCAAATGAAAGCGGATAATTTGTACCGGTGTGAAGATCCAAACACATAGTAGAATAGCAGATAATCGATTATTCATAAGAATGAAAATACTTAATCCATATAACTGATGGGCCAGCATTTTTAGGGAAACGAATTAAGCCAAGTCACGTTTCCACGGCTGCAAGTTTGTGTAATCCCTACTGGGACACTGCAGTAATCTTACTCTGATTAGATTATTGTGGATGATTAGCGAGGGGTAGGATACGAAACATTCGTATGTTTAGTGTATAGCACATATGCCTTTGATGGTTAAGTTGTTTTGTTATTTTCATTGAATGTTTCCTGCAATTTAGTACCACTTTTACTGATGCATGTATTTAATATGAAAAATAAACATTTACCGTTCATAGTACCCGTAATGGTAAAATAAATAAGGTGACTATATGCTAATATTTAATATATTTTAACTTAGCTATAAATCAATCAATCAATCAAGAAACCGGCCAACTGCATGTCGGACCACGCACAGTGAAGGGTTTTGTAAAGAAGAAAATAGCCTGTAACCAAAAAAATTCTATGTCTAAAAACCTACACGACATATTTAGTTCTAACCAATTTTCGTTAAACGCGTTTTCTGAGTTCTACCACCTTTTTTTTCAGAATTCCCACTCCATTATGGAAGTATGGTACCTATAACAAAGTTTAGCGCATAAAAGGGAGTGCCGCCTAATCAAAATAGTTATTTTGAAACTTCGTTTTTATTTTTCAAGGCCTATTTTTCAAGATCTAAAGATACCTCACACAATCTTATGTGCACCGATTTTCTTCGATTTTTTTCAGTGTAGAGATTGTTTGCTACTACTATTTTTTTCAAACTACATCCTTACAGTATAAGAAATTCTGCACTTAAACTTCTCAATTCATATTTGAACAATAGAACACAGAAAGTAGTTATCAATGGTACGAGTTCCATCGGGTCAGCAGTATCGATTCTCGGTCCATATCTATACCTTATATATATTAATGACTTACCTTACCTAGTAGGGGACAACCATGATACTATTCCATGGTTATCCCCTACTTTTTCTATTCTTAACTTATGATATATCTTTGATTTTCAAATAAAACGTCAACCTTGATTACATGACGAGGTTAATAATGCTATTTCTAAAGCAGTAAATTGGTTGAGCGATGATAATTTGTTTTTCAACAGCAATGAGTAAAATGTAGAAAATTCATAACACCAAATGTATGAATGAAATATTGGTAAATGTGCTTGTAAATGGGGAAGAGTTGAGCCTTGTAGATATTTTATAAAAAGAGATTCCACCGTTTTTTTGGAATAACTCTTGATGCGAAACTTCAATTGGGCCCACAAATATGTAAGCTAGCAAGTAGACTTAGCCCGGCAGCTTATGCTGTAAAAATCCCAGAAAGTGCAGAAAATCTTTCAACCAAAAAGTTAATTTTTTTTATTAAACATAGACTTTAAAAAAGGGTTATTATAATATTAAAGAACACATGGATGATTATAACCCCTGGGAGTGAAGTGATTGCTATCAAGCTAGTTCTACATCTTTATAATACTACTATAATTGTACGATATTTTAAAAATGACTAAGAAGAAAAAAATATTGTTTTCTTGCTGGTTCTTCAAAGGTCAGATGCATTTTTTCTATTTTATTAATAATTTCACTACATCATTGCATAGTGTTTTATGAAAAATGCCTTACTTCAAAATTTCATCTATATAGTGCCATGTCTCCAAATGTAAAATGGCTATGACATACGGGCAGACGGACAGGACGAAATTATGAGGGTTCCGTTTTTACTAGGAAACCCTAAAAATTATATACTTCAATCAAATGAAGACACGATAGATTACAATATGTTATTAAATGAACAATCCGTACACAGTATTTCATACATATTTTATGAATTGAATTAGATGACTAATATTATTTAGAGACATTTTATGCTTCAATGAAAACAATTTATCGTATGCACGAATTACACACAAATCCAGTAGCAAATGCTACAGGACGCATAATTTGTCAAAGACTTCGCCTCACTCTGCCCGGGAAATGAATCAAAACAAGCGAAGCTTATGAGGCATGTCTAGTAGAAACAAGATAAATCTTAGACCGTCCAGATGTTAGTATAGATTAACTAAGAGAGTCACGTAAGTCTTTACATATATGTACATAAAACTTTTTTATTATCTTACTCGATTTCAACGTACTCTTCGTAAAAAAAATCTATTTAATTGCATAAATAAAGAACATGAACAATCGGCAGAAGAAATTTTTTTTAATAGGTACGCCTGTACAGGCGGGCAACAGTTTATAATATATTATTAATTTGTTAATTAATTAGAGTATGTGACTTCTAGGTCGCGGGTCGTTGGTTTAAATCCCATCCAGGGCTTTTGTGCAACAACACAAATCGTTGGTTTTCGGGCCTGGTTGTTCTGCACGTAAAATTTATGTCTGTAAAACGCACTCTCGATACAGGAAAAATCCTAGAATGAGTCAACGTTTTTCATTAAAATATTACAAGTTAAATAAACGTCTTAAAAAAATGGCTTCGCCAAAATTTCATGCCTCACCTATGTTCCATAAGTGTTGATTTACCACGTGCTGGAAGGTGAAGGAAAACATCGTAAAACCTGAATATCAGAGAAATTAAAAAAAATATTTTAAAGGAATGTCCAACATTGCGCTTTTAAAAAATTAGAAGGGGCCTGTGCCCAACAGTCGCACAACTGTATGCTGATGCTTCCTTATTTCGTTTCATGTATAGTTTTATATTGGAGTGTAAAAGCAAACCGAACAAAAAGAGCTCAATTTCTCAGAACGCAATGTCGAGTCTAGACGATGAAACATGGGTCAATAGATACCAATAATACTTTGTTCTTCTTCATAAAATGCTACACAATTGCGTCAATTTATAAAAAAAAAACTAGCTAATGCCCGCGACTTCGTCTGCGTGGATTAAGGTTTTTTAACAATAACACAAACTCCTTGATTTTCCATAATAGAAAGTATCCTATGTCTGTCCCTCTGTCTGTTTGTTACCTGTTCACGGTTCAACCGCTGACACGATCTTGTCGAAATTTTGCACAGAGACAGCTTGCATCCTGGAGACGAACATAGGATTTTTTTTATCAAGGAAAATCAAATAGTTCCTACGGGATATTTTAAATAATCTTTACCCACGCGGAGAAAGTCGCGAGCACCAGCTAGTACTATATTACTGAACTAGTTATTTAAACATTTCTGCCAAGATCCGTTCAGTGGTTGAGTTGTGTAAAAGTTTAGTAAAGAGACACTACGTGTCTGAGACTAACCGAGGGTTGCAGAGAAAATCAGCGCTGCGTATGATCGCAGCTAATGCTGAGTTTAGACCCTTTTGTTTTGTCATACTGTAGTGCCGGCATACCTTGGATCGTTTTATATTTAGATGTGAGTATGTGTACTCGTATGTATATAAATAGATTATTTTTTCTAATGTTAATTTTTTTTTCACATTTTACTCATAGTGTTTTAGTTTGTTTAAATTGTTTTTCACCGTTTGGCTATGCGTGTTTTGTGATATATATTTAATCTTTTATCTTATCTTATCTAAAGGTAACAAACAGACAGAGAGACAGAAAGAGTTACTTTCGCATTTAAAATATTAGAAAGTATGGACATATAGTATATATACTCGTAGTATGGATAGATAACGCAAGAACTTCTTTTCATAGATTTAGCTAGTTTTAAACAATTTGTAGAGTTTAACAGAGACTATATGTAATATACTGCTTTAACATACAAAATACGTATTTTTAATAATATAACTAATATTTATACTATTTATGATGCCTGTTGAGTCATCAAACTCGACAGCACTGGCGAGGCGGGGCACATGAGGAGCGGAACACACACGACGCATCTACCGGCTGATCCTAGCGGCGTCCCGGCGGGCGAGTCAGCTGTCGCGCCTTATTAAGAGCACAAGCACGCATACCATATTAGTATTTTGTACCGTAGTTAAGCGGCAACCGTTGTACAGTTTCAAATTAAAAACCTTATAAAACAGTCCACTCTTTTCTTATCTCAGCACTGAGCCCTAGGGGCTGCAATGTTAAAAGTAAGGATACAATAGACAAGTAGCCTGTTTTTTTAGGACTGATGAAGCTGTGAAAGTCTTAGGCCTAACCGTAACTGTTAGCCCGAAGGCTTTCACAGCTTCGCCGGATTGCAACCAGTATATCGTGTTAGGATTCCTATGCAGGAATCCCTCTAGGTGGGTACCACCCCAAGGCCAGTTATTCTGTCGTGAAGCATTATTGTTCAAAAACATTAGTGTTTCGGTCTGAAGGGCACTGTCAGCTAGCGTAATCACTGGGCATATGAGACTTAAGAACTTATAAATGCGAAAGTAACTCTCTCTCTGTCTTCTACTCTGTTTGTTATCTTTTCACGGCTCAACCGCTGAACTGATATCAACGAAATTTGGCACAGATAGCTTGCATCCTGGAGACGGACAAAGGAAAGTCTTTATCCCGGAAAATCAAACAGCTTTATCCACGCGGACATCAGCTAGTTCTGTATATAAGTGTCATTTTGTATACAGCATATGAAGTATTTGAAGTAATCATTCAAAACAAGATATAATCCACGTTGACGATCATTAAATTAACAGTGAATGGCAGAGATACAATTCGATTAGTACGTTAGGCAGGAACGACTCTTGATTGATTTAATAACGTTCAGCCACCGTGGCCTGCTGTCATCTGTCGCGTCTACTTATTCAGTGAAGTATTTTAGTAAATGGAATTAACTATACCTACCTATATATATATTAATAAATATAATGAGTTGCAGGAGATTCTTTAGGCCGCTATACTCATACATGTATATAATAAGTTTTTAACAAAGATCATATTTTTGTTACAAGCTTTTATTTGTGAAGCCCATATATATAATTTCGGTTATGTAATTGTTGTTAGCCTTTTTTGGCTTTTGCAGCTTCATCGGATACTAGTGAAGCCTATATCCTTCTAATGTAGCTAGGGCTATGGTACTTGTCAAAACAAATCAAACGATTTAAATAAAACTATTTTTTACGGATTTTATCGCGTTTAATTTAGAACTATTTTAACCCGACGTTACACGTCGTGTGACAGTAAACACCTGGCCGCCGAGCTTCAGCATGTCAAGCAAGATTTGCAAGACAACAAGCTTCGGGTTCCGCGCCTTCGTCGCAGTGACCGAGTGAAGCCGGCCACAGTCGAGCGTGTACCTGCTGTTCTTTCATATGTCAGAGGAGTCACGGACAAGATTGGCTATATCTTGAAGCGAGCTTCTATAAGAACATTTTTCAAGCCGCCGAAGAAGATAAGTCAGTTTTTACCATCTGTCAAGTGTAACATCCCTCTACAAGATGCAGGAGTATACAAGCTGGATTGTGAATGTGGTCTCTCTTACATAGGACAAACTAAAAGATCCATTAAAACCCGCGTTAAAGAACATATAGCTGATGTGAAGCACCGACGCTCTAGGAAGTCTGCAGTCTGTGACCATGTTCTGGATCATCCCAACCATTACATCAGATTTGATAGACCACAAATCCTTGCAAAAGAACACCGATTCCTACCAAGGATTATTCGCGAGGCTATTGAAATTAAAAAACATCCTAATTTCAATAGGGAAGATGGTTGGGTATTACCACCGGCTTGGGATCCTATTATTAATCAAATGAAATCAAAAACCAAGCATACCACTGCAAGGCTTTTCAAGACACAGTAAGCTCTTTCTGCGTAGATCGGACTAAAAATAATAATTAAAAGCTGAAGGTACTCCGGGTTAACTATGACATCGGGACAACTGTCACCTCAGTCCCCCCGTGACCATGGGTGCTGTAAAGCGCCCGAAACGTCGGGTTAAAATAGTTCTAAACTAAACG
Organism: Luehdorfia chinensis; assembly: GCA_019845155.1. NCBI lineage: Eukaryota > Metazoa > Arthropoda > Insecta > Lepidoptera > Papilionidae > Luehdorfia > Luehdorfia chinensis. The sequence goes on along the minus strand of JAHVAK010000206.1, from coordinate 3,265,449 downwards.
CGATAAAATCCGTAAAAAATAGTTTTATTTAAATGTGTAATATTCGCGTAAATAAAAGAAAACATTAAATCAAACGATTCAATATGACGCAGCTGTCTTGCTTAGTTAAGGAGTACCTGTGAACAACTTCCGTATCCATCATCAGACCACCTCCATGGTACCATATTATTGCATTGTCACCGAAACTACATAGGTACGTCAACATTTAGCTCAATCTGACATTAGAAAGTAGGACCTTAACAGGTTTCGAATCAATGACCATTGATTACAAATAACGGCTATGCTACAGTAGCGGACTAAAATAACGTAGAGAGCGGCGCGCAGCTATCGTAAATAACACCGCGTACATAAGATACACCCGTGTTCCAGGGCGGTTCTCACCGCCCAGAGTTACCGACACACAAGTCGACAGTCCGAACGGAGGCCCGCAACCTCCCTCGGACGGTCAGTAGATGACTTCATATAATAAATTTATGGAGATATTCACTGTAGCGCAAGCACGCTAGCGAACGCAACGGTCCGAATTTAGATGTTTAGTAGGAGTTTATATTTATGTATTTGTGTTTGGGTCAAACCAAACCTAGCACGCGGGCCCCGGGCCCGCGAGCACAGCATCCGATGAAGCTGTAAAAGCCAAAAGGCTAACAGCGATTACTTCACCGAAATTAAAAATGGACTAAAATAATTGTCGGACGAAGACCGTCCACGTAAAGTTACTGTTGAATAACATTTGATAGTTTAAATAAAACTAATATTAACGGATTTTATCGCGTTTCATTTAAACTATTTATAACATTTGATAAAATACAATACATTTGATTAAAAGAAAACATTTCGTTGATTCCCTTACAATTATAACATACAAAAGCTAAATCGACTCCCCCTAAGTTCACATACAAAGTAGTTTATAAAAATGGGGTTCACTAATGTATACCAAATATATATATGAATACAATTAAAGCTTGATACTTTAGCTTTACAGTGGCTTCCTTAGGGTTGAAAGAATACGCTCACGCGCAAGTACGAATCGCGCACCGCAATCGCCTATAAAATCCTAGTAATCGGTTATTTACTATCAGACTCTTTAATTTAGATTACTTCAGAAGTTGACCTGAACACATGCGTAAATTGAAGTCATTGTTTTCACAAAACCATGGATACAGCTCAAGAGGTCGTTGCCTTGTTGCTCATCTACTGAACTTGAGTCAGTCTGCTGTCTCAAGAGTATACAGGAGGTTCGAGGTATGGCTACTATTCAATAGATAGACAGAAGACGTCTAAAAGAAGCAAACCATACTTCAAGACGACCTGCCTCTGGTCCTAAATTGTACGAACTGCACCGGCAAGTACGCCTTTAATTTCCACGAGGTGCTCTCGTGTTCATTGGAGCATCGAACAATGGCGGTCAGTAATGTTCAATGACAATGCGGCCGTGTCTACAGGCGGAATACGTAGGTTTATACTTCACTTATATTATAATAGAATCATGCGTTACTTTGCACGGAACGCCATTATAATGAAGGAAATAAAGTCTTACGTAAAGCTGTCTGTCGTAGAGTCAATATCACTAGGTAATGCCTAAAGATATAGAATATTTTTGGTTACAGGCTATTTTCCTCTTTACAGAACCCGTCACTGTGCGTGGTCCGACATGCTCTTGGCCGGTTTTGTGATTAATTGATTGATTGATCGCTTAGTTAAAAGAACAAGAGTAGAAAAATATATTAAATATTAGCACATAGTCACTAAATTTAATCTACCTTACGGCGGGCTTTTTCATTGTATTAAATGCATGCATCAGTAATAGTTTTTCTAAATTGTAGGAAACATTTTAATGAATAACTAATCAAATGTAGCAGTAACTTCATTTATATGTTTTAATCGATAGCCTAAGATAGCACAAACTTGTTCTTGGTTCTTTGAAATTAGCAGTTCATAGAATCAAGCTTTTCGGAAATCCATTATAACTAAGACAAGAAATTAGTTTGCTAAGATGTCGAAAACATGTAGTACGTCTGCTGTCTGCTAGAGTCAATATTACTTGATAATGCCTCGTTTTGAAGTGAAACACGTGTCGTGGTTTCGATTTCAGAGGTTTGTGTTACACCTAGCTGTAGTGGTTGTGGATATCTTGTGGCGGTTCGCGGTAGCGGTATTAGTATGCACGCTATTGTGGGAGGGCATTTTAGGGTTTGCATCTTAGCAAATAAACTTTCTTTCCTTATTTACTTCTCTAAGGTTTTTTTAACAACCTGTCTAAAGAAACCCAAAAGTCCACACTAAGTCGCGGGTAAAGTTAATTATCTATAATATTCGTAAACCGCCCGCTGAATTGTAAGGTTTGATTCGAAACGACATCTGTCTGTCTATGGCGTCTTTACATCAATCGAAATAAATTCGCCTCAACGCATAGTCTAATAGTCATATTTTTTTACTATGTATCGACTGTCTAATGTATACAACCAGCATCACTATTGTAGAAATTAAAAAATAAAATCTTGTATTCTAAAATTGAATATAATAGTGATTATCCACCACAACTTTTGCATGTTTGTCCCTCCTACAATCTGTTTGCGAAACCTGAAAACGGCGAAATATAATTTAGTCATTAGTATACGGCGAGTCCCCGGGCCGGGGCTAAAAATCATTTAACCTATCCTCTCAGTTTAAACGTATTTTAAAGTTTAATCTTTTGCACTTTTTATCATCATTTTTTTATTTTAAAAGTGGCGTTTCGAGCAAAATGTTCACCTGATGGTAAGTCCAATGTCTACCTATAACAACTGCAATGTTACCCAAAATATTTCTGTGTGGAACCATAATGCGCCCGTCCCCACGAGACTTCTCAAGTCTCATATGCCCAGTAATTACACTGGCTCACAGTGAACTTTAGACCGAAACACAAAATGCCGGGGATCGAACTCAAGTCACACGCGTAAAGTGAAATTTAAGGCGAGCCCCCGATCCCTGAGCTACCACGTATTATCTAATATGAGAGAATAAACGTTTAAGACATAATTCAATATATCTATCAATATACTCTGGACCGCAAAGAAATAGGATCGGTTAGAAAATCTTCAATATCTTCAAAAATACCTGACCTAGCTTTATGAAATAATGAAACATATAAAAAAATAAAAATGCGTGGTTTTTCCAGTATTTTCGTAAATGTAGATTGGTTACAGATGTGCCGTTTACACGCATTTTAGTACTCTGTGTTGCCTCTGCGAACTCGCAATACTGCTGTTATTTATTTATTTATTAATGGAAACAGTCATAAACTATTTTCCAGTGTCAAGTAACATAACCAAATATACAATCTTCAAGCAGCAAGATACAAAATTTTGATCGACAGTAAATTGATAGTTGACTTTACTGAAGATTTGGTGGACTGATGGAGACAAAACGAAAAGCACAATTTTGGTCTTGAATTGAATTTTCCAATTACTGTACACTTTCAGGAGCATTGCTGCATAATTAACTATCATTATTAAACATCAAAACTCCAAATATACACAGAAATCACAAAATTAAATAAAAACACTACTGCCATTTTTCGAGTTGCCGCCAAAAGTCCTACTGCTGTTATTTGGCATACTTTCTACTAGGTTTTTAAGGCGATGCTGCGGAATATTCTGCCATTTCTCTATTAGAGCTTCTTTCATTTCACGTCGCGTGATTAGCGGCGGATTCCGCTGACTTACATGTCCTCCCAGTTCATCCTATGCATGCTCAATGGGGTTTAAGTCGGGACTGCGTGCTGGCCACTCCATGCGTGTGATACCGACTTCTAGAAAACACTATGTGAGGGCGGGCAATGGCTTGCATAAAAACGGCATTCTCGCCCACGTCCACTAAAACTGGACCAACGTAGTCATTCAGAATTTCAGTGACATATATTTCTGCAGTTAAAGTTTCATTTTCTATCACCACTAGTTCAGTGCGGCTTTCGAAAGAAATCCCAGCCCACACGTGAAAAGAGTCTCCGCCGTATGGTACTTTTTCATCTATACAGGCTTGGTTATAGCGCTCTCCCGGTCCAGAGTATATAGATTCAATCTAATCAATTATCCAACGGAAAATGAAAATCAATAGTAAATTAGATATTTTTTTTGAATATTCTACACTTTAAATGTATTTTTTTTAACGTGGCCGACACTAAAACTTCACCTGTTTTGTGGGTGGGTTTTACAGACATACATTCCACGTGCATAAACACTCAGACCCAGAACAACAATCTGTAGGCCATACAAATATTTGTCCTGTGCGGGAATCGACCCCACGACCTGTGGCGCAGTAGCCAAGCCAATACCACAAAACAAAAATAAACAAGGCCACCAACGACTGTAAAGTCCAGACAGAAAAAGATCAGAAGGTATTAGTCGGTCGCGTACACAGATATTTCTCATCAAATCTCACCTTTCGAATTCGTTTTAAGTGCTTTTGTGATTACAATTATCGACAATAAGTGATGAATGATTTGATTTGAGTCTCTCTCCTTCTCGAACATTAAGTTCGTATTCAGCAATCATTAAAAGAATAGAAGTGGTATTATTCAAATTACAACCAAATTAATATTAATAATAAGCTTCAAATTTTCATAAAGTAGATGTTGAAGAAACAATTCCAATATTATAAATGCAAAGTCTCCCTCTGTCCCTCGTATCTGTTTGTTACCCTCACACAGCTGAACCGAACTTGAAGAAATTCGGCAAAGAGATAGCTTACATCCTGGACATAAGATACTTTTCATTCCGGAAAATAAAATAGTTTCCACGGGATATTTTAAAAAACATATCCACGCGGACGAAGTCGCGGGCATCAGCTTGTGGTATATAAAAATCAAACCATCAATACAAATAAACAAAATCCATGAGGTTGTCGGTAATTTTAGAATATTGACTTTTTTGCATATTCCTTTCCTATGTATTCGCTAATTTAACCAAATCGAATGTCAAACTATTGCCTCTACATTAGTCTTCAGAGTCATCATCAGAACAAAAATCACAAAATCACAAATCAATCATCAGCCTCTACTCAATACCGACATGAGCCACTCAAGTTGGGAGGATTTGGACAAATCGCCATGCTGGGCAAACGGATGGCGATCATCGCTCAATTGCGCATTATCGGTATAAAAAAAAGTAAAGTAAAGTTTCTGCCTATAAATGTCCCACTGCTGAGCACAGGCCTCCTCTCATTGCTGAGAAGGTTTTGGAGCTAGGAAGAATCCGCCACGCTGCTCCAAATACGGGTTGGCGGACTGCACATGTCTTCGAAATATTTTTTATTTCTCAGACATGCAGGTCCATGCATTCCTCACGATGTTTTCCTTCACCGATGAGCACGTGGTAAATCAGCACTTAAATTAACAATTTTAGTGGTGCCGGCACTGGGAATCGAACCCAAGTCACTCGCGTACTATGAAATTTAAAGCTGGTTATGCCGAATGCCATGATTTTTGTTACATATACCGTGTGGTAGCGGCTTAAGAGAATCTGCTACCCCACCACATTCTGAGGGTGTCGTAAAAGTCAACAGAGGAAAATTAAAAAAACCAGGATATCGGCAGCAGCAATTTCTTGGAGCATCTAAATAAATAAACTACGGTTACCAACCCGCCCGCCTTGCGTGGCAACTATGGTAAAATACCATTTTATATTTTTTATATACAAATTGTTGTGGCAATCCATGGGGGAGACCTATGTTCAGCAGTGGACTAGCCATAGACTGAAACGACGATACATTGCCACGTTTTTGTTCAAACTTAAGGACTCAAAACTTGGAACAGCTGGTTTACCGTAAAAAATATTCCATCACAATAGCTCAATTTCTTTATTAACTATTAGATCTTAAAGTGTTAGACTTTAAGATCTTAAACTTAATAAAAAAGCAAGAACATTATACACTAAATATCGTGCGGGAATATTTCTTAAGAGAAATACCGCATTCGACTTTATTAGAACTCGTATTCCAAGCGACCCTTTTCCGTTCGCGATCGTGCCGAGAACATAAATAAGGTCACGCTCGTACATTTCTAAGGCGTAGTTTTTCCAGAATTACTTAGCGTACAATTTAGTTACTTAATCAGATTTCACTAAATAGCTTAGTCTAGTTCATTGGAGACCTATTTTTGCATGTCAAGCTATTAAGATTATTTCAGTGTATTAGGATTTAGGCTTTCATTAGGAGTAAAAGCGGCGTTAGTTGTAAATGGGCCTTCTAGACGATAAATTGAAATGGTTTTGTGTTCAATTGCCTGATAGAAAACGGGTTAAGACCTCTACGTAGACTTCGTAACGTAAGAATATGAGGAAGTGATTACATGCGGAAAAAAGGTACATTCCGAAATCCCGAGCTTACATTTAAATGTTTATCATAAGTATTGCAAACCATATTAGACTTTATTGTGGTATTTAATAAATCCAGCAAATTTTTCACAACCCCTAACCAATGGACAGTAGCGTGTTACGTGACACTGGCTCAGATTACAAACGTTTAAAATTTACCACGTTGCTGAAATCGCATTTGAATAATGTTTCTAAATTAAGCAATACCTTCGATGCCTTGAATATTAGGTTTTCAGGTGACATGAAAATCGAACAGAATCTACTTACATCACACGATCAGACGACACCGGTTCTATAGACAAACGGCGATGGCATCCATCAACGCACAGCAGTCACCGCATCACTATCCGTGCACTGCTATTCACACGTTGTAACACGTTATAAATAACTCGCTTAACGTCACTGCGGTGTTAGGTACAGGTTGTACTGTAGGGCGACGCTACGTGCGTCCCCACGACTCTAGGGCGACGGACTGCGGAGGGCGGCGGCGATGGCGCGCGCATGCGTGACACCCCTGCGTAGGGGATGGATTCGCATAATGGTCGTGTCAAAGCGTTTCTTTTTTCATCGGTTTCCGAATACCGATATGTACGAAGGACGAATATTACATTCGGTTCTCAATGAATTTTTTTTCCAAAGTAGTTAGAGTAATAGGCGGCAAATCGATGTCTTCGTTTAGTTTCGTAAATATAGCAAGATAAATTTAATTCAACATTCAAATGTATTTATTTATACTTTTTTAATATATAAAAATAATATTATATAAAAATAAATAACCAGATCATAAAGTTTAATATTACTTCAAATAAACCGCCATCACTTACTACATCCACTGCAGATTTTCAGGCCTCGTGTGTGAATTATAAAAACAACTTAACGCCGCGTGAACAAACACAGTAGAAATATTTCCACATTTCTTACACGTCTCCCGCACAATGGACGAATTCCTCACGCCGACACATTTAGAAAATGTTTTCGTAAGTGTGAAAACACTCCTGACAACCCGGTTCTACATGCCACATACAACATACAACATATTATATCATATTCATAATGCCAACGACGGCCTTAGAAACGGTTACGTGGAAAATAATTGGTACCCTTGAAATTCTTAAAATAAACAATTTCTCTGCAATTAAATATTTAAAGTCAAAACAAAATTAGGAGACCGTAAGTAAGTTTCCAAATGAAATGAAACTGATGGTAGGATTCCTACACAGGAATCCGTCTAATCCACCGGAGCGTTAGTTATTCCGCCGTAAAGCGGTGGTAGGATTCCTATGCAAGAATCCATCTAGGTAGGTACCACCTCAGGGCCAGTTAGTGTGCCTTGAAGCAGTAGTGTGTAGACATTGCTGTGTTTCGGTCTGAAGGGGACTAAGAGCTAGTGTAATCACTGGGCTATGAAACTTAAGAACTGATGTCACAGGGGGACGGGCGTAGTCTATTGCCACACAGAAAAAATGTGGATGACGCTGCATTGCTATGGGCGGACGTTGCATTTATCATCAGGTGAACGTTTTGTTCGTCACGTACCTTTCTATTTAAAAAAAAAACTAAAAAAAAACGTATAATGTCTAGGCACATAAGACTTAGCTGATGTCTCTGGGTGACGAGCGCAGTGTGGTGACACACAGCAGTGTTCTAGGGGAAACAGTATTTGTTATGGGTAGACATTGCACTTATCATCAACAGGTGAACGGTTTGCTCGTCTCGTCACTTTTTTCCATAAGTAAAATAGTTTTATTTATACTTTTTATACACAGTTTTATTATAACGAAAGTTATACGCGTTCTGTAATTATGAACTGTAATGTGAATGTTACTTCACAATATATGTTTATTCATCGAAATTTCTAGTTGTTCGATAACTTCTTCACTTAAGTAAAACTGTATAAAATACTACGAAGAAATAGCGAAACGAAATCATCCGACAATAAATGTCAGTTTAAAACATCTGAGAAAAGCTTTCGCTATCAACTTTGAAAGTAATTTGTGACATTATAACACATCTAAAATAGTTCAATACAAAGGACTTCGCCTTCTTTCTAGCATTTTCGACAGATTTACAAAAACACTGTAGAGACTTATAAAGAGCCCTTAACGAATTTCGACTTTACGATTAAACCAAAACATTTTCGGCTCTAACGATCTACAGGAAATTACTATTTGCGGTCATTAATATTTTCGAGTTGCCAGTTAGGCCTCTGATAAGACAACACTGTTGCCTTAGGACGAAAGCAAACGAAATCGTTTAAGCTAGCTAGCATTTTCCAAGCCATTGCCTAAAGCACTAGAAACCTCCAGAATAATTCGAAAAAAGCGATGAAGTTGTGTTGTTCTGTGCAACATTGATGTGAAAATTCCATAATAGTACTTTTCCCATACTTTTACACTAGGCATTTTAATCGGCGTTTGAAAAAATCTTGTAGCACTAGCTTGCGAAAGTTTTACGTTAGCCCCTTGCCTGCCGCTACTCGTTAAGGAAGAGAAAAAATTAGGATGAGGCTATTGAAGGGGTGAGTTTTTGATTTTTCTTTTTAAATCGTGCATGAACCGTTTGAAACGCAAAAGCCGTACTATCTAAAAAGACAAAACAAGCAACGAATGAAAAATAAGTGAAGTTTTATTACATGATGCTCAGTAGCTTTGAACTGATGACATTTTGGACACTGCGAGATTTTCGACGAAAATGTTTTTTTAACACCATTTATCAGCAGTCCGTCGATCAAATTGGTGTTGATGACGACGGATTGGAGATCGTGGTCCCAGAAGTTTCGCAGTTGAAACGCTGCTGCCCATAAATGGTGTGATTATTTTTAGTTTTTTTTAGTGGCAATAGACTACGCGCGTCCCCCTGAGATATCAGTTCTTAAGTCACATAGCCCAGTGATTACGCTAGCTCTCAGCTCTTCTATTCGAAACACAGTAATGTTTGCATACTACTGCTTCACGGCAGAATAACTGGCCCTGGGGTGGTACCTACCTAGACGGAATCCTGCACCTTGAGACACCAGTTCTTAAGTCTCATATGCCCAATAATTGCTAGCTCTCAGTGAGGCGAAACAGTAATGTTTGCACATTACTGCATGACGGCAGAATAACTGGCACTGCTGGTACCCACCTAGACGGATTCCATAGGAATCCTTCAACCAGTAAAATTTTGTACATGTACAAATTATTACAAATGCATGTCATGAATTAGTAGAAATAGCGTAGTAGCAAATAGAAACGAATGAGTCGCAAGGTTTTATAATATAATTATCCTATATGAATACTTTACATATAACTTATGTAAATATATGTATGTATGTACATATATTGCGCCATAAATGATTTACTGAGTCGAGTTACTGGCAACCTATTATAAGTAATAGTAGTTATATACATAACAATTTAAAATGTCACTGTTAAGATATTTATTTTATTAAACAGGAGTGAGAAACTCTAGTCGTGACTCTTATGACTCTCTTTAGTAAAATGTATTTAATTTCAACACAAAAGGATATAAGACATTAAGCTATAAAATTAATTAAAATAAACGCACTTTGAAGTAACTCATTGTTATCCCAAAAAATATTCAGTTTTTTTTTTAAATTACTTACGTTGTGAATTCTCAACATTAATTTGGGGGCAATTCAAATAACACATAAATCATATGCCACTTTGCGCGAGTGATTACCTCGTTTGCTCATTAATTCGACCTTATGATTTAAATTTAAAAACCATTCAAACATACATACTTATGTAAAATAACGATAAATGATCAGAATAACAATATAATTAAATTATACTTAATGAAACAGTCACACTTGATAACGTCGGTGCGCTTGCCAAAATCTGTAAGTGGATTTTATCAACTTTTCAGGGCGCCGAAAAAAACTGTTTTATCTGATAACTAATGTTTAAAAAAAAGTAACAAAATATTTTATATTTATAATGTAAGTAACACTAAGAAATTATCCTTATCTCAGTATAAGATAAAACTGTTTTTTTCCGCCTCTTGAAAATTTGATAAAATCCAGATACGGATTTCGGTAAGCGCACAAACGGTTCGTAACGTTAGGAAATGAAATATGTTTATTTACCTCTGACAGAAGAAAGGCGAAAGAAACTCCATAGCTAACCGCTTTTTTAACTTAATCAAATACTATAACAATAAATTTACAAAGATCAATGTGCCATCATCAAAGAGCACCGATTAAAGCTCATGACTTTTATGGGGAGAATTTTATACAATAATTATTATATTTACGCTTATTTATATTTAAGGACTGTCCTCCCGCGACCATGGGTGATATTAACCGCTCGAAGCATGGCAGCCTCAAATATAACGTATTTTGAGGTCCGTATCATATTCGTTATATTCAACTTAACTTATTGTATATCTTGAATTAATAATAGTAATGATAAATTATTGAAATCGCAATTCTTTTTCAGCAATATCCTAGCGACGCCGTTACGCAATAATAATGAATAGCAGGACTGGGTCGAGAGGCGCCACTTGAAATATCTCATTTGGCGCTGCACAAACGGCTTTTTGCAATTTTATCATTCCAGTAACAATTGTCTAAAGAATGACAATGGAACATTGGATGAAGTGCTTCATGGCATCATTTTAGTGTCTATGCTCATTGACATAATTATTTTTTTTTAAAACCTCTATTCTATTAGATTTCTCTGTATCGGGAGTGCGTTTAATAGACATACATTTCACATACATTTCACATACACATCAAAACCAGATCCGAAAATCAACTATTTATGTTTTAGCATAAAGGTTTAGTTCCGACTGGGATTTGATCGCAGGACTCGCGGTGTAGAAGTCAGGTACTGTTACCTCTAACCCACGCGGTTGAACTATTAAATATTAGTTTTCTTCTGCTTTGTATATCTCAGAAGTATCTTAATAAAGTTTATTGATTATGTATCACTTCGACCATATGTTTCTTTCCTAACTTCCATAATTATAAAAACGACCTGATTATCAGAGACCTGGTGGCCTAGTGGTCAGAGTACCTGACTTCTACGCCGTGGGTCCTAGGTTTGAATTTGGATTAGTCCAAGCCGTTGCCAACATCCCAGACCCGAAAACCAATTTGTGTTTGCTTGTGCCAAATTGTTGGTTTTCGGGTCTGGTTGTGCTATTATTGTCCTCGTGTTTCTGACACTGTATCATCGGTAGGTTGGGACGAGTAAGTGCCTCTACGTTTGCGCCTTCACTTGTGGCACTATAATATCTCATGCGCAATTGATAATTCCCGACAATATTCGGAAGTTGTCGCCGAGGTCGAAATCGGCATCATCATCAATGATAAGAAAAAGTACTGTCGCAACTTGAACCTCATAAATTATTTCCTGAAAACAACGAAAACCTCCAGAGGACAAAAATTGAAGTCGGATAAAATATTATACGGACCAAAAAAGTAACTACGTCTAATTTAACGAACAAAGCAATATTTGTTCCCATAGGGCTTCACAAATATTGATTGGAAACCCTGACCGGCGTTAAGGCCTTCACCTTGCCGATGGAAAACTAAAACATTAATTTTCCGTAAACACCGGATCGTGGAAACGTATTAATAATAATCAGTTGTAATTTATAATCTTATTTAGGCCTCGTGACACATTTGAATGCGCATGTGACACAATTAGAAAAAAAGAGAATTGGAATTCCAGCCTACCTACATTTGAGCTGCGTAATTATAAATATTTTTATTCGTTTGTCATTTTGATTATATTGCTCGCCCCAAATTTCACAGTATGCGCACCTCTCAAATTGTTCTGCAATTTTAAGTGCTGATTTACCACATGCTCAGCGGTGAAGGAAAACATCGTGAAAAAACCTGCATGTCTGAGGAATAAAAATATTTCGACGAAATATGAAGTCCGCCGTAAAAATTGACGCAGCATGGCGCTCTTCCCGGCTCCGAAACCCTCTCCGAAATGAGAGAAGGCCTGTGCTCATCGGTGGGATATTTATAAGCTGTTATTTTACTTTACTTTACAGCTGACCGCTGGGCTACGTGTTCATAAATCTAGAGTTAGAATCTCAGTCGACTCAAATAAAAATTTCTATAATCAGTTCATACTTGTATAAAGATCTTATGAATGTTGAAGTCTACACCGGTTCAATAAATAAGTCCTTCTCAGAGAATACCTGCAAGAAACTCTGTGGTCTTTCTTTTTTTCAATTACATAATGTATTTATAAATTACATAAAAAATCCATTTTAAATTTAGTAGCCAGCGGGTTTCGAGTGCAGAGTAAGAGTTATTTCCACATATCTCTGTCCTCTATATAATGATCTATTTAATAATACGCTGTTTCTAAAAGTCTTCTTGACAAGTTTTTGAATTCTTTGTCATTTTTTTGAGTCACACTTTTAGGAGAATCTAGAAACGCAACAGTTGAACTATTGGCTTCTGGTTTATATGTATTAGGTCCATTTCCATGTCCCTGACATTCATCCGACAATTCCTTAGACCTTAGCGCATAGATGTTAAATGTTATATCAGCTATACGGGAAAGTAAAGACGACGAGTGTCTTTTTATTCGCTTCTATCTTTTTAATTCTTATATATATTATATATACTTTCGATTGCAATTCAGAAGCTGACGTGTTTATACAAAATAGATTACAGCTTTTGGGTTAAAGCCGAACAATGTTGTGATCTATATCAACCAGTAGAACATTATAATTGCACAAATCCATCGGCTCGTTTAGGGCTACGGCTAAGGGATTGGCTTCGGCTTCCCGAACGGGACAATTTTATTTTTATTAGATACAGAATCGTATATAAAAAATACGAGCGAAACGTTCACCGGATGGTAATTGCAACGTCTGCCCATAACAAATGCTGTATCACCAAGAAAATTTCTGTGTGACACACTGTGTCCATCACCCTGAGACATAAGTTCTTAAGTCTCATATGCCCAGTGATTACTCTAGCTCTCAGTGCCCTTCAAACCGAAACACAGTAATGTTTGCACACTTCTGCTTCACAGCAGGATAACTGATTCTGGTGTGGTACCTAGCTAGACGGATTAATCATCTACAGAGAGTTGTTCCGGGTCTAGATGGTCAACCACGACGCAGTATAAATCCTAGTGTGATACATTGTTTTATTTTTTCACACGCCACATCTCAGGTCGGTTTTCCCTACTAATATTATGAATAGTAGCGTCACTGGAGTTACTTGCGACACTTCTTCTCCAACTCCACCGCATTCCGAAGAGGCAGTAAACGTCTACGCTACCTTCCTGGGCACTTTCGAGTTAGATACGCGCCCTGTATCCAAGCCGAGGTTATCTACAAATACAGGTTTCGGCTGAGTGTCCTAAGCGCCCAGCGACCTTTCGATCCGGCGAAGCTATTAAAGCCCCCGGGCTAACAGTGACCATCAGTCATAAAAAAACTTAAGTAATCGGCCTTCAGACTGAAATTGATCTAGGGACGAACAGCTCTAAATTGTCGTTAGGGTTTCTTCTTATGCAATTGTAGAAAAATTATGTTATTTTTTTATTGACTTTTTGTATTAAGAATTTAATTTAATTATGTGTCATGAACTCATGTTAGTCAAGCTTTATTTAAGTCCCAAACCTTTTTGCTTTGATAACATTGTTGCTCAGTAATCCGCTGTTTCTATTTATTTTCGCGGCGAAAATAACACGCTTCATTAACGTGTATCACATTCAGGTCACCGCTGTGTGTTAAATTTTTGCTACTGAATAATTTAAAATTTGGAATATTTCATTGTGGCTTGTTAATCACATTCATGGTTTGAATTTCTGTGAACGTAAACAATTACCTCTTTTTATTACTGAATAGTTTCCTTTTTTTTATTATCTGCCATATTTGTGTGACAATCAAATGAGGAGGCCTATGTTTAGAAGTGGCCTAATGTTAGGTTGAAATGATGACAAAATGATATAGTAAATAGAATCAGGCGTTACTTTGCGGAAATCCATTATAATGAAGGAAGGTAAGTTACTTTGCTAAGATCCGCATGCAAAATATAAAAATGGTGTATATTACCTAGTTTTTTGAAGAGCACCGGCCGCCCTCCCTCAGTAGCGTGCACAAGCAAACTAACACCGCCACCAGGAACCGCCACCAGGAACCGCCACCAGGTACCCTCCACCAACCACTACAATACCACCACTAGATAATATACACAACTGAAGTCGAGAACACGACACGTGTTTCGCCCCAAAACGAGGCATTATCAAGCGCCATAGACTCTACGACAGACGGCCGCCGAGGACAAAATGATAGTTTCTATTAGCGAATTGCACACCCTACGCTAAGGTTTGAAGTTTTTTGACAGTTTATTTTAATATCAGCTTGGTAATTCAATGCAATTCGCGTACGGGACAAAAACTTGCATAAATAGTCGCTCTGAGTCTGGGTATTTGTACATCTTTCATTTAACCTCAGTGAAACGCACCTGGGAAGAAATCCAAGTGAGGGGTAAAATTCTTTAGTAAAAGGTTTTTATTACTCCTACCGTCCTAACTCGTTATATAGTTGGTTTTAATAATTATACAATGACTAGCGACTCGCGCCGGCTTCGTTCTGGTACGATTTACTAATGAAAGAAATGAGACGTGCAAGATTTCTATACAGAAATACCATTCAAATTACCGACTTAACCGGTGGATTTTTAAAAATATTATTTCATGCCAACCACAAAAAAATCAGCCAAATCGGTTGAGCCGTTTCCAAGCGATGATCATTCATACATGTGGCAATTGATTTTTATTTACATTATATACGTCTATTATTTCGAATAACCAGAAAACTAAAATGTGACTCGTTGCAAAAAAAGTATTGTATATAATATTTTTAACTAGTTTTAAAAATCTTTGTTTTATAATGGATTAACTGGATGACAAAAATATTTAGAAGTCAACGCATTTTGGATGCGCTGCGTGACAAAATTAATTCCGATACTATAAATAGTATTACTAACATTGCCTTTCCGATTGAAGTAACTGACCGAGCCGAGACCGGCCCCCTTGGGCACCCTCCAGTCAGTTACTCTCGCGCACAGGATGACGGTTCAAGCCGAGGTCCCCCTCCGGGGCCCTTGCGCCAGGCATCCATAAATAAAGGCTAACGAAATCAGTCCCAAAAAAAAGTGTAACAATAAGAAGATAAGGTTACAATAACAATTATTGTTCTTTTTGTCTTAACAATAATTGTTATTGTAACCTTGTCTTCTCTTAATTGTCGCCTCATTAATCGTCAATCTTTTAATTACTAGAAGATTGATTTATGAGCAGAGTTTGAATGGGCAAGCCGGTAAGTGTCGACATCGGCGAACGTATCACGATCGTTTTCGGAATCAAAAGTACCCACAACCGACGAGTTTGTATAAAAACGTTTATGAAAGTAGAAGAAGCTAAAGATTTGTGTCGGGATCGTAGCAAGTGGGATGATGCGGTAGAGACCGCATCACTCCCACTTAGAGGCTATACCCCAATGAGAAAGAGCATGTACAACTTATACGAGCGTTTAGAAAGGCGTGACTATATATGTATTTTTTTTAAAACGAAGCCCCTAAGTAGGATTTTCTCCTGTATCGTGGGTGCGTTTTACAAACATACATTTCACATGCACAACACTACCAGACCCGAAAAGCAACAATTTGTGTTTTTGCACAAATGTTGCCTCCGGCTGGGAATCGAACCCAGGACCGGTGGTGCAGAAGTCAGGTACGCTAACCACTACGCCACGCGGTCGACAACAAATGTTCTTAAAAATATACAAACGTGTCTTTTATTATTGTGGCACCGTTAAATAAGTGATAGGAGACTAATCTTTGTAAGAAAAATGTTTTTGACTAAGATGATTAGAAAATATTTTATAAAGAAGGGAAAGAGCATTTTCTTTCGTCTGTTTATCCTCCGACAGAGGAATCTCATTACTTAAAGGTTGTAAATAAATAACTTTGGCAAATTTATAACGTTGAAAATAAAAGAAATTTAGTTTCATTGATCGCAGTAATTTCCCGCCATAGGTAGGTCATAAGGTTGCAGAATCCAGTCGCAATCGATGTTCCGGCGCCCGTCGCTCGGCCGACGACCTCACAGTTCTACGGCTACACTTCTGCTTGCATGCTTTGTTAATTTCCTGATTAAGTCGTACTTTTGCATAAAACGAAGCATGCCTAAATGATATGCTCTTACTAAAATTTTTATTAATCACATAAGGATTTTTTTATAATTTTCACTATAGTTATGGAGGACCATTTTAGCATTGGCAAGTCAATAAAGTCTCGAATATAACTAATAAATGTTTAAAAAAAAAACAATGTTCCACACTAAATTGATAGATAGATAGATAACTCGTTTATTTGGACACCACAAGACATATACAATTTACATAAAAAGTTACATTACAAGAATGATAGCTAATACACGAAAAACACGGAAATACACAGTAAACAATAATAATAAAATCATTTTTTATGTATTAATACTTAAGAGAGAAAGCATTGAAAGGGATTATATTAATATTTAATATTACGAGTATGTGGGATCCTTAAAAAACAGAAAGTTGGTTAAAATAACATTCTTTAATAAAGTACGCAGTTATTACATACATACATACATGCATAAGATTACGACTGTATCCCATTAGGGGTAGTAGGGGTAGAGACTGGGCACTCACTGCAAGAACAGATGACTGCCACAATCCACGTTTCACCAAAACAATATAATGCACTCGGTGTGATAGGTGGTGAGCCCATCGCCACCATGCGCTGTTGGGTGCACAGTGCAGTTTAATTCCTTACTCGCCTTTTACGAGATCCATTGGATGAGATGGAGTAGCAGTATTCTTTTAGCGAGCCGCCACCACACGGCAGTTATTACAATTACGTTTTACGTCTTCCTTCGATCCTTTTCGTCTCCTCGCAACGTCAACATCACCGTTATCTCGTGTTGCCATGGAAACTAATAATTAGACATTGAAATATAAGTAAAACTTCTAAAAGTGTCTGACATTTCCCAAACATACGATCTTATCGCATTAGTTGGGTTAGATGTTTGCGCTTTCAATTGTGGCACTATAATATCTCCAGCACAGTTGATAGCTCTCGACTATATTCAGAAGTGGTCGCCGTGGTCGGAATCGACCAGGAAGATATCATCATTATAAGCCGGTACTTTTATTAAATAACTATAAACTATTAACATTACTAATATTCTTGTTAACTACTCCCAAGTTTAAAAGCTTGTGCTTGAAGATGGTTCACGACAATATCGGACTCGAGTCGGATGGCGGGCTCGATCTTGCACTTCACGTTTCGCAGTCCGTGCCCTAAACCAGCAGCACCGAAGGCAAGAGTTAGCAGAGTCTCGAATTACACTTGATTTTTGCTAGCAATTAATTAATCTTATAGTGGGGAAGTTCTTATATATTCATTCTTTATAAAATACTAGCTGATGCCCTGATATCCTGTGGGAACTCTTTGTTTTTCCGGGATAACTGTATCCAATGTCCGTCGCCAGGATGCAAGCTATCCCTGTGTCGAATTTCCAAAAGATTGGTGCAACAGTTGAGTAAACAGTGAAAAGGTAACAAACAGACAGAGTTACTTTCGCATGTATAGTATTGGTTTCGACGACCGCGTGGCCTAGTGGTCAGAGTACCTGACTTCTAAGCCGCGGGTCCTGGGTTCGAATCCCAGCCGGAGCCAACATTTGTGCTAAAACATAAATTGTTGGTTTTCGGGTCTGGTTGAGTTGTGATTGTCCCCGTGTTTCTGACACTGCATCCTAGCCTACCTCTGATCTTATCGCATCAGCGTTACATCGGGCGCAGGTAGGTTGGGACGAGTGAGTGCCTCTGTGTTTGCGCGTACACTTGTGGCACTATAAATTTTCTGCGCAGTTGATCGCTCTCGACTGTAGTCGGAAGTTGTCGCCGTGGTTGAAATCGGCTAGGAGAACATCATCACATCAACATTAGTATGGATTATTAGTTAAACCATACGAATATTTCGCAGAGTATCTTGATCATGAACAGACGGCGCCATCTACCTTCTTTAAAGAATGTAAACAACTCCAACCGACAGCTGCTGTGCATGTTAGTTGACCAGATTGTCAACAGACGGCGCTTTCTACAATTAAATTATTTTTATGTTGGCTCCTGCTGGGATTCAAACTCAGGACCTGCGGCGTAGAAGCTAGGGGCTTTGACCTGCGTGGTCAAAAATTTTAAAGCCGACTAGGTATGTATATTGTTTTGCAAAAAAAAGTCCAATTAACTGTGGTTTTGTGCCAGTTGCAAATTACTCTACACGAGTTGGTGCAACTTCGTTACGTGTCTGTTATAATTGGATTTATTTTCATATACACTTCTTTTTTTTCCTTTATTTCGATAACGAACTATGTGTTGGCAGGAAATCAAGTATATGGGGACCTGCGTAACTTTATGTGTAACCAGAACGAATCTATAAAGGCACGACAGGCTGGACATAAAGGAGTACTGGTCCCCACATTTATGTACGTTAGTGTATGTTGGGTCTGACAGAAGAAGCATGAAAATAAGATTAAGACTGTAGAAATGAAAAGTTTGAGTAGTAAAGCTGGAGTGACTTTGATGGACAAAGTGAGGAACAGCGTAATAAGGGAATGTGGCGGTTTGATAGAAGTAGTGACAAATATAGAGAAAAGGATGCTTAAATGGTTTGGACACGTAGAGAGGATGGATGAAAGAAGATTGACGAAACAGATTTATGAGACCAGTGTGAATAGAGAGAGCTTGTATGAAAACAATAATGAAAGTAGAAGAAGCGAAAGATGTGTGTCAGGATCGTAGCAAGTGGAAAGATGTGGTCTCTGCCTACTACAGTGTGAAAGAGGCGCGACTCAATGTATTGCGCTTGGCCAGCGCATTGGTGGCAGTGTTAGTCTTCTTGGCTTTTACAGCTTCATCGGACAACTGAGCTCGTGGGCCAGGTGTCTGATGTATGTAAAATGTAAGCTTGTAATGTTTATGAGGCCACCAGATTTGACTAAAGCTCGTTATTAAATTAATACAACATGACATGTCTTAGAAAACATGATGATAACATTATATCATCTAAAAACGTCACCGTCGACGACTACTACCAAATATTGTCGGAAGTCATCAAATGCGCGGAAGATATTATAGTGCCATGAGTGTACGCGCAAACACAGGTCACTAAAAAAAAAAGTAAAGATTCAGCCTATAAATGTCCCACTGCTGAGCACAGGCCTCCTCTCATTTCTGGGAGGGTTTTGGAACTAGGAAGAATCCGCCACGCTGCTCCAATGCGGGTTGGCGGACTTCACATGTCTTCGAAATATTTTTTATTTCTCAGACATGCAGGTTTCCTCACGATGTTTTCCTTCACCGCCGAGCACGTGGTAAATCAGCACTTAAAATTGCAATTAACAATTTCACAGGTCACTAACTCGTTCCAAACTAACCGTATCCGATGTAACGCTCATAGGTAGGCTAGGATGCAGTGTCACAGACACAAACACGACAACCAAACTCAAAAACCGACATTTGTGTTTTGCACTAATGTTCTGAACTTGCGACACTATACATATGGGGTCTTATAATTCTGAAATTGTTTCATATATTGCTACACACATAAACTCACGCCTTTTTTGCATATAATGGGTAGGCAGTGACCACTTTGCGACCCCGCAGGAAACGTGACGTGACCGGTTGTGAACCATGTCGCCGCTATATAAATACTGCAAAGAGCTATATTAATTCTAGAGATCTCATACTTAATCTGATGAAATCGTATGTATAATTTGAAGTTAAATCCAGTCAACCAAACAGACAAGAGAATTTTCGGGAGTGTAGTTAATATTTTTTTTTAACGTTCATAGTCCTTCCTTTTTTGGTCGACAGCTACAAAGCTTTATAACATGAAATTATTTTAAAACATTTTGCTAGAGAAATTTTCAGCGCGACAGTAATACTACAATAATGAACTGCGAGAGTAGGTCAAGAAAGTCTTTTGAAATGTCTCATCTAGCATAACAAAAATTCTATGTAGTTTTTTTTCACTTATAAAGTGATGACAAAGAAGATTAAAAATTTTATCATTTAATTGCGTACTTTCATTTTTATAACCCGCCAATTACAATTGACGTAGAAATAAATATAAATTGTATAAGTTTTGCCTAAGTTACCCGCTATAATATCAGCTATCTGTCAGTGAAAGTCCCGACAAAATCGATCCAGCCGTTTCGGCGATTAGCCTTCTGACTAATCTCTAACAGAAAGTCAGACACACAATTTAAAAACTGTTTTTCTCCGCTTAGTACCGAATATACTTTCAAAAGAATTGAGTAAAATGCTGTTACATATTACAAACAAACACATCAAATTTATTTATTTTTATTATTTAAATTTGGCCACCGTGTGGCAGCGGCTTAAGAGTATCTACCACCCCATCACATCCCGTGGGTGTCGTAAAAGTCGACAGAGGGAAAATCTAAGTCAACGTCTGCGGTTGCCAACCCGCCTGCCAAGCGTGGCAACTACGGCAAAATCCCCCCAAAATGAGAGCTACAACTTTTGTGGCAATCTATGCGGGAGGCCTATGTTCAGCAATGGACTAGTGATAGACTGAAATGATGATGATGATGATTTAAATTTGGACTGTTTCGTATGTGGTTGGGGTTTAACTTTGTTGACGCAGAGCAAACTCGGTTAGTATAACCTTACTAATGAAATCACTAATGTATTCGTGGAATTAATATGACGTGCACGCAAAAGGGGGAAGCTTCCGTCGGTCTGTATGGCGTCGCGGCATCGATTCCAACCTGTTTCTGTACAACATTTCATTGACCTACCTACAGCATTTGTATAATGGCTGCATTTTACGTATTACATTTTTGTTAAATTTGTGTAATCAAATTCATTAGTAATTTTGAAAGCATATCGTGACCGTTACGGTCAGTTCCTGTCTGCTTACCATAAAAGTTGAAAACCATAAGATTAGTTTATAGTATAAACATATTATAATTAATTTATTTGGAACAACAAACAGTTAAGAGGGGCAGCTGCATACCTAATGCCAAGCCATCTTACAACAGTATTGTTACCGAGGCCCATTGGCCCATTGGCTGGCGACGCTCTTGATAAGGGGCACAAGAATACATTTATACATATACAAGGGCAACAAGAATTTAAAACTTATAAATGCGAAATAGGAATTTCGAGAATTCCGACAGGCAGGAAATAGTAACTTCTCAAATAATATTTTTGCAATTGGCGGTCAACTCGTGACAAACCTGCGAGAAACCTGCATATCTGCGATACAAAAAACATTTCTGGCATATATTCATATTTGATTTTAAAATTGTAAAAGTAAAAGTAAAGTAACAGCCTATAAATGTCCCAGTGCTGAGCACAGGCCTCCTCTCATTTCTGAGAGGGTTCTGGAGCGGGAAATAGTCCGCCACGCTGCTCCAATGAGGGTTGGCAGATTTCACATGTTCTCGAAATATTTCTATTTCTCGGATATGCAGATTTCCTCACGATGTTTTCCTTCACCGCTGAGTACGTGGTAAATCAGCACTTAATATTTTAGAACAATTTTAGAGTTATGGCACCGGGGATCGAACCCAGGTTACTCGCGTATTATGAAATTAAAGGCGAGCACCCGGCCCCTGAGCTACCACGGCTTTTAAAATTGTGCTGTAAAAGAAATAGTACAAGTTTGAAAGATCATGTTTGCGCAAATACAAATTAGGTTCTACTCTACCGGACACCTATTCATTGCCGCCGGACTGTATGTATGTATTGAATAATTAGTTTTATAAGCTCTAATTAAAACTAACTCACACGTCTCATAAGTTTTTTTCCTTTTTTTAAGATTCAGTACAACAAAGGGCGGGGCTCTTCTAAAAATTGCCTACTGTGCAATTGTTTTATCGCTTCTTGCTTGAAATTATAAAAAAAACTTTAGAACACTGTTTATACGACGCGAGATAAGGCTGTTGAAAAGACTCCCTCGACCTACTCTTGCAGTTCATTATAGCAGTAAGAAAACTTGTGACAAAGACGTTTGGAAAACTAAAAAAAAGTTATTTCTATATATAGCTTGCGGCGACAGGTGTCCGAACTGATCATATTTTTAAACATTTTTTTATGGAAGTGTCGAGACGAGCAAAACGTTCATCCGATGGTTAATGCAACGTCTGCCCTTAACAGTTTCTGTGTTACCTAGAACAATCCATTGCAAAGCTTTGTGTGCACACAGCGCTCGTCACTCTGAGACCTAAGTTCTTCAGTTTCATATGCTATGTAACATTTCAGATCTAAACACTGTCGATGTCGAATAAAGTGATGAATCGAGCAAAACGTTCACCTGATAGTAAGTGCAACGTTTGCCAATTACAAATACGGTGTCTTCCAGAACTTTTCTGTGTGACACCACACTCGCCCATCACCCTGAGACATAAGTTCTTAAGTCTTATGTACCCAGAGGGTTTACACTAGCTCTCGGTGCCCTTCAAACCGAAACACAGTAATATTTGCTCACTACTGCTTCACGGCAAATATATATTTTCGGTGATGTAATTGCTGTTAGCCTTCTCGGCTTTTACAGCTTCATCGGATACTTCACGGCATAATAATTGACTCTGGGGTGGTGTCTACCTAGACGGATTCCTGCATAGGTATCCTACCACCAGTAGTTAGCGGATTTCACATGTCCTCGAAATATGTTTCAATCTTAAAACATGCAGGCTTATGACATTATTTTTCTTCACCGCTAAGCACGTGGTAAATCAGGACTTAAAATCGTAGAACAATATTTTAGAGGTGCCGGCAATATTTTAGAGGAGATCGAGGAGCTCAAGTCATTATGCGTATTTCATTAATGTTATTTTTCAATCTTAATACAGAAGGGAACATTCGTATGGTTTCAATAACAAGAGAGGATTGAATAATTCACCGACGGACCTGAGGTACATTTTGCTGAAATAGTGCGATTACTTAATTCCGTTACATTTTGAAACTATTAAATTTATAAACCTTGACTTGAAACTTTCATTAGCC
Organism: Luehdorfia chinensis; assembly: GCA_019845155.1. NCBI lineage: Eukaryota > Metazoa > Arthropoda > Insecta > Lepidoptera > Papilionidae > Luehdorfia > Luehdorfia chinensis. The sequence continues at coordinate 3,242,032 of JAHVAK010000206.1, read as the reverse complement.
TTAAATCCATTATTGGCAAATTCTTAATAGATGTTGTATGAAGACATGTATTAGCCGCAAGGAACACTTTCCAACAAGTGGGCATATGTGGTGGCTGCCCTATTAAAATCAAAAAACAAACTGATCACGTTAGTAGGCAACGGTGACCGCGCCATCTTGGACTTCATGGCCGTTTTGTATCTGATAGGATTTATATCAAACGTTAGCGTATTCATCAAATCAAAAATACAAGCCTTACAGGTATAATATATGACATTAAATATAACATTTGATTTCGTGTTAGCTTAGTACGAGAATAAAATACATCAGCATGAATTATTTCATACTAGGTTTTAAATTTCTCGTACTAACGTGATGACAGTTTGTTTTTTCATTGTAATATTATTTTATATTAAAAAAAACTATTAACGCAATGTATGTGTTCGAGATTCTTTCGAATATTTAAATGTGCAGGTGTGTTTTTGAATTCTTTAGGAAACTGAGCGACTAAAGATGACTGCGTAGTAACGCTGACTATTACCTCTTTTTATCATCATCTCAGCCTATCTCTACCTCTCTGTTGAACATAGGCTTCCCCATAGATTGACACAAAACACGGTCCTGAGCCAATCTGCCTACCCTTTATATGGGCGTGATTGTATTCATGTTTAAGAGACTGATACTTGTGCCACATACCCAATTCAGTTGCATCTGATGCCGCTCCAGCCGAGATGAAAGATCCCCAATATTTCCACGCATGTAGCGTCACACAAAGGCTTTATCCCTCTCCTATGGGACCAACGTAATGCTTTCGGATCTCTTGCCGTCCTCTCTAAATATTTCGCAAGTTAAGACGTTCTATATCAAATAATCCGTAAAAAGGGAAGCTTATAACGCATATCCCGTATCATTCTTCATCGAACATTCACAAAGAAACAAATCTCCGACGCTGTTCCGTCCGCGAACGATAGCTGCACAAACGGCCTAACAAATGATTGGAAAAGGAGTTTTCACGTCATTGACCCGACAAATGGGTTCGATAAGACTAATGCCGGACTTATGTATTTACTGCGAATTTAGTACCCGCGTTATATTTTACTTTAATTTTATTACTAATTATACTTTATTTTTTTACCCTTACACTAGGATCTCTCTCCTGGACCGTCAGTGTGTTTTACAGACATAAACAACACAACCGCAAACCAACGATAGATTTGCCTTTTTGCACAAACGCTTCGAGCCCAAGACCCGTGGCGTAGAAGTCAGTTAATCTGACCACTGACAAGGCCCGGTCTAACGATACTGTATAGTGCCTTTGACGCTAAAGAAATAAGGAAAAGAGTTTGTAATATTAGAAGTAATAATAGCAATTCGTTGTGCTAAGTTCCAAAATTGTTTGTAATACACTCGGCGTCAAAAAAATCGCACATCCGAAAAAAATAATTTAAATACTATTTTAACACAACAGGCCAATGGCAATGTTGTGGTTTGAGGGTATCATTCGAAAGGTAATTTCATTAGCTTTCAGGAATTTTAATTGAATTTTACTTTTATAACGAGACGAAAGAGAAATTAAAGAAAAAGACAGGGTATGTACAAATTTTCAAATTAATAATTTTAAAAAAAACTTAATAAATACAAAAAAAGTTCTTAAAACCTAGTGTTACCCCCCCTTGCCTTGATAACGGCTTCCATGCGATCTTTCATGGACCTTACAAGGATCGCAACAGCCTCTTGGCGTATTTGTTCCCACTCTTCAAGTACCGCATCTTGGAGCTCTTGAAGAGTGGCTGGAGCTGGATCTCGAGCTCGCACGCGCCGTTTTAGGTCATCCCAGAGATGTTCTATTGGGTTAAGGTCTGGACTTCGTGCTGGCCAATGCATAACAGGGATATCGACCTCCGGTAAATAATCCCGTACAATAGCCGCGGTGTGGCAACGAGCATTATCATGCATTAACATGAATCCATCACCGACATAACCAGCATACGGGACCACATGTTCCTCCAGGATTTCGGTAATGTACCGACCAGCATTTAATGACCCTTGCCCACGGCCACCCCGAGTCCGGGAAACGCACACAAGTTCCGTTTTCCCGTCGACGGAAATGCCGCCCCAAAACATACACGAGCCACCCCCGTATTCGACGAATTCTTCGAAGCAGGGTTGTGTGAACCTCTCCCCTGTCTTCTGTAGACCCTTCTACGTCTGTCATTGCAGAAGAGACAGGCCCTCGTCTCATCAGAGAAGAGTACGGTCCGCCACTGTTCTACAGTCCACTCGCAATGATTGTGAGCAAACTCTAGGCGATCTCTGCGATGCTGTGCAGTAAGTTTTGGACCTTTAGCAGGTCTATGGGCTGTTAAACTCTTTTCGTGTAACCTTCTTCTTATCGTAGAAACACTCACAGATGTTCTCCTAGTTTCTAACTACTACTAGTTTCTAAACGTTACGAAAAATGACACTGCGTAAAAAACCAAAGTCGTCCTTTGCTGAGTACACCAGTATATTGTATTTCGAGTAATTAATATGGCATGCACGCGGCGGGGTGGCCGTGGGGCTGAGCGGTCGTCCGCCTGGCGCCGAGGCATCGATTCAAACGAGGTTCCGCTACCTTGTGCTGACCTGTGATAGAGTACAATCACTTTTACATGAAATATTATAAAGGTTATTTAAGTATATTTACGATCCTTTTTTGCATGTTCTGTAAAAGCAATAATGCAAGCAGCAATAATAAATGCCATCGGGATACGTAATGAACTGTATGATGCGGTAATATCGGACGTGGTATAAAATGCTACGGCTGTACAAGGTATGATTACAATAAATGCAAAACTAAATAAAGAAAAAAACAATAATTTGTTTGCCTTCGATTCGAACCTGGGAGCTCAGCAAGCAGGCACGCCCTTGTCAAATATTGTATACAATTATAAATATAACCGCTCAGTGCAGACTGAGAGCTTCTTTAGAACCAGTAACAGACTTGAAGATACTTCACTAATAATTCATTTTCATTATCAATGTATGCGTTACGAGAAATTTAAAAGAGATTTTTTTTTTCTTAAAAATAAGAATTTAGTTTTAAAGGGAATTATTGCAACGATTACTTCAGAAGCGGATCGATAAAGAGATCTGAGTAAGAAATATTTGCAATATATTACCCTGGGGTTGCAAGATAACTTTGAGCAGGGGCGACGAGTTCTGTAATATATTTGCGAAGAAAACAAATGGAGGAATAATGAAGTAATAATACACTAATACAATGTATGGAGATAAAAAACGATATTATTAGTTATGTGCGATTATAATATAGAGGAAAGTCACACAAAGCCGCTATATGAGAGTTAAAAAGTTGCATGAGTATGTTTTAAAAATTGATATTATATTGATAGTTACATCAAATTGAACCATTCTGTTCAGCAAAAATCGTATCGCCTGCAATCGATACCAGATAAATGCTTATCCTTATATATAATATTATAAATGTATAAGTTTGTATGTTTGTTTTTTGTTTGTCATTCAATTAGTCATGAAAAATGTTGCAGAAAACTTTTTATAACATTTTTTTTTATTATAAAAATAATCAATAATTCACGCCGAGTCAGCGGGTGGGGATCAACTAGTAAAATATAAGTGTATTCGTGATTTTTGAATTCGTACTTATTAAATTTCCCGTGGGGAGGTGCGTAAGAGAAACTGCCACCCCATCTTACATCGTAATGGTGTTGTGAAATAGACAACTAAGGCAAATGACAGAATATCCTCGTAGGTTCCGACGGATGGCGGAATAATCATCTCAAGTATGCGTTTAAATTATCTAGACCGTCCGCAGCAGTGTCTAATGCGCACGAAGTGTGATATTGCGATGAATTTTTTTAATAAGTTTTAAACAAAAATTGTTCAACAGTGGACATGTACTTGGCTATAGTACTTGTCAAAACAAATTCAACGAGTCCAAGCATGACGGAGTTATGATTGTTCCTATGACCACCCCCGCGTACATCAAGGGACCACCTCCATGGTAACATATTATTGCATTGTCATCGAAGTTACATATGTATTTCAAATTTCATCGGCCTGATGATTGATTGTGATGGAGTAGATCATGTTGTGTGTGTAAGAAAATATTGTTATCCGCTATGTAAGCTTTGGTACAACGGTTTTAGTAATGACCGCGTGACCTAGTGTGATGGGAGCCGACAATTATGTAAAAACCAATTTGTTGTTTTTCGGGTCGGGTGTGTTGTGATTGCCTCCGCACTGGCTTACACATAATCTAGCATACGGTGGATTGAGCGTACCAAAGGGCGCAAGAAGGTTAGGACAATTGAGTGCATCTGTGGTTGCGTAAACACTAGTGGCATTATCATATCTCCTGTGTAGTTGATAGCATGCGACAGTATCCAACATCGTAGTAGTAAATTGTTCAGGAGAACAGAATTATCTTTAGGTACATTATTAAGTGTTATAATAATGATTGTGTTGTATGTTTTTCTTCCGCTGTATTACTTGAATATTAGTTTTAGGAGTAAAGCGATAGCTCACACTGGAACTTCTCCTGCATGGGGGGTTTTAAAGACATAAATTGCACGTGCGCAATCATTTAGATCAGAAACAACCATCTGCAGGCCGACATTATTTATTGTAAGTGTTTCTAATCATCATTTTAACTTTTACTCTTTTTGATCAGCAGTGGTACTACTAATCCTTCCCCATAGATTGCAGAAACATGATTCTGAGATTTCCCCAAATTCTTCGAATTCCTCACACTCGGGCTGGTCGTCGCTCCGTTTAATGTCTGACATTGTCAGTGTCATTATAACATTGCTACCGCGTTGCCCTACCTCTATAAGCTCAAAAGCAAAATAAAAGTGATTATTTAACGTTCATATTAAACTCTAGAAAATAATATATTATATATTCAATAACTGAGTTCTCATAATAAAAACACGCATTGCTTACTTAATATACGAGGCTAAATTAAATTAATGTTATATTTCTCACATTTCGTATATTTATTTGGTCGTCGAAAGACGTGAGTGAATTGCGGCAATGTCAATGCTATGTGAGTTATTGCTTTCGGAATATATTTATTTTGTCGAGAGTGCCTGTCAATTGTCTGTTCACTCAATTTTCTTTTTTAACTAGACAGGCGAATGAAGTGATCCGCTTAGCATTCGCAAATGAGTTATCCGCTGACACTGCATTCGAACTCCGATTGTATCGCTTAAGCTTTCCGTGTGACGGGATCACGTGTGACATGTGACCTTGTATTCACACAGACATTGCACAATGACATATCTTACGCTGGTGAATTTTTAGTTTCGACCAATGGGTCGCCGAATTTAAAGTATTTGTATCAAATCTAACCCCTTCGTGCGCACAATATGCTTCAAAAGGAGCACAAAGTTTTCTAATATATATTTTTTTTATTGTATAAGGTGACGATACGTGCAAAACGTTCACCTGATGGGAAGTGCAACTACTGTGTCACCCATAGCAAATATTGTGACACCCATAAAATTTCTGTGTGACACCACAATCTAAGCCCGCCACCCTAAGACGTCGGTTCTTAAGTCTCATATGCCCAGTGATTACGCCAGCTCTCAGTGCCCTTCAAACCGAAACACAGTAATGTTTGCACACTACTGCTTCACGGCAGAATAACTGGCCCGTCGGTCGTACCTACCTAGAAGAATTCCTGCATAGGAATCCTACCACCAGTAAAAGTAGATAGATAATCGGAATAATATGGTATGATCTTAACCAGAAAGAAGAAACGTCATCACTGTAATAATAGTCATCATTACCAATAAGCACGTTAATAGCATTACGAAATCTAAAAAGAACAATCAATGAAAATTATGTTAAGAATCTACAGTGAATAAAAATGATTATTATCAATTTATATTCTTAATAATAATCCTGCAATCTGCTGACCGCGACAATTTTAAAAGACACAACAGCGTGTGTGCTTAACTTATCCAACGCCTTATAAATATTTCCGGATACAGATGATCTAGGGATCAATACCGGACACCGCGTTTTATTCTTTATCCGACGAGCGTGTGTGAAAACTCTAATGAAAGTAGAAGAAGCTAAAGTTGTGTGTCTGGATCGTAGCAAGTGGAAAGATGTTGTCTCTGCCTACCCATATGGGAAAGAGGCGTGACTGCATGTATGTATGTATTCTTTAGTTGCGATTGAATTTTCATGTACATTCACACAACAAGTAGTGTTAAGATTAGTTGTGACACGGCATTCAAAACTTTTTCTTCCAACTAATGCATATACTCGTATATACATCGCACTACTGATACAAAAAAAGTGAGAAAAAATGTTTTGCGTATTGAACGTGTTCTTTCTTTTATCGGTGACGCGTAGATAATTACTGGTGGTAGGATTCCTATGCAGGAATCCGTCTAAGTAGGTACCACCCCAGGGCCAGTTATTCTGCCGTGAAGCAGTGGTGTGCAAACATTGCTGTGTTTCGGTGTGAAGGACACTGAGAGCTAGTATAATCACTGGGCATATGAGATTCAAGAACTGAGATCTCAGGGTGACGGGCGCAGGATGGTGTCACACGGAGGTGTTCTGGGTGACACAGCATTTGTAATAGGCAGACATTCCATTTACCTCGTTTAACATTTTGCACGGTTCGTCTCTATGTCCAAAAAAAAAAGTGCAGTATGGCGATTTTTTTAACATTGGAAATACGTAACCCGATGTATTTGATTATTTACTTTATAACTATGAAATAAAAACAAAATGCTCACATAAAGAACAAGCACTCTCAAATACCTCTTGACAAAGATAAGTAACGTTAGACTAACGTTAGTTAACCAGCGTCATCGCAACCCTTTGACTGCCGCCGCGGGTCATAATCGTATACAGATCCCCTCGTTCCGACCCTAGAACCTCTACACAACATTGAGCTCCACTTCATTCATCAATTGTCGACCTCAGTGATGAAATTAAATATTTATCTTAAGCATTATTATGCAAGGATATAAGTGCTTCCGTAGTTGAAATAACCAGTATAAACCAACTCTCATGGTATGACCCTCGACTGTCTCCGAGCTTCGAAGAGCTATTGAAGCCAAATAATTTTTTTTATTGGATAAAGTAACGAGACGAGCAGAACGTTCAATTGATGGTAAGTGCAACGTCTACCCATAACAAATGCCGTGTCACCCCAAATATTTCTGTGTGGTACACTGCGCCCGTCCCCCTGAGACATCAGTTCTTAAGTCTCATATGCCCAGTGATTACTCTAACTCTGAGTGCCCTTCAAACCAAAACACAGTAATGTTTGCACACTACTGCTTCACGGCAGAATAACTGGCCCTGGGGTGGTACCTACCTAGACGGGATCCTACCACCAGGAGAAACCGGTTCTTGCTTGCTTACATTTATTAAACAATGCACCACACTAGTTTCTCCTGTACGGTGGTTGCGTTGTACAGACATAAATTCCACATGCACCACAACATTCTCAACCAGAAAGCTAACAATTTATGTTTTCGCACAAATATATTAACAATACAATACGTCGAATCGTCCAAATACAACAAATCGGATAGTAGGAAAATTATAATAAGGTACAATACGTCCGTGGCTGTACGGCTGATGTATACTCGTATGAGCTAACTAAATATTATCGCAACAAATCGGACAGTGGACAAATCATAATATAGGTTATAATGTTAATCAATAATACGGACGACTCTGTCGGAATGCTAAGCGCTTACTGATCATTTATCAAAGGATATTACGACTCCCGCAGACACTGCAAAGTTCAGACAGATCCATTAAAGGGTCAAGGCCCCAGACGGAAGGGAATGTTTGGCGTTATCATAAATAACACTCAAGACTTCTAACTAAACTTCTAAGCGAAGCTTCCTTTCGCAACAAAATAAGCACGCCTAAGTAAGAATAAGAAAAAGTGAGCTTTTATGAAATAGTCAATCTTAGTTAGGTATTGTTTAGAAACTTTGTATCAAATCCTCTCAGTGCGGGCAATTTCTTTTCAACTCCAGCCGGTGCGAACATTTCTGCAATGATACAAATTGTTGGTTTTCTGGTCTGGTTGTGTTGTGATTGCAGCAGCATCTTCCTGGATCATCTGAATAAATAAACTGCGGTTGCCGACTCGCCTGCAATGCGTGGCAACTATGGCAAAATCCCCCCAAGTTGAGAGCTACAAACTTTTGTGGCAATCTCCATAGATTCCTCCTCCTCCATAGGAAGCCTACGTTCGGCAGTGGACTAGTGATAGGCTGAAATGATTATGATGATGATGATGATGGGTCTGGTTGAGTTGTGCATGTGAAATGTACTCACGACAAAGGAAAAATTCTAGTGTGGGGTTTTTTTTTATAGAAAAACTATAATATCCACAGTAGTATACCAATACACACAGTGGTCTGTGTATAACTATAATATACACAGTTCGTTACTCGTACTTACTGAAATAACTGTGGTCCGTCCGACACGCTGCTCCAGTGCAGGTTATCATAATTCACTTGGAAGTCGAAATAGTTGAAAGCTGTGTAGTACGTTACGCGCTACGAACTGTGTGTGCCGATGACGTAATGTTTTATTCGTCAGGAACAGCAAATGCTTCCGGTTGATTTCCCCTTTCCGTGAACAGCGCCTCCTATTTAGAGCTTAGTTGGCGTAATGTACTATGAACCGTTAAGTATGTAACGAATAAAATTCAATTTTATTTATCAGTGCGTTTTACTAACAGACACTTGTTGGATTTATTTGTTCATTTGTAGACAACAAATTTAGTTTGTACATACTTTACTAGCTATTTGGGCACAAACTACTGTCGTAGAAAGGTCTAATAAGGGATAATAAACGTAAATAATTGTACAGCGTTTGAAATATGCAGTATTTAAAGGTGATGCTTTTACAATAACGGCACCAAGTGTCGACGGTATAATTTACATTAAATTAATACAAAATTGTTTACATTAAATTTACCATATTCATAAATAATTTCAGGTGAGGTTGGATAGGTTTTTGTCTAAGTAATCTCTCAGGCGAATAACACTCAAAAAATTCAGTTTTTATGTATACAACATTAACTCAATGGCTCAAAATTCTCTACTTCATCAGAAAGGACTGCTCTCAATAATCGCAAACACAACTCCACACTGCCATCGCTTCAAGCACCCGCACAAAGCCAAGCCCCACTTCATTATGCGTTTGTCGAGTTCAGCGATTAACCAGACCAGTAACTTACGAGTTAATGAACGCTTACTAAGCGGAACATTCACTAAAGATATATAACATAGAATATTAGTTTCGTGATGTTATATTTATATCACCTGTTATTAAAGTGACTTAGATCTCGGGTCCGGAGCTGGTTCAATAGCAAATTTTTGGTTGTCGGGTGTGGTTGTGTTGTGATTGTCCCCTTGTTTCTGACACTGTATCTTAGCCTAGATCTTATCGCATTATCGTTACATCGGGCGCAAATAAGTTAAGACGCCTATACGCTAGGAGCCTATGCACTCGCCTATGTATTTGCGCGTACAGTTGTACTTTAATATCTTCTGCGCAGTGGATAACTCTCGACAATATTCGGAAGTTGTCGCCGTGGTCGAAATCGGCCAGAAGAACATCAGCTCAGGTGTCAAGCGATTGCTCAAAATATTAGTTTAACGCTCGTGACTCACTGCTCGGTGTCGGCACCACAAAACGTGTTAATTCCATTTTTAAATTATTATTTATCGCGTGCTCAGTGGTCAAGGACTTCTCTACTACTTTCCCTTTAATATGAAAGAAAGAAAGAAAAATAATTTATTTGCTAGAAATGGCAAAGTAATATATAATAAAAAAAATGGATAAAGTACAAAAATATACAAAAAAAAGAAACTAAAACACCATTAATACCTAAAATAAAAGTATGGAAATTGTACGCCGTACTTCTAGCAAACGAGGTTGATAACTCAGCATATTCCGTCACAGCACTGTTTTTCAGTGTCAACCCCCGTTGCACTCCGATGTCGTTTAAACCAGAAAAATATATTAGAATGTAATATATAAATAATTATAATATTACTGTAATAATTTATAAAACAGTATTAAAATCTGAAAAAAAATACGCAGTTTTTTCTGATATATTAATTCCGTAAAACAGAGGATTTCATCATGGCGAATCTTATATCGTGCAAGCAAAACTTACCAATGGAATTAAAATCTGTAACATGTTCTAATCGATGCCTTTTTCTATAGTTGTTTACATTTACTTGTGGTAGGATTCCTATGCAGGAATCCGTCTAGGTAGGTACCACCCCAGGGCCAGTTATTCTGCCGCGAAGCAGTAGTGTGCAAACATTACTGTGTTTGGGTTTGAAGGGCACTGTGAGCTAGCGTAATCACTGGGCATATGAGACTTAAGAACCCATGTCTCAGGGTGATGGGCACAGTGTGGTGTCACAGAGAAATTTTCTGAGTGACACAGCATTTGTTATGGGTGGACGTTGCACTTACCATCAGGTGAACGTTTTGCTCGTTTCATCACTTTATGCAATAAAAAAAAAGTTTATAAATAAAATTGACGTTTAAAAAACGAAGATTACATTACTTACGTCGAAAATAAAAAAATAATTTCATTTCTTGATATAAGATTTATATAACAAATCTTTAATTAGAATAGAGAAAGTTCTTGAAGAGAAAATAACAAACTGTACAATACACCGAGAATATTGCCAATTTTAGACCTCACCTTAAGGGTAAGGACCCAGACGGAAGAGCGATACTCCTAGCGGTGTCGTAAATAGTAATAATGCCGTTTGTAGGGCTGCCTATCGTTCGACGGTGCGAAGTTATTTTCAGGAGAAAGTCTCTAGAGAATAAGTGTAGACAAAGCATTCTTTGAACTTTATTTTAGTCTTATAATGAAACAGTAGGTATTTATTTGAAGGTTTGATACTTGTGAAAAAACTTAAAAATGACTCATCAATTTTCTATCGTTGTATATTAGCAATAAATTTGAAAAGTTCAGCTTTACCGCATGATAAGTGGAAAATTTGTTGAATAATGGAAATGTCTGTTAGCACTGAGAACTTTTGTTCTAATGTTATTGGCAATTTAGAGGAAAGCCATATTTTATGATCTTTTTTAAGTATTAGGAATTGGAAAAAGAAGTTCTATGTTCGCGTGTTCTTCTGAATATTCGAGGAGAGATAATATCTCCGAGATATTATATAACTTCGCGAAATGGCGTGTTCTTCTTCTTTAGGTGCTTATATAAATACTGGAGGCTCCACGGTCTTAACCCCAGTCCACCTCACGGATATTTCTCAGCCAGACCGTTTTCCGCCTCTTTCATTTCCCTGATAATTTGCCCATCATTATAGTTTGCAGAAGCCTATATTGTGTGTTTCTTAAAATATGGCCTAGGTATGCCACTTTTTTTGCAGATATGATACAGACAAGTTACACTTTTTTGTTCATACGTCGGAGGACTCCGACATTAGTGACTTTGTCCGTCCATTTTATTCGCAACATTCACCACATTTCAAATGCTTCTAGTTTTCTGAGTAGGTTTTCCTTAATGGTCCAGGCTTCGCATCCATAGCGGACAAGAGGCCAAATGTTGCACTGAAGAAGTCTAGTTCTTAACCGAATAGAGTGCTGATGGTTGGTTAGAACTTTATTCATCTTAACAAAAAAGGCCCGTACTATTTCAATGCGAGAACGTATCTCCGTCTCGCTCTCCCATGTTTCTGTCATACAAGACCCTAGATCCTTATATTTGTCAACTTTCTTTAGTAAGATGTTACCTACATTTATTGTAGCGCTCCCCTCTTCTCCAGCAATCACCATAACATTGTTTTTGAGGCGGTCGTTAACTCTCTATTGGATTCTAGTGCTAAACTAGAAACTATCTCTTGAAGACCTTCCTCAGTAGTTGCAATTAGAACCGTATCATCGGCATAGCGCAGGTTGTTAATAAGCTCACCGCTAAAGACAACCCCAACTTCTATCGTCTTCAAGAGTTTCCTTGATTATAGCTTCTGAATAGATGTTGAACAAAAGAGGTGAAGGTTTCATCTCTGGCGGACGCCTCGTTTTAGCCACAGGATCAGAGTCTTCGCCGTCCACTCCCACAGTTGCTATTTAGTTCCAATAAAGATTTACAATAATACGAATATTATTGCCATCCAGTCCAATATCCTAATATTAAACAGCTGTAAAAAAAAATGTTTGTATTTTTCACATGAAAATCCGTAATTTTACCTACTAAACGTCTTGAGGAGTAAAATTTAAAAAGAACTTAATTCAAAAAAGAATTTACGACTATCTAATTTGATGCCACTTTAATCTGCGTTACTATGTTAAAGTGTATACTTGTGTAAAATATATGTAACTCAGGAGGTATGAAACTGGGTATAAGCGAACAAGAAGAAGTACTATGTTCCATTAAGTTCTAAATTGCATGTTAACTAAAAATCGATTGTATCAGACAGATCAGTGACCTTATAAAAGTAACGTTTTTCTTTGGAAGAAAGAAAAAAAGAAACACATTTATTCACTGTCTAATCACAATAGATACAAAACAAAACAAGAAAAAAAATGGAATGGAAGAAGAACATAAAATAGTATGGCCCAAAATTAACAAAAGTGAAAAAATAATATAAAATGAGTCTGTGTAGCGTCATAAGATCGTGAAATGGACAGGACTCAGTAAAAATCGAGATACAGAAGCTTAAATTGCTCTGATCCCGACACTGGTTTTCAGTACGGCCCGCACTCCGAGGCAACTCTCCTTAAAAATTTTCAGAACGGTTCAGTAGAATGCATTTTTGTTAACAAAAAGCGATAGACTATTCTAACGTATAATGTCGATACATTTTGTTTATCGAAGTGGCAAGACGAGAAAACCGTACTAATCGTAGTAAGTTCAACGTCTGTCCAAAAAAAAGTGCTGTGTCACACTGCGCTCGTAACTCATCATAACTCACCAGTTGTTCAATATCATATGCTTAGATATTAAACTAGCCAACACTTCCCTTCAGACCGAAACACAGTGATTGCGTCATACCTGGCACTGCGGTCGTACCTACCTAGACAGATTACCGCCAGTAATAATTAATACAGGACTTATAATAACAATAATTATCGTACATGGTCACACATTAAGAAAACATTTTACAGCTATATGTAACTATAAAAACTTTTGGCAGTAAGAATAGGAGAGTCGAAACACATTGTTTCTATTTTGAAGTAATGGCAGTCGCAAACGGAAACTGATTAAACACATGAGAAAATTTTTAATATCAAACCACTCGTCGTAGAGAAAAAAATATCATTGACAATTGAAACAGATTAATCATAGATTATACATACATATTTTTTTTTAACTTTCGTACATGCAGTTACTCATTTTATTAGTTATAGTTATTTTAAGTAAAATAAGCTTTAAAATCGATTTTAGAACATACATCGAATGTCAATTTCCTTTTGCGAAGCGTTACATTTCCCGTCTACTTTATACAGTGTTAACTGTCGAAGTATTTCACAACAGTTCGGAAGTTTTTAATTTGAAACCGCTTTACCTTAATATATTGATATAATATGCTGGGAAAATTATTACACTTTATTATTTATTTATTTTCAACTTTCCCGAATGAAAGTTACGAAAAACGGGATACGGTTCGGATGCGGTGTTAAAGAAACTAGGAAAGTTCCGATACGTTAGATATAAATATAAATATTAATATTTTGTAAAGTTATAGTTTAATAATTGCAATTAGTCAAATCATACTGAATAGTTGCATTTAAAAAAATCACGTTTTGAAAGCGAAATTATAGTTAAAACCATCTGAGCTGCCCGTGTGGTGGCGGCTTAAGAGAATCTACCACCCCATGTCATCCCGTGGGTGTCGTAAAAGTCGACAGAGGGAAAATAAAAACCAAGAGATGGGCAGCAGCATCTTCCTGGAACATCTGAATAAATAAACTGCGGTTGCCAACACTCCTGTCAAGCGTAGCAACTATGGAAAAATCCCCCAAAAACGAGAGCTACGAAATTTTGTGGCAATCTATGAGGGAGACCTATGTTCAGAAGTGGAGTAGTGATAGGCTGGAACGACGACGACGACGACGAGCTAAAAGCGCAAAAAGTGTGGGAAAACAAGCAGGTGAAATCACATGGAATGAACATCACAATTAATGGTTAATCACCATCATCATTTCAACATCTGTAGTCCCCGTAACAGATACAGATTTTATCGAGTATAGATATTCGGATAAAAATAATAGACGGCAATTTGATTTGACACGTGAACTGCGTCAGAACAAAACAAGTTCTAAATCGGTACAATCATTCATACAGCGCCACCGTGTGCTCCCAATACAATGGCTGAAAGTAACTCAGTGAGTTGCGGTGTATCTCGTACAGTTATGATGTAGGCAATTTATTTGGTTATCGCAGTAGGAGAGGTATATTGTACCTCGTCAATGACAGATAGCGATGTTACTGTCGGACTAGTCGCGGATTCACCCTACATAGACAAATGTGAAAATAACGAATGTTATTTATACACTGGTAAAAAGTGATCCTTCATAAGGATTTTTACGTTTGCAAGCGTCAAAACAGTTCATGTTAATTAATAGAACGAATATACTCGTAGTACACAAAACATTGGTTACGAAAAACGCAATTACCGTTTTTAATATATTATTAAAGCTTTTAGGCTTGCTCTGGCGTACAACAAAGAGTGTTTGAGAGCTTACAGGTGATTACCTGGTTTAATCGGAAAATTTAATCGTCAAAGCGATGTAGTTGCGTCGTTTAACAGAGTATAGTTAACAAATAACAAAAAGTACATAATCTAGTGTGTAAATTACTTAACCAGGACGTTATTTTAAATGTTTAAAGTCTGTCTCAGTGTTTCGGTCAAAGCCGTTAATTTCAATGTCTAGCCGGAATCAATATCACTTCCAACTAGAATTCGAATACAAAGTACTAGTTTCTTGTTTGCCATGTGGTTGAAACATATTACTTCAGGCTCTATAATGAGATGTCGTAAGAAAAAAAAGTTTAAGACTGTAATGTCGATTCAGATTAACACAATGTGTTTTCAGGCACGTGGTAAATGTGCACCTTTGTAATTCATAGTACCGGAGAACAGATGGCGTTGCATTACAGATGGGTTGCTCGTGCGTTGGAAGTATAAAGAGAGCGAGAAGTTATCTCAGCTTCTATGAAAAAAGTTATAAAACATTTCACTGACTTAATTTAATTGAAAAATATAAAAAAAATTCCATTGCTTTTGCTGTCTATGACACTTTCTCTGTGAATTTATTAATAATGCTTGTTACTAAGATAAAAAAAGAACTACAAAAAAGAGGATGCCTGCGGGGTTTCTTTCGCTTGTATCTTCTCCGTCAGAAGAATCTCGTTACGACCCGGTGGTAGAATCTAAAAAAGTCGAAAACAAAAATTTATGTTTCTTACGTTGAAAAATGAATCAATATTTGAGTACTTACCAGACAGTCCTATGCGTTTCGAGTAGTTATGCCCAAATTTGAAGTCTAATTGATTCCGGTGTTCTAGTTAAGTAGCCCCAAACGCACCTTCTGTAAAACAAAAAGACGGATTTAAAACCGAGAGATGTGATGAAAACACAAGGTAAATCATTGCAGCAATGTTTTTTTTATTACTAGTACGTAACTTCGTGACTTGGCATAAAAGCGTCTTAGAAACTGGCCCATCGCCGTGTGATAGGGTATTATCCCCTGGGTATCAGGAAAATCTCATGGCCTCACCTCACCTCAAACCTAGACTATCCAGACCGCTGATGGGCATCAACGTCAGCGTGCTGACATTTTTTAGCTAAGCTAAGAGCAAGAAAACTCACAAATACGATAAAAATTATAACCTAAAGAATTGCATAATATCGTAAAAAGTTCAGTTCATGAAGGTTAAGAACCCAGACGGAAGGGCATATCGCGACGCCATTACATTAAGTCTTTTTGCAGATTTTTCTGGTATAGTAAACTTACAAAGAGATTTATCTTTCATCTTTAATCGATTTTATTCAATTTTAGTCGATAGATATTCGGCTGAGTAGAATAAAATAATACGCATATATGGGAAAAACGCGTGATTGTTTGTTTGTAATCTTTAATCATATTTAATTAGCAAAAAAAACTTAGTAAACTGTTATATAAAAACATATTGGTTTCAGAAGACCACAAAAGTCATCACAGTTTAGCCACAGAAAAATAAATGTTACTTAAAGGTTTATTTGAAAACACTTTAACCGTTTACGTCAGAATTCAAGTAATTAAAACTAACGACGTAAGTTACATAAGTTTTTACAGACATTGATATATTATTGAAAAATAGACTTTAAAGGAATAGCAACTTTAAATAACTTTAAATTATAATAGATTTAATTAATATTTTCACGGTTATTTCTAGATTTTCATTACTTTATACATTGCGCGAAAACTATTTGGTATGAAAGCGTTATTGTACGAGATGTACAGTTTAAAATGACAGAAAAATATTTAATCCGATAGAAGGCTATCTCTATAAGATCTATTATATTTTTTTCAATAAATAGCATAAACACTCAAGGACAACTCAATTTCTGTGAAGACTCACTCCCCGCTGTGCTTCGCTAATATTTAGTCTACGTGGCACGTGAAAGATACATTTCTTGTACTGAACGCCCCGCTGCGCCACCGCTCGACTTCGACATTGGTATCGTTTATATTATCGAAACTGCTAGATCTTAACTACAAGGAATATATATTTTATGGAAAAGTTGTACTGCCAGGAGCAAATGTAATCAATTTTTGTGCGCCACTATTAATAATGCTAATTTGGGACGAGACATAAGTTATACCCGAAATAGATCACAATCAATTTTATCCCATGTTCCCGTACTGGTTCCGTGGTAGCTCAGGGGCCCGGTGCTCGCCTTTAATTTCATAGTACTCGAGTATCGAGTAATTTCATAGTATAGGTAATCGAACCCAGGTCGATTCCCGCTGCCAGCACCTCTAAAATTGTTCTACAGTTATAAGTGCTGATTTACCACGTGCTTAGCGGTGAAGGAAAACATCGTGTGGAAACCTGCATGTCCGAGGAATAGAAATATTTCGAGGACATGTGAAGTCTGCCAACCCACATTGGAGCAGCGTGGCGGACTATTCCCCGCTCCAAAACCGAGACCGAACCGAAACCGACTGAGAGGAGGCGGCTCTGGCCTGTGCTCAGCAGTGGGATATTTATAGGCTATTACTTTACTTTTTAAAGTACTGAGTTAAGGCCTCATAAATATTTAAAAAGTTCTAAAAAATGACAGCAACAAAAGGAAAGTCGCAGTTATGGTGGAAGTTCTGATCTTGGACAGATATGCACTTGATAAAGACGCACCAGATCGGAATATAGTCTAAACTTTAACGGATGACACGACGAGTCCGTAGTCTGAGTATTCAAGTGTTTTTTCTTACTAGTAAAATAGTTTGCGATGGATTTTTCGCGTGCTTAAAAATGGTAGACGGTGTTCATGATTCAGCCACCATCAACACAGAATCAACTTGACATTTGCCTTATGGAGTTCTCGAGTGGAAATCTTTGAGTGGCAAACGCAGATAGGACGTCCTTTAGTACATTGAGCGGCGAGCTGTCCAATGTTGCGGGAAGTCGATAGATGAATGGGACTCGGGTATCTATCTAGGTATCTATATATCTCTGTCTATATATATTCATTGCAAATTTACTATTTTAAAGAATTATATACATTTTTCTTTCCTCTTTTTTCGTCATTGTTTCAATATTCTTTTATTACTGAAATGAATTTAAATAAAAAAATAATAGCAGGAATTAGTATTAATAAAAAGCCTAGCAGCGACCACCACAACACGTCTGCCTACCACTTCTGTGTGGCACAGCATTTGTTATGGGCAGACGTTGCTCTTACCATCAGGGGCACCTTTTGATCGCCTCGTCACTTTACACAATAAAAAAATACTTTGTTCAATACGCTTTTTGAATCCATGGGTAGGGAGAACTTCTGCACTTTCTGGGATTTTGTTATTTGTGTTTGTGATTGTGTTATTTATTTAATGACAATCAAAATTTATTACATTAGTACATTGAACAATAAGATTCATAAACAAAAATTAAAAGGTAAAACCTATTTAATACAGCCACCAAATAGTGGTTGTATAAAAGAGTAAAATTACGAGTACTAACAAAAAACAAAATAAAAACAGTGGTAAAACCAAAAAAGTAGTGGTAATATATTGGCCATTTTGAATTTTTATACATTAAATATTTTAAAAATATTTGCAATTCTTTTCTTTTTTATAGAATAGGAGGCAAACGAGCAGGTGGCTCACGTGATGGTAAGTGATCACCGCCGCCCATGAACACCTACAATACCAGAGGAATAGCAGATGTGTTGCCGGCCTTTGAGAAAGGAATAGGCTCTTTTCTTGAATTCGCAATAAAAAATAAATGCAATCATCATATAAAATATACACACAGATTAATTATAAAAAAACTTACACTGAATATGATTTCTGTGTGCCATCACACTGCGCCCCCCACCCTTACTACCTTACACCCTGCTTGACGGCAGAACAACTGACCATGAGATGATACCTCACTATCATCAGTGAACATATAACAAAAGTTTTATTTAATCTGACCTGACCAGTTTAAATGAAACTAATTTTACGGATTTTATCGCGTTTTATTTTATTATTTATAACCGGGTTATAAATAATAAAATAAAACGCGATAAAATCCGTAAAATTAGTTTCATTTAAATGTGTAGTGTTCGCGTAAATATAAGAAATCATTATGTGACCTGACCAGATTACCATTTGTGAAAAAATACAAATTGTTGATTTTCTGCGTGTGAGCTCCGACGCACGACTGGAGTTTACTCTTTAAATGCGATCGTCATATAATATAGAATAGGCAAAGGGAACAATATAACATTTCTTAAAATACTGAAAGCATGTATATACTTATACCAATATGCATTTATATGGATTCGATAAAATATTATACATACATCACGTATGTTGTGCGGCCATCGATTGTCAAATACGTATATTACTAGGTTACAAAAAGTTTTTAATTTTTAAATATTCTGCTTAGGTGGCGCCAACATACTCGTAAATTAATTTTATAACATAGACAAAAACGATTACGACTCAATTTTACTACCCATCAAATTTTCGTAGGGCGGACTTTCAATAAAATCGATTCTCAAGGATTAAACTCCAAAAATATATAACATGGGGAATTAGTACTTAAAAACAGCCTATCAGCAATCATCTCATTCCCAGGGGTTATTATCACGCATGTATTAGTTTATATTATAATAGCCCTTAGTATATAGTCTCTGTTTAATAAGCTTCCTGAATCTATGGGTAGGAAGAGCTTGTGCACTTCGGTGGATTCATTCATAGGAATCTCACTACCAGTAAAAAACTGTGAATTGGATATCTGATTCCTTAACAGGAATTTGTCTAATGTTGTCGTGTGAGCAGCTGGCGCGAGGAAACGCCTGCAGTGCAAGATTTACCCGTACAGTGTGAGCGCGACGCGGATAGATAGCTGCGCTTTGTGTCCGTGATTGCTTTATTAATCACACCTATTTCCCCGTTAATGTTACATTGGTTTATCCAGGCAAGGACATTATTAGTAAGATTTAAGCGTAAAGTTAGATATGTGGTTCGTTCTTCGTTGAATGGGTTTACGAAACATTAATTTTTAATTTTCTTTGGCTATTCAAATATTATATACCGTGGTAGCTCAGGGGCTAGGCGCTCGCTTTAAATTTAATAGTACGCGAGTGACCTGGGTTCGATTCCCAGTGCCGGCACCACTAAAATTATTAATTGCAATTTTAAGTGTTGATTTACCACGTGCTCGGCGGTGAGGAAAAACATCGTGAGGAAACCTGCATGTCTGATAAATTAAAAAAAAAATATTTCGGAGACATGTGCAGTCCGCCAACACGCATAGGAGCAGCGTGGCGGATTCTTGATAGCTCCAAAACCCACTCAGAAATGAGAGGAGGCCTGTGCTCAGCAGTGGGACATTTATAGGCTGAAACTTTACACTTTACTTTACTTTATAATTCCACAACGCAGCACAACGAAACGTACAATTCTTATGTTTTGCGTGTCGTAAAAAATAAGATTGTTGGTGAGGACAAGACAATATTTTTTTGTAAAACAACATTTCCGGTGAATCAATTATTGATATTTTCTTTATTTATTTATTCCACACTTTATGTACATGTATAAATCACAGAAAAAATGTTAAATAAATCTCTGCCTATTTTTAAAGCCCTAGTTGTGGTGGCGGCTTCAGAGTTCGAAAAAAACCACCCCATCTCACCCCGTGTGTCGTAAAATTCGGACGAGGGAAAATTAAAACCAGAGGATGGGCAAAATGAGAGCTACAAACTTTTGTGGCAATCTATAGGGGTCTTAATTTATCCATTTTTATATACACTGCAGTCTTAATGTGTTATATAACAGTTTTTGTCCGTCCAAAGGACGCAATAATTGTGCAAAGATTGCCTAGAAGAAATCGCTTTCAGCCTTTTCGCCTTTTTGACTTTAATGTTTTCTTTTTATTTCCATTTTGTATTTTTAATTTTGGTGTACAATAAAGTTATATTTAATTTTAGGACTTATTGTTCCTAGTCTAGTTCTATTGTTTGAATTTATCATTATTACTCATTGTGTGGATTTTTAAAAGGAGAGCCATGGTAGCGTAGTAGCTCAGGAGCTGGGCACTCGCTTTAAATTTCATAGTACGCGAGTGACCACAGTTCGATCGCCGATACCTGTAAAATTGTTCTGCAATTTTAAGTTCTGATTTATCACGTGCTCAGCTGTGAAGGAAAACATCGAGAAGAAACCTGCATGTCTGAGTAATAAAAATATTTCGACGACATGTAAAGTGCGCCAACCCGCAATGGACCAACAAAGCAGTGTGGCGGACTCTTCACGGCTCCACAACCCTCTCTAAAATAAGAGGAGGCCTGTAGTCAGCAGTGCGATACTTCAAGGCTGTTACTTTACTGCACTTAGTAGTTAAATACTTATTGAGCTTGAAGTAAAATCAAGAATTCATACTGTGCAGAGCTGTGGGACATTTATAGGCTGTTACTTTTACTTTATTCATGTGGACGTCATTCATTACTTCCGAAATAACGTCAGACTTTTGTTATAAATATAAATGCAATTGTATCTATAATCATATTTATGATATGCATCAAAATAATTTTTTTTTTTGAATAAGACTATGCTCCTACAAATACCAGGATATGTCTTGTATCGAGTGTGCGTTTTACAGACTTGAACTTCCTTGTTGGCAGGAAATCAAGTGTATGACCCTGCATAACTTTATGTGTAATAAGAACGTTCAACAATCACATTGCCAGACCCAACATTCACCACCATACATACAACTTACCTATGTATGGTGGTGAATGTTGGGTCTGGCAGTATAAAAGTAAGATTAATGCTGAAATGAAAAGTTCGAGAAGTATAGCTGGAGTGACTTTGATGGGCAAAGTGGGGTACAGTGCGATAAGGGAACGTTGCGGTGTGGTAGAAGATGAAGTGACAAAGATAGAGAAAGGTATGCTTAAATGGTTTTGGCAAATACAGAGAATGGATTAATCAACAACGAACAACGAAGACTGACGAATTACGAGATATTTATAAGGCAAGTGTGAATGGTCAAACCGGTAAGCGTCGTAATTAGGCGAACGTATCACGATCAGACCGAAGTAGATTTAAGGAAAGGCCGCGACAAAAGTACCCACAACCGACGAGCTTGTATGAAAACACTAATGAAAGTAGACGAAGCGAAAGAGGTGTGTCGGGATCGTAGCAAATGGAAAGATATCTCTGCCTACTCCAATGGGAAATAGGCGTGACTCTATGAATGTGAAAAATGTAGGCTCCGGCTGAGTTTCGATCCCGAGAATCGCGGCGTATAATTCAGATACTCTGACAAACGCGTCACGTCGTTGCTTATATAAACCAGAAGCACCAAAACCTCAAGTAGGCTTAGAATTCTGTTTTATAAATGTCATAAGTCAGTCAACCGAGGCACGATCGAGTGTTTCAGAAAAGCTTGACATGTCATACTAGGAAATATACCCCGAAGATGATGAATACAACAAGACTTGTGAAACGTATTCATGATTTATTTATTTATTTACTATTTAATGTATTCACCTTTATGAAAAAGAATTACAAATGTCGGACCTAATGCCTTTTGGCATTCTCTTGCAGTCAAGCACAGGGATGGAGATGTAATGTTGTCATCATCACCATCAGCCTGTGAATAGTACACAGCTCGACTTAGGCCTCTCCCAAGATGAGTCGACTTGCCCTAATCACAACGCTTGGCTGATGTATTGAACATTACAGAACCTGCTCGTCACTGGTACGTGTAATTTAAATCTGTCTTTTTCGAGTTGATTATTCCGCCACCTGGAAGCCATGACACTAATCAGTAATTTACCTCAGTCGACTCTTACGACTCTCAATTTTTTTAAAGGAGAAAGGGACGAGTCCCTTATGGTATGTGTAAATTCTGCCCATAACAAATGCTGTCGCCTTGAGACATCAGTTCTTAACACAGTAATTTTTGCGCAGTTCTGCTTGACGGCAGAATAACTGGCCCTGCGGCGGTACCCAACTAGACGGATTCTTGCATAGGAATACCGCCAGTATACAGATGAGGCATCAGAACTTAACCAGAAAATCCGGCACAACGCACTGTCTGCACGTTGTTTATCAAGAAGTTTTTTAAAAAAAATATATACATTTTAATGTGCTCAGCTTTCTCTGGTTCCCATAGTTTCTAAGTCGTAATTAAATAATACAGACGTGATAGTTCAGATCATCGCGACGGCTCAAAGCGCGCAGAGTGTAGAATATGCTATAGCAACAGAAACTTCAGTATGCACTAAAATTTATAAGTAAATTCTGACTTGACAGATAATTTTTGGATTAAAGCTACTTTTCGCTTAAAGCAACGGGGGATATTAAGCGCGACCATACTGCTTTGGTACTTGTTAATGGGTTTGGACGCAAGTGGCGTTCAACTTACATTATCTATATTAATGTACCCATCAATGTAGAAATATTTCGATTAACATGAGGGGCGTCGATTAAACGTTGGCTGCTTATTCCGTAAAGTTTAAATCACTTCTAAATTAGTTCATGAAGTCGATGGTAATAACATCGCTAATATTAGGTGATACAAAATAGAGCACTCCTGCGCTCGATATAACGCCGATCGGAGATAGGCTGGCCTACACTGTCAGATACATGTGGCCGATTACCACACAACCAGACACGAAAGTCAACAATTTGTGTTTTTGCACAAATGTTGGCTTCAGCTGGGACTCGAACCCAGGACCCGACGTAGCAGTCAGGTGGTACTCTGTAACTAGATCAGGTGGTCGTCGAACGGATACAACTTAAAAACTACTCAAACTACTGACATGAAACTTTACGGATTGTAGCTAAGTTACTACTACTAATGATTACCAAAAAGGGTTGCCAAAATATTTCACGTTTACTTCTAAAAATTTGTGTAAGTTCCAAAACGTTCGCTTTGACACCCATCGACTTTAATTTCGAGCTAGAGTAACGTCGTTTTATCCATTTTACAACAGACTTTTATAACCGGAAAATATTTATTTTAGTAAGCTGAGAATGTTTGAAAGAAAGAAACAAACAAAACTTGTTTATTCGTAGGGCTACAAACGCAACTACAGCACGATAATTTACAATATAACATAAGGCATACAAAGAAAATAAAAAAAGATACAATTACTAACCTTAAATAAAATAATTAAAACTAATGTGACCAACAAGTAAAATCTGTGCTGCAGCATCAGCCCACGAAATTGATCGAACGACACAACAGCTACAGAACATGACACGAAAGCTATTGTCGAGATAACCCGACACTGGTTTTCAGTCCGACCCTTAACTTATGGGAACTCGAGCGGCTGCGCGTGTGCTTATCGAAATTATAAACACAAATTATCTTATTTAACCTTATTATTACTTCTATTTAAATACAAATACATAAACACTATGTAGTGTTATTATATTACAGTACAGTATGTATAAATATAATTAAAGTAATTGATTTATATGCCTTTTATTAACTGTAAAACTGTTTTAAATAATTGTTAACATCACTTTTCTATCAATTTACATAATTGTAAAAATTGAAATATTATAAATGCGAAAGTATCCTCTCTGTCCCTCTGTCCGTTTGGTACCTTGTTTAACAACTGAACCGATCTTGATGAAATTTTGCACTGTTATGAGTTACGAGTAGCTTGCATCCTGGAGACGGAGATAAGGAAAATCAAACAGTTCCCACGGAATATTTTAAAAACCTACATCGACGCGGACGTAGTCGTGGGCACATGCCACATGTCGTTGTCGCCTGTAGTCATTGCAACACTCAGTTTGATTTTTAGAATTTCATTTTACTATTTTGTAAGTTGATAAGTGTTTGCTGTGTTGGCAATTCAATAAATAAATACCCTGCCACTAGTTGCCATTCAATTACGTATTCATTATCGTATAAACTAAAAGAAGGTAGAGAAATACCAAAAAATATATTTTTATTCTTTTGCATAACCCTTCATTTAAAAAATTCAATTTAAAATATTATATCATTATTCGTAATAAATCCTGGGACTAAAACCTGTCACATGACTAGCGACCACGGTTGATGGAAATGCTGACAAATGAATAAAAACACCCGGTGTTCAAAAAAGTAAATAATAATCTAACTTATTACAATTTTCTTAGGTTTTAGGTGAAAAAAAAAAACATTATTAAAATATATTTTTTACCCTCTAACCTATAGTTAACCGCATTAGATTGCGGGGTCTATTGGTAAGAGTACGTGGCTTCAACGCAACAGGTCCTGGGCTCGAATCTCAACAGTAACCGCCATTTGTGCAAAAACACTTACTGTTGGTTTTTGGTCTGGTTGTGTTATGCACGTGAAGTTTATGTTTGTAAAACATACTTTACTTTTACAAAACAAACCTTAATGAGGAGGCAAAATTTTATATAAAAAATTGCAGTTGATTAGTAACACTATCAACAAAACTAAGAAGCTGTTATTTCGGATAATTAAAAATTAATTTTTTGGAAGTTTTAAAAAATCCGATAAAACGAATCCTAAAGTACACGTGACTTTTCATATTGCGTGCGCATTAAAAAGAAGAGTAATTTATGAGCAGACACTAGTTTGTTTCATTCTCTTTATACTAAAATCCCAGCTGTCCCCTGACAAAAGGTCCCGGAAAACTTTTATATCGTTTTGCAAACTGTCCGTCGCATCGGCACGTCGCTACATCTCTCAGCGTCCGGCCCACGCAAAAGCCAATAAACTGTATTGGACGCATAAATCTACCTGCGGCTGTAACTTCGCAATTACACCCTGTAATTTCGATCTTTTCGAACAATTTCGGCTGCATCCCGCCGTTTCAACCGCGTAAAATAAGAGTTTTTTGACTCGGACCAAAATGGCGGCGGCGTGGTTCGCCACCGGTGACGTCTCGTTACCCGCGAGGGCGAAAAGTGGGCTACGTGAGTGGTCTCTGCCTACCCTTTATATGGGGAAAAGGCGTGACTGTATGTATGTATAAAAATTTAATTTCTGGAACAGCGTGAGAGAGAACAGCGACGGTCTTATATCTCGTACTTAGTGGATATGTTTACCTCAATAGTCGTGTTTTTGATATAATTTGTTAATTAAACGGTCTGAATGAAACTAGTTATGTCCGAAATGAAAAACTCACATTTAATAAAAAGCAAAAGTGAGTTTAAAAGAATTCATGACAATGGGACACATTTTTCAAGGAGTCCGGTTAATCCATTACCGGCTTTCAAATTTCGAGCAAAGCAATCCACCTAGGCTTTGAAAAGTTTCCAAACAAATCCATTTGCTCGCCATTGTTCCCATTAGTCTAATTTCAGATTGCGAAATAAAAGCTTTGTCTTCATACTATTACAGGTTTTCATTTGAAGGGGATATTAAAATACAAATAAAATTAGGTAAGTATCGTTCCATTTTATAGAAATAATTCAGTGTCACGTGTGATGCAAAGTAATAGCCTATAAATGCCTCACTGCTGAGCACAGGCCTCCTCTCGTTTCCGAGAGGGTTTTGGAGCTAGGACGAATCCGCCACGCTGCTCCAATGCGGGTTGGCAGATTTCACATGTCTTCGAAATATTTTTTATTTCACAGACATGCCAGTTTCTTTTCTTCTTTCTTTTTTAAAAAACGAAGCCCCACAGCAGGATTTTCTCCTGTATCGTGGGTTCGTTTTACAAACATACATTTCACATGCACAACACAACCAGACCCGAAAAGCAACAATTTGTGTTTTTGCAAAAATGTTGCCTTCGGCTTAGAATCGAACCCAGGACCGGTGGCGCAGAAGTCAGGTACGCTAACCACTACGCCACGCGTCCTCATGGTGTTTTCCTTCACCGCCGAGCACGTGGTAAATCAGCACTTAAAATTGCAATTAACAATTTTAGTGGTGCTGGCACCGGGAATCGAACCGAGGTCACTCGCGTACTATTAAATTTAAAGCGAGCGCCTAGCCCCTTAGCTACATTATAAATAAATAAAAATAACGGATAGGTACTTATCGTTATACTCGTGAAACTTATTAAAAATTATGTGATAAATATTAATGTCTAGGTAGGTGCTACCCCAGGGCCAGTTATTCTGCCGTGACATAATTTCGGTGATGTAATTGCTGTTAGCCTTCTTGGCTTTTACAGCATCATCGGATACTGTGCTCACGGGCCAGGGGCCCGCGTGCCAGGTTTGGTTTGACCCAAACATAAATACTTAAATAAACTCCTACAAGCAAATCAAAATTCGGTGTCGCGTTCGCTGCGTGCTAGCGCGACTTTGAATATCTGAAATGATTTTAAGTCGTCTAATGACCGTCCAAGGGAGGCTGCGAACCTCCATTCGGACTGTCGACTTGTGTGTCGGTAACTCTGGGAGGTGAGAACCGCCCTGGAACACGGGTGTATCGTGTGTTCGCGGTGTGATTCTCGACTGCTGCGCGCCGCTCTCTACGGCTTTCGCGCGTCGTGGTGCATGTTATATTAAAGCTATTAACTGTGTGTACAGTGTGGCCTGGATCGTGACTGACCGTGTCGTGGTCAGGCAGTGCTGACGGCGAAATGTGCTAGACGTCCTTGTCGTCTAGCACATTTCGCGGGCGACGTTTGCGTTCGGTCGCGTTTCTATCTGGTCGGTAATTTGCTGCTTTAACCATCAGCGGGTTTGGATGAACCGCGGCTTTTTCGAAAAACCGCCGTGATAAATCTCTGAAGTGTTCAGAGATTAAGGGCATTTCACAGTCGCTGTGAAGGTCTACGTTGCGTTGATACCAACCGGCTCCGGTGGCAGTTCGCAGGAATCGATTTTGAACGCTCTGTAACTTCTTTAATTGATTGCCCGTAGCGTGAGCGGTCTGCCGTGAAGCAGTAGTGTGCAAACATTACTGTGTGTCGGTTTGAAGGGCACTGTGAGCTAGCGTAATCACTGGGCATATGAGACTTGTTATATGAGAACTCATGTTTCAGGGTGATGGGCACAGTGTGGTGTCACTCAGAAATTTTCTGGGTGACACAGCACTTGTTACGGGCAGATGTTGCACTTACCATCAGGTTTACGTTTTGCTCGTTTCATCACTTTATCCAATAAAAAAAAATTGGCTCATCTAAATTACCAGTGCAATATTAAGCGTCAACATTAACCGTCGCAGTATATCGATCAACTTTGTTATTCTCTTTTAGTTTAGTAGTTATTGTTAGTCTTTGGCTCATTATATAGGTTTCTGTGACGGCGTATATAACAAAGTTGAAGTTTTAGCTGCTATTAGGTGAAGAAACAACCATCCATTATAATACAAAAAGCTTCCGCATCGAATAGATTCTCAGTCGGGAGAAGAACCACTTACAAACCTTGGCATGCAAAGATCATATTTGCAAATATTTAAAATATTTATGATAACCTTGTTTGTAGTTTTTGGGATTTTGTGATAAAAATTTGCACAATCTTATACATAAAAATGCAATCGCGCACCGTTTTACAAAATATCCTCTTCACGGATCAAGACTGAATGGTAAAGACAAATGCATGGCTTTGTTTAATAGAGCCTGCGTAGTTGACGACTTTTGATAAGTTGGTGGTATAGTGTCTCACCACCATTCATCAGAGTTAGCTACTGTGGGAAAATCTTCGTTTCAGAGAGCACGAGGGATCTGTGACAGGAAATAACTGGCCACCGAGCTCCAGCACGTCAAGCAAGTACTGCACGACAAAAAACTTCGGGTTCTGCGCCTACGTCGCCGTGACCGAGTGAAACAGTTCACAGTGGCAGTACTGCTGCTCTTCCATATTTCAGAGCGGTAACGGACTGGATTGCCTATAACTTGAAGCGACCTTCCATAAGAACATTTTTCAAGCTGCCGTTTCAGTTTTAGCTGCATACAATGCTTTTAACTATGAGGTAAGGCTTAATCAACAATATCGTATGCACAGATATCAGTCATATTGGCTTAATCAACAATATCGTATGCACAGATATCAGTCATATTGGCTTAATCAACAATATCGTATGCACAGATATCAGTCATATAGCTGTGCCTTTAAAAAAAACAATGAAACATTACCAATGAGTTTAATTAACATTAGTTAAACACGTGGAGTGTTATAAGCTTAAAAGCTGAACGCCAAAGAAGTTGGTTCATGATTATTTATTAAAGAATCATGAGAAGATAAATTGTTAGTAGTTGGTCACCGTTACAATTTATCTTCTTTTTATGATTTAACAATTATCCAATCGTTGCTTCTTGTTGTAAATCTGAGAGTCGCCGATAGGTGTCCGGCAGAGTAGAATGGCACTTACCTCTTTCCTACCGAGGTGTCGTAAGAGGCGACTAAAGTATTTTAAGAACAGCCTTTATTCGAGGAGAATAACACCATTTGGTAGCGACTTAAGAGAATCTACCACCCCATCTCATCCCGTGGGTGTTGTAAAAGTCAACAGCGGGAAAAAAAAACAGGAGATGGGCAGCAGCATCTTCCTGGAACATCTGAATAAAGAAACTGCGGTTGCCAACCCACTTGCCAAGAGTAGCAACTAAGGCAAAATCCCCCCGCAATGAGAGCTACAAAATTTTGTGGCAATGTATGGGGGAGGCCTAAGTCCAGCAGTGGACTATTGATAGGCTGAAATGATGATGATGAATACCATATACAATACTGTCGCTATACTTCTCGTGGGAACGCAATGGGAGGGAGTAAGATTTTTGTCTCGTACCAAAAGGTGGCGTCGTGGTCCGCCATCCGTCATAAAACACATAAACACATATATATATATATAATTAGTATATTAAAATTATAGTTATTTATGTGTTACATAAGTTTTTTTACCGCTTGTTCCACTCAATGGGTTGATTGGGAAAAATACATTAAGTCCGCCCTTTATTGTAAAGCCCGCCCTTTTTCCTTTTATTGTAAAGGAAGCAATAAAGGTTTAAAATAAAATAACAATAAAAATATTGTGCTAGGAGATGGTTGACGACAATAATCGGACGGCGGCCTCGATCCTGCAACGTCATGTTTCGCATTGCCTACCGAAACACATTAATGTTTGCACAGTACAGCTTCACGGCAGAATTATTGGCACTGCGGTGGTACCTACCTAGACGGATTCCATAATAATCCTACCTCCAGTAAAAGACCAGTTGGTTAGACCGTCCCCGATAGAAGCCACTTAATTACTTAATTTCCACTACGTATGTTGGGCAGGTCTAGCCCATCTTAAAAATAAAAAAATAAAAATTATTTTTCGGAAATCGGTATGCTCGTAAGTGACGCTTTACCAGCAGTGACGTTAGCATACGTATAAAATTTATTTATACAATTACAAGACCGTTACGTCTTTTCAGCTAATGCACTATAATTCATATAAGTTTAATCTTAACTGCATTGATGAGATTGCGTTCAGGTCACACTCTCTCGAAGAAATTTACATATTTAATGGGTATTTCTGAATCGCCAAACTGCACAGTTTGTGCGGTCGTCGAGGATGTCTATCATGTGTTAATGGAGTGTATGCGGAACACGAATATGCGACAACAATTAGTCCATAGGGGTTAGTGAGGTGGGTTTGTGTAATAGCATCCTAGCATTCCCCCCACCACCTATCCCATCCTAGCACTCAGAGAGTGCTAGGATGTTGTGTATCTCATTATTTGCTGTGGGAATGGCGTGATTTGAAGTTAAATCGGCTATTATTTGTATATGTTGTTTTTTTTTATGGGAGTGACATAGTCACTGTGTGACTAAACTCCTTTATAATTAATAAAGAGAGGAAAAAAAAGTTTTATCTATAGATAATTGTTCCGAGTCAGAGTGGTTGTGTTATGTAAAATTGTCTGTAAAATGCGTCCACGATACAGTAGACATCCGAGTGTGGGGTTTTGCGCAGATTTATACGAGTATAATAGACATATAGATCCAAAGTGAAAAATAACATCCCTGGATGGCCTAAAATAATATTATTTGTAAAGGTATGTTAGGTCCGCAAGGCGGCGTAGAACAGTTTAGTTGATTACGCTCCAATACCCGTCATAACGTTAGGCCTGTTACCTGCAGTGGGACGGTTATAATTATAGGACTTTACATACATTACAGAGATTGAAGGCGTACATGCATAAATATTTCATTTTACTAAATCCCACTCAGAAATATTACTTAAACATAAATCGGCTTATCTGTTATAGGTAAGCAGATTATCTGAAAGTAGATTGGTTTACTTAAAAGCATCCCAAATTATAAAATCCGACGTCTACGAATATCACGTTCACGTTTAATCACGATGTTATGTGTACTCCTTTACAGTTTATGTAAATGTATAAATCTCAATATATTAATACCTGAAGAGAAAACTTTTTACCGCTTTTCAGAACATCTTGTAATGTTCTGGGCAACACAGCATTTGATATGAGCGACCGTTGCACTTATCATCAGGTGAGCGTTTTGCTCGTTTCGTCGCTTATCCCAAAAAAAAGCCCCCCACGAGTTATAACATCTAGTCACATATTTAGACTACTGTAACATTTTTCGATTACATCGCCATCCACCAGATACACTACATTGCCGAAATTATACACGGCCGAAGATAGTCACAATGCATTAAACAGAAACGAATGGGGCCAATAGCCAAATTTACCATTAGGCTATTGGCGATTCATTGGTGCATCGCATATTGTCGTGAACCATCTCCTAACACAAGCTTTCGAGCTTAGTTTGAGCGGTTGACAGGGATATTAGTAATGGAAAAGCATTGCTAGTATTCTTCAAATGGGCAGAGTCCACTTAGCAGACAGGTACATTGACACTCGACCCATGCGATCGTCTGGTGATGTATTGAATAACAAACGCTAAGAATAAGCGTTAACGGTAAATTTCACGTCGGAAACATTTCATTGTAAATTTATAATTCATATGACACCCTTATTCTCTTTGTATATTCTAAAAATGTTATCGTAGGGCTGAGTTTCTAATA
The DNA here is from genome assembly GCA_019845155.1 of Luehdorfia chinensis. Classification (NCBI taxonomy): domain Eukaryota; kingdom Metazoa; phylum Arthropoda; class Insecta; order Lepidoptera; family Papilionidae; genus Luehdorfia; species Luehdorfia chinensis. The sequence goes on along the minus strand of JAHVAK010000206.1, from coordinate 3,210,372 downwards.
TTAAAAAACTCTCACAGACGCGCACACGCAAATACAGGCGCGCGCGCACGCACGCACGCACTCACACTATGCATCGGTGAAGTAAAAAAATATAACTAACAGACAACCTATTTCATAAATATTTGTGGATAACTCCATATACTACTCCCACATCGCACACAAAGTTAAAACTGTAAAGCGTAGACCAGTAATTATAAGCTTATTTTTTCTTATTTTTAATTTAATTATGTTTTTATGTAACGCTGTAGGTCTTACTAAATAAATAAATAAGTAAACAAAACGTTCAGATTAAAACAGTCTGCTCTTAGTAATTAAACGTATTCCTCGTACAATACTTATTGAGCTCGGAGTAAAATAAAGAATTCATACTTAATTACTTTTCGTTAATTCCCAAAGAGGTTAGCGAGCAAAATTGAAGGTGCACGAAAAGTTGCAAATTAAATTTAAAAAAAATTGATAGTACATGGTAGTGACAAAATGAAATCGGGTTTCTAAAAAAAATGTGGTGGTAATACGGTTAGCATACCTGTCTGCAAAAAATGTAAGTTCTAAATTCAAATCCCAACAGAAAATTTATTAGATTTCGGCTCTAGAAGTATCATGACTATTCTTAAGTTTTTCAAAATTTCACCCGACTCTTCCATTATATTAATATAAGCATAAGATGTATAAGTATTATATATTATATAAAGCGTTAACTTTCTTTGTTCACTTCACAATCACGATATTCGACTCTTAGAATTTTGGCGTCTCGTTTTGGTTTACACATACCTGTTCATGTTATTACCCTTTCACCCCAACGGGGATATTGAAAGTTTTACTGCGATATAAAGGCGTAATTGTAGATATTACTGCCGCCCTAAAACGATGCTGTGTCGTATCGATTTATGAGTCCAAAACAGTTTATTGACGTGTGTGTATCGTAACCCATAGAAAATCAAAGAAAATATATTGCAGAATTTCTATAAAAGTAAAAGTAAATTTTCAGCCTATAAATGTCCCACTACTGAGCACAAGCCTTCTCTCATTTCTGAGAGGGTTTTAGAGCTAGGAAGAATCCGCCACGCTGCTCCAATGCGGGTAGGCGGACTTCACATGTCTTCGAAATATTTTTAATTACTCAGACATGCAGGTTTCCTCACGATGTTTCCCTTCACCGCCGAGCACGTGGTAAGTCAGCACTTAAAATTGCAATTAACAATTTTAGTGGTGCCGGCACCGGGAATCGAACCCAGGTCACTCGCGTACTATGAAATTTAAAGCGAGCGCCTAGCCCCTGAGCTACCACGGTCCATCATTTTTTTTTTAATCTGCCTGGTCTTCAGGAGGGGAGATGTTCGGTTCTTGTCACTTATAACACGAAATACTTATGCTTTTTGCTACTACTTTAATCTCATATTGGTCTTTGAACTAAGTCTTTTTTAGTACAGACACCAAAACGTAGTATCTGTACTCAAAAAAGACTATTCATAACCACTACGCTTTAGTATCTGTACAAAGATAATTATTTGTACAACTACTGATTATATAAAGGTAATTTCTATTTGGTTCAGAAAAGTAGAAGATGCCTTTCCCATAATAGAGCAAATGATACTACAACTCTTCTTTTACTGTTCAAGCTACACTCCTCTGGAGCGTCCTACCCGACAAGATCAAAACAGCTCCAAATAGGAACATACATAAGAGATTATTTCGTGAATATTATCAATGGAATCGTTGACTATATTTGACTTATCTTATTTTCGGTTTTTATTGTTTATATTATATAATTATGTATTTGTATTATATTTTATAATCATGTACCTGCAATCTGCTTTTCACCATGACAAGGGTTAACTGGTAGAGGATGTCCGCTAGGTATTATAGCCCTTAGCGCCGTAGAGAGCGGCGCGCAGTAGTCGACAATCACACGCACGATACACCCGTGTTCTAAGGCGGTTCTCACCGCCCAGAGCTACCGACACACAAGTCGACAGTCCGAATGGAGGCCCGCGGCCTCCCTCGGACGGTCATTAGACGACTTAAAATCATTTTAAATATTCGTATCCGAACTGGCGCAAGCACGCAGCGAACGCGACACAATCCGAATTTCGATTTGTTTGTAAGAGTTTATTTAAGTATTTATGTTTGGGTCAAACCAAACCTGGCACGCGGGCCCCTGGCCCGTGAGCACAGTATCAGATGAAGCTGTAAAAGCCAAAAAGGCTAACAGCAATTACAGCACCGAAATTATATAGCCCTTAGCTTAAGCCGTAAACAATAAATAATAAATAAATAAATGTATAAATGTTTCATAGTTTAATATGTACGTCTTAAACAGTATCTACCTTAACAGGTAATCAGTAATATATCATTATCATCAAATGGGTACCATTACCACATAATAGCTTACCATTGCAGATCCACTGTTGAAGATAGGCCTAGTCTCATATGCTCAGTAATTACATTGTAAAACGATTGTGAAACCATAATTACATTTCTTTTTTCCTTATTATCATTTGCAAAATTTTCAAAATAGTTTGAACGTCAAGGTATTTATAATTTACAATTGTAATAGCTACATTGTTAAACGATGCTATTATCATGCCATTAAAAATTTTAGCAGCATGGGAAAATAGCAACAAACATCGTTATAGAATGATAATGTCATGATAATGGTATCATAATCGTTTTTATTATAAAATAGAAGAACCCTGACCACTAGGCCACAAGTTGTGCAGCCAGCATTTCACGATGTGCTGATTTATGACAACAAATACAAATGTTTTGCATTACTATAAATTCCTTCGAATAACTAAATATTTAATAATATTTGCTCAATATTTTTCAATAACCCTTTGAATCACCTCCTTCAACGGAAGGAGTCTACGTTGCGTAAGGAAATATTAAACATTAAATCCAGTTTTATACAACCGGTGCTCATATTTTCCCGAGCATAAACGTAACTTACGAGTGATTTACACTCGATTGCTTTATTTAAAAGCTTTTCACAATTCTTAAGCCGACGTGTGCGAATCGAAAGTATCCAGTTATCTCGGAAATGTGTACGAGAATCTTTCGTCAAATTTGCTTGAATTTGAGATATAATCCTTCTGCCCGATATACCATGTTTTTTTTTTTTTAAACTTTATAAGCTAGCGTTTAACTACAATCGCACCTGATGGTAAGTGGCGATGTAGTTTTTGTTGGTAGGCACACTAGCTTAGAAAAAGCCAATTCACTCTTCTCTTGAAGACAATAAAAATCTAAAAATTCCTACGTACTCCAAGTCTTGGATTCCGAATCTTTCCTAACTCTTATATACTCGTAGTTTTGAATATTACAGCGTTGTACATTATTATTCACTGTTTACATTAAAATATTGCGAAGAAACTTAGAAGTCTCTCAAGGTTATGGAAATCTCAGAAGTGCGATATTTTTTGATTATTAGTTCACACGTGCTTTTAATGTAATTGTGTGTCAATAATTAAATACACGTGCGTAATTTTACAGATTGCAAAACGTATGGCGTATTTGTTTATATTTTTCCACATGGTTATCTTGTTAGCAGTTGCAGGTTACTCCAAAGTAGGCATATATTGTACGTCCACTTTTGTTTAAAGTCGATATAAAAATTCTCCAATACATTTTCTATTATTTTCTTTGGGTCGGTTACGATACACAGACGTCAATAAACTGTTTTGAACTCATAAATCTACACGACACAGCATCGTTTTAGGGCGGCAGTAATATCTACAATTACGCCTTTATATCACTGTAAAACTTTCAATATCCACGTTGGGGAGAAAGGGTAATAACATGAACAGGTATGTGTAAACCAAAACGAAAATTCTAAAAATCATAACTGTGAAGTGAATGAAGAAACTTAACGCTTTTTATAATATATATAATACTAAATACAACTTATGCTTATATTAGTATATTGGGAGAGTCGGAAGTAGTTTCTTAAACTTAAGAATATCCATGATACTTCTAGAATCGAAATCTAATAACTTGTGTGTTTCCACAAATGTTCTGTTGGGATTTGATTTAAAACCTTAAATTTTTTGCAGACAGATACGCCACCACATTTCTTTTTTTTGTAATAAATATTTGTGAATTCCGTTGAAACCAGATTTTATTTCATCAGTAGTACGTACTAGCCTTTTTTTATTTAACGTGAACTTTCGATTACATCTCGTGCACCCTCAATTTTTGCTCGCTGACCTCTTTGGGAATTAACGTTCTAAAGAAAAAAGTATGAATTCTTGATTTAAATAAAACTACTTTTTTACGGATTTTATCGCGTTTAATTTTTGAACTATTTTTACCCGACGTTTCGGACGCTTTACAGCACCCATGGTCACGGGGGGACTGAGGTGACAGTTGTCCCGATGTCATAGTTAACCCGGAGTACCTTCAGCTTTTAATTATTATTTGTAGTCCGATCTACGCAGAAAGAGCTTACTGTGTCTTGAAGCCTTGCAGTGGTATGCTTGGTTTTTGATTTAATTTTATTAATAATAGGATCCCAAGCCGGTGGTAATACCCAACCATCTTCCCTATTGAAATTAGGATGTTTTTTAATTTCAATAGCCTCGCGAATCATCCTTGGTAGGAATCGGTGTTCTTTTGCAAGGATTTGTGGTCTATCAAATCTGATGTAATGGTTGGGATGATCCAGAACATGGTCACAGACTGCAGACTTCCTAGAGCGTCGATGCTTCACATCAGCTATGTGTTCTTTAACGCGGGTTTTAATGGATCTTTTAGTTTGCCCTATGTAAGAGAGACCACATTCACAATCCAGCTTGTATACTCCTGCATCTTGTAGAGGGATGTTACACTTGACAGATGGTAAAAACTGACTTATCTTCTTCGGCGGCTTGAAAAATGTTCTTATAGAAGCTCGCTTCAAGATATAGCCAATCTTGTCCGTGACTCCTCTGACATATGGAAGAACAGCAGGTACACGCTCGACTGTGGCCGGCTTCACTCGGTCACTGCGACGAAGGCGCGGAACCCGAAGCTTGTTGTCTTGCAAAACTTGCTTGACATGCTGAAGCTCGGCGGCCAGGTGTTTACTGTCACAGATCCCTTGTGCTCTCTGAAACAAAGATTTACCCACGGTAGCTAACTGTGAAGGATGGTGGTGAGATTCACCATTTAAATACCTATTTGCCTCTCTTACATAGGGCAAACTAAAAGATCCATTAAAACCCGCGTTAAAGAACACATAGCTGATGTGAAGCATCGACGCTCTAGGAAGTCTGCAGTCTGTGACCATGTTCTGGATCATCCCAACCATTACATCAGATTTGATAGACCACAAATCCTTGCAAAAGAACACCGATTCCTACCAAGGATGATTCGCGAGGCTATTGAAATTAAAAAACATCCTAATTTCAATAGGGAAGATGGTTGGGTATTACCACCGGCTTGGGATCCTATTATTAATAAAATTAAATCAAAAACCAAGCATACCACTGCAAGGCTTCAAGACACAGTAAGCTCTTTCTGCGTAGATCGGACTACAAATAATAATTAAAAGCTGAAGGTACTCCGGGTTAACTATGACATCGGGACAACTGTCACCTCAGTCCCCCCGTGACCATGGGTGCTGTAAAGCGTCCGAAACGTCGGGTAAAAATAGTTCAAAAATTAAACGCGATAAAATCCGTAAAAAAGTAGTTTTATTTAAATGTGTAATATTCGCGTAAATAAAAGAAAACATTATGAATTCTTGATTTTACTCCGAGCTCAATAAGTACGAGGAATACGTTTAATTACTAAGAGCAGACTGTTCTAATCTGAACATTTTGTTTACTTATTTATTTATTTAGTAAGACCTACAGCGTTGCATGAAAAACATAATAACATAAAAATAAAAAAAAAGCTTATAACGGGTCTACACTTCATAGTTTTAACACATTCGTGAGCGACGTTGGAGTACTATGATGGAGTTTATCCATGAACATTTGATGAAATAGGTTGTCTGTTATTTATATTTTAGTACGTGCGTGCGTACGTGCGTGCGTCCGTTCATGCGTCCATGCGTGCGTGCGTGCATGCGTAATGGGAAAGAAATAGGAGATGGTTCACGACAATATGCGATGCACCAATGAATCGCGAATAGCAAATGATAAATTTACCATTAGGCTATTGGCCCCATTCGATTGTATTTTTTTTTATTATTTGATAAGTGACGAAACGAGCCAAATGTTCACTTGTTAGAACATTTCTGTGTGACACCACACTGCGCTCGTCACCCTAAGACATCGGTTCTTAAGTCTCATATGCCCAGTGATTACGCTAGCTCTCAGTGCCCTTCAAACCGAAACACAGTAATGTTTGCACACTACTGCTTCACGGAAGAATAACTGGCACTGGGGTGGTACCTATCTGATTTCAGCATTATGCTAAATTGAAGACCTATTTGGTGATACTTCAATCGTTATTGCTTCATTTTGTATTTGAGTCGTCAATTACGTAATTTTATCTAGATTTGAGATTTAAATGTTTGTTTTTTTGGGTTTCTTGATATGATATTATGGAGCGTGGTCATTACCGATAGAGCCGACCCATTTATATGTTATAAACGGCTATACGCTACAACAATGCGAGTGGGTTTCGCGATGGTGGTTGCCGTCATAAACTTTTCGTTTACAGTGAACGCGGCGGGCGAAAACGGAAAATGAATGTAATTTAAATTCAAATAGAAATGTAATTGCATTAGTCCAGCTCGCATTGTACAACAGGGGCCCGAACGTAGGGTTAGTCTAGACGATCTAGGTATAACAGTATTGCATTCCACCCTTCATCCCTAAATGTCAATCACCTTTTAGGCTAAGCTGCCTTAACGTCCAATTGAAGTTATTTCTTTATTCTTTCCTGTTTGTAAGTTTATCAACTTTGACAACATTACATAATTGTTTGATATATCTCATAATACCTACTCATCTCTTACATACACACAGTCGAGTCTTGTTCACATAAGCGGTAAGCGGAAACAACACCCGAAGCCCACATTTCGCCCTCGCGGGAATTATTCCTCGCTGCGTTCCCAGTATAGTAACAGCAGTGCATATTATGGCATTATTCTGCACGCATAAAGGCTGTCCGTACAATACCTCAGTCGCGGGCCCCTGGCCCGTGAGCACAGTATCCGATGAAGCTGTAAAAGCCAAAAAAGGCTAAGAGCAATTACATCACCGAAATTATATATACAATACCTCAGTCGCCTGTTACGACACCTCGGTAGAGGTAGGTCTTGTTCTGCTCTGAATGTTGACGCGGTAAAGACAGGCCATGGAGGAGTTACATATCCCAGATAAAAGAAAGAGTCAATGTTGTGTCATATTAAAAGTTGAAAGAACACGACACGCAGAAATGTCCCTGAAAAGCATTCCATAACATCATATATCTTTATTTATTCTTGCGATTGTTGTCACTTGGAAGAAAAAAGAACAATTACTCTCGTACTCTTGTTATTAATCTTGTTATTAAATCTTTTTAGATATGTTGATGACTTATCTTATATAATTATAATAAATAATAAAATTCCTGTGGAGGACCGCACTTTGCTCGTCACCGTTGTAAACCCACAAACGGAAAAACATCTCCTACTCTACATGTATAACAAATTAGCGATATCATTTAAATTACTAATTTTTTCTATCAAGTATTTCTAAAAGAATATTACTCACGGGCAGGAATGTCAGTATATTTTCTTCATCCAAAAAGATGCAACTGTTTTATTTTTTAAATTCGAATGTAATAATATGTATCACAAAATACTTTGTATACAAGGGAGTAGCTCATGTAATGCGAATTATTGCGATATACTGCGCTCTGAATGCAGCTTTAGTATAGATATCCGTCACTGGCAGTGAGGCATCCAGCAAGCCGATTTGTGCGTCTCGCCCCATTTGGCACGACAAGCCTTCCGTCCCACAATTACAACGCGAAAATAACAGTGTATATTGTTAAGGTTTACTAATTACACATTAGTATTAGCATATTCACACAGAATTATCAACACAAAAAAAACTTGAAAACTGACTGGCCTATTCCGGTGGGTTCAGAAGCTCGAAATTTTACACGGGAGTTTCTTATATAACAAAAGTGAGCACAAAGAAAAATTTTTGAAAATGAATTCCCTAAGGGGTAAAATCAGCCATGAAAAATTTTTTTATTTGAGAAAGTGATGAAACGAGAAAAACATTCACCTGATGGGAAGTGCAAAGTTTGCCCATAACAAATGCTGTGTCACCCAGAACATGCCACAGTGCGCCCGTCACCCTGAGACATCAGTTTTTAAGTCTCACATGCCCAGTGATTACACTAGCTCACAGCGCCCTTATAACTGATATAACTAGCCATGAGTTGGTACCTGCATAGAAATCATACCACAAGTGGTTAGTTAATCCGAAGAGAAAAATCTCGTAATCCAATCTCATCCCGTGGGTGACGTAAAAGTTGACAGAGGTAAAATGAAAACCAGGAGTTAGGCAACAGCGTCTTCCTGGAACATACGAATAAATATATTGCGGTTACCAACCCGCATGCAAAGCGTGGCAACTATGGCAAAATCCCTCCAAAATGAGAGCTACAAACTTTTGTGGCTATCTATAGGGGAGGCCTATGTTCAGCATTGGACTCGTGATAGGCTGAAACGATGACGAAAATGTGGAGGTCGCCAAGACGCATTAGAGCCGCGTGGCGTGACTTGTCCCGACTCCAAAACCCTCGCAGAAATCGGAGTAGGTTTGTGCTCAGAGGCGGAAAATTTATAGGCGAAATATATATATTATATTTTACTTTTTTACTCCAAATTATCTAAAGCTATTTTTAATTATTTAAAAAGCAGAGCAACGAAAACATTATTCAAAATTATATATTTCAAGCATTATTCGCTTAAAACGTAATAACCAAAGGAAAAAGAATCGCTGACATTGCCATTAAAATCGTTATTAGTCCATCAACTTTTCGAAAGAAAAAACTTTTGATCACCTCGTTTGGTAGGAGTGTCGATTGCAGTACCAGACGCCTCGTGCCTTACATGCTGCTGTTGTATCGATCTGTGTATTTCGAATCTTACATTTTTCGATATGGCTTTATGGCTACCTACAGGAAACCGATACATTAGACATACATATAGACATAGAGATACAGATATTCCCCATAGTCGATTCTTATAGCACCCACATAAGAAGGCGGGTCTGCTATTTTACTTACGCCGACCATCACTACACTATAAAATTATGTTTATTTTATTTGTCTTTAAATTATACGCCATTTTGAATAGTATTGCTTACTATACGTATAACAATGAATAACTTTAGAGTTTTAAAAATGAAACAATCATTGATTTCTACAAATAGGCCGTGTTCGAAATTAAATGGATTTGCATTCCTTTGCCGCAATGAAGCCTATTTCAATCAATTATCGACGGCAGAGTACGCGACGGGACATGACGATTACAAACGAAGGCAATAAGTGCGGTCGCCGTGCGATAAAATGTTCTTTCCCAGTCACATTATCAATTTTTTACCCGAAATTATATTTTTTTTAAGAATCTGAAGTCCTTGAGAATGCGAGAGAATCTAAATAATCACTGATTTCATTAATTTTAAGTTTTATAAGAATTTTATTATTAAGGAAAGGTTTTTGGTTTTCCTAAGATTCAGCAACGACTTTAAGCTATATATGGTTCTCGTTCGTGAAACTGAACCCTTACGAGGTAAAGACAGGCCAATGAGAAGACATAGCTCAGATAAAAGAAAAAGTAAATGTTGTGTCATAGTAAGAGTTGAGGTGATTACAATAACATTTAGGATCCCTTCGGATTGACATTGAATATAAATGTTTTTCATTTATTTTGGTAATAAACAGTTGTCCGGCAACTGTGCATTTGTAATAACATTTTACACAACTGTACATTTAGCCAACGGACAGCGTTGTGTCCGTTGGCTAAATAACTATAATTATTTCTACACGAAAAACGAATATATGCTTATGTATAATATAATATTTATAAAATAGTACACGTTTGAAGAGACTCTTCAATAAAGTTGTGGTAGGAATATCATACCACAAAGGATAATACAGACGTCACCGACTGAATAGACTGGAAGCGATAAATCGGTTAACTGGATAACATTGACTCTTTTGTGATTCCTCCGGTGTGAACGGGCGTCGGGATGTTTAATCTTTTTTTTAATTTACTGGTGTATACCAAGCCTACTCAATTACAACAGGTTTTTATTCGTTAGACAGATGTACAAAGATGGGATTATCTTTTAGTCGTTGAACCATTTAATTGAATTATTTGAATGTTTTTAGGTTATTAAATACTTCTACATTCTTGCATAACTAAAAATTATTGTTAAAATAATTGGACAATGATTTCTTATATTTGCGAAAACTAATCATTGAATAAAACTAAATTTTACGAACTTTATCGCGTTCAACTTACTATAATTACAAAGTTGAGCGCTTAACAGCACCCATGTTAATAGGAGGACTGAGATGCCAGATTTAAAAATGACTAAGGGTGCTGCAAAGCGCTCGAAAGGTCGAGGTAATAGCAAAATTAAACGCGGTAATATACTTAGACTTTAGTTTTATTCAATAAATAATAAGAGTTAGATAACCTACAAACATAGATATAAAAAATATTATAACATCAAAACATTATATAATAATCTAAACATTATTCAACACATCATTAATAATAATAAGGATACTGCAGTGCATACGCCTGGATGATAGAGATCTCGCGTATTTCAGTAGATTATTCCGAAATATAATATAGCAAAGTCCTGGAGGTTCCCTGGCACTTTCTTTAAACTACTTTATGACATCAACTCTTCTGGTCCCAGAAAACCGATCGATTTTCTTACGCTGCCACTAAACAGAGAGTTAAATCTTTATATCAAAGAAGCGAGACACTAAAGAAGTTTATTGTTAAAAAAAAATTTATCAAATCTGAGAAAAGTCAGTGGCAGTACACCTATAGCAATAAATTAAAAAAATATATATAATAAAGTTGGATCCCCATGCAGAAATCCGTCTTTGTGGATACCATCGCAGTGCCAGGTATGTGGTCGTCAATCAGTGGTGTGCAAATATTACTGTTTCGGTCGGAAGGGCAAGGGATACGAGATTAAAAACTGATATATCAGGGTAGCAATCGCAATGTGGCAAGCACAGAACTTCGCAGTTTATAATTCTGGGTGAACGATATGTTCATTTCGTTACTTTCTCCCATAGAAATGTACAACGTGCATATCATTCGGCTTGGTTGGCGCAGTGGTTAAGCCATTGAATACTGCGCTGCGGGTCGCGGGTTCGATTCCCGCACGGGACAAATATTTGTATGGCCTACAGATAGTTATTCCGTGTCTGGGTGATGGTACATGTGGAATTTATGTCTATTACACGCACCCACGACACAGGAGAAATCCTTGTGTGAGGCATCGTTTTAAAAAAAATATATCAAAATGTCTCGTTGTGGACGTCGAGGGCAAAAATTATAACAGGAAGAAGTTAGCGAAACTATGCGTGTCTCTTGAAATTCTGATAAGTGATTCGACAATGTTCGACAATGACAAAGATATTAAAGCACGCAGCGGTTATCAAATTCCACCATGAGCCGACAGGGATCGTTTTCTGCATCTTATATTCATCATCATCATCACCCCCTAGATTACCGCAAAAGTTAGTAGCTCTCATTTTGAAGGGTTTTTTTTGATAATTTACCGAGCGATAACGGCTTACGAGAATCGGCCATCCCATCTCATCCCGTGGGTATTAATATAATTTAAATCAGAAGATGGGCAGCAGCATCTTCCTGAAACATCGGAATAAATAAACTGCGGTTGCCAACCCGTCTCCCAAGTGTGGCAACTGTGGCAAAATCACCACAAAGAAGAATACCCGAAGAAGAATTGTATGACCTTTATCTATTCGCCATTCAAAATTGTAACGAAACATACAACGTACTATGAAATACCTCCTTATTAATAGCAGTCAGTAATAAATTTTGCATGTCCGATGGAATGGCTTCGTGCCGTCATTGACTGCAGTTAAATATTAATTTCGTGGGCACCAATATGCAAAGTAATATGCAAAGTACCTAAGCCATCAATTATGCACTCACAAGCTGATACTTCAGCGCCACGCGTTCTCATCAATATCAGTATTTCTATCGAGGTTTTGGAGATTAGTAATCTGTCACAGATTTGTGTACACTGAAAATGGATTTTCAGATGCAGTAAATTGAAATTTTACAAATTTTTTTCAACTTTAAAAAACGTTAAACACTAAGACGTTCCCTTTTATCATGAATAAGTTTACAGACTTAACTTCCACATACACAAAACCATCCGGAATAAATGTATGTAGGTCATATAATTTATGTGGTGCGGGAATAGAACCCGCGACTCTATCTGCTATTTTACCTAAAATTATTACAACAAAGTATTGACATTTTTATTTGGACTAAAATCCTTTAAGTGTTGCGCATAACATAAATAAACTTATGTATTATTCGACTGAATGATTGCCATGATTATTCTGCGCGTTTTTATATATGAATAGGAGCTCCGTAAGATTAAATTTAATTACATTATTGTTTATTAACAGCAAAGTTTAAAAAATTACCATAAAAAACGAAACGAATGAATACTAAAGTAACGTCATCATGTCATCACACACATGTCATCAAACGAAGTGAATCAAGGCTGATACAAATATAATCGTATCTACGTAATTACAGTGCTGATTTTGAGCCTATTCACGTCTTGAACTAATCGCTTATCTACACTATACATCCATTTTCATATCCAATGAACATTTAATATGGCTGTAAATATCTTTTGACGACAATCGACGAGGCATCTACAGGGGACAAGCGGATTAGTGCCCTATACTCCATTAGACGCTATAGGTGTTAGCGCTCATCTGGGTACTATTTCATACAAATGACAGTTTCCATTACGTTCTGCCGTCGAAAAGTAGTATTCAAAGCGTAATCATTTATTATACATAGATACACAGACGAGTATGATTAAAAGTGTTTATATTTTATTATGAATGTTCGATAATATGAAAAAAAATCGCATTCAAGTCAGTACAAGTCACAGAAGTGAAACTTACATAATATATTAGAAATTTGATAAAAAAAAATAACTAATGATGAATTATCAAAAAAAATCATCATCGTCATCATCATTTCAGCCTATCACTAGTTTACTACAGAACATAAGCCTCCCGAGATTGCCACAAAAGTTTGTAGCTCTAATTTTTGGGGTATTTTGCCATAGTTGCACGCTTGGCGGGCGCGGGTAGGCAATGGAAGTTTATTTCTTCAGATGTTCGAGGAAGATGCTGCTGCCAATCTCCTGGTTTTCTTTTCCGTTCCGTAACGTTGCACGTTAATGCTGGAATCAAATTCAACCTTTAAATTTTACTGTCAACTTATCACTTCTTGAGCGCGAGCCCAAAGAAGTCAAAAGGTCATAAATCTATGGCGTTGTTTTGCTGATCCACTTTATAAATCTTAGTAAACGGTCCGTCAATTTATGTTTATATAAGTTTTGTATCGCGTGTGATTTAAATTAAATGTTGAATTAGAATAAAATTCTTATGTTCTTATCTGACATAAATTGGCAATGAGCTGAAGACGGGTGCGCGCTCTAGTCTAGAAGACAAGACTGTTTCGACTTGCAGATATTTTATTGGTGCAAATAATTTTCGTCCGGAAAAGGAGTTCATTGTCGAACTGACGAAACTAAAAAGAAAAATCAAGACAAAGAGTGCTACACATCATATCAATATCGACAGTGTCACATCATTGTCTGTCTGTGTGCGAAATGTAAATAAGAAACGTTTCGCTCTGACCTACTAGATCAGTCTAGTCTCTAAAATGAAGCTCGCTCACGACTCCTTGTCAATTTTTGACGCACGCAAAAGAGCGTTTGCATTGGTGAATACAGAAGTTGTTATGAATATATTTTTCATTATGATCAAAATATATAAATATTTAATTATTTACTTATCCTCAAAGCGCGGAAGGGTTTTGGTAAGCGGACGGACTAGCGGGTAACTAGATTACGTACAAAAGTTGTGGAGCGCTACGTAACGTCTCGTTACCTAAGAAACAAACAGTAGCTGTTACCAATAACATACATACATACATACATACATACATACATACAGTCACGCCTTTTTCCCATAGGGTAAGGCAGAGACCACATCTTTCCACTTGCTACGATCCTGACACACATCTTTAGCTTCTTCTACTAATAACTGTTAGTTGAATATAGGAATCCGGCGTTATTGATTAGATTTTGAAGCGACTAGCGATCACAGATGGCAGCAATACACTACCACTACATGCAATTAGACCTCGATAAATATTACGGAATTGTTCATGAATGAAATAGGAGAATTTTGATTAATGAATATTCTTTAAGTTTTTATTAATATAAATTAGCAATTTCCGAAAATTTTACAAATTTGACATGCTATTTTTACTTTTGTATTTATTAAGTAAAAAGGTGTTAATAACTTTATAATATTTTATTATTTAAACTGTATATAGAACAAGTGCACGAATGCAATGGAAGTGAAAAAAACATTGCTATTAGTAAAAAGCAATAAATTTCATTATGTTGCCATAGTAAAAATTATAAATATATCTAAATTATATTATGTTCTGTATTGAACAGTATTTATTAAATTATTATCCATGTTTAAGGTCGAACGAAATTTCGAAAGGTCTACTGTAACGCAGTTATTACACACAAACTGAAAGTAAGAACTGAACAAGGATTTCTTAGTGAAGTGACACTCACTGTCACTGAAGTTCAATATGCACTTCATATTTTTATTTATTAAGAGAGTTATTTAAAAGTTGAAATTGATATTAAATATAATAATGTCCCTTTTGCATCTTGTGTGCGTGTTACACTCATAAATTGGACATGCACCATGGCCGGATTTATAATTATAGGGAATCGAACGTAGCCCAAAGCCTTTTTCAACCCTTGTTGCCTTTGGAAAGACAATTTTTATTATCAAACAAAGACGTTAAGTGAGAAATCAAGACAGTGTGTGTCAAACATGTGTAGTTAACATTAGAACGCATAAAATAATGCCCTAACAAAAAACACTTGTTGAATACCATATGACTTATATTAGAAGTCACATATGTTAAACAAAACCTTTCGCGAACATTTATAAGTAAAGAGCGTTCACATCAATCATTACAATACACCTTAATAGGAGAAACATTTCAATGTGTATCTCCCTTCAGTTCAGCTTTATATTGCTACATGCAGCCGGATTAATTAAAAAGCAGCTGCATTGTGTAAGACTCACTGTTCTCGTTTATTGCCCGATGCACTGCCGTTGATTTAAAAACGAATCATTGTCATGTACATTCGCGCACAACAAGCTTTTGGTAATTCTACAGTGTTTATTTAGATTGAATTCGATTTACGAAAACAATTTAATTTATTTTAGTTCTACATTTGACTAGCTAAATTTTGCTAGACAAAAGATTTTGCACAGTTATGTGCTATATTAGTTGTTTTGTCTCGCTAAGTAAACCTTCAATACATACTTGTATTATAAAGAACATAATCATCATCATCATTTCAGCCTATCACCTGTCCACCGTTGAATAAAGGCTTCGCCCACAGATTGCCACAAAAGTTTGTACCTTTAATTTTGGGGACAAAGATATTAAAGAATAATTGTTCATCGCGTTACATCACTAAGAACTTGATTACGATAACTAAAACTTTACAATCTCTTCTAATATGAAGAGAAGATTTTACATCGATAATCGATCGTGTATTATTTCACACGATGTACTAACGTGTAATTCAATAATAATAAATAAATATCAGTTTATTGCCACAAAGAAAACACAAAAATAAACCTTTACATGAAATATTCCTTAAATTAATTTTAGGCAAGAGGAGGTGACTCAGCACTTGCTGACACGAGATTAAGCCCATGCAGCGCTGATTTTCAGGCACTCTAGTCTCCCTGAGATCTTATGCGGGGATTGTGGTATTTGAGGGCTCCCCAATAACCATTAAATATAAGAATTTGCCAGATATCCTTATTATACGAAAGAGAATATAAAGAAAGAAAAAACAAAAATGAAAATTATGTAAAGACTAAAAAAAGAGCTAATAACATTCAACAAACTATGTGTTGAGATTTGTAATCGTCGTAATGTCATCTATTTATCAACCATTTTACATTTTTAATTATTGCTGTAAATATTCCTAAAAGCATAAATAAAAAAAAAATTAGTTACAAACAATTTCAGAATCATACCTCAAAGAAACAGTGCAATGCTGGATATAGATATATGAAAAATTGGTAGGATTTAATATATTGGATTCACATCATTCCACAATTTTGTACAAGATTTAAAGAAATGAAAGATCATTATGGAATTTAATCGATAGCACACGAACAGTCGCTCTACACTGCAGTGTTATTTATTTACCAATCATCAATAGCTGTACACTACTGGACTAAGACCTATACACACAAGCGCTACTTAGCCACGTAACGAGCAAAGTACACTTGGCTTTAAGCATTCAGTTGCTTCTAGCCGTCTTAAGCAGATCGCCGCTGCTCTACGAAAGATATGACTTCGGTTTCGTCGTTTCAGCCTATCAATAGTCCACTGCTGAACATAGGCCTCCCCCATAGATTGCCACAAAAGTTTGTAGCTCTCGTTTTGGAGGGATTTTGCCATAGTTGCCACGCTTGGCAGACGGGTTGGCAACCGCAGTTTATTTATTCAGATGTTCCAGCAAGATGCTGCTGCCCATCTCCTGGTTTTCATTTTCCCTCTGTCGATTTTTACGACACCCACGGGATGAGCTGGGGTGGTAGATTCTCTTAAGCCGCTACCACACTTCGGTTGCTAACACGGAAAGCTTAGTTGGTAACCACGGTTCTCAGGAGTATTTCTTCACTACGAATCTTATCTACTAGAGGAACCTTGAACAAGAGCCATACACCTGATTTACTGAGCTTGTGGAGTAATAACTGCTTCTTAAAAACATTCTCCTATTTATTTATTTTTTTTATTCTTTAGTTAGCTACTTACCTGACTTCTACTTTTCACCATAACATGGGTTGACTGGTAGAGAATGCCACTAGGCATTAAGTCCGCCCATTGTGACGACACCTTAGCTTAAGGTGTCAGCAATAAAGGATAAATAAATAAAAATAAATATCGTAAATGTGGAATCTTATTTACTAAAATGTAATTAAATATAAAAATGTAATTATTACGTCATCTGAATAATGAATTTAATTTTTTTCCCCTATCGGCTGCCTCACAACTGTCATATTACCGAACAAAGCAATATTTTAGCATAGCGTGACACAATATGCAAATCTACATTATTAATTATACAATCGCAGGCTGTGATCCCCACTTCGTACAACGCCCACTCACCAATATCCGAGCTTCTGTCGAAATACTTGACATAATAATATAGCAATGGAAACGTGCGTTAAATCTTATAATTTTAAAAACATGGGAATATCGAAATATTGTATTGCTTTCAGATCGCACACACTTCACATTCATATGCATTAAAATAAAATACATATGAAGTAACTTTGAAAAAAACTAAACTTTACGGATTTTACCGCGTTCGTTTTTACTGGTATCACGACGTTTCGAGCGCTTTACAGCACCTAAGAGTAACAGAGGTTTATGTAGGAGTCAGACGTTCTGATGTCATAGTTAATCCAGGCTACCTTCAGCTTTTAATTATTATTTTTGATCGGATCTACGCAGAACAAGCTAACGGTCTTTTACTCTAGCCGCGGTATGCTTGGTTTTTGATTTATTTTTATTAATTATAGGATAAAATCATAACAGATAAATCCTACAGATAAAATCCGTAAATTATGTTTGGTAAAATAAATAGTATTTTGCTTAAATATAAGAAATGGTTAGTTAAACTATGTTGTAACTGAATCCGATATTCCTAATAATGCCAATAGGTGTCCGGCAGAGCAGAATAGCACCTACGAATACCTCTTTCCTACCGAGGCGTATTAAGCGGCGCGTTGTAAGCGGCGAGTAAGGTATTGAACGGACAGCCTTTATTCATGCAGAATAATACCATTATATGCAGTCTATTGGGGAGGCCTATGTTCAACAGTGGACTATGATAGGCTGAAATGATGACGATGCAACGCTGTCCCTATACTGCTCGTGGGAACGCAATGGAGAGTAAGATTTGTTTTACTCGTACCAAAATGGAGGCGTACTTGTGTGGCCTCTGCCTACCCTTTTATGGGGAAAGGACGTTACTGTATGCATGTATGAATCAAACGCTGACACAAATGCCATATATTAACCGTGATGTGATACAGCCATGTATCACAATATAATCTTGTCTCTACTAGAACTCGAAATATGAACAAAATAATCGATGTAAAAGTAAAATCATCAGGCCATTGTTTTCTAGAAAAGTCTGTGCCATAGACAGATCCACCTGCTGTGGACTGTTCACAGGCTTACGATAAAATGAAATAGACGTGTATTTAAGATTGAGATGAAATTTACCTATTTCATTATCAATGAGGTACGAATAGTGACGTAGGTTCATCAATTACAAAAATTCTTGACAATTACAAAATTATTATGTTCACTGAGATTATCATCATCATCATTTCAGCCTATCACTAGTCTACTGCTGAACAAAAAAGTCAAAATCATCAAAAAAGTGTTCACAACGTTGGAACCGTTGAAGCAAACACGATGAAACATAATCTAAGTTGGTCCTAGAGTCTTAACTTGTATAAAATTCATGTCAATAGCCAGACAAAAAGGTACTCCATTTTATATATAAATATGTTTGACTACTGGGACAGTCTAATGTAAGTCGTCTAAGAAGCAAAATGACTTTCGTTTAACACCACACATCACATGTCACACTTTCAGTCAGTTATTCTGCCGAGCAGCAGTAGTGTGTAAATATTACTGTGTTTCGGTCTAAAGGTCACTGAGGGCTAGTGTAATCACTGGGCATATGAGACTCACGAACTGATGTCTTTGAGTGACGGGCGCAGTGTAGTGCCACACATTAATATTCTAGGTGACACAGCATTGGTTATGGAACAAACGCTTCAGTTACATCCAGAGGAACGTTTTGCTCGTCTCGTCACCTTATCCAATAAAAAATAACCTGTAGTATGGAGAAGATGTAACAAGTAATGGAGACGAAGCATACTAGTAAACAAGTAGTTTGAAAGTCAAAGTACTTGTTTAGTCAGGTCAAAAAAACACTTCATATTTTCACTTTTCATCTTCCTTTTATTTGAATACCTAATGACAAAATTTACTTATTTTATCAATGATAATACATACATGTTATGTAAATAGAAATTAAAATTTTAGATAATTAACCTTTAGTCGAATTAAAAAATGATTGATCACTCAAAATTGGAAGTAATAATGAAATTTACTTTGTTTAAACTCACCTTGAATTATCCAAAACTAATCCCAGTGAAAGTTGTATTCACAAAGACCAGTTAATCCGCAACAAAGTTAATATTTAAAGGAATAAGCTCAGTAATCGTCCATCAATCCACTTTAAGCCTTTTGATTTTAAATGACGGACTTTCATCTGGCACAGATACATTAGGTATCAAGTAAATGTCTCATTAGGAATGAAAATAGAATTGCGAGCATAATATAATGTTTATTATATTACGTAGGTCGTGCTTAAAATACAAAATAGAGGACTCTTTCTTATCAGCTTATCACTTACCATGTCATACGGGCATATACCGAGTTATATGGTAACTCTGCGATATTCTACAAGAAATAAATCAGTCGGAGGCCACCAGCCCACCCACCAGTCAGCCGTCCTTTATTTGTGTTAGGCGTAACTACTAAATAAACGCAAAATAAAAGCAACCTTATATCTCAAATAAATAGTCATTTAACTTTGAAATTAAACATTCAAAGGATATGAAAAGGCAAGTTGTTACCTTTAAAATTAATTTCAGGTTCTCGATGTGCCGTGTGGTAGCGGCTTAAGAGAATCTACCACCCCATCTCATGGTGTCGTAAAAGTCGACAGAGAGAAAACGAAAACCAGGAGATGGGCAGCAGCGTCTTCTTGGAACATCTGAATAAATAAACTGCAGCTGCCAACCCGGCTGACAAGCGGAGCAACTGACCAAATCCCCTCATAAAAAGAGCAAAAAACTCTTGTGGCAATCTTTGGGGGAGACCTATGTTCAACAGTGAACTAGTGATAGGCTGAAATGATGATGATGATGTGTATTAGGAAAACCCTGATCTTCATAAGTCTACATATTCAATAGGTAAAAGGGACTCTCCCGTGTACTATTCTCCTGTCATGAAAACGTTACTTTATAAAAAGTGAAATAGAAAGACAGTTTTTTATGCATTTCCAAGTATTTGTATAGAAACTGATTGTAGGATTCCTATGCAGGAACCGTCTACCGTCTAGAAAGGTACCACCCCGGGGCCAGTTATTCCGTCGTGAAGCCGTAGTGTTACTGTGTTTCGGTCTGAAGGGCACTGAGAGCTAGTGTAATCACTGGGCATATGAGACTTAAGAACTGATGTTCATAAGTGTGACAGGCGCAGTGTGGTGCCACTCGTTGTTCTGGATGACACAGCATTTGTTATGGGCAGACGTTGCACTTACCACCAGGTGAACGTTTTGCTCGTCTCATCACTTTATACAATAATAAAAAAAAACCTACCTCTTTCCTACTGAGGTGTCGTAAGAGGCGACTAAGGTGTTGTACGTACAGCCTTTATTCGGGCAAGAGAATACCATAATATGCAATGCTACTGTTTTACGGCAGAATAACTGGCCCTGGAGTGGTACCTACCTAGACGGATTACTGCCTATTCTACTCTGCCGGAAACCTATCGGCATAATATAAAATAGTGTATATTACCTAGTTTTTGAAGAGCACCGCCCTCCCTCCCTCAGTAGCGTGCACAAGCAAACTAACAACATCACCGGGAACCGCCACCAGATACCCTACACAACTGCAACATTACCACTAGGCAAATTTCACCGCTGAAGACGAGACCAAGATACGTGTTTCAGCTGATCGGCAAATTAAGCATTATCAAGTAATATGGATAGGTCAGCGAGGTTATTGCGTATCCAAAGTGAAGATCACTTATAAAAGTGTTAAACGAAAAGCTGTCAAGTAACTGTCTGCATACTGGCTATGATTAACAAAAAGACGTCATATGAAAAATAATCGTCATTTCCGATGACCATAACAAGTATGAAAACTATTATGTAACAGATATTCGTTCAGCACTTTTATAAGTGATCTCCACTTTGGATACGTAATAGCCCCGCTTGACGAATGTCTGTCGTACCCTTCCGAGCGTGTAATTAGTTAACACTCAAAATTACAATTAGTGCATTTAGTGGTGTTGGCCGGCTCCGGCTATACAACTCACTCACTCACAACTAAGTCACTCAGGTATTATAAAGCTCAAGGTGAATGCTCTTCCTGACATGCCTCGATGTAGTCATTAATCCATAAATTATAGAGACGCTTCATTGCTAATAATTATCAACAGGAATGTACGTAGATCACTTTTGGGTTATATGTGTGTGTTGTTTGGCGTATCTGGCACAGCTAACACGTTTGACCGCCGTATATAAACTTCCGAGAAGTACCGTCACTTTAATAGGCTGCTTCTGCCCTCCTCTTTTTAACTACAACATAAATACGACAAATCACACTTAAATACATACGCGACAAAACCACACTGCAGTAACATCCGATCGGCGTAAGACCACGTTTCCGTAGTACAATATTTCGTATAGTGAGTAAAGGGAACCGTGAATCCAGTTATCGGTAACGAACCATTCCATCGTAGTCCTCAGGAGCAACAACACACCTTGACTTCCCCTTACCGATGGTGAAGCTCAGAGTCAGAGCGCAACGAGATAGCGAGCGACGTCGCGACGCCTCGCGTCGTGTCACTGTCGCTATTGTCGTTGCGTTTTCTGCTTACGGGCCTTCTGCTCGCGCGTCAACAGTACACTATACACAATTGGAAAAAAAATTACCTTGATTGTCCTGTCAACATCAGACGGCCTGTGTATTCGTTTGCCAACCTTACTAAAATAAAAACACTATACATATGTATAAAGACATGTTAACGATGAAATTACAATCAGTTCCAACCCCGCCCGTCACCAGTAAACAAAGCACATACAAAGTAATTTGCATGATACATTGCTCGTTATTTACAGAGCGCCGCATAACAAAGTTTCGTCGCGTCACATTACAATTCATCGCGCGGCTCCACGTATCCATTAAAAGGACGGCGTTAAATGCTGATAATTTAGCACGAAAGCCGAAAAGTTGGAGAGCCTTTCTGACGAGTGCTGCACGCTGAAATTAATTTGTCATTTGCCTGTCACTGAATAATGAAGATGAATTTAGACCACACATTATTACCCAAAAATGAAACAAATTTATTGTAAATTGTATCTTACTACACACATACTCTCTCACTCTTTTCTAAATTTATAAAATTTTAAGCTATTGAAATGTCAATTGGTAATTTTCTAATTTTTTTGCCAATTGCCAGTTCAATTCATGTGAGGCTACTGCTAGGTATAAATAGATCCTAAACTAATGTGTCACTGATGATTGGATTCCTGTGCAGGCAGTGCTATTTATTCTGCCGTCAAACAGTAGTGTGCGAACATTACTGTGTTTCGGTTTTAAGACTCGTCTCAGGATGGTGGTGTTCACATAAGTGTAATGGTGGTGTAGGAACACAGCATTTATTTTGGGCAGATGTTATACTCACCATCAGGTGAACGATTTACACGTCTCGTCATTTTCTTTCAAAAAATAAAATCGTACATAAGATTGCTCCAAGGTTTCCGGCCCTTGTTGATTTCTCTCGTTCTGAGTCTCATTCTGCGGATTATTGATTAAATGAATGTTTTTTATTAAGAAGCTACAGAGGAGCATTATATAAACTTTAGCGCCTACAGGTAACGACCCGCACAGTTTTGCGGGAAGTCGATGGATGCAGGTGGCTCAGGACCATGTTTTGTGGCAATCTATGGGGGAGGCCTATGTTGCACAGTGGACTAAAATAGGCTGAAGTTATGATGATCATGGGCTCCCACAACATTTATGTATTCGATTTATTTTCGGACTTAAAAAGTTTGATCACGTCTCATGTCATCGCAAGCAGCTCCAATGGCTCCCAATCTGACTTCTCAGGAACACTCGAATCGCTTGTTTTCGAATCTTCGTAATAGATTTACCTTTGTCAATACCCCGAACTCCTTTTGCAGATCGCATCTCAAAACCGACTTAAAATTTCCAACCACCTACCAACCTTCCTACTGTATATACTATCCGTACAGGCAGTCAGACTTTAGAATAAACATCCCTCCTGAAATCCGCGAGGCTAAGACAGTGTCTTTCTAAAAAAACTAATTAAAGAGCACTCTCCATATTAATACAGTAATTTTTGAAAGAATATGTATGAGAATGTTTTTATATATACGAGTAGGTATATTAATGTACTGTTGTATATGTAAGCATATGTGTATGAATATATATGTCATCATCATCATCATCATCATCATCATCATCATGCCACTGCTGAACGTAGGCCTCCCCCACTGATTGCCACAAAAGTTTGTAGCTCTCATTTTAGGGGATTTCGCCTGTGCTACCTCGCTTGGCAGGCGTGTTGGCAACCGCAGTTTATTTATTGAGATGTTCCACGAAGATCCTGCTGCCCACCTACTGGTTTTCATTTTACCTCTGTCGACTTTTACGACACCCAGGAGATGGGGTGGTAGATTCTCTGAGCCGCCACCACATGGTGCAGATACATTTTGCAAAATATCATAGTGCAGAGTTTTATTACAGAAAGTTCATCTCTGAAATTATATGTTTTTGATTTTAAGGTATCATATTGTGTTTTAGTTTGTCAATGATATTTTTTAATCTAACATTGGTATATTTAATATTTAATTGATACATTTTCTAATTATATTTCAGTATTCATCATCATTTACGCCTATCACTAGTTCACTGCTGAACACATGCCTCTCCCATAGACTGCCACAAAAATTTATAGCTCTCATTAAGGGGGTTCTGCCATAGTTGCCAAGCTTGGCTGGCAACCGCAGTTTATTTACTCAGATGTTCCCGGAAGATGCTTCTACCAATCTTCTGGAATTAATATTCAGTCTGTCGACTTTTACGACACCCAGGAGATGGGGTGGTAGATTCTCTTAAGAAACCACACGGTACATAAACGAGTATATCATTTATTATTAACTACAAGGAGGGATCAAAAAGTAGTGAGAATGATAGAATATAATGACTATTGAAAACTAAGTAATTTATTTTTCTACATAGTCTCCGAGTCTCTCTACACACCGAGTACAGCGCTTTTCCAAGGTTTCAATCCCTTTCCAAAAAAAATGTTGTCTTTGTCCTGCAAAAGCTCTTCACGGCATCCATCACCTCGTTATCGTCTTCGTACCTGTACAAATTCGAAGCCAGCTTGCTGAATAGCAGCCATCGCCACTGCCGACCTGTGCGCGGGTGCGTTGTAGTGATGAAACAGCACGCTCCTTCGAAGTTTCCCTCTCCTTTTCTCTTTGATGGCATTACTCAACTTGGGAATTAAAGCTGCATAATATTGGCCTGTAATAGTGGTTCCACGCTCCAGGATTACCTGGATCAACAATATCCCTTCTGAGTCCTAAAATATTGAGGCCATAACCTTGCCAGCCAATGCCACGGCACGAAACTTCTTCGGAGTCGGTGATGATGGCCGTTTCCATTTCGAAGATTGCTGTTTTGTCTCGGGAGCAAAATGATGGACCCATGTTTCGTCCATTGTTACGAAACGAGATTGTACGAAAAGAAAGTTTTCAGAATCTTCTTGTAACTTGTCCAACAATATCTTCGAAATTTTTCCAAACAATTTGCCGAGATCAGAATGACATCAAAGAAACAAAATAATGATCAAGTAAGTAGACGATTCTGTATAACATTTGTCGTATATTTGAATGTCTTTAGCCAATGTTTTTATTTCATTTATTCAATTAAAAAACACCACCCTCGATCAGTACCTACGAGCGGTGGCTTTATGCCGCCAAATAAACAGATAAGATGGCATAATCACGAAATTAAAGAGCAATTTTCTCTATTCGTCAAGAGAATCTCTGAGCGTTATCAACTCGCTTGATTGCACTCACTATAATTTGTTACTCTTTTTGATTTTGTTCTTTAATTAAAGAGATTGTTCCGCTGTACGACCTATACAATATTTTTATTCTATATGCTTATACATGGCTTTAAGGTGGGTGGTTGAAACAAGAATACATACATACATAGAGTCACGCCTCTTTCCCATTAGGGTTGGCAGAGACCACATCTTACCACTTCGCTCCTGACATACATCTTTCGCTGCTTCAACTTACATTAGTGTTTTCATACAAGCTCATCGGTACGGCTCGTACTTTAGACGTGACTTTTCCCTAAAAACCACTTCGATCTGACCGTAATACGTTTGCCTAGGTCGATCCTTACCAGCTTGCCCGTTCACACTCGCCTCAAAAATCTGCTTCGTTAATCTTCTTTCATCCATCCTCGCTACGTGTCCAAACCATCTAAGCATCCCTTCTCTATCTTTGTCACTACACTCTTTGTCACTGTTGTGTAATTTAGAACATATCTGTATGACACCGTACTGGGCTCGTCGAGCTGGGGCGTCTGTACTTAAGTCCTATAAGGGCAATGTTTACACTAGCTGTCAGTGCCCTTCAAACCGAAACTCTTATCGACTAAAACCCCACGGTGGTCGACCCAGAGGCAGTACTCACTGTCCCCAGCACTCTCTCGGTGCTATCACGATGACTCGAGACCACTTCGAATCATCGTCCTCCCCGGGGCCGCTTTACTGGGGGTTAGGTTCCCCTATCCCGATTGCCCGCGATCCCGAAGGCCCGTTTGTGGTAGGAGATCACTGTTGCTGTTAGGAGGGCCGTCATTATGCCCGCCGTTGCCTCGACAGCGTCGTCTCCGAGAGGGATCTGTCCTCTCTCGATCACTCTCGGCAGCCTCCTTCTGGACCATCATGGTCTCACAAAAATTGGCGACGGCCCTCCACGCCGTGTCCCCCCGCTCAGCATAGCCGACACTACTGCTGGCAGGGAGAGGTTCCGTCCGATTCGGCTGAACAGAATACTCCGCTCCGACTCCCAAGCTGGGCACACCGAAAGGGTATGGGATTCGGAGTCCTAGTAGTCCCTTCCGCCGCAGTGGAAGCACTTCGCCGTCTCCTCGCGTCCGATCTTACACAGATAATCACCAAAGCAGCCGTGCCCGGTAATTATCTGTGTGAGTCGGTAGGTGAGTCTTCCTCCTTGTCGCTGTATCCAGGCCTCGAAGACCGGCAGGACTGCACCGGCGATGCGTTTGCGAGCATATGACTCCTCGTGGAGCCGAGCACGCCACGTCACGTCACCAATGTGCTCTGTCGTTCCTGCCGTTTGATGGACTCGAGCGCCTCATCTGGCTCGAATTCCTGCACAGGAATCCTACCACCAGTATAATTTCCATTGCATGCGTCAAATAATAATTACCAGCGATTTACAGAGTCACCGATTCCCACTAGTGAATACGAAACACTGCCCCAGAATAGGATTTCTCCACAGTCTGTTTCTACAAACTGTTTATACACTAACATCCAGATCAGGAACTATTATCTGTAGGTCATATAAATGTTTGTATAGTACCCGCAGTGGGAGTGTGGAAGCCAATCGCTTTACCACTGCGCCAACTGAGCCGTCAACGTTTTGTTATACGTAATTTTTTATTATTTAAATTAACCTTAGCAGAATGCTGTGGTAGCTTTCTGGTAAAGTTAATTTACTTACCAGAAACTTACTTACTTACCAGAAAACTGCGGAGTCTGTTAATACCGATAAATTACCTGAAAACAAAAAACAGACCATAAGTTAAAAATAACGTAACAGCCTATAATTGTGCCACTGCTAAACACAGGCATACTATCATTTCTGATAGGGTTTTAAGAGCCGAAAAGAATCCGCCGCTTCAATGTGTGTTGGCGGTTTATTTAAAAAAGCGATGCCCCACAGTAGGATTTCTCATGTATCGTGGGTGCGTTTTACAGACATAAATTTCACGTGCACAATACAACCAGACCCGAAAACCGACAATTTGCGTTTTGCGCAAATATTGTCTCCGACTGGCATTTGAACCCAGGACTCGCAGGGTAGAAGACAGGTACGCTAACCACTAAGTCCCACGATCTCGTATTTTTTTGGGTGGAGGTGACAGATGTCCCGATGTCATAGTTAACCCGGAGTACCTTCAGCTTTTAATTATTATTCTTGGTCCGATCTACGCAGAGAGAGCTTACTGTGTCTTGAAGTCTTGCAGTGGTATGCTTGGTTTTTGATTTAATTTTATTAATTATAGGATCCCAAGTTGGTGGTAATACCCAACCATCTTCTCTATTAAAATTAGGATGTTTTTTAATTTCAATAGTCTCGCGAATCATACTTGGTAGGAATCGGTGTTCTTTTGCGAAGATTTGTGGTTTATCAAATCTGATTTAATGGTTGGGATGATCCAGAACATGCTGTGACCACTGCAGACTTCCTGGAGCGACGATGCTTCACATCAGTTATATGTTCTTTTACGCGGGTTTTAACTGATCTTTTTGTTTGCGCTATGTAAGAGAGACCACATTCACAATCCAGCTTGTATAGTCCTGCATCTTGTAGAGGGATGTTACACTTGACAGATGGTAAAAACTGACTTATCTTCTTCGGCGGCTTGAAAAATGTTCTTTGAGAGATGTTGAGAGGATGGTGGTGAGACAAGATGCAGGACTATACAAGCTGGATTGTGAATGTGGTCTCTCTTACATAGGGCAAACAAAAAGATCAGTTAAAACCCGCGTAAAAGAACATATAGCTGATGTGAAGCATCGTCGCTCCAGGAAGTCTGCAGTCTGTGACCATGTTCTGGATCATCCCAACCATTACATCAGATTTGACAAACCACAAATCCTCGCAAAAGAACACCGATTCCTACCAAGTATGATTCGCGAGACTATTGAAATTAAAAAACATCCTAATTTTAATAGAGAAGATGGTTGGGTATTACCACCAACTTGGGATCCTATAATTAATAAAATTAAATCAAAAACCAAGCATACCACTGCAAGACTTCAAGACACAGTAAGCTCTTTCTGCGTAGATAGTATATAGTAGAGAATAATAATTAAAAGCTGAAGGTACTCCGGGTTAACTATGACATCGGGACATCTGTCACCTCAGTCCGCCCGTGACCATGGGTGCTGTAAAGCGCTCGAAACGTCGGGTTATAAATAATAAAATTAAACGCGAAAAAATCCGTAAAATTAGTTTCATTTAAATGTGTAGTGTTCGCGTAAATATAAGAAATCATAACATTAGACATAACAAACTGTACAACAAGAGGTGGATAACATAATGGAAATAATAGCAGAATTAAGTAAAAGCTCTAACTTTACGCTAGTGGGCGTGTCAACAGCACGATTGTCCGGCGAGCAGCAAACCGGTTAACTCGATTGCTGTTGATTTGTGGTTCCCATTCAGTGTTAGGGAGAAATCTGTTCAAGAGTTAGGTCCGTACATTGCGCTTTCTAAGCCGCTTTTCCGTTTAAATTCTTTATCATGACGATTTGTGAATGGGAATTAGGTACTCGTCTTCAGTGTTAGTGGTAAAATATGGATAATTCTTATATTCCTGATTTCGACCGGTATTAAGTGAGCTCTGAAAATTCAAAAATAAAAAATATTTACTGTTAGAAAAAACGCAAAACTTAATCTACATACTAATACATGAACTAGCGTATCTAGACGTAAAATTACACAGTTACGATTCGCTTTAAATTATTGTACCAGAAAAGTAACAGCCTATAAATGTTCCACTGCTGAGCACAGGCCTACTCTGATTTCTCAGAGGTTTTTGGGGCCGGGAAGAGTCCGCCGTGTTGCTCCAATGCGTGTTGGCGAATCCAATCCGACCAGGGGGTCTACTGCGTAACTCTGGTTGGTTTCGTGTTCGGTTTCCTGTGAACCCCTTAACCAATGAATGAGCTTCATACGCCAAAATAAATCTCATTCATTGGTTAACGGGATTAAGTGAAACCGATCACGAAACCAACCAGAGTTACACAGTAGCCCCCCAGATCCGACCGGATCCGGATTGCCAGACAGAAATGTACTGGGTGACACAGCATTGGTTATGAGCGGACATTTCACTTAGCATCAGGTTAACGATCTGCTGGTCTCGTCAGTTTCTTCCATAAGAAAGAAAATCTTCAAATGAAGACACAGTTTTAATTTGTTTTACGATATAATTTATGCAATCGTCGACATTATCATTCCATCATTTCTACTGCTTAACAAAGCTCCCCCACACAGCATTTCACAAAGCACGATCGAAGCCATCCCGCATCCATCGATTTTCGCACACCGCCAATTCAGACATACCGGGGCTGCATATTAAAAAGGTGGACATGATTTTAAGAGTGTTTTCTAAGCGAAAGTTCTCTGGTCACGATGAGAGTAACATTTAAAGGACAAATGTCAATGCAGCGTTTTCTGCAGATTCTGATAATATAGAAACATAATATAATTCTAATTCAATATTTCATTATTAAATTATTTTATAAAATAAGGCGCGAGAATTTCCTTATTTAAAAAAAAAATATAATGCTAAAAGTATTGGGGATAACATTTCCATTTTTTTTTGCATAGTGCTACATTCATAATTCTTTTTTATTGCTTTCTGAAAGCGACCTTTGTTTTGTTCAATGCTTTGGTAAAAAAAATACATTTAAATTTGTTTTTATTTTATATTCTTAAAATTGATTTCATTTATCACTTAAAAGAATTTCCACCGGAGGCACTCACGATTTTTTCATCTGCCTACTTAAAGAACTTGGAAATACGACGATGGGATATTTTTCGAGCCAGTGGTAAATAAATCCTCTCAAGTGTATACATCAGCCGGGAAAAAATTCTTCGCTTTATGAAATTAGGGTTGTCAATGATGCATACAAAAAAAATGGAGAGAAAACAATATTGTAAGCAGCAAATTCAACATTTTTAAAAAAACTGGAACAACTGGACAAAATATTCCACTGCTCAAAAACTACATTTCTTATTTTTATTATATTTACCAATTTTCATTAAAAACAAGGGCGTCGCCACCAGGTACAGGGACGGGCAGCTGTCCAATGCCGGATCTAATGCCATACTTAGTCCAGAAACTTACAAACATAGTACTGTTTGCAGATGATACATCACTGATATTTTAGGTCAGACGGAAAACTGAGAACATAAATATAGTGAACAGTGCTCTGAATTGTATTTTGGATTGATTCCATGCAAACAATTTAGCACTAAATACGAAAAAAACAAAATGCGTTAAATTTGCATTACCTTAAGTAAAAGCGGTACAAAATAATATCGTTTTGCAAATTGATAAATAAGAGTTTGTTGATAGTACCGTATTTTTAGGGATTACATTAGATTGTAAGCTTCAGTGGAGTTCACACATAAATACCTTAGCTAATAAACTCAGTTCGGCTGCGTATGCTGTGAGAAAGATCCGACAAATTACGGATATAGCTACTGGGAGATTAGTTTACTTTAGCTATTTTCACAGCTTGATGTCTTATTGTATTTTATTATGGTGACATGCGCCTACGTGAATGTAATATTTACTATGCAGAAAAGAGCAGTTCGCGCAATCTATAATATGCGCTCTCGTGATTCGCTAAGGGAACTGTTTAAATAAATTAATATTTTAACTGTTACATGCCGGTATATTTATGTAAACGTTATGCATGTACGTAAATTTATAACACCATTCCCCAAGAATAGTGACAACCATAAATTAAAATTAAGTAATAATAGCAAACTAGATAATCCAAAATTTTAGACTTAATAAAGTAAAAAAAAACTTTTATGGGTCGATGTTCACGTATTTATAACAAAATTCCGGAAGATGTAGTGAATTTAACGGAAACTTAGTATTAAAAAATGTTTGTGCTCTAAATATTATAATATAAATCATTATTACAATGATAAAGAAGCTTGGAAAGTATCCATCCAGGGAGACATCAAGTAACTTACCACACGATGTAACTGTTTTTTGTATTTGTATTTTGTAAGCAGCTACATGACATGTATTTTTATGCAGGGATAGGTATTATAATGTAATATTTTGACTTATTATATTTACACGAACACTACACATTTAAATGAAACTAATTTTACGGATTTTATCGCGTTTAAATTTACCCGTTTATGTAACCCGACGTTTCGAGTTCTTTTCAGCACCCATGGTCAAGGGAGGACTGAAGTGACATATGTCTATGGTGACCATGGCCGTCTTCCCTTGAATACGGTCGAGAAGGGCGATGGCTTCCACATACGTCATACTTGTGAAGAAATGCTGTTGGTGGAGGCTGGTCTGCTCGAATTTGCAATGCATTTATTCATTTGTTATTTGTTTTTTATGAGACCGTTCTTTGTAAATTTATTTATAGTGTAAAAAAATAACAAAATAGCGGATACTTACGGAGTTTCTTTCGACTGTTTCTTCTTCGTCAGAGGAACCTCATTACGAAACGGTGGTAGATTATAAAAAATAACGTTTGGCAAACGAAATTTATATTTCTTACGTTGAAGATTAAATAATTTTCATTTCATTTCATTATTATTTCATTGAATGGAAGTGTGTAAATGATTAAAACTGTTATCTGTTAGGACCAGACTAAATTTTGTCAAAGTTTCTTACAGCACTCCGCATCGTTGAAAAGTTAGAGTAGGGGGCACACTTTTTAAGACTGCAGAAGCGCATATCTTACCAACTGAGGCTTAAGTAAAATAGTTAATTGCAAACTCCTAAATCATTTTTCAAGACCTAATTAATCTCTTATTTGTACCTCGCACGGTTTTTTAGCACTGAATTTTTTGAGTGCCAACCCTATTTTTTCGTAATTTCACACCATTTTATAGTGGTACATAAAACATCTTCCTTTAAATTTCATCTATGTACTGCCATTTTTTTTCCAAGTGTAAAATGACAGGCAGACGGACTGAACTAAATTATAACGTTTCCGTTTTACTACGGAACATTATGTAAATAAATTAAATTTTTGTATTAAATTGTTAACATTTAATTCTACGCTAACAATAATATATTCGAGAGTCATTTCTTACAACATATTCAGTTCCCGATGCAGGAGCTAACCCTGCGGTGCGGTGCGCATAAAATATATCGGCAACGTAATCTGGTTTCAGCGGCAACATATAAAAGGGGTTCGAGCTGTGGCGAAGACGCCCATGCATCTTTGTTTCTAGCAATTTGCTCAATATCAGCGCAGCCGTCTTATACAGGTCGTATAAAGTAAATTATGTTTCCAGTGTTATAGTCCTGTTGTATAATGTGCTATGTGCTATCCTATTCCTTGCTCAAAGGCCGGCAACGCCTCTGGTATTGTAGATGTTCATGGGCTGCGGTGATCACTTACCATCAGGTGAGCCGCTTACTCGTTTGCCTCCTCTAACATAAAAAAAAATGTAATTGTGCTTTCTGCACAAGGAAAGAATGTTTTTTTATTAATCAGTGCTTTTTTGTTACCATAATAAAACATTTGTGGTATATCATTTAAAATGATAACCTCACTTAACCTTTCATTCAGAAACTTCAGAAACTTTTCATTAAGCATAGACATACATATTTAGTGTAATATCCTTATAACCTTCCTTGCCTTAAAGAAAGGACGGGTTACCATTTTACGGGGCGTTTAGAGATTGATATTATATGTATCCTAGTTATTATTATATATTTAAGTATAAAAACCTGCGGAAGTTCTTTGAGGGCGTCTATCAGGGCGCGTTTCCTAACCCTGATATCCAGAGAAATCTCCAATTCGATATTCGAATATAAAACATTAGTGCAAATTGTATATGTATCATCAATGACCACAGATAAACTATCTATTGACTCCGATACTCACTGACATTCCGCAATATAATGAGTGGGAATCATAAATAATTTTTTTCATCTACTTTAATAAACGTTAGGAGTCTTATTACATCTTATTCTTGTCCATCTTTTAAATAGAAATATTCTTTGATGTTTCCGTTATCTGTGCCTTCACAAAGAAAATAATTTTAAACGGTTTGAGATACAAAATAAAACAAAATACTCTTAATATATTTTTAAATGCTGCTTAGCTTTCTCTGTTTCCCATAGTGTGTAAGTCGTTATTAAATAGACGTGACGTGATAGTTCACAGCATCGCGCTGGCCTATGGTATGTGAGGAACCTGGATTTGATCCCCGTTGCCTGCTCTGAAAATTGTCAACTTCAATTTTAAGTGCTTATTTGGCACGTGCTCGGAGGTGCAAACATGTCGATGAAACATATTATATGTTTATTTTAATTTGTCGATTACGGGGCATAGCGGACTGCTATGCCTCACACTCGATAAATTAAACTAAACAAATGTAAAAAAAAAAGAAAAAAAAAGGTGGATAGCGTGGGGGACCCAAAAATAATAGAAAGTGAAAATTGGCGCCGACCGTATCGTAACCAGATATTACATTATGCGAATACGGTTTTGGAAACATTCTTCTTAGAATGTAATAAAACATGGCACTTGTCCTCTAACTTTATTTATTCCTTCGTATTTTCCCAATTTTTAGCGCACAATACACAACCACAACATCTTTTTAATGTAGCTAAATACGACTATTAATAAGTAAACAGAAAACGTCTTTAAGCATATTGCGCGCTCGGAGGACTGTGAGATTTGACATTATTAAAATTTGTATCTGGAAAAAAAACTTGTATATAAATATATTAAATAGAATAAAAAATAAAACGATCATTAAGTATCTTCATAATGACAATCCCATAACGTTCTGTCATTTATTTACGTCCATACTGTCAATTGGTGTGTCTAGGCTAGGTAACAAAGTTCTGAGTATGCTAAGTTATATGCTCAGAAAATATAAGTTACTTAGTTAGTTTTCGTCTGTGATATCTAGTAACCTAGACTGTGGCGCCATTTTGCTTAGTGTCCTTCGTGCTATCGTAACCATAAAATTGGTCGAGGCACTTTACTGCGGTGGGGAACCCGGTGGTTTGGTTGCAACTAACGTACCACTTTTCACTTTTCAAGATGAAGATATTTAAATAATTTAACTATGATTTTAAGTTGAATCGCAATTATTCTTTTTTTTTTTATTGTATAAAGTGACGAAACGAGCAAAACGTTCACCTGATGGTAAGTGCAACGTCCGCCCACAGCAAATGCTGTGTCACCCAGAATATTTCTGTGTGACACCACACAGCGCTCGTCACCCTGAGACATCAGTTCTTAAGTCTCAAATGCCCAGTGATTTAAAATCAAACATCAGTGCAATTTAAATCCTTCATAAAATATCAATTTACCAATTCAGTAATCCGTACCATCATAAGTTTTGATATGCTTTATATCAAAACTAATGATTAAATATATGTTTCATTCCATTGACGACTTTTTTTCACAATGACAAATGAACATAAATTTATTAATATTGCTTATGAGACAATTTTGTAAAATTAAACAATTGTAATATTTTATAAATAGTATTATGATCGATATCTTAATTATTATTATCAAATTAGTCATTCATCGTCATCATTTCAACCTATCACTAGTCACTGCTGAACATAGGCCTCCCTATAGATTGCCATAAAAGTTTTTATTCAGATATTAAGGAAGAGCTGCTGCCTCTTTCCTTTCCTCCTGCTCCTGTTTTTTTCTCTCTTTCGACTTTTACAACAACAACACATCAATTTCTACATCTTTATGATACCACTGCCATTGTAGATTATATATATTTTAAAATAATTAAAATAAAAAAATCTTGTTGGTCCTTTCCAGTGTTGTTTAAAAAAAATAAGGTTTAATGAGTATAAATACACTGAATTGAGTAAAAAAAGTCCTATTAAAATCCAACACCAATGTAATATCCCTATTTATATAAAATAAAATATTTTAAATTAAATTTAAGCTGTGACGTTCACAAATTAGTCACGTTAATTTTGCATCAGTGGCAAACGCTTTCAGGCAATCTGATTTTTAAAATGAATGACACATTTATTACGACGCAATTTGGCGCCAGACTCTGATTTTGTGTTGTTGCAGAGAACTTGCAACAGAGTTTCTTAGACGATGTACCCATAACTATACAACATTGCATGTCGGTAATTTGTTAAGAAGCAAATACTACTAGTCCTCCGGACCTCAAGCCGTCCATGGAGCAAGTACCACCGCAATCACAAATTCCATTTGGCACGTTTAACGGAGCGTATTACCACGTCGTCATGCCTAGCCACTGCCATTTTTCTATAGTTGCCACGCTTGGCAGACGGGTTGGCAGCCGTGGTTTATATCTTCAGATGTTCCAAGAAGATGCTGCTGCCCATCTCCTTTCATTTTCCCTCTATCTTCTTTTACGACACCAACGGGAAGAGATGAGATTACTACCATTGAAAATTTGAAAGAGGATCGCCGTACCCACCAATCAACTTAACTCAAACTCGATGGGCTTGTTAGTGGCCGTCGAAGATTTCCATATCCAACCTTTCGGCTCTACCATTATTCCACAAAGATGATTAAATACATAAGAACTTTAGTTTTCACTGACTATATATAAATTTATTCAATGTGTATTACGTCGTATGAGTCAGGCTAATAAAAGCGTGATAAAAGAAATCAACAGTGTAGAAGTGCATCCCTATGAAAGTAATACTTCATTGGATCGCAATTCGTGTTCACTTTTGTGGTAGTTTAGTGCGTATGTACTGAAACTGAATTGGCTGCAAACGACTTTGTTATTATGCGTGTATGTACCATATATCGGACAATACAGCACTTAGATAACATATGCATTGTATAATTTGCAAGTGTGCATGGCTGTAGTAATATAATGAATACAAAAATATAGACACTCAATTACAGGAACACAATTTAATTACAAGAATGATAGCACAAAGTCTGCAAAACATCGAAAAGCGCAATAAAAAATACAGTAATTTTAAGAGAACTAAGACGACTTAAACGATGTGTGCTGCAGTGACACAAAACTGCCTCAGTCCTGAGTCCTGAGTCCAACAATAAGCAAATAGCGATTTTCAGCTATAAACATAAACCAGATCTGTCGATCTTCTTTGCCTGTCTGTTCAAACAAATAAAACTTTAGACTACTTACTACAGCTAGTGACTTATTTTTCTTTGAGTACGAATAGATTACTATTTACTGAAATACCCATGTCTTTGGATGTAGTAATTAAGTGTTCAGAATTCCACAATTCCACATTCAGACACAGCTTGCCAATAACTACTTCTGTATCAAAATTCCAAAGCTACCAACATAAGAAAATGATCCTGATGATAAATAATACTTCAAAGACAACGTACTGACGTGCGAGGCAACAAAAAGATGTTTAGTTACAAAAAGGGTGTTTGGTTGATTCTATGCATGTTGACCTTTCTTGTCCTGGGTTATAATCCCAGTCGAAGCGGACATTCGTGTAAAAAACATTTGTTTAAACGCACTCACGATACAAGAGAAATCCAATATCTTTTATAAATAAAATAAGGAAGAACTATATGTATATTAACTAATATTTCTACAATATTAAAATCGGTACAAAGGATTCCTATGTGAGACATGTGACATAGTTTATGAAGTTTTTTTTTTATTGGATCAAGTGATGAAACCAGCAAAACTTTCCCCTGATGGCAAGTGCAACGTCTGTCCATAGCAAATGTCCTGTCACCCAGAACATTTCTGTGTGACACTACACTACGCCCATCACCCTGAGACATAATTTCTTAAGTCTCATATGCCCAGTGATTACACTAGCTCACAGTGCCCTTTAGACCGAAACACAATAATGTTTGCACACTACTGCTTCACGGCAGAATAACTGGCCCTAGGGTGGTACCTCCTTAGACGGATTCCTGCATAGGAATGCTACCACCTATAAAATGTATCTAAATATTCGTATATGCAACTGACGATTATTAAAATGTAGTTTCACCCAGTTTACAATAGTCAAAGTCAAAGTCAAAATGTCTTTATTCAATTTAGGCTTGTTCAAAACTCTTATGAACGTCAAAATCTACACCGGTTCGAAAATGACCTTCTCAGAGAAGAACCTGTAAGAAACTCTGGGGTCTTTCTTTTTTCAATGCCATATTACATAATGTCAGTTATAGATGAAAAAAAATTACTTCATAAATTTAGTAGCCAGGGGGTTTGCAAGTGCAGAGTATGAGTTATTTCCACACATCTTTATCCTCTATATACACGTAAAACTATGATGATGATGATCAAGTAAAATACAACTTCAATTCAAATCAGTTCAAGCAATTTTATATTTGAATCTTGAATCGTTAATTTAACAAATGATTTTTTAGAACAATCACTAAATAGTTTAAAAAAATTGTCACTAACACAATATTTCACACCCAATCGGATTTTTCATTGCATCCGCGAATCCATTATCGACACCGTGAGTCTATCAAGACAATGGAGTCATAGATAAACGAGTTTCACGAAGTGTTCGATGCTAAGCCCACCTAGTGCACGTCTTTTTTACTTTTGAATTAAACTGCAAATGCAAATGAACAGTTCACTTTGTCACAAAGAACT
Organism: Luehdorfia chinensis; assembly: GCA_019845155.1. Taxonomy (NCBI): domain Eukaryota; kingdom Metazoa; phylum Arthropoda; class Insecta; order Lepidoptera; family Papilionidae; genus Luehdorfia; species Luehdorfia chinensis. The sequence goes on along the minus strand of JAHVAK010000206.1, from coordinate 3,172,516 downwards.
AGATGTAACAATGACTTTCAATGAATTCACTGAATTTAATGAATTCACTGGTGGTAGGATTCCTATGCAGTATGCAGGAATCCGTCTAAGTAGGACCACCCCAGGGCCAGTTATTCTGCCTTGATGCAGTAGTGTGCAAACATTACTGTGTTTCGGTTTGAAAGGCACTGAGAGCTAGTGTAATCACTGGGCATATTAGACTTAATAACTTGTCTTAGGGTGTCGGGCGCAGTGTGGTGCTACACAGAAATATTATGAGTAACACAGCATCTGTTATGGGCAAACGTTATTTTGCTCGTCTCGATACTTTATCAAATAAAAAAAAAGTAGTCACCGGACCTCTCGGAGATATATAGACACCCCCCTGCCAGGCATTGGCAACTACAGTTAATTTATTTTGATGTTCCAAGAACAAGCAACGCATGGGCAACACCCATCTTCTTTTATTTTATTTTCCCTCGGTCGGTGTTTACAACATCGACGGGATGAATCGATGTGGTGAGATTATCTATCTTATGCATTTGCCACACGGCGACAAAAATTTAAAACTATTATACAAATCATTTATACGTAAACAATTGTCATCATTACAGTATTTTGCTTTTTATCGGCTAATTTCGTGGAACTGCGATACTGGAATAAAACGGTACATTTTCTTGGAAGGTAGTAAATTGACCCGGCAATTTATTTTCCGGGATAATTTGTAGAATTTCGCAGCGTTAAGTCGTGGCTATTACTAAATGGAAAGGCATTACTAAATATATTCAGAAACTGGTGTATAGGATTACATTAAATCGTTGAAGTAAGAATGCAAAAAAAAAGCAGTTCGAGGGTGCTACTAAGTCACTTTGTAGTCTTAATAAATCAATTGCGTATAAACAAAACAACACACAAATACTGAAGTATTAACGCAAACATTAAATAAAACTAAAGAAGCGCTCAAAACTTCGGGAAACAAACAGTAAATTAAAAAAAAAAGTAACAGCCTATAAACGTCTCACTGCTGAGCACAGGTCTCTTCTCATTTCTGAGAGGGTTTTGGGGGTTTTCGGGAATAGTCCGCCACGATGCTCCAATGCGGGTTGGCGGACTGCAGATGTCTTTGAAATATTTTTATTCCTCGGACATGCAGGTTTCCTAACGATTTTTTCCTTCACCGCTAAGTACGTGGTAAATCAGCACTTAAAATTGTATAACAATTTTAGAGGTGCTGGCACCGGGATCGAACCCAGGTTACTCGCTTACTGTGAAATTAGGCCGAGCACCAGGCCCCTGAGCTATAAAAAAATATTGCCCAAGTTATTTTATAAGCCACATTGATAAACTCAGTTAACATAATTAAGAAACAAACTTCGCATTATATATGGTAAGGAAGTAAATTAAGATCCTCGTATGAAAAGTTTTTTAATCCACTTACCGTCCTCGCCTCTCCTGAAGTTACTGATAGGTAAATGGGAACGATGTGTCCCCGGACGGATCTTGTGAAACAAGACGTGGGTTATTATTGTGTCGATATACAAACTTTAATAATAGTACCTGGGCGACCGAGTTGCATCTTTCGAGTTTGCTTTTAAATAACAGATATTTAGATATATAATATATACTACATAAAAAACGCTAGAGATGTTTCCGATAAATCAATTACATGCCAGAGTTGCTCGTTTAAACTGTCGTGTTAACAATGTCATGTAGTACCATGGGTTCATTAGTAGCAAACATCAATTTTATATATTAGAAAATATATTTTAGTCACTTGTGTGAAAATTAAACCTATCTAGATAAACTTGGAGCATGAAACATTATCTGTAGACGAGATGGAACATTAGGTATTCATTATACCTTGTTATTTCATAGTACACGAGTGACCTGGGTTCGATTCTCGGTGCCGGCACCACTAACATTTTTAATTGCAATTTTAAGTGCTGATTTACCACGTGCTCGGCGGTGAAGGAAAACATCGTGAGGAAACCTGCATGTCTGAGAAATAAAAAATATTTCGAAGACATGTGCAGTCCGCCAACCCGGATTGGAGCATTGTGGCGGATTCTTCCTAGCTCCAAAACCCTCTTAGAAACTTTACTTTTACTTTTTTATACCTTGTTTTTAATAAAAATAATAGCCTATAAATGGCCTGCTGAGCACAGGCCTCTTCTCAATTCTGAGTGTTTATGTGCCGGGAAGAGTTGGCCACGCTGCTCCAATGCCGGTTGGCAGACTTCTCATGTCTGAAATATGCAGGTTACATCACGTTTTCTTTTACGGTGGTAAATCAGCACTTAAAATAGCAGAATAGATGTGCCGGCTCCATCGAACTTATGTCACTGGCGTACTATTATACTGAAGCCAAGCGCGGGCGTTTCACCTGAGTTGCCACGGCCCCATCTTGGTTTTAATAGTAAATTTAGAAGCAAAATTGTCAAGCATTGCTTTTTAAACTGTACCGGCCTTAATTAACTTCAGCTTTTTTATTTTAATTATTTCGTAAATTTGCCCTACCGTTACTTCAATTAACTTTCAATATTTTTAATGTTTGTCAGTTATCAGTTTCAGTGAATGTCGTGTACACCTATAATTTGTTTTGTATATAAGAACATTGCCCTTTATAACTTATTTTGTGTGTATGTGTTTATATTCTGTTGGTGTACCTATTATAAATAAAGAAATAGAAGTAAGTAATTTAGATAATTAATAAAAAAAAATTAAATATAAACAGGAAGGTAATATAGGATAAATTTAGGTGTCGTAAAAGTCGACAGAGGGAACATAAAAACCAGGAGATAGGCAGCAGCATCTTCCTAAAAAATCGGGATCTTGCAGAAAGCCTACCCGCTCCCTTAATCCTTTATTCACAAACACAATTAAGCAGCAAGCAGCTGAGGTGTTGTCATAACGCTGATTTGGTACTCTAGCAGAATAAATGTATTTTAAATTATGCTATTAATATAACCTATGTTGTGTTTTATATATATATACACTCGGCGTGATGAAAAATAATTTAAATACTATTTTAACACAACAGGCCAATGGCAATGTTGTGGTTTGAGGGTATCATTCGAAAGGTAATTTCATTAGCTTTCAGGAATTTTTATTGAATTTTACTTTTATAACGAGACGAAAGAGAAATTAAAGAAAAAGACAGGGTATGTACAAATTTGCAAATTTATAATTTAAAAAACAACTTAATAAATACAAAAAAGTTCTTAAAACCTAGTGTTACCCGTGTTCCGTTTTCCCGTCGACGGAAATGCCGCCCCAAAACATACACGAGCCACCCCCGTATTCGACGGATTCTTCGAAGCAGTGTTGTATGAACCTCTCCCACTGTCTTCTGTAGACCCTTCTACGTCTGTCATTGCAGAAGAGATAGACCCTCGTCTCATCACAGAAGAGTACGGTCCGCCACTGTTCTAGAGTCCACTCGCAATGATTGCGAGCAAACTCTAGGCGATCTCTGCGATGCTGTGCAGTAAGTTTTGGACCTTTAGCAGGTCTATGGGCTGTTAAACTCTTTTCGTGTAACCTTCTTCTTATCGTAGAAACACTCACAGATGTTCTCCGATTTGATCGAAGCTGTTGTTGCAACTCAACAGCATTTGTAAAACGGTTTCGTAAAGATGTCGTAACGATGAAACGGTCATCTCTTTCTGATGTGCACCGTTTTCTTCCAGATCCCGGTTTTCTAACATAACCTCCAGTCTGCTGAAAACGTTGGAACACCCGTCGAACTGAAAAACGGGACAGGTTCAACTGTCGAGCAACGTCACACTGCCGCATCCCCGACTGCAATAGGGCAATCACTTGAGCGGCTTCTTCAGAGCTGGTGTCCATCTTTACTTGTTCTTACTTGGGTTACTTGTTCACGTGTGTTCACTGCAAAGTTTAAATTACGACTGGCCCATATTTCATCCAGATCGACCCTTTTATACCCTTTTTAGGTGGTGTAACTAGCGTCCTTACTAACGAGCATTTGACAGTGTTTATTTTTGACGCTCTATAATGATAAATGTTTTAATGATTTCATGATTTTTTTATTAATAATGTAAAGCTATTAAAATATCCATTTCAAACATACCAATATTTATATAAATATAATTCGTTTCTAGCCATTACAGCCATTTTTCGCGCAAACTCAGAGAGGTGCGATTTTTGTGACGCTGAGTGTATATACGAGTAAGTTATGTAATTGTCACCGATTACAACGAATTTTTCCGACAACATCAGGTTAAGTTAAGTTAATACTTGCAATTTCGCTTTAATAAAGGAGAGAAAGTTAATTTGCTAAGATCCGCATGCAAAATGTAAAATGGTGTGTATTACCTAGTTTCGAAGAACACCGCCCGCCCTTCTTCAACAGCGTGTACAAGAAAACCAATACCGCCACCGGGAGCCGCCACCAGATACCCTTCACCACTACAACACTACTTACTACTTCAACAACACTAGGCAATACACACCACTGAAGTCGAGAACACGAGACGTGTTTCACCTCAAAACGAGGCATTATCAAGTTATATTGACTCTACGACTGTCAACCGCCGAGTGCTATCGCTTTGTGAAACTCCATTTTCAATGACAAATATCTCATTAAAAAGTCACTATTTCCTCCAAATTATTTATTTTATTAGAATGCAGCTATCATATAATGGCTAAAAGGCTGAAACCGGTGGGTACAGACATGTAATAAATGCAATTCTATTTTTTAGGCCTGACCTTTGACCCGGACCGATGACCGAATGTTTGAGTTGAATGCTGTATTTGTGGTTTCCGGACTTAAACGCGATTAGATTTCTTATGCTTACCGTTGTTTACAAAAAATAAGCGAACGGAAAACTTTGCCTTTAAAATGAAAATAATTATATGAATCAAATAAATCAAATATGAGCTAAAGATTAGAAGATCGACACTAATAATTATTTTATTTCTATTGTGAACTCTACCGTCTTTAAAATGAAAAAGTAAAAAAAGTAAAGTTTCAGCCTATAAATGTACCACTGCTGAGCACAGGCCTCCTCTCATTTTTGAGAGGGTTTTGGAGCTAGGAAGAATCCGCCACGCTGCTCCAATGCGGGTTGGCGGACTTCACATGTAATCGAAATATTTCTATTCCTCGGACATGCAGGTTTCCTCACGGTGTTTTCCTTCACCGCTAAGCACGTGATAAATCAGCACTTAAAATTGTAGAACAATATTAGAGGTGCTGGCACCGGGGATAGAACCCAGGTTACTCGCTTACTATGAAATCAAAGGCGAGCACCAGGCCCCTGAGCTACCACGGTTAAAATGAAAGCTTAACATAAAATATAACCGTAGTGTGTCAGGATAACAGACACACCATTAATCCGAATTCGCCTGAAGCATATACGAAATATCGGAGTATTTACTCCCGTGACAGGTCTCTTCTTGGACAGGGTAAGTAATGATGAGTGAGGTGAGCGTAGTATACGGATTGGATAAAAATATCCTATATTTTATATCCTTTTTTGACCGTCACCTCTGTTGTTGATATATATAAAATCTTTCAATTTAGATACCTCACAGGGGAACATGATCCTAAGTCTTAATCGAGCGTTAATAAGACTTTATTAACCCTCGAATAAGACTTAGAATCATGTCGCGGTCGTGCCATGACTACTGCCTTATCTGGGCAGATACTCCTCAGTTCCTAACTACATTTTTCGAGTCAGTAGAATTCCTACACTCAATGACGATGATGGCCATCCCTATAAACATTTCAGAGAATGTGCATTGCTATTCCATTCGTTAATTTCGCCATTTTACCATCGAAGTATTGATAATACGGGTGTATTTCACCATTGAACCACTTGACGTATCTTAAACGCTTAATGTAGTTCCTATGTTAAATATAAAATGCTACGAAGTAAATTTTTTATATAACAAATTTACGAGACGAGCAAATCGTTCACATTATGCTAAGTGCAACGTCTGCCCATAACACTTACCATCAGTTTGCTGGCATCAGGTGAACGTTTAGCTCGTCTCGTCACTTTCTCCTATAAGAAAATATTGACTGAAACTTTATTTTTCTGAGACTATAGTCTTTCTTTTTGTTGCTGCACTTGGGATTTTATATGAAAAAAATTGAAACAGGGGAACGTATGTAATGTCGGATAGAATATGGACACTTTACGAAAAGACAAAATTGCTATACTTCTGAGAAGTATATTATTTTAGATCGAAAAATAGAACAAACTTATACAACTTTTATGACCTAATTCAAAAACTGCATCGGCAAAAGTAGATTGGATACCGTACGTATCAGCAAGATTTAAGTTATTAAACTATACGACTTCCAAAAAAGTTTTGTACAGCCAACACGAAGGTCACAATCATCAATAAAATATTTTCCTTTAAAGTTTTCCAAGTCTGACAGTAAGGGAAAACTCTTAATCCATCATTTGTTTGCAAAATCCAAAGTGATACTGTACGCATGAATTTATCTGGGATAAGGTTCATAAAAGATACATGCATAAAGTCACGCCTTAGGGGTAGGCAGAGGCCACACACGTAGCCCACCCTTCGCCCTAGTGGGAAACGAAACGTGACGGGTGGCCACCCACGTTGCCGACATTTGGTCAAAAATTATAACTCCCCATTGCGTTCCCACGAACAGTATAGTATAGTAATAGTGTTGCATATTATGGTGTGATTTGGTAGGAATAAAGGCTTTCCGTACAATACCTTAGTCGCCTCTTACGACACCTCGGTAGGGAGGAGGTAGGTGTTATTCTACTCTGCCGGACACCTTAGGCTAGTTTTCTGGTATAAAGTTAACAAAAACTTATATAAATACTATGTAAAATATTTACAAGTTAGGTCATGAAATATTTGGTTGAACTTCACAACATGGTACAACATGTGGTGGTGACCTATGGGAATTCACTGCCCGATCTTGTCATATCAGTGTCGAAGAGTTGGCGAGGGGAAGAAATAGGTAAGCCAGAAAAATTTTTTGCATGATCTTTTTGCACAAATAATCATATTCTGGTTTCTAATCTACACGCCAACAACTAACTACTGGAATATATCCTCACCAACTTATCTATGGGGAGGCTTAGGCAGTAGCGAGCTATAATGTACATAAAATGTCGAATGTCTATAACAGGAGAACTTACTTCAAAATCAATATATCGGTAAGATACATCCGAAAACGCTACTCCGATATCTTTTCACGACATTATTATGTTAACAATATTTCATTAATTTTTGGGGGCGATACTGATATCCAATCTTGTCATTTATTCCATGACTATATTTCGAGAACGAAATATTAAAACGATATCAATGGGAGTTTAGGTATATTAAAAATGGAGCATGATGCCCTAAACCCTTTTTCTTAATTTTGTTCTTCAAAATAACACGACACAAGTGTTGTAACAATAAAAACACAGAGCACAGCCTAGTAAATTCATTAACAGTATGCCCCAAAGTGCAGTTTCCGCGCAATGACTCACGACGGTTTCCTTCACCGCCGAGCACGCGTTTTTTTTTTTATTGTATAAAGTGAGTGGTGGCGGCTCGTTAAAAGAATACTACCACTCCATCTCATCCAATGGATCTCGTAAAAGGCGAGTAAGGAATTAAACTGCACTGTGCACCCAACAGCGCATGGTGGCGATGGGCTCACCACCTATCACACCAAGTGCATTATATTGTTTTGTTGAAACGTGGATTGTGGCAGTCACCTGTTTTTGCAGTGAGTGCACAGTCTCTGACTACCCCTTATGGAATACAGTCGTGATCTTATGTATGTATGTATGTATAAAGTAACGAAACGAACAAAACGTTCACCTGATGGTAAGTGTATCCATATTCCCATAACAAATGCCGTGTCACGCAGTAATTTTTCCGTGTGACACCACGCAGAGCCTGTCACCCACAGATGTCAGGTCTTAAGTCTATATGCCCAGTGATCGCATCTCAGAAACTTTCATAGCACGATTATGGACGTACGAGTATAAGATATTTCTTGAGCTACTCATGTGGCGACATAGATGTCGCTGCAACATTAAAGATTTTAACAAAATTCTATAGCCTTGCAATCATACTTGGTAGACATTTTGTGTTCCTTTGGAGGGATTTGTGATCTATCAAATCTGATATAATGGTTGGGTTGATCCAGGTTGCAACATGGTTGCAACGTCTGCCCATAACAAATTCTGTGTCATCTAGAATATTTTCTGTGTGCCACCCTGAGTCATCAGTTATTTATTTATATATTTACACACATAGAAAAATATGTACAAAAAGGCGGACTTAATGCTACAAGGTATTATTTGCCAGTCTACCTTCGGTTCAAGCAGATTGGATGTAGTGGGTGACAAATCAAAATATAAAAGCAAAAATTATTAGGGCAGAAATTTACAAAAAAAACTACTCAACAATAAAAAAGGAAACTAATCTAAGTTATTAAGTCTTATATACCCAGTAATTGTCAGTACCTACACTTTAAACCGAAACACAGTAATGTTTGCACACTACTGCTTCACGGCAGAATAACTGCCACTGCGGTGGTACACAGATTCCTGCATAGAAATCCTACCACGAGAAAAAACATACTCCACGTCTTATCAATATACTCGTATGTACTGTTTTGAGAAAACAAAACAGTTATAAAACAGATATTCAACAGAAGTCACTGCTTGATGTAGTTTTATGTAGATATTGCGTTTTAAGCACAATTCTCAGCACAAAACCGTCGAAATGATCCGCTGAGCTTTGTCCGTCCAGCAATCGGCAGTTTTCATTTGACCCCGTCAGTTGTACTGTGAAGTGAAATCGGATTCTCGCAGCTGGTTCGCAGAGATAGCTCTCAGGCTTTGTTTTCAAAGCATTGTACAATTCATACGGCGTTAGTGATCTTTTAATATTTTGGCTTACGTTTTTACTACTGAAATGTTGTTAGCAGTGTTTTTAATATATAATAAGTTTTATTACTCCAAGGAAGATAAACTGTAGAACTTTTAATTTGCTTTTTATGTAAGTAAGGGTGAGAAACAAATGCAGTACACGTCCCGGATCATAAGAGAGCATCGTCGCCCAAATACACGTTTACCCATCCTCAATTATTAATGAATATAGTATGTAGTTGTTCGTCCTCAGTAAGAAAAAAATCGTAGAGCATATTATTTTCTAACTCAGTTTGAGTGAAAATAAAATTATTGAGATTTAAGAGAGCACTTGGATTGCCACAACCGAGCGCTTTGCTAAATGTTCGTAGACAACATTTGCTTAAATCAGGGACTGAAGATGCTATTTAAAATAATATTTAGATATTGCAGTATAGTTATTTATTTTGTCTAGATTTAAATAGACTTCCATCACAAGTTATAAACAGAATTATTTTCTTATTAGCTAGCTTAGCTTTAATTCTGTTAATAATAGAAAACTACCTAAGGGGTGAGCACTCAGTTTTTTGAAAGTCCCCGATCGATCCACGGCTTAGGACCTACTAAAACTGTTAGTCGCATTAGTTTCGTTGCAGTAATTTCTAACTCTGATTTACGACGGCGCTTACCACGTGCTTATTATGCACTCCGATATTCCAAATGCAGTGCGTCTTACTCGCATCGAAACACTCTTCTCGGTGTTAATCTCTCTAAAAATAGAAAAAAAAGAGATATTTTTTGTCACATGCACATAGAAATGATTTAGAAAAGTCACCTTCAAGTTCTATCGTTATCTACTAATAAGAAAGAAAAGGTGGGAAATATCAAATAACCTCGTAGCGCTCAAACTTGTCTTGAAATTAGAGACCAGGAGATCTGATTTGTAAATGTGATAAGATTCGGGATCGGTTTTATTTTAGCGTTTGAAACTCATTCACTGGTTAAAGCGATCAAATAAAACCGATCCCGAAACTTACCAGAGTTGCCACAAGCGATCCCTACCCTAACCCTTACACAAAAGATCTACAGATCTGAATAGAAAAACGAAATCGTATTTATTTCGTATAACGTAAATTAACTATAAAACAGGTTGTATACGTAATTAGAAATTATGAAAATAAATGTTTCTGTATATGGCTAGTGAATTATTATTTCTACGTTTGGTCAAAAGTTCAACCAAAAAGAGAAAAACAAGGAATACAATACAAATATAACTGCACGACGCTGTATTTAAAAATATTTCATATTCGGAACTAGTATTGTTTTCCATTTTTGTTCTCGTTACAAAGTTATAAAATAAATGGAAACCGATGCTGGTAGTACCCCAATAAAAACGGATGAAGTTTTCATAAAACGTAGAGAAAAGATGTCCCAGTATCGCTTCGGGAACTTTTTTAAGCACCTTTTTTAACGTTACATAAGTTCTGTACCCTTACAGACGTTTACTTACTGCAGATGTTATAAAACCTTTTTTCGAAGAATTCTTTTCAGAAAATTATCCAACACTATGCGAGTTCCTTTTGTTTATACAGACCGTTTGGTGGTGATGGAAGTATAGTGGCGGCGTTAGGGAATCTGTTCATCCCGTAGGAGCCGTAAGAGTCGACTAATGGAAATGCCATGAATAAATCTCAGACTCAGACATGAATATATTTCAGAATCAAGTTATCCAAACTGGTGGCTAGAGCTAATTCTCCCCATTTGGGAGAGTCCTATGTCCAGCTGTTAACTTTCACTGAAGATAGCTATTCCTGGTGTAATATAATGGAATAAAGTGTATGTAAGCTTCAACTATTTGTATTTGATTATAATCACTTTAAATACTACACTCAGCGTCACAAAAATCGCACCTCTCTGAGTTTGCGCGAAAAATGGCTGTAATGGCTAGAAACTTTCTACATCGCCACTTACCATCAGGTGGGATTGTAGTTAAACGCTAGCTTATATTGTTTAAAAAAAAAAAAAAAGAAACTAATTATATTTATATAAATATTGGTATGTTTGAAATGGGTATTTGAATAGCTTTACATTATTAATAAAAAAAAATCATGAAATCATTAAAACATTTATCATTATAGAGCGTCAAAAATAAACACTGTCAAATGCTCGTTAGTAAGGACGCTAGTTACACCACCTAAAAAGGGAACACACGTGAACAAGTAACCCAAGTAAGAACAAGTAAAGATGGACGGATCCGCCGAGCCGTCGAGCCGTTAGCATCTCAGTTGTTAGCAGACCACCACTCCGCACGGACCATTTCTTCCTTCGGCGTTTGCAGGTGTCTATTTTAGACACCTGTTAAACGCTACCCTTGTCCTCTTCGGAGGCAAGGCGCACGCCACTACATTCACGCAACTTTTTCCGGGTCCCCACGGCGCTACTCCGCCTCCCCCTTCAAGGGGGCGAGGCGCGAGCGGTTCTCCCGTGGGAGACGCGTTTGGTCGCGGAGCAGACGCCTCCCTGAGTCGCCATGGAGGGCGGAACGCCCCCCAAACCATCGGCGACATCATCCGAGCAAGAACCTGCGTCTCCAGCCGCGTCACCAGCGGCAACCACGACGACTGCTACCACCACCACGACTCCAGCCACTTCGCCTCAGTCCGAGGTCGACAGTGATGACGATAGCAGTAGCGACGGGGAATCAGAGGACTCTTCCAAAGAATCCACCATCGCTGACCTATCGCCGAAGTCGCAAGTGTATTGCGAACTCGTGATGACCAGGCGCATGAGCGCGCTTGGTCTCATTAAACCCGAAAGCGCTAAAAAGAAAATTGCCGAATTGTCCACCCAAATGAGACAATTCCACGAGGCACGAGCCCCCACTACCGACAAGGATCTTCGTATCTTGGCTGAGCTGTTCGAGCGGGGCAGCGAAGTGTCCAAGAGGCTCAGAAGCCCACAAAGCGGTGCGCCAGGGCGATAGTGTGGCCACCGAGCCCGCACGCCCGCCCGCTCGCCCGGCCTACGCATTCCCAGCGCCGACGGAGCAGGTAAGTATACCATCAGTCACACCTGCAACATCTGCGCCCGTACCTCTCCCTCAAAGGGACCCCCGTTTAGCCGCTTCTCGGCTACCTAGATTGGCTACCCCCAAATCGACTCAAGTCGCTCCCATTCTGGAAAGGGCATCAGCGCCCTCCACGTCACGTGGCACGCCTTCGGCGCTGCCCCCTAAAGGCGTGTCGCGCCCTGCGCGTCCCCCTCTACCCCGGATTATTCCGGCAGCCGGACAAGTACCGATGCCCAAATCCCCACGAGCTCCGCCGGCGGCTGTGCCGCAAGGTGCGCCGCGGGCCCCCACTCCTCCGCCGTTTTCCTATCCGTTGGTCTCTTGGGCCCAACGGACTGGCTTAACGACCACAAAACCTGCTGTCCCTCCTGTCCCTGCCCCTGCCCCTGTCCCTGCACCGTCGTATGCGCAAGCTGCGACGAGTGCAGCGGCTGGCCCAACACCACCTGGGCCCGGGCAGGAACAGAGCAGACCCCCGCGTAAGTACCGATACCCGCCCATTGTAGTGGAGAAATTCCCCAACTGGGCGAAGCACTTTACTGCAATGGTGCGGGACCTAGGCAGACGCCCCAATGCCCGCCCTTTTGGCAAGGGCATTCGCTTCCTCCCGGAGTCGGAAGAGGAGTACAGGTACCTGCAGAGGTACCTGTCCAAACTCGAGCGAGACGAGGGCCTAGCATGGTTCTCGTACTCGCTTCCGACTGACCGTGGAGTGAAGGTCGCAATACGAGGATTGCCACTGGACACGGCTCCAGAAGACATCGCCGATGCCTTCAAATCCTTGGGGTTCGAACCCGAGTTTATCCGTCAAATCCGGGCGCGCCAAGGACGCCCCGGATGCATATTCTTCGCCCAATTCCGGAGGACGGAGAATATTCTAAGCAGAATCTACTATATTGACGAGTTGCTGTACATGCCTGGAGTCCGGATAGAGGCATGGAGAGGCAGGAAGGGGCTGGCACAATGTCATCGGTGCCAGCAGTTTAGGCACTCCTCCCACTGTTGCCACCGCCCTATGGCGTGTGTGCGGTGTGGGGAGAACCATCCTGCCAAAGATTGTCCCCGTCCAAGAGAAGACCCGCCTACGTGCGCCAACTGTGGCCAGGGGCACACTGCGAATAGCGCACTGTGTCCTGTCTACAGGAGGGAAGTACGCAATCGTAAGGCGGGCACGTCGGCTCTTACGACACATCCTACTCGCGGCCAACTGGTCCAGCCCAACACCATCGAGGCTGCCCAAGACCAGGCGACTCTCATGGCTCCGGCGAACCTGCCTCGCCCGAGGGACCCTCCCCCACAAATTGGTACAACCTCTTCCTCTTCTAAAAAGAAGAAGAAGAAGAAAGCGAAGCCTAAGGTGGCACCAGCGTCTTGCCCAACAGCAAGCGTGTCGGTTGCCACAGCGCCCACCGAGACTGCTCTGCCTTCGACGTCGTTGGGATCGGACAACGCTGCAACGTTATCTGCAGCGATCACGATCCTCAACGACGTCCTCAAGGCAATCCAGAGCGGCACCAATCCCGTGCCTATCATCCTGAGCGGCATAGCCTGCTTGCTTAACAACCAAGGCTAGGTCGCTCGGGATACTCACAAACCAATGCTCGGAAGTTTCTACTAAGATAAGGAATAACCCAACCCATTGTCGCAGGCGGGTCACTCGGCCGGGCAATCCTCGCAAGAGGACGGCCCGGCTTGGAGACTAATGCCAGCGACTTTGGGAATATCATTAGGATATTACCCACTAAGGTTTGTGACTACATCCATAGTGCTTGTCCGGCCACATTTTTGGCCAACTACCCCCCAGTTTTTCTAAACACCCCAAAGCCCCGCGTAAATTACTTCACGCGGCGACTGAAACTACTGAGAGGAGCGTCGACTCCGGACAGTTTCCCGGCGCCCCCTCCGGGGGCGCAGGCGATGACCCGAGCAAAGATGGACACCAGCTCTGAAGAAGCTGCTCAAGTGATTGCCCTATTGCAGTCGGGGATGCGGCAGTGTGACGTTGCTCGACAGTTGAACCTGTCCCGTTTTTCAGTTCGACGATGTGTTCCAACGTTTTCAGCAGACTGGTGGTTATGTAAGAAAACCGGGATCTGGAAGAAAACGGTGCACATCAGAAAGAGATGACCGTTTCATCGTTACGACATCTTTACGAAACCGTTTTACAAATGCTATTGAGTTGCAATAACAGCTTCGATCAACTCGGAGAACATCTGTGAGTGTTTCTACGATAAGAAGAAGGTTACACGAAAAGAGTTTAACAGCCCATAGACCTGCTAAAGGTCCAAAACTTACTGCACAGCATCGCAGAGATCGCCTAGAGTTTGCTCGCAATCATTGCGAGTGGAATCTAGAACAGTGGCGGACCGTACTCTTCTCTGATGAGACCAGGGTCTGTCTCTTCTGCAATGACAGACGTAGAAGGGTCTACAGAAGACAGGGGGAGAGGTTCACACAACCCTCGAAGAATCCGTCGAATACGGGGGTGGCTCGTGTATGTTTTGCATTTCCGTCGACGGGAAAACGGAACTTGTGTGCGTTTCCCGGACTCGGGGTGGCCGTGGGCAAGGGTCATTAAATACTGGTCGGTACATTACTGAAATCCTGGAGGAACATGTGGTCCCGTATGCTGGTTATGTCAGTGATGGATTCATGTTAATGCATGATAATGCTCGTTGCCACACCGCGGCTATTGTACGGGATTATTTACAGGAGGTCGATATCCCTGTTATGCATTGGCCAGCACGAAGTCCAGACCTTAACCCAATAGAACATCTCTGGGATGACCTAAAACGGCGCGTGCGAGCTCGAGATCCAGCTCCAGCCACTCTTCAAGAGCTCCAAGATGCGGTACTTGAAGAGTGGGAACAAATACCCCAAGAGGCTGTTGCGATCCTTGTAAGGTCCATGAAAGATCGCATGGAAGCCGTTATCAAGGCAAGGGGGGGTAACACTAGGTTTTAAGACCTTTTTTTTGTATTTATAAAGATTTTTTTTAATATTAATTTGCAAATTTTTACATACCCTGTCTTTCACATATAGCATATATATGCACATAATAAGCACAGTATAGTAAAATTCAATTAAAATTCCTGAAAGCTAATGATTACCTTTCGAATGAACCCTCAAACCACAACATTGCCATTGGCCTGTTGTGTTAAAATAGTATTTAAATTATTTTTTTCGGATGTGCGATTTTTTTGACGCCGAGTGTATTATAGTTGTCGTAGAGATAAACTTCCTGACTACAAAAAACAAGGAATTTTATTCATTACCTATATGTGGATGTGATCTTATAAATAAAATACATGAAACATTAGCTGAAGATCACCGACATTATTAATGATACTGTACCGAACTCTAACATTAGTAAGATAAAAATACCTTTGATACTTTAACATAAGATGTAAGCTTAGTGTGAGAGTAACAGTAACTATATCAATTCGAATGTGCCTAAAGACCACATATCGAAAAATTACATGAGTGATGAAGGTCCATTTATGGACAGCGTCACTAAAGATAAGGGAATTGTATATGAGCGATGTATCCGTTTCCGGACAAAAATATAATTACTGGTGGTAGGATTTCTATGCAAACACTACTGTGTTTCGGTTTAAATGGCACTGAGAGCTAGTATAATCACTGGGCATATGAGCCTTAAGAACTCATGTCTCCGGGCGTAGGGCGCACTGTGGTATCACACAGAAATGTTCTGGATGACTGCATTTGTTATGGGCAGACGATGCACTTACCATCAGGTGAACGTTTGTAAGTGCAACGTCTGCCCAGCTCTCGACATCCTGAGATGACGATCCCTGATCAGTTCTTAGATCTCATATGCCCAGTTATTACATTAGCTTTCACAGCCCTTTACATCGAAACAAAGTAATAATTGCGCATTACTACTTAGCGGCGGAATAACTGTCACTGCTGTCTGTTTTTCGACGAAAGAAATATAAATTTCGTTTGTCAAACGTCATTTTTTACCATTTCGTAATGAGGTTCCTCTGACGGAGAAGAAACAGGCAAAAGAAACTTCGTAGGTATCCTCTTTTTTGGTAATTTTTTTTTATTTTGGTCAAAAATGTTTTATAAATAAGCTTACAGAGAATAGTCTGAACTGAAAGTCTGATAACCAGTAATTAGTAATCAGTCGCAACAGACTTTTGGGAAGAAATCATAAAATCATATCATAGTGCAGTTGCCAATCTCCTTACTATGGAAACCTATGGTAATGGAAAACCATGAAATGATCACAGGTGGAAGTTATTTTATCTAGTTGAAAGAAAGTATAATAAGGTACCAAAAACGTATTTAAATGGTGAAGCGGTACACAAACATCTTTTTCCAACCTTTATATGAAATGAAATTCCATTCCAATTCCAAAATCCATGTTTATTGGGGTGCTACCGTCACAAGGACTTTCAATTTATGTTACATCTCTAGATCGAAAACAAACCCGAAAATAATACTAGTCCTTTTTTATTGTGAATGGGCCAACGTTTGACCAGAATCACACAAACACAGTATGTTAAGTTGCAAAAATAAAAGTTCAAGAGAATAGACAAGTTTTTTTATTATTGGATAAAGAGACGAAACGAGCACAATTTAATAAAAACTCAACGGACACTCATTTTCCTATCTCATAAGATAAATAAATCTTCAAATTTAATCTATTAATTATAATAATCTATAAAATTAACATTACTGGACACTGTTATTCGTGAAGTATTATGCAAACATTACTGTTTTTGGTCTGAAAGGCACTGAGAGTTAGTGTAAACACTAGGCATATGAGGCTTAAGAATGTATCAGTGTGTCGCGCGCAGTGTTGTGCCCATCATAAACATTTTGGATCACACAGGATTTGTTATGACAAAATGAGCAAATTGTTCACCTGATGGTAAGTGCACCGTCAACCTATTACAAATGCTGTCACCCAGAACATTTCTCTGTAATGACTCTAGCTATCAGTGCCCTTCAAACCGAAACAATAATATACATTTATCTCATACCTACTAAATCTCTTTAAATCATGACAATATGCCGTATTGTATAAATATAAAATGGTTTTTTTTTTTTATAAAAAACGATGCTACACTGTAGGATTTCTCCTGTGTCGTAGGTGCGTTTTACATACAAAATTCCACATGCACAAACACCCAGACCTTAAACAACTATCTGTAGGCCATACAAATATTTGTCAGGCGCAGGAATCGAACCCGCGACCCGCGGTGAAGAAGTCAACCGATCCTACGATTATTCGATATTGGTTTAATATATAGCGAACGTGCTCGCTTCTGAAAATTCTCGCAAATTTACTCCTACACAGCAATGAAAATAAAATAAAATGCCCCACAATTTTGTACATACATATAAAAAGACATTTTTAACCGCCTTTTTTTTAAATGAAACATTCTTTAAAAAAAATGAAAAATTAATTAAACATTGCACGTCAAGGGCGCCTTTTTTGTTAAACTTTTTTTTCAAAAAAGGCAAGGCTTTTTTTAATTTTTTTATAAAAAAAAAATTAAATAAGGATTGACCACGATCAGTCAATTTATTAATAAGAAGGCTACGTTTAGCATAATCCAGAGTCAACATGTAGAGAAGCGAGATCTAATTTCCACGGTCGGATGGAATTCCAGAATACTTACATAAACGACTAGAGCAGAGATCTAGGTTCAACTGAATCCAGAGTTCGAATCTTAGATGTTTTTCTCCGTGGTCGAAAATGTATCACTGAAACGTCTCGACATCATCATCAGTACAGAACTATGAGCTAAAATATATGGTATAATTACTTATTTCACTGTTAAAGTACTTAAAGAGTGAACTCTTTTTATTTAAATATCCGGCCTGGATATTTTATAGGATGTTACTGTAAGAGTTATTTTAAATATAAATTCAAAGAACTTATCGATAAAAAGCTACAATACTACTCTGTTGTTATTACTTTGACCTATATAACGTACGGGGATGAATATATTGTTTTGTTTTATATTGTTTTTTTAAACATTTTAGCACATATGTCAAAATGTTAAAAGACAAGTAAAAAATAGACCAAAGCAAAGTGATAGGTATCTTATTGCACTAAAGTAAAGGGTTACAATTCTCAATCAACGTCAAAAAGAAGTCAGACATAAAAGCGACAATATCTAATAGGCGTCACTTTACTTACAAAATCCATTACAGACACTTTTGTTCTATCAAGAAACAAGAGCTTCATATTTAAATGAAACTAAGTTTACGGATTTTATCGCGTTTAATTTATTACTATTTATAACCCGACGTTTCGAGTGCTTTACAGCACCCATGGTCACGGGAGGACTGAGGTGACAGATGTCCTGATGTCATAGTTAACCTGGGGTACCTTCAGCTTTTAATTATTATTTTTGGGTCCGATCTACGCAGAAAGAGCTAACTGTGTCTTGAAGTCTTGCAGTGGTATGCTTGGTTTTTGATTTAATTTTATTTATTATTGGATCCCAAGCTGGTGGTAATACCCAACCATCTTCTCTATTGAAATTAGGATGTTTTTTGATTTCAATAGCCTCGCGAATCATCCTTGGTAGGAATCGGTGTTCTTTTGCAAGGATCTGTGGTTTATCAAATCTGATGTAATGGTTGGGATGATCCAGAACATGGTCACAGACTGCAGACTTCCTAGAACGACGATGCTTCACGTCAGCTATGTGTTCTTTTACGCGGGTTTTAATCGATCTTTTTGTTTGGCCTATGTAAGAGAGACCACATTCACAATCTAGCTTGTATACTCCTGCGTCTTGTAGAGGGATGTTACACTTGACAGATGGTAAAAACTGACTTATCTTCTTCGGCGGCTTGAAGAATGTTTTTATGGAAGCCCGCTTCAAGATATAGCCAATCTTGTCCGTGACTCCTCTGACATAAGGTAGAACAGCAGGCACACGCTCGACTGTGGCCGGTTTCACTCGGTCACTGCGACGTAGGCGCGGAACCCGAAGCTTGTTGTCGTGCAAAACTTGCTTGACATGTTGAAGCTCGGCGGCCAGGTGTTTCCTGTCACAGATTCCTCGTGCTCTCTGAAACAAGGATTTACCCACGGTAGCTAACTGTGATGGATGATGGTGAGATTCACCGTTTAAATATCTGTTAGTATGGGTCTTTTTTCTATACACAGTGTGACACAAGGTGTTATTAGGATTTCGAATTACTAAAACATCTAGAAAAGCTAAAGAGTTATTTGCCTCTAACTCCATTGTAAATTGAATTTTAGAGTTTAGGGAGTTAAGGTGGTCTAGAAATGCAGTTACTTTATCTGATGGTAAAATTGTGAAAGTATCATCTACATACCGACCGAGTGAAACCGGCCACAGTCGAGCGTGTGCCTGCTGTTCTACCTTATGTCAGAGGAGTCACGGACAAGATTGGCTATATCTTGAAGCGGGCTTCCATAAAAACATTCTTCAAGCCGCCGAAGAAGATAAGTCAGTTTTTACCATCTGTCAAGTGTAACATCCCTCTACAAGACGCAGGAGTATACAAGCTAGATTGTGAATGTGGTCTCTCTTACATAGGCCAAACAAAAAGATCGATTAAAACCCGCGTAAAAGAACACATAGCTGACGTGAAGCATCGTCGTTCTAGGAAGTCTGGAGTCTGTGACCATGTTCTGGATCATCCCAACCATTACATCAGATTTGATAAACCACAGATCCTTGCAAAAGAACACCGATTCCTACCAAGGATGATTCGCGAGGCTATTGAAATCAAAAAACATCCTAATTTCAATAGAGAAGATGGTTGGCTATTACCACCAGCTTGGGATCCAATAATAAATAAAATTAAATCAAAAACCAAGCATACCACTGCAAGACTTCAAGACACAGTTAGCTCTTTCTGCGTAGATCGGACCCAAAAAAAATAATAATTAAAAGCTGAAGGTACCCCAGGTTAACTATGACATCAGGACATCTGTCACCTCAGTCCTCCCGTGACCATGGGTGCTGTAAAGCACTCGAAACGTCGGGTTATAAATAGTAATAAATTAAACGCGATAAAATCCGTAAACTTAGTTTCATTTAAATGTGTAGTGTTCGCGTAAATATAAGAAATCATTAAGAGCTTCATAAATGAATTTTGCAGTGCGCTCTCGACCGACACCTGGAACTGTCATTTCTTATAATAGAATCTGTATTTTGTTGTAGAGATATGACTTTGAAATAAGTTTGTAGGACGCGTGTAGCAATAAAATTATGTTCCACTTTTCTTTTATTATTATTGCTTTATATTGAAATAACGGCGAATTAGATTACTAAACTAGAATTAGAAAACTAATTTAATATAATAAGAGGTAGTGAGCATAACTGACTGCGGTGTTAAGGGTGCTAGGTCCGAATCCCAGCTAAAGCATCGCTGGTGTTCTTTTTTTTTATTTGATAAAGTAACGAGACGAGCAAAACGTTCATCTGATGGTAAGTGCAACGTCTGCCCATAACAGATGCTGTGTTACTGAGAATATTTCTGTGTAGTACCACACTGCGCCCGTCACCTTGCGACATTACTTCTTAAGTCTCATATGCCCAGTGATTACACTAGCTCTCAGAGCCCTTCAGACCGAAACACAGTAATGTTTGCACACTACTGCTTCACGGCAGAATAACTAGCTCTGTTAACTAGCACCAGTAAAAGGATTAAACGATCCGATACTTCAATGAATTTTACTACATAGAATATTACAACGGATCGAGGAAGGTTGGCAACAGTAGATAGAATTATATTTCAACTTACAAATCCTTCATTGTATAACAAAATTCATTATTTTACAAGTGTGGATGTACCTATCAGTTTCGCTCTATCTGAATATGACATATGATAAAATGAAGTAACTCCAAACAACAAAAGACTATCATTGGAAGTCTTAACTATATTTCCTAAGTTATTTTGATATAAACGTTAATAATAATGTATTATAAATCTCATTCCAGTTTCAGTTGGTTTACTATTTGCATTATTAGTATAATTCGAAAATCCTAATTAGAAATTTAAAATTACGTACAATAATAACATACATTGAAAAACATTACCTAGGACAACTATGAAGGAATTAAAATGTTTATTTCATAATTATATTAATTACAATGAAGTGTTTTATTTACTATACTACTATCATGCGGGCAGTCGCAGATTCTTCTAGTACGATATAAGTAGTCGATCTAGTAAAAGTATTTGAAAATAAAAAATAATAAATTCGCGGCAAAATAAAATCTATCACCCTCGTCTCAAGGGGGCCGTAAAAGTCGACTAAGGGAAAAATAATTTAGAAGATGGGTAGTGACATTATTTTGAGTAAATCATTACAGCGCAGTCAGCAATCGTTATTAGAAGACAAGCGTGGACACCGTAGCAGTTGCCCCCATGAGTATAATCTGGACAATGGATCGGAATAATTATAATAATGATGATGTCGTAGCGATACCATAGCCACCGGGGGCTTTGAACTCGAACCCCGATCGGAATCAGTATTGGTGCAGTAATCTAATTAAAAGGTCACGTTAAAAGCACCCGCAACCGACGAGCGTGTGTGAAAACGCTAATGAAAGTAGAAAAAGCTAAAGATGGGTCACGATCGTAGCAAGTGGAAAGATGTGGTCCCTGCCTACCCCAATGGGAAAGAGGCGTGACTGTATGTATTACACTTACGGCTCTATACACACCGCACTATAAAACTATAGAACAGACGGTAAATATATCGCTGTGATCGAAATCAGCCGGGTGATAACAGAAGTGGATTAACGCCAAAGCTCCTTACGAAACTGCTTTCTTTGTATCGAAGTGTTTAGGTATCTATTTTTTTTTAAATGATGTTCTACGCTATGATTTCTCCTATATCGTGTTTTTAATTGGATAAAGTGAGGAGACGACCAAAACGTTCGCCTGATGGTAAGTGCAACGTCTGCCCATAACGATTGATGTGTCACCCAAAGACATCAGTTCTTATGTCTCATACTCCCAGTGATTACACTAGCTCTCAGTGCCCTTCACACGGAAACACAATAATGTTTGCACACTACTGCTTGACTGCATAATAACTGGCCCTGGGGTGTTACCTGCCTGATTAGGTGATATTATAGATTATATATATGATAGATTCCTGCATATTAATCCTATTACAACACAACTGTATTTTTGTATGAAGGCCACTGTAAGTTTTCTGGCGATATTTGCTTCACCGTCGAATACATGATAAATCAACACATAAAATTTATAATTCTGATAATGCCGAATTTGGAATTCAAATTCAGATTACACGTAACATGCGATTAATGGCATGCGCCAGGTTCATGCTACTATGGCTAAGGAGTATTATTACAATTACGGTTAAATA
The DNA here is from genome assembly GCA_019845155.1 of Luehdorfia chinensis. Taxonomy (NCBI): domain Eukaryota; kingdom Metazoa; phylum Arthropoda; class Insecta; order Lepidoptera; family Papilionidae; genus Luehdorfia; species Luehdorfia chinensis. The sequence continues at coordinate 3,150,231 of JAHVAK010000206.1, read as the reverse complement.
TTACAGTAAATTAAACCATTTGACCGAGTCTACTCGAAGTATAATTACAATTTGTTATTCAGTGAATTTTCTATATTATATATAAAAGGGTCATTAAAATAACAAACGTGCAAAAACTTTACAATGCAGCACTTTTGTTCGCCTCCCGAGTACTGCGAACTTTATTCAATACAAAAGGCTTTCACTAAAATTCGGTAATGTGAACAAGGTACGTACGTAATTATATATTAAATTGAAACTGTAATTTTAGCTAAAGTATAATCGTTTCCTAACTTTCATATTAAAATATATTTTTTTTATGAGTAGTCATAATTAAATAATATTAAAATTAAATAAATTATTATTCCTAACAAAAATATTTTGGGGAATGTGAAGAAACTACAGGAATTGTACATAATGATTAATCAACAAAGTAGATTACAAGATTGCGTCACTTCAAATATTCACTTCACTATGTACCGTCGCATATTATTACATACATGTATACCGCTAAAATGGGATTCTGCAACCATTGCTAAGGATTTACTCTAACAGAACCATGTTTCACCTGGTGCATGATGTATGTATTCAATATAAAACTCTTATACTATTAAAAATGATTCTTTATACTGCGATGCATTAACACCATATTGCCATCTATTGAGACTAAGAGATTTACAATTGTACACTACGAGCTTTATAAGCTTTATACTTTTTAAAACCCTACTTCATTATCAAAACCCGGGAACGCACGCACCCTCAATTCCTCTGGTATTGTAATATTCTGGGAAAAACTTAAAATAAAAACAAGCATTGTCAAAAGACAGCCTATAGACTGCAAAATTGTTGAACTAAAAGCAATAACGCCGGGAAATTTACACGACTCCAGCGAGAAACCGTTGTCATCCGAAATCGAGAAATCGAGTAGCGTATTATGCGGTAAACGAAAACTACTGCAAATAATAAGAGAACTTGGATTTTTTCAGCGGAGAATGTGATAGACACAAAGAGCAAAGTTAATAGAATCAGGCGTTACTTTGCGGAAATCCATTATAATGAAGGAAGGTAAGTTACTTTGCTAAGATCCGCATGCAAAATATAAAAATGGTGTATATTACCTAGTTTTATGAAGAGCGCCACCCGCCCTCCCTCAGTAGCGTGCACAAGCAAACTAACACCGCCACCAGGAACCGCCACCAGGTCCACCAACCACTACAATACCACCACTAGATAATATACACCACTGAAGTCGAGAACACGACACGTGTTTCACCCCAAAACGAGGCATTATCAAGCGTCATAGACTCTACGACATAATAAATCTCGGCGGCCGTCTGTCGTCCTTCATTACAAAGAGCAAAGCTATTTTAGTACAAATGTGTAGTCACTCAAAACTACTCTTCTTATAAAAATTATATAAAAGGCTTAAAACTTGCTCAATTCAAAACTATTGTCATCATACTTATATTCTAAATGCGAAAGTAACTCTCTCTGTCCCTCTGTCTGTTACCTTTTCACGGTTCAACCGCTGAACCGATCTTGACGAAATTTCACACAGAGCTAGCTTGAATCCTGGAGACGGATATAGGATATTTTATCCCGGAAAATCAAATAGTTCTCAAAGAATATTTAAAAAACCTATATCCTCGCGGACGAAGTCGCGGGCATGTGCTAGTACACGGCAGCTAGCAGAACGGACATAAATGTATGATAAACGATGATATTATGATTTTCATTACCTACATACAGAAACATCAAGTGATTTTCGGTCCATCCTAACGTATACAAAATTGTACGTAGATAAGAAAAATATATCGGGCGAAAATAAATTGCTCTGTAAGTACGCGGGGTTCTTACAATGCGATTAGATTAGTGATTAAAAATGAGAAGTATAAAATTCACGAATTGCGGGAATTATGACTTCAGATAAGGCAGTAACGGTGTATCGAAAATGTCGCTTATATATTTTCAGAGGAGGTCTCTACTATACCCAAGGGAGGAGTGAAAAAGGCATCGGCTAGGCTAACATGACTACCATATTATAACTTTTGCTTATTTTGCTATTAACAAAATAAGTAAATGTACATTTATGATGAAAATTGTGTAAGGAATTGCAAAACGCACAAGGTATATTGCTATGAAAAATGTACATACTCGTACAAGATCTATAAAATTGGCTACGGTTCTGTATTTTTTTATTTACCTTAGGCTCTCTGTAGAAATCTCTACATCGTAAATACTTTTAACTTTGAAATTACTAAATCTATGAAATAACTGAATATATATACGTATGAAAGCACGCTTGAGCACATTTTGGATAATAACTCTCGGTATTCGTACTAAAGTAGTACGGTACTACTTACACATTCAAAAACAAATGCTAAACTCGTTGTAAATAATGTTTGATAGCTGACTTGTCTTTGTTATAGATAGAGATTCCACGCTCACTCATTTCTAAACCGGAGCGTACTCTGATCCCAAAACGAGGCAACTTAAAATTTGCTGCGTCGAAATGCTATTTGCGTCCTCCCCCTTCATGAGATTATCTTAAAACGGTTTTAAAGGTAAATACTGCAGAGAGCTCTTAATGCAGCAACATGAAACTCTAATGGTTTTTATAAATTTAATTTTATTATGTTTATTATTTTATACTTAGTACAAAACAGTTTGTATCAAGAAAGGTAAAGGGATGATCTGTGGGGGTGGCCTATGTCCACTGCTGAACATAGGCAGTAGACATAGGCCTTCCCCACAGATTGAGATCAGATTTCTCCCGTTTTCATTTTTCCTCTGTCGACTTTTATGACACCCACGGGTTAAGATGGGGTGGTAGCTTAAACAATACGACACGATAATTCCCGTTAGCTACGAGTACAGTGCCCTAAAATTACTACATACCGAAACGCAGTAACTGCACATCATTGCTTTCTGCAGAATAATTGGCTCTGGTGGTACCCGATCGTGGGTTTAGACGGTCATGATCGTTGTAAAACTTTTATACATTTTTTAAACAATATGTAATATTGTCTTCCTGTCATCTTTTCTACGATTCACACTCGACTTAGTCATATATATGATGAATAAAACACATTTCTTTATAATTTCTGGATTTAACAAAAAAATGTAAACGACATGGTAGATGAACTAATTTAAATGCATTTTATCTCAGTGACTTTCATTATTCTTGAGATCTGTTAAGTGTGTCTGTTGTCTACAGGGACGAATGTAGTCAAGTGTGCATATTAACAGTATAATCCGCATACTTAACCAAATTGGATGTTAAAAAGTCGGTTTGTCTGTGAACATTGCACACTTCGAAACTGTTAGTGACGTCACGGTCACAACTATTTTTTTTATATAAACACATTCTAAAATTTAAAGGTTACCACTCGGAACTAGTTATCCCTTAAGCCAAATATAATTTCACACGTTCTTCTCAATTAACTAAGTGTGATAAATTACTACTGTGTCAATTTATCAAAGATGTCTTTTCCTTCGCTGCATCAAGGAACCCATTAATGACACCTTCGGGCTACCAAGGCAATGGATTCTTTGATAAATGAATTTCACAAAGAGCTCGCTCGTAGCATTTCCCGGAAATGCACCTCTCCGGATCGGAATTAAATTCTTACAATTTTATTTAAATAAGTAAAGCGAGAGAAGTATACTTCGAATGTTAGAAATTAAAACGATATTTTTATCTTTCGTATGTAAGTATGCTCACTATATTTTATTTTTAATTCATTTAAAAATAATTGAAACGGTAACAAAGGACGAACTAAATTCATTCTCTATGAGCTGACCTAGGTTGTGGTGAGAGATTGTGATAGGTGGAAACTTAGAAATCAATATTATGAAATATTTCAAAAAAAATTTCAACTTTCCTTAAATTACCTCTTGGTTTGCTTCTTCTTAAACAGCCTTTAAAAAGTCCATACATACAGTCACGCCTTTTTCTCATACAAAGGGTAGGCAGAGAGGACACCTGAAGCCCACTTTTCTCGCGGATACCGAGACGTGACGGGTAGCGAAGCACGTTCTCGCCATTTTGGAACGAGTCAAAAAATTCTTACTCCCCATTGCATTCCCACGAGCAGTATAGTGGCAGCATTGCATATTAAAGTATTTTATTTTTGTACGAATAAAGGCTATCTGTACAATTAGTATACATTGGCTTTTTTTATAGAAGAGGGGGCAAACGAGCAAACGGCTCACCTGATGTTAAGCGGTCACCGCCGCCCATGAACATCCGCAACACCAGGGGAGTTGCGGGTGCGTTGCCGGCCTTTGAGAAATGAATAGGCTCTTTTTTTGAAGGTCCCTAAGTTATATCGGTCTGGAAAACCCCCTGGCGGAAGCAAGTTCCACAAAGTCGTCGTGCGTGGAAGAAAATTTCTCGAAAAGCGCACTGCTGTGGAATGCCAACCATCAAGGTGATTTGGATGGAATTTGGTACTGTGCCGTGATGTACGATGGTGAAACTGATTCCGAACAATTCCTCGGAACATAAATACGATAAAATACGCAAAGAGGCGCAACGTCGCTTCGCAAGGCCAGTTGATCCAGCTTATCGGAAAGAACCTGGTCGTCGACGATTCCAGACGCTCTTCGCTGGACGCGGTACGGGAGAGGTAGGTGTTATTATACTCTACCGAACACCTATCGGCTAGTAAGCAATAAAAATATTAATTCGTAAAATTTAATAATAAAAATTCGTTAAAATAATATTTTATTAAGTTTAATAATATATTAAGTATTCATCTATCTCTAAAATTCGTATAACATAATTATATATAAATTCCAGCTGACTGTCGCCACACTAAGCGCAACTATTGTGCCACTGATGCCCCACCACCCCCACCCCCCAAGAGGCAGAATAATCATAGAGTCGGGTATTATAAAAATTTGTTGTATAACAATCCATATTTTGTTCTAATATCTAAATGACTACGTTAGTAATGAGTAGGTTATTTAGAAAAAAAAGATTCAAAAAATGTTCGTAAACTTTATCGAGATGCACCAGCTCTCGCTACATGCAACTCAATAAACCTTCCAAGAACACAACAATCGACTCCTTCACGTTTCATCTTCAGGATTTTAGTGGTGCTTCCCCCCCCTCCCCTCCAGTCGGAAAATTATTGAAAACGAACTGCAATCATGCCAGAAGCGAATATTTAGCGAAACAAAATAAAAATAAACTTTTATTTTACTTATGCTATCGGTCTCTCGCGGTCTATTGTGACGTTCGATTAATGACGTATCAAAACGCCCTCACACCCTACTCGATATTTATCATAAACCAACGTACAGAGGCAGGTAAGAGAATGTTTTTCGTTATATCAACATGAAAAATTCGAAGACTAACTCGTAACTGATCTCCACTATATATTTCATTTTAGTCGCCTCGAAATATAAAATAAATGTTTATCTTTGTTTTACTGACGCCGTCGTTTATATACGAGTATTTATTAAACACGCTTATCAAAAAATGCTTGATAAACCATAGAGTATATTACTTCGGAGGGTCAGACTTTATTACTATAAAAAATATTAAACTTGTCATATTTTAAATTATATTACATGAACTGGTCACATCACTCGTAAAAGTAACAACCGCAGATTGATCATGATCGCAGATAACAAAAACGTAACAACCTAAGATGTCCGACTACTGAGCACAGATCTCAAAAATTCTCAAAAAAGTCTTTATTCAATTTAGGCTTGTTTAAAGGTCTCATGAAATTAAAATTGCAGAACCATTATAGAGGTGCCGGCAGCGGGGATCGCACCTCAGTTCACTCGCGTTTTGTGTACTATCTATTAAAAGGCGAGCGCAGGCCCCTAATCTGCCACGGATTCTTTTCGATTTAACTTATTAAGGTAACAAGTATTTTAAAATAAATAATACAAGTTTAAAGCAGTTTTATTTACAAAGTAAATTAACTCCCATAATTAGTTTTGCCATCGTTTCTTGACAAATGAAGGTGCCAAGAAAAGGGGTAGTTACCCGCCTCATCGACTGGTCTGATCGGAAGAGAACGCCACCTCCTACCAGTAATTTTTCAGATCTTGTAAAAATAATTACCATCGATGAAGCTTTCACATAGAACGTATGAGCTTCTCATGCGGTAGACGTGACATGTAGGTCTTTAGTGAATCAGTTCACTGTTTAGAAATATCAATGTGATCCGAATGTTCCTGAACACTTCTGTCAGTACAAAACGTTTTCAAAAGTCAGTACAGTTTGGAACTCGATAATTTCTCTTGTCAATTCTAATGTTCGTTCCAAATTAAACATATCACTAATTCGGAACTTAGCACTGCTCCAGATGCAATTGTTCCAATCTCATCTAAAGACTCACTTTTGCCACGTCTAACATATGGTGACATAGATCGCTACAGTCCAATACATCCAATATATTCATAGAGTTATAGTTTAAGAATGAATTAGAGACAAGCGAATAATAACAATATACAGAATCACTGACGTTTTAAAACTACGAGCCATAATTAGAACCGCTGAAACTTTACAAAATGAAAACGTTTAAACTCGCCACTGCGCTTTTGTTTGTGGTGTGGCGCATTTAGATCTAAGGGCTTTTTAAGCGCTTTCCGTTTCAATCTGGCAAAGTTGGCTCATTTTCTCAGCGAGATGGTAATCGTAATATTCAATGTCGCAATGTGGCGCTTTTGACATCGTCTGCTTTATGATACAGAATTAGATAAACTTTAGCCACTTTGGTAGCATGAAAGTGCCAAATAAAAGATGCAGATAACAAATACAATCATAAAAAAAATGTTTTACTGGCGGAATGACTATGCAGGAATCCGTGTAAGTGAGTACCACCGCGGTTCTAATTATTCTGGCATCAATCAGTAGTGTGAAAAAATCACTGTGTTTCGGTCTGAAGGGGTATAATAATTGGGCATGAGACTTAAGATCTGTTTTCTCAGGATGACGAGCGCTCCATCTAGTGGGGGGTCGCACTGCGTTTGCCGGTATGAGGTTGCCACTCCAGAACATATGTATGTGGTGTATGGTGTATACATATGGCCGCCCAATTGCCACTTCAGCTTTCTAATCCTTAGGGCTGTCTGTTACACTAGTTCTGCTGTGGTTTCGTCGTTACGGATGTTATCTCGCAGAGAAAAACCGAGCATAGCTTTTTCCACAGCTTGTTGAGCGACGTCACCCTGAGACATCAGTTCTTAAGTCTCATATGCCCAGTGATTACACTAGCTATCAGTGCCGTGACACAGCAATGTTTGCACGCTACTGCTTTACGGCAGAATAACTGGCCCTGGGATGTGTGTAATATGTATACTGTGCTGAAATGCACAATGCTGTGCTCATAGATATCGTCCACATTGCCCGAAGGTTTCTTTCCTTTTCTCCCGTACCCCTTTCGAGGCCGTCGGCCGTTTGGTACCCCTTTCGAGGGCTGCCTCGGTACGGCTTGAGTTTATTTATTTTCACAGTATTGTTATTTTGTAATATAATATATATCTCTTATAGCATCTTATTGGTTTTATACATTTATATGTATTTTTATATATACAAAAATAGTAATAACAAATCACAACTTTATGGTGGACAATACCACCATATGGACAGTGTTACAAATACAACGATAAAATTTATGAAAAGTAACCCACGTAGTTTGGACAAGCTAAAACTGTTATCTCGAGGACTACGTTATAGCGCTGTACATAACACAATTACCGTCGCCTATTTGTGATACGGTAAAAACGTGTGACAATAGATAAGATATTAGAGAAACCATGATATTGCATATATAAGCGACATCTATCAATGTTTTGCATGTTCTGGCTTTATCATGATCCACTCTATGGGCATCGTGATAATGCAAAGTCTACTGACGAACGCCTCAATTTTTTTATTATATGGTAAGGCGCCTAAATCCGGTTTCTCTATGGTTAGACGGCATCATTCTATTGCCATTGTTCCGTGTTCCTTCCGCTCTTTATGATGAAATTTTATAAATATACTTAAGCGTTCTTCGATGCAAGAGGTCGACCGCGTGACGTAGTGGTTAGCGTACCTGACTTCTGCACCACCGGTCCTGGGTTCGATTCCCAGCCGGAGGCAACATTTGTGCAAAAACACAAATTGTTGCTGATTGTGTTGTGCATGTGAAATGTATGTTTGTAAAACGCACCCACGATACAGGAGAAAATCCTACTGTGGGGCTTCGTTTTTTAAATAAATATATATTTTTTGTAAAATGCCCAAATATATGCCGCAAAGATTACTTTATAGTATATCTTGCTAGTATCTCTTCAGAAGACCGCGGAGCCTAGTGGTTAACTTACCTGACTTTTACGCCGCGGGTCCTGGTTTCGAATCCCAGACGAAACCAACATTTGTGCAAAACACAAATTATTGGTTTTCCGGTCTGGTTGTGTTATGCATGTTAAGTGCATGTCTGTAAAACGCACCCACGATACAGGAGAAATCTTACTTTGGGGCATCGTTTTCTTTAAAAAGAAAAAAGAAAGAAAGATATCTAGAAGCATAAGAAGCATATGCTCTAATAATCCTTCTTATTAACACAACAGTCAAATTTATTTTCGAAACTTTAGCATATATACATTTAGTCTTTTAATTAAAACATTTGGGAAATGCTGTTCCAACAGCAGTCTTAATTATATTTTTGAAACGCATTAATGAACCGAACATAAATATGAGTCATCAATAAAAGTTGATTTTTTTTTTCTTTCTTACATGCTCGCTCGATACTTGTCACTGGGACCTTTCCTTGTTGTATCCTGAATGCATTTTACAGACATGAATTGCACATGCACAACACAACCAGGCCCAAAAATCAAGAATCCGTTTTTAACACAAATGTTGACTCCAGCTGGGATTGGAATACAGGACACGCGGCGTACAAGTCATGTAGTCTGACCACTAGGACACGCGGAAATCGCTGAAGTGTCCACAGATGTACATAAGCCGGTCCCAAATTGACATTGGATTTGCCGTTATCACAATTGCTGACGGATTGGCGAGATGCCCTTTGCAGTTACACTTAAAGCGCCAATAGCCTAATGGTTTAGGGTACGGACTGCGAACTTGACGACGCAGGTTCGAGCCCGCTATTTGTCTATTCTCATGATCCACCTCCTAACACAAGCTTTGAAACTTAGACTAGTTAAAGGTAATTTTAGTAATGTTAAAAGCACTGCTAGTATTCTTTGAAAAAAAAAGGAAAATTGTATCGACGAGCACTGATCTTTTGTTAATGGTACCAACAGGGCCCAAATTCTACTCAACCAATGGCTACAAAATGACAACGACATCGTCGCAGAATGACAGTTACAGCATTCTACTAACACAGCGTTTTTCAAATCTTACTTTGGCTACTGTCATGCTAGTGGCGACTATTGTAAAACGATTCTGAAACGATTCGCTTACATTTCGCATTCTCTTGTTATGATTTGCAAGTGGTCGTCATAGTATTTATAATTTACAATTTTCATAGTTACACTGGTTAGATTCCTACCATCGCTTTTATGATGAAAATAGCAACAATCGGAATAGAAGGAAATCGTAACATAATATTGGCATGATAATAGTGTGGCATCATAATCGTATTCTTATAAAATAGCGGAATTGGCCCAGTACTGTGGCAATTACGCTGTAGCATAATGCTGAGCCAGACCCGCTGCAAATCCATATGAACATCTGAAAAAATTACCTGCGGTTGCCAACCTATATTCAGTAGTGGACTAGTGACAGGCTTAAATGATGATGATGAAGAATGTCGAAAAGATTCCTATGCAGGAATCAGTGCCAGTTATTCTGCCGTCAAGAAATGTTTCGGTTTTAAGGCCACTGGAATAAAGTGTAATCACAGATATTTTTATAGGTTCTGGCACCGGGGATCGAACTTAATTTACCCTGGCATAGTAAGAAATTAGAAAATCACGAGCCAGACATGTTTTTTTTTATAATGTGTATATAACTGCAAATTATACGTTTTGTTTTTTTTTTTTTTAAGAAAAAAATTGACATGTCGCTCCTGAACTCTTGTTAACGTCCCAGTCTCTGCAGGCCCTCATAACATTTTAATTTAGTAATGAGAAGTACGAAACGAGATATTAATTTAATGTACACAGTATTAACGTTGAGTAAACGAACGTAATACATAATATTTAAATTAAAAGCAAAATTTGTATATTACAAAATACACTCAGCGTCACAAAAATCGCACCTCTCTGAGTTTGCGCGAAAAATGGCTGTAATGGCTAGAAACGAATTATATTTATATAAATATTGGTATGTTTGAAATGGGTATTTGAATAGCTTTACATTATTAATAAAAAAATCATGAAATCTTTAAAACATTTATCATTATAGAGCGTCAAAAATAAACACTGTCAAATGCTCGTTAGTAAGGACGCTAGTTACACCACTTAAAAAGGGTATAAAAGGGTCGATCTGGATAAAATGTAAGTCGAGAGTAATTTAGACTTTGCAGTGAACACACGTGAACATGTAACCCAAGTAAGAACAAGTAAAGATGGACACCAGCTCTGAAGAAGCCGCTCAAGTGATTGCCCTATTGCAGTCGGGGATGCGGCAGTGTGACGTTGCTCGACAGTTGAACCTGTCCCGTTTCTCAGTTCGACGGGTGTAACAACGTTTTCAGCAGGCTGGTGGTTATGTTAGAAAACCGGGATCTGGAAGAAAACGGTGCACATCAGAAAGAGATGACCGTTTCATCGTTACGACATCTTTACGAAACCGTTTTACAAATGCTGTTGAGTTGCGCCAACAGCTTCGATCAACTCGGAGAACATCTGTGAGTGTTTCTACGATAAGAAGAAGGTTACACGAAAAGAGTTTAACAGACCATAGATCTGCTAAAGGTCCAAAACTTACTGCACAGCATCGCAGAGATCGCCTAGAGTTTGCTCGCAATCATTGCGAGTGGACTCTAGAACAGTGGCGGACCGTACTCTTCTCTGATGAGACGAGGGTCTGTCTCTTCTGAAATGACAGACGTAGAAGGGTCTACAGAAGACAGGGGGAGAGGTTCACACAACCCTGCTTCGAAGAATCCGTCGAATACGGGGGTGGCTCGTGTATGTTTTGGGGCGGCATTTCCGTCGACGGGAAAACGGAACTTGTGTGCGTTTCCCGGACTCGGGGTGGCCGTGGGCAAGGATCATTAAATGCTGGTCGGTACATTACTGAAATCCTGGAGGAACATGTGGTCCCGTATGCTGGTTATGTCGGTGATGGATTCATGTTAATGCATGATAATGCTCGTTGCCACACCGCGGCTATTGTACGGGATTATTTACAGGAGGTCGATATCCCTGTTATGCATTGGCCAGCACGAAGTCCAGACCTTAACCCAATAGAACATCTCTGGGATAACCTAAAACGGCGCGTGCGAGCTCGAGATCAAGCTCCAGCTACTCTTCAAGAGCTCCAAGATGCGGTACTAGACGAGTGGGAACAAATACCCCAAGAGGCTGTTGCGATCCTTGTAAGGTCCATGAAAGATCGCATGGAAGCCGTTATCAAGGCAAGGGGGGGTAACACTAGGTTTTTAAGAACTTTTTTTGTATTTATTAAGTTTTTTTTAAATTATTAATTTGCAAATTTGTACATACCCTGTCTTTTTCTTTAATTTCTCTTTCGTCTCGTTATAAAAGTAAAATTCAATTAAAATTCCTGAAAGCTAATGAAATTACCTTTCGAATGATACCCTCAAACCACAACATTGGCATTGGCCTGTTGTGTTAAAATAGTATTTAAATTATTTTTTTCGGATGTGCGATTTTTTTGACGCCGAGGTTATGACATGATGGTCTGTTAATATTGTATAACATGTATCAAAGGATAATTATCATATTCTGTTTATGTTTTGCACAATAAACAAATGAGATAATGTGATTTTACTTTAAGGTTTACGTGGCAGACCTTCACTGCTGACAGATTTTTGCAGTTACTTCCTCAACTTCTTCTTGAGTCGATGGCTGCCACATGCGTCATACTTGTGAACAGGTGCCGTTTGTGGAAGCCAGTCTGCTCGAGTTTACAATATCATCTATATTAAATCTGATCTGATCTATTATTATTAAATCTGTTTGAATTTTTTGTCATGAACGTGCTTCGATTGTCTGGGAGACTATTATTTTTAAATTTATAAACAATGATTAATAACTAAAATAAAATTAAAAGAATTGCAAAAAAGAGAAAACACGCGGAGTTCCTTTCGCCTGTTTCTTCGCGGACGCTAGCGCGGCTAAATAATATATATCTAGTCTGGCCATAAATACTGTTACATAAAAACTTACTACGATTTTTCACCATTTCAAATATTTTTTCATGTTCATTATCAATTGGGTATGTAATGGGGTGTTAAAGAAAATAGGATTGCAGGATCGCCTTGCACAAAGATGGAGCCGTCGGTCATATTCCAGACACTTCAAAAGCTTAGTATCAGCCGTATGTTCATATATCGTACTATCACCAGATAAAACAACAATTCATCTGTCGAAGACCATAAAAGATCGGGGCGGCCGCGTGCTGTTAGAACTACAAAGGCTGTTAATGCTGTTAAAGCCAGAATTCGTGAAAACCCCATTAGAAAGCAAAAAATCTTATCGCGAGAAATGAAGATTCCCACTAGGTCTCTGTCGCGTATTATAAAACAAGATCTGAAGCTCGGTGCTTATCGTCGATATGCAGGACATGCCCTAAATCAATATTTACAATTAAAGAGAGTGGACCGATCAAAACGCCTTCTGTCGCGATACGCAGGTGAAAGGCACAGAAATATCCTCTTTACCGATGAAAATATTTTCACGATTGAAGAACACTACAACAAGCAAAATGATAAAGTGTACGCTCACAGTTCTAAAGAAGCTGCTCAAGTGGTCGGAAAGGTACAACGTGGTCATCATCCTGCGTCAGTGAAGGTTTGGTGGGGCGTGCCTTATCAAGGAGTCACAAAACTACATTTTTGTGAGAAAGGAGTGAAAACTTCAGCCAAAGTGTATCAAGATACAGTCTTGGATCATGTTGTGAAACCTCTCAGCAATAAACAATGGACTTTCCAGCAGGACTCTGCACCTGGTCACAAGGCACGAACTACCCAAGCCTGGCTTGAAACCAACGTTCCAGACTTTATAAGAGCTGAAGACTGACCCTCATCTAGCCCAGACCTCAACCCTTTAGACTTCAAATTATGGTCAGTTTTAGAGGGCATGGCCTGCTCTAAACGACACGGCGACATTGAGTCTCTTAAAAAATCTTTGGAGCAAGCAGTGGCGAAATTTCCCTTGGAAACAGTGCGTAAATCCATAGAGTCGTGGCTAAACAGATTAAAGGCCTGCATAAAAGCCAAAGGTGGCCATTTCAAATAGAATATTTTTTTTATTTTTTGATGAGTCTAATAAATATGTAGGTATAAATTATAATAAGAAAAGTAATGTCATACACATTACTTCACAAAAAAAATGCATTATCATTTGTAACAGAACTTATAGCCGGAATAGGTATGATGTTCTCCTAGCCGATTTCGATCAGGAGAACATCATACCTAGCCGGACTAGGTATATAGCGCAAGCACACCGCACCCGCTCGTTCACTAGAATTACGTTTGCGAGATTTCATGCTACCTAGAAGAGATTGATTTTGCCGCGCCCACACCCGCACTTTCAATGTGGCTCTAATTGCCTCAGAGTAACCTCATTACGAAACGGTGGTAGATTGTAAAAATTGACGTTTAACAAATGAAATTTATATTTCTTACGATGAAAGAAGGACGAAGAATTTTAATTTAATTTTATTTCAACAGCCTGTAAAAGATTCTCCACTGGAGATAGGACGCAGCAGGACGCATTGCATACAGCAAATAGGCAACCGATATACAGTATTATTTTAGAACGTACTACGTGACAGTAGCTGCCAGACACGTCAAAAGCAAAAGTAAAAGTAAAAGGCAGTGTTGCCCATTAAAAAAAAATAGATTATGCTTAACAATACTCTTTGGTTATGTTTAAAGTTCATTTTTATTTTTCCATTTTAAGCCATTATGAGTATTCGAATTACGATTCACATCCCCGCAGATAATATAAGTATATTAAACGTTAACACAAATTAATTGTTTCGTGTTTAAATACTCGTATTGTATTGTAATTGTACTGATACCTCTCATACTACACGTACAGAGTACAGTTTGGTGAAGAACCTGTATGCTTCACCAATACTTACGACACTGGAATGTATCCTACGAGGAAACTTCTGGTTGTTAACTTGAAAATATTGCCGAGGTATCAAGTAGCCACCAACAATATCATCTACAGAATCCATTCGAATATCAGATAAAATTTAACAGAAAATGTAAGGTAAAATATTTTAATTGGACCGATAATTTTTTTTAAACATAAACAACAAGCACTTAATGGAAATTGTAAAGATCGGATACCGTGAATATAAGCTGAACCTTCCTTAACAAGAATTATGATTCACAATCGCCAAGAACGAGCTTTTTGTTAGCGTTTGCAGGAACGAGGTAAATGCTTGAAACAGTTTAAAAGGTATAGAGCAAACTAAAATGACTTTTTAACTAGAGTCACTAGTAAAATAAGAAAGAAATGCTTTAAGAAAAGGAAATGTTTCGCTGACATCGCCACTGCTTCCACAGTCTCGCGAAAAAAGTCTCTCAAATTTTATTTTTATTATTTATATTTGAATTACTTATGTTATTCTATGGAGAATTATCATTTTGCCATGAAATTGCTTGACTGACCGCGTTTCAATCCGATACAAGGGCAAAAAGTGTTCACGGCCTGTGGTCACTTACTCACGATCTTAAACCACATTGCTACATTACTCGTACAGCTAGTGGTATTGTAATCAAATGTTGATCTATTATAATATTTTGTGATGGTTCTAATTTCGTATTAACAATGTAAAATAAGAAAGGAGAAGCATTAAGCGCCACTCTCTACAGACACGGTCAATGGTGTAGCGAATTATGAAAAAAAATGGAGGCACAAATCCGTTTTATTTTGATATACTATACTATGATTGTGCTAGGTCCAGTGTGTCAAATTTCGGGACGAAGGGTAAAAATTATCGGGAATTTGGTTTTCAAATCGGGACAGCTAATTTTTTGAATTCGGGACATCTGGCAACGCTATGTACAATAGTACTCCCATAATGGGCCGTCTCCTTTGTTTAATTTTCAAATCCATTTTACAGTTCTCCAGACATCGACGGCTTGGTCGGCGCATCAGCTTAGAGATAAGCTCCAGTGCTGTCGGTTCCGGGTTAGATTCCCATACAGGTCAAATATCTGCATGGCTTACAGATCTTTGTTCCTGGTCTGTGTATTTGTGTATTTTATGTCTGTAGATACACTTACGATAGAGTAGAAATTCTAGTGTTGAAGACAAATAAAATCGTTGTTCAGTCAAAAACGTTGTTCAGTGAAATATACTTTGGCGTTTTAATGTAAAAGTAACGAGCGAGAAATCCTGGTAGTAAAACAACAACGAAATTCTTATCCATTCAAAACATTGAGACAAGCAGACTCAAAGAGAAACAAGGCTATCTTTGATTGCAAAAGAACGGAACGTTAAGCAGTAACGTCAATAAAATGTTATTTGAAGTTGCTGAAAAGTGAAAGAAAAAGTAAATATTCGCAATCAAAATTTAATATAAATATTGACTTAAGTCTTACTTTTTCGTTGTTTGTTGAGTATTAAAACTTAGATTCCTAAGATCTCGAGTTTTTTTCTCTAGTAATGGTTTATGAAACCACAACTTATTTTATGATTTGATAAGTGTGCTTAATCTATACAAATAAATAAAATTGTATTGTGGTGTGGTTGTTGCCGTGTGGCTTCTGGTGGTAGGATTCCTATGCAGGAATCCGTCTAGGTAGGTACCACCCCAGGGTCAGCTAGCGTAATCACTGGACATATGAGTCTTAAGAACTCATGTCCCAGGATGACGGGCGCAGTGTGGTGTCACACAGAAATGTTCTGGGTGACACAGCATTTGTTATGGGTATTTAGTATTGCAAATTGGTGTTGCAATTTTTTCTTATTTCCGTATTTAAATAAAAAATAGAAATATAGCAGCAGTGGTAGCTCAGGGACAGGGCTTCTATTAGTTTCAATTTCAGTTTATTTAAACTTCATAGTACGTGAGTGACCGGGGTTCGATGTCTGGTGCCGCCACAACTTTTAAGTGGGTTTACCACGTGATCGGCAGTGATGGAAAGTCTGCAGAAAGCTTTAGTAGTACTCGATTTAAATCCGTACAGACAGATAAAGAAGGTACTTCTATATTATGTATGATAAACATCTCGCTGATGATGTTAGTGACATTTTGCTGTACTCATAATAGACGTTCTTTATATCTATAAGACCATTATTTTCATTGACTTCACTCACGAAATAATACACTTTTGTCTTACTTAATTGCTATTTATAACAATTGCATCAGGGACAATAGACGAAGCCAGGATGAAAATATATAAAAATCTTAACTGTTAAAAATTCCATTATGTTTCACAATAGAAGTCAGAGGTCAGGAAATAAAGTTTAAACGAGAAGCATGGTTTAAAAAAAATATAATTGCATCTGACAGACATACAAAAATATCTACTAACAATGTTAAAGCAATAATAATCGGGAGGCCGTGACGGACATCATTTTAAGAAAATCTGCATATCTAAAAAAAAGCCTAGTGCCCTAAGAACAATGCATTTTAAAAAACATGCATTTGAAGTATTTTTACAATGAAAGTCTTTTCTGAGAATATACGCTGGCTTCTGTAACTTGTAGTTTTTGATTAAACTGAACCGAAAGCTTTCCCCGGCAAGCGGCAAAATTGCTTAAATTAGCGTTCCCTTGGTGACCCGAAACCGAAGATTTGTCTCCTTCTTTTTGGATAAATCCCCCTATAATTTTTTTAATAGTTAATTATCTGATTACTTAAGTGTATAAATAAAAAAATAAAGAATAGATATAATCGATAATTTTATTAAAAATATGATTAATATAAAAAAGAGCGCGTGGAACACAGTACCCGTGACAGAAGTAAAACTTATATACATTCATGTATTAGGAATTATAATAAATTAATAAAATAAACTTGAATTAACAAAAATATAATTGACAATTCAATAATTATTTACCGTAAAATAATTGCTCAGTACAAATCATTATTAATTAATCAATAAATGTTAATTATGAATAAAGGGAACGAGAAACGTTGCACTCAAATTCGATTTTGAAATTTTACTCTCATTGCGCCTAAAACAGTTTCACTTCAATAACGTTAGAGTTACAAAATAGGAAAATCATAGACCCATAAGATTTAATGCCTGCAAAAGCATTAACGCATCAACAACGTACCCCGTAATTGATAATGGCGATGAGAGCAGTACTATGTAAGTACTGCTCTTTATTCTACTGATTAAGTTTACTTTTAGAGAGAAAATTTTCTATTATTGTGTATGTCGTTTCTTCTGATACTGTCAAGTTCTGTTGATTTATTGCAAGATAACCAATAATGAATCTGGAATAACTCATAGTCCAAGTCAATTTTTTTTTATTCAGTTTATGCCTGTATAAAGCTCTTATTAATTTCAAAATCTACTCTACTTCAAAAAAATCGCACATCCGAAAAAAATAATTTAAATACTATTTTAACACAACAGGCCAATGGCAATGTTGTGGTTTGAGGGTATCATTCGAAAGGTAATTTCATCAGCTTTCAGGAATTTTAATTGAATTTTACTTTTATAACGAGACGAAAGAGAAATTAAAGAATAATACAGGGTATGTACAAATTTGCAAATTAATAATTTAAAAAAAAACTTAATAAATACAAAAAAAGTTCTTAAAACCTAGTGTTACCCCCCTTGCCTTGATAACGGCTTCCATGCGATCTTTCATGGACCTTACAAGGATCGCAACAGCCTCTTGGGTATTTGTTCCCACGCTTCAAGTACCGCATCTTGGAGCTCTTGAAGAGTGGCTGGAGCTGGATCTCGAGCTCGCACGTGCCGTTTTAGGTCATCCCAGAGAATTTCTATTGGGTTAAGGTCTGGACTTCGTGCTGGCCATGCATAACAGGGATATCGACCTCCTGTAAATAATCCCGTACAATAGCCGCGGTGTGGCAAAGAGCATTATCATGCATTAACATGAATCCATCACCGACATAACCAGCATACGGGTTCCTCCAGGATTTCAGTAATGTACCGACCAGCATTTAATGACGCTTGCCCACGGCCACCCCGAGTCCGGGAAACGCACACAAGTTCCGTTTTCCCGTCGACAGAAATGCCGCCCCAAAACATACACGAGCCACCCCCGTATTCGACGGATTCTTCGAAGCAGGGTTGTGTGAACCTCTCCCCCTGTCTTCTGTAGACCCTTCTACGTCTGTCATTGCAAAAGAGACAGACCCTCGTCTCATCAGAGAAGAGTACGGTCCGCCACTGTCCTAGAGTCCACTCGCAATGATTGCGAGCAAACTCTAGGCGATCTCTGCGATGCTGTGCAGTAAGTTTTGGACCTTTAGCAGGTCTATGGGCTGTTAAACTCTTTTCGTGTAACCTTCTTCTTATCGTAGAAACACTCACAGATGTTCTCCGAGTTGATCGAAGCTGTTGTTGCAACTCAACAGCATTTGTAAAACGGTTTCGTAAAGATGTCGTAACGATGAAACGGTCATCTCTTTCTGATGTGCACCGTTTTCTTCCAGATCCCGGTTTTCTAACATAACCACCAGTCTGCTGAAAACGTTGGAACACCCGTCGAACTGAAAAACGGGACAGGTTCAACTGTCGAGCAACGTCACACTGCCGCATCCCCGACTGCAATAGGGCAATCACTTGAGCGGCTTCTTCAGAGCTGGTGTCCATCTTTACTTGTTCTTACTTGGGTTACTTGTTCACGTGTGTTCACTGCAAAGTCTAAATTACGACTGGCCCATATTTCATCCAGATCGACCCTTTTATACCCTTTTTAGGTGGTGTAACTAGCGTCCTTACTAACGAGCATTTGACAGTGTTTATTTTTGACGCTCTATAATGATAAATGTTTTAATGATTTCATTATTTTTTTATTAATAATGTAAAGCTATTCAAATACCCATTTCAAAAATACCAATATTTATATAAATATAATTCGTTTCTAGACATTACAGACATTTTTCGCGCAAACTCAGAGAGTTGCGATTTTTGTGACGCTGAGTGTATATATAAATGAAAAATAAACGAATCTACTTTACTTTAAAAATCATATAATTCGTTGTAAGATTATACATAGTTAAGAAAAAGAATACTAACGATGTTATTAACAGTACTACTATACCTGTTAACCACTCCAACTAAGCTTATAATTTTGTGCTAGAAGATGGTTCCCAACAATAGTCCAATGGCGGACGCGATCCTGCGACATCAGGTTTCGCAGTCCCTGCCCTAAACCACTAGGCTATTGCCACTTATTGTTTCTAAGGTTAGGTAGATTTTGTTTTTATGATTTTATTATTTAGCATTTCAGCTTCGGACCTCGAAAGTTGTGGTGGATATATAAGAATTAATAAAAAAGGATATATCGCACATGAGCTATATTGGAGCTATATTGTCCCGTCAGCATCGTAAGAAGCAACGATGGTATTAAATAAATCAGATTTATGCAAGCCATTTCTTCATAAAAAAAACGTGACTGCATGTTAATGTATCGTGGGTGCATTTTACCCAGACTAGGAACAACTACATAGATCAAAACAATTTTTATTGTGTGTGAGAATCAATCCTCTTTGCCACTGCGTTAACACATTCGTCAAATATATTTGCGGTTGCCAATGCCAACCAGTCTGTTAATCATGAAGAACAATCATTTAATTTATGTTTGGCACTCCTCTTTTTCTTCATCGTTTAATTTCGTATTGTTGGTACCTGATAGACTAAATTACTACTAATAATGGCAGCCCTAACTTAGACATTAATCATTGTATCTTTAAGAGGTCGCCAAATGGTCCAAATTCGATAGTAATTCGTTAACGTTTTTATTGAATTTAATGTTGTCGTAACACATATATTGTTTATTGTAATTTTCTTCGACTTTTTCGTCTGAAAAAAATATTTCGTGGTATTTTTTTCCTACCTTACCTACTTTAATTATTAAGATAATGCCCTGTTTTTCATCGATAACGTCGGAGTCTCAGGTCTTCATTTAGTAATAATGACTACAAGTCTTTACTAGATTTAGACTTCTCTTTTGAACTAACCTTTTTTTTGTTTACTGGGGGGATTTCGTTGGATTCGCGCCCGCAGTTTGATAACCGCTGGTGTCCTAACCGCAAGAGGTCGGTCGGCCGCTTCCTTTACGGTCTTCAAAGATCGAATCGTCACTAAGTTATTTGATAGACATACGAATCTCAGCGTCATTTCCAATTTTTTAATATTATTAAAAATGATTAAAAAATCGCAGTTGACGCGTAACCGCAGCGGTGCATCGCGACTCTATCTTCCTTTTGCGTCCACTCCATTTTTAAATCAAAGTTCCTTATTCAAAATCAGTTCAAACATTTCCAGCCAGTTTTCGAAATTTAAATTAAATAAGGATGTGATAGAACTTATGACCCAATCAGTTAAATAAATTTTAGCTAACTGAACTGCTTCTCCTTATAAACTTTAACTATGGCAAATATCACACTTCTTTGTGAACGAAATACGCTTAGAAAGGGTACAGAGTTATCTCTTTACGTTTTTTTTTTTTATTTTTTATTTCATAAAAGTGACGGAACGAGCAAAACGTTCACCTGATGATAAGTGCAACGTGTGCCCATAACAAATGCTGTGTCACCCAGAACAGTGTGACACCACAATGCGCCCGTCACCCTGAGACATCAGTTCTTAAGTCTCATATGCCCAGTGATTACGCTAGCTCTCAGTGCCCTTCAAACCGAAACACAGTAATGTTTGCACACTACTGCTTCACGGCAGAATAACTGGCCCTGGGGTGGTACCTACCTAAACGGATTCCTGCATAGGAATCCTACCACCAGCAAAATACGTATTGATATATAGATTTTACCTTTTTGTAATCTGTACTCTGTCTTGTTTGACGACCGCGTGGCCTAGTGGTCAGAGTACCTGACTTCCACGCCGCGGGTCCTGGGTTCGAATCCCAGCCGGAGCCAACATTTGTGCTAAAACATAAATTGTTGGTTTTCGGGTCTGGTTGTGTTGTGATTGTCCCCGTGTTTCTGACACTGCATCCTAGGCTACCTCTGATCTTATCGCATCAGCGTTACATCGGGCGCAGGTAGGTTGGGACGAGTGAGTGCCTCTGTGTTTACGGGTACACTTGTGGCACTATAATATCTGCTGCGCAGTTGATGGCTCTCGACGGTAGTCGGCAGTTATCGCCGTGGTCGAAATCGGCTAGGAGAACATCACTACTAACTACTAAATAATTCAAAACGTTTTATTGTTTTTCTGTTCTGTTCTGTTTGACTTGTGTCTCCGTGTCTGTGGTACTGCTTACCTCCGATCTTGAACGTTAATATCGGATGATAGTTCAGGACGAGTGAGTGCATCTGTATTTGCGCGGACTCTAGCGGCACTATAACATCTCCTGCGCATTTGTTAGCTTCTACAGTATTTGAAAGAGGGCATATATCATCAGGACTTTCTAAAATGTTCAGAGACAGTCTCAATTGCAATAATCTTTCATCATTTTAGAGTTGTAATTTTACATAGGCACATTCAAATATTTAATTTGTTTGATAGAGACCCTAAGAGCTATTGCTTATTTAGGTCACTTCCTGCATATTCCAACTTCCAACTACCACAGCTCCAATTTAAATACGGACATTACTAGTCGTAAGGCCTTAATAGTATTCATTTAATTCGGAAAGTCATACTTGGTTTACAATGCGGCTCACTTATCTTTGCCGTCCACGGATAATTGGATTAGTTGTTTGGAATTCCGCGTGCCCTCATTATATCCTTACTAGCTAATGCCCGCGACTCCGTCCGCATGGATTTTAAAATATGCCATGGGAATTGATTTTCCGTGATGAAAAGTACCATACATCCGTCTCCAGAATGCAAGCTATCTCTGTGCCAAGATCGGATACAGAGATAGTTACTATTCATAATATTAGTATGGATAATATTATAAATGTGAAAGTTTGTTTGTTTGATATTCAATCACGCTGAAACGACGGAATGGGTTTTAATGAAATTTTTGTATAAGTAAAAGAAAATTTTGTCATGGAAAATATTTTATATTTTTTTTTTTATCATAAAATCTACGAATTCCAAATTTCGATTAACCTCAAGCGAAAAGGGCGGGGAAACAAGTAGTATCAAATATATTGAAGGATTTAATATAATTATAAATAAGTTATTTCCAACGCAGTATGATGTCCTCGGCCGCCTTTTGTGGAAGTCTATTGAGTAGGCCTTTATTTTACGATAAGGCTGTTAAAACAATGATGCATTAAACTCTTAACATACACATTACCATCAGAAAAAAATGTCTTCCGCCAGAATAAAGAAATATTCTTTGTGAGCAAGTACTAAACGGATGTGACCCTAAAAGGTATGTATTTGTACAAAAAATAACATGTTATAATTGGAGTTGCAATCGTATGTTCAATTCTTTTGAATATTCGAAAGACTGAATATAATTACTTACTTATTTAAAAAAAAAACACTTTGTTCTTTGATAATAATTATACGTAATTGAGTTTTACGCTAACCTCTAAAGCGAATGTTGAAAAGATCGAGATTAAGTATTATTTACCTTTGCTTTTTTTATTTCTGATGGTCCTTAAAAGACTCTAAAGTAATGTTTTCGTGCAACGCTCCGGTGCACGGTTAACAATATTAACCAAGATGGATATGGACTATTGTAAACTGAAACTGAAGAGAAGATATGGGATGTACAAGCGGGATTCAAGAGAGGAATGGGATCAGGTCTTTTCCTTACGAAGCATAGCCAAAAAATTCTTGACTCAAAGTCAAAAGGTTTATTGCGCATTCGTGGACTTGAAAAAGGCTTATGATAGGGTAGTGAGGACTGAATTGTGGTCGACATTGCATATGTATGGGGTGAACGGCAGCTTGATACGAGCACTGAAATCACTCTATAAGGATTCCAGTGCTTGTGTCAGGGTAAACGGGGCTTACACAGACTGGTTTACCATCGAAAAAGGTGTTAGACAGGGATGTGCGGGGCTTCACCGTGGCTGTTTAACCTATTCATAGACAATTGCTTAAAAGATTTGAAAGAGAGTGTGTTTGGATTAAGAATGAATGATTTGACCGTCAAATGCCTCCTATACGCCGATGATCAGGTTATATGAGCATCATCGGAGGAGGAGTTGCAGGCGATGGTTAATATTATTAATGATGCTCTACAAAGCAAAGGATTGAAAATTAATGTAGATAAGACGAAAGTAATGGTTTTTGAAAGAGAAGAAAGTATGTCGGATTGCAAAGTTCTGATTGAAGAAGAAAGAGTGGAACAAGTGAAAGAGTTTGTGTACCTGGGTTTTAAATTTACGAGAGACGGAAAGTATGACTGTGATATTGAGAGAAGAGTATTAGCAGGAAATCAAGTGAATGGGGCTCTGCATAACTTTATATGTAGCCAGAACGTATCTAAAAAGGCACGACTGGCTGTACATAGGGGAGTTCTGGTCCCGACACTTATGTATGGTAGTGAATGCTGGGTCTGGCAGAAGAAGCATGAAAGTAAGATTAACGCTGTGGAAATGAGAAGTTTGAGAAGTATAGCTGGAGTAACTTTGATTGACAAAGTGAGAAACAGCGTGATAAGGGAACGTTGCGGTGTGGTTGAAGATGTAGTGAAAAAGATAGAGAAAGTTTGGACACGTAGAGAGGATGAATAAAAGGAGATTGACGAAACAGATTTATGAGGAAAGTGTGAATGGAAAAGCCGGTAAGGGTCGACCTAGGCGTACGTATCACAATCAGATCGGTGAACTTTTGAGGAAAGGTCACGTAAAAGTATCCGCAACCGACGAGCGTGTGTGAAAACACTAATGAAAGTAGAAGAAGCTAAAGATGTGTGTCAGGATCGTAGCAAGTGGAAAGATGTGGTCTCTGCCTACCCCTATGGGAAAGAGGCGAACTGTATGTATGTATGTATGTATGTAAACTACAGTTGGATTTCGTAATTTTATTCCTTTTGATTGCAGTATTTTCTGAAGTCCGTATCATAATATTATAGTCCGTATTTCGAGTGAGAGTGAGCTTACGTATTAAGGAGTGCATATTGAGCTACAAACCACGTTCATAAGGAACAGCTGGACACTGACACTGCACATAAATTTATTTATCTAAATGTTCATTACTTTTCGTTCAAAAAAGGACAGAAAAGGCGATGTATATATTTTCGGTGATGTAATTGCAGTTAGCCTTCTCGGCTTTTACAGCTTCATCGGATAATGTGCTCGCGGGCCAGGGGCCCGCGTGCCAGGTTTGGTTTGACCCAAACATAAATAAATAAATAAAAACTCCTACAAAAACCTCGAAATTCGGACTGTGTCGCGTTCGCTGCGTGCTTTCGCGATCTCGAAAATCTTAAATATTTTAAGTCATCTAATGACCGTCCGAGGGAGGCTGCGGGCGTCCATTCGGACTGTCGACTTGTGTGTCGGTAACTCTGGGCGGTGAGATCCGCCCTGTAACACGGGTGAATCGTGTGTACGCGGTGTGATTATTGACTATTGCGCGCCGCTCTCTACGGCGGTCGCGCGTCGTGGTGCATGTTATATTAAAGCTATTGACTGTGTGTACAGTGTAGCCTGGATCGTGACTGACGGTATAGTGGTCAGGAAGAGCTGAAACGTCCGTGTCGTCTTGCATGTTTCGCGGGCGACGTTTGCGTTCGGTCGCGTTTCTGTTTGGTCGGTAATTTGTTGCTTTAACCACCAGCGGGTTTGAATGAACCGCGGCTTTTTCGAAAAACCGCCGTGATAATTCTCTGAAGTGTTCAGAGATTAAGGGCATTTCACAGTCGCTGTGATCATCTACATTGCGTTGATACCAACCGGCTACGATGGCAGTTCGCAAGAATCGATTTTGAGCAAGAATCGATTTTGAACAAAAGGCGAACGTAATGCCTATAGACACTGCATCCAGCCTACATCCGATCTTATCGCATCAGCGTTACACCGGGAGCGGGTAGGTTGGGACGAGTGAGTGCCTCTGTGTTTGCGCGTACACTTGTAGCACTATAATATCTCCTGCGCAGTTGATAGCTCCCGACAATACTCGAAAGTTGACGCTGTGGTGAAAATCAGCCAGGAGGAGATCGTCATTGTTGAGCAAACTTGTACTGAGCTTCCCGAATCTGTTGAAACGCAAATACGATAATATCAGCAAAAGAGGAAGATGTATGGCTTAGCCACGAGATTATAATTTTATGTATACTATATTATATACAAATATTGGTTCTAGCTGGTATTAGAACCAAAGTCGTGTGGTGGCGGTTCGTTAAAAGAATACTACCACTCCATCTCATCCAATGGATCTCGTAAAAGGCGAGTAAGGAATTAAACTGCACTGTGCACCCAACAGAGCATGGTGGCGATGGGCTCACCACCTATCACACCAAGTGCATTATATTGTTTTGGTGAAACGTGGATTGTGGCAGTCATCTGTATTTGCAGTGAGTGCCCAGTCTCTGACTACCCCATATGGGATACAGTCGTGATCTTATGTATGTATGTAGTACGCGAGTGATCCGAGTTTGATCACCGGTTCAAGCACCTTTTTTATAGGACGAGACAAGCAGGGCGTTCTCCTGATGATGAGTGCAACGTCTGCCGAAAATATTTGCAGTAATTTCTGCGTGATACCACACTGCGCCCGTCGTCGTGCGTCGTCCGCGTGGATATAGGGTTCTTAAATATCCCGTGGGAACTATTTAAGTTTTCGAGATAAAAGTATACCATTTTTATCTCGGGAATGTAAACTATCTCTATGATAGATTTCGTCAAGATCTGTTCAGCGGTTGAGCTGTGAAAAGGTCACAAACGCGTTTATAATATTAGTATGGATTGTTAGCTATGTCTATACTTAGCGCCTGCGTGGTCACTGTCCAGCGTACTTACACTGACTATTGGGTTCTACATACATACAGTCACGCCTTTTTCCCATAAAAGAGGTAGACAGAGGCCACTCACGTAGCCCACTTTGGTTCTAATACATAAGATCACGACTGTATCCCATAAGGGGTAGTCAGAGACTGGGCACTCACTGCAAAAACAGATGACTGCCACTTGGTGTGATAGGCGGTGAGCCCATCGCCACCATGCGTTGTTGGGTGCACAGTGCAGTTTAATTCCTTACTCGCCTTTTACGAGACCGTTTGGATAAGATGGAGTGGTAGTATTCTTTTAACGAGCCGCCACCACACGAAAGTAAAGTATCAGCCTATAAAGGTAGCACTGCTTATTACAGGCCTCCTCCCATTTCTAAAAGAGGATTTTGGGGCTGGGAAGAGAAGAAAATTGCAGAACAATTTTATAGGTGCCGGTACCAGGGATCGAACTTAGGTCACTCGCATACTATGAAATTTAAGGCGAGCACCAGAGTCACCACGGCTCTTCTTTGAAGTACTAAGGTTTTTCTGGAATTTACCTTCTAAACACCCGTAGGTGAAATGCGGTGGTAGATTACCTGACGCCACCACACAGCCAAATACGATGAATTACAACACTCAGGTTAATAATTAAGGTTTAAAATAGCGCAAAGTTCCACCGCTTAATCAATTTGAAAAATTTAAACAGTGAAGTTGTAGCATATTGTTTTATACTTATTTATGTCAAATTAGTCATTTTGTTTTACTACATGGTGACAGTTTCTTATGAAATACTAATTTAAAACAATTTATTTTACGCACCGCTGAATAAGTATAAAACAATATGCCACAGAAGTACAATAAACGTGAAATTATATTGAAGTTTTATTAATGTGAAGTTAAATGTATGAAGCAACCATACAACTAAGTCGTAGCTACGGGCAATACGACAAACAACTTTGTTAATTTCACCGGGTTCGCCGCACTACAAACTTGCTTACTAAACGAGCCCAGTTTCCGTGAACAATGCGCGCTATAATTTGTACCGAAGTTAACGTATTACCTGTTTTAACTTACGAGCTATGTAAAATTAATGCATGACGTTGAAGCAACGTTTCAAAAAATATCCTATCCAAATTTCGACCATGGCGTCGTCTTCCGAACACTATCGGAAGCCATCGACTACGCAGGAGATATAAGCGCACGCAAGTGTATACGCAAAAACAGAGGCACTCGACCTTACTCCTTATGCGCCTACAAAACGCTCATGCGATAAGATCGGAGAAAGTATATACTACATTGCTCAGCTCCAATACAAAGATCGCTCGAGAACCATAAGTCGTAAAACATTGATTATTCGACTCAAAATAACACCTATGTTCGCGTTAGAACAGATTTAAAAGACGGACGCTTCTCAGAATTTATTTTTAACCTAAAATAATTGCGATTTACATGTCATTCTAAATAGCCTTGCTGTTCAATTTTAGGTTTATTTCAAAATATCAGTTGTTATAATCCGGTTGTAGAAAAGCACATCTAAAAACAAAAACTAAACAGCTAACAAACAAACTCAAAGATCGCCAAAATTACATTTAACCCCAAAATCAAATCAAAGATTAGGCTTGCGTATGATTTTGTCTAATGTTTCTCAATACTCTAATGTCATTTTCATTCGAATAGTTGTTTCTCGTTCGCACTATTAACATTGTCATATTTACTATGATTTTAAGCAGCTTTGGTTCTTGTCTCTTGACTTGCGGATCCAGCGCTGAACGATGATTTTAGATGTTATTAGGGGGGTTCGAACAGAGGAACCGTTACGTAGAAGTAAGTTTTTTTTTTATGGAAAATAGTAACGAGTTGACTAAATTGTTAACCTGATGGTAAGTACAACGCAACGCATGGGCAGACCATAACAAATGCTGTGTCATCCAGAACATTTATGTGTGGCAACACACTGCACTCGTCACCCAGAGACATCAGTTCTTAAGTCTCATATGCCCAGTAACTAAACTAGCTACTAGTCAGACCGGAACACAGTAATGTTGGCACACTACTGATTGACGGTACATTAACTAGTAGTGCGGTGGT
The DNA here is from genome assembly GCA_019845155.1 of Luehdorfia chinensis. NCBI lineage: Eukaryota > Metazoa > Arthropoda > Insecta > Lepidoptera > Papilionidae > Luehdorfia > Luehdorfia chinensis. The sequence goes on along the minus strand of JAHVAK010000206.1, from coordinate 3,122,022 downwards.
ACCTAGTACCTAGACGGATTCCTGCACAGGAACCGGTACTCGGACCAGTAGGGCAGGCGTTCGTCTTGAATGTTATTTCTATGTCTACGTGAGAATTTGTCGTGTGTAGTTGTTATCGGCCAGCAAAACCTTTTATAAATCGTTTCAGGCAGCTTTAGCCTATGCCCGAGATTACCTCAGTTAACCTTTCAGTACTACAGCTGGTTATCGAACTCTAGATTCGTTTAGTTTCTGCCTTGCAAGCTTGACACGAAATAGCTTAACTTTTATAAGTCACGTATATTTTATATTAAAGAGTGGGAACGCTTTTTGGGATTACATTATATTCTATTACGTTTACATTTTTAATAGAATTTACAAATAAAAACTTGCGATCCGGGCCGGGAAAAATCTTGTTTGTACAGTTGTAACTGTAATAGTTGATAAAAAAATGGGAATGGAAAATAACATTATTTGATAGTATTGGGAAACGTGTGGTGGCGGTTTAAGAGAATCTACCACCCTATTTCATGGGATGGAAATGGACAACAGTATCTTTCTGGAACATTTCAATCAATAAACTGCGTTTGTTAACCCGCTTACCAAGCGTGGCCAACTATGGCGAAATCCCCCCGAAATGGGATAGGCCTTTGTTCAGCAATGGACTAGTGATAGGCTGAAGTTATGATGATAATAAATCTTCCCGGAGAGATGCAAAACATTGCGAACCGTGGAAACCGCAGTCAAATTCGTTGTCGTTCGCGTGATTAGCGCGGTCATACAGAATGATCCTCTCACCAGGGGCTCCCTTTTATACTATTAAATGTATAGATAGGTAATTATAAAAATAAGAGTCAGCGTGTCAGATTTTATTAGGGCAAAACGAACAGTGCCTCTGTGTTTGCGGGTACAATGGTGGCGCTATAATATCTCCTGGACAGTTGACATATTCCGATAACATTTGGGAGTGTCGCCGTGGTCGAAAACCGGCCAGGAAGAGATAATCATCCTCTTTGTAAAATTTAATACATCCTAGAGTTTTAGACTTTCGAACAAGCAGACAAAAATGTAACATGACAGGTGAATAACGCTAACGGAAAATAATTTAATAGAAGGTTATGCGCAAAATAAACGGAAGCCTCATTATATTTGTTTGTTTTTTTTTTTTTGATAATAGTGACGGAACGAGCAAAACGTTCACCTGATGGTGCAACGACTGCCCATAACAAATGCTGTGTCACCCAGAACAGTGTGACACCACAATGCGCCCGTCACCCAGAGACATCAGTTCTTAAGTATCATATGCCCAGTGATTACGTTAGCTCTCAGTGCCCTTCAAACCGAAACACAGTAATGTTTCAACACTACTGCTTCACGGCAGAATAACTGGCCCTGGGGTGGTTACCTACCTAGACGGATTCCTGCATAGGAATTCGCAAAAGAAATTGTATTGATAGAGGTCGGATAAACATGATTTTGAATCAGAAACACAATAGTGTGTATAGGTATATAGGTGGGTTATAGGTTAAGAGGTTCAAGAAAAACGACATGAGGATATAAGTTTTGTTGACGAGTCCAATTTGTAGGCGCACTTTTAAGGCCAAGATTGAATATATGTAAGCCGAGCACAACTATGGGCTGCCCATTGTTGTCCTAACAAAGGTTTAATCCGGCTGACATCGCCGTCGCCAAAATCGGACAAATGTTGAATGAAGCTAAATATATAAGTACATGTACCTATATAAGGTGAAACGTTTTTTTTTATTGGAATAAGTGACGAAACGAGCAAAACGTTCACCTGACGGTAAGTGCAACGTCTTCCCATACTACAAAAGTAGAAATTATAACAAATGCTGTGTCGCCCAGAACATATCTGCGTGACACCACACTGCGCCCGTCATCCTGAGACATGTGTTCTAAAAGTTTGCACATTTCTGCACTGCAGAATGCTTCCCAGGGCCAGTTATTCCGTTGTAAAGCAATAGTGTGCAAACATTACTGAGTTTCGGCTTGGAGGGCACTGTGAGCTAGTGTGAGTGCCACCTATATACCTATACACACTATTGTGTGAAACTGGCACGTGTGAGAAATAAAAAATATTTCGACAACATTTGAGCAGTGACGGACTATCCGTTACTTTGCCTTTAACATGTACATTATGTTTTTCTACATTGGTTACACTCTTTAAATTATTAAGTTCTTTATGAAATTGTTAACTTACAACTTTTAAGGAAAGGCAACGTCAAAATTACCCGCAACCTACGAGCTTGTATAAAAACGGAGGTATAGGAATTTGTATGAATGAAAGTAGAGGAAGCGAAATATGTCAGGATAGTAAATGGACGGATGGAGGATGTTGTCTCTGCCTACCCCAATGAGAAAGAGGCGTGGCTGTATGTTTATCAAATTTTTGGATACAAAGATTAATAATTGCGACTGTTTTCACTTTTCGATAACATTATCCGATTTTGCTGTAATTTTTCAAAATTCATTCAATTGCTGTAGCGACATCTATGTCGCCACATGAGGAGTTCAACAAATATTTCATACGTCCAAAATCGCGCTATCTAAAGATTACTGGTAGGAGGAGACGTCCTCTCCAGATCGGATCATCCGATCTGGCGGGTAGCTAGCCTTTTTGGCTTTGCAATATAATTACTCTAAAGATTATTGGTAGAAGGAGACATCCTATCCGATCTGGACCATTTTCCCTTGGCAACGTCATCCGCAAAAATGGATTCGCAACCAGCTTCTACCAACGACAGTAACAACGTCATCAGCAGCCATTGCAGTCACAGCATCAGACTTCTGTCGGCAAAACGCGAGCTTTCTAATTTTCAGCCACTGATGATCACCATTGGCAGCCCCTCTCCTCAGGCTGACTATTGCGGTATCAACACTGTCTCCATACGTCTCGACGCTTTGAAGACCTGGACACAGCTTCACCGCTTCGCCAGACTGCACAACGTCGCCGGACGTCTCAAGACCTCCACGCTCATTACGACTTCAAATCTCAGCAGAGGAATGATGTAGCGAAATCTCGTGTGTCGCCTCATGAGAAGCTCAAGAAATATTTCATACGTTCAACTTCGCGCTGCTAAAGTTTCTGAGATGCGAACCGGTTTTAGTATTAACCGGCAGTAAATAGGCGACAACGACTTGGACGCCGTGATCCTTATAAAATTTGCCGTTTTTCTTTATATTAAAACAACTCTCAGACCGCACAGAAACAGCTTAAAGCGTTTTATGGTTCCTTTCACCGTAGTACACCCATTGTATTATCTCCCTTAATCCTTCTTTGAACTATTGACTTCATATATTACAAATAAAGAATATGTACTTGTAAGAATATGGATTGATTTAGTGGAAAATATAGGATATTATTTAAAACAGATACTGAAAAACTAAAGTTACTGCCTATTAACGTTTCGCTGATGGACACAGTCGTCTGCCCCAGTGCAGGCTGAAGGATGTTGCGTTATCGAAATACGTTTCTCAAACATCACTTAAAATGGCAATTAACTATTTTAGTACTGCCAGCACCGAGAATCGAATCCAGGTCACAGTTACTGTGAAATTAACTCGAGCACCCCACCATCCTCCCCAGCTAGTATTTTAATATTAAAATTTAATATTAATGTCCAATATTAAATAGTAAGTTTGATCTATAGTTCGTCTTTTAGCAACGTATGTTCAGAACTTCCCATTTATACTTAGAACTTTTATTTGCCTAACCGAAAGCATATTCCGGAATGCAAACTTACCGGGGAATGATTCAGAACTTCGTATATAACCGTGTAATGAAATTACGTTAAACGGAATTGGAAAACTTATAAAATAATTAAATACTTACCTACTATACTGTAGATATATATTTTCATATATTTGATGTGATCACTAAGAAAAATATAAAGGAGGGTTCCCAATCAAATACCTGAAACAATACATTTTTATTGTAAATTAGTTATACTTAAGTAAAACAAAAGTAAAGTAAGAGCGTATAAATGTCCCACTACCGAGTACAAGCCTTCTCTCGTCGGGTTTTGGAGCTACGAAGAATCCGCCAAGTTGCTACAATGCGTTAACCAGCATAATTATGTAAGTAGTACCTCTAAAATACCATCTTTCCGGGAAAGCATCTTCCGTTCCAGGAAGATGCTGCTGCCCATCTCCTGGTTTTCATTTTCCCTCTGTCGACTTTTACGACACCCACGGGATGTGATGGGGTGGTAGATTCTCTGAGGCCGCCACAACACGGCTGTAAAAATATTATTAATGGACTCTAAAATCAGAACGATGATATTGATGTTTTGTTGCAGACCATTTTCACAAGCTTTTCTTTAACTTTTAATGTACGTGAAGCTCAAATCTTGCAAGCCAAATTTGAATTACTTTCCGATGTCCGACTGAACTAAATGTTGGCATACCTATGATGCTTAGACAATGCAATAATATGGTACCATGGAGCTGAAATTATGATGCCGGAAGTTAGTCATAAGAACTCCTCAACTAAGCAAGATATCTTCATCATATTTTATTTCGTGGGATTTGTTTTGACAAGTACCATGGCCCTAGCACCATTTGAAGCCTCTCTCTCTCTCTCTCTCTCTCTCTCTCTCTCTCTCTCTACTGCTGGCCATGCTCGTAGGCCTCACAAATAAAAGCTTGTAACTAATATAAGATTTTTGTTAAAAACTTATTCTAAAAAGGTTGAAAAACGAGAAGACGGTCCAGCAGATGGTAAGTAATCACTGTGTTAGAATTCCCCGTGCCCGTCAAAGAGAACCAAGTTACGTTATCGCAGATGGCTTACCACAAAGTAGACCATATTCTCGTTCGTAACATACACTTAAACAAAAATCTGTATTTGATACTAATATTACAGTAAACAAAAGGACGCAATAATATTGTGCTACGAACCCTTCTGCATGATAACACTCGCAAATTGCTTCCTTACATAAAGGGTCCTTGTATAACCGGAGGAGTATTCAATTGCGCGAGATAACATTGCTCCCGCCCGAACACTTATCTTGTTTCTTCAAACAATTTGAAAACTTTTTTGCATATTGTAAAAAAAGTTTTAGCACTGTATACTTAATCAAAGCTGTCCAAACCTTAAATATCCAATGCAGATATCCGTTTACGTAGGTACCATCGCAGTGCCAGTTATTCTGCTGTCAAGCACTGATAGGTAGTGTAAATGCAGTGCATATCAGACTTAACGAGCTGAGGTTTTTTTTTTTATTGTATAATGTGACGAAACGAGCAAAACATTCTGTGGGTCTTTCTACTGCATCTATAGCATGTAAAACATAGGATCGCATGGCGTAATCGCTTATACTCCATAGTATAAAACAAGACAAAACAAGTGTAAGTTGTTATTTTATTGGAGATATAGGAAACTAGCAAAACTTTCACCTGATGGTAAGCGCAACGTCTGCCCATTTCAAATGCTGTGTCACCCACAAACATTCTGTGTGACACCACACTGCGCCCGTCACCCTGAGACATCAGTTCATAAGTCTCAAATGCCCGGTGATTACGCTAGCTCACAGTGCCCTACAAACCGAAATACAGTAATGCTTGCACACTACTGCTTCACGGCAGAATAACTGGCCCTGGGGTGGCTAGGAAGGTACCTAGACGGATTCCTGCATAGGAATCCTACCACCAGTAACAACTGCTGTCTAAGTGTGACGATCGCAGTATAGTGCCACACAGAAATACATTCTGGGTGACACAGCATTTCTTATGGGCAGTCGTTGCACTTACCATCAGGTCAACGATTTGCTCGCCAATGAAAGACTACAACACTCGTGATGCCTCGTACAACGGCCGTGCGGATAAACCTTTTGTCTGAAATCGAAATTTTGTTAAAGAAGATCTCGGACTGGGACCCACTAAATTTATTTCAGTTCAACCCCAAGAAGACGCAAGTTTGCCCGTTTACCGCTAAAAAGAAACCCTTTGTCGTGTCTCCTCATTTTGAGAGTACTCCCCTTGTTGCCTCAGCAAGTATCGGAATCCTTGGCGCTGAAATATCGAGTGACGTTCAATTTCTCAGTCACTTGGAAGGGATGGCTAAATTGGCCTTTTAAAAAGCTTGGCGTTTGCAGAAGAGCGGGACATTACTTCCTGCCGGCCCACCGCTTGCACTTTACAAGGCGCAGGTTTGGCCTCACATGAAGTACTGTTCTCATATCTCGGCGGGGTCACGAGTATTGTTATAATCATCTGGATTATATCCAATAATACTGGTGTCTGTGGTTTGTCTAAACATTTTTCAAATTGACACCACCAGGTTTTTGTCGTGTCCAAATATGGAGCCCAATTAAATTCAGTATTTCAGTCTGTCCGAGTTGAAACAGATATAATTAGAAAATTGTTAAATCTATTAACAAGAATATCGCTTAGCTTGTTACTGTAAAAGCCCGAACCACAGTAAAACCTAAGATTTACCAACTCTTAATGGTAAAAGTCAGAACAGTTCTGTGATCATTGTTCATTTTTTTACCACTATTCACTTGGTAAATCTTAGGATTTACCTCAAAGATACGGTAAATGTTGAGAAAATACTCGTAGGCAGTCTGCACAATAGCGCTCCGTGATGTAACACGTAAAACAGGTGGTAGGATGCAGGAATCCGTCTAGGTAGGAACTGATGACCCAGGGTCACGGACGCAGTGTGGTGTCACTCCGATATGTTCTGGGTGACACAGCATTTGTTATGGGCAGACGTTTTACTTACTATCAGGTGAACGTTTTGCACACGTCGTCACTCTTTCCAATAAAAAAAATCTTTCTTTACCGCCTACTAGAATAGAATAGAATAGAATAGAATAAATTTTTATTCAATATAGACTATTTACATAGTACTTATTGAAAGTCATTTTTTTTTAAGCTACACTGGTTCGCAAAAATGCCTCTGTCCTGGGAAGAACCAGTAAGAAACCCAGCGGGCTTTTTTTTTTTTAGTCATTTTTAAAATAATGTACAATAACTGTATTACAATAGCTGTATTATAAAGATGTAGAAATGGCTTGGCGGCGATCACCTCATTCCCAGGGGTTATCATCATCTATGTATTCTTTAATATTATAATAACCCTTTTTATGAAGTCTTTGTTTAATATAAAATTTAAACTTTTTGATTGAAAGACTTTTAGCACTTTCTGGGATTTTGTTGTAAAAACGTATACATTGCCCCATAAAAGAGTTACTGACTCTGTGAAGTCGGGTAACTGGCATAATTAATTTGTGCTTGTTCCTGGTATTCACATTATGAACATCACTTTTTTTAGTGAACTGGTTTATGTTCTTGTGTACATACAAAACGTTTTCAAATATATATTGAGAGGCCAAGGTTAAGATATTAATTTCTTTAAATTTATCCCTAAGAGACACTTTAGAGCCAAGATTATAAATAGCTCTTACGGCCCTCTTTTGCAAAACAAAAATCACTTCAACATCAGTTGCATTTCCCCATAGCAAAATACCATAAGACATTATGCTATGAAAATAACTAAAATAAACCAATCTAGCAGTTTCAACGTTAGTCAAATTCCTAATTTTTTTTACAGCATAAGCTGCAGAGCTAAGTCTACTTGCTAGTTTAGATATATGGGGGCTCCATTGAAGTTTTGCGTCAAGAGTTATTCCAAGAAAGACAGCAGTATCCACAAGGCTCAACTCTTCCCCACTCACAAGCACATTTACATCTAATTGTTTAACATTTGGTGTTGTGAATTTAATACATTTTGTTTTATTGCCGTTTAAAAGCAAATTATTAACATTATACCAATGTACTAATTTTGAAATAGCATTATTCACCTCGTCAAATAATAAAAGTTGACGTTTTATCTTAAAAATCAAAGATGTATCATCAGCAAATAACACTATATCATGGTTGTCCCCTACTAGGTAAGGTAAGTCATTAATGTAAATAAGAAATAGAAATGGGCCGAGAATCGAACCCTGCGGGACACCCATAGATACTGCTGATCCGGAAGAACTCCTGCTATTGATAACTACTGTCTGCGTTCTATTACTCAAATATGAAATTAGAAGTTGAAGTGCAGAATTTCTTACACCGTAGTGATGTAGTTTCCTGATAAGTGTTTCATGATCAACGCAATCGAAGGCCTTAGAAAGATCACAGAAAACACCCAAGGCATCCCGTGAACTCTCCCAGGCTTCGAATATATTCTTAATAAGTTCAACACCTGCATCGGTTGTAGAACGACCCCTCGTAAAGCCAAATTGGTTTTTGTGAAACAATTTATTTAAATTGAAATGTTTTAACATTTGATTAAGTATAATTTTTTCAAAAATTTTACTTAATGTTGGTAGTACAGAAATAGGTCTAAAGTTAGCAGGGTCCGATGTACTACCAGATTTAAATAAAGGTATGATTTTACTATGTTTCATCAAATCAGGAAACACACCAAATGCAATACCGGAATTAAAAATTATGGCTAATTGAGGTGCAATTATATCTATAATAGACGCACTAACTTCCACGGACATACCCCATAGATCCGCGGTTCTCTTACAATCAATACTTTTAAAAGTATTAAGAATGTCATTTCCATCTACCATATCGAATTTAAAATCTTTTGTACAAGAAGTTACATTTTGTTTGAGTAATGTCTCAGCGGCAGTAGGAGAAGAATTTAATGGCTTGGTTATGGAAATTGGAATATCACTAAAAAACTTTTCAAAGGCTGTAGCAACATCTTGATCAGATGTCACTAGCTTATTGTTAAAATTAATTTTGTAATCATGGTTTCGGTCCTTGACTTTCCCGGTTTCACTATTAATAATACTCCAAGTCATTTTGATTTTATCTGATGCTTTCTTTATTTTATTGCTCAAGTGTAATGACTTGGCTTCAGAGCATACTTTTTTAAATAATTTTGAATAATTTTTAACATATTCCTTAAATGTGTTACTATGATTGTATGATCTTTCATTGTAAAGTTCATACAATCTTTGCCTACTTCTGTGGATTCCTACTGTCGCCCATTCATTAAACGTCTTGCGACTATTCAAGGAGATAGTTTTAGAAGTAAAAATAGAATTAAATTCCTTGCTCAGCAGGTTAAACAATACTTCATATAAATAGTCAGTATTATTATTATAAGGAAGTAATAGTAGTTTTTTATTAACGTTACTTCTAAACTTCTCCAAACGATACTTATTTACAGGAACAAACACAATTTTTTTATTATTTGTTTTTTTACATAATATGTAAGGTAACGATATTAACTGTCCGGAATGATCAGAACTTATTTTGTGAATTATGGATCGGTGCAAAGGCTTAACATCTGTAAAAATATTGTCTATACAAGTTGCACTAGATCCAGTAATACGCGTTGGTTCTAAAAACATGTTAACTAAATTGAATGATTGCAACAAAGAAATAAATTTAACAGTGATGGAAGAAGCTTCTAGGAGGTTGATGTTAAAGTCTACTAATAAATGACAATTGATTAATTGTTTGATAAATACCAAATATAAGAAAAAAATATTCAGTTATTGACCAACGTAAGCGTTATGTTTGTGAGAAGCTAATTTTATTTGTGTTATTTTTTTTCTATTTAATACGTATTTTAATGGTGTTATAAAATGACTGACTACTGTAAATAATTTAAGAAAAAGGTTAGAATTTGTCTGATTAGTAATATAAATGACTTTAAATTTACTGGTGGTATGATTCCTATGCAGGAGTCCGTCTAGGTAGGTACCACCCCAGGGCCAGTTATTCTACCGTGAAGCAGTAGTGTGCAAACATTACTGTGTTTCGGTTTGAAGGGCACTGTGAGCTAGCGTAATCACTGGGCATATGAGACTTAAGAACCTATGTCTCAGGGTGATGGGCACAGTGTGGTGTCACACAGAAATTTTCTGGGTGACACAGCATTTGTTATGGTCAGACGTTGCACTTACAACCAGGTGAACGTTTTGCTCGTTTCTTCACTTTATGCAATAAAAAAAAATACAGATGAGTACTTTACTCATCGTTTGATTCTCAAAACCAACATTTACGTAACTGGTAAAACATGGCATGTACTAAATTCTAATGGTAAAAGGCAAAAAAATCGTCCCTTTTTATAAATCCTGACATTTTTTTATTGGATTATGTGAGTAATCGAGCAAAAAGTTCACCTGATGGTAAGTGCAACGTTTGCCCATACATATCCAATACCGTGTCACCCAGAACATTTCTGTGTGATACCACACTGCGCCCGTCACCCTCAGACAGCAGTTGTTAAGTCTCCCAGGCCACGAGCTAACAGTCCTTTTCAAACCGAAACCCAGTAATGTTTGCACACTACTGCTTCACGGCAGAATAACTGGCCCTGAGGTGTTACCTACCTAGACGGATTCCTGCATAGGAATCTTACCACCAGTATTTACAAGCTCACGTCGGTAAATCCCAATATTAACCGGTAAAAACTAAGATTAACCAATATACGGTTTTGACAGTAACATATATACATTATACTTTTTTATATATTGTATTTTTAAAAAAATATAAATTTTTGCATGAAAATTATATTTAGTATTTTTCATGAAAAAAAGGTAGATAAACAGTATTCAAGTGTACTCAAAATCGAATTTAACTCAAAAACACCATCCAGCCATCTCCATCAAGCGATGTAGAAAAAATCCTATTATGTAGGATCGTTTTCTTAAAAATTTAAAGAGATACATATGTATGTGGTAAGACTATTCACGAAAGTACTTTGTGGCTATGAAATTACTAAACTAATCTGTACTGTAAATTTAAACTTTAACAACTTGTTAGCATAGTTTTAAAATCAGAGCTAGGCAAGAGCACTCAGCAGTAATTGCCACCCTTCCACAAACATCGTTTATAGATGCAGGCGATCGTGTATAGATACAGCAGTTTGTGTACTCTACATGTTCTAACATGTTCTGTAAAGCCTTTTCTCGAAACCGACTACATCCCGCAAATACAAAGTGTTAGGTAAATAGTAAAGTAGAAGGCGGGAACGTACACGAGCAAATGTGCAACCTTTAGCTACATCTGAATGTTTTGGAATATTTATCAACACTGAAATCGCGAAATGTATCAGTTGCTACATATATTTAGGCAGAGTAGTATTTAATTTTGTATGCAACAAATGGTTTTTCTTTTGCGATTTCGTATTTGATCCTATGGAAAAAGTTACTTGTATTGATGGTTACTTTCATCACCTTTGGGCTTGTGACACTATTTATCTATCCCCTTGTATACGTTGCCATGACTGAAAGGGTACATGAATTTGTAGTACCATATCATATTTTATTGGTACTACTGATCATGTAAAGCAATTTAAAATGAACATATAATTAAAAAAATTAACTACATATTCTTTAATCTAATACACAGGCATTAACTCCTAACTCTCCTGCATCCGATGTCATGCTTTAACGATAAGAAAGAAGGGGCGAATGCAGTCAGAGTCGAATAGAATTAGATACATCGCAATTAAATTAATTCTGAAAGGTGAAGCAGACAAAAACGCAAAAATGCTAACAATGTAATTTATTAAATTCGTTCTATTTGAAGACAGTTGTAATAGTAGTATCGTAATAAAGTAGTCATAAAAGCGAAATGGGTTAATAAAACGACAAAGAAATTCAGGTGAGCATAAAATTTTCAAAGCGACAAAAGCACTCATTCATTAGACGATCAAAGCGATAGACCCGCCGCACTTCATACGTAGACCATCATCTGATTAACACGAAAAAATTTTAATGTCACTAAGCATAAAATACGGTGCGAGCACTGCTGAAAAAGACGATCATTAAAAAACGTTATGAAGCGATAAAACATCGCCGCTGAATAGACGATAAAAACGAATTGAGAGCCCTCGACGCGATGACCTCCTCCAAGTTCTCCTAATATATTCCAACATAAAAACGATATTACATTAACTTTGTGGATATTAAAATACACTTCGATCATTTGCAGATAATCTAGACATGATCTAAAGCATTTCAGTTAAATTTTCTGCCACGAGTTTCGCGCAGTATGAATTGAAACCTGACTTCTACGTTGCAGGTCAACGTTTCTGTAAAACCACAAATTGAAGGATTTAGTTGGTTTTATGTTACGCGTACCCATTTGACGCTATATCTCTAGCGCAGTCTCCCGAGCGCTTGGATTGTTTGTGAGACCATTACTATAAACTTACAAATGTTTTATACTAAGATAAAAATAGAATAATTACATAAAAGAGGATACCTGCGGAGAAATGGTGGTAAATAAAAAAAAAATACGTTTTACAAACGAAATTTATATTTATTACGTCGAAGAATAAAGAATTTTAATTTCATTTCTTATTCTGAAATAGTCGACGTGCTCAAAAATCTGCCAGGAAGAGTAGACTATATCTTCCACACGCATCCAGAATAAACGCCGTGAGTATTTCGTGAGACCATTTCGTGGGTGTCACAGGAAATCAAAAGAGAGAAAATAAAAACAAAAGGATGATGTTGTACAACTCATCCGTGAATTCCAGTGAAGTGTAGACTCCCTATACAGTCTTAAAAATATCGACTACATAGCTCATAAGATAAAAAGTCTGGGAGCCTCTGGAGCAAACCCTTATGCTGGAACTAATGTACTCGTATTTATGGGGAGACCAATGTTTAGAAGTAAGATTTCAGGCCTGCTACTTGATAATAGTCATCAGTAATATTTCAACTGAAAAAAGTCCACCAGTGAACCATAAGTCTTCCCCATAGATTGTCACAAAACACGGTCCTTAGCCACCTGCATCCATCGACTTCTCGCGAAACCGTAAAGGTCATTGCTTCTATTATCATCTAGTGCGGGGTCTCCCACTGAGTTTATCATAAATGATGACGGTGAAGACGTCGAATAAATATTTTTCGTACTTTTATCTTGTTATCATATTTAATACTACAGAAACTTAGCAAGAAAATAGCAAAACAGCTGGTTAACGAACGTACCCTAACGACTCTCGCTTGCAAACTGTTCCATTTGTTCCGTTGTTTCATAAAAGGTAGTCGTACTTTGTAGAAACGGAACATTCGAGCACCGGACGTGGCGGCGTTCTATTGCGCGAGATAACATTTCGGGCGCCCGAGCTCCGGTCTGAGTTTCCGCTTAAATACATAAGCTACAATGTTATGCCGTACATACGTAATAAATAAACGTGGATTTGTTTTATTGGATAGAGTGACGAAACGAGCAAAACGTTCACCTGATGGTAAGTACAACGTTTGCCCATAACAAATGCATTGTAACCCAGAACATTTCTGTGTGTCACCACACCCGTCACCCTGAGACATCAGTTCTTAAGTCTCATGTGTCCCGTGATTACGCTAGCTCTCAAACCGAAACACAGAAATGTTTGCACACACACTACTGCTTCACGGCAGAATAACTGGCCTGGGGTGTTACCTACCTAGACGGATTCTTGCATAGTAATCCTACCATCAGTAAAGTACCACCAGTAGGATAAATAAAGAGAAAGAAACTCAGAGCTTTGAGTCAATTTTCATTTAAAAGTAACAATATTTTTTTTAAATTGCTTAACGTAAAATAGATCATCACGTTTTTTTAATAACTACGAAAATTTTCATTATGTTCTGTGTTTAAAAAAAAAATCAAATCTGATTATAATGTAAGTGATCAAACTCACTCATATTCTTTAACCATTAAATACTCTCAACTCAGTTTCAGTTTTACGTTAAACAAGTGTTTAGTTACAGTAAAAACAAAGAGTCGTGTGATTCTCTTAAGCCGCTACCGGCTTAAGAGAATCTGCCACCCCATCTAATCCCTGATGAGAACTACAAACTTATGTGGCAAAATATGGGGGAGGCCTATGTTCAGATGATAAGTTGAAATGATAATGATGATGATGAATTGACAGGTTCCGGTTATATTTGAAGATCTACTAGGAAATCATCATCCATCATCATATTGTTTTCTATTTTTTATCAAATGCATATAGAGCTGTTAACTAGTTACTTGAAATATTACATGTGTGAAAATCAATACAGATAAAATTCATAAAGGAGAGCACTAATTACTCATTTCACTGCACCCTTTAGTTACGCTTGGTGATTTAAATATGTTTCATATAGAAACCGTTTATTTTCAAGCTAGTCATTTCACTAAGTTATCTAAAAAGTATATATAAATTACGAATATTAGTCACTTTTCTCTGAAGAAAGTGGTTAGTGACAAAAGACAAGTCAAGCGTTGGTAGTATATGGAGCGTAAACAGGCGTAGTGGCCGTGTAATAATCCTGTTTGAACCCGGATACGCCTGCAGATAACTGTGTTGGATATACAACGACAGTGAAATCGCAAACACAATGAAGAAAACTAGTCGACTCGGCGCAGTTGTAAATTGGCTTCTGCTCTACACATCGCGGGTCCTATATAGATAATTTGCAGATCTTATATAGATTAGAGTTGGTTCCGAGTCTAGGTATTTTCAGAGATAACCGAGGGCTTGTGCGCGCAGCCGATATGTGTCCGGCAGAGTAGAATAGTATCTACCTCTTGCCTACCGAGGTGTCGTAAGAGACGACTTAGACGGAGGGCCTTTATTCGTGCAGAACGACACCATGATGCGTGACTGTATGGTACTCGTATGTATGTTGCGCGCCTCGCGTTATGGTTTTCATAATGTGAGACCTCTCTGGAAATTCCTTTCGAAGATAGTGGTGAAGAATTAACGTAGCTCTACTCCACTACTAACTTCACTGTGTAGAACGCCGCGAGTCTTGATTGTGGATTCCTATCGTGCAACAGCACAAAGCACAAAGTGTTGTGTTTCGGGTCTGGTTTAGTTGTACATGTGAACTTTATGTCTGCGAAAACGCAATCACGCTACAGCTGAAATCCTAGTGTTGAGAAAGTAGTTAGAATTTAAAAATTTCCTATAAGCAATTTATAATGAGGTCGCGCACTTGAGCCAGCGTAAGCTGTAAGAGCTCTCGAAACCTCGTCTTTTTATGTTTAATATGCGCGTATATGCGTAATATCAAAAGCCGTGAACCGCGGTTTCGCCCGCGTAAAGGAAGCCAGGGGACCAGGGCAGAGATGTACGATGCAGTGGGGCACAGTTGCCATACGGCATGGTTCATCTCTGATACCCTCCACCACTACAACACTACCACGTGTTTCACCTCAAAACGAGGCATTATCAAATGATATTGACTGTACTATAGACAGCCGACGAGTGACTCATTCTGCGGATGTTAAGAGTTTAAATTGACAAAATTCTATTACTATCACCCTAAAACAAGATTGCACTAGAAACCATGGACGTGTGGCGGACGGTAATTAAACCACATATATGTATATATATATATAATTAGGTAGCTACCCGCCAGATCGAATGGTGCGATCTGGGGAGGTCGTCTCCTCCTCAGATCGCACCCCTTTTCCTTGGCAATATCATCCGCCAAAGAAGTTATGTCAATAGAACTAAATCTATAAAAAAACAAACGATAACTATTCTGACCGACTTATGTTGTCTTTATTATACTTTAAAAAAATACGGACAGGTGTCCGGCAGAATAGTAAAGCACTTACCTCGTTAAAAGAATACTACCACTCCATCTCATCCAATGGATCTCGTAAAAAGCAAGTAAGGAATTGAACTGCGCTGTGCACCCAACAGCGCATGATGGCGATGGGCTCACCACCTATCACACCAAGTGCATTATATTGTTTTGGTGAAACGTGGATTGTGGCAGTCATCTTTTTTTGCAGTGAGTGCCCAGTCTCTGACTTCCCCTTATGGGATACAGTTGTGATCCTTTGTATGTATGTTACCTCGTTAATACCGAATTGTCGTAAGTAGCGACTAAAGTATTGTACGGACAGCATTTACTCGTGCAAACTAACATCATAATATGCAATGCTGTCACTATACCGCTCGTGGGAACACAATGGGGAGTAAGGATTTTATAACTCGTACCAAAATGGCGGCGACGTGGTTCGCCACCCGTCTGCCTTCCCTTTATACAAGAAGGGGCTGTATGTAGGTGTATGTAAAATTATTTTATCGTGTATTAGGAAATATCTGTTAGTTTTCCCAATAAAACGAAATAAATACGCGCAGAACGCAAGCTTGTTTTAGAAAATTTAGAACGGTCGCTGGATCTAATTTTTTTCATTAAGTCATTAATACCGAAATTAAGTCTTCCTCTATCTCTTCATTGTATCAAAGTCCACCGATGAAAATAAAAATTGGGAGATTTACTTGTAATTAACATTCTTGGCAGCACCTTAAGCGACAAATATTTCATTCGACATCGTGGAGGTCTATGCGAACTCACGGATACACCGGCTCTCTGTTTTTTTTATCGCCGAAAGTGACGAGCCGAGCAAATCGTTGACTTTATGGTAAGCACAACGTTTGTCCATAACAAACACTTTGTCACCCAAAATATTTGTGTGGCAAAAAACTGCGCTACTCCCCCACACCTTGGTTACGTCGTCAGGCTACCCTTCGTCCCCCCTCCCAACATCACGTGTATTTTTATTGATGTGTCGCACAACTGAATTCATATTTGGTAAAAAAAATTTTACACGTCACACAATAAATTACATTGTTTCGTCACACGATAAATACACGTGATTGTCACATTATTCTACCCCCCCCCACTCTTTATTAATCTTAATTTTTTTGACCTCCTCCCCCTGTTCGAACCTCACGTGATTAAAGGACGACCACTTATTATTTTATTTCCTCTTTTGCACAATTTCCTCGCATCACCCCTAAAAGCTATTATATGTTCGTGCATAATTTCATCATCTATGCTTTTCTAAAAAATCACTTTGTAGGTTTTACTTCGACATATACATTATCTCACTGTCTTTGTTAACTAATTGGAACAGCTGATTAGTAACCTTTCTCCTTCTCCTTCCTTCCTTCTCAACTTCCTCAACAACCTTCTCAACTTTAACTTACTTAAAACTTAACGAGAGAAAAGAATATAAAATGACTGGAAACTTTGTTTTGCATAAAAGTTACATTAATTTAATTAGCGATGTCGCAAATAATTGCCGACAAGTTACGGAGGCGACGCCAGGCGGACAACTAAGTTAATAGGGCGACTTCATTACCCTATGATCAAACCACAGAAGAGTATTTTCAATTGAATTACTTTGCATGTATGTCGCTATTACGTGTATTAAATTTTTATGCGACCGCAGAAAACTGCTAAAGCACTAAAAGGTTTTTAAATGCCAAGTATTCTCAGCGCGAATATAATTCATGAGAAAAGACTTCAGGCTCGTTTCAAAGGCTAAGAATCTTTAAAGAACATTTTTACCATCAAACATACGAGTAATAAAATAAATAGCAATGTTTTTTTTTTATTAGCATGCCCGACCACTTCCCGTAATAACATTCGTAACATTAAATATTTCTGGACGCTTTTCTTTTTATAATTATTCTTCCTGGCGTTACCGTTGAAATCTGTCCGAGGTACACAGCGACTGCTACTCCAATATCCGCAATTCAAACGGAAAGCCAGCAATATCCTCACATCACAGTTTGTCTAGATACTGCAATACAATCGTCAGTTTTCAAGTTGGTCATTAATCTTCAATAAAGCAATGTACGAGGGGTGATCCAAAAGTAATGATAATCAGTTATTTCTAGTGCACACAAAAATACAAAAAAATTTCAGTCACTTACTCAGTTAACCACTAGTTCAGGGAAAAAAAATCATATAAATAGGCCACGATTCCCGGGAGCTACATTCATTTGAATACGGACTGTCAAGGAGTGAACATCAAAATGGAAAAACACGAAATCAGAGCTGTCATTAAATACCTCTGCTTGAAAAAAATGTCTACCAAAGACATACACAGCGACTTGGTGGAAACATTAGGGGACTCTTCTCCTCCATATTCCACAGTTGCACGCTGGGCTAAGGAGTTTAAGTTGGGAAGAACATCGACGGAAGACGAACACCGCGAAGGACGCCCATCGACGTCCCTCACTGAAGAAAATGTGAAAAAAGTTGAAGAAGTTGTATTGGAAGATCGAAGAGTGACTATCAGGCATGTAGCTGAGGTCACAGGGATCTCATATGGCAGCATTCAAAGAATCCTTGCGAACGAATTGCATATGAGAAAGGTCTCCGCGCGTTGGGTACCGAAAATGTTAAACGACGAGCAAAAGAAGAAACGAGTCGACATGTCAAGAGCAAATCTCGAAAAGTTCCAGGCAGACAAGGATAATTTTTTGTCACGTTTTGTGACCATGGACGAGACCTGGATCCACCATTTTGATCCTGAAACAAAACAACAATCGATGACATGGAAACGATCCGATGAACCGACGCCGAAGAAATTCAAAGTGTCAAGCTCAGCAGGGAAGGTTATGGCGTCTGTTTTTTGGGACGCTGAAGGAATAATCATGGTGGACTACTTGGAAAAGGGGGCCACTATTACAGGCTCCTACTATGCAGAACAAATAAGAAGATTGCGGGAGGCTATTAAGGAGAAAAGGCGAGGCAAACTGCGGGCTGGAGTGCTGTTCCATCAAGACAACGCACCGGTTCACAAAGCTGCAATTGCCATGGCTGCCATTCAGGAAGCGGGCTTTGAGCTGGTGGAACACCCCCCCTATTCACCAGATCTAGCCCCCAGCGACTTCTATCTCTTTCCACGACTCAAGGAACACCTCCGAGGCAAGAAATTTGACGATGATAGCGACGTGATGGCCGCGGTTGAGGACTTTTTTGAGAGTCAAGATAAAGATTTTTTTTCTAAGGGAATTTTAGGATTAGAAAAGAGATGGACTAAATGTATAGACTTGCTAGGAGACTATGTTGAGAAATAAATTTATTTATTTATTTTATTCATTGTGTTTATTATTGATTATCATTACTTTTGGATCACCCCTCGTATTAGACGAAGTTATTTTCCGACTAAAGGTATTCCCACATCTTTTAAAGTACAAAATCGAAAAAAAATCAACGTAGTTACATACTATGAATGCGTTTTTTTTTTTTCAATAAAAAAATATACAATTATAAAACTTAATTTAATAATACCTTTTTTTATTGAATAAAGTGATGAAACGAGCAAAACGAGGGCTCGGTTGTCTAAGTGGGTCACAGGTTCGATTCAAGTACGAGACTAATATCTGCATAGCCTACAAATATAATAATATAGCCTGTAACCGGTTCAAATATAACGGGTTTTAGTGTGTGTTTGAGGCGATGCGATTGTTAATCATAACTGTCAACATGAGTATTTTTTTTAAAATATTTTTTTTTCATTTACTTTAAAGCTTTACAATAATTATACATAGCTACCTGCTGTAGCTTTAAGTATTTATATTTTAAAAACAACCCATAAAGGCCAACCAAAATTAAAAAACGAAAATATTTAAATTAACACACAAAAATGAAACAGGTTGAATATACTTATTCGATACTCCAATTATTGTTTATTCTGATGTCAGCAATGACACATCACTAGCTCAGAGACGTGATCTGAGACTGTTGTGGTGGTGATATTCCTATAACTTCCCACTAGAAATAATATTTCAATAATGCGGCGTAAGGAAATCAGCCAACCCATTTCATCCCATTTCGTCCTACGATTTAAAGTGGAATTACCATCACAGCGATAGCAGCCATAAATTACTCAGACCGGTGTAGCTGGTTACTGGTGGTAGGATTTCTATGCAAGAATCCGACTAGGTAGGTACCACTCCAGATCAGTTATTCTGCCGTGAACCGGTGGCGTGCAGACATTACTGTGTTTCGTCTGAAGGGCACTGTGAGCTAGTGTAATCAAGGTGGATACGAGACTTCAGAACTGATGTCCCAGGGTGACGGGCGCAGTGAGGTGCCACACAGAAATATTCTGGGGACACAGCACCTGTTATGGGCAGACGTTGAACTTACCATCAGGTGAACGTTTTGCTCGTCACAAAAGAAGATGAATTCAGAAATCAGAGCCGACAGCGGTCGTTCCGCCCCACTGATCCCCTTCGGAACGTGTTTTGAAAAAAAATCGATTCATGCGTATAGGGTATTGGGGGTGTTCTGTGTGCACTAATTGATTATTATTATCATTCGCCGTGTGGTGGAGGCTTAAGGGAATCTGTCACCCCATCTCATCCCGTGGGTGTCGTAAAAGTCGACATAGGGAAAATGAAAACCAAGAGATGGGCAGAAGCATCCTCCTGGAACATATCAATAAATAAACTGCGGTTGCCAATCCGCCTGCCAAGCGTGGTTACTATGGCAAAATTCCCTAAAATTAGTGATACAAACTTTTGTGGCAATCTATGAGGGAGGCCTATGTTCAGCAGTGGACTAGTGATAGGCTGAAAAGATGATGATAATTATTATTAAAAGTATTTTGTATTTGTTATACATTACGCTATGCTTTTGCGAATAGTCCAACTGGAATACAGTCAGGGCACTTAACGGTTTAAAATTCCGAGTGCACATATCGCAAATGTGCGTTAAAAACAGTTTCAGTATGGTTCCAAAGGAGTTGAAAAAAAGTTAATAGCGTCAGAATTTCACGGCTTCGACGCCCTTAAATCTTTTACAGCAAATGAGTAACAGGGAAAATGTTAGAAAAGCCGCATTACTCATTTCCAAATTAAATCAAGTGCTATAAGACTTTAGTCATCTTAGCGTAGAATAACGAGCTCGATTTTTTACAAGACAATTGGGTTGTCGACCTTAGTCTTTGATATTTAATTTTAACTGGATCCCTTCAGCCGTTTTTGGGGCGAATGGATTGCACGGACTGTCTGACAGATAGATAACAGTCGTCCTATAATTGTACCGTTTTATTTATTCTGTCGTAAGGATAATAAGTATTTTTAATATTATAAAGAGACATCCAAAACTATATGTAATTAAAAAAATATAATGTGACTTGGAGGCAATACTTCAAGCATACTAATAAAACATCATCTATAACATATTTAGTCTCTGAAATGAACCTGCATTCTTTTGCAATTCATTATATTCGCTTCGAGAATAATTGGCATTTAAAGTACTTGATGTAGTGGCAGTATTAAGCGGTCGGATAAATATTTAATGTAATAGAGAAACACATGCCAAGGAATGTTCAGTTCAGTCCATGCACAACGTTAGGAAGGATATACGATACTAAAGCTGCTCTATTAGTTAAATTGTCTGCTGAACGTCTCCTCTATGCTTTCCAGCAAAATATTATGATTGACATTACTAATTAAATTAACTTACCGCAATGGTTTTATTCAAAATAATTTTTTGACTCATTTTGTTTATTTTACTTTTAATTAAGTCAAACTTGGGGAAATGTGATTAATCAGTTGATACAATGTCTCTTCTAAAACGGTGGAAAAATCTTAACGCCAACTTTTAGGTACAACATTGATTGGTCACGAGGTTATATAATCAACTACAGTGATTAAATGAACTACAGTGCATTTGATTAAGGAAGACTTCAATTAACACAATATAATAGAGCTACGAAAAAAAGGGCGGGTGTATGTAAATGTGACTTCATGAAAACTTGACCGTAATTCATACATTTTTTAAATTTGTACGTCATCAAGGTTTGAGTAATTATTCGTTAGCAACATTCTTAAATTCTACGGCGACAATCTCAACCGTGTTTGTCATTGGCAGTATGAACGTAATCAAACGACCGACTGTTATGTGATTGACATTGTCAATATGTAAATAATGAATGTTTTATTCATTTTATTCAGGAATCCGTCTAGGTAGGTACCACCCCAGGGTCAGTTATTCTGCCGTAAAGCAGTAGTGTGCAAACATTATTGTTTCGGTTTGAAGGGCACTGTGAGCTAGTGTACTCACTGGGCATATGAGACTTAAGAACTGATGTCTCAGGGTGACGGGCGCAGTGTGGTATCACAAAGAAATTTTCCAGGTGACTCAGCATTGTTATGGGCAGACGTTGCACTTACCATCAGGTGAACGTTTTGCTCGTTCCGTCATCTTAAGAATAAAAAAAACATATCATATAAATTTTAGATTCCTCGCTCCATCTTCTCACACTCCTCCGTGGGCGCAATTTGCATTAAAAGGGGTACAAAGATTTCTCTCCACGTATTAATCTATTAATAACAGAAACATTGCACTCAATCTCGACCTTGAATTTTTTTTTCATCGGTTTTAATTTAAAAATATGTAATGATAAATATGACTCATCAATCAAACAAAACGAGACTCCATTAACGAGTTAAGTAAACTTGTGTCCAATTATGATGGATCATCTTAATAAAATTTGATTTCGCCGAAGTTATCGCGGTGTCCGGCAGACTAGAATAGAACCTACCTCTTTCCTACCGAGGTGTTGTAAGAGGTAACTAAGGTATTGTACGGCAGCCTTTATATGTGCAGAAAAACACCATAATATGCAATTCTGTCACTGTACTGCTCGTGGGAACGCAATGGAGAGTAAGATTTTTTTGGCTCATACCAAAATGGTGGCGAAGTGGTTCGCCACACGTCACGCTTCGGTTCCCGCAAGAGCAAAAATTGGGCTATGTGAGTGGCCTCTGCCTACCCCTTATTTGGGAAAAAGGCGTGACTATATATGTAAAAGTAAAGTAAAGTAAAGTTTCAGCCTATTAATGTCCCACTGCTGAGCACAGGCCTCCTCTCATTTAGGAGAGGGTTTTGGAGCTAGGAAGAATCCGCCACGCTGCTCCAATGCGGGTTGGCGGACTTCACATGTCTTCGAAATATTTTTTATCTCTCAGACATGCAGGTTTCCTCACGATGTTTTCCTTCACCGCCGAGCACGTGGTAAATCAGCACTTAAAATTGCAATTAACAATTTTAGTGGTGCCGGCACCGGGAATCGAACCCAGGTCACTCGCGTACAATGAAATTTACAGCGAGCGCCTAGCCCCTGAGCTACCACGGCTCACTATATATGTATGTATCGCTAAATCCTATAATAGCATACAATCACGATTAAGAAATACGTGACTTTCATTATTCCATTAAAAAATTATGCATTATACTCGTCGCACATCAAAGCTCTCCTTGTGTTAAAAGCACTTACGAGATTTAAAATCCCAGAACGATATGAACGCAAATGTAAAGCATTCGAAACTGTTTGAAACAGTTTAAAAGGTTTGGTATAACGGTTTTGGTATAAAGGTTTGGTATATTTAAAAAGATAGATTTTAAAAATTGACTAGTAGGAGATTTAAGTATTTGGATGAGAAGCGTTGAGAAAAAAGTTTTTAATATATTTTTTTAATTAATTAATTAAATATAACTTTATTGTACACCATGATAAAAATAATATGGAAATTTTAATATATAATTATTTATATATATTTATATATATATATATATATATATATATATATATATATATATATATATATATATATATATATATATTATATATATATATACATATTAATAATTGTTTAACTTAACTTTGAATTGAATTGTCGACCACTTTAATTGTGAGGACATGAAAAAAACAATACAACATAATTTGTAGATTATACCGTAGAACTAAGTTCTGAATGTACATACAATATATATTCTAAAGTCAACACAAGCTCAGTTCCTTTTTACTAAATTAGGTAAAAGTTACACAATGTTCAGAGTTTATTCGTGAGTGAAAACAAATGATTAGAATGAGAAAGTAAACCAACGACCGAAGTTAGTTTGACAAGAACTCTAAATTCACTAAGTACTTCAAAAAGACATTATAATTTAAACTGCCTTTTATCATTTCCCTGAAGGAATATTTATAGACATAGGTAGATAAAAAAGTGAAATCAAATCTCAGAATTTATTAAAATACCTAAAATAGTTCGAAGCGCCAATGGCCTACTGATTTAGAGTACTCGGTAAACACTGCGAAACATAACGTAGCAGAATACATACATTCCGTCACGCCTCTTTCCCGTTGGGGTAGGCAGATATAGAGACGTGCCAAATCGGGATAAACTTGGAGTTAACTGGATGAAACTAAGTATTTTTTTTTGTTTTTAGCAGTTTCATGACTCAGTTTCTCAACAGTATAAAAAAAGTTGGAACAGATTCGTAGTAAATATGTATAGGGACAATTATATATTGCTTAACTGGTAAACTTCGCGCCACAAGCTCGAACACAACGAACGAAACGTAAGAATGAGAAAGCGTCAATCGCGTACTCGCTTTGATTTAGGTATTTATTTACAGCGCCAATCGCAATTCGAGTTAGAGAGAATTCAACTCGAGTTGATTCGAGCTAAGCCCAACTCGAGTTAGTAAATCGAGTTGACACATCACTGGGCAGACACCATATCTTTCCACTTGCAACTATCCTGACACACATCTTTCGCTTCTTCTACTTTCATTAGCGTTTTCATACAAGCACGTCGTTTCGGGTACTGTTAACGTGACCTTTACTCAAAAGTTCTCCGATCTGATTGTGATACGTACGCCTAGGTCGACCCTTATCTGCTTTTCCATTCCCACTCGCCTCATAAATCTTTTCGTTAATCTTCTTTTATTCATCCTCTCTACGTGTCCAAACCATCTAAGCATCCCTTTCTCTATCTTCGTCACTTGCGGTGTAGTTGAAGATGTATTCAACTACACCGCAACGTTCCCTTATCACACTGTTTCTCACCTTGTCGATCAAAGTTACTCCAGCTAGTCACAGACTTCTAATTTCCACAGCATTAATCTTACTTTCATGCTTCTTCTGCCAGTCCCAGCCTTCACTACCATACATAAGTGTGGGGGCCGGAGCCCCCCTATTGCGACCATCTCCTAGCACAATAGCTTAGTTGGAGTGGTTAAAAGGAATACTAGTAATATTATTAGCATTGCTAGTTTAAGATAGAGAAAGGCATGCTTAGATGGTTTGGACACGTAGAGAGGATGAATGAAAGGAGATTGACGAAACAGATTTATGAGGCAAGTGTGAAAGGAAAAGCCGGTAAGGGTCGACCTAGGCGTACGTATCACAATCAGATTGGTGAACTTTTGAGGAAAGGTCACGTTAAAAGTACCCGCAACCGACGAGCGTGTGTGAAAACGGTAATGAAAGTAGAAGAAGCTAAAGATGTGTGTCAGGATCGTAGCAAGTGGAAAGATGTGGTCTCTGCCTAACCCTATGGGAAAGAGGCGTGACTGTATGTATGTATGTATGCTAGTTTTCTGTTTAAAAATCGAGATATTTTGTTTCGAGGTAAAACATTCAGATAGATTGCCACAAAAGTTTGGCTCTATCTGAGGGGGTTCTGTCATAGTTGCCACGCTTGGCTACTGATGGTAGGCCTTCTATGCAGGAATCCGTCTAGGTAGGTACCACCACAGTGCCAGTTATTCTGCCGTGAAGTAGTAGTGTTCAAACAGTACTGTGTTTCGGTTCGAAGGGCACTGAGAGCTAGCGTAATTTGTTATGGATAGATTTTGCACTTACCATCAGGTGAACGTTTTCCTCGTTTCGTCACTTTCTTAAATAAAAAATAAAAAAGGTGGTTTATTTACTCAGATGTCCCAGGAAGACGCTGCTGCCCATCTCCTGGATTTCATTTTCTCTCTGTCGACTTTTACGACACCCACGGGACGAGATGATGTGGTAGTTTCTAAAGCCGCCACTACACGGCAATTGTGTTTATGTTATTATTATTTGACTTAATTAAAGTCTTTGTTTCGGACGTATTAACCTTTTCAGAGAATTTTTATAACTAAATATTTTTTATTGAAGTTAGGTTATTTATCAAGTAACTGGTAATGCTTGCGAAAGTGCAGAACATCACTCCGGGACAGCTTCTAACCCTACTACTGCTGGCCGGGGCTGGTGCTGCTACTAAATATCAACTACCAGCCTTTGACTCAGTTAAGACGTACCTTGAGGTTTATCGGTGACCTTGATTTGGAGACTACTAATCAGCTTAGCCTCGGGCACTGGCGTAAAAGTGGCCAATCTCTCAGTGTTCAAGTTATGAAGAGTGCGCGCAGGAACTACACGATTTAATTCCCCTTTCGCAAAAGTAGATGCATGTCATGGACTCTTCGGACTCATTTTGCTTAGTCATTACGACAGCAAAAGACTGGAACAATCTGTCTGCATCAGTATTTCCGTCGGATTACAATAAAAAGGCTTTTTAGTGGATTAGTGGATTGTAGTTTCGGAGATAAGGGGGTCAATTTTCATCTATTTTCTCTGATAAGTTTAAAACTATTTATTTTGAAATTATAAAAACATATCTGAGACCCTCACAACAAGCTAAATGATACGACACGCGGTACAGATTGGATTTTTTTTAATTTCTAATTAATGTATGTAATAAGAAAATAAAAATAAATCCATATGTGTAAACTTCAACTTAATCAGTCGAGTAATTCATAGCAAATTGGCTGTGACAGACGGATCGAGACACGATTGATTCTAAAAGGGTGCCGTTCATTCAGATGTACGGAACCCTAAGAAGCGGGACACAGACCTTACCTAATCGTAATTACCACGCTTCACATCTGGAATAACAGTATGCCAAAACAGAGGACTCATAAGTTTTTATTATACGTCCATTGATTATTGAAAGATTTTCTAGTATATTTTAGATAACGATTAAAGGTTTCCGGGCTACCGGGTAGGCAGTGGCCACTCACGTAGTCCTCTTGACGCCCTCCCGGAAAACGAGACGCTTCGAACAACGTCCCCGCCTTTTTGGTACGAGTCAAAAAATTCTTACTCCCCAATGCATTCCCACGAGCAGTATAATAAAAGCTGGAACGAACATATACCTTAGTCGCCTCTTACGACACCTCGGTAGGAAAGAGCCGGACATCTACCGGCCAGGGACCTTGAGTCAGGATATAATCAAAAAAAATCTTGCAGCCTCCAGTAGATGGCGGAATAACGACCTAAAATATGCTAGACCTAAATTATAAACGAATGAAATTTCGGCATCATAAACAAAGGTAATACCGCATAGCATACGCAAGCCGATACGTCTTAGGGACCTTCAAGAAAAGAGCCTATTCCTTTCTCAAAGACTAAAGGCCGGCAACGCATCTGCTATTCCTCTGGTATTGTAGGTGTTCATGGGCGGCGGTGATCACTTACCACCACGTGAGCCACCTGCTCGTTTGCCCATATTCTCAAAAAAAAAACAAGGCTTTGCGGGGAGCCTACAAAGAAAAACATCTCCGATTCAAATGGTTTTCAAGCAATGTTGTTATCATTTCTGTGTCTGACCTACATATACGAGTAAGTAAAACCACGGGTTCAGTGTTCAGCATTTGCTTGCTAAAAATATGGGTCTTGAATTCGAATCCCAGCTGAAGTCAATATTTGTGTCACAAAAAAGTAATTGGTTTTCGGAACTGGTTGTGTTGTAATTGTCCATGTCTCTGACTCGTTATCTGACCGTATAGAATCAGCGTTACATCGGGAATTTAACTTTTATTTGCACTATTAATAAACACATAATGAATAATAAAAATATAATGCCCATAAATAAACTCAAGAACATACTCGTATCATCAAAAAGTTTTAAACTTGCAAGTGCTTATGGCCGCAACTTGGTAAGTGTAGACGCGAGAAAGACATATCAGGTCATTTGCCGACAAAAATAGAATTTAAATATTAACGTAATAATTTTGTTTTCCTAATAACTAAAACTTTTCGCGGCTAAAATTAACTTAAAAGCCATCATCCATTATGAAATCGATTTAAATATAGCAATATAGTGGTAGGATTCCTATGCAGGAATCCGTCTAGGTAGGTACCACCCCAGGGCCAGTTGTTCTGCCGTGAAGCAGTAGTGTGCAAGCATTACTGTGTTTCGGTTTGAAGGGCACTGTGAGCTAGAGTAATCACTGGGCATTTGAGACTTAAGAACTGATGTCTCAGGGTGACGGGCGCAGTGTGGTGTCACACAGAAATATTCTGGGTGTCACAGCATTTGTTGCGGGCGGACGTTGCACTTACCATCAGGTGAACGTTTTGCTCGTTTCGTAACTTTATACAATAAAAAAAACACATACAAGCAACTACTGAAATACGTGTCATTACAATGGCAACAAACTTATTGCAACAATTTTATTGCATTATGAAATTAATAGGCATGCGTAGTCATTTCGACGCAACATTACTTTTAAAGTTTTTACTAAATTAATCATAAAACTAAAGTAATAGACCATGCAAAACAATTTTTAATATCTAAGATTAATATTTTGAAAATATTAATTTAAAAGCAATAAGTATATTAGTTTTTCTGAGGACGGATTTCACCGTTGAAAATAAACACGATCAGTTCAAGCTAAACGACGTTTAAGCGTTTAACTGAGTTCAATGTTACAATTTGTATTTCGCGTCCTTAACTTATTAATAAATTAGATTTCTTGGTTACCTTATTTTTCTAAACACCTAATCACAATCTGAAAATAAAAACAATGAACATATTATAGAAAGAATGTAACAAATTTATTTCTACTTCATACTTTATATTTATTTATGGAATAAAGTGACGACACAAGCAAAATTTCCTCGTGATGGTACTCGTAAGTGCAACGTCTGCACGTAACAAATGCTGTGTCACTCAGAATATTTGTGTGGGGCCATGGCCACCCCCACATTCCAGTCATCACCCTGATAGAAAAGTTCTGAAGTCCCTTAGGCCCAGTAATAATTACACGTGCTGTCAGTGCCCAAGATCGAAATACAGTAATGTTTACACACTACTGCTTGACGGCCGAATAACTGGCCCAGGGGTGATACCTACCTAGACGAATTCCTGTATAGGAATCCTACCACCACTACCTAATATTAAGAATCTTAACCCGGGTGGTGGCTAAAACCCGTGGTGGTTGTCGTTGAGTCGACTAAGAGAAATGCTGAAAAAATTAATACATGAAAAATAGTAAAATAACTGTGTATATGATATGGTGTGTATCAAATAAATGTTTCTTACAAGTCCACAATAATAGTTGTTTAGTGCAATAAAGAAATATTTGCGTATGTAACTTATATACTCACGATTCTACACACGCGTCACTGAGCTATTGTAAGAAACCTACTCCTCCTCTCTCCATTACTGGCGATAGTCTGCTGTCTTGGCTGATCATCATTCCAGGATAAACAACACCGACAAATTGCTCATTCTATGTGCCTATAATGTTCCGTAAAAGCCGACAGAAGGAAAATAAGAACCAGGTGATGGGCAGCAGCATCTACCTGGAACATGTGAATAAATAAACTGCGGTTGCCAACCCGCCTGCCAAGCGTGGCAACTACCCCCCAAAAATGAGAGTTCCTAATGATCTAGTTTTCCTGAAATTTAGCCTGGACAGTTTTGCCTCGGTCAACTGGAATCCTTCTATTCACTTTCCACACAAATAAGACTGTGATCAACGTTCAGGTATCCCCAATTAATAACTCAGTATTCAACGCTGCTCATTAAAACCTAGTAAATTACAAAACACGTTATTATACAATGAATATTTATTTCATCATATAGGTTTTCTTACGGTGACAAAAAAAATCAAACGTTTACATTTTTAATTTACTTTTATTCTACAATGATATGTAAAAATACTCGTACAATACAATCATAAAACAGTCATCTGAACTACACTTACACATTCGCATATTATATACATACATAACTAAAATACAAAATAAATGTTATCTTATTACTATAATAAAGCTGGAAACTTTGTATGTTTGAACGCGCTAATCAGGAAATACTTTATTTATGGAAGAGGGGCAAGGAGCTGGTGGCTCACGTGATGGTAAGTAATCATTGTAACAATTACAATACCAGGGGAATAGCAGATGCGTTAGTCTTTGAGGAAGAAATAGGCTCTTCCTGAAGGTCCCTAAGTCGTATCGGTCCGGAAAAACGGCTGGCGGCAGCACATTCCATAAAGGGCATGTGCGTACCAGGAAATTCCGCGGAAAACGCACTGTGGCGGAATGCCAACCATCAGGATGGTGATGAAGGAATTTTGAGCTGTGTCGTAATTTGAAAAAATATTTCGTAGTTGAGGCTATAAAACTTTGTGCTACGGCCTTAAACAGCCGCTGAGTACCGAACATTACCGAGGACAGAACTGAGACTACTCAGGTAAGCGAGGAACCCTGCCGTACGGCGCAATCATGTGTGTCGACTTTTTTACTCGGGTGAAACCAAAGGACAAACATAGATGCGACTGCTATTAGCCACCTGATCAAGGTACAGCCGAAACATACACGGAATATAAAATCCACATTAAATATCAATGACATCGATAACCTACTGTGGTTTGGAGTGACTCGATTCACATTTATAATCCTCCTAAAATTTATGTTACTTTAATATGTCAGTTGCAGGAACGTATCGCTTCTCGATGTAGAATTTACGAGGACCCTCATAAATATGAATTAAACAGTCTGTTTTTTTACTATGTTTCGAAGAAACGTTTTTATTAAACCCTATAAGAAAATCGAGTTACAAAACTTCGATTTGAACTTTCGAACAAGAAAGAACCCAGACTTGTGTAAAGTTTTGAAGTCCATTTAACAAAAACTAATAAAACAAACTTGAAAGCGTGGAAGAACGAAAGCATAGTTGTGTACGAGATTCTTTTTCTAGTAAAATTATTTGAGTATACTGACATAATACATAACCAAATATTATGGCCGTAATCGTAGTTGTGGCTGCTGAGGACTTCCTCTCAATTATATATTAGCGTATAAAACATTACGTAATTTACAATAAAAATCTAAAAACCATTTCATGATATTAACGACTCGAAAACATAGTATATTTATACGTTTAGATTGTAGACAATGAATACGGTCAAGGTAAGTACAGGAGCGCGCAATAAATAATTCATGAATAAACTACAAAGACGAGGTGGGGGCGACAGATTCTTCAAAATATTTAAGAATCATTGTCTTTAATTTTTTTTAAACGAAAAAATACATGACGAAAACTTACACTATTAAAAATTAGTCCAATTTACACAAAACTAAATAATTTCGATACAGTTTTAATATAAAAATAACTATTACTAACTTTCCCATTAAGAAATTATTTTATCCTATTATTTAAATGTATCTACAAATTATGGATTCATTAAGAAAGAATAATAACATTGACGTAGATTTTACTTTAATATACAAAAATACAGTACGATCATTTTTCACTATTTATACCTACTTAATAGACACAGGTTAACAATATAAAAAGAAAATATACATGTTTTTTGGGAACATTAAAAAGGAGGTGGAGAAAGACGGGTGTGTCATTAAGATGGCTGGCAATTCCAGACCAGATAAAATGCGAATTTCCCGGATTGTTGCACCATTGTGGACTTTTGGTACTGACTGTAAGGAACATATTAAAATAAGATATCAAAACTAATATGGTCTGTCTGTCTCTAAATAAATAATTCAAAAACGATTCAAGATCTTATACTAGACTTTATATTAATCGGCGGCTGTCTGTCGTAGAGTCAATATCATTTGATAATGCATCGTTGTGAGTTTAAACATGTATCGTTTTCTCGGCTGCGGTGGTGTGTATGTAGTGGTTTTGTTATGGTGTAGGGCGTCTGGTTGCAGTATTACTTTGCTGGTGCACGCTAATGTGGGCGGGCAGTGTTCTTTAAAACAAGAAAAAAAAAAGAAAAGAAGAAGCAACATGGTATACATAACGTGACCATTTATTATTCAACTATTTAAGGGTGTTCACCCTTAAATAGTTACATAATCAAAAATGAAAATAAAACCTAACATAGTTTTTTTTTAATTTATTTGATAAAGCGACGCGACGAGCAAAACGTTCACCTGAAGGTTAGTGCAACGTCTGTCCATAACAAATGCTATGTCACCAAGAACAGTTCTGTGTGGTACCACATTGCGCTCGTCACCTTGAGAGATCAGTTCTTAAAAATCATAATATGCCCAGTGATTACGCTGACCACTGACACTACTGAATCCACCTAGACGGACGGCCGCAATCAAGCAGGGATAATTCTCCGTAACCACCCAGCTTGGCCGGTTATCGCAGTACCTGACACCTGGCCTCTTAGATTATTTTTTATCTTTTATTAAGGTTTACAAAACGATGCCCCTCAGTAGGATTTCTCATGTCGTGGGTACGTTTTGCAGACATAAATTCCACATGCACAAACCACCCAGACCCGTAACAACTATCTGTAAGCCATACAAATATTTGGCCCGTGCGGGAATCGAACTCGCGACCCGCGGCGCAGAAGCCAAGGGCCACTGCGCCAACCGAGCCGACAAAAGACATGATTAGATAGACATGGCTGCTCGTTAACGGGCTGTTATTATTATTTTAAATCCGGCATTTTTAGAGATACGTTACGACGGCGTGACCTAGTAGTCAAAGCACCTGACTTCTCCGCTGCACGTCCTAGGTTTGAATTCTGCCGAGCCAACGTTTGTGCAAAAACAGAAAACGTTGTTTTTGCGTCTGGTTGTTTTGTGCAGGTGAATATGTCCGTAAAACGCGCACATGTGCGTAGAGATGAAATTCTAGTGTGGTGCTATATTTTTTTATTTTAAGAAAAAAATTATCCACAGTATCCGCTGATTAAAAACCATGAAGAATGTTTGGGCATTTCCCACAGTAGACTCTTCTGATACCCATGGATGAGATACTGTAGCTGACAACACGCCATCACCACAAATTATACACCAATAACACAGGACATTCTAACAGTTTTATAACACAATAAAAAATACATCCATATTTCTGTCGAAAGTAATTGGTTTGTGTTTACGACGACATTATCGAACTGGCCATTATATACAAATTCAATACGAGGTAAGCGTGACATGTTTTTGCACTCAAGCAAGAATGATTAACGCGGATGAAGCGGACATAACATAAGGAACTCTCCCTCTAGCAATCTTTCAAAACGGGGGACGTTTATAGTGCACCATCTATCATATTTGTATTGTATGTACGTTTTTATATAGTGCCACAACACACAATAAGCCTATCGTGTTCAACCTTACTTCGGAGATAAGGTTAGGTAAGGACAAGTTACTTCATGAAAGCGATAGTCTTGCATGTCTTCGAACATTATGTTAAAAAGAATTCGTTTAATGAAGGAAAGTAAGTTACTTTGCTAAGATCCGCATGCAAAATATAAAAATGGTGTAGACGGCCGCCGACTGTAGCGGAAGTCTGTCGAAGAGTCTATGACGCTTGATAATGCTTCGTTTTGGGGCGAAACACGTGTCGTGTTCTCGACTTCAGTGGTCATATTATCTAGTGGTAGTATTGCAGTGGTTGGTGGAGGGTACCTGGTGGCGGTTCCTGGTGGCGGTGTTAGTTTGCTTGTGCACGCTACTGAGGGAGGGCGGCGGTGCTCTTCAAAAAACTAGGTAATATACACCATTTTTATATTTTGCATGCGGATCTTAGCAAAGTAACTTACTTTCATTCATTATAATGGATTTCCGCTAAGTAACGCCTGATTCTATTAACTATAGAATTCGTTTATTTAAATGAATTGATAAATTCTACTGTAATCAATTATGGCAAATTCGCAAGCAAAAACGGTGAATGTTACCAAGTTTTTGAAAGCGATTAA
This sequence comes from Luehdorfia chinensis, assembly GCA_019845155.1. Taxonomy (NCBI): domain Eukaryota; kingdom Metazoa; phylum Arthropoda; class Insecta; order Lepidoptera; family Papilionidae; genus Luehdorfia; species Luehdorfia chinensis. The sequence goes on along the minus strand of JAHVAK010000206.1, from coordinate 3,088,456 downwards.
ACCTGTGTTCGATTTCCTACTAAAATTGTTAATTGCAATTTTAAGTGCTAATTTAAAACCTGCATGCCTGAGAAATAAAACATATTTCGAAGACATGTGCAGTCCGCTAAACCGCATGGAAGCAGTGTGGCGGATTTTTCTTAGCTCCAAAAACTCTCAGAAATAAGAGGAGGCCTGTGCTCAGCTGTCGGACATTTATAGGCTGAAACTTTACTTTTTTTACCTACAAGTATGATGAGAGATCGTCAATAAATTAGTAGTTGTATATATATATTAGTACGAGTCACACTAATACCTGCACATTGAACACATCATATTATATTCATTACAGCGCCGTATCTGGTGACAAAAAATCCAACATTCACGATTAGCAAGCATCTAATCATTGGTATCTAGTACCACAATGTTCTTAAATAATTACAAAGTTAACACCAAAGATAAAACAGACGCTATGAATTTTTATATTCGGGCGTCCGCAGTGACCACGGGTGGTTTTCGCTGTACTTAAGAATTACATTATTCGGAGAAACTTTTAAAGCTGCGTTATTTAGACGTTATTTATCACCGTCGCCCGGAGCTACGCCACCTGCCTGTATTTCTTACCAATTACTTAGAGCCTTATTCGTTACGTTGAGATAGCCGGCGAATGGAAATTCTTAAGATAAATTAAGATAATGGCCCCCCAGTACCTGCGAGAAAGTTCAATAATTACCATCTTCTTCTTGCATACTAATAAAGTGAGGAATTTGCATAAGTCAGAGTATTTGTATTATGAATAAAGAACTCGTTTGTTTTATATATTGTATACTCGAACCGAAAAGTGAAAGTGAAGTGAAGAACCAAAAACTCGAAAAGTGACGGAACCAGCTAATCGTTCACCTGATGGTAAGTGCAACGTCTGCCCATAACAAATGCTGTGTCACCCAGAAAAGTGTGACACCACAATGCGCCCGTCACTCTGAGACATCAGAGTTCTTTAGTCTCATATGCCCAGTGATTACGCTAGCTCTCAGTGCCCTTCAAACCGAAACACAGTAATGTTTGCACACTACTGCTTCACGGCAGAATAACTGGCCCTGGGGTGGTACCTACCTAGATGGATTCCTGCATAGGAATCCAACCACCAGTAGAGCATTACTATATATATATATATATATTATGCATTACTATGCAATTATTCAAACACTGGCGAACTACTCATGAATGTTGATATTATTTTATTGATATCCAATAATTTCCTGCGCCGAAATTTATAGAAATAATTTTAATCTTTGACAGAAAAACAAATTTCGTTTGTTAAATGTCATTTTTTTAACGACCTACGACCGTTTCTAAATTAGGTTCCTCTGTACGGAGAAAGAAGAAACAGATAAAAGAAACTCGGCAGGCACATTTTCAATTTTTTTATTAATTTAATTATGTTATAAAATAAATATTTCATTACGACGCCATTTCTTAAGTTTCATATGCCTAGTAAGACGAGCATGTCGGACACCCGATGGTAAGTGCAATGCCTGCCAGTAACATCGCACTGCTCTCTTCACCATGAAACATTCGTTCTTCAGTCTCATATGCACTGTAATTTCACACATTTCAGTAGCTTTCAAACCCACCAGTTGCGGTATCACGTCTCGTCACTTAATACAATAAAAAAAAACAACAACAACTCGCGTAAAAGAACATATAGCTGATGTGAAGCATCGACGCTCTAGGAAGTCTGCAGTCTGTGACCATGTTCTGGGATCATCCCAACCATTACATCAGATTTGACAAACCACAATCCTTGCAAAAGAACAGTGATCCCTACCAAGGATGATTCGCGAGGCTATTGAAATTAAGAAGATGGTTGGGTATTAGCACCGGTTTGGGATCCTATGATTACTAAAATTAAATCTTAAAAGTCAAGACACAGTTAGCTCTTTCTGCCTAGATCGGACCAAAAATAATAATTAAAAGACTAAAGTATCCCAGGTTAACTATGACATCCAGACATCTTTCACCTCAGTCCTCCCGTGACCATGGGTGCTGTAAGGAAACGTCAGGTTATAAATAGTCAAAATTAAACGCGATAAAATCCGTAAACTTAATTTTATGAAATGTGTAATATTCGCGTACATATAAGAAATATAATATAAAAAGCCGTTTAAACATTTTACATAAAGTTTACCTTTTTTTAAAATAATATTTTATAAAACCAAAATAATATTACTATTATAATAATAATATTATATTCAATATGTGTTTAACATCTTTAAAATACTAAATATTTAAAATATGTTTACGCGACATATTTAAATAAGTTTTGTATACATCTAAGTGGAATACAGTGTTAAACTAAGCTTAGTCATTATAAATCGTCACGCATTTTTTATTGTCATCTGTTTGTGTACCTAATAAATAAATAAACATAGTACCCAATTTACATAAAACTGAAATAAAAAATGGGGGATATGATAAAAACCACTTAAGTAATAACGTGCGCTATGTGTTATAAATAATTTTTGTATAGCGTTTTCTTCTGAATCCGTTTAACAAAAGGGTCTTTAAAACTTTCGTTTAAGTATAAGAATACAGGATAGGAGTCGTAAGAGGCGACTTAGGGAGGGACAGCCCTTTTTGGTGCAGAAAAATACCTCAATATGCTGCTCATGGGGAGTAATAATTTTTTAACTCGAACCAAAATGGCATCGATGTAATTCGCCACCCACGTCTCATTTCCCGCGGGGCCGAAATGTGGTCTCTGCCTACCCCTTATAAGGGGAAAAAGGCGTAATTGTATAAATGTAAAATGCTTTTCTTTTTAGCGCGCACGAAAAAATCTAACACCAAAAAACTGTTACTAAGAAATGTTTCTAGAGAAATTTAATGATGACGTCCAGATCCGATCACTCACACGATTTTCCAGTGATAAAGTGTACGCGTAAGCAGAGAGGAACTCACTTGTCCTAACTTACCTGCGCCCGATATAACGCTCAAAGGTCAGAGGTAGGCTTACACGAGAAGACATGACGAGTTTGACATAAGGGTATTTCCTCCAAGAGATAATTTTAAGCTATCGTGTTCGTTGAACAATAACGCGAACTGTATGAAAAAATCGCAATATGTTCATAACAGAAGGACAATAAAAGATTTATTCTAATGTCAAAGAATGATAAAAATCAATTCTAAATAAATATGAGTGCAAACGAATCATAAATATAATTTTTTCTTTCATTAAAAACGCTGCCCCTCACTAGGTTTTGTCCAGCCCATGTTCAGAAGTGAAATTGTGACGAGCTGAAACGATGATGATGATGAGCTAGTCTTTTAATGGCAGACCTATTATTGCTGCACAGTTTGTAATTATAATAATCATTCCACTGTAGCTTTAAGTTAGGCTAAACAATATACATGTTATATATTTAATAATATATTTAATGTTAACTCATTATACATTAACTTTTAACAAAAAAAATTAAGTAAATAGTCTTATTACAGTTGATATAAAACGAACTTACTCTTTTAAAACTAGGAAACGTGATGTATTTTTAGAATAAATTAAATTTAAGGTTCGGATAAAATAAAACGTGTTCTGGTGTTCGGCTGCCATTAAGAGAGGAGTATTTTTTTTTTAATTTGTTATAGACATTTCTCTTAATTATTTAAGACAATAGCAAACATACAGCCTATAAGTTTACACATACATTATAGGTGGCGTTAGTTGTAAACAAAGAAGACATTTTGAGCACATAACAACAAAAAGCTTACTGCGTAACAAATGTAAATAGTCTAAATACCATGTAAATAAATGTGAACCACTTAGTCAGTAAACGGCTATCAGAGAGGGTGTACTCTCTGGTGGAAAACATTAAAAAAAATGGCAGACTACTGGTGCAATAATCCGTGTAGGTAGGTTCCACCACAGGGCCAGTTATTCTGCCGTGAAGCAGTATTATGCAAACATTACGGTGTTTCGGTTTGAAGGACACTGAGAACTGATGCCTTAGGGTGACCGACTCCGCAAAAAAATCCTATTTGCTAAAAACTATCTACTAACTCACTGTAGGACGACTAATCTAGATAACTATCAAGATAACGATATTATTAGGTAACAATATACAAATTTATGTATATAGTAAACGTGCCACAACCCGGCTTGATCGCCCCCAAAAGCCGGCTAAATATTATATATAAATACAAAAAATTCTTAAGAAAGGGGAAATTCGTCGAAGCGTTTATTTTCCAGATCATCGAATCGGTGAGCGCAAATTTCGGTAAAAAACATCGTGGTCGTGGCATCGAGTAATGCGACGGATGATACTATCCTCGCCGATTTCAACAATGGCCGTAAACCCCTTTCGATAATCAGAAAAAATGCTCACGATCTGCACAGTATCATAGAAACACACACATCTCTAAGCTTTCCAGACAAGATCGGAGAAATGATCATATGCAACATTGACTGAAATTTGAACCCTGAGCTCATGGCAACAGTATTTAAACATAGAGATATGTAATATCAACGCAACGACATGATCTTTTTTTTTCAGATTGTATTTGTATTTTACATAATAATGCATTCAAGAAAAACTTTTAGTACAAACAGGATGGTTTGGTCAATCGTTATTTTGCTGAAAAAGAATACTTGTAAAGATACCAAAGTTAAGACAATTTAAAATATAGTATAGCTTGCACGCTTTGTAAAATTAAAAAAAAAAAACAAAGTGTTGTACTTTAATTAAGAACCTACAATGGTCGCCGTGTTTTGGCGGCCACAGATAATCTACCACTGGGGTGGTAGATTATCTAAATTGATGGTAATATACTACACCCGTGAGTGTCGTAAAAGTCGACGAAGGGAAAATGAAAACCAGTAGATGGGCAGCCAGCATCTTCCTGGAATATCGGTATAAAAAAACTGCAGTTGCCAAGCGTAGCAAGTATGGCAAAATCTCTCCAAAACGAGAGCTAGAAACATTTGTGGCTATCTATGGGGGAAGCGTATGTTCAACAGTGGACTTGTGATAGGTTGAAATGATGATTATAAATGGACGCCGTATTTCAACGATCAATAGATTAATTTTAATATGAAAAATAAAGTGCACGTGTTTTAAATTTATCACCACATTTTACGTAATCTTTCGAAATTTACTCTAAATTAATTCAACAGCTTCCATGTGGCTCCCCGGCATGCTTAAACTAACACGTGTCTCGAATATGACAGCCATTAATCTTGTGGATATTTCCTAAAACAATTTATTACGAAGCCAAGAGAACGCAAACCACCGTCTTAACTAATTGAGAAGCAGAGACTCACTGTAACGATACAATGGAAATTACATTCAATGACGTAGCAAATTTACTTTGACCACTGTTACGTAAACCGATGTCTGAAACTGTTAATAACGAGTCTTGTATTACAGTCCCGTACCTAAATTCCACTACTACTACGACGACGACTACTAGAAAAATATTAATACCAAATTACAACGATTATCAGATGACATGTAGCGACATCTATGTTACCGCACAAGAAGCTCGAACCGCGAAGAAATAGCACATACGTCCTACATCGCGCTATTGAAGTTTCATAGACGCTTCTATATATACAAGATCTTAAGATTCTCGCGAATCTCTTCCGAGGAAAAGCCTCCGGGCTAAAAGCGTACTACACATATAAAGATAAAAAACTGCTTGGAGGAGACGACCTCCCAAGCCATCCGATCTTGCGCGTAGCTACCCTTTTCCTTGGCACTTTCATCTGTGCCAAAAACACATGTAACAGAAAAATTATGACAATATCTAGAATGTATACGTGGAAGTATAAAATATTTATCAAAACAGATGTTACGCAATTGACCTTTATCCTTTTGTAGTCATCATCATCACCTTCATCATCGTCCGGTAATGAGTCTACTGCTGGACCGTAATCGCCTCTAACCTTAGATGTTTCCACCCGTCACTTGTCTGAGTATTTAAGGTGAATATTGAATTCAAGAATAGCGCTCTCGGCAGCTGGCGAACCGAGATAGCTTAGAGGCCGGACGCTCCCTCTTAATTTCATAGAACGTGGATGCACTAGGTTTCATGCCCGGTGCCGGTACAACTAAAATTGTTCAATGCAATTCTAAATGTTGTCACGTGCTCGGGGTTGAAAGAAAACTTTACTAAGAAATCTACATGTCCCAGGACTAAACTCTTCTATCAAAATCATGGGAGACTTGTTCGCAGTAGTGGAAGATTTATAAGTCGTTACATTACCCTCGTTACGTTGTAAGAAAATAAGCCGGTAGACTCCGGGAATGCTTAGTAAGTTCACCAGTCTAAAATACACCTAGGTACTACCTTGGGCTAGTTATTTTGCCGTAAAGTAGTAGTGTGCAAGCATTACTGTGTTTCGGTCACTGAGCTAGCGTAATCACTGGGCATATGATACTTAAAAACTGATGTCTCAGGGTGACAGGCGCAGCGTGGTGACACGCAGAAATGTTCTGGGTGACACAGCATTTGTTATGGGCAGACCTTGCACTTACAACTGGTGTATACTTTATCCAATAAAGAAAACATAGTGGATACACCTTATTTCACGTTTAACATAAAATTAATTCATGTTTCATCTTACCTATGCTTAACAGATCTGGATCTAACCGATTTTATTAAAAGACATGACCTACACAAGGATTTCTCATATATCGTAGCGTACGTTTTACAGATATAAATGACAGATACAGAAACACACAACTTTCGATAGTATTAAAATCGAACACGCGACCAGACGCTCGGAAACCAATCGCTTAGCCACTGCGCCAACTGAGCCGACAATACTAATCGTTAATTTACATAAAGCAAATAAAAAAATGTTGTAGACATTTGGAAATATAACCAATTTGTTATGTTTCACTATAAAGCTATATTATGAAAATATTTTTTTCTTCAATATTAATGAGCTCTTTCAAAGCCACGAAGAATTTACTATAGAAAATGCACAAAAAATATATTGTAATAAGAAAGAAAAGTTTTAGCGAGATTAACGTATTGCAGTCAATTGTTTTTAAAAGCCAATAAAATGAACAATTTTCCAAACCGTCGCACCGGAATGAACGCAATAGACATATATAATTATAAACAGAAGAATAGGGTGACAGTACAAGTGGGGCTTGGGAACCGAGTAATGCAAAATATAGTTAACGCCTTCATCTTTAAAAACCTTTTAAAAGCTTTCCGAGAGGTTCGTTATCATTTACAAGTTACTTTTGCTTTGTCTCTAAATTTCGAAGGAGTATTTTTAAAGAAGGCAGTGAATTTGATTTTACTATGCCCACGGGCTGAATCTGTCTGTAAAGGTATACAATAATGAAGAAATTCATTTTTATATTACAAAATTACAGTTGTTGTTATAAACTTTATACGTTTTCCCTCGAGTTCTGGTTCTAGAAAATGTTGTTTGTTTTCTAATTTGAGACTGTCAGAAACAGCGAACTCAGATATGTTTAATAATTCAGATCAAGTTGATAATAAATGTTCTCCGCTCAACGCGAACCACTTCGCCGCCATTTTGGTACGAGTCAAAAAAAAATCTTACTCCCCATTGTGTTACACCGATCAGTATAGTGACAGCATATTATTTTATGTTGCACGAAAAAAGGCTGTCCGTAAAATGCCTAAGCCCCGATTTCACCGATTGCTTTGGAAACCAAGTTTACTAAAACCGCGTTTTGCTTAACTGAGTTCAAATGTATCATTTGATCTCGGTTTTCGTCTAACCGATTTCACCGACTCCATTTTAATCGCGTTCAGAAAAACGAAGTTTACATGAAATATCGATACAATCTAAAACAAAAACACGATTTATTTCGTATTGTGCGACATCAATCAGCCTGTTTTTATGCTTAGGTTACATAAGTATGCAAACAATAAATAATACGTATTAAAAAAAAAAATTCTGTGTTTACATAGTTGTGCAATTGACAATGACAGCTCTCTAAACGCGTTTAAAGAGCTGAACGTCAAAAATTGGGCGTTCAGAATTTGAACCGTGTTTAGCATTGACTGCGTTCATTTGATGTTGATGAAATGCGAATTGTACCATTGAACTCAGTTAAACGCTTAAACTTCGTTTTTCTTGAACTGATCGCGTTTAGTTTCAACAGTGAAATCCGCCCTTAGTCGTCTCCTACAACACCTCGGTAAGAAAGAGGTAGGTGCTATTCTACTCTGCCGGACACCTTATTTATAAATAAATAAAGGATGATTTGGTTTGACATTAAATTGATATTGCCAGGCTCATACAATTTTTTTATTAGACGGAAGAAATTTTTATACGCGGAAGGTATCACATAAAATGTCAGAATCTCTAGATCTTTAATTATTTATAAAGGCAAAGAACATATTTAAAAATGTCAATTATATATAATGATACGTATATAAAACGCTGTGTACCCCTTTTACCCATAATGCGTGCACGGAGGAGTGTGAGATTTCGCATAGTTATAGTTTATATTAAGAAGCGTTGAAAGCTGAAATTTATATTTATAGTATGTGGTACATTAAATTCAATAAAAAAAGTTAATGAATCACGATCGATTTCGACTATTGGACGATCACTAGTAATACTGTTGTCAATAAAAACACACACAACAAAGTATTTAGAATTACGTAGTTAATCAGTTTGTACTATGAATTAAAAACTTAATTTTAAAAACGTGTCAAAGGTGGGAAAATGCTTGTGACGAGTTGTGACTTGTGATAGGCTGAAATGATGATGATAAAGAAAGAGAGAAAAAGCCCTCGTTCATAAACAACAAATAGAATTTAAAATGTTTTAGCTTATTTACTTATGTTAATATAATAAAAAAATATGCTAACGCCAAAAAAAGCCTTATATTTCAAACGTCTATACCATTCGTGAATCCTACTGTGAAATTACACATGTAAACATGTTAGGATGATCGAAATCATAAAAAATGTGAGCCAACGTGCGAATTAAAGTTATGTGATCAATGAGAAACGTGCAGAGTAAAGCTCGCTCCTATATTGTATATAGTGTAACACTGAAACCGCCGAAGTAAACGCTTTGAAAATTTACCAACTAACTAACAACTACAAATTAACTAACTTAAAAAAAACTGATTTCCGTTGCAGTTTAGAAGCCGTTTATACGGCCGTAATAATGAATAGCCTAAGTAAAAAAAAACATTATTTCAGCCACAAAATATGTAGATAAGTCTACTATGTATGTCGCTACGTCACAAATAGTATCTCCCATGAATAATCATATGAAAGTTTACAAAACCTTTAATGCCATGACCTTACATAAGAGTCAGCAATCAGTAAATCAACAAAACGTCCACTTTATATAATATATAAAGTTCAACCAGAACAATTCCGTATGGCACCACACCGCGCCCGACACCTGGAGACGTCAATTCTTTAAGTCTCATAAGCCGAGGTGGCGCGCGAAGATGGCGTGGCCTTCCCCGCGGACATGTGGAGCGTCGGCATCCTCACTTACATCCCCCTCAGCGGACACTCGCCCTTCCAGTTATCTGTTCTTAAATCTCGTGTACCGCATAGAAACCAAAAAGAATAGGTGGTCATGGCTACCAGCCAAACATACAAAAAAAATATAGACATATTCTATGAGACCAACAATTTTCCGTATAAATTTAACATTGAAACTAAGATCAAACTAGAACAGAAAACAGAAAAATGGTTCCCAAAGGCGTTCACTCAGCGTAATGCCTTGGCCTTTACCTCGACGCTGATGTTCCGTGGATGCCTTAAAAGAGGTGCACCAGCAAATATATAGTGATATTGTCAGGAATGTGATCCTATGATATACGAGCGGACGCGATGGGTGCATTCGAAGGTTTACAAACGTGAACGTGAGAACGTGTGCTAATTGCAGTTGTGTGTTAAACACAATTATCGTGTGAAACCGCGTGCAATATTACACAGCCGCAAAATTTCCCCTATAAAGCCATTTGATTACATTCCTGTCAAAGTAAGAAATCTATACCTTCAGTGGAATATATGTTCCTTCGTCGAATGCAGTATTATTTATTTATATGTGTTTATGATTATGTTAGGGATCTTTTATGATATATTAATCAGAATAATTTTAGTAACATTTCACAATGCGCATAAAATAATGCGCATAAAGTGTTTACGTCAGGATAACTCCAGGGCCAATTTTCCACAATTCCCACTAAAAAGATTACAGCCACTTTATATTACTACAAAGTTTGTTGAAAATTTACGAACCTGCGAGGTAAGAAATGGTCGTAAGTCTTTCTCTCCAGAGATTAAACATAACATAGATTAGGAAAAATTACTACATATACTAGGATTAAATAGAATATCTTTTGTTTCAGCCGACACTGCGAAATTAAAACCTTTCAACGAGCTATCAAACTTAACAATAGAAATTACAAAGGTCAATAGACTAATCAAAAACGTGTACTTTCTAAACTATAGTTATAAAATATATAATAAGGGGTTACTTTGTTACTTAATGATTAAGTATCTATATTAATAATGGTATATTATTAGTTTAAATCACCTATATGACACCACAGTGACAAATTCAATGACTGGCGGCGACCTGCACGTTTTTGCAGGAAGTCAATGGATGCAGGCGGCTAAGCACCGTATCTTGTGGTAATCTACTTGGCCTATGAGATAAGCTGAACTGATAACGACAATAATGAAATATACTACTGTACATTGAGGTTAAAATCGCGTGCCATGCTCGTGCCGTTAAAGTTCGCATAAACCTTAACTAAAGCCTGAGACGGCAGACTGAACCTGATTTGAATACTAGGCCGCCATAAAAGCTGTCTGTCTGCATGAACTACTTCGAGTTTATTAGCCTTTTCCCTTGCCTTTCACACTAACTTACAAAACTAGAACGAAAAAATAATGTAGATAATGGTATAAGTTTCATTGCGATAATGGATTTGGATTAAAAAAAAACGATATTTTCTAACGTACAGGAGATATCCTAGTGTGGGCGTCATCTTTGGGTGCATCATTGGAGCAGCGTGGCGAAACTCTTCCCGGCTACCCTCTCAAAAATGACAGGAAGCCCGTGCTCAGTAGTGGAACATTTATCGGCTGTTCTTTTACTTACTTTCCTACTGTTAAATTTTATTTAATAAAGTACAAACGTGTACGAGGGGTGATCCAAAAGTAATGATAATCAGTTATTTCTAGTGCACACAAAAATACAAAAAAATTTCAGTCACTTACTCAGTTAACCACTAGTTCAGGGAAAAAAAATCATATAAATAGGCCACGATTCCCGGGAGCTACATTCATTTGAATACGGACTGTCAAGGAGTGAACATCAAAATGGAAAAACACGAAATCAGAGCTGTCATTAAATACCTCTGCTTGAAAAAAATGTCTACCAAAGACATACACAGCGACTTGGTGGAAACATTAGGGGACTCTTCTCCTCCATATTCCACAGTTGCACGCTGGGCTAAGGAGTTTAAGTTGGGAAGAACATCGACGGAAGACGAACACCGCGAAGGACGCCCATCGACGTCCCTCACTGAAGAAAATGTGAAAAAAGTTGAAGAAGTTGTATTGGAAGATCGAAGAGTGACTATCAGGCATGTAGCTGAGGTCACAGGGATCTCATATGGCAGCATTCAAAGAATCCTTGCGAACGAATTGCATATGAGAAAGGTCTCCGCGCGTTGGGTACCGAAAATGTTAAACGACGAGCAAAAGAAGAAACGAGTCGACATGTCAAGAGCAAATCTCGAAAAGTTCCAGGCAGACAAGGATAATTTTTTGTCACGTTTTGTGACCATGGACGAGACCTGGATCCACCATTTTGATCCTGAAACAAAACAACAATCGATGACATGGAAACGATCCGATGAACCGACGCCGAAGAAATTCAAAGTGTCAAGCTCAGCAGGGAAGGTTATGGCGTCTGTTTTTTGGGACGCTGAAGGAATAATCATGGTGGACTACTTGGAAAAGGGGGCCACTATTACAGGCTCCTACTATGCAGAACAAATAAGAAGATTGCGGGAGGCTATTAAGGAGAAAAGGCGAGGCAAACTGCGGGCTGGAGTGCTGTTCCATCAAGACAACGCACCGGTTCACAAAGCTGCAATTGCCATGGCTGCCATTCAGGAAGCGGGCTTTGAGCTGGTGGAACACCCCCCCTATTCACCAGATCTAGCCCCCAGCGACTTCTATCTCTTTCCACGACTCAAGGAACACCTCCGAGGCAAGAAATTTGACGATGATAGCGACGTGATGGCCGCGGTTGAGGACTTTTTTGAGAGTCAAGATAAAGATTTTTTTTCTAAGGGAATTTTAGGATTAGAAAAGAGATGGACTAAATGTATAGACTTGCTAGGAGACTATGTTGAGAAATAAATTTATTTATTTATTTTATTCATTGTGTTTATTATTGATTATCATTACTTTTGGATCACCCCTCGTACGTCGCACACTTCGCGAACATTCTATACTCCACGTGAAACTTTAATCACGGCAACCGTCCGGGCAAAACAACAACCGCAATATAGGTCGCCGGACATTACACTAAAACTTATTAGGACTGCCAAAACCCTTCCTTTTTGTACCTCTTTAAAACTAAATTTTGACCACAGCTATTAATGTTTAATTTAAATGTTTTGTAAAATAATATTGGGATATATGATACCCAGTAAATTACAGAGCCGTGGTAGCTCAGGGGCTAGGCGCTCGTTTTAAACTTCATAGCACCCGAGTGCCCTGGGTTCGATTCCCGGTGCCGGCACCACTAAAATTGTTAATTGCAATTATAAGTGCTGATTTACTACGTGCTCGGCGGTGAAGGAAAACATCGTGAGGAAACCTGCATGTCTGAGAAACAAAAATATTTCTAAGACACGTGCAGTCCGCCAACCCGCATTGGAACAGCGTGGCGGATTCTTCCTAGCTCCAAAACCCTCTCAGAAATGAGAGGAGGCCTGTGCTCAGCAGACATTAATAGGCTGAAACTTTACTTTAATTTTTTTTAGCAGTTACAACTAAGATTATTTAGAAATGATAAACTGATTGCATACTTGTTTCAATTTCAATTTCATTCAGACACAAATTTTAACAATATTTTTGTGCACAATGCTAGGAACGCCATTAACTTTGTTTCAATCAGAGAAGCATTAACCCCAATGTTGTTAAAGGTCGATTGAAAACTTCATACAAATATTTAACGCTCTAATATCACGCTTGACCTACTTTAAGGGTGTAGGGTATACCCTTTAATTTGAGAAATAACAAAAACAATTTTGGGCTTAATCACGAACACGTCCGCGATCCGGGCAACAAAACAACGATACTAATGTAAATAGCCGGTAAACATTCTGCAAACTTCCCATAATATAGTTTGAAATACCGTATGTTTCTTACTTAATACTAACGTCTAATCTTAATCGCTGTGTGGTGATGATGTTAGAGAATCTACCGCTATCTCGTGTTGTGGATCATGTAAAGTCTAAGGGTAACGCCAAAAAATCTAACCTCCAACAGATGACGAAATAAACCGTTAAAATACAAAAGTAAAGTAATTAAAGTAATAATTATATCTTCCTACCTATGCAAGGACCTTTTTCCGTCCCTTTTTGTGCCACGTTTTATTTTGAAAATAAATAAAATAAAATTTTAGTAGTTACACTTCTGATGGCGGAAGTAAAATAATCACGACAAAAGAAGTTACACTTAATAAATATTATACTACACAATTATCCAGCGACTTAGAAATTTGTTCGCTAATCCTACGTGATACGATGTTTCCTCTCCACACGTGTCAAGAGCTTCACAACTATTAATCTTGCGAATGCTGGCAACAATTTATCATACTGCCGACTTAAAGCTAACCGCTGTCATATTCATTTGAACGTCAAAATTATAACAATGGCTGTAAGAATATTACACTGAAGAGATCCAAATCATAGCTAAATTCAATCTGACTTGTCATAATATAACTTTTAATATAAAGTCTATTTTTAACATATTGCTTCTAAATATTTTCTCATTTCTATTTTTGTCTCTAAAGACACAGGGTTTAGTTTAAGTATTATAAGCATTGATAACAACTAGTAATAAGTACATACATACATACAGTCACGCCTCTTTCCCATTGCGGTAGGCAGAGCCCACATCTTTCTACTTGTTACGATCCTGACATATCTCTTTCGCTTCTCCTACTTTCTTGAGCGTTTTCGTATGTGCTCGCCAGGTTGCGGGTACTTTTTTTAAGAGTGGGCAAACGGCTAAGGGCCTAACCTAAAGGTCGATCATGGCCGCCCATGAACATCCGCAATACCTTTACTTTTGATGTGGCCTTTCTTTAAAGCGTCTTGACACGTTCGGGTTCGTTCCCATGCCGGTTTGCTTATTCACACACACCTCATAAATCTGTGTTGTCAATCTTCTTCCATCCAACCTCTCGACGTGTGCAAGCCATCTAAGCAATAAATAGAAGGTCTGGAATGCTATCAGCATTTTCCTCATCCTCTCTAGAAAAATTGTCGACTGCTGGACATAGGTCATTGCCAAGTTTCAAGAGAATTTTTTTTTATTGATAATATTGACGAGACGAGAAAATCGTTCACCTGAGACATTAGTTCTTTAGTCTCATATACCCAGTAATTACACTAGCATTGATTTGTTCTCTACTCCAATAGAAACGGTTGGCAAGTAGATTAGACAGAACCATGTCGCTGAAAAATTAAAAAAAATCAATGATTCAATTACTGGCAACCAGAAGTTGCATCCATCATCTTTCTCAAAGTCTACTGACCTCTTATTATACTGTGGACTAAGTATTCGTTTGTCAGGCTTACTTGGAAAAAAAATTACTTACTAAAATCAATTGGTTTATATACACCAGTTTGAAACCGAACACTCCGGCTTTCGCAAATTATATATAAACTTAAATTGCAAGCGCATGACTTGCAAGGCGTACGTTTTGAGGGGCCCGATGAAAGTTTAATTCTCATAAGAGTTTTGAAGACTAAACCACAACACGCCGCACACATGTCGAACCTATTAATCATGTTACCATTTCGTTAATGACTGAGGAGAAGGTAGCACTCCAGGGCCAATTAATCTGCCGTGAAGCGGTAGTGTGCAAATATTACTGCCTTTCGGTCTGAAGGGCTCTGAGAGCTAGCGTAATCACTGGGCAATTAAGACATAAGAACTGATGTCTCAGGGATGACAGCCGCAGCGCAGACGTTGCACTTACCATCAGGTGAACGTTTTACTCGTCTCGTCACTGTATCAAATAAAAAAAGTCTTTTCTGCCTGTCTAATATAAAAAAAAATAAGTAACAATTAATAATAATGAGGCGGTAAGTCATGATCATAGACTGAATTATATTGCAATTTAAGTGCATGTAGATACTGCCGGGCGCTGGTACCTAGTGAAGTACTAGGCATATGGGACTTAAGAAGTAATCTCTCAGGTGATGAGCGCAGAGTGGCAGCACACGGAAATGTTTTGCGTGATATAGAAAATGTTACTGACAGACGCTGCACTTACCATCAGGTTAACGATTTGATTGTCTCGTCACTTACGTGCATAACATAAATATTACATACATACAGTCATGCCTATTTCCAGTATGAGGGGTAGGCAGAGATAACTAACGTGGCCCACTTTTCGTCCTAGCGAGAAACGGGGCGTCACGGGTGGCGAACCACGTCGTCGCCACTTTGCTAAGATTCGGAAAATTGTTACTGCCCATTGCGTTCCCACGAGCAGTACAGTGACAGCATTGCATATTATGGTGTTAATCTACACGAATGAAGGATGTCCGTACAATACCTTAGTCACCTCGTACGAGACTTCAATAGGAAAGAGGTAGGTGCTATTCTACTCTGCCGGTCACTTAAATATTACAGTGAATGATATACGACATTAAACTTACACACGTGGTTAACTTCCTTCTCTCTACTCTTAAGATTACAGGCGGGAAGTTAAACCCGTTCACGGGTTTTTGGAAAAAAAAACCTGTCAACAGAATCATTCAAATACGTATTAAATCCTCTAAGTCAGCAGTGGCAGTAGTGGAGCAGCGTGACGAACTTCGTTCTATAACTACTCTTACACAAGGAAGCCTGAGGTTTGGTGGTGGTTATAAATATTTTGTATTTCTATGGAAATTTATAAAATAGCAAGGTTAATTTTATTTTATCTGAATTTTGTCAATAAAAAACACAATCTTTTTCGCAGTATAAATACCAGTAACTTGAAATTTTTTATATATATTTATAATATTATTAAATGTTTATTTTTATTAACGTCAATTTTAATTAGATGTTTTATACAATAACATATTAATAGACAAAGAGAAAACTTTGAAGCCTTTTTAGGCATATTGCGCGCACGAAGGAGTTAGTTTTTATGGAGCAGTGTAGAAATGAAATTTATATATAATATGTGTTACAAATACATTAAATTCAATATAAAGAGTTAATGAATTACGGTCGTATTACGACCACTGGGCGACCACTAGTAATAATTTCATGAGTTTCTTATATAACTTCTTGTGCTTTATACTTGTACATTTATATTTTTAAAGTCTGTGTTAATCACAAAGTATTTGCATATATTTATACAGTAAGACTGTTTTATCTGATAAAAGTTTTGTAATTGTTATATTTGACGGCAATAATATTTTGTCGAGAAAATTTCGTATTGTATAATCAATGTAAAAATTGCAAATGTCCTAAATAACTTATTGCAAAGTAAGTTACTTAAACAGGTTTTAAAATAACAAATAATCTTTAAAAAAAAATAACTCACGTTGATGGTCCTACTTCCCTGCTGGAATGGCTTTCCTGCCATTTTAGTCCTACATGTAATATCAGCCACAATCTATTTGTGATACAAATTTAGGTCCAACAACATGAGTTTACTAGAAACTCTCCAACACTAGTTTAACCGTGGTGTGACCATAAGGGAGTATAAAAGAAGAATAAATAGGAATAATTTCGACTCGTTTGGCACAGAAGCTAGGCGACTGGCCTTTGCGCAATGGATCGCGGGTTCGATTACCGCACGTGACAAATATTTATACGGCCTTCATGAAGATTTCAGGGGATATTGTATGTCTATAAAAGTCATCCGCGATACAGGAGATATCCTAGTGTAGTCTCGTTGTTTTAAAAAAAATGTAAACTGTATTAATAAAAATAAATGGTATTTATAAGTGAAATAATAAAAAGCTGGTAAAAATAAAAAGGGGTTTACCAGATACAAGTTCGGCTTTGAACTATAAGCTTATTTCAAGACTAGCAGAATAATGTTTTATATATTCACAACTGGAAAACCGCTGCTTGGAGAGCGATCGCCGCACCTGAGGCAATACTTAGAGCGCATTTAAAACCCCACTCTACAAAAGACGTTAATGTTTTTTTTTTATAATTTATTGTACGGGGTTGTTCAATCAGAGAATAAAAATTAAATAAAGAAAAGTACCGTATAAAAACAAATTCTCGTTTATAAGTTGCGAGTTGTCCTCGTCATTATGGGCTCTCAAGTCAGATTTATGATATAATTTTGGTGATGTAATTGCTGTTAGCCTTTTTTGGCTTTTACAGCTTCATCGGATACTGTGCTCACGGGCCAGGGGCCCGCGTGCCAGGGGCCCGCGTGCCAGGTTTGGTTTGACCCAAACATAAATACATAAATAATCTCCTACAATAACCTCGAAATCGGACTGTCGCGTTCGCTGCGTGTTTGCGCTATTTAGAATATCCCAAAATGATTTTAAGTCGTCTAATGACCGTCCGAAGGAGGCTGCGGGCCTCCATTCGGACTGTTTACATGTGTGTCGGTAACTCTGGGCGGTGAGAACCGCCCTGGAACACGGGTGTATCATGTGTACGCGGTGTGATTGTCGACTGCTGCGCGCCGCTCTCTACGGCGGTCGCGCGTCGTGGTGCGTGTTATATTAATCTGTTCACTGTGTGTACAGTGTAGCCTGGATCGTGACTGACCGTATCGTGGTCAGGGAGTGCTGTGACGTCCGAGTCGTCTAGCACGTTTACAGATTTATGAGCGAATCATCATTAAACGATTAAAATACTATGTTTTTTCTAATAGCACCATTCCCGACGATAAACGTTTCGTGGCGAGCACTCTTGTACTGATCCAGTGCACCGCTTAACTGAGAACATATTATTTAAACAACTCTCCCGGACCGATAGCCACAGGGGCACTATTTTTCGACGTCGCAAAGGCATTTGACAAAGTCTAGCACGACGGCATGCTTTACAAGATGTATGACATCAACGTGCCGAACATACCCGTAAACTGCATACTAGCGTTCTTGTTAAATCGCCTCTTTCGTTTTTGGGTGGAGGTAACGCACTCTTCAAGCCGCGTCCTCAGAGTCGGTGGCCCGCAGGGCTCCTTCCTATCCCCACCCCTCTTCTCTCTCTACACTAGTGACATTCCATAAAACCCTAAAGTTAATATCGCGTATTATTAAGATAAGCACAAGGGCCGCATACCGCTGACCGCCTAGGCGAACAGTTCCAGAAATGAAGAATAGCGGTGCACCCCGAAGAGTGTTGCAATATACTTCTCTAGGGGTACCTACACTCAGACCCAAAAACCGAATTTTCTCATCGGTAATAATCAATCGGGAACGATCACACTCTTCGACCGCTCGTTGTATAGCTGGTATACCTCCGTGGAAGTATTTGTGGCTTGGCTTTCGCAGTGGCAATCAAAGTGCGCTCACATTTTTTCACAGACGACCGCATGGCTTAGTGGTTGAACTACCTGAGTTCTACACCGCGGGTTACACAAGCCGGAGCTAACATTTGTCACACCTTCCTCCGATTTTATCGCGTGAGCGTTCATCGGGCGCGAGTAAGTTAAGAAAAATTAGTGCCTGTTTGCGTGTACACTTGTGGAACTATAATATCTTCTGCGCAGTTGATTGCTGTCGAGGATATTCGGAAGATGTCGCTTTGGTGAAAATCAGCTAAGAGGACATCATCACAACACTCCTCACACGTATTATGTACTTCCGCTCTCTCTACCCTCCGTGGCCCTACCAACTTGCGGCGAAGGCGACACATTATGTGGTTCTAGTCGGTGCAAATCAGACATAACCCGTTCTTGCCCCCTTGAAGAGGAAACTTTTTAAATTAATTATATTTAATTTTACAGTTAGACAAGACACAAAATGCACATGCACCTAGATAAGGAACAACTATCTGAAGGTCAAACAAATATTTGTTCCGTGCGGAAATCGAATCCACGGCCTAAAGCGTAAGAGCTAATGCTTAACCGCTGTGTTAATCAAGCCGCGATTCTAAAATATACAATGAAATTGCTTCAAACTTCCATTAACCTATTCAAAGTAATCGTTCAAATAATGTATTATACTGATACGATGGTAAAATATAAAACAAAATCCTTACAGGTTTTATTAAAATGAAGAGGATATTAAAATTGTAATAGGAGATTTAGAAGATGG
The DNA here is from genome assembly GCA_019845155.1 of Luehdorfia chinensis. NCBI lineage: Eukaryota > Metazoa > Arthropoda > Insecta > Lepidoptera > Papilionidae > Luehdorfia > Luehdorfia chinensis. The sequence continues at coordinate 3,068,966 of JAHVAK010000206.1, read as the reverse complement.
AAGCCCGGCTTGGGATAAAAAGCGTACTTCAAGTCTTTGTTGAATAACGGTATATTTATATCAACTCTAGAAAACCGCGGCTCGGAAAACGATCGTCCCGAGCCGCACCTGCGGCCATGCTCAAAGCCTTTTTTAAAACTCCCAACAAAAGAAACAATTTTTTAATTTTTTTAAGACCAACGAAGGTAAAGAATCTTTTTCTTTTTATTGTATAAAGTGACGAAACGAGCAAAACGTTCACCTGACGGTAAGTGCAACGTCCGCCCACAACAAATGCTGTGTCACCCAGAACACCTCTGCGCGACACCACACTGCGCCCGTCACCCTGAGACATCAGTTCTTAAGTCTCAAATCCAGCTCAGTCCATCAGCCCAGTGATTACGCTAGCTCACAGTGCCCTTCAAACCAAAACACAGTAATGCTTGCACACTACTGCTTCACGGCAGAATAACTGGCCCTGGGGTGGTACCTACCTAGACGGATTCCTGCATAGGAATCCTACCACCAATAAATCTTAATAAATAACCATTTGCTACCGACAGGACAAACTAACATTATTTAAAATGAGTAATTTTTTTTTAATTAGATGCTACGTGGCCTAGTAGTCAGAGTACCTGACTTCAACGCCGCGGAACTCGGGTTCGAATCCCAGCCGAAGCCTTAGTGCAAAAACACAAAAGCCTCGACGCTTACCGTGATTCGACACTATATTTTTTTTTATTGTCACAGTTATCCATCTATCTTACATTACGAACTACATTATGTATTAGCAGTAGTTATATGCGAGGCCACAAATGCTAGGATTCCATCTCAAAAAAGTTTGTATAAACACGAAACGCTATTTTGTAAGATATCTCAATCCCACTTTCGGTTTACTCAAGACTCACCTGAGACGTAGATTTAGAGAAAAATATCTGAAAAATATCTTCACGGTAGAGCGCGCGAGTAACAACACGATACTATATTGTACTTGTATAGGAATGTACTGTAGTTTTACCTTTATCGATATCGATATTATAATTTTTTTTTATAGATCGACGGTAAGCGTTAAACATTCGCTCATACTTGCAGCAGTCATCGTACCCTGTTTTACAAGTTTTGCTCTCTTTGAAAAAAGCGACGCCGGTGAGGGAACAAGAATTTCTCCTGTATGCGGGTTGACAGGCATAAATTTCACATGCACAAAAAACAGCCAGATCCGAAAACCATTCATTTGTTTTTGAAAAAACGTTGGCTGCGGCTACGATTCGAAGCTTGGACCTGCGGCGTAGCAGTCAAATAATTTGACGACTAGATCACGTGGTCGATCAATTCCAATTTCGGTTAATTTCGCGGACGGTTAATTATGTAAATTTGTAATTTCTTATTTATATGTCGAATAAAGAATATTGACTGACAAAGTTTTTGTCAAAATGAAAAATGAAAAACATGCGCTGCTATGAAAACTTTACATGTATAATTTCAACGTCAGCAATATTATGCGTCAATACGATGGTGTATAACGCGCTGATAGCAGTGAATCTTATGGACGTTTAATAAAAACTTTCTTTAATATATATAATTTCATCTCAAACTAGTAAAAACTGAATTCAAAGGTGTCTTAACGTGTCTTATTAAGCTGATGTGTTCGATTTTCGATATAATAAATGATAACGTCAAGGTTCCTACATATAATTATCGACGTTAAACTTGGCACCAAAATTTGCTAACGTTTATTAAAGGTTTTGTTAACAATGATATCGATAAATACCTCAGGCTCATCCCTATTTCTCTATGTACACTGAGAGTAGATTTTGTCGCGAAATTGAAAACGACGATAGTTTGTGAACGTTGTTATGAACTTGATTCTTGAGATACAATATTTATCTTAGAAACTCTTACACATTTTCAACTACAGAAGACATTGTTATAATTGCACTAGGTGTGATGATAACATACAGCATTCACATTTTAGGTCCATTACGTCTCTTAGGTCAGTACTAACCATGGATATTACGACTAATGTACGGTCGTGAATAATCATTATCCACTGCGGGATACAGAGCTCTTGAGTCTTGAATCTTGAGACACGCCCTTGAGCTTCATCTTTAGCTCTCTGCTTCGGCTAGTAGGTACAGCCAGCTTCCTTAATGGCATTCACTCAAGAGAGCGCCCCACATTACATTCGCTTAAACTTGTTCTCCATTAAATGGGTCTTTCTACTCCATCTACAGCATGTAAAACATAGGATCGCATGGCGTAATCGCTTATACTCCACCAGTAAAATTAGCATAGATAAGAGACAAATCAACAGACATTATAGTATAAAACAAGACAAAACAAGTGTAAGTTGTTATTTTATTGGAGATAGAGACGAAACGAGCAAAACTTTCACCTGTTGGTAAGTGCAACGTCTGCCCATTTCAAATGCTGTGTCACCCAGCACAATTCTGTGTGTCAGCACACTGCGCCCGTCGCCCTGGGAAATCAGTTCTTAAGTCTCATATGCCCAGTGAATACACTAGCTCTCGGTGCCCTTCAAACCGAAACACAGGAATGTTTGCACACTACTGCTGTGGTGGTACCTACATAGACGGATTCCTGCATAAGAGTCCTACCACCAGTGAAAACCAGTTATACCGTTAGGTTGTGTTAATTCATGTGATATTTCTATGATCGCATGGCGTAAATTAAAAATTTAGTAATGATTGATTTTTCACGATAAAAATATATTGTCCTATTGTCCTATTGTCCTATTACACGACATAATCGATTTCTATGCCAATATTTAATTAAAATCCGTTTAGATGTTCGTGCGTAATTAAAGGAGAAACTTAGTTTAACATTTGTAACTTTAAGTAACAAAGTTATAGTTGTATATTTTATTATATGCATACGAATCTTTCGTATACATCAGTGCGCGGAACTAAGCTATCATGTAAGTAAATTAGATTTTGTGCAGATCTTCGTTAGCGTACGCGTGAATCGGTTTGGCTTCGGTCGTGTTTTCATGAGATCCAAATACAACCGCATCATTGCTACCAAAATATTTAAGTTTGGAAACGAATTTTATTTTCTTCCATCTCATTTTTTTTTCTTTTTCTTAAATCGAAATAAAATCCCGCCGAAGCATACAGTATTTATACAATACACAAATTAAAGGTTTTAGTGACTGACATTTTTGGAATAACCTCTACACTACTTCTGATCTATGTAAAGGCAATATTATACAAAGTCCGTGTGCCTCGGTGTTTACGCCAGAACTTAAGGTATATCTTCCCATATGACAGCTTTTGGTCCTTGATCGGAACATGTTGCCGTTGTTATAATCAGCCAAAAAAAATCACCTTAAAATCTTTATGCTAGTTCACATGTCAAAGACATTAATAACATAGTTTATAAAAACAATTGTTATTAATATTTACAAACAGAATACGGAGCTTGATCTGAAATTAATGATTGTTATTATATACAATAACAATGCGTGATCAATTTCAAAGCTTACGAAAAACGCTACAACGCGTTTCACAATATTTGTATATTACTGACGAGTGACGACACAGACCAATTTCAATTCAATAAACCCTCCAACCTTTTTTCAGACGTTTAAATGAAACGTGACCTGGCAGTAGAAATGTTCGGATTGTTGATTATAATAAAAACTCAAACAATTTTAAAGCAACATAACCATCTTCTCTATTTAACAAAAAAAAAAACGCTCCGTTAATGGCTTAAATCATTAGGAGGAATTAATCATAAAATTGTACGGAATATAATATACAGATTCACCGCGAGCAACCAGCGCTCAATCATTCGCTGAAAATATTAACCCAATTCGTACTGACTACAGATGATAGCGAAATTATGATGAATTCAGCGCTATCAAAAGCGTTTCGAAAATTTACGTAATGATTTTCAAACTCGGACGTAAATTATAAAAACATTTATAATATCTATTATGTCTGTCCCTATGCCTATTTGTTACCTTTTCAAGGTTCCAACGCTGAACCGATCTTGACGAAATTTGGCAAGGAGATAGCTTGCATCCTGGAAACGGAGATAGGTCTTTTTATCCCGGAAAATCATATAGTCGCCCAGAATATTCCTATGTGAAGCCAAACTGCGCCCGTCACCCTGTGACATGAGTTCTTAAGTCTTATATGCCCAGTGATTACGCTAGCACTCAGTGCCGGTCAAACCGAAACAGTAATGTTTGCACACTACTACTTCACAGCAGAATAAGTAGCCTACCTAGACATTACGTCTCAATTTCATTTGTGATACACAGGAATCCCATCTTCTTGAGATATGTCCAGCCAGTGAACTATTAACAGGACGATAAATAAAATATAAGAATATTTTTTTGAGTAATGGCGCAATGTTACGAAAATACAAGTTGTGAACATCGACTATGTTACGACCTGCAAATCGTCCTGTTTTTCAGGACATGTCCTGCTTTTTGGGATGTCCTGGATGGTTTTTAAGTAGCGTCACGTGATTTTTGATGTGTCGTGTGAACATCCTGTTTTAGAATTCAATAATTTTATTTATTAATTAATTGATCCGCCGTGTGGCCTAAGATAATCTACCACACCATCGCATTCCGTGGGTGTCGTAAAGGTCGACAGAGGGAAATTAAAACCAGGAGATGGGCAGCAGCATCTTCCTGGAACATCTGAATAAATAAACTGCGGTTGCCTACCCGCCTATCGCAAAATCCCTCCAATATGAAAGCTACAAGCTTTTGTGGCTGACTATGAGAGAGGGTCTATATTCAGCAGTAGACTTGTGATAGGCTGAAACGACGAACGACGACGACGAATTAATGGCTATAAGTGTAGTTTCATTGATCATGTTTTCGGTCCATGTTAAAATTAATTACTGCTCTTATAATGTGTCCTGTTTATGAACCGAAATAAAAAGTTTTTAAAATTTGTAAATGGCAACCTTAGACTAAGAAAATGCCAGAAGTCTGAATATCTCAAACAGAGAGAAGAATAATCATCTAAATTTTACAAGAACAAAATACTGAAACCCATAAATAACAGTCTAAGTTGAGAGATGTCTGGTATTGCAATCGAAAATATTTAATGTTGCAATTGTGGTAAGATTGTATGGTAAGCGTACCTGACTTCTACACTGCGGGTCCTGGGTTCGAACCCAGCCAAAAAAATTGTTGGTTTTGTGTCTGGTTGTGTTGTGCATGTGAAAGGTATGTCGGTAAAACACACCCACAATACAGTAGCAATTGTACTGTGTATGTAAACAATAAGTAAAATTTGGCTAAAATTTCACTTCTTTTAGACATATAATTATTGCATTAGGATTTCTCACTGAAGATACAGATCTTACTATGTAGTGTTTCAGTTCTACAGTCAACCTCCATATGATTGAGGGGGAAGTTCTAATTCCAGGTTCATTCCTGTTCTAGTGCTTTATATGTAATGGCAATGTTAAGCACACTATCTATCTTTTAATAAAGTGTATGGTTGTGCTTAAATATACTTAGAATTATGTGGTTTAATTGTAATATATCAAGCAAACTAAAACTATGGAATATCATATATATATTTTTATAAGCGAAAACCTGTAATTGGCTACCAGTTTTCCTATTTTATAAGTTTCTATGTTACTTCATTTAGCTGTTGGTTTTCCATGAAACTAAAATAAAATAAAATATCAAATCTAACCAAATAAGATTACATAGAGTTAGTGTGATTGTGATACCCGTATTTGAACATTCTTTGATCATGCTGAAAATAAAACGGAATGCTTTCGGAGGTCTACTATCTTTGCATTACAACTTCTGTTTGTACAAAATTGTTTTTTTTTTTAATTATTGAATATAGTGACAAGTTGAGTAAAGGTTCGGTCAGACAGCGGGCGGGGCGGGACGGCGACGCGACGCTGACGGGACGGCGACGCAACGCTGACGGACGGCGACGCGACGCTGACGGGACGGCGACGCGTTGTGGATGTCACACTGACGGCGTAGCGGTCGCGTCAACGTCACGTCCAACTAAGCGTTTTAAGTTTTATCGAGAATTTTTTTCCTTTTGATTCCCAAATCGACGATTTTAGATCAGCATTTTTATATTGCAGGTGGTCATACAAAAAAAGGGACCTCGAACAATTCAATGAGCTTTCCCACTAATTCATTGTCCATTTTTATAATTAAAACACAAAGCCGACACGCCGCGTTGTATTCTATTAGTAATAGAACACATACACAGTCCCGCTCTCTGTTTGACTACTACAATGAATACTAATATGTGTTCTATTACTAATAGAATACAACGCGGCGCGTCGCGCCCACGCCGCTCTCGCGCCTTGTCCTGCCGCGCTCCTTTTCCTATTCCTGTCGGGCGGGACGTGCTCAGTCCCGCTCTCTGTTTGACTACTACAATGAATACTAATACGACCGCGTGGCCTAGTGGTCAAAGTACCTGACCTCTTAGCCGCGGGTCCTGGGTTCGAATCCCAGCCGAAGCCAACATTTGTGCTTAAACACAAATTGTTGGTTTTCGGGTCTAGTTGTGTTGTGATTGTCCTCGTGTTTCTAACACTGCATCCTATCCTACCTCCGATCTTATCGCATCAGCGTTACATCGGGCGCGGGTAGGTTGGGACGAGTGATTGTCTCTGTGTTTGCGCGTACACTTGTGGCACTATAATATCTCCTGCACAGTTGATGGCTCTCGACAGTATTTGGAAGTTGTCGCCGTGGTCAAAATCGGCTAGGAGAAGATCATCACTAATATGTGTTCTATTACTAATAGAAATCAACGCGGCGCGTCGCGACCACGCCGCGCTCGTGCCCCGTCCCGCCGCGCTCCTGTTTCTATTCCCGCCGGGCGCGACGGCGACGTGACGCGACGCGCCGAGCGCGATGGTGCGGTGTGACATCTTCTATATAAATTAGTACATTACAACTGCTCACATCGCGCCAGCGTCGCGTCGCCGTCCCGCCCCGTCCGCTGTCTGGCCGAACCATAAATCTTCCCAAAAAAAATGCTGTGTCTCCCGGAACATTTCTGTGTGGCACCACAACATGCACATCAACCTGAGATGTCAGTTCTCAAATCTGTGATGTTTGCACAACACTGCTTGACAGTACAATATGTGGCATAGTATATATAATAGGTTCCTACCTACGAAGATTTCTGCAAAGAAATCCTACCACTAGTAACTTTCAGACCACTCACTGATCACATAATTGCTTTTTGTGCCTGAATATAGTAGTATTACTGGTGGTAGAATTCCTATACAGGAGTCCGTCTAGGTAGGTACCACCCCAGGGCCAGTTATTCTGCCGTGAAGCAGTAGTGTGCAAACATTACTGTATTTCGGTTTGAAGGGCACTGAGAGCTAGCGTAATCACTGGGCATATGAGACTTAAGAACTGATGTCTCAGGGTGACGGGCGCATTGTGGTGTCACACTGTTCTGGGTGACACAGCATTTGTTATGGGCAGACGTTGCACGTACCATCAGGTGAACGTTTTGCTCCTTCCGTCACTTTAATTAAATAAAAAAATAAAAGAATTATCTTGTAAAAACAATGCACCTGATGATTTACAATGCACCTTGTGAATAAACAATACGGATTCTTGCTAATGATGTAACTATGAATTTACCACTAACAGTGTATCTCACCCTTCATCTAATGTTATAAGCTTTACATCTGAAATTCAAAAGGTCCAAATTAGTGTGTGTTTGCACTAAGACTTACTATCCCATGAGAGTAAATTGCCATGGTCAAATTGTACCAGAAGGACCAGGATAAATTAAAACAATTCAGGATGAATTGAAATAATTTCATAGATAAAATATGAACTGGTTACTAAATGACAACTATGAAGAAGTGTAGGATATTGCCAATGAATTTTTTAAAGCCTTGTTATTCATTGTATGGTGTTCGGTTGCCAAGGCTACTATTACTGACCTTAATTTTGCTTGTAATTAAGCCTGTTTGAACTTACTCATGTAAGCATCCAGTTTCACATTCATAAAGAAAATGTATATGGAAATAAAAAATACTGCAAAACTATATAGATAAGCCAGTAAAAAATTTTAGCAATAAAAATCACCAACACTCATTTTTTTAACAGATATAAAGATGAAGAGAAAAACCTATAATTCTAAAAACCTTTATTAAAAATATGATGCAGAGAATAAATAAGGTATTTTATATAATATATGTTACGGTAAACAGACAAAAGTACAGGATGTGACACTAAAAGTAAAAACATTAAAGTGGAGGTGGGCAGGCCACACTGGAAAAATAGAGCAAAAAAGTACTTCATTGGTGCCCCAGACACGGAAAAACAAATAGAGGCTGTCAAAAGGAAAAGATGGGAAGATGAAAATGTGCAAACAGCTGGAAGAATGTGGACAAGGGTGGCTGAAAATAGGCATGAATGGAGAAGATTGGAGGAGGCCTTTGCCAAAAGGCAATCAGAACATGAAGATAAATAAGTTTAATTTTAAGTACATCAATGTTCTGATAGAAAGGCCATAAATGAATAAAAAAATAAATGTTACAGTATAGTCGTCGTTCGCCAACGTTTCAGCCTATCAAAAGTCCACTGCTGAACATAGGGCTCCCCCATAGGTAGCCAGAAGTTTGTAGCCCTCATATTGGAGAGATTTTGCCATAGTTGCCACGCTTGGCAGGCGGGTTGGCAACCGCAGTTTATTTATTCTGATGTTCCAGGAAGCTGCTGCTGCCCATCTCCTAGTTTTAATTTCCCTCTGTCGACTTTTACGACACCCACGGGATGGGATGGGGTGGTAGATTCTCTTAGGCTGCTACCACATGGCTACAGTATAATGATCAATCATATTTTAAACTTGAATTTAAAGTTGAAAAGTACAATTTTATATTTCAGTGTATAACTATAATGATAAAAGTTAATTTTATTTGTTTTTCTTAAACACAGCAACCAAATTTTTTTGTTATGATTCAATCACTATAAGAAATGTTTCGTTGGAGATATTAAAAATAATCAAAGAATGTGTTTTAATTAGTTGCTAACTTATTGGCACAGAGATTTACTAAAGGCTAAAATAAGTTTAATGGATGAACAATACAAGAGCCTACACAGTAAGCCCAAAACTACTATTATATATGCATTCATTTTATAACAAAAATATTTATTTTTAACCATGCTGTTGTGTCATTTAAAATGCCTATCAATATCTAATTGTATATTATGAAAAAAAATTAACCTCCAGGTTTTAAATATTATTTTTGACGGATCTATGCTAAATGAGCTTACGGTCTCTTGAAGTCATGCAGTGGTATGCTTGGTTTTTTAATTAATTTTGTTAATAATATCATCCGTGGCCATGGTTGCTGTAAAGCACTCGAAATTTCCGGAAATAATAATTAAAATAAATGTGTAATATTAGACACTGTTATAAAAAATAATTTTTAACAGTTAATGAAAAACTTTTAACGGCTCGTTAAAAGAATACTACCACTCCATCTCATCCAATGGATCTCGTAAAAGGCGAGTAAGGAATTAAACTTGCACTGTGCACCCAACAGCGCATGGTGGCGATGGGCACGGCTCGTTAAAAGAATACTACCACTCCATCTCATCCAATGGATCTCGTAAAAGGCGAGAAAGGAATTAAACTTGCACTGTGCACCCAACAGCGCATGGTGGCGATGGGCACACCACCTATCACACCAAGTGCATTATATTGTTTTGGTGAAACGTGGATTGTGGCAGCCATCTGTTTTTGCAGTGAGTGCCCAGTCTCTGACTACCCCTTATGGGATATAGTCGTGATCTTATGTATGTATGTATGTATGATCATCACACTACAACATAGCCTGGGATAGTCTCTTTTTAAGTAAAAAAAATACAGACAATTCAATATATAAATTAATAAACAAAAAATATATAATATATAAATGATAAAATAATGTCAAGATATAGTTAATTATTGTCCATAATTTCAGTATATCTAAATTATGCCAACCATTAAACCAAACTTAGTAATTTTGTATACACTGTGCTGTTTCCTAGTATAGACTGTAACTGTTCCAGATCTATCTAATGTAAGTCTATTTAGAAATGTGAAACTGAGGTGTGACCATTTCCCAAGGTTTCAAAATAAGCATGTGTAATGAGTACAAGTAAACTGAAAAATGTGACAATAGAAAATGTACCATAAACACTTAGTGCCTCATTTGCTTAAGGTAAATGCCTAAGTACTGAGAATTTCAGTTTGTTTTACCCTTTTGCTTTGGGTAAATATTTTTGGTGACTGATATCCTCAGTACTTTGGCATTTACCCAAAGCAAAAGGGATAATAATACACTTTCAATATACTAACAGTAATAATTAATAATGTCTGTATTGAACAGAATAAAAACTTTTAATTAGGCATCTCAAACATAAAGCTTTTCTATCAGTATCAAATATCCCAAGTCCTTCTACAATAAGGTCATCCCCCGTAGTTATAGTATCAGGAGATAAGTAATATCTTTGCAAATTAAAAGTGTAAGGAAACATTTATTTAATGGAAAATCTAATCAAATTCACAATTTGGTTACATAAACATCCAATGTAACATTTCAATACACATTCAGGCCAAAACAAATTAAATTTAAAAAAATTGTTTCTTGCGATTAAATAGCTATTTAATAATTTAGTTAAAATTTTGAAACTGCAACCATAAATGCTTTAAACAAAATTACACAGTACAAAATTGTAGCTAATTATGTTATTGAATTTTTTTTGGGGATTTTCAATTATTAACTTAAGTAGAATTCCATTACTAAGCCTTTTAATACTTTAAAAATATTGTTAGGACAATTTCATGAAAGAGACAACATGCCACAAAAGCTTTGAAAGCTCTAATAGTGCAGGAGCCCGAAAATATAGAATAGAAAAACAGAATAGAAGTTAATTTAAATGTTATGTATTATAATAATTATATATGAACGAAAATAAATTTAATAATAGTTAATTTTCTTATATCGATCGATTGTTTGTGAAAGACTGCGCTAAAATATGTCATATGTAACTTACTTTCAAAAACTCCACAGCGCAACTGAACACCAAAATAATTCACAATGTGTAAAACGATATTAAATTACCACATAACAAACACACTAAACACCACAATTATTTCCAAGTTTTTGTTTTCATGTAATGCAAAACACGGTAAAAAAATCGCGAAACGAAAAACTGACGTGATGGCGCTACAGTGCAGGAAGAAAATATATATAAATTGACAGACAACTACACGTTACCAGTGAAAAAAGTTAAATTCTGAGTTATCTAAAACATATGTTGTGGTTTTAAAATAACGAAAATATTGTTATGGTAAAATCAAAGACAGTTTAGTATACGTAAAATAGCATGGGGGTACATTTAATTTACTTTGTAAAAAATTTACTTCGGTGTTTAGTGTATCATTATTAGTTTAGAAGGTAGGCGAGAACGAGATTGAAGAAAGTATCTATATCTCTATCTTGTAAGATAAATTTATTATTAAAAACAGTTTTTCTTTTGAAGAAAATAATTCAATTAAGTTGGGTTCTTTGATTTACATTTTCAGATATCAGTAAGACGGGAACGATTAAAATAGTTCTGATATCTTATTATGCAGTGATGCAATATTTTGACGATATTATTATGAAAAATATAATAATAATTACGTTTTCTTTTATTTACGCGAATACTACACATTTAAATAAATTTGTTTAATTTTAACGATTTATAACCCGACTTTTCGAGCGCTTTGCAGCACCCATGGTCACGGGAGGACCTCCCGTGCTCTCAGTTAAAATTAAACGCGATAAAATCCGTAAAAACAAGTTTTATTTAAATGTAATAATAATTTCTGAGATAAGGAATTTTTTTCATTTATCGACGTAAGCAGTTTCGCAGCGTGTAACGTATTTGACAAAATCTAATAAATACAGTATATCCTTTCCTAAAATGGTGCGATTTCTTTTTAAATGCATAATAAATAATAAAAATAAAACGACGGAGTAAAATATAGAAATTTAATTGTCTTTAACTAGAATATAGGAACAAATTTTCATTAACAGTCTTTAGTAATCATGACAATAAATACTTATTAACGGTTTTTCTTATTTATTAAATAAATAGTCATAATACTTTATCTCGACTGTAACTTATTGATAGGAATAGGAACTAAAAGTTACTCAATAAGGTTGATACCAGATTATTCATCATTTCAGCCTATCACTAGACATCACCTTAACTATGGAAGCAAAAACACAATATTACATTTAATTAATAAATTACGTTCAGGTGTCCAAAAGATAATTCAGATAAGTATATTATGTAAATCTATTTTGGACACCTTAAAATAACTTAATTTTTTTTCTGCTTCTAACATATCTTGCGTTTATATTTCTTTAAAGAAAATAGATTGATCTAACTCAGGGATGTCATGAAGCATGATCAATCATGAACTGTCGGCGATCTACCTCAATATTGTTAGACTACGATCGATCGACTCTGAGAGGGTGCAGGTATGTGTGATGCAGGTGTCGTCAAGGTAGAGTGTATCGAGTCATAGTTTTCCGCACAATAAACATCTTTTTAGTCGAGGTCAAACGCGATCGACCGTTTTAGCACCCCTGTCGAACTGCTTTTTATCACTTAATATATTGTCAATCTTACAATTAATATTATCACATTTTGTTCCTAAATTTAAATATATATACAATAAATTGGTATTTTTTATCAATATCAGAATGTAGAAAATGCTATTAATAATATTAGAATTTTTGATATAAATCGAAAGTAAGGTTCAATAACTGTGTTAACTGGGCTGAAGTAATATTTCTTAAAATTAAAACAGTTAACAAGTACTTAGTTGTAATTATAAATTTATATGAGTAAAGCAATGTTGGTTATTTATTTCATCACAGTGCCGGTGATCATACTATTGAGTTTTTATTTAATAGTATAAACTGAAAAAGGCTAACTTTATTCCTGAATACATATGATGAGGCACAAAGTTACTATAATCTATGAATCACGCAAAATCTACTCCTGTATCAAGTAGATCTCTTATTAGTACTGTCGCTTTTCTAGGCAAAATTCTGAGAAGATGGCCGAGGTATAGCAAATGTTTGGGTACAGATGCCTCTGGATAGTTGCGTCGTACACTGTCCAAAATTGACTTAGCCGCATTTGCAGGTGTTATAGTTCCGAAATAACTTGAAATCCTGCAAATATGAAAATTCCAATGTTTTATATACAAATGATTATTATCTTTATTATTTTGGGACTTATAAAGGAAAAAGGTATATGTATTATTACGTTGTTCATTTTACATGTACCTCATTATATAATTAAGTGATAATAACATTGTGGTGACCTAACAATGAGAATGTTGTGTGCATTTCTTATAGGTATACATATAAGAAATAATATTTATTTTATTTAGTTGTACTAATAAAAGTAAAAAAAAAGTAAAGTAACAGCCTATAAATGTCCCACTGCTGAGCACAAACCTCCTCTCATTTCCGATAGGGTTTTGGAGCCAGGAAGAATCCGCCACGCTGCTCCAATGCGGGTCGGGGACTGCCTTCGAAATATTTTTTATTTCTCAGACATGCAGGTTTCCTCAGATCAGAACTTAAAATTGCAATTAACAATTTTAGTGGTGCCGGCACCGGGAATCGAAACCAGTTCACTCGCGTACTATGAAATTTAAAGCGAACGAATAGCCCCTGAGCTACCACGGCTCTTAAGATATACATGACAAAAAAATAATGATAAAAATTTATGTGTACAATTTTTTCCTGAATTTCCCAAAAGTATTATATTTTTGAAATTAATAAAAAAAATATTTTTTTCTATAAAAGAAGGTGGCAACTGTTAATGCAATTAATAAATAAATAATTTCTTTTTAAATGGAAGGTACATAAAACTACATTTATTTAATTTAGTTAAACACCAATAATGCTGATAATAATGATACTGTAGGAATGATTTTGTTAGATAATGTTACACACTATCAGCTTAGTTCTGGATGACACTGCAACTATGACCAGGCGTGGCGCTTTCCATAAGGTGATATCTTGCTTGACTCAATACTTATTGCCAATAAAGAAAATGGGTACAGACAAATTACATATTTAAATTGCATATTACATACCATAACCTCAAATCTGAACTTTCATCTACAATGAAAGGGTATATATGAGTTAAAGTAACATATACACCATCAGTCTTATTGATCCTTAAATGCTCCATCAGTGACTCGGCAAGGCCCTGAACAGCGAACTGCGCCACACTCAAAGGCATCTGATCCTTGATGTAGCTCAAGCCAGCTACAGAAGTGAGTGCTACTATGTGGCCATGATTTCTTACTTTCATCTCAGGCATGAAGTGCTCAATCAGCTAAAAGAAATATTACATGCCATTTAAAGAGTGTAATTTTTGTTCTTTATTTTTATAGGATTATCAAAATGTGTATTTAATGATTTCGATAAAATTTAAAGATGGATGATGACTTTCTGGTCGATTTCGACCATTAAAACACCTTTGCTGTTAATAGCAAAACGCAGCCATCTGCACAAGATAAATTACAATAATGTAAAAGTACAAACACAGAGGCACTCAATCATCTTCGCCTTTCTGTAGATAAGAGATAAGCACAACATACATCCAGATCTGAAAAAAAATTGTGCATAGCACAAATACTGGCTCCTGTTAGGATTCGCACCTAGAATCTATCACTCATTTTACTGGCAAATACCATCTATAGTGAACATACCAGGGGTGCTAAGTTTGCGGGCTGACTTATCAACAAGGCATCTAAATATAGTGATAGTACTAATAGTGACATTCGTTAGTGGAATAACATAACTTATTCAATATTGAAGTTATTCTGAATTTATCAGTGGAATAACAAACATTATCATGTCAGATGAATCTGACCATTCGCAGTTTTGCGAATAGTACCGTGATTAAGTTCCTAGCAAAGTTAGATAAAGCAATTCTTGAGTAATTTCTGACTGGGTAGCTAAGTAGAAATATGTGGTATCTTCCACATTTAAGAAGATCAGCTACAGAAGTTACTGAATATATATTTTACGTGATCGTCGTCGTTTCAGCCTATCACTAGTCCACTTCTGAACATAGGCCTCCCACAATCATCTATGCAACAAAAGTTAGTAGCTCTCATTTTTGGGGGGTAGTTGCCACGCTTGGCAGGCGGGATGGCAACCGCAGCTTATTTATTCAGATGTTCCAGGTAGATGGTGCTGCCCACCTCCTGGTTTTTATTTTGCCTCTGTCGACTTTTACACACTTAAGAAAATAAAAACCGTAATGAGGTTCAAATATTTCGAGTCATTTCCATTTCAGATGAAAACAATAAGAAAAAATTATTATTCTTAATAACTACAAGTGCTAGACTTTTGATATGAAATAGGAAACCGGTAGATAAAATTCTGGACACGATAAAAAAACCCGGTCTCGATACGATAATTTTTTCGGGAGATATCGTGACCACATTCTTAAAAAAACTCCGGACGTCCTCATCAATTTTTTTAAACTGTTTTTTTTTTCAATTTAGCAAAATTAGACGATATTTCAAAATACTTTATTATCAATTAGTTAATTTATTAATTAATGAATTAATTAGCGTTTCCTTGATATGAGTCTATTTAAATTAGCATATAAGTGCAATATAATTGTGATAGATTATTTAGAGCATTTGAAGACCGCCGTATCGCTTGACCTTGACATGTCGGGTTTATAGCACTATCTCAAGCCGCTTCGCGCCATGACACGTGCAATATAAAGAATGGCCCATATAAAACCAATTTATACACATATTGAAAGAGCTGTTTCTACAACACAATGTTCCTTAGCATATGGCACCAGTAATGTTTTCCTTTTTTTTTAAATTTAAATGTGTTGCAACAGGTCAGGAGATTTGTCAGAGTGAGATCAAAGAGCTCACTGTGTCTTGAAGTCTTGCATGGAAGCATACCACTGCAATACTTCAAAACACAGTGAGCTCTTTCTGCGTAGATCGGACCAAGAATAATAATTAAAAGCTGAAGGTACTCCGGGTTAACTATGACATCGGGACATCTGTCACCTCAGTCCCCCCATGACCATGGGTGCTGTAAAGCACTCGAAACGTCGGGTTATAAATAATAAAATTAAAGGCGATAAAATCCGTAAAATTAGTTTCATTTAAATAAAGTCTTTTCCAAATGTATTCATCATTTCATAGTTGCCACGCGTGACAGGCAGATTGGCAACACCCATGGGATGAGATGGGGTGGTAGATTCCCTTAAGCTGCCACAACACGGCATTATTACACCAAAAGTAATAATAAATTAGTACACCAATGTATTATTACAAGTTAATTACCCAAAAGTATGAAGTCAACGTAAGGTCCAATGTTTCATGTATGTCTTGTGAAGGTTGAGTCATCAGTGATCTAGGACTTGGAATACCGCAACAGTAAAACAACATGCTTACAAATCCAATGTCTTTCTTCACTTGTTCAGACATTTCTGTAACATTTTCTCTCTTTATTATATCACATTCATAAATATGTGCTGTACCACCTTTATTCTTTATCATTTTAACAGTTTCTTCATTGTTAGTCACATTCTTATCCACACAGAGAACTATAGCGCCAAGTTCTGCTAACTGTATTGCTATTTGACGGCCCACTCCTCTTCCTGATCCAATAATCTAAAAAAATCCATACACACAATATTTAATCAATAATAATATTGAGAAAGCACTATACTAAATTGTTACGACTATCACTGCATAGTTTATCTGATATGTATAAATATAACAGTTGAACTATGCACAGCTTTACTAAACTGAGATATGTTTTGATCATGCCAAGACATGTTACAGGACCTTAAGCTGACAAGCCATTGATTTAGCTGGACACATTGTGGGCTAACATAGTATAATAATGCTAAGCTGTTCATGGTTTTTTTATTTATGTATGAAAAATTCGCAAAATAATGCTATACAAAATTTTTTCATATTTATGTTTCTTCTGTAATTATTTTCACAATTTAATGGGCAAGCTGCCTGAAAAGTGAAAATTGGGATTGATTATTAAGACCTACAATATGATTTATGATAAATCTTAAAAATAGCCATTTCTGGTTTTGGTATTTTTACCGCTATTAGAGGAAACAGGTAACTTTATTACCCACAGATGAGCAAGTCTTCTAAGTGTTTTTGCAAGTGGCTTTCCTGAGCTGTAATTGTGCTCAAAAGTAAAAATCTTCTTTTATTTTTATTTGATAAAGTGACAAAACAAACAAAATATTCACCTGATGGTAAGTGCAACATCTGCCCATAACAAATGCTGTATCACCCAGAACATTTCTGTGTGACACCACATTGCACCTGTCACTCTGAGACATGAGTTCTTAAGTCTCATATGCCCAGTGATTACGCTAGCTCTCAGTGCCCTTCAAACCGAAACATAGTAATGTTTGCACACTTCTGTTTCACGGCAGAATAACTAGCCCTGGGGTGGTACCTACCTAGACGGACTCCTGCATAGGAATCCTACCACCAGTAAATTCAAAGTCATTTATATTACTAATCAGACAAATTCTAACCTTTTTTTTTAACTGGCCCTATGCAGGAATCCTACCACCAGTAAAACCAAGCTTGCAACCTTGGTAGATATGCTTTAACTGGTGGTAGGATTCCTTTGCAAAATTATCACTGCAGTGCCAGTTATTTTGCCATGAAGCAGTAGTGTGCAAACATTACTGTGTTTCAGCCTGAAGGGCACTAAGAGTTAGTGTAATAACTGGGCATATTAGACTTAAGAACTGATGTCAAAGTCGAAAAGTTCTCGAAGAAATTAGATTTGTTATCGGCAGTTATCAACAATGGGGTTATGACAAAACTGTAGGAATATTCCATGCAATAAACTCATATAAGCAACTTTGTGCATGTACATAAAGCAAATTCCTACAATAGCATTATTTTAGTTTAAAATGTGGAATAAGATGTTAAGGAGGTTTTTCCAATGCTTTATTCATGCAATAATGCTATAGAAAATCTGTAAATGTTACATATACTATACATAGGTATAACATTATTTGTAACTATGTGCTTTATGACATAAAAAAAGGATTTTTAACTATTTTAATGTGTCATAAAATAAATATTAATAATTGAATTTGTGAGGTTTTCAATAAGATTTTAGAAAAATTAACAAGTGAAAGGTAAGTTTAACAAGATATAGCTTACCAAAGCTGTCTCAAGCTGTAAAGATTTTAGTGGAGGGGGATTGAAAAAACCATATACTGCTTGTAATATTGCATAATTTGTATTAACAACAACCCATGTAAGATCAACCACTAAAATGCAAAATGAATAGGTTTTTAATAGCATTTTTATGGGAAACATAGGGTTTAAAACAGTCCCAATAGTGTTCCCCATCAGTTTTGTTCCCTGAAATTAAAAAGAAATAAGCTTATTACATATTTATTAAAAAAAGATTATATTCAGGAATACAATTTCAATTTAAAGCAGATACACAACAGAAGCCGAAGAAGCTTATAAATGTTGGGCGGCACCTATGTTTAGTATATTATTCAAGTAATCAAAAGTTAAATTAAGCTGAAGTTTACCAATGTATTATTAGAATACTTACAACATTTAATAACAATTCCATTTCCAAATATAAAACGATACAATTCTCTTACAGAAATAACATTTACCTTTTCTGACTATAATATAAAGTGAACTATAATATTTTCGCCCGGAACTCGGTTGCATGACAACGACTGCTACATAAGTGATAACTGATAAGCAGCTTAGGTTTTTATTTTGATAAGGAAAGAACTAAGGAAAACTAAATGTAACAATAAAATTTCAACTCAAAGAAATTAATATTAATTTTTTAAATTTAGTAATGGCAACAGTCGTTAACTTTCTGCCATTGTAGAGTTTAAATTATGTTGTTCTGTTTGTTAGTTTATTTCTTTCTCAATAAGAACGTAAAATTTTTGGACCCATATTAAAATAGCGTCGGCGTTCTTTGTCACCCGTCAAGTCTCTTTTCCCGCGGAGGAAAAATGAGAACTATTGGTGTGGTCTCTGCTTACCCCTTATGGGAAAAAGGCGTGACTGTCCGTAAGTATTAGGTCAGGGAAAAAGTCTTCTCGCATATAGTATGTGTTAACTTCGTTTAAAATCGGCTGTACTATTTGTATCTGATAAGTTTTGATGACATTAAAAAGGCTACAATTCAAAAAAAGAAACAAATTAGTAACATGTTGTTTCCAGCGACTTTTCCTTTGGTTTTCTCTCTGTCAAAAAGTGTGAATCTAATGAAGAAATTCGATACATTTTTAATTCGATCTTGGTATTTTGATGTCAAAGATGCACCACGCTATGATCGCCCTGTTACGGATACAATGGACGCCTATTTTAAAAAAGTGGGGCAAGATCAGCATATCGGTAATTACGACATAGCTAAGGAATTGGGAATTGACCACAAAACAGTTTTGACCCATTTGAAGAAGCTGGGTACACAAAAAAGCTCGATATATGGGTGCCATACGAGCTCACTGAAGGAAACCTAATGAACCGTGTACTCATTTGCGATTCTTTATTGAGACGTAATGAAACCAAACCGTTTTTGAAGAGATAGATAACTGGTGAGGAAAAGTGGATCACGTATGACAAGAACGTGCGAAAAAGGTCGTGTTCAAAGTTCGGTCAGGGTTCACAGACTGTGCCAAAACCCTGGTTAACTTGCATTAAGGTGATGCTGTGTTTATGGTGGAATTGGTAGGGCGTTGTTCATTATGAGATTTTACCGCCGGACAGAATAATCGATTCGGATTTCTACTGCCAACAACTGATGAGAATAAAGCAATAAGTTGAGAGAAACCGGCCGGAATTGATCAATAGAAAGGGTTCTTCCATCATTTCTTCTTTCATCACAAAAACTTCTTTAGCCACTCTGTAAAAATTAAGAATGTTTGGCTGGGAGGTATTAATGCATCCGTCATGCCCTGACTTTGCACCTTCAGATTTCCATCTTTTTCGGTCTCTTTACAATTCGTTAGGTACATTTTTAATTAAATGTAAATAAACTTTGACAAAAAAAAAATGTCTTGAGTTTTCATATAAAATGCGAAGAAACTTTTTCCCCAACCTATTATGTTAATTTGCAGAACATTTTTAGAGGTGCCGGCACCAAGGAGGAAACTTAGATTACTCGCGTACTCTGAAATTTAGGGCGACCGCCCAGCCCCGGCTTGTTTAAAAGTACATTGTAAAATGTATGTTATTTCATTCAATCCGGCGAAGCTGTGAAATGAAAGCCTTCGGGCTAACAGTGACCAAATGTTCTAAAAAATATATATGTTATTGCACAATCTTTAAATTATTTATGATTATTTTTAATAATTAAAAATTTCAAATCTAAAGAATGTTAAATTTATGCTCGGGTTTATTTTCGCTATGTTCCATGATATTTTGATCTTTTTCGATCATTTTTTTGTATCGGTTACATATTTCTAGACTTTTATTTAATCAGGGGCGGATTTCCCTTTCATCCAAGTAAACCCGAACCTAAGGCGGCAAAATAGCCACTTTTTGCTACTTTGAATGTTAGGTATGAGTGATAAAACAGATGTGTGTCAGGATCGTAGAATGTGGAAAGATGTGGTCTGTGCCTATCCTATGGGAAAGAGGCGTGACTCTATGTATGTATATTTTATATTTAAGATGCTATGTACATACATGTGTATATAAATATATGTACATAACATAAAAATATTTGATGTTTGATGCCACAAGTGTCCATGAAAGAGTACACTGTACAGTTTTTGGAATATCTAAATCAAGACAGTACCTCGTGCTTTTAGTCACGTAAAGATAAAGATAATTTCACACGTTTTCTACCGTTGTAACGTTTGGTGTTAAACCAATCTTCAATAAAAGACTAAAAGGGTACCACCATTTTACTGTCGATATTCTTACAAAGTTTGCGGTCTTTATTTTGTACTTATTTCCATAAATTATTTACATTTATAGTTGATATTTGAGAATGCTACTTTTACATTGGCAGAAAGCTTAAAATTGAATATAAAAACAAAGTAAAAAAAAAACAAAAAACTCTGGTCTATGTCTATATATCTTTTCGGAACAATAGACATTATTTTAGATTTTTGTTTACTTTTCTTCACATTTCGTATTACTATTTTCAACAACCGCTAACAAAATTTGAATAAAATAAACTTAAAAATCCATTGTTCGTCACTAATAGTGGTTTGACTTTCGTGAAAAAAACATGGCATTTGTTTATCAAGGTGATTCTGAATTAGAAATTAAAGCCAGGAAAGGTGAGTTCTTAATGATTTAAAGTAATATAAATTAAATTTTTAGATGTTCTTTTTTATATTAATATTACGCATGTGTATAAAATTAAATTATTAATATACTATAGTTTAATAGTTAGGCATAATATGATAATAAATAAAATAATTAAAAAAATAACAAATAATATTTTATTTTCAGCTGCTGAACGAATTTCTGAGAATATGCATATAGTTGCAAATGAGCCTTCTCTAGCATTGTACAGGTTACAGGAGCATGTTAGAAAAGCTCTACCTCCCATGGTCGAAAGAAGAGTAGAGGTCACTAAACTTCAACATGATTTGCAGGGGCGATGTTATGATGTTGAATATGCACTAAGGTAACACATCATTTAGCATATGTGTACGCAATCTGTGTTTAGATAAACATCATTTCTGGAAATGATTCTTGAGACAGGAACACTCCAATATACCGAAATATTTTTCTCCTAATTTGGGTACTCCGATTTTCAAAAATCCAGACTTCTTAATTCTTCAGAAATATAATTTCGATTATTCAAGACCTCACCTGAACCCATCACCAGTCCACTCCTGAACAGAGGCCTCCCCCATAGATTGCGACAAAAGTTTGTAGCTCTCACTTTGGGGGGGATCCTGCCACAGTTGCCATTTTTTCGCTATAGTTGCCACGCTTGGCAGGCGGGTTGGTAACCGCAGTTCATTTATTCAGACATTCCCGAAAGATGCTGCTGCCCATCCCCTGGTTTTCATTTTCGCTCTGTCGACTTTTACAACATCTACGGGATGAGATGGGGTGGTAGATTCTCTTAAGCCGCTGCCACACGGCCTTGCTTATAAAAAATGCTTGAAATCTGTATCACCAAATGGCATAAATACAATTTTCTTTTATAAGTACAAAGAATTAAACAGAGAAAGAGAAAAAACAAAACAAATTCAAAAATGTAATGTCTAATTTTAGGGATCCTAAATTACTTCTTTGTTTGTACCTCTACCGTATTACCAATGATTCCAGATACAACTTACTTGAGTAATACAATAATTCTACTTATGTAAAACTTGTGGGAAACGAGATGTGATGGGTGGCGAACCACATCACTACTATGGCTATGCTAGCACTACTATGGCTACTTAGGAAGTTTGTTTTGGTTGAAAAGCACTGTTTTCAGTTACTTAGACCTTAATTTTTTTGCTAAGTGTCTAACTTAGCAACGTAAATTTTGTTTGCCCAGGCACACCCAATACCTGCAATATTTCATTGGTTCACATCTGCAATAACGTTGCTATTAATTCGATAATTTTTATGACTCAATCATACTAAAAAATATTAATTATTCATAAAAAAATATGGATGATAAATTTATACCACTGAATAATTATATAGTTAATTAGGCCTACTAAACATATTATACAATTTTGCTATAAGATACATAAATATGGTTATGCTGTCGTCCTAATCATATTTCATATCTGCATTAGTGAAAAATCTGTGAATTTGTATATATTTGGCAGCAAACATCTGTCAAAAATGAGTAATCTCTTTGTAACAAGGCTATAAACTATATACTAATTCTATATTTTTTATAAATAATACTGTTATATTGTAACACATCGACAAATTTTGTATGACATTTTCTTAAGTTTATATTCACAAATATAAAATATATTTTTTCATGTTATTTTTAATTACAGTGCAGTTAAATCAATGGATGGAGCAGCAACAAGTTTCAAGAACATACAGGAAATGCTGAAGCAGTCAATTTATTTAAAACAGCAATTAAAATATGAAGAGAATAGGAGAAATAAAAAAGATACAAATTCTGTCTATAAACGTCTCTCTGCCCATATAGTTTTAGATCTGCCAGACCTATCAGACTTCTCTATGGTTCGTGAAACTACAAATAGAATAGAAAACATGATGGCTCATGCTAGGGGTTCGAATAATGAACTACAGAGGTCTCACACCACACTGCACTAGCATGGTTCTTAAATTAGTATGAACACTACATTATTGTCAATTGGTGTTTTGTGAGCATTGTGACTTACATATGTACGTAAATTCAGTTTATTAATTAACATCTATTATGAGAAGTTAATATGAATTCAGGCATGGGTACTAACTTGTAATAGTTAGTTTCCAGGTACCTTGTAGTCAGACATTTATACTAGTAATTATTCACAACACATCTTATTTCAACATTTGCATTAATATGTGCGTGATGTATAGATTATTGTGTTGCTATAGGGTTACAAACAGGTTTAGTTCAAGTGGAAAGATCGTTTATTATAGGATTTTCCTGTTGCAGGACACTGACATCACCTTAGTTTATTGATACTTTTGATTTAAATTAGCAATGGTAGAATTCATTGCATTTTGGCGTCGTAAGAAAGTGTCTTCCTGTCTAATCCTGTGGGTGTCACAATTGTCAACTATTTGGCGAAATAATCATCTAGGAAAATGCCAGATTGTAAATAAACAGCATGGTGAAGGGCAGCAAAGTATCTGGTACTGCATGGCTTGATAACCGGTTGTAATAACAGTTGAATGATCAACATACATTTTAAATCGCCACTTGTTTGTCTTCCAGAACAGTATTATTATTCTGGCAATTGTCTCAGAGGTCAACTTATTGTATTGTTCAGTCGAGGGTTCTTAGTTTGAATCCAAGACAGCTTAAAAGTGGCCATGTTCAAACTAGGCTAAGTAGACATCCTCATAATTATCCATATTAAAGTTAAGGTATTTTATGTTAATTTTAAGCTTTTACATACGTTAGAAAATAAGCAGAGTTAAGGACGATGACATAAGACAATCTGACTCTTTCTGCTTTAAACATTTCTCTGCTTTGGCTTTCACATTTGCTATGGGTATATTAAATATCTTATTTTTGTATATTCAGCTCCAAACATTGCATTTTAATTGATTTTTCATAACAGCATTGGTCATCTCTATTCTGTGAATTGTGCTTTGTAACATTGCATTTATATACAAAAAACTAACTAGATACACAGTCAGCGACACAAAAATGTCCACAAAAAAGAGCGCACAATGCGCTCATTTCGATTAGCATCACGTTAGCCGTGTCAACGCATGGACTGCCAAAAGATCGCGGAACGATAAGCTTTACGTCATGAACAAAAGGTTAAACTTGTGTTTATCTAATTAGAATTTGATATCTCTTTCTTTATTTGTTTTGATCGATTTGTTTTCGTTGATTGAGGACGCTGTTTGAAGTTATTTTTGTATGGAACTGTGTATCTTGGATTTTTGTATATCAATGTTCCATTGTAAATAATTACCGACTCATTAAGTGCTTTGCGGTATTAACAAATTTGTATTCACTTGGATAAGTTGCAATTTTTCTTATATTATAAATGTCAATTTTTTTAAGTTTGGATGTATGTTACTCAATCATGCTCAAACGGCTGAACGGATTCTAGTGACGTTTGGCTTGAGGTGAATTGACGACCGCGGCGTCGCGTACCTGACTTATACGCCGCGGGTCCAGGGTCCGACATTTGTGCTAAAACATAAATTGTAGGTTTTCAGGTTGGGTTGTGTTGTGATTGTCCCAGTGTTACTTACACTGCATCCAACTTACCTCCAATCTTATTGCATCAGCGTTACGTCGGGCACGCGAGAGTTAGGACGTGTGAATGCTGACTGTTTGCGCGTATACTTGTGGCACTATAATATCTCCTGTGCAGTTGATAGCTTCCGACAATATTCGGAAGAAGGCGCTGTGGTCAAAAAAACCAGAGGTAGATTATGTTCTGGCATAAGATATAGGATTTGCATGTTGATTCTAAATTATAAACAAAAATCATTAAATAATTTAATTTGTGCGGGCAGGTAACAGCTACTTTATTAAAATAGAAAAGTTATAGTATGAAGAAGTTTTGCTTATGTTAATTTACATTGATTAGGAAGTAACGAAAGTAAAGAAACATGTTTTTTTTATTGGATTAAGTGATGAAACAAGCAAAACGTTCACCTGATGCTAAGTGCAACGTCTGCCCATAGCAAATGCTTTGTCACCCAGAACATTTCTGTGTGCGACTACACTGCGCCCATCACCCTGAGACATCAGTTCTTAAGTCTCATATGCCCAGTGATTACACGAGCTCACAGTGCCCTTCAGACCGAAACACATTAATGTTTGCACACTATTGCTTCACGGCAGAATAACTGGCCCTGGGGTGGTACCTACCTAGACGGATGTCTGTCTACCTACTATCATTTTTAGCAATAATTATGACTTGGAACACTTTCAGGTTATTTAGTATTACACCCTTGGGTCTTTATTAAGTATCACATATTTCGTATTCTTTCCTGCCTCATTAAATGAGCTATTTACCTCTAGCGGCAAAATTATTGTACTGATGCTTCAGAGAGGGACCTATGTCATGTCAGGCGTCGTGCACAATGCCCCGTTCTAGGAGTTCTCTTCTATCGTGAAATTGTACGGAACAGTTATATTTGTTCTGCGCAGATAATTCACGTTGGAAAAGTAAAAAATATTTTAGAGTAACATTTATTTCTCAAGCAATTAGAATATTTATATTTGTTGAAATATTTACTTAACAAATGTAAATGATTGTACAATGTGCATACTAATCATGAGCTTGCTACATACATAAGATCACGACTGTATCCCATAAGGGATAGTCAGAGACTGGGCACTCACTGCAAAAACAGATGACTGCCACAATCCACGTTTCACCAAAACAATATAATGCACTTGGTGTGATAGGTGGTGAGCCCATCGCCATCATGCGCTGTTGGGTGCACAGTGCAGTTTAATTCCTTACTCGCCTTTTACGAGATCCATTGGATGAGATGGAGTGGTAGTATTCTTTTAACGAGCCGTCACCACACGGCCAAGAGCTTGCTGACGTAACTAATCTTATTTGTTAACATCTGTATTATAATACGAGTATCTAGTCATGTAGATTAAAAAGTTTGTAATTTTAAACTAACTATTGATAAATTAAACAATTGCGACTGTTGCTTCCGTTTCATTTGCTTTGGTGAATATTAATAAAATTGCTTAAAAATAACTATAAGCTTATGTGACACTTAACCAATGCTTAATACCTTCTTTACTTAGTAAAGTATGTGAAATTCATCTTGCGTAAATTCATAATGAAACATAATAACTTTTTCTTTATATAACATTAGTGTGTTAAAGCGATGATTGTCAGAATGTGTTTTAAAAAACTATTAATCTTTTAACCAACTCTGTACGTATTTTGACCATTGATACATTCTCATGTTTTATCTGTGGAATATAACGGACCAAGGCAGCTCTTTCAGTTTGGTCAAGTTATATTTCTGCTCGAATGGGATAAGTTTGTCTATCGCCGCCTGTTCTGGTTTGATCTTCGGCTTCCGCTTAAATATTTGTTTTAAGAAAGAAAAAGGCATTTTTTCCTTTACAGCTTGACGAGCACTTTCGTTTGCTAAGATCCAGTTATATACATAATCGATCGGAATAGCAGAGACGATGTATGTGTAGACAGTTCGGTTTTCTGCGACGATTTTCTCCATTTTCTCAAATATAGTCATCCAGGTGAGATCTATATCAAGTAACTGGACATTGACAAGAACCTGTAAAAATGTAGAGTAACATCTATTTTTTTCTTTTACGTAAGTTAAGTCACTTGGCAGCAAGTGACCAGTTAGCAAGTCGTTTGCCGAGATTTAAATGATGGTAAGTGTCGTTAATAACTTAAAGCTACCCTGAGATATAGTTAACTCTCATTCACTAGCTGCAATGCCCTTAAAATCGGAACACAGTAAAGCTTGAACCTTGTACACTACGGTTTGGTGGCAGAATAACTGGCACTCTGTTGGTGTCTGCCTAGACAAAGAAGACCTACTTGCCTAGAAGTCCTGGACATGTAGGTAGTCCTATATATAATTACTTATAAATATCACATGCATGTATGCATAGTTCACTATTTTTAGTAGAGTTTTGGAGCTGGGAATTTTTTAGACATGTAGGTGTTTTCAACGATGTTTTTCACCGCAGAGGACTGTACATAAGCAATTTCAATTAACGGGTTTGGTTGGCCGGCACCGGGGATCGCAAACTTTTCATTAGCATAAATTAAAGTAGCGAATACTGCATACGAATCTTTTACTCGACCGTATCGCTTAGTGCTTCTGTAGAATGTGGGAAGCCGATCACGTGCAAGTGCTTCTGCAATTGCCGCACTATATTCGGTGCTGGATTATCCATATACCAAGAGGCAGCAAATGCTACAGGTCGCCTTGGGGGGGCGCACCTTTGTGCCCAAAAAAACTACAAATCTAAAGAATTATAAGCCACCCCCAGTCACCCCCTGGTGGGAAGTACAAAGTTAGTGTTCAAAATAGCGCCGTTCTCAATGTGAACGCTGACATACTGTAATTATATAGGCATTATTACGTAAGACGAAGATTATGAAGATGTACGACAATTTTTAATTGGTGATTCAATTAAAGTACTATTTTGTACTGACCCTGGCTAGTTTTATGCGGCACTGACCATATAAAATACTGCGCAGGTAGCTATCGCTGAGGTTTTAAAAAGGGTTATTTTAATATTAAAGAATACATGGATGAAATGATGACAACCCCTGGAATGAGGTAATCGCCGCCAAGTTATATCTACATCTTTTGATATTACTGTTATTGTACATTAAATTATTTTTAAAATTACTAAAAAGAAAATTAAAAAAAAAACCCGTTTTGTGCTCAGTTGCCTGACAGAGGCGAACCAGTGCAGTTAAAAAAAAAGTTGTATTATGTAAATAATCTATAGTGAATAAAATAATTCTATTCTATTCTGGAAAAATCAAATCAATCTCGTGAAGTAAATTCCAAAGAAAAAGAATTACTTCCGATGTGTCGTTGATAACAAAGTTCCTGAAGTAGTCGCTGAGCATATTCTTGACGTCCAGCTCGTCCTTGAGGTGCAGTACCGCGGTGAAGCCCTTGTGACTGTACCGTGCTACCAAGTCATCGACGCTATCGATGTCGTAGATAAGACCATTCACTAGGACGGCGAGACGGTTGGTCACTGGCATGTGACATTCCACGCTAGAGGAAAGGTAAGGTATGTTATTTAGCGAGTTCACTTTTGGAAATAGCCCACTGGCTACTTTGTTGATGGTAGTAAGCCATTAAAGTAAGTATTATCAACGGCGGGCCCTCTTCTCAGACTGGCTCCTTCGTCATCAACCCTGTCTTTATACGTCTTGACGCACTGAAGATCCTGGAGACGGCTTCACCGCATCGTCAGACTGACTGCATAACATCGCCGTCGACGACATCCACTATTTTTATCATCCGTCATATTAATTTTGTTCGTATAAAATGCCTATGCCACCCGGACCATCAGAACCACATTCAACTAATTCGGATGAGTAGTTTAGGTCCTACTGTGGAACATACGAAAAAACAAACATACATAGTACTGGTAAAAACGTAACCCTTTTTTTTGGATTCGCCGTAGTAAAGAAAAAGGACGTGAGTACAGCGAACGGTAAATTGAATAAAACTGAAAGTTTCACACATACCTACTGGAACTAACAAAGATAGCATGACCGCGTTTCCTTAGTTGATGAAGAATATAGTACATAGCACGTCGGATGGAATATTTCTGATAAGCTGTGAATTCGTCCAAAACAAGTACGGGCGGGGCGCCGAGTACCGTTGCCGCAAAGTGGACCTTAGTGCGGTCCGATGGTTGTAAATATTCAATGGTCGTGTCTGCTTTGTCATGTAGCTCTGGAAATATCCAAATTCAGCATAGTTTTTTTTTTATTTCTTTAATCAATTTAGGTTTTTTTAACGCTCTTCTGAACGTCAAAATCTACACTTAACTAAATAACCTTGTTGTAATTCATCATCATCATCATCATTTCAGCCTATCATGATGTTCTCCTAGCCGGTTTCGACCACGGCGACAACTTCCGAATCCGAATGTCGAGAGCCGTCAACTGCGCAGGAGATATTATAGTGCCACAAGTGTACGCGCAAACACAGAGGCACTCACTCGTCCCAACCTACCCGCGCCCGATGTAACGCTGATGCGATAAGATCGGAGGTAGGCTAGGATGCAGTGTCAGAAACACGGGGACAAACACAACACAACCAGACCCGAAAACCAAACATTTGTGTTTTAGCACAAATGTTGGCTCCGACTGGGATTCGAACCCAGGACCCTGCGGCGTAGAAGTCAAGTACTCTGACGCGGTCGTCATATCATAGTCTATCATCATAGCCTATCATAGTCCACTGTTGAACATAGGCCTCCTCCATACTTTGCCACGATACTATTTCGGTCTACTCGTAAATGAGAGCTCAATGAGCTCTCAGCGCCTTTTGCCTATAACATAGGAGTGGGCTATATATTATTCCTCAATGGTGTTTTTTTTCTTGGTATAAAATATCTCCCATAATATAGTTTTAAAATTAATGTTTGATACGCCTTTTTGAAGATTATTTTCCCCTCTAAAGTCGAAAAATAAGTAAATATTTTAAAATTAATGTTTTTGTTAAAAATATATTAAAAAGTTTGAATTTATTAATGTTGTTTACATTCCTTAAAAAAGGTAGATGGCGCCATCTGTTCATAATCACTATTCTATGCGAAATATTTGCACGGGTTAGCGAGGTTAACTTAATTCTTTTAGTCTAATAATATTTTTTTTGATTACTTTATACAAAATTAAGGCATTGTTGGCAACAGAATAAAAAACCAACTGATGTGACATCTATTAAACTTACCAAGGGCATCTATGTAGTTCGTAACTTCAGCTTTTACGTATTTATTAGGTACACCACGAAGTATCGCTATTAGCTCCAGAGCGTCGAATACGGTCATCCATGAAGGTAGAGGAGTGCGCTCTGAACAAAGCGCAACTTGGCAGGCGTACTGAACAAATAAGCAGTGGTTAAGTTATATGGCGTGTGGTTGCGGCCGCAGATATCAATCTGTCCATCTATTTTATTTTTTTAAAAGCGATGCCTCACAGGAGGATTTCTTGTATCGTTGGTGTATTTTACTAACATAAATTTTACATGCACAACACAATTACCCGAAAACCAACAATTTGTGTTTTTGCATAGATGTTGGCTTCGGCAAGGATTCGAACCCAGGATCCGCGGCGTACCAAAAGCCCTGAATTGAGTGAGCAGTTAGATGTTAGTTTAGATCCGTCAATTCACGTCCGGAAAATACTGGTGAAAGACACAGTTAAAAAATACTTTGTCTTCATAGATACGTTTATAATCTTAAGATGGTTCCTACTTCCACAAGAAATTTTCTTCTTCTGTGTTCTTCTATGTTTATTTTTTTATGGTAGAAGGTGATGAGACTAGCAAATCGTAAATCTGATGGTAATATAAATCTGATCTGTCTTACTACTTACACAGAGCATTTCTGTGTGGCGCCACACTGCGCTCGAAACCCTGAGATATTAGTTCTTAAGTCTCATTTATGCCCACAAACATATAAGCCCATCAAACCCAAACAGTACTGCTTCGTGTCAGAATAATGAAAGGAATCCTTTTACTAGGAAAAATATAATAGGAAAAAATAAACAAAAAGTTGATTTTGTAATAGAGCTCCGAGCTCAAAATACAGAAATAAGGTGCGGCCCACCTTGTGTGGATGTCTTCGCATTTTCCATCTTGACATTGCCCACAGCTGGCCGTTCCAAGGCAACTTGTAGCCAGCCAACATTTCACAAAGATTTCTTCTCCCGTGGTTCACTAGCCCGGACAAAGCCTGCACCTGGCCCTTCCCTAAACCCAAGCAGACGTGTCGGATTGTGCAGGCGCCTGGGTCTTTTTTCGTTACGTCAACAGCGAGTAGATATTCACCGAAAGTGTCCACCATAACTTTCTAAAAGAATACAAATAAATCTGTTATTGTTTTTAATTTTCTCCGAAAGACTGATTTTGCAATCAATATTGACTCGTGTTAAAATACAAAATCTGAAAAATGATGAATGATGGTAGTGAATTCCAGACAGATTCCGAACACATTTGCATAATTTATTGACGACGGTGATGATATCCTCCTTCTAGATTAGGATGTAATGTCAAAAACAAATCAGTCACAACACAAAACCAACAATTTGTGTTTTTCAACAAATGTTGCCTCAGGACCCGCGGCTTTGAAGTCTAGAAGGTTCTCTGAGCTCTAGGCATACATCTAAGTAATAAAGATTTTACACATCCCCGCTTCCGGGCAATAAACAGGTAATTAGGTTTACAGGAATTCTAAATTTACTAGAAAAATTATTAACGGTTTTTGTAGTAAACCTCTAATAATTTACTCAACGTATCGGAATATTACACATATACATGCAGTCACGTCTTTTTCCCATATAAGGAGTAGGCAGAGACCACACCCGTAGCTTGCTTTTCGCCCCAGTGGGAAACGAGACTTGACGGGTGGCGATTATGAAATCTTACTCTCGATTGAGTTGTCACGAGCATTACAGTGACAGCATTGCATGTTCTGGTGTAATACCATGTCTGCACGAATAAAGGCTGTCCGTACAATACCGTAGTCGCCTCTTACGACAACTGTGTAGAAAAGAGGTAGGTGCTGTTCTACTCTGCCGGACGCCAATCGGCAAATATTAAGATCAATGGAATATCAAATTAAAATTTCTATATAATGTGATTTCGACATCAATATTAAATTAATTTCAAAAGTAAATAAATATAAATGCTGATCGAGAAGATTTATATGCTTCCAACACTATCTGGAGAATTTGCCGCGTGGTCTACTACCCCATTGCATGCCGTTGGTGTCATAAGTCTTTTAAGGAAAATTCTTGGAAAATCTCATGACCTCCAATTGATAGCCGAATAATCAGACCAATAATGTCAGTTATTCTGTTATCAAGTTGTAGTGTTTAAACGTTACTGTGTTTCGGTCTGAAGGGCACTGATAGCTAGCATAATCACTTTGCACGTGACTTAAGAACTCATGTCGCATGGTGCCACACAGAAATGTTCTGGGTGACACAGCTTTTGTAATGTGCAGACGTTGCACTAAGCTTCTAGCGGATTTGCTCATCTCTTCAATTTCTATAATCAAAAATGTTTCTTATAAAAACCTCTTTCTAAGTGTAACAACTTTTTTGAAAACTAACTCCGACTGGACTTCAGTTGCCTATGTTTATCCATCACCTCCGCCCTCTCCCTCTGAACTCCTAGTGTCTCTGGGTCGCGCGTATATCTAATCGGATAAAATTTTTTCACAGCGTACAGCCACGCACGCTGTATCAATTTATATTCCCACAACAGTAACAGCGTCATGAAAATAGTAGAAGTGGTGACTATCGCAATTAATTCCATAAAGATTCCAGTCTCTTTGTTAAGGAGATACGATTGCCTTGTGAAACATTCCTGTAGGACGCCGCATTTTTCTGAAATAATTGTTTTTCAAATTAGACACCGAAATAAGTTTACGTGAAAAAATAAAACGAAAAGTCAATCGCAGCTAGGTCACTCTTAGTTATTAATTTAGTTTCATTGAAATTTTTAATGTAGCAAATATAATGTTTACCACAACATTTATGTAAAGTTTTGGCAGAACATAGATTCTTTGTTTTAAATATAACGCACTCCATATTGTAAAGAAAAATTTTCTTTATTTTCGCAAAAGCATACGCCATGTTGAATTGTGGTGAAAAGCTTATGAAATGCAGGGCGTAGTTCAAAGCGTTGCCATAGAGAATCTTCGCAATAATTATCGTTTCGCCTGTGTGAATAAAAACGAGAAATATTAATTATAATAGGTTGAGGAAAAAGTTTCTTAGCAATTTTTTTTCCAAAGTTTATTCGAAAACGGTTCAGTTTCATTACGTCTCAATAAAGAATCGCAAATGAGTACACGGTTTGACATCAAAATTCCCGGATTGAAAACGCTTAAACCAAATTTGTTTTAATCTTACTGACACTGCATTAGGTCCATAAATTTTTATGTAATAAAATTTTAAAATGTATCGAATTTCTTCATTAGTTTCACACATTTTAAGAATGAATGTGAAATTGCTGGAAACAACATTTACCAGTTTTTTTTTTTTTTTAAGCAACCTTTTTAATCTCATCAAAACCAGACAGGTACAAATAATGCAGCCAAAGAGATTTTATTACAAGTTTATACATACTCTTAGTATCCGAAAAGGCTTTTTCCCCGACCTGATAAAAAATCGACTAATTCGATTTGAAAGGAGACGGTCTATTATAGAAGGACTAATATTGTACTGTATATCAAAAAAGAAGAGCAATAGTGAGATGAGAGATTATATTAAAATGAAATTGTTTGGTACTTTATTGTAATTATGTTGCACGAATTATTTAAAAAAAATGGGATATTATGACAGATGTGAATGGACTTCACAGAAAACGTCAAAAATGACGCGCAAGCCGCCATTAACAAAAATGTCATTTAATGACTCAGTAGACTCCTTATACTTCTTAGCCTTGGTACTACCAGACCAATTGCATCATAGACGCTGCTGTCTGTTGCCGGATTGGCATTTTTCAAGGCGAATAGCCGCCTTCATGTTAAATCCTGCCAATCAAAAGCCACAAGCTTTCCTCTTGTTTTTCCTTAGTCGACTGCGACGGTGTCGCGAGATTAGAAGGAGTGACAGATTTCCTTACACCGCCGAGAAATAGAAGTGCTTTGGATTTATAATAATTAAATGCAAAATAGGCGTATATAAGGCCTAAGAAAATCTACCACCCCATCCCATCCCGTGGGTGTCGTAAAAGTCGACAGAGGGAAATAAAAACAAGGAGATGGGCAGCATCATCTTCCTGGAACATCTAAAAAAATATACTGCGGTTGGCAACCCGCCTGCTAAGCGTGGCAACTATGGCGAAATCCCTCCAATATAAGAGCTACAAACTTTTGTGGCTTTCTATGGGGGAGGCCTATGTTCAGCAGTGGAGTTGTGATAGGCTGAAACGACGAATGATATTTCCATTTATATTAATTAGGTTAAAATTTTCGCGTTGACGTTTTTGATTAATGTGCATTTAGTAAATATAATCTTACAAAGTAGGCACTTACCAAAAATAATGTTCACTATTATGAAAATCATAGAATTAAGTGCGGCCTGGGGACCCAAGCTAAAGAGGTAAGCCTGCGGTATGCTTCCAACCCCGTACACGGTTAGCAACAGGGGAAGTATTGCTGAAATCATGAAATGTTCTATTATTATTCGTTGTTGATATTTTTCGTTAGACATCGAAGCTGAGCTTTTTTTCTATGGAAGAGAGTGGCAAGACGATTCGTCAACCTGATGTTAAGTCACATTGAGACATGATTACTTATGTTCCATATTCCCAGTACATTAGCTAACAGTGCCCGTCAGACCGAGACACAGTAGTTTTGCACACTACTGCTTGATGGCAGAAGGCGGTATCTGCATCGAGATTTTACTTGTGGGTCGGTTGGCGCAGTGGCTAAGCGATTTGCTTCAGCTCTTAGGGTCTAGGGTTCGATTGCTAGCAAATATTTGTTTGGCCTACGGATAGTATGAGGTTTGGGAGTTTGTGTATGTATGTAATTTATGTCGGCAAAGGCACGCAGAAATCCGAGCGCGGTGCAACGTTTTTCGTTTTTAAAAATGATAAAAACACCGTAAACAGTGAGTAGCCGATAGGTGTCCGGCAGAGTAGAATAGCACTTCCCTCTTACCAACCAAGGTATCGTAAGAGGAGACTAAGGTATGGCACGGGCAGCCTTTATTCGTCTATAA
The DNA here is from genome assembly GCA_019845155.1 of Luehdorfia chinensis. NCBI lineage: Eukaryota > Metazoa > Arthropoda > Insecta > Lepidoptera > Papilionidae > Luehdorfia > Luehdorfia chinensis. The sequence continues at coordinate 3,033,832 of JAHVAK010000206.1, read as the reverse complement.
ATACACCATAATAAGCAATGCTGTCACTATAGTGCTCGAGGGAACGCAATGGGGAGTAAGAGATTTTCGACTCATACCAAAATGGCGGCGACATGGTTCACCACCTGCCACGTCTCGTTTTCCGCGGGGGCTAAAAGTGGGCTACGTGTGTGGCCGCTGCCTATCCTTTATAAAGAAAAGGCGTGCGTGCTTAGAGCAGAGGATGTTATGGATGGGATGAAGAGACAGAGGATGATATCATTCCAAAATGTTCGGCATTTTATTGTAGTTCTTTAATGAATTCATACTTTTGCTTACCAAAATCATCAAACTGATAGTGCATTGATGGCGCCACGAGGTATATTACGCCAATGAAAAAAATAGTCATCAAACAGACAAGGATGCAGTACATGATCAAATCGCAGAAGAACAACGTGAACCAGTACTGAATTGGAGAAAAGTTCATGGCGTGGCACTGGAAAATATTTTTCAAACTATGTATCAATAATGTTTTCTTTTACTTACGCGAATATTACACATTTAAATAAAACTACTTTTTTACGGATTTTATCGCATTTAATTTTGAACTATTTTTACCCGACGTTTCGGACGCTTTACAGCACCCATGGTCACGGGGGGACTGAGGTGGCAGTTGTCCCGATGTCATAGTTAACCCGGAGTACCTTCAGCTTTTAATTATTATTTGTAGTCCGATCTACGCAGAAAGAGCTTACAAATAAAAATAGTTCAAAATTAAACGCGATAAAATCCGTAAAAAAGTAGTTCTATGTATCAATGTTATGCTATAGAGGAAGTTTCTTTTATCTTGATGCCTTCTTTATTGTTTTGTAACGTAAAATACAGAATACGGAATATCGTTGAAAATTGTTCAAACTAAATTAATCTTTTCAATGTATGACAAAGGTTTTAATATGTATTTTAATCTCTTTAAATCTTAATTTAAAATATAAAGAAAGCAAGGATAGAGAAATATATAATTTAAGAGAAATATCATCATCATCATTTCAGCCTATCACTAGTCCACTGCTAAACATTGGCCTCCCCCATAGATTGCCACAAAAGTTTGTAGCTCACATTTTGGGATGATTTTGCTATAGTTTTCACGCTTGGCAGACGGGTTGACAACCGCAGTTTATTTATTCAGATGCTCCAGGAATATGCTGCTGCTCGTTTTCTAGTTTTAATTTTTCCTCTGTCGACTTTTACAACACCCACGGGTTATTTACGAGTATAATGTGAAGGAAAAGAGAATCGGTTTTTTATTTAAGCTAATGATTCGTTATGTGTTTTTTCGACAAATTTTAATAATTGTAGTTACATGTGTGTACTGTGAAATGGCTTTGGTTACGATATTTACATTTTTTTCAGTTGGATTTTTTATATTGTTTATTTAATTGGTTAAATTATTTAAATAAAACTAATTTTAACGGATTTCATCGCGCTTAAATTTGAATTATTTATAAATCGGGTTATAAATAGTTAAAATTTGAACTTAACGCGAATACTACAGATTTAAATTAACTAAATTTAATTCTGTATCATTCGCGTAACGATAAGAAATCATTATGGTTAAATAATGTTAAGTCAAATTCACTATGTTTGTAAAAGTACCTGCATATGGCGTATTAATCCGTTTTCCTTTGATGGTAAGAGGGTTATATGTAAAATAGTAAGATTAAGCAGAAACTGTATCAGCAGAGGAGGTTGTCCCGCGAACGCCAACCACTGAAAATATTTATGTACTAAGACTGTGAATTCATTAATCATATTTACAGACATAATAGGGCAAACAAATAAATAATTTAATAATACCTGTATAATGACAGAAACGAAGAAAATAAATTCTAAATACAAGTAAAAATATGAAAAAATATAGTATATAGACAATAATTTATCGGCGGTTGAGACAGTTGCCCTAGGGGCGATACCGACCGTAGCTGGAGCCTTGCATCTTTAATTTATGATTTTTAATAGACCAAATAAATAAAAATATATAAATTAGGTAAGTACAGATAATATTTTTAATAAAATAACTATTATGGATTAATGGGCGTTGGATTTTTTTCTGCCTAAAGTGGTCTAGAAATGGTTAGGAACGTCCGAGAAGACACGACGATCTCATCATATTTAGCCCCGTGCGTTACTTACCCGACCTACTCTTGCAAAGTTTTTAATAGTTTTTTAAGTCGAGTCAAGAAATTATTACTCTCCATTGCTTTCTTACGAACAGTATAACGACAACATTGCATGTTATGGTGTTAACCGCACAAATAAATGCTGTCTGTACAATGAATACCTTTTACGACACCTCCATGGGAAAGAGTTAGGTGCTATTCTACTCTGCCGGATACTAAGCGGTTTTAAAAATAAAGTATTGCATACTTTGCATCTTTTCGTTATAATGGGAAGGTAGTTTAATTTACCCGTGCCATGTCTAAACCCAATGGATCATCGGTGACCTGTATGCTGGCGTCGAGCATGTCTGTGTAGTGTCGGATCAGAGCCATGTAGGCCCGGGCGAGGGACCGAGCCGCTGCGCCGGCGTCGTAGTGCAGCGGACTGTACAGCACTCGCACCTGTTATAAAACTTTTAATGGGGTGGGGTTTGGCATCGGTTGGGTTTTAGGGATATTGGAGCGTTTGGCGCAGTGGCTAAGCGATTGGCTTCTGCGATATTGGACGCAGGTTCTAATCCCGAATCGCACAAATGCCTAAAGAAAGTTGTTTCGGGTTAGTGTTTGTGCATCAGCACTTTATGCCTGCGAAATGCACTACGACATTAGAAATCCTACGGTAGAATAACATAATAAACAGTAGAGTTTTTTTTAATTGATTTGGATTTGGATTCCAAAAGTCATTGTTGTCTCCATCCACGATCATAAAAACACCGAAAATTTTCCTCTGACACTAAAAAAAAGATACGTACACATAAGAAATATTTTTGCTAGTTAATTAGGAGAAACTAAACGTAAACAAAGCGAATGAATTATGGTCGAGTTTTGTTTTTAGGGTGAGACTAGTGAATGTTTGCAAATCAAAAAGGCTCATGTAATGAGTTGGTATACTTATGAAGCTTAATCATGAACGCTTTCTCACTTGGGAAGGTTATAAGGATTTCGTGCCGTCCGTTTCGGCTTTGCAGAATGTTCGTTATTCTATTGTAATCGTTAAGTTAACTTTAGATGTCAAATTCTAGTGTAAAATCGGTAAAATCTAGTGATGTGAGAAATTACACTTCATACATTTAGGCTATCGTTTCTCTCGCTTTTGATGTCAATTCCGTAAGCGAACATCCAGACATAATGTTGAGGTGAGTCGATCGCCCAAGTTATGAGGTATTCAGTAAGACTCTGAAAATAATAAATAAAATAAAATTGGCATATTTGTAGAAGTTACTGAGATAATAAAGTTTAATTTTATGTTGAGGCAGCGGTACGAGGGACTGTGGTCTGGTTGTCAGTACTGCCACCATTTAAACTGTTAGTTTCGTCAACATCGTGAAATAACAAGGATGTTTTGGAATAATATATTTGAACTGCTTATGAAGTACGCGAAATCGCACAACAGTTCCATGGCCTCCCTCATAGATTGCCACAAAATACGGTCCTTAGTCACTTGCGTTCATCGACCTCCCACAAAATCGTTCAGGCCGTGGGAGGTCGCCCTACACTGTGTTTACCGGTAAGGGGTCGCCACTCGAGAACCTTTAACCTTACCCTAACAGATATCGGTTCTATGAACTACAATTGACCCAATACGGCTTCAGCTTGCTGATCTTTAGGCCAATGGTTTTTTATTGAAGAATCATATCATTTAGCTAGTGGTAAATGCGATGTTTATCCATAACAAACAGCTGGCACTCACACAATTTCGGTATAGCACCACGCTGCGCTCGTCACCTTCAGAGATCAGTCCTTAATTCTCATATGCCGAGTAATTACACTAGCTCTCTGTTCCTTTCAAAGCGAAACACAGTCCATCTGACAAGCATGTCGATTACGACAAGGATTATTTGGAAAAGATAATGATGATGGTGGTGATCGTGTTATTGATGGCTTATAGAGTCTAGATAGGATACACTGAGATCCCATTCAAGTTAAGCTTAACATTAATATTAGAATAACACAAGACTTCAACGAGAATGAATTAAAAAATATTTACCTCGCCAGCTCCTAGAGCTGTATACAGAATTCTTTCAATATCGCTTGATGTCGAATTCGTTTCGGATAGTATGTAGCTGAAAATTTATAAAAAGCTTGAACATACAGACCACAGAAATATTTCGAAGACATGTAATACCCGCCAACCCGCATTGGAGCAACGTGGCAGAGTCTTACTATCTCCAAAACCCACTCAGAAATGAGAGGCCTGTGCTCAGCAGTTGGACATTTAAAGGCTGTTGCTTTACTTTTTTATACAGAACAGTGACGGGCAGCAGCGTCTACACACATACATATATACTATCACGTCTTTTCCTAATATAAGGGGTAAACAGAGACCACATCAGTAAACCACTTTTCGCCCCCGCAGAAAACGAGACGTGACGGTTGGCGAATCACGTCGTCCGCCATTATTGTACGATTTGAATTTCTTGCTGCATTGCGATTCCACGAGCAGTGCAGTGACAGCATTGCATGTTACGGTATTATTCTGGACGAATAAAGGCTGTTTACGGCACCTCGGTAAGAAAGAGGTAGGTGCTAACCTACTCTGCTCTCTACTCTATTAGCAGAGTCTATGGTACGTAGAGGCTGGTACTTTGATCGCTAAAGCTTGGTGATTCCGTCGCAGCCTCTTTTCTTGGAAGAGGCTGCTGTTAGTCTTCTAGCTTTAACATTTTCGTCGGGGTTGGGGATAAAAGCTAGAAGCATTTTTTTATATGGTAGAAAGTTACGGGACGAGCAGATCATTCACACATGGTGGTAAGTGCAACGTCTGTTAATAAGAAATGCTGTGTCACCTAGAACTTTTCTGTGTGGCACCACAACAGCGCTCGTCACCCAGAGACATCGGTTCTTAAGTCTAATATGCCTATATATATAATAGTGATTACACTAGCCATCATTGAACTTCAAACCGCAAAACAGTAATGCTGTCACACTACTGCTTCACGGTAGAATAACTGCATACTACTAAATTTCTAATCCTTTGACCTTTAATGATTGTCGTATTTACCTTCATCTTCATCATCATTTCCAACTATCACTAATTTACTGCTCAACATAGGCCTCCCCCATAGATTGCCACAAAAATTCTTGGCATTCGGGTTGGCAATCGCCGTTTATTTATTCAGATGTTCCAGAAAGATGCTGCTGCCCATCTCATGGCTTTTTTCCTTCTGATGACTTTTACAACACCCACGGGATTAGATGGGGTGGTAATTTCTCTAAAGCCACACTGCGTATTCACCTTCATCATCATCATCATCATCATCATCATTTCAGCCTACCATAGTCCACTGTTGAACATAGGCCTCCCCCATAGACCTTATTGTCACCTTAACCTCTTAAAATTATATCCGACATGGACAAACTAAATTGTGTTCTAAAGAAGGAAAGAAAGCTAATTTGCTCAGATTTTAGCAAATTAACATTCTTTGGCTTCATTATAATGGATTTTCGCAAAGTAAAGCCTGATTCTATTAAATAAATTGTATTGGTCGAGATGGGCGATAAGTATCTTGCGTGTGACGTGAGTGCGCCTCATTAGATGACGAGTGCTTGTTTCCTCTTTTGTGACAGGAGAACTTGTTATGGTTATGTTTTTGAGTTATTTTAATGTTATACAATAAAACATTTAACCTGTTCGCGATAGAAGTAGCCAGGGTCGAGTTATCCAGATGCAACACAATAGTAGTGTTTTGTTTCGTCGCCTCGACGGTTAACAGCTAATGCAGAGACAAAAAGATAATATAGAGATGCTATTATTATTATTATTATTTTAATATTTTCTGAATACTATTATTAAAAATACTCTGTTATATATAAGTTTTCATGTTTACACTTTCGTTTCTGTGTAAGGTTTTCTGAATTTGTTACTCCTAATTTTATCGGTATTGGATGCGAATATCTAAATAATAATACATAGATACATACAGTCCTGTGTGGTGGCGACTTAAGAGAATCTACCACCGGCATCTCATCCTGTGGGTGTCGTAAAAGTCGACAGAGGGAAAAATGAAAACCAGGAGATGGGCAGCAGCAACTTAATGGAACATTCGAATAAACTGCGGTTGCCAACCCGCCTGCCAAGCGTGACAACTATGGCAAAACTCCTCCAAAAGGAGAGCTGGAAGGGCCTATGTGCAGCAGTGGACTAGTATTAGGTACAGTACAGTCAAAAAATTCTTACTCCCCATTGCGTTCCCGTGGGAACTGCTCTTCAGGTACTCCTCGTAAGCAGTATAGTGACGGTGATGATTGCATATTATGGTGTTAATCTGTACGAATAAAGGCTGTCCGTACCCATACCTTAGTCGCTTACGACACCTCGTTAAGAAAGATGTAGGTGCTATTCTACTCTGTCGGACACCTATCCGCTAAAAAATAATAGTATTTGAGGTTATGTTATTTAAATAATGTTTATAGTAAGCACTACTTAAAGCTCCTCAGTTATTCACTATGAAATTTTAGGCTATGGACCGAAATATTGCGGTATAAGCAGCATGCACGCGTTAAACGCTGGACGTATGATTATAATTCAGTAATTATTGATATTTAAGATACAACTCAAGTCGATGGATGCAGGTGGCTCAGGACCGTGTTTTGTGACAATCTATTGGTGAGGCCAATGTTCAACAGTGGACCGTGATAGGCTGAAATGATGATGATGAAGATTCATCTATTTCCCATTATGCAACTTAAGATATCTCTATGCCACATTTCATTACAATCTGTTCGGTTGTTTGCGCGTGGTTTATCTAATTAACATAAATTCAAAATATTAGCAAGATAAAAAGGGAAATGATTATGCAATAATTATAATGTCCCGCGTAGAATGTTTTTTATTTATTTATAAATGTAAGCTTTCTACACGAGCTGGCCCATTGCCGTATTCACCGTCCATTTAAGAGTAACAATCCTTTAAAAGTAAAAAAGTAACTGCCTATACACGTTTTACTCTTATTTCTAATAGGGCTTTGGTGCCGGGAAGAGTGCGCCATGTTGCTCCAATGCGGGTTGGTCGGCTGCAAACGCTCTCATAATATTATTTTTTTCATTTACTTATCAAAATTTGCTGGTTTCCACACGATGTTTTCCTTCACCACTGAGCAAGTGGTTACTCAGCACTTAATATTTTCGAGGTGCCAGCACCTCGGTATTGAACGTAGGTCACATCATCATCATTATTTCAGCACATCTTAGTCCACTCGCCTATAAGAATATCACAAACAAAAACACGGTCACGAGTCGCAGGTCAATTGCACACAATGTAATTTAAGGCGAGCGCCAGGCGTCTGAGCTACCACGTCTGTAATCCTTTATGAGACTTAACATATGAAAAATATCCATAAACGTAACGCTTAAGCGATGCTGTCACATTTCACATAGTATTGTTTTGTTTGTTTTGTTTTTTAAAAAGCGATACCCCACAGTAGGATTTCTTCTGAGTCGCGGGTGCGTATTACATACATAAATTCACAAACACCCCGACCCGGAAGACTATCTGTAAGTCATACGAATATTTGTCTCATGCGAAGAGAAGTCATGGGCCCACTTATGGAGGAAACTCTCTGAATTGTTGTACTTGTATTTTTATTTTTTTCATTTAATATTCAACTGTATTATGTTCTTGTGCCGAATAAATGTTTTTTCCATTCTATTCTATTCTATTCTATAATTGAATAAATGGTACTGACATCACCGTGAAGTATCTGCTTTGCACTGTGATCCTTTTCCAAATGATTAAGCAAAACGGAGAGCGATATTCCTATTGTGATACCAGCAACCACTGCAGATATTATCTGTAATGGTGAAGTGTGTTAAGTGTCATAGAGATATTTCATTATTACATTAATGGTACTAATAATAATCCATAGTAATCTATACTAATACTATAAATGCGAAAGTAACTATCTCTGTCCCTCTTCCTGTTTGTTACCTTTACCAAATTTCGTTATGATCGGCTCAACCGCTGAGCCTATCGAAAGATGATGACGAAATTTGGCACAGAGATAGCTTGCATCCTGGAGACGGAAATAGGATACTTTTATCCCGGAAAATGAAAGATTTACCACGTTACCCGCGGAATATTAAAAAAAAAAACATTGATCCACTCTAAGTCGCGGGCATCAGCTAGCCTTAACGCTTGTACAGCAATGAGCTGATGTTCCTTGTGAGAATACCAGGTCATAGTCAATATGGTGGCCATGGTCCATAACACATATGCAAAAATTCAAATTATTCAGATGTCTGGAGGATTTGAGTGAATTTTTTTATTAAAACATGGATAGTTACATACAAGTCATGCTTCAGATGTAATGTAAGATACTGGTCTCAAATCTCTGACACTACATCCGAACTTTCCTGCGTCCTATCATGTTACTTTAGATCATCATTTCAGCCTCTCACTAGTCCACTGCTGAACATAGGCCACCCCCATAGATTGCCACAAAAGTTTGTGGCTGTCATTTTGGGGAGCTTCTGCCATAGTTGCAGGCGGGATGGCAAACTCAGTTAATTTATTTAGATGTTCCAGGAAGATGGTGCTGCCCACCTCCTGACTTTTACGACACCCTCGGGATGACTAGACACTAGACTTAGATACGGGGAGAGAATTTGATAATACATTTAAGCTTGCGCTTGATGATAAGAAATACGTTCGTTCTATTCATAAATGTTTTATTAGGTTGTAGGATTACGCATGAATTCGTCTATGTAGGTACCACCCCAGGGCCAGTTATTGAAGCAGTAGTGTGCAAACATAACTGTGTTTCGGTTTTGAGTGGTAGTTAAATCACTGGTCATGGGAGACTTAAGAACTGATATTTCAGGGTACCTTATCATCAGGTGAACGTTTTGCTTGTTTCGTCACTGTATCCAATAAAATAAAATAGTCTTGTTCAAACGGCCTATTATAAGCGACGCTTGAAATATCATATACTATAAATGAACTAAGTCTGTACATCGCGCAATTATTTATGTAAAAAATGGGAGGTAATGACTTTGCTCGCCAAAATCTAGCCGGTTAAAGAATACTAAACTTAGGGTTTATGCGGGACTCCTGGCTACTGGCTTAAACTCAATGATGTTCCTTTGTGTTATACATACCTATAGTCACGCATTTTTCCACATAAAGGGGCAGGCAGAGGCCATACACGTAGCCCACTTTTCGCCGCCGTGAGAAACGAGACGTGATAATTTGGCCATTTTGGTAAGAGTAAAATAAATTCTTAGTCACTATTGCGTTCCCACGAGCAGTATAGTGACAGCATTGCATATTATGGTGTTGTTCCGCAGGCAAAAAGGTCTGTCCCTACAATACCTCAGTCTCCTCTTACGACACCTCGGCAGGAAAGAGGTAGGTGCTATCTACCCTTTTTTTGTGAGGGTGGAGCTGGAGCTGTCCACCTCTTCTTCAAGTATGAGGCTTTACATTGCGATAGATTATCCTCGTGTCCGAGGCGAGGAGACGGGAGTTCGTGTCTTCGAAGCTGTAATATGGTGGCAGTGGGGAAAAATACTATTCCTATCCTAATCAAGGTTATATCAATCTAAAGTTATTGCCTAGTTAGTATATTTGCAACCCGTTTTAATATTTTCTAATTGTTTATGTAGGTATACTGTACCGTCAACCCAAGGTAGAGTTTGTGGTAAGCGTAAAATGTACAATATTTCCATATGATAACTTTTAATTGTCTTCCAGTAATGCAATTCGTGGTCTTCCTTTTCCAAAGCGGTGATTCTGTTTATAAATGTAATTTAATAATTATTATTTGCTAAATAGTTCATAGTTCACATCTATATCCTGTAATGCAAAACTTGTCATATTCGGCAAATCGGCATTATAGGTCGATAATAATTAGGTTAAGTATAATACCATGTAATTAAAACTTTATAATGACTGTTTGTTGCCAAATAAATAAAAAAAAAGTTCAATTACGAATTGGGTGAAGAAGTTAGACACTATAATTCGATGCTATAGTTGCTCTGTCTATAGCAATATGTAGATACTATAATTAAAAAATTATTAAAGAAATAATAAATAGCTGACCCGCTATCTGTTTCAAGGCATTCTTCGATATGTCATGAGGTACCGTAGACTCGAAAAGCGGTGTTCTGGATTTCGACTCATTTATAGCCCTAGTAAATTAACATGTTAATGTGTTATATTTTAAAACAAAACAAAAATCGTAAAACTAATAAATTTACTACTGCAACGCACAAATTATATGTCAATTGATAAACCCAAGCTTATTTTCTTTATAAAAGATTTTGGTAGGAATTCGGACGTAAGTAGTATCACAACTCCTCGCAGAGCCGAGATAGGTCAGGGGCAGGTTTTTATGTTTTTCTTCTTCTCATTTTATTTTAAGCCTATCACTAGTCCACTGCTGAACATAGGCCTCCCCCATAGATTGCCACAAAAGCTTGTAGCTCTTATATTGGGGGGATTTTGAAATAGTTGCCATGCTTGACTTGGTCGGAAACAGCAGTTTATTAGTATTCAGATGTTCCAGCCTGGTTTTATTTAACGAATTAATTATATTCGCATTGACGACACCTATGGGACGAGATGGGGTGGTAGAAAATCTGAAGCTGCCACCTGTTTATAGTACGCAGAAAGTCGTGTAAGGGGAATACATACTTCTTATTCAAAAGTAAATCTTACTTGTGCTCGGTTCACATCGCTGACGGGAGGGGATTTGGCGACCGTGTGATAGCGTAAAATCCTTTCAAATATATCGAAAGCGAAATCACACTAATGATGAGAAGTAACATCAACAGTGCCAGAGCACGGGCACTGGTGTAGTTGAAACCTATGATGAGGTCGATGACGAGCAACCTGAGTTCGATCAAGTCACTTAAAATGTTTGATTGAATTTTTAAGTGATGAGTTACGATGGGTTACTACAAATATCGTCATAAATACTATACAATATAAATCGATCTTTCAATGTGTTTAAAACGTGCAGAGTTTAAGCTTAATTTTGATAATTGATGAAATAACCACCGATAGGTATCCGGCAGAGTAAAATACCACATGCCTCTTTCCTGCCGAGGTGCCGTGGAGACTAGTGGAGGTATCTTACGGACAGCGTTTGTTTGTGCAGAATAACAAATTAATTTGCAATGCTGTCGCTATTCTGCTCGTGGGAACGCAATGGGGTGTAAGAATTTTTGATTAGTACCAAAATGGCGGTGACTTAGTTCGCCACATCGCGTTTCGTTACCCGCTAAGGTGAATAGTGGACAACGTGAATTTTATTCTTATATGAGAAAAAGGCGTGACTGTATGTATGATGAAAGAACCGACATGTCATAACCTTACGAAATCGATAAGTCAAATTCAGGTGGAAATTATTTAAGTTATTTACCATCAGGTGAGCCGCATGCTCGTTTGCCCCCTCTTCCACAAAAAAAAATAGATTACTTCACAAGTTGATTTTAATATTTTTGTTGCATTTTACCTATTGCAAACTTCCTCAGAATCAGGTACGCTGATATTCAAAGATGTGATTCCATATATGTGAGAGTTCTCAGTAAAGTCTTTGACTAAAGCAGCCACGGCGGCAGTGGGAGTTGCTGGAAGCCTGAGTATGAAGAGGGAGCCTAAATGGGCCCGGACAGTCGCACCAGCTGCCTGGGCTTTCTGCAGAATTTCTGGCATCGCCTCGTTTTCTAAACTGCCGCAGCGGAATGTTAATCGTACGCGGTATTCCCGTCCTGCAAGTAGACGTAATATACCTATATATAAAATTAACGCCACATGGAAAAGTGCTATAACATCTACTAAAAAGCGTTAAAATGCATCACAAGCTATATGTAATCATACGTACTGTATTCATACAAAAATGTAAAGTACTGTCAGAGTATGATTCCTATGCAGGAATCCGTCAAGATAAGTGCCTCCACCGTACTGCCGGTTAATCTGCCGTCAAGCAGTAGTGTCTTTCAGCTTGAGAGGCACTTATAACTGTCACCCTGAGACATCAGTTGTTAAGTCTCATATGCCAAGTGATTACACTAGCTCACAGTGCCCTTCAACACTGAAACACACTAATGATTGCACACTACTGCTTCACGGCAGAGTAACTGGTCCTGGGGTGGTACCTACCTAGTCAAATTCCTGCGTAGGAAACCTACCACCAGTAAATAGTTTTTCTACGTCATTTAATGATTTCTTATATTTACGCGAACACTACACATTTAAATGAAACTAATTTTACGGATTTTATCGCGTTTAATTTTTACTATTTACAACCCGACATTTCGAGTGCTTTACAGCACCCATGTCCCGATGTCATAGTTAACCCGGAGTACCTTCAGCTTTTAATTATTATTATTGGTCAGATCTACGCAGATCGGACTTTTCTGACATGACATCGGGACATTTGTCACCTCAGTCCCCCCGTGACCATGGGTGCTGTAAAGCACTCGAAACGTCGGGTTGTAAATAGTAAAAATTAAACGCGATAAAATCCGTAAAATTAGTTTCATTTAAATTTCTACGTCATTTCATGGGAGAAGACGTTAGCTAAAAGCAAAATTATACAGTATGGTACCAAATTTGAAGAACATGTAAGCAGGAGTGCCACCGAAGACGAGAACTTTACTGTCGAATAAGAACACTCTGTCGGCGTATTCCAGCTTAATGCTGGCAAAGCAGAACTTCACTATGGTTATGTATTTTTTGAATCGCTGAAAAATGCAATAGTTGAAAATGTGTACAAACAATTAAAAAAGTTATTCTGTTACAGGAGCCATTTCTTTTCTGTTTTCGTAAGAAACAAAGTTAACGCTTAAAAACATAGTAACATTTTTTTAAATTTATCTCACAGAAAGGGTTTTATGTGGAATATTTTTTGATATTTTTATCGTTTTAAGATATTCTGAAAAATATGTGAAAACATAACACCGGGGTAGGTGAATTACCGGACGTGCTCGATTACTAGTCAGATTTAATAAAAATAGGGAAAATTGTATGATTGAGAGTGACAACGGACTATAAAAATTGATTATAATTTAATAAAATTCTTCTTGTTGGATATTTAAACGAAGATGACAACAACTCTCATTTTAAAAAAAAAATGATAATGGCAGTTGGTATAAAAAGTGTTTCTAAATTAAATGGTGAAAATCCCGATTTATGGGAAATGTGGAGTTTGTTTTTTTTGATAGTATACCCTTGATATAAAGTCATTCGTTAAATAAGAAGTTGGCGTTAAACATTACCATTATCTTATCTTTAATCACCGCTTCGTAAGCAGGCGTAGATGTTAAACGGTTTACTATTATTATCTGAAATATAAAAATATATATCAGTACAATATTTCTTCCTATATATTCTCAGGATTTTACACGCCTTGGCATATTTATGATTTTACAAACCCAAGAACTTAGCAACAAAGTAGTATAAAACTGAAAAACTTTTTTCAAGAATTTCCTATAATCGCTGTTGTATTCGCTGTTGACCTTGTGGCTTTACTTCATCGAGGTCAAGGACTAATGGCGCTATGTTTTGAAATATCTCATTTTTCGGACTATAAGACGCGGCCTTTTCTCAAAGAAAAATTAACTCGAACTTTGGGTACGTTTTATTGTCCGAAGGTAACATTAAAATATTTTTTCTAAGCCATCCCTAAATTTGAGATACTCCCGATACACGTCTCAAGACAAGCGGCGAATCACCGATTTATCTACACTTTGTCAATGTTTTTCGATAGCTAGTATTAGGCTTAGCTTGTAATCGTGTGGGCTTTTGTACGATTAATAATTACTTTTATATATATTTAAAATAATCATTGTAAGCGTAAAACGAGACAAGACGAGTGATAGTACCGAGATTGAAGATTTTATGCAGGAATCCGTCTAGGTAGGTACCACCTCAGGGCCAGTTATTTTGCCGTGAAGCAGTAGTGTGCGAACATTACTGTGTTTCGGTTTGAAGGCCACTAAGAGCTAGCGTAATCGCTGGGCATATGAGACTAAATAATTAAGAACTGATGTCTCAGGGTGACGTGCGCAGTGTGCTGTCACACAGAAATGTTCTGCGTGACACAGCATTTGTTATGGGCTGATGTTGCACTTACCATCAGGTGAATGTTTTGCTGGTTTCGTCTCATTAATACAATTAAAAGAAAACTGAATATTGCTAGTACGAGTTAACAATATATAAACATTACATATAAAAGTAACATTAAAATATATTTTACTAAAAATTATCTTGCAAATTTGTACGTCTTATCGTACGGTGCGTCTTATGGTCCGAAGAATACGGTAGTGACTTTTCCAGTCGTGGCAACTATGGCAAAAAACCCCTCAAAATGAGAATTAGAAACTTTTGTGGCAATCTGTCAAAAAGTCATAGGCAGAAATGATCGTGATAATGAATATAAGAACCGTACATTAGTCGTCGACACGGCATAGCTTCAAACATATTAATTAATTTGTACCCAAATGTGAATATTGTATTTAATTATATAAAGAAGGTTTTCCATTTAAGTATCGTCAACACGTATAATAATAAAAAGCTTGACACTCGTTTGCGGCTAATGTTGCATTGCAATTGGTATTTATTTTGCAATATTCATTTATAATCTATATCATAACACAAAAAACTAACTCTCGGCTCCATAAGTAGTGCAATTGCCCAGCACAGCTGCGCTTGATAATAAACGTCAAGATTTTCCACGTGTTTGTCCTTCACAGTTTCCAGATCACAGTCTTGCAGAAGACGTCTCATGCGAATTTGACTATATTCGGTGACGTAATCGCTAGGACTCGTGCCAGAGGCAAATCTAAACAAAATAAATGACCGTGTGATGGCGGGAAAAATAAAATCTGCCACCATGCTTAAGCAACATGAAACTCGCCCTTGTGAGACTAACTAAAGCATTAGGAAATAATATCGACTCGTTAGGCGCAGTGGTTAAGCGATTGGTGCTATTTTAGTCGCGGGTTCGATTCCGCACGGGATGTAAGAATATTTGCATTGCCTACTAATAGTTGTTCATTTGCAATTTCATTTTAGCATGTGCTATTTTATTTTATAAGACGAATTCAGGTTAAAATCCTAGTGTGGGGCACCATTTTTCTTTAAAGAAAAGATGGAAAGAAACATTTAGTTGTTCATATGTAAGTAAAATCTGACCTCAAGGAAAAGGTAAAGGTGTTCCTCAACGGTAAGGTCCCGGATTAAGAATTCGCTGCGATGACAGTAGCCCGACATGTACGGCAAGTTCATGAAATTGTTGCCCGGCTTCATATCTTGGCCGAGCACATTGATTGTGCCTTTATCTGGGTATGTTAGGCCTAAATCATTTCAAATTTATGACAATAATCAGCTAAAACACTAGAACGCATAGACATACTTAAGACCTCCTGGTCTGAAGTATGTTTATGCGTTCACTTGCATTACGAACCTACTCGAGATATTCGGGTCTCAAAACAAATTAATTTATAAAAGCCACACGGCTACGACTGTTATAGTTATACATAATATCACAGAAAATATATAATATAGATATGCTATAGTGATACATCATTCACAAGTATTACCCGTGAGCAAATCTTCTATGGTGATAATCAACTTTTGCTGAACCCGATCCGCAAATATCATTGTAAACTCGCCACGGTATATGTCGAATGTTACATTGCTCAAAACAAGTGTCCCCATGATGCTCTGGAAAGTCAGTATTTGTTTACAATCACGTTATGCTTGTTTAAAGTTCCTATGAATGTCAAAATTTACACCGGTTGGAAAAATAAAGCCTTTTCAGAGAAGAACCGTCAAGATCTGGAATATTTTTCTTAATGCCACATTACGTAATATAGATAGTAGAACGTCAATGCATATTTGCAACTATTTTATATGAGCTATACAAGTTACTAAATACATGATTTCGTAATAATTTAATGTAATTTGTAAATGACATGTTATTTACAGACAAGATAGTGAAGATAGTAATAAAATTGTGTGTTATCTGTGTCGTTTGAATATTATTGTTAGGTTAATGGCAGCGCTTATTGTTTTTTCGTAATCACTAGATGGCGTAGTGGAGTACTAATGTTTATTCACTAGATGGCGCTGTTAAAATAAACTTGTAGTACTATTGTATATTTCTAAAATCTAACGGCTTTCGTTCTTAAATAACATAATTAAATGTTTGACTACTTCATGTCTACTAATATGTCTTTCTTGCATTAGTTTTAAAAAATATTTTTTAACAATTATCTTATTACAAGTACTTATTACAATTTAGATACTTATTGACAAGTTAAAAAAATCATACCTTTGAAACATTCCTAAAACTAATAGCTTTAGCTACCAGCTCGTCCACTTCCTGGAGTGTATCTCTTTCCTTTCCTGACAGTGAATGTATACGGTGCAATTTATTTATGTCCTAAAATTTTAAGAAAATCTAGCATGAATTCGTATGCATTTGGAGCCAAGGATCGTGCTTTATGACGCTCTCTCTCTCGCTCTCAAAACTTCATCAGTGAACTTACACAGATTTAAGTAGAGCTACTGACAAAAGCCAGGCGCGGATTTAGACTTAGTCCCGCGAGGTCCATGCCTAAGGCGTCATAATTTGAGAAACGGGAAAATTATGGAAGTGACAAAATTTTAGATTGCGACTAAATTAACTCTGTTTAAATTTTAACATGTACTCACATATAGTCACGCCTTTTTCCCATGTAGCCCATTTTTTAGCGTTGGGTTCCCACGCGCAATTAGTGACAGCATTGAGTATTGTGGTGTTACTTTGCACGAAAAAAGGCTGTCCGTACAATACCTTAGGCGCCTCTCACGACATCTCGGTAGGAAAGAGTGCTATTGTGCTATTTTACTCTTCCGTATATTAAATTTTAAAGACGCTTAAAATCCCATATTAATTGCAAATATGAGTACAACTGTCATACGACAGCCTCCAAGGTTTTTTGGACGGACGGTTTTCACGGTGTTTTGTGGCAATCTATGAGGGGGTGGGGGTTATGGCTATGTTAAGCAGTGGACTTGTCATGGGGTGTAATGATGACAACTACCTCTAGTAGTTCTCTGTCCCTCTGTTTGTTACCTTTTCGCGGTTTAATCGCTAAACAGTTATTGACGAAATTTGGCACAGAGATAGCTTGCATCTTGGAGACGAACATAGGATACCTCGATTTTTATCCCGGAATATTCAAAACGGGATTCCCACGGGATATTCAAAAAACTTATATCCACGCAGACGAAGTTGCGGGCTTTTGCTAGTAATAAATAAAGTTTGTTAAAAATAATTTGAAACAAGGGTGGTCTACGGATACTCTGATCCAGACACTCATGTTAAAAAAAAATATATAACCACCACACCGTACTCGTCACCCTAAGACTTCAGTTCTGAGGTCTCATATGCCTAGTAATAACACTAGCCCCCGTTCTTCAGATCTAACCCACTACTGCTTCACAGCAAAATAACTGGCACTTCGGTAGTACCAACATAAACGGATTCCTCCATAAGAATCCTACCACCGGTCGAGGTCGGCTCGGTTGGCGCAGTGGCTAGTGGTTTGTGCATGTGGAATTTATGTCTGTAAAACGTACCCACGACACAGGAGAAATCCTACATTGGGCATCGTTTTTTTAGAAAAAAAAACCATAAAGTGTTGTATGTCCTGAAAGTGTAAATGTCCTTCTTGCCGGAAAAACAAAGTTATAAAGTTCAGTATAACGTAATTCAATCCGTAACAGCCAAATACTTACCACGGCTTTTTTAAATATGACTGACGTCCATGATACTTGTCCTCCGATTGCCTTTTCCTGGCCGATAGTTCTTTGCAAGAGCATAAGTATCGCGAAATAGAACATAATCATTAATATCCAGGACAATATCGGATAAATCAAGGAATTATCATTGACAGATTCACCTGAGAAATATGAGTAGAAGTGTGTGAAAGCTGTCTGTAATAATGCAGGTAAATAAACGATTTTAAGCCATTTGCGGCTTCTTCAGATTTTTTTTAATACACAATTTCACAAGCCAGCGGCGACAACAGACTAAACTGAACGTACATACACGTTACGATTAATCTGTACAGTTTCGTTCGAAAGTTATTTATCAATTCACTATTGGTCCGTCTGACGGCACAGTTTAAAAAATTCGTGCAAACCGTACAGTTTTCGAATACACACGGTACGAGTTATTGTTGCAGTTTAAACTCTAAAGCTTGCCTCTAAAGCTCTTTACAGACTATGACTTCTTTACGACTTGGCTTGTGCTTGCTACTGGGATGTCAGGTAATGTTCTACAAAAGCTCGGCAATACATACCACTGTTAACTTTGCATGTGGATCATGTGTATGTTAAACAAATTAACTTTGTTTAAATCCTCTAGATTTCCAAAATTGTGCGAATATCACTAGTTAATTATTTATATAATTACTCACGACCAGTTTGCAGCAATGCAAACTCATTAAAAGCATGAACGAGTCCCAGTGGCGGCAAGATCACCTGCATAACAAACGTAAGGGCTCTGTTCTCTATATCAAATTTATGGTGTACCAACAACTCCTGATAGAAATGTCTGCAGAAGAGTGAACAGCATTGTCCAAGTGCAAGCGATCCACGCTGAAATTAAACGTATTATAGAGTAACAACCTATAACTGTCACCCTCAAAAGCACTGATCTCCATATTTTCCATCTTAGATTTAACTTACTAGTAATTAGTAACTAAAGAAAATATCATACAATAGGTACTATTAATAGGTTAGGATCTTGCATAACGAGTTGTCGTAAGAGACGAATAAGGTATTGTACGGACAGCCTTTATTCTTGCAGAATAATACCATCATAATATGCACATGCAAACTGAACTCAACTTCTTGACTCGTACCAAAATGGCGGAGACGTGGTTTGCCACCCGCCATGTTTAATTTCTCGTGGGTGCGTAAAGTGGGCTACGGGTGTGGTCTCTGCCTACCTCTTATGGGAAAGAGGCGTTATTACATGTATTATGTCGTCGTCGTCATTTCGTCGTTTCAGCCAACAAGTCAAGTCAAGTTTCATACAAGTCAACTGAACATAGGCCTCCCCGATAGATAGCCACAAAAGTATGTAGCTCTCATATTGCAGGGATTTTGCCATTGTTGTCACGCTTGGTAGGCGGGTTGGCAACCGCAGTTTATTTATTCAGATGTTCCAGGCAGATGCTGCCTGTCTTAATTTCCCTCTGTCGACTTTTACGACACCCACGGGATGGGGTGGGATGGTAGATTCTCTTAGGCCGCTACCACATAAAGTAATTATGAATACTAGATAATGCCCAGCATACGTTGAAATGCCTTATTCAATTTTGATCGTAATTTGTAAGTATATAATATGTATATACAAAGCAGATACATTTATGTGTAGGTACAAAATTATAGAAGAAAAGATAATGATTTTATTTTCAATAATTTGCGCAGGTGGCTACAACAACTGTACACATTTTCAACGGACCACGATACGGTCAGTCACGATCCAGGCTACACTGTACACACAGTTAATAGCTTTAATATAACACGCACCACGACGCGCGACCGCCGTAGAGAGCGGCGCGCAGCAATCATCAATCACACCGCGTACACACGATACACGTGTGTTCCAGGGCGGTTCTCACCGCCCAGAGTTACCGACACACAAGTCGACAGTCCGAATGGAGGCCAGCAGTCTCCCTCGGACGGTCATTAGACGATTTAAAATCGTTTGGGATATTCGAAATCACGCAAGCAAGCAGCGAACGCGACACAGTCCGAATTTCGAGGTTTTTGTAGGAGTTTATTTAAGTATTTATGTTTGGGTCAAACCAAAACTGACACGAGGGCCTCTGGCCCGTGAGCACAGTATCTGATGAAGCTGTAAAAGCCAAAAAGGCTAACGGCAATTGCATCACCGAAATTATATATACATTTTCAACTCAAATGGATGAACGATGAGCAGACGTATAGAAGATGAACAATAACCCGATACGACGCGCGTGCCGCCTTTTGTAAAATAAGTAACTTGTTTATCCTATTAAATTTAAGTAACATTTAGCAATCATTTTAAGTTATATAAATATTGATAATGACGATGATGTCCTCCGGGCTTATTTTCGACCACGGCGACAACTTTAGCATACCATCGGAAGCTATCAACTCCGCAGGAGATATTATAGTGTCTCTGTGTTTGCACATACACATAAGTGTACGTGCAAACACAGAGGCACTCTGTCGCCCTTACCGATACGCCTTACCTTAGCGATAAGATCGGAAGTAAGTCTAGGATGCATAGTCATACAACGCAATCAGACCCGAAAACCAACCAATTTATATTTTTGCACTAATCTTGGCACCGGCATACATCCATACTTATTAGTGGTGTAAAAGTAACGAAAAAAAGCGTACTCGGATATATTCGTTACTATAACTATCAGTACTCTTTACTATCGTATCGTTACGTTACTCGTTACTTTTGATACCTAATAAATAACATCGCATCGACGACGTCGCGTCGGTCGTACCTACTTTGTAGAATACATTCTTAATACGTTACATACTTAGCTGCGTAATGTGAATATTTTAACTTTTCCAATTTTTGAACCTGACTTGTGTATATTATGTCAATCTAAATTTAGTTTGAGTTTATATGGAAGTCGGTAGAACTACAAGTAAACTGTAATTTAATTACTACAACGATGTAATTGAAAACTGAACAGAATTTACTGTTTTGAATATTTTATCTCTGAGAATATGTAAGCCTTTATTAACCAAAAAACAATTAAATCTCATCTCATTAAAACGGCTTTATTATAATATCTCTTATAGTATTATTTTTAGTGAAACTAATTGACAATAGTATAAAACAAAAACATAAATCTATATTATATTATTACATAAATTATTATTTTGTATAAAAATACTTACCTACCTTGTTTCTGTTCCAATCCCAAACTTTGTCTAAACAATTTCTTTACTTAAAGTAACTAAATAAACAGTAAACAAACATCGTCCTTTGTAACGTACGTATTTAAAATCACGAAATAACCGCGCGCATGCGTATAACGCACTATCAGCAAACCGTTTCAATTCAAGCATCAACGCAACGAACGTACTTGCAAAAATTCAATCAAACTAATATCAGTACGAAAATACGAAAGTAACGAAATAACGAAATGCATTCTTGAGTAACGTTTCGGTACTCGGTACTAGATGGCGTACCCGTTACTCCGCACCGAATACATACGGTTTGCTACAGCTCTAATACTTATAATATAAATGCGAAAGTAACTCTCTCTGTCCCTCTGTCTGTTTGTTACGTTTTCACGGTTCAACCGCTGAACCGATCTTGACAAAATTTGGCACAGAGATAGCTTGCATCCTTGAGACGGACGCAGGATACTTTTTATCTCGGAAAATCAAATAGTTCCCATTAGCAGTTTAGAGGATATTTAAGAAACCTATATTCACGTGGACAAAGTCGCGGTCATCAAATAGTTAATTTCAATGTAAATATTTCATCAGCGCCTTATGTATCTTAATAGCTATCAAAAGCGGCGTAGAAACGTTTATTTTCCGCAGGATACAATTAAATTACATAATCATTCACACACTTCTAAGAATTCGTAAAGAAAAACTTTTTGTATGTGGTGATAAAAACGTACCATCGAACATTTATTTATTTAGTCGCACCTCCTGTTGTTTAAAAGTGAAACTTTACGTATCTAAAGTCTATTTTACCTTTATTATGAAACATAGCCATGATCAGAGCGAGCATAATAAGAACGGTCTTGTAGGCGAGTACGGTGAGGAGGGCGAAAAGAAGATGGATCCAGCGGAATATGAGGATAAGAGTGATCCCGGCCAGAACGCAAATCGGTAGTGCCGTGAAGTATGCGTACATTATCCATCCGCAGTAGATTGCAGGATATGACACGTGGCGCATACGGAGCGCTCGCTGCAAAGCAAATTGATGCATATAACATCGTTGTTTAAGTTCGAAGATATGCATCCGTGCTGGGATCAGATAGGATGACCACATATACACATGTATCTATCTGATCAATTCTATCCAATGTGTGGCGAAATGCCACTTATCCGAGGCCATAAAACGGTCCGGTACAAGCTGGTGGTAGGATTTCTATGCAGGAATCCGTCTAGGTAGGTACCACTCCAGGGCCGTGTAATTCTGCCGTGAAGCAGTAGTGTGCAAACATTACTGTGTTTCGGTTTGAAGGGCACTGTGTACCCTACAAACCGAAACACCCAGACCAGCGTTATCACTGGGCATATGAGACTTAAGAACTTACATCTCAGGGTGATGGGCAGTGTGGTGTCACACAGAAATTTTCTGGTTGACACAGCATTTGTTATGGGCAGACATTGCACTTACCATCAGGTGAACGTTTTGTTGGTTCATCACTTTATCCAATAAAAAAAAATGTGTATAATGTCAATATATAATATATTTGGTCTGTGATATAGGGACGCCACTTATGATTTGACTCGAACCCTATGTAATTGTATTTGTTAATACAAGTTTTATAACAATTGTAACTTTGAGGTATTAGATAGGATTTATAAGTGATCGTCTGTACATTAACGTCGACCTCACATCATATTCCTATAAATGTAAGGACTTAACGATGAATTTGACATTTGCATTACCTGTTTAATAGGTAATTGAACTGTGTTATTTGAACATTTGTAACACGTAAATAATAAATAGTATGAAGAAGACGTCACGAGGCACTAAGGTGATAAAGCCTATTAATTATATAACATGAATTTCTCTCTTGTTAGACGTATCCGAATAGTTGTATGGCTTAAAGATGCGGTGCTGTAATACATCACCCCATCTCATTCCGTGGGTGTCATAAAAGTCGATAAAGGCAAAATAAAAACAAGATGGGCTGCAGCATCTTCCTGGAACATATAAATAAGTAAACTGCGGTTGCCAACCCGCCTGCCGAGCGTGGCAACTATGGCAAAATCCCCCTAACACGAGAGATACAGACTTTTGTGCCAATCTATGGGGGAGGCCTATGTTCAGGAGTGGACTAGTGATAAGCTGAAAAGATGATGATTGTTCAATTGTCTCTCACACTTTACCTTAAAACCCGTTTGAGACTCCGTAACGACTAGCGCTTCAATTTCTAGCACTGGCGGTAAGAGAGCTAATGTAAAGCACATCAGGATTCCAGCTAGTGCTTGTTTTACAGCCCTCTGCTGCATTAGTGGAGACACCGGCATCGATACTAAACTCAACTGTAAAATGAAGTAACCTATAAACATTATACTGTTACAGGGGTGCTTAAACGGACAAATATTTATGACACGATACAACCTACCTAGACGACAATCCTGCATGACACAAGTATGTGTCATGCCGCCTCTGAGAATCGATCGATCGTAGTCTAACAATATTGAGGTAGGTAGGCGCCAGCAGTTCAAGTATGAGCACCCCTGCGTGTTAGGTGTAACTCTCTATTTTGAACGGGTTTAGGAGTTATGAAATGAGTGTTACGCTGCGCTAGTCCGAGTTGGCCAACTTGACATGGTCTTTGAATACATATATCTCATGACATGTAAGATTTCGTACGTACCACGTACGTTTACGTATGATCCACAATAAAGAATTTAAATAAATATATACTCGTATATCCAGTGAAGACCACAGATTAAGATTCTTTTGTTGAACGAAAAATCGTATTTCAATATACCTCACTGGTAACACTGTTTTACATACATACATACAATACATACATACGTTTTTTCCCATATAAGGGTTAGGCATAAGCCACAGACGTAGTCCACTTTTTGCCCTCGCGGGTCTGAGACGTGACGGTAGGCGAACCTCCGTCGCCATTTTGGTACGATTCTAAAAAAATTTTACTCCTCATTGCGTCCCCACGAGCGTATAGTGACAGCATTGCATATAATTATGTTATTCTGCACGAATAAAAGCTGTCCGTACAATAACTTAGTCGCCTCTTACGACACCTCGGTAGGAAAGAGGTATGTACTAGGTAGTCTCTAGGTACTCTGCCGGAAATAAAATATTTTATTTCAGTGTATAGTGTTGATATCATCTGATTTTTTATTTTTCCTTAAATTACGCCCTAAACAATTGAAGACGTGAAGATTTATGTTTATGATTAGATTATTTAATGTTACTTTTTTTTTTACTTTTTTCTAATTAACATTTTTGACATATACAATACATCTTCAATTATTTTTGTAATGCTTATGGTTTTTTTATTTACGATAAAAGGATTAATTACTTCATTTCAGTAATAAAAAATAAAAAAAATTTCCGTAATTTGGTATAACTTTTGTATGAATAAATTATCACAAAAGCAATATTTACAAAATAACTACGAATATCATAACATATCACTCGTCTGTTCAATATAAGTAGACTGAGAAATGATTGAATACATCCATACTATATATATACTAATATAATAAATGCGAAAGTTACTCTCTCTGTTTGTTTGTTACCTTTTCACCGTTCGACCACTGAACCGATCCGACCAATGATGTATCTTGAAAAAGAGAATACCGGACAGAGATTATACACGTAAAGTTGGGGTTTGAAGAAGATTTAATAGAGAATAGAATAGAATAGAATTTTCGTTGATTGTCTATATAATTATAATATATGTTAATATTACTTATTACACTAATATATCAATAACCTCTCTAAACAAATCCAAATCTCCACGCGAACGAAGTCGCGGGTACAGCTAGTAAACAATATTATGGACATTGAACGTACTCAAGGCCGACTGCGGTCAATCTGTAAATT
The DNA here is from genome assembly GCA_019845155.1 of Luehdorfia chinensis. Taxonomy (NCBI): domain Eukaryota; kingdom Metazoa; phylum Arthropoda; class Insecta; order Lepidoptera; family Papilionidae; genus Luehdorfia; species Luehdorfia chinensis. Next base: position 3,008,865 of record JAHVAK010000206.1, on the reverse strand, counting down.
TTGTAGTCATGACGCTTATATCATCGTTTTATTTTTTATAGGTAGCTTTTGTGTATTTCACGGTCACCTGTATTTGAATTCTTATTTCTTATGTCTATTTCGAATGACCGAATTTTAGAAAACCCCGTGGGTCATTCTCTACGACGACTCGTTTAAAAGTAAAAAAAATGCGAGGTGAACAATGCACGCCTACGAATAAATATTCCACATAATCATGAAACATACATATGTATGTCACTCCCTTAAGGGGTAGGCAGAGGCCACTCACGTAGTCCACTTTTCGCCCTCGCGGGAAATTACACACACGATCTACAAGAATAAAGTTCATGTGTATAATACCTTAGTCGCCTCCTACGACACCTAGGTAACTGCTATTCTACTCTGCTGGACACCCATCGGCATTGCAATCGCATCAAAGTCCATCCCATCCATCAAACTTGCAAAAAAGGTACAATCCTTTCAGTGCTAAAAGTCCTCTTTTTGAGTGTTTATTCTAAAATTATTTTAGAACGTCGTTTCACATAAAAAAAATGGAACTTTCGACTATTTTACCTGCAAAAAAAACACAAACTCGCTCGCAAGTCTTAAGCAAACCAATGTTCAAAATGTTCTGTGGGCAGAAGAGTAGATACATAGCTAAGTTTCGTCGAGTCCGCGAGTTCCGCACCCACCGTTTAATTTTCATTTGGGTAGAAGCCACCGAGCACCCACGAAGTGGGCTCACACTTCGTCCTGATTCCTGATTCGTACACATTTTAACTATTTCTAATACTTTATTTTGTACTAGCTGATGCCCGCGACTTCATCGCCGTAAATATAGCTTTTCTAAATATCCCGTGGGGACTAATTGTTTTCCGGAGCAATAAGTATCCTATGTCTGTCTCCAGGATGCAAGCTATTTCTGTATCAAATTTCGTGAAGATCGGGCCAGCGGTTAAACCGTGAAAATGTAAGTTCAAAGAGACAATGAGAGTTACTTTCGCCTTTATAAAATTAGTGTGGAGTATGGATTACTTAAGCGACAACTGGAAGATTCAGAAATGTTTTTTCATATAGATGAATAGAGATATGTTAAAATTAAATCATATCATATCATCACGTAATCACAGGGCATATGAGACTTAAGAACTGATGTCTCAGGTTGATGGGCACAGTGAGGTGTCACACAGAAATGTTCTGGGTGACACAGCATTTGTTATGGGCAGACGTACCACCGTACACCAGGTGAACGTTACGCTCGTGTCATCGCTTTATACAATAAAAAAAAATCATTTAATGACATATGATTAGTGATTTCAGAACCATTACAACCGCCGAAATAGCTCAGTTGGGAGAGCGTTAGACTGAAGATCTAAAGGTCCCCGGTTCAATCCCGGGTTTCGGCAAATCGATTTTTTTTATTTTATCATTTTTATGTTGTATAATGTATGTTTTGATGTAATTGTTTAATGTAATATATCTTTCTGAGTTAACAAGTTTTAATACCACCATTATTATATCTGTATATAATTCTTCTATACGTTTGTATATCACTGAACTCCGTCTAGATATAAATGGCTGAAATTTGTGTTTGTTTGAGTGGATCCCTGGATGGTATAGATTTAAAATTAGACCCGGTCGGTGGCGCTGCGAGTTCTAGGAAAATGTCAAAAGACATTTGGTATGTAGTTTATCGAAAATTCGAATATCGAAAAATCGTTCACTATTTTAGTACAGAACATTAAAAATATTAAATAAATATAAAAAGAGGTTGTGATTTTCGTATTCCATTAAAAACAATCTGTTAGTCTGTTTGTCGGAATGTCAATAACTGTACTAGGTTTAAATAGCTTTCATAGATACATTAATTAGGATTAACTCAATCACGACACTTTCGGTGTTTACCCGAATTCCAGTCCACGTGGACAAAATGATGGGCACAATGTGCTAATAAGTAGGGACGAGGTTTAATAAATCACAATATTAAGTAGAAAAAATAATAATAACGTTAAACTTTGGCGGTTTAGCAGCGACGTGTTCCAGGATTGCCTGACTGACGGCCATCTGAACGCCGAGGAAGCCAGCGCGGAGGTGTGGGTTGGAAGAGAAGTTCGGGTCTTGTTGGAAGGCCAGCCGCGCTCGTTCTGTACTTCTTATGCTGAATTTCCAGATGTTTTCTTCCTTTAAAGAAATAATTGTCTTATTTTCGATCGTTTCACTAAATGTGAACTTGCTGAAATTGAGCATACAAAGAATGAGTAATTAAGATGAAATCTATAAACCGATTTGGTCGTCCATTACACAAGTTTTGTTTATTATTAGATAAAGTGACGAAACGAACAAAACGTTCAACTGATGGTAGGTGCAACGTCTGCTCATAACAAATGCTGTCACCGAGAACATTTTTGTGCGATATCACACTGCGCCCGTCATCCTGAGACATCAGTGCTTGAGTCTCATATGCCCAGTGATTACGCTAGCTGTCAGTGTCCTTCAAACCGAAACAGTAATGTTTGCAATCCTACTATCAATGAAGTTTGGGACCGCTGGCAATTATTACTCATAATGTATTTCTGCGAGAAATTCATATTTAACAGAACCATCAGGGCTTGAACGATGAGAGACCCCTTTTTTGATTATTATTTTTGTATTTTAGGTACTTAGTTGTACAACAAAAGGAACTAACCTTTTCCTTCCATATAACCCATATTACAGAGTTATTTAATGGCGTGCCTTTAGAACGATTGTATAATATGTTGTTGAGATCGTCCTTCGAATCGCCAGCGAGAATTTCTGAAAAGTGTCTCACACAGTTGAAAGGTGTTAAATGTCCAACGGAATAGTATTATATTGCCCTTTTTCCTATCACACACATACGTCACCCCTTTTTTCCATATAAAAGGTATGCAGAGGCCGCTCACATAGCCCACTTTTCGCTCTCGCGGGAAATGTGATATGACGGATGGCGAACCACGTCACCGTCATTTTTTACGAGTCAATTTTTTTTACTCCTATTGCCTTCCCACGAGCGGTATAGTGACAGCATTGCATATTATGATGTTATTATGCACGAATATAGGCTGTCCGTACAATACCTATATCTTAAGGCGCCTCATATGACACCTCGGTAGGAAAGAGGTAGGTGCTATTCTACTCTGCCGAACGCCTATCGTCTTTTCTATCACTACCACTATATATATTGTTTTGACGACCGCGTGGCCTAGTGGTCAGAGTACCTGACTTCCAAGCCGCGGGTCCTGGGTTCGATTCCCAGCCGGAGCCAACATTTGTGCTAAAACACAAATTGTTTGTTTTCGAGTCTGGCTGTGTTGTGATTGTCCCCGTGTTTCTGACACTGCATCCTAGCCTACCTCCGATCTTATCGCATCAGCGTTACATCGGGCGCGGGTAGGTAGGGACGAGTGAGTGCCTCTGTGTTTGCGCGTACACTTGTGGCACTATAATATCTCCTGGTCGAAATCGGCTAGGAGAACATCATCACATCATATATTGTTTTTATTTTTATTATAGTTTTGTATTGTTTGCAGTTTTGGTTTTTGGAACGGGAAAGAATCTATCACATAATAGGAAACACTGTAAGGTCAACCGGGGCAATTGCGTTATATTTTTTACACACACATTTTTAATGCCGCTTAAAGTTTTGGTTATTAAAGGATTAAAAATGCTATGGTGTAAAAGTATTTTAGGTCTATCTGGATACAAGATGAATGTGTTAATTTCTTTGATAGCTTGACATAAAAAGAGCAAATTGCGGTTTTTTTTTAAACGGGAATTTAAGACACTTTTACCATTTCGGGCAAATGCGTCTTTATTTAATGAAAAATGGGTTAGCTTTCAGAACTGATATCAAGATATTGTGTTTAAGATATAGTTGTCTATTAGAATTTATAAATATTTATGAAAAATATGAAATATTCAAGTGTTAATAGATGATATATTAAACACGGGGAAATTCGTCTACTTTTCCATAGACGCATTTATCCCTTGGAAAATTCAGAAGTGCTCAACTTTTTACATGAAAAAGCTTAATAATATTATTTATATTATAACAGCTCGTTTTTGTTGCGACGTCAGAGTTGGTACCGTAGTAAAAGTTATTCATACTCAATAGCTGAACATCCTGCGAAGATTTGGTAAAACACCTAAATTTCACCTTGTAATTTTTTTACGACATCACGTTACCAATCTAGGTAGAAGTAATAACATAGATCAAAATAAAAATTTATAGAATAGGCAGGTAAGCTTTTGCTCTATATACTGATGAGAGTCTATATTTTCTAAATATTTATCCGATATCGATATATTTCAATATCACCATAGTGGAATATGCTCGTCACCTGAAATATAAATTCGAACAAAATAATAGTAAACAGTAGTACTCTTTATATAATGAAAAAAAAAATAGTTTTTATCACATCAATTTGAGATATACTTAATTATATGATTGTACTTAAAAATGTACCAAGAAAAAGGTTGACGATCCCTATTATCGGGGCAACTCAATAGAGTGTACGCATTTACCTCAACAAATCAAACCTAAACTCAAAACTTTCAGTCGTTACATTTCAACAATCAAAGCAATTACAATAAAAATAATTGTATAGCCAATCAATATTATTTACGTGCACTATTAAATAGAAATGGATAAACGATAAAAATACTAATTTAATAAAGCTTTTGTCCACTCACGGCACGAGACACGATTTCACAGAAACAATGTGATTTTTAAAATGGCTCATGGTTGGGATATTTTTCACACAATGCCCTCCATCGATATTTTATATAATAAGTTTTCATCAAATAGATTTCCCTAGATTGCATATGGTGTTATAACGCAAGTAGTTTTCAAGTAATCTCGAATAAACGCAATAGCCCCAAAGACGCCAATGCCCCGGTTGACCTTATACTGTATTATATATCATTCTCTCGCAGGCTAAATCATAAAGATGTATATGTTTGTCTCTTTTGAGTGTCGCTTTTTTGTGATACATCGAGTTCCAAATCACAACAATGCTAAAGAAGTTTTTACTTTAAAAAAATACTCATACGCACTCATAGATTACGATACAGACCAAAGGGCACAAAAAAAATAGGGAAGGGATCAGTCGTACCTGTTTGGATTGTTGTTTTTATTCGCTTTAAAGTGTTTTTGAAAGCAACATGAAAAAGATATTTAAAATAAGAACACCAGTCTATATAAACTTGAAATAAAGCTCACAGATAAAAAAAATAGACACAAATTATTTGTTAGTCATTGAGGCCTCATTCAATGAATATAGAAGTGGCTACTCTCATGTGACGTTTATTATGGACTCACTACAGTTTATGAAATCGGATTACCATTTCCTGATTTATTATAGCTCTAATATTATTTTAATACAGTAAATCATACAGTAAACCCTCGGTAATCCGGCCCCTGTCTAATCCGACATCCCCCGTAACCGACGTGATATTTATGTGTATAAAAATGTTTCGTTAATGATTGATTGGACAGTATGAAACTTTGTGTTATCTACTGTGTTGTTTTATTAATGAATCGCATACCGTTTGTATCAATTTTATACATTGTCTCATCTTCCTTATAAAGTTGTCGGATTACAAGGTAATCCACTTTAAACTATTCCGAACCACAAGCGGTCGGTGGCAGTACTCCAACATATTTGATAATCCAACACCGTTTTGAAAAACAGTTATCGGGATTACCGCGGGTCAGCTGTAGTAAGATATGCAACTCGTTATTTACGAGTATATGTTACACTGCCTGATGAGTGATGAGGTAATGATGGACTGCTCTCATCAACCAGGATCTCAAGAACAGCTTTGAATTATGTGTTTGAAAGGTATACATTGGAAGTAACACAGGATAATGGCTTGAGATTTCTCAGCTTAACAATATGAGGCGAAACGTACAAGTTATAACTACCTTACTTTTACATTATTTATACTCTCATTCTCATTCTCTGTATATTTAGTCGTGCTCTATACTGGCCATAAGGCAAAAAACGACGTTGGCGCTTTTTGGCCTTATTCACGATAACCTTTTAGACAAAGATGATTTTCCAGACGATTATTATCACGATGACGATTTTTACGATGTTGAATTTTATGATTATGATTTTTCACGATAATGATATTCCACGATTACGATTTTCTTAATGACGATTTGTTTCATTATACTGTCCGCGAAGACATTTTTTAGTAACACTATTAGCGGTTTTGCTATGTATGGTGTTATTAACGGTTTTTACCTATGTTTAACAGATCTGCAGCTCTGTTCATGATTTCATCGAAGGGAGTTTTGTTTGGCGCAAATCCGAGAATGCTGTGATGGTGCAGTGACGCAAGTAGATCACTTGCGGCAAGAGGCGGCTCGGGCTCAGCTCGAATCGGAGTTAGGAACACCGGTTTAGCTATAAACACGGCTACCACAAAAAATATACCGGCAAATATAGTTTCGAGCAGCAAAACTGGCCACCTTCGCCTGGAAATAGAAGATTTCATATAATTTTAGAAATTGCCTAACTTTCACATTCCACACGAATCTAACAACAAATTGTTAACATCTTCGTGTCTTGTCCAATGAACTGTCATAAATTCCAAAGGGAAAGTTAAACTACAGTCTAAAGTATTCTCAACATAATTCTATATGCCTCATGATATGGTCACAAGAGTTATTAAAATCATTGCATGAGTTTATGTGAAATTATATTAATAATAATTCCGAGTCACGCTCCGTATTTGCATTCATTTCAAGTTGCATCGGTAAATCTAGACCCGAGCATTTTCGTTCACCACTACGTGGGTAGGCGAAGGATCAAACGTTTTAAGAATTTATCAAACGAACGAAACTTACAGTCTCTGTAGATAAGATTTCCAAATAAGTATCTTTACGTGCCGTTGGAAGCGGATCCGTAAAGGTCTTTGATGTTCCTTCCATCATCGCGTTTGCTTTCTGTTAAGGACATGCGTCGATAAATATAAGTTTTTACATAGTTTGATAGATAATTGTCAGCGAGTATTTTTTTAATAGACTCTAAAAAGGTAAAGTATATTATAATAATAAAGCATACGCATTAAAATTATTATATAATTTTTTAGCGAAAATCTCTATCGACTGTTTAGCCAAAGACTATTACAGTGTTTGACATTGGCAGTATGAACGTAATAAATAATGTTTTATTTTATTAAATTTAATGTATTTGTAACACGTATTATACATATAAATTTTAGCTCCTCCGTGCACGCAATTTGCGTACGTAATGTTACAACGTACGTACGTACGTACGTTGTACGTATTCATATTTATGATTAGTATATACTCGTAATTAAATATTTTATTGAATGTTTTATTGAATAATAATATTATAGACCAGTGACGGAAAGCAACTCATTCGTGATAATTACGGCAAATTTTCGGTTCTCAGGAGAGGCCAATGTTATGGACAAATTATTTAATACCACTAGTAGCTAAGTTAAGCCACTGTTTTTTTTTTAGAATATAATACGAGTAGAATAGAATAAATATAATCGCACCACACTGTACTCCTCCCGCAGTTCTAAATTCTCATAGATATTGCCCAGTGATTACATTAGCTCTCAGTGTCCTTCAGAACGAAACACAGCAATGTATGCACACTACTGTTTCACGGCAGAATAACTGGCCCTGCGGTGGCACCTACCTAGACGAATTCCTGCGTAGGAATCCTACCACTAGAATAGATAATTACTCTAGTAGAGTAGAGTAAGCAGATACCTTGATTTTAAAATTTACTTAAGTAATAAGGTCGTTCGAATCAATTCATATTGCACGTCTTTCTGGTTTTAGGATTCCTGGTCTGGTCCACATGGTTAAACTGTGGCGTAAGGCTGGCCCAAGGAGGTCGCTCCGTGTGCGATGTGCACTCTGGATGCGAATAGGGGGACTGCTGAGGGGAGCAGTAGCAGCGTACTGCTCCCCCCAATTCTGGATGACCTAAAATCGGTGACGACTGGAGTCATTGTATAATGTTGTTTTATTACGCAATGATATTTTGCCATTTTTATTAAGCTGGCCGAGGACGAAAGCCGCTCGGTTCCTTGCGCGAGTGATGTGTGGACCGTAAGTGCGTTTCGAATCGAGTAATATGCCTAATTATTTGACTGTAATTTCCCAAGGGATTCTCGGAGTATAAAGCCATAGTCCGGCTTTATACTCCGAGAATAATATATGCCCGTACTTTTGGTGACCTCGATTCTCCATTTCGAAAACCATTTCCCTAGGGTTTGGGCTGCAGATCGGATCGCTAAGAGATAGTGTCTGAATGAATTCCAGATACGTAGAGACAAGTAGCGTCTGCAAAGAAGGAGAGTTGGACATCGCCGGTAGTATGTCGTTGATGAAGAGGGTGTAAAGCACGGTACCTAGTACTGAGCCTTGTCGTACGCCAGCGTAGATGGAATTTGCTTCAGAATGTACCCCCTCAACGCGGTAACGAAAGTCGCCTTAAATTAAGCCTTAAACGTCGTAAGAGAAGTAAGAGTTAGTCACTAAAAAAAAAATTCCGATAAATCTAAGCTTTAATAATGAAATCCGAAAAATGTTATCTTTAATATTTCCTCAGTTACATATGTAATTACTATTTACTCTAAGCGTTTAAAATCGAGATTTCATTAGTTTTAAAAATTTCCTCAGTTACATATGTAGTTACTATTTACTCTAAGCGTTTAAAATCGAGATTTTATTAGTTTTAAAAATAACTAAACAGGAATGTTAATAAATAAAACAGCATTATTTAAAACTTTTATTTAGATGTGTGCGGTAAAATCCAATCAAGGCTTCTGTTACTAGAGTCAATAAGTTTGGAACAAATATTATTTCAAACATTAGGTAATCCCCTGTACCATGGTTGAAATGTACTGTACAGTGTAGATTAAACTTTAGTTCTTTAAAATAAAATAATTTCAATCATTACATTAAATTTAGCGAACGTCATAGTGTTCTTAACTACACTGGTTCAAAAAAAATGGTTTTGTTCTGGGAAGAATCAGCAAGAAACCCAGCGGGGTTTTTCTTCTTGTCAACTAGTTTAAAAACAAACTAGTATACAATTACGGTATTATAATTACTTATAAAAATAAAGATATAGGTTGGCAGCCAGCGCCTCTATGTCAGGGGCTATTTTTATTAATGTATTCTATAATATTACTCGTATAACATCTTTAAATAAATAAATGCCGTGTGGTGGCGGCCTAAGAGAATCTACCACCCCAACACATCCTGTGGGTGTCGTAGAAGTCGACAGAGGAAAAACTAAAACTGGGAGATGGGCAGCAGCATCTTCCTGGAATATCTGAATAAATAAACTACGGTTGCCAATCCGCCTGCCCATCGTGGCAACTATGGCAAAGTCCCTCCAAAATGAGAGCTACAAACTTTTGTGGCTATCTATGGGGGAGGCCTATGTTCAGCAGTGGACTTATAAAAGGCTGAAACGACGAAAACAATAAATAAAAATTTTGAGTTGAAGGAATTTGTGCATTATTGTTATTATACCTGGTTACTACTTTCAATAGTTATTCACGTCGATAATAAAAAGTAACGTGACTATTGTAATACATTTTAACTCCAAATTGTTACATCCCACACAGTTTTTTTTTTATTATGTAATAGTGTTTGGGATACATTTTTGTATGCCGTATGGTAGCTTAAGTGCTCAGCAGTGAAGGAAAACATCGTGAGGAATAAAAATATTTCGGCGATATGTGAAGTTGTCTGGTGGCGGCCTAAGAGAATCTACCACCCCATCACACCCCGTGGGTGTCGTAAAAGACAACAGAGAAAAAAATAAAACCAGAAGATGGGCAGCAGTACCTTCCTGGAATATCTAAATAAATAAATTGCGGTTGCCAACCCGCCAGCCAAGCGTGGCAACTATGGTAAAATCCCCCCAATTTGATACCGCATATTGTTTTATTTTACAGCAATAATCGGCTCTTACGTATCGGTAATACTTTGTTGGCAGATGTCTCTGTCTATTGAGTAGTCTATAATATTTTACTCAATTGTGCTAATATTCTCAAGTTCAAACTGGGTAGTATTGTTGTTATGTATAAATTGGAATCATGTGTTTACAACATTGGCATTAGATTCTGGTCTTGTTTGGTTTCATGATGGCTCGGAAAATTTGTATATTAGGCATTCTTTTCGTCGCCTGTTTGGAGAGCGTCAATGCAGGTACGTTAGTAAAAACTTTAGATAACTGTTAAGTAATGATGAATAATTTAATAAATGCTAAATAATATTGAACTTGAAATTACTGTACTACCTGAAATTATTTAGTAAAAGTTAGTAGTATTGAAAAAGAATGCACGTGTAACTTGATAGAAGTGAAGCTTATTATATCTATTAGTATTTTGATTAAAATTAAAATAAACAAACATGAATCAACGAAAACATTACGCTTAGTGTATAAACAATAATTAAGAAATCAATAAATGTAAATTAAGAACCAAAACGTGCCCACCAAGCCAAACGCATATAACATATCATATCATAACTATCTCTTTCTGGCTTAGTACCTATATTTCGTTATTTTATTGGCAGAACGTAACATTTAAAAAAATTACAAATTCGATCTTGAAATGTTACTCTCATCGCACCCAAAGAAGTAGCACTCTTAAAAAGAGTTTCTATGTGTTATATTGGTGTACGGAATCATAATAAAATAAAAATAAAACATATTTCTTACAGGCACCCGAATAGTACGATCACCCCAGTACGGATTTAGTGAAGCAAACGCACAAGCAGGTTCTTTTGGTGGTGGATTTCCATATCATCACCATCACCATCATCATGACCGCGGATTCGGTAGTGGCAGCGGTGGATATGGTGGTGGATATGGGGGCGGTGGTGGATATGGGGGCGGCGGTGGATATGGGGGTGGCGGTGGATATGGGGGCGGCGGTGGATTTGGGAGTGGCGGTGGTTTTGGGGGCGGCGGAGGCTTTGGGGATAGAGGTTTTGGAGGCGGCGGTGGTGGAGGGGGTTTTGGAGGACGTCCTGGTGGATTTGGAGCAGGCCCGAGTGGGTTTGGCGGTGGGTCCGGATTCCAACAAATACCTCAAGGTTCAATCAGCATATCTAAGAGCATAAGCATTAATACGGGTGGGCCCGGTGCTGCTCGATCAAGTGCAGAATCAGGCGGATTTGGAAAATGACGTTTCGATTATGTAAAGAACATTTAAATTAATCAAAAATATTGCTGTGGAACTCAAGATTATTTCGAAAGAAATACAGAATTTTGAGTTAAAATATTTACTTTTTTATGCATGTAATGTTATTTGTGTTTATACCAATAAAAACTTGAAAAAAAATAATAATTATTTATTTATTTATGGAAACAGCCGTAAACTACTCGTACTTTCCAATGTCAAGTAACATATTCAGGTTTCATATGTATATTCATATATATTATTTTTAGTTAAGTACAATCTTCAAGCAACAGGATAAGATTTCGATAGGCAGTAAAATTGACTTTTAAAGGAGATTTTGCTGGACTGAGACAAAATGAATAGTACAATTTTGGTCTTGAATTGAATTTTCCAATCACTGTACAGTTTCACGAGCGCTTGCTGCATAATAAGCTATCAATATTAGACACAGAGTCTGTTGTGGGCAGACGTTGCACTTACCATCAGGTGAACGTTTTGCTCTTTTCGTTACTTTATTCAATAAAAAAAATCGTGTTTGTTACACCATTTATAACTCAAGAACGACTGGATCGATTTTTATGATGTTGAATTTGTCTCCGCCTTATTATTTGGGGTTTGTTCAGATGGGGTAGTACCTCGGAGATGTGGTTGTTGATAGTGGGTAAAGCTGCCTTCGCCTGTTTGCACTTCGGGTGATTCATCCTGATATGTGCATGTTGGTTTCTAGTACGGTAGCAGACTAGGGTGCGAACATACCTGAGGAAGTGGAAGTATGGGTTCTGATCCTACTGCAAAATTGACCAAATACATAGGCACAAGGCGGACATATTGAACATCATCTCCGTAACCGTCAAGTAGACTTTATCATAAATTAGTGAGTCTTAATACATGTATTATGTACGAATCAACATTTTAAAAGTTGCGAGCGATCGTACGGTAGTGTTAATCAGCAAACAGGTGAGTGACGATACGGAGCGTTATCGCTCGCTCTGCAGAACTGCAGAGGTTAGCGCAGTGGCTAAGCTATTGCCTTTCGCGCCGCGGGTCGCGGGTTCGATTCCCGATCGAACGTTTTTTTTAATTGTTTCACTTTAGAAATAATGATAATTAAATATTTAATTTAATTATTTGATTGAAGTGTTTTCTTAAATGGTAGGAATAAAAAAATCGAATTGCGGTGACGTCGTAAAAGTATCGATTATCCAGTCCCAACTCGCGGGTCAAAGGTAAAAATCGATTAAATAAAATCTTGCGGCCACTATCAGATAGCGTAATAATCATCTCAAATATGCCAATCCAAAATTATTTAGACTTGTGGCGGGTCCCAGCAGTACTTCAATCACCAATTTCCTTGTATAGTGTGGTGATTACGGTAAATCCTCTCAATGTGGCAGAGGGCTATGTCCAGCTTTGGGCAGTTAAGAGGCTGATATTAGACTGATGAACAGTGGATTGTACAGAGGCTGCTACTGCTAAAGAGATTTTTTTTTAATAAGGCTTAAATTATTGTTTTTCCTGTTACTAGCTAAAATATGACTTTTGGCCATAAGTACTGCAAACAAGTAATTCATATTTCTGAGAATCTTAAATGTTAATTACACAACATTCGACATTGGTTTTACCGAATCATGGATGGATCGATAGAAAATAATTAACATTAATATACGATAAAACGGAACTATGTCAAAATTTGTAGGAACTGCTGGTTATGAAATTGTATGAAGTATTTATAAAAGACTGGCACAGAATTTGTTTGTACAGATATCTATAACCTCAATACAACGATTTGCTCGATTTAACAAATTTATCGAAGTCTCAAATCTCTGTGCCGTGTGGTGGCGGCTCGTTAAAAGAATACTACCCCTCCATCTCATCCAATGGATCTTGTAAAAGGCGAGTAAGGAATAAAACTGCACTGTGCGCCTAATAGCGCATGGTGGCGATGGGCTCACCACTTATCACACCAAGTGCTTTATATTGTTTTGGTGAAACGTGGATTCTGGCAGTCATCTGCTTTTGCAGTGAGTGCCCAGTCTCTGACTACACCTTATGGGATACAGTCGTGATCTTATGTATGTAAATCTCCTGGAAGTAAAACTAACTAATTCTGCGCAAGAGAAAAAATTGTTGTTTGTAAGAACCGTAATTCTGAAATTTGTACATACATACGTACATACATATATTCACGCCTCTTTCCCATAGGGGGAGGCAGAGGCCACATCTTTCCACTTGCTACGATCGTGACACAAATTTTTCGCTTCTTTTACTTTCATGACCGTTATCACACAAGGCCTTTCCTTAAAACGTCTTCGATTTGATCGTGATACGTTCGCCTACGCCGACTCTTAGCAGCTTGCCCATTCAAACTCGCCTCATACGAGTAATCTGTTTCGGTCATCTTCTTTCATCTATCCTCACTACGTGTATAAACCATCTTCTGGTATTTGTCTTTAGTTACATATGAAAAACAATTTTCAAAAAAAATTCCAGCTTTGTTGGTGTTTTTCTGCTCTAGTATCGATTGATGTAAGGTAAATGTTATTTATAGTCATCCTCGTTGTATGTGTTTGGGCAGTCACGTGTTATTGCTATTTTTCACAAGTAGCCTACAAAGTGAAAACAATATTTTTCATTGACAATTTAGCAATGGAAAATAGTTTTTATTACTGAAAGCAATAGGTGTTTTCATCTTGTAAATTTAAGTTATTCGCTATCATTGTCAACGAAACTCGAATCATAACAATTTGTTTTGTCGTGTTTGTATAAATAATTGGTGTTTAGCTAAAGAGTATAAATTGACTTCCATAAAAAAAGGATGACTATTTGGGACTTGATATTTATTCCGTGCATTCGCGATGTTGCTAAAAGGTTTTCTATTCGGTTTGCTGGTGGTGTTTGTTATTGAAATTGACGCTGGTATGTTTAATCTGTTCAGGACAGCTTCTATATTTATTTGACTGTTTTAAATGATAATACGTTGTTTACATGTTTACATTATTCACTCTTGATAAAGTAATCATATGTGACCCGTTACTGACCAGGAATCCGATTCACGATGTCGATACCACTAAAATTGTACAGTGCAATTTTAAGTTGTAATGTGCTGCAGGATCTCGGCGGTGAAGGAAAACATTGTTATGAAACCGCCATTTAAAAAAAATAAAAATTATTCGAAGACATGTAACGTCGACATTGGAACACGATGGCCGAAAATTTAAAAATAACTTTTTCATTTTTCTTATTTTTTTTTTCTTAAAATTTTTTTCAAATTCAAATTCTTTATTTGCTATAAATAGGGCTAATGTAACAAGCTGGTTATTGTAATCAGATAATATGTGGCTTAAAACTATTTAGCTATTTTTTACAGCATGCAAACCATTTTAGATTTCGTAGTCGATACAAATTTTTCATAAATAATAAATAACAAATTTTAATTCTATATATGTACATGTCAAATTTTACTTAGTGGATATTAATAATAATACATAATTTTAAAAATAAATTATACTATGAAATATAAAACGAATAAGAAATGTCACTCTAGTCAAATTTTAATTAATTGATGCATCGAAAAGTCAGAGAGCTGTCTATATTTAAATTACTTAGTCTCTGTAATTTAAAAAATCTTCAACAGAATAAAATGTGTTTTCTAACAACCATGCGCAATTACATTTTAAATTTGTTATGTGGTAATTGTTTTATTCGGTCCGGTATTTTATTATAAATTGTCTTACACACAGCATAGCAATTTTTTTGAAAACGAATCAATTTGTCTTGGTTTCTCAATTTATTTTGCATGACGTCCTTTGCTTGTAAAAACATGTGCCTATTC
Source organism: Luehdorfia chinensis (assembly GCA_019845155.1). Taxonomy (NCBI): domain Eukaryota; kingdom Metazoa; phylum Arthropoda; class Insecta; order Lepidoptera; family Papilionidae; genus Luehdorfia; species Luehdorfia chinensis. The sequence goes on along the minus strand of JAHVAK010000206.1, from coordinate 2,993,843 downwards.
TGATTTACAAATTTTTGTATCTCTAATATATAGAGGCAAGGAAAAGGTAATATATTTAAAGCTTTAAAGTAGGGCTTACAGGAAGTGACTGGTGATATGTTGCTGATGGACCCTTATGCATCTCTTTTGAGCTAAAAGTACATTTCTCCAGTCTGTTCCATACCCCCACATTATAAGTCCGTACCTAATTACTGACTCAACATACGCAAAATAGGCAGTGACTGCTGTACTTTTGCTAGCTATTCTGGTAAACTTATATAATGCGTACACAAATACATTTATCTTATCACATACTTTTTTTTATATGTTCTTTCCATTTTATCTTTGAATCTATGATTAAGCCTAAAAATGTCGTATTAAATGCGTTCCGTAAAAGTTGTCCGTTATATTCAATATTTATTTCATTTTTTAAATTATTACTTAATATTGATAAGATTTGTTTTGCATACATTTATGTGAAGATTATTTTTATTAAGCCATTTAATTATAAGTGTCAAAGTTTTGTTAATGTCTGTTTTGTGTTGTTCTAGTGTTGTTTTCTTATTGGTCGTAACTATAACTGAAATGTCATCTGCAAATAGAACAGTATTGTAATCTGTTATGTCAGGTAGACCATTTATATATAAAATAAATAAAATGAGGGACACCATATTTATTATTTTTAAATTGAGATCTATATACTTAAGTGGTGTTCGTAGAATTTAATTGCGTGATTTCTACACATTGTGACCTGTTTTTTAAATAACTGTGCTAACTTAGAGCAGGTCCTCTTATCCCATTGGCTTCCAGCTTGGACAATAACTGATCATGGGATACACGGTCAAAAGCCTTGGACATGTCAAGGAACAGTACAGTAGTATAATTATTATGGTTTATGTTATGCAAAACATCATTTGTTAAGTTAAATGCGGCATGTGCTGTATATTAATTTTTTTGGAAGTCATATTGATTTCGTTTGATTAATTCAAATTTACTCAAGTACTAAAACTAAATTGAAAATGCATCATTTTTTCAAATATCTTTGAAAATATGGGAACTAGTGTAATTGGACGATAATTAGTAATATTAGTTTTATCGCCCTTTTTATGTAAAGGTTTTACGACTGAAATTTTTAATTTCTCCGGAAAAATTCCAGACTTCTAGCGAGAGATTAACTAGAAATGTTAATATTTGACTTAATTCATCTTTGCGAGATTTAATTACTTTTGTACTTATGGATGGCCTTCAGATTATGTGTTATTTAAAGACATTATTACTTTAGTGATAATGTTCTCATTTACCTGAGTTAAAAACATTGAATTACATAGAAGCAGCCGTGGTAGCTCAGGGGCTAGGCGCTCGCTTTTAATTTTCATAGTACGCGAGTGACCTGGGTTCGATTCCCGGTGCCGGCACCACTAAAATTGTTAATTGCAATTTTAAGTGCTGACTTACCACGTGCTCAGCGGTGAAGGAAAACATCGTGAGGAAACCTGCATGTCTGAGTAATTAAAAATATTTCGAAGACATGTGAAGTCCGCCAACCCGCATTGGAGCAGCGTGGCGGATTCTTCCTAGCTCCAAAACCCTCTCAGAAATGAGAGGAGGCCTGTGCTCAGTAGTGGGACATTTATAGGCTGAAACTTTACTTTACTTTTTACATAGAAGCAGTATAGTTGTATTTTCAATTTTGTTATTTTTATGGCTTGTAGTATTAATGAAGTAATTGTTTAATACATATGCTATTTCTGAAGGTTCCGTCACCTCTTTACCTTTATATTTTATTTTATTAATATAATTCACAGTATGTATACCACCATTTTCGTTTTTTTTAATCTTCCATGTAGCTTTACATACGTTCTAACTTTTTGTATTTTTTTTAATAGTTTAGTAATTTATATATTTAAGAGAGAGATATAAGATTTGTATTTTTATTTATGTGTAATATTTGTAACGAAGTTCACTTTTAGTTTTGCAACTCTTTTTTAAACAAGTGAGCTTATTAATTAATTCGAATTTTACTTTTATTTTTGGAAAGCAAAGGTTAAAGAGTAAACATAAAAGACCAAAAAAACTCATCAAAAGCAGCATTTAAGTCTGAGTGCTAGTAAAAAAAAATTATTATTTTATATTAGGTATTATTTTTTATTTTTAACAAAAAACAAATTTTTTAACAGTAAATTTTTTTTTCTTCTCTAATATACGTCACTCCTTTTTCCAACAGAGGTAGGCAGAGATCATATCCATAGTGGCAAACCACGTCACCGCCATTTTGGTACGAGTCCAAAAATTCTTGCTCCCTATTGCGTCCCCACGAATTAATATATACCGCCAAATGTGTATTTATTCAATAACTACTATCTTATCTTTCTAATAATCTACTGTCATTTACAGGCGTTCGTGTAGTGCGTTCTCGTCAGTTTGGCTCATTCAGTGAAGCAAATGCGAGGGCGGTTTCTGGAGGACATCAGCAACCTAATTTTGGTAGACCCTACTCTGGCCCTGGTCAGTCCAATCCTCTCTTTGGTAATCCCGCATTCGGAAAACCCGGTTACGGACGCCACGCGTTTGGTGGACCCGGGTTTGGTAGCCCTGGATTTGGTGGACCTGGATTCGGTGGTAATAGGCCAGGATCTGTCACTAACATCAGTATTTCGAAGAGTGTCAGCATTAGCAGAGGAAATGGCGGTGTAGCTAAATCAAGTTCAAAGTCTTCTTCCGGCAAATAATTTTGAAATTATTAAGAATTTTTATCAATTTATAAAATCTTTTGAGAAAATGAGAAATTGTTCTAATAAACCATTAGGTGCAAGTTAATAAAGCTGTTGATACTATTATATGTTTATATATTCTTAAAAATACTTTTACAATAAACAAAACAACATTACATGACTTTTTAGTCAATAACTTCATATTAAATATTGTATACTTCATTTTGTTTTATTAATGATTTTTTTATAAACCTAACATTATGGGGGCGACGTATCACGTCTTTATTATTACTTATAATTAATAAATTATTAACCGTGGTAGCTCAGGGGCTAGGCGCTCGCTTAAAATTTCATAGTACGCGAGTGACCTGGGTTCGATTTCCGGTGCCGGCACCACCGAAATTGTTAATTGAAATTTTCAGTGCTGATTTACCACGTGTTCGGCGGTGAAGGTAAAAAATCGCGAGGAAACCTGCATGTCAGAGAAATAAAAAATATTTCGAAGACATTTGCAGTCCGCCAACCCGCACTGGAGCAGCGTGGCGGATTCTTCCTAGCTCCAAAAACCCCTCTCAGGAGTGAGAGGAGGCCTATGCTCAGCAGTGGGACATTTATTGGCTGAAACTTTACTTTTTTTTTAATTTTATCAATAATAATGACGAGATGTCGTCCTGGCTGATATTCGGCCACGGCGATAACTACTAAATACTGTCGTCAGTTATCTACTGCGTTGGCGATATCATAACCTATTTATGCTCGATGTAACGCTAATGCGATAAGATCGGGGGTGGCTGGAAGACAATTACAACACAACCAAACCCAAAAACCAATAATTTGTTTTATGCACAAATGTTGGTTTCGGCTGGAACTCGAACTCAGGATCCGCGGCGTGGTACTTACGTATTGGAACCACGAGAACGTCAAAAATAATTATAATTTAAACTACATTTCTTTTGTGGTGGCGGCTATTGAAATCTACCGTCCCATTTCATCCCATTGATAATGTAGCATTCTATGAAGGGAAGCGTTAGGGAATGGCGAATAACCATTGCTAGACCGATTGTCAAACTGATGACCAAAAAAGTGCCTAAGCTGCGTGGTGTATTGCGATAACCCAATCCGCATGCTTAACGTGGTGATGGTATCAAACTGGGGTGAGCCCTATGTTCAGCTATGGATTATTTCCTGGCTGATGACGATGACGAATGTTTTTTATAGAGCTTTTAGCAAGGGAAGCACGACTCTAAACTATAAAAGTTGATATCCTCGTGGCTAAATATAGGCTTTGGCAAAAGCTATCAACTGCGCAGGAGTTATTTTAGTTTCCCAGGTGTACGCGTAATCACAGAGGCACTCACTCGTGTTAACCTACCCGCACTCTATGTAATGCTAAATTAGAAAAATAATATTAGACTAAATAATGAAGACAATTCTTCAATTACATTCAACATCAAGTTAATTATTTTTGGGTACTTACTAAAAAAGTTTTAATCTCAAGTTACACAAACAGAGAGTAACAGCCATTAACGTTCTGTTTCACGAATCCGCGGATTTAGGGTTTTCAAAAAGAACAAATCGGAATCTTGCTTTCATTCGTGATTCCAAAAGAAAAATGTTGGTAAATCTCTGATGACGCTTTTTAGAGATACTGCGCGAAAGTCGATTTTTATCAAATTATTATTAAAATTAACAAACTGACAACACATAGGCATGCGTTTTTGTTTACGACAAAGCCGCACATCTGCACTCAGTAATCTGGTATGCTGACCATTGAACCTAGCGGTCGACGAAAAACTTTTTAAGTCAACTATAAAAATGCATATCGTTAAGGCTATATATTTGTTGAATTGAATTGAAGTTTCTATGCACACTGTCAAGTGGCCGTTCATTTTTATTAAAACACACAAAATCAGATTTTATAAACTTTTTCACAGCTATTGCGTTACTAAGGCATGATAATTAACTTGGGACTTCTTAACAATCTCATCTTTCGGAAATCCCTTTACCTGGTAAATACAGAGTATTAAAATTGTTATAAATTATAATCACATGAGTTTTAATTGTTTTGGAGAACTGCATAACAATAAGTTTTTTTCGAATCATATGAAATTAGTTGTTGATATACACTGACACCGCGTGCAATGAGGAAAACTTTGTATATTTAAAAAAAAAATAAACGCTCACTTAGCTACTGTTTTTACAGTTGTCTGTCCGAAATTTTTTAAATATTTTATTTTAAATCTTGTATATTCGCTTCCCGGAATTCAAGGAGCTCGATAGCCCAACGGCCGGACGCTTGCCTTAAATACACGGGTTCGATTCTGGGTGCCGGTTGAATAGCGGGTGTCGTAAAAGTCGACGGAACCAAAACGAAAACCAGGAGATGGGCAGCAGCGTCTACCTGGAACATCTGAACAAATTTACTGCGGTTGCCAACCCGCCTGTCAAGCGTGACATTTTCTTGCGTAGAAGACTTAATTGATTTTATTAAAACGTGATACACTAGCTGATAAGTGTTCTGCATCGTAGAATAACACCTACCTCTTTCTAACCGAGGTGTCGCAAGAGGCGACTAAGGTATTGCCTTATTGCAGATTAACACTATAATCCGCAATGCTGTCATTATACTGCTCGTGGAAACGCTATGGAGTCAGGTTTTTTTTGACTCGTACCAAAACGGCGGAGACGTGGTTCGCCACCATTTTGGTACGAGTTGACGTCTCATTTCCCGCGGTGGCGAAAAGTGGGCTACATGCGTAGCCTCTGCCTACCTATTATATGGGAAAAAAGCGTTACTATATAATGATTTCTTATATTTTCGCGAACACTACACGTTATAGGATCCCAAGTTGGTGGTAGTACCCGCGTAAAAGAACATATAGCTGATTTGAAACATCGTCGCTCCAGGAAGTCTGCAGTTTGTGACCATGTGTTGGATCATCCCAACTATTACATCAGATTTGATGAACCACAAATCCTCGCAAAAGAGCACCAATTCCTACCAACGATGATTCGTTGGGCTATTGAAATTAAAAAACATCCTAATTTGAATAGAGAAGATGGTTGGAGAATTATAGAATTCCAAGCTAGTAACCATCAACTTGGGATCCTATAATTAATAAAATTAAATCCAAAATCGAGCATACCAGTGCAAGACTTCAAGACACAGTTAGCTCTTTCTGCGTAGATCGGACCAAAAATAATAATTAAAAGCTGAAGGTACTCCGTGTTAACTATGACATCAGGACATCTGTTACCCCAGTCCTCCCGTGACCATGGGTGCTGTAAAGCGCTCGAAACGTCGGGTTATAAATAGTAAAATTAAACACGATAAAATTCGTAAAATCAGTTTCATTTAAAAGCGTTACTATATGTTTGTAGGTATATATGTGAAACATTACTACTACTATTTTATAGATTGATGTTATTCTAGCCGATTTCGACCACGGCGACAACTGCCGACTACTGTCGAGAGCCATCAACTGCGCAGGAGATATTATAGTGCCACAAGTGTACTCGTCTCAACCTACCCGCGCCCGATGTAACGCTGATGCGATAAGACCGGAGGTAGGCTAGGATGCAATGTCAGTAACACGGGGACAATCACAACACAACCAGACCCGAAAACCAACAATTTATGTTTTAGCACAAATGTTAGCACCGGCTGGGATTCGAACCCAGGACCCGCGGCTTAGAAGTCAGGTACTCCGACCACTGAGCCACGCGGTGAGCCACTACTATTTACTACTATTAGAAGTAACTTTTTAACTTTTTGATTTTTTTGAATTTTCTGCCAAGCACATGCACTTTCTTAAAAAACTTCCATAATTTATTTACCTTTTTCTGGTTTTCTCGAGACTAGGTAGTTGCTTTAAGAACTGGCGAAATGACTACATGAGACAAATTTTCAACCAATGAAAAAAGAAGAAGTAATCTAAATGCTTGAAATGTGCAACAGTGAAAAATAATTTAACACACTTGTATTACATATAAAGATGCAGAAATACAATGTTTATTAGTTTCCTGTATACTGTTTGATTTGATTTATGTTATCTCCTCGGGTGCATCGCTCCTTGTATAAGAATAAATAAAATCCGTTTAAAGTTATAACTCGTATATTACGAGTTATAACTTATAGCTTTATTCTTTGCAAATACATTAAATATTAATGAAGACCTATTGAAGAATACGTTTTTACAGGTCATGGTTACAAGTAATCACAGAATTAATTGTCATATGACCATAAACTTCTAAGACAAGGACAAGTCACGAATGCCGTTGAGGATATAGGAGGTTTGCCACATGGCGAGTAATAAATAGCATGTGTACAAGATTGGATGATATTGATATTGAAATTAATCGTAACTTTATTTGTATTTCAAAATTGTTACTTGTTATGGGATACGTGATAAATTTAACTTCAATGTACCTACTGATAATTATAAATTTTATGATTTGATTATATGTCCGATATGAAGAGCGAAAGACGGATTGATGTTCTGTGTGTGAATGAGACCAAGCGGAAAGGATGCGACACCACCACGCATGGACCCTACAAAGCCTATTGGTTGGGAGTTCCGGAAACCAGTAAAGGCTGTCAGGGAGTTGGTGTACTGCTTTCTGCTAGAATTAATGAATTTGTGACTGACTATAAATGTGTTAGCCCAAGACTACTCTGGGACAGGTTGATGGTTGACCTTACTCGCATCTTTATATTGGCAGTTTATGCTCCACAAGATGCGAGTTGGAACCGCTCTTCAAAAGCCCAAATTTAGAGAGGAGTTTTGGGATTGCTTGAAAGATATTTTGAACAAATGCAACAAAAATGAAAGGATCATAATGCTAGGCGATTTTAATGGGTGGGTGGGAGTGAAGCGTGATGGATATGAGAGTGTGGTAGGAAGGTTCTGCGATGATAGAGTGAATGAAAATGGGGAAAGTCTGCTTGAAGTGTGTTTGGAGTGGAATCTTGTGGTAACAAACACAATGTTTGAACATAAAAAGATCCACTTGTATACTAGAGAAGAAGAGAACCTGAGAAGTATGATTGATTTTGTGATTGGTGGATGAAAGACTGAGAAAGAAAGACACTCGGGCATGCCGCGGTGTCGGCATTAACACAGACCACTTTCTGGTGTTAAGCCGACTAAGAGGGAGGAAGGGGGTGCATGAACCTATAAGTGTACTAGATCGCATAAAAGTTGAGAATTTGCAAAAGAAAGAGGTGAGAGAAGAATTTCTTAGTAAACTGACTAAGCAGTTTGATACTTTAAATGAGGAATGTGAGGTTGAAAAAGTATGAAAGCCGTTTAAGCAAGGAATTGTGGAAGTTGCTATTGAAGTATGTGGTGTAAGTAAAAGAAGAAATGGGTGTAAGTTAAAGACTGTGTGTGTAGAGGTTCAAAAGGCAGTGTCCGAGAAGAAGAACGCTTGGCTGGACAGAGCCAATCAAAGAATGCAAAAAGCAACGAATGAGGACGTAAACATGGCAAGGAGTGAGTATAACAGGTTAAAAGGTGTGGCGAAAGAGGTTGTGAGTAGAAAGAAAGAGAATGATAGTGACTAATTTGATTCGCGGTTATCTGACGACTTTCAGAATAACATTAAGTTCTTCTGGAAGTCCATAGGAACAGCCAGAGGTCAAAATACGACCTCGCAACTGGACAAAATCAGAAACCAGAATGGAAGTATTGTAAGAGGTGAGGATAGCATTCTAAAGAAATGGAAGGAATATTTTGAAAGCTTATTTGAGAAAGAGTATATACGAGCACAGGCCCCATCTGGGGACATGAATGAAGATTGCGATGAAAGAGATATTAGTATGGAAGAGATTGTGGAAGCGATGAATAGTATGAAATTGGGAAAAGCTGCAGGGTATGATAGATTTACGATTGAGGTGCTGAAAGCTGGACAGGGCGTGGTAGCTAGTCAGCTGTACCACCTTTTTAACCTTTGCTGGAGGAGCGGCAACGTACCAATAGACTGGTGTAAGACCGTTATCGTACCGCTTTACAAAGGAAAAGGGTCGCAGCAAGACTGCAAAAAGTACCGAGGCATTAGCTTGCTCAGTATCGTCGGCAAACTGTATGCAAAGGTTTTGATTAAGAGAGTGATGAATGTAACTGAAGAGAAGATATGGGATGTACAAGCGGGATTCAGGAGAGGAATGGGATGCATGGATCAGGTCTTTTCCTTACGAAGCATAGCCGAAAAATTCTTGGCTCAAAGTCAAAAGGTCTATTGCGCATTCGTGGACTTGGAAAAGGCTTATAGGTTAGTGAGGACTAAATTGTGGTCGACATTGCATATGTATGGGGTGAACGGCAACTTGATACGAGCATTGAAATCACTCTATAAGGATTCCAGTGCTTGTGTCAGGGTAAATGGGGCTTACACAGACTGGTTTAACATAGAAAAAGGTGTTAGACAGGGATGTGTGGCTTCGCCGTGGCTGTTTAACCTATTCATAGACAATTGCTTAAAAGATTTGAAAGAGAGTGTGTTTGGATTAAGAATGAATGATTTGACTGTCAAATGCCTCCTATACTCCGATGATCAGGTTATATTAGCATCATCGGAGGAGGAGTTGCAGGCGATGGTAAATATTATGCATGATTCTCTACAAAGCAAAGGAATGAAAATTAATGTAGATAAGACGAAAGTAATGGTTTTTGAAAGTGAAGAAAGTATGTCGGATTGCAAAGTTCTGATTGAAGGGGAAAGAGTGGAACAAGTGAAAGAGTTTGTGTACCTGGGTTCTAAATTTACGAGAGACGGAAAGTATGACTGTGATATTGAGAGAAGAGTATTGGCAGGAAATCAAGTGAATGGGGCTCTGCATAACTTTATGTGTAGCCAGAACGTATCTAAAAAGGCATGACTGGCTGTACATAGGGGGGTTCTGGTCCCCACACTTATGTATGGTAGTGAATGCTGGGTCTGGCAGAAGAAGCATGAAAGTAAGATTAACGCTGTGGAAATGAGAAGTTTGAGAAGTATAGCTGGAGTAACTCTGATTGACAAAGTGAGAAACAGCGTGATAAGAGAACGTTGCGGTGTGGTTGACGATGTAGTGAAAAAGATAGAGAAAGACATGCTTAGATGGTTTGGACACGTAGAGAGGAAGAATAAAAGGAGATTGACGAAACAGATTTATGAGTGAATGGAAAAGCCGGTAAGGGTCGACCTAGGCGTACGTATCACAATCAGATCGGTGAACTTTTGAGGAAAGGTCACGTTAAAAATACCCGCAACCGACGAGCGTGTGTGAAAACACTAATGAAAGTAGAAGAAGCTAAAGATGTGTGTCAGGATCGTAGCAAGTGGAAAGATGTGGTCTCTGCCTACCCCTATGGGAAAAAGAGGCGTGACTGTATGTATGTATGTATGTATAATACGGTTCCCAATCCGCCTGCCAAGCGCAGCAACTGTGGCTAAATCCCCCAAAATAAGAGCTACAAACTTTTGTGGACATCTGTAGGGGAGGCCTATGTTCAGCTGTTGACTAGTGATAGGCTGAAATGATGATGACGATGATGATTTATATTCATATCTTTTGAACTTGACTCTTATGGTATTATTCAAAAAAATTAAAACCTGGTGCTAAGACTTAGTTTGCTCTTTAAGTAATCTGCAAAAAAATGAATTAGTGGTTTTTTGGCAAAAGCGGAGCAAAATGTCCTTCTATTAAACGTGGTTATAGTCGATGGATACAGATTTTTACTGGACTTAATCCTATGCAGAAATCCATGTCGGTAGGTGGCACCGCTGTGCCAGATATTCTGCCGTCAATCAGCAGTGAACAGGCATTACTGTGTTTCGGTCTGAAGTGCACTGAACTAGTGTAATTACTGAGCGTATGAGACTAAAGAATTGATGTTTCTATGTGACGGGCGCAGTGCGGTGCTACACAGAAATGTTCTGAGTGACACAGCATTTGTTATGGGCAGAAGTTGCATTTACAATCAGGCGATTTACCAGTCTCGTCACTGTCTCCCATGAAGAAAATAGAGGTGGCTTAGAATCGTGCTTTGTGTATGGGATAGATGGGTTTGAAATTAAGAAAAAAAACGATTTTAACAATATTTATAGTAGTGTACATTTTGAATAATATTTTACAATTCTAGGTTCTAATTATGTTTAGAAAAAATCCCCTTTTAGTATTGTATGCATTAATTAAAGGATTCGTTTCGTATAAAGGAAAAAAAACTATGTTAATTGCATGGTTTTGAAAATTTTAGTGAGTTTTAGTTTTAACGCAAGCGGATTTCCCAGAATGAGTTTTTCTGTTTTTAGATGATTGGTGGATCCCATTAACTTTAAATTAACTTTATTAAAACTGATTTATTATTATTTTAAGCCTAAACAAATTACAAATGTAAAATAAATAAAATTTGTCTAATGGGACCGACTAAAAGACTACTATACTTAGTACTAATGGTTATTGGCTTCTGCGCTGCTTCATGGGTTCGAATCCGGCACGGAACTGGCTTAGAGATAGCTGTACGGGGTCAAGGTGTTTGTACATGTAAATGTATGTCTGTAAAACGCATCGCAAAGGAAATCTGAGTCTAGAACTAGGATTTGCTTGCATCATTTATTAAAAAAATTGAATAGAGTATATTATAGATAAACTACTATTAGTGTTATATTACTAAATATGTGTTATATTATAGTATTTAGTAGTACTGCAATGGACTCGTTTATATTTTATCTTAATTTTTCGTGATAGAGCCGCTCTCCGATATAGATGACACCAGGATTGCTATTGTATTGTGTGTGCGTTTTACAGATATTAATTTTACGTACACAACCATCATAGAGCCGTGGTAGCTCAGGGGCTAGGCGCTCGCTTTAAATTTCATAGTACGCGAGTGACCTGGGTTCGATTCCCGGTGCCGGCACCACTAAAATTGTTAATTGCAATTTTAAGTGCTGATTTACCACGTGCTCGGCGGTGAAGGAAAACATCGTGAGGAAACCTGCATGTCTGTGGAATAAAAAATATTTCGAAGACATGTGAAGTCCGCCAACTCGCATTGGAGCAGCGTGGCGGATTCTTCCTAGCTCCAAAACCCTCTCAGAAATGAGAGGAGGCCTGTGCTCAGTAGTGGGACATTTAAAGGCTGAAACTTTACTTTTACTTTTTTACACAACCATCCAGACCCTAAAACCAGTAATTTGTGTTTTTCACTAATTTTGTCTCCGGCCGGGATTCGAACTCAGGACATTGCAGTCAGGTAACTATGGTGACTTAGGGGCCGGACGCTTGCCTTAAAGAACATAACCAGTTTCTGTCCTCCAGTTCTAGTGAATGTACAGGATTGCTCCTTTTACTCGAATATTAAAAAAAATTAGATCTAAATTATTATGGACATAATTTCTAAAGCCGAGGTTTAAAAATATTTGCAAACAGTATTTTCATTGCATCTGTCTTTTGATTTCACGATTTTGACGTTCCGATGTCTACCTAAAATATGTCAAATAACTACATAGGGAGATGTCTTTAAAATAATACAATCGATTAAAGTCGAATTGAAAAATCGAATCAAAAACTATTTACAAAAAAAGATTTCCGGAAAACTATGTAATAACTCGTTTTCGTATGAAAGTACTATTTAATTTTTATTAAGTTATTGTGGACAAGATATTTTAAATTAGGCAGTCAATACCATAAAGAATGAAATCAACAAAAAATAACTTGATTTCTATTTATTATGAAAAGAAAATAGTCTGTTTTGTTTCGTACTTCTTGGCAATGTTGATAATTAAGTAAGATTTCGGATTTGTATATGTTTTTTATTTCATTTATTTAACATGTTAGTAGGTAAGTACTAGTTACCAATTTATATAATGCGTCGTTAAATCGTTTTCTTTATGAATCGCTAAAAGTTTCATTAATTAAATGAAACAAGGTTCTACGTCTGGTTTAATATTCGAAAAAATTATATATTTTTTTAATGTCTCTATTCCAAAAATCTAAAATCGACCAGCCTATTGATTGATGTTCAATAGTCGACTTATCGATTTATATTTACTAATTATAAAGGCGTCATCAAATCGAAAATGTCATCCTGGTTCTTTCTCCGTCCTCGTTATATGTGTGTTTCTAAGCTTATTGTGTTCTAATTCTAACAACCGTAGCTTTTTATACAGACAGATCTTCAAAACTCGATTACCCTTGCTGTTCATTAAGGAGTATTGTGACTTGGATTAGTGATGAGGTGCATAAATTTGGTATTAAATATACCTTTGAACCCGCTTCAAAGATAGCATGTCTTTGAAGCAGGTTCAAAGGTATACCATGTTAATAAAACGAAAATATTGCAATTGTTGAACTAATCCGGCGTTGGGTGTATCTAACAAGATAAGAGTTACAACTCAAACATGCCTTTTTTATTTATTTATTTAAGTAAAAATAAAATAAATAACTTGCTTAAATAATAGTGTTTTCATTCTTTGCACCTAAATCTTTCATTTTGCCTTGAAAAAACTGTATTTCTAGTAACATCAAAATAATTTTTCATTTGATTCATGCTATGGTTTGTAAATTATTCTGTAAAATGTTAAGCCGATTAGGTGGATGTTTTAAGAATCATATTACATATTATATTATAAATGAAACTTAGCCTAGAATATTCAATTATGATGATCGAATGCCCAATGCCTTTAATTAGTTAAGATATACTATATACAAGGCCGCTTACCAAAGACGTCAACATGTCTAAATAAGCAGTCGTACGAGTATAATATTTATATAGGTAACCAGCATCGCTCATAAAAAAAATATATTAATTTTATGAAAACAACGAGTTAATAATTAAAAACTTATCTTTATTTTTCTCAGTATCCTGCTTTAAGACTTCTGATTTTTACCTGTAAAGTGTAAAATTCTACGATTCCAAAAATGTAACTATCATCGCTGCACATTGATGTTTAATAGGTCGGAGAATGTCTTTTCGCATATAGATGATTTTATCGCGTTTAATTTAGAACTATTTTTAACCCGACGTTTCGAGTGAAGCCGACCACAGTCGAGCGTGTACCTGCTGTTCTTCCATATGTCAGAGGAGTCACGGACAAGATTGGCTATATCTAGAAGCGAGCTTCTATAAGAACATTTTTCAAGCCGCCGAAGAAAAATCAGTTTTTACCATCTGTCAAGTGTAACATCCCTCTACAATATGCAGGAGTATACAAGCTGGATTGTGAATGTGGTCTCTCTTACATAGGGCAAACTAAAAGATCCATTAAAACCCGCGTTAAAGAACATACAGCTGATGTGAAGCATCGACGCTCTAGGAAGTCTGCAGTCAGTGACCATGTTCTGGATCATCCCAACCATTACATCAGATTTGATAGACCACAAATCCTTGCAAAAGAACACCGATTCCTACCAAGGATGATTCGCGAGGCTATTGAAATTAAAAAACATCCTAATTTCAATAGGGTAGATGGTTGGGTATTACCACCGGCTTGGGATCCTATTATTAATAAAATTAAATCAAAAACCAAGCATACCACTGCAAGGCTTCAGGACACAGTAAGTTCTTTCTGCGTAGATCGGACTAAAAATAATAATTAAAAGCTGAAGGTACTCCGGGTTAACTATGACATCGGGACAACTGTCACCTCAGTCCCCCCGTGACCATGGGTGCTGTAAAGCGCCCGAAACGTCGGGTTAAAAATAGTTCTAAATTAAACGTGATAAAATCCGTAAAAAGTAGTTTTATTTAAATAACAATTTGGGTTTTTGCAAAAAATTGGTTGGGATTCGAATCCAGAACTGTACTCTGGCCACTTGGGCTCGCGGTGGTCGGTTTATATATATTATTCACTTCAATAGTTCTGTAAACTAATGTAAAGGTCTCTGATTACGCATAACCTTCTAACCTTAAGGCCCAGTTCTACTACTTAGATGTTAAGATAAGGTATCTATTAATTAAACAAGAATTAAACACAAATATAATTATTTATAAGAGTTCATCATCATCATCATCATTTCAGCCTATCACTAGTCCTCTGCTGAACATAGGTCTCCCCTTATAGATTGCGACAAAAATTTGAAGCTCTCATTTTGGGGGGTTTAAGTCATAGATGATCGAGAAAGAGTGTCTGCCCTCTCCGGTTTTTAATTTACTCTCTGTCTCCCTCTGTCTCTACTATCCTGTTAATTGGTAAAGTGATTGCAAAGTCGTCGACCGAGTGTGAGTGAGTACCTGAATCCCACACCGCGGGTCTGAGTTTGAATTCCAGTCGGAGTCAACATTGGTGCAAAATTACAAATTGTTGGTTTTCGGGTCTGGTTGTGTTGACTGTTCCCGTTTCCCTGACACCGCATCCTACCTTCGTCTACCTTCGATCATATCGCATGAGCATCAGATCGAACGTGGATAGGTTAGGCTGAGTAGTTCTTCTTCCTTCCATAATGTAGGGGACATTATGTTGATAGTTGCGGTAGAGAATCGGTTATTTCGTATACTGTACCTTTAAGTCAAAGTCAAAGTGTGTTTATTCAATTGAAGTTTGTTTTAAGTTCTTATGAACGTCAAAACCTTCACAGGTTCTAAAAATAAGATTTTCTCAGAGAAGAACCCGCGAGAAACTCTTGGGTCTTTCTTTTATTCAATGCCACATTACATAATGTCATTTATAAATAGCATAAACATTACGTCATAAGTTTAGTAGCCAGTGCGTTTGCAAGTGCAGAGTATGAGTTATTTACAGACATGTTTTAAAATGGATTAAATAAAAGATTAATAATAATTATAATTATGTAATTAAATTCATGACAGATGTCCATAAGTAGTAGACGCCTGGCAATCTACTTACCCGTTTTATTCCGTAGGTGTCTTATACACTACTTTTTAAGATTTGATAATAATATAGATTTACATATGTCTTTCTTGCTTACATATTAATTGGTCTAAGAATTAAAGGTAACCTATTAATCTTTATATGACTGACTGGCTAACTTATTCGTTTATTAGTTCTTGCCACATACACATTTAAGCCAGATAAAAGTCATAAATTCCATATTATTGAACAGAAAAGATTTATATCTTTTCTGTTCATAACACGTAACATTCACAATTAAAAATAATCTGTTATTGTTATTAAGCATTGCTCAGTTTAAGACTATTACGCCCTTGCTTCATGTACCAACATTTAAAAGAGCAAATGTGCAGGAGTAGTGCACTTTGCGGTAAAGGAAAACGTCGCGAGGAAATCTACACGTTTGAGAAATAATAAATATTTCGAGCACATGTGAAGTCCGCCAACCCGCTTTACAGTAGCGTGGCGGAATCTTCCCGGCTCTTAAACCCTTTCAGAAATGAAAGGAGGTCTGTGCTCAGCAGTAAAACATTTATAGGTTGCTACTTTACTTACTTACTTTACTACACTGTTAAAACAATTAACCATCATTATATGTATTTAAGACGACCAAGTTCACACGTGCCAAAAGTTGTACGGAATTATCGGACCTAAATTATCGTTACACGTATCACAACTATTTCGTAACCGACTATTTAACTGCAGACGGTGGTACCGGCTCAATGATTAATATTCACTTGTCGTTACGAGTATATTCACTCATAGGACATTGCTTACGTGGTTGAGCAATTAGTTTGCTGTATCGCAATGAACGAAGTAGTTTTTTATCATAGCTAGTTATTGTAAGTTGACTTACGATCATTCACCGTGAGCGTCATATGTTGGTGGCGTAAGATAGTCTATGCTAGATTCCAAAGGTACTACTGGTACGACTGGCGATCAAAATCAAAAGCGAATTGGGAGATCTACATACAGTAATGAACTACTTTCAAGCTGATAATGAACTATCACAATTTTGTAGAACTGAAAGAGTTTTAAAGTAAAGCACATGCCACCTCTCATTTTTTTCGGATGGTTTTGGAGTTGGGAAGAGTCCGCCACGCTGCTCTGCTTGACACTGAAAATCAATGCTGTGACGGAATTCGCTTCCGCCACACTGTATACTGAGTTGGTCAACCTCGTTTGCTAGGAGTACGGCGTACAATTTCCATACTTTTATTTTAGTTATTATTTGTGTTTTCAGTTTCTTTTATTAAAATTTTTGTACTGCTAATTTTTATTTTTTTAGTATTACTTTTGTGTACGTCTGCTTCAAGCAAATAAATGATTTTTTTCTTTCTTTCTTTCTTCTTTCTGCTTCAATGCGGGTTGGCAGACTTCACATGTCATCGAAATATTTCTCAGAAATCCTGGTTTCCTTACGATGTTTTCCTTCACCGTCGATCATTAAAATTGGTATTAAGATTTTAAAAACATTCTTATTGTAAATTTTTAATAATAATAATATAAAAATATAATATTTATAGACGTGAAAGTCGGTATTATTATTGGTATCTATCTAGACGGACTTCTGCATAGAAATACTACCACGAAAGAAGTCGTTACTTGTTAAATGAAGACCATATTTCGATTAACGCAGTGTGGTCCTTCATCAGTAAGACGACGTGATAATTTGCTCAGCAGGTCAAAGGAACTGGATGTGTAAATTTAGAAGTTTACTTGGCACGACTTGATAATATAGACCATATGCGTGGGCGCGTTTAATTAAATATAGTTAATTAAAGTTTAATTAATTGATCTAGGGATTTATTTATTTATTAAAAAACTACGGCATGATAACATTAAAAAGGGATCTTACTTCGTGAGAAAAGTATAGTAACAGTAAGCTAATGACAACGATGATGAATTTCACTGTATTAAGATCCAAAAATATGAAAATACTAATTTAAAAATACAAAACTCTCTAAATCTACTGATTTTGTTCTTAGTTTTTTTTTTAAATATTGGGTAACAAGTTAATTTCAATTATGATCAGATAACTGTAACCTTTTTTTTCCATTGTATTATTCCATTACATAGTACCTTTACCACTAGTGCTTAATTGCTTGAAACGATTAATACTTAACAATTGCATGCTTGTATTAAATTAAAACCGCGCTTTGCATAAATTATGGATATCATTGTTAGCTCGTAAACAGAATAAAAAATAGATGTGGCAAAATTATTAAGATTACTGAACAAAAGGATAATTTTGTGTTCGATAAATCCCGAAGCGACCTTTAATGTAATTTAAAAAAGGTATTAATAATCTGTTCTTGCAAAATACCTATAAATAGTTAAATATAGTTAAAACTTATTAAAAAAAACTAGTACAGTAAAAACATATCATTCAATAATGACTAGTGACTATAGCAATTAATTATTGTTTGATTATATTCTACAAATATAAAAATAATTTCATCTTCTTTTTCATCAGCCTGTTTTTTCATAGTCTACAGTTGAAGATAGAACTCTCTTTTCCAAGAATGAGGGATTTATTACTGCTTATTTATAATTATTACTACCAATTTCTAGTTTATTAAAACTGTAAATAAAAAAAAAAATGTCATTATTACTGTAAGTTTTGTTATAACGTACATTGGTAACATTCTTTAATGCAGGGCAGGAATTCCTGTTTCAAATACCAGTTGTTTATTTATCGTGATGATTAATTGCATGTAACTGTTTAGGCATATAAGTATAGTATCTAACAGACGTAATAAAACAAATCTTCCAACCCTTTCCTGGCTAACCTTATTATGGTAATTTTTGTATCCTCCTAGGAGAAAGTTTTTATTATAATTTACGATTTTCAAAAAGAGGAGTTCTTTTCCGCCATTTAGTTATTACTGTAGCCCTTAATCTAACGATTATTTTCAACTTGATCAAGAGACATCCAACTCAACCAATGCTTAGACAACTTAATTTTTGTCTTCCTAGTACAGTTACTTAAAGAAATCAAATCCATCACACTATGGTTGGCTATGATCATTATGTAAATAAAATTTAAAATTTAACGTTATTGATTGGCATAATTATTTTATAGGTACAGATGTTTTAGCTTTCAATGCAAAAAAAATTATAGTCTCCGTCTGTAATCATTGCCACTAAACCTACTAGACAAGCAAAATCTGCTTTCCATGAAATGTCCAAAATCCTATATGATCCCAAAATTAATTTTGACAAAAGACACTTTAAGTTTCAAGTTTATAATGAGATCCTACGTCAGGTCCACGCTCTAATATGGATGCAAACCGTGGGGCTATTTAAAAGAAATTTGTGACCGTAACAGGCGTTTGAGATGCGGACTATACGCACGATGTTCATAATTCACTGGAACAGTTCACCTTAAACGCCATGGAACTTCAAAAAAAAGGAAGAAAGAATCCCTTTAGAAATTACCACGGATGATCCTCAAAGGCAAAATTCCGGGGAAGAGAAGCCCACGATGGCAGAGACGTAAATGGTGGATGACATAAGGAATGGGCCGGATTAAGTTACCGGCATCTAAAGAACGCAGCATGGGATCGCAAGAAGTTTTCCTACTGACCTGATCAACATGAAGATGGCACCTGGTGATGACGATAAACCAAATTTTATGTCAGAAATAATTCTTTGTAGTCTTGCCGAAAGTCTATAACTCAAAAAGTTTTGAAGTTACATGAAAGTAGTTCCGTTACGACAATAAATTCGCGGCCAAAGCTTATTGTACTAAGAAATTACGTACGATAGTTCGATGACATTCTGTTTTATTATTGATTAATTGGTACTTTACCCTTATAGCAGACAAATATACACAACAAGATTAAAAAGTTGCGAAACCTTTCTCGGTGTAAAGTATGGTGTAATGTTTCTATACTTCTTTTTTCTTCTTTTTTCCCTGGCTGGTTTTTTATTATCAATTAAATAGCTAATTGGTTTAGAAAAAAATTTATTATTTCAATTATATTACTATTTAATCATTATTCAGAGTCAAATTATATTTGTCAGATAAACATATGTAAAATTAATAATTTGGATTATCCGACACCTTAACCTTCTTCAAGTGATCACAACGTCGAACAGAACACCACACAATGCCTCCTGTAGACACCTTCTTTACTTTACTGAGGATGGTTTAAACCAATTTAATTCAACATAATCGTAACACTGTGGAACCAAATCGAATTACGAGATACCAATTGGTTTATATTACCTTCCGGATACATTACCCTCACATATAATATTTCCCCCTTTTCGAAATAGAAACTATCATCCATAGAGAATAAATAACGACACTGAAGTGCAATTAATTGTTACTAAGGTTATATTGTTGTATTTTGTCCAACGCTTATAGGTTATATTATTGGCCAAAGCCTATGTCGAACAGAGGACTGCCGCAGGCTGATGAATGATGTCTATATTTTGCTATGGCTGTTATGATAAGGTTCAGTTAACCCGTCTCATCTCCTGGATGTCATAAGAGTCGACTAAGGAGATGCATGTATTTTTTTTATTTTTTGCATAATGTGATGAAACGAGCAAAACGTTCACCTGATGGTAAGTGCAACGTCTGACCATAACAAATGCTGTGTCACCCAGAATATTTCTGTGTGACACCACACCGTGCCTATCACCCTGAGACATAGGTTCTTAAGTCTCATATGCCCAGTGATTACGCTAGCTGACAGTGCCCTTCAAACCGAAACACAGTAATGTTTGCAGCACTACTGCTTCACGGCAGAATAATTGGCTCTGAGGTGGTACCTACCTAGACGGATTCCTGTATAAAAATGCCAGACCGTAAATACAGAGACCGGTGACTTGAAGCAGGGTCTAAGTTGCGAGACGGTACTGCCAGTCCATCTTTCAAGCATGGTTATAACAGCAAATCTTTCTTTTCTTGGGGAGACCTTTTTACTAGTGGGCTATGCATGAGCAGACTGATATGATTCACTTTGCATGTGTTATTATGATTTCTTATGTTGACGCAAATACCAATACCATACATTGAATAAAACTAAATTTACAGATTTAATAGACAGATTTTTTTTCCACAGTATCTGCAGTCTCGTCCTAGTATTATATCAGATTTAATAGACCATAAATCTTTCCAAAAAAAACATCGATTACTGCCAAGGAAGATTCTCGAGGCTGTTAAAATAGTGTAGATGGCTTAGTAATATAATTAACAAAATAAAATCATAAATCAAGAATACCACTGACAGACTTTAAGATTAGCTCGTTTTGTTAGATCGGACCTATACTAATACTTAAAAGCTAAAGATAGCCCGGATAACCTATGACACCAGAACGTCTAATATCTCAGTCTGTCCCCGGCCACGGCAAACGAGCACACCAGGAAAAAGTAGTTATACTGTGACCCATAGACACTAATATCTATCTAGAGAAATACAAGGTGTGAGAGATATAAGTGCGTAGGAATTTCTGAGGTCTATGATGTAATGACTCGCATTTGAAAAAGACAAAAAAGAATTATATTAATTATGTATTAATTTCTAACAATTCGTCAAAGACTAAACTTAAAAAAAATATGATTTGTAAATAAGGGTTAACAAGAGTGTATACATATACATAGTGCATACACTCTTATTTACCCTTATTGTATAATTGTATAGTGTTGCTGCTTATATCGACATAATATAAAGAAAAAACGAAATAAAAATAAAAAAAATATCATTTTATTTGAAATTCGAAATAGAAATTACTTCAATTCACTGTTTATTAGTATTTTAATGAAATTATTACTTAAATATAGAAATTACTTCTATTCTAGTGGATACAGAAGCTCTATGTGAACTGAAACTATCTTCTTTTTTACTTTTTGCCCATAACATTAGCGTTAATGCTTGCAATATCGCCATATTTACTTCCAGCACCGATCCAGCAGCAGCCTTGGGCTTTACCTTCATCACCAAATCCCTGTCCGCTGCTAATTCCACCGTATCCAACGTTTACAGTTTCTTCATTATTACTATCTACATAGCCACTACTTTGTTCATTAGATCCAGTTTTCTTATCGGTATCACTTTCGCTTATGTGGCCAGATCCACTACTATTATTTCCGTTAGCTCCGTGCCCACTTCCACTACTTTCTCCGGCTCCATTTTTATGTTCTCCACTAGCCAGGCTTTTATTTATTTCATGACCGGTTCCTTTTATCGTCAATATTTTTTTTACTTCCATGCTCGGGACTTGCAGTACTATCTGTAGCTCCACTGCTAGTACCATCAACTTTGCCTACACCACTACTACTTACGCTTCCACCTCCATTATTATTACCACCATTATATCCATTACCACTTAATCCTTTATTACTACTTGCTTTGGAATTAATTAGGCCACTATTGACGTTACTGCCGTAGTCCGTGTTCCATAACATTGTCATCCCTAATTCCACCGCCATTTTCGCCGCCATGGCCATCTTGAGAATCTCTTTTATTGCCATTGTTGGCACCGGTACTTGCGCCAGTATTCTCATTTCCGCTACTTTCCGCTTCTACCTCCGTCGGTGCTATCTTTGCCCATATTTTGACTTCTAGAGACTTTTTTACTGCCGCTGTTTTCTCCCGAGCTAACACTTGTACTAAAAGGGCCATTTTCCACTGGCTTCAGCGTTTTCTCTTTGGCCTTCGGAACCATTTTCCTGAGCTTTGAGTGTTTTTGATATTAGAGTCCACGCTCACTTTTTCTGGAGCTTCCTACCGCCGGCTCCACCACTAATCTCGAAATTTCCACTATATCCTGCACCATTACCACTTCCAGTCTTGCTATCGTAACTTGCACCATGCTCCGTAACCTCCATTTTCTCCGTTAGAAGTACCACTAACGACAAAATGTCCAGATTTACCACGATCTGATTTTGAGGTAATTAACTTTTCATTTCGCCTGTTCGATACTAAACCTCTGCCTTCATTGCCAACGCTTCGAAATTTGTTGATGACATCGCCTACATCCTTGTGAATTCCTTCAAGGCCATCTTTAACTCCACTCTTTAATTTATCGCCGAATGCGTTCCACCGCACCAGCACCTAAATTACTGCTACTTCCAGAGCTAGCTCCACTGCTGCCGGCAGCCACCGATACCACCACTCTCAACCCTATTAAATCCAACATTTTTTTCATTTCTGCCGGTTCCCTCGCGGCCTGCACTGCGGCGCAATCTCACTGGAAATACGAATTTAACCTTTAAGCAAATACTTGTCTGTTATTCAAATTATTATCCTTTACTACTGTCATAAGTCACAACTAACATAATTATGAAAAAAATAGTCAAGATTTAACCTTATTACAAAAATCGGACTAATAATTATATAAAGAACATAAATATGTAGAAATAATTTATGCCCTTTACGTACGAGCCTGGCTACTACGAAAATGTAAAGACCCATTTATTTTCGAAACAATGCCCGGGACGGTTTTTTACACATTTATTTTTTATTTTATTTTTAGCATTAATTTTGTCTTTACGCCTTAACAGAATATACTGTATTTAGGTTCATTGTTTGACAATATGCACTTCAGTGTGAAGTGCCATATTTACTAATAAAAACTACTAAAGTACATTTAGTATTTTAGTTTTAGTAGATAACTACTAAAAATGCTATGATGAAAGAAAGAATTATAAAAAAAATATTTCAACCAACTAGAAAAAATAAAAAAAATTCGTAGCCGTTGTTGTAAAAATTTATAGAATATATCATGCAAAGCGTTTCAGTACCTGACGCTTCGCCAAATACCAGCAGAAGGCCTAAGCCAAGACAAAACAGTGCTCGCTTCATAGCTACTTGTACACTAACACTGTACATAACTGACGCCTTTTTATAAAACCTATCGATTAACATTCGACGTAGTCATTAACAAGTAGGCAGGAGCTTGGCTAATTAAAAAATAGCCGGAATTTCTTAACGTTCTTAACTAAAAATAGATCTCGATATTTATAATATAAAAAACTAGCCAAGTGCGTGTCGGACCACTCACAGTGCAAGGTTGCGTAGAAGACATATCTTATTCAAACTTCAAAGTGTTCTCTAGGTTCTACCACCTCAATTTTTGTCGAAATTTTCCACCATAGAGTTGACAAGTTTGCGAGAGCAGAATGTTTACGACTTCAGAAGCGCATATCTGACCAACTATTCGCTGAAATATAATAGTTATTTTGAAACTTCTATATAGTTTTTCAAGACCAATCTAACGATACCTCACACGCTTAAGTGTAGTTAATTTTTTTTAGCATCCCTCAGTTACATGGATGGTGTGCCAACTGCCAACTCAATTGTTTTTCGTTATTCCACTGGACCATTGTATAGCGGTTCATAAAAACATTGAAAACTTTTATCTATAATAGCGGTAAAAGTCTCCAAATATAATGGCCGTGGCATATGGGCAGACGGACGGGACGATATACTAACTATTCCGTTTTTACTACGGCACCCTTCAAAACCATTAAATAAAACCAATTTTTGCTTTTACATCTATACAAATAAAAAAGTTGAAGTGTCTGTTTGCAATACCAAAATAACAGCTTTTTACTTAATGTATACACGGTACTTATAAGAAAAAAACAAATTTTAAATTTTTTGTCTGTCTATCTCTCTGTTTGTTCCGGCTAATCTCCGAAACGGCTGGACCGATTTTGACGGAACTTTCACTGACAGATAGCTGATATTATTGCGGGTAACTTAAGCTATTTTATTTTATACAATTAATTAGGATTCCTCGAAAATAATTAAAACCCCAAAACCCGATTCAAATAAGGAAGTATATAGGAAATATGTCGTTCGGGGTCAGCTTTTTGACGCGGGTGAAACCGCGGGGCACAGCTAGTCATGAATACGAATGTATGCGCTGTTAGATAAATGTTGTTTTTTCGTCAATCAAGGGCTTATGAGTTATATTTTAGTGGCCACTGGAATTAGTTGGACTGTATGTTCATTCATGAGTAATTGTAATGGTCATATAATATAAGGCCGTGTGGTGGCGGCTCGTTAACAGAATACTACCGCTCCATCTCATCCAATGGATCTCGTAAAAGGCGAGTAAGGAATTAAACTGCACTGTGCATCCAACAGCGATAGGTGGTGAGCCCATCGCGATGGGCTCACCACCTATCCCACCAAGTACATTATATTGTTTTGGTGAAACGTGGATTGTGGCAGTCATCTGTTTTTGCAGTGAGTGCACAGTCTCTGACTACCTCTTATGGGATACAGTCGTGATCTTATGTGTGTATATAATATACCATTATAGCATTCGTTCGATACCTTCTTAATGATGAGTCTAACCTCTTATTAAAAAAAATATGAACAGGTTACTTATTAGTAAAGTCTCAAGTACTATTGATAACGGTGTTTTATTATCGGATCGACGTTACACTGCGTGACGAATATTTAAAATATTGTTGACTAATTTGTTACAATTCCAGTGTCAAGTGTTTTTTTTTATTGTATAAAGTGATGAAACGAGCAAAACGCTCACCTGATGGCAAGTGCAACGTCTGCCCATAACAAATGCTGTGTCACCCAGAAAATTTCTGTGTGACACCACACTGTGCCCATCACCCTGAGACATAGGTTATTAAGTCTCATATGCCCAGTGATTACGCTAGCTCACAGTGCCCTTCAAACGGAAACACAGTAATGTTTGCACACTACTGCTTCACGGCAGAATAACTGGCCCTGGGTGGTACCTACCTAGACGGATTCCTGCATAGGAATCCTACCACCAGTAAGTGGTATGAGTACTTCGAACACTAACGTTATGATACACCACGATCTGATAAACCACAGTCAGAATCATTCCAATCATTTGGATACTGCACAAATACAAGCACACAAAATGTTGGAATCTAAACTCTATTATGATGGAAATGAAAAGATGATGTGTAATGATGGATAGATGAAAATAAACTCTTTAAGATTTTCTAGGATAGTGACACTCTACTAAAGTAAGAAAGAAGCTATTGAGGATGTATTATCCTAACAGAAACAAATGACAAACGTTTCTTTGTTTACTTAACGTTTAGTTTAAGTTGGAGAGAAATTGAAAAATATATGATTTACTAGCCTAAATGCAACAGTGACTTTGTTCTGAGAGACCATTGAAAATACTTTTAAAGTAATAGTTATTGGTCGGAAGTCTTAAAAAAACTAATATAAATAATTCAAATATTTTTAGTGTTACATAGAGAATCTACCACCCCATCATCCCGT
Organism: Luehdorfia chinensis; assembly: GCA_019845155.1. NCBI lineage: Eukaryota > Metazoa > Arthropoda > Insecta > Lepidoptera > Papilionidae > Luehdorfia > Luehdorfia chinensis. The sequence goes on along the minus strand of JAHVAK010000206.1, from coordinate 2,968,069 downwards.
GGGTGTCGTAAAAGTCGACAGAGGGAAAATGAAAACCAGGAGATGGGCAGCAGCATCTTGCTGGAACATCTGAATAAATAAACTGCGGTTGCCAACCCGTCTGCTAAGCGTGGCAACTATGGCAAAATCCCCCCAAAACGAGAGCTACAAACATTTGTGGCAATCTATGTGGGAGGCCTATCTTCAGCAGTGGACTATTGATAGGCGGAAACGAAACGAATCAGTTTTAACATTTACCACGCAATAAAAGATATAAATAATATAAAAAAACCGTAATCCGATTTACATTGTTGTGTTCATATGTTTTATAAAGCATTGGTTCTTCGAAAAGATTCCAAGTTGCAAGAATGGGTATTATAGAACTATTATTTTTTATCGTCAATTTTAGCCAATTATCCAATAATGATAATGATTCCTTTATTCAAAACCGTTACATTTAGTTATTATCACAAAAGTAAAAAGCATAAATGTGTAAAGTACGGTCTCATTTAATAAATAGTGCCTTCACAGTTTTTCGTTACATTATTTCCTTACTAAAACTAAGTATAAAGTAAAGGCTTCGTAACGTCTTACTGCTGGATTTGTATGCTCAAATTTTTTTAAAAGGTTTTGGAGCACTGAAATCCTTACAACGCGGCTTCGGACTTCAAGTCTAAGAAATATTTGGCGGATATATAAATATACCAAATCTTATTTAATTCAAAAAAAAAATACACTTTCCTACGATGTTTTGTTCATAGCTCATCGTGGTTCAATTCAAGATTTATTGGATTTGAAGGAAAATTTAAACAATCAGTTTTATTTAGTTTAGCTACGAATTTTAAGACGAGACTATAATTTCTTTGCCCGCTTATAATTCGAAAACCTCTGACGCTATCGAAATGACATTTGCACAGATTATAACACTAAGACTAATTTAATCTGTTTGATTCTAATATCTAAATCATAACGGTTCGGAGTTGACGTATCTGATTCTGACTGCGTTTTGAATTTATATAAATATATATCTGAATAAAACATGTGACTAAATGTATACAGGCAGTATTAGTACATATTTGAAGTTTCCCAAAGAATGAACGAACTCCTTTAGAAGTTTTTGTTGGTCTATTTCAGTAGAAATTTTATGGGAATTAATAAATGCGTGATCTTTTCTATATAATTATTTTTTAACATAACAAAAAACAGTAACTTGCATGTATTTGATGCCAGATATGGCAGATGTCTTGTCAGTAAATTATATTGAATCTAGTCCTTACTAAATTCAATGTAATTTATTTTATATCTCGATATAATTTTAAGCTAGATTTCCTTCGAGACTCAATTGTAAAAACGGCAATAAATAAAATTAAAGTTTTCCACATACTTTATTCCTTTAGAAGTTTTTGTTAGTCTATTTCAGCGAAATGTTATGGGAATTATAAATGCGTGATCTTTTCCTTATAGTTATTTTTAAACAATAATAATTCTACTAAGAAACAAATCAGATCAGATTTATCAGTTGTGATGAAATCTAATTCAGTTTTCCTTAAACAGAACGATTCATTTCCGCATGACTAAAAAACTGACGGATTCAGAGTAGCACAAAAAAAATGTTTCATCAAAAAACATTTTTGAATATCGCTATATTAATTGCATTCATATTATATTATGTTCCGCTTGTTCCAAAATACCAATCTAATTCATGAACATACATATATCTATATATTAAACGTGAAGTGAAAATCTTTGTACCCCTTTTTAAGAATTTTTCGCGCACGCATGAGTAATGGCGTAAAGTTTGTATTTAGAAGAAGCGAGAAAGCTAAAATTTATATCAATATATGTTACAAATACATTGAATACTTAGAATGTCAAGCACTTAGTAGACTGTCGTTCGTATACGTTTAAACCTGAGAATGTCAAACACATAATAGTCTGTGGTCAAAAAGTCGGACAGATTAAATATTGTCGCTATATAATCGTAAAATGTTGCCAACAAATAATTACTCAAAACTCAATAACGTACAAACTTAATTTTTTTATGAATTACGGTCGAATTACGACCACAGAGCAAACACTAGTATGAATTCTTTTAATTTAATAATTTATCAAGCACAGTACGTTTATTCAACCACATAATTTGAGTTTGTTCAAGAGCCTTAGCATTTTTTTTATTTACAAAACCATTCTTCTATTACCAATATGTGCAGTTGTCGTTGTAAGCTTTAACTTTTTACTAAACATTTTTCTAATTATGTGCTTAGTTAGTACCTACAAACTATATCGGTTGTTAATCTCTAACGCTACGCTCTCCTAGCTCGAAGTAGTAGATATCCTCCTGGCAGATTTCAGACAACGGCGACAACTTAGAACGTATTCTGTCGTAAGTTTGACTGCGCAATAGATATTATAGTGCCTCAAGTGTACGCGCAAACACAGGCACTCACTCACCCCAACTTACTCGTGCCCGATGTAACGCTCATGCGATAAGATCGGCGGTAGGCTACGATGCAGTGTCAGATACACAGGGAACATAACACAACACAACCAGACCCGAGAACCAACAATTTGAGTTTTTGCACAAATGTTGGCTCCGGCTGGGATTCGAACCCACGACCCGTGGCGTGGTGGTCAGGTACTCTAACCACTTGGCCGCGCGGTCGTCAAGTTCAAAGTAGTACGCAGTACTATTAGCAGTAGTAGTAGAAGTAGTAAAGTAGTATTTACATACGTAAGCAGTTCCCTTTAAATAGATATGTATAAGGGAAACAGATACGAGTATATATCGCTATACGACTACACTAATAATAATTTATAAAAAAAAATTAGCTAATGCAGCATTCATTTTAATTGTTGGTTACTTAAAATCAAGCACCGTAGGGCCAGTTATTCTGCCGTGAAGCAGTAGTGTGCAAACATTACTGTGTTTCGGTTTGTAAGGGCACTGAGAGCTAGCGTAATCACTGGGCATTTGAGACTTAAGAACTGATGTCTCAGGGTGACGGGCGCAGTGTGGTGTCGCACAGTAGTTTTCTGGGTGGCACGGCGTTTGTTATGGGCGGACGTTGCACTTACCATCAGGTGAACGTTTTGCTCGTTCCGTCACTTTTATGAAATAATAACGATAATTGAGCAGCTGCAATCATTTATTCTTGTGAAATAACAGAAATGGGTAGGCTGATCTTTACCATATTTAAATAAGACGTTTCTAAATCCAACCTGGTGGATATATAACGAAGTTAGGTCTGAATATAATATATGTACATTAAAATACATGTCGTCCCGATTGGCTCAATTTTTTTTTTATTTGATAAAAGTTACGCAATGAGCAAAACGTTCACCTGATGGTAAGTGCAACGTCTGCCCATAACAAACGCTGTGTCACCCCGAACAGTGTGACACCACAATGCCCCCGTCACCCTACCCCACGCCCAGTGATTACGCTAGCTCACAGTGCCCTTCAAACCGAAACACAGTAAAGTTTGCGCACTTCTGCTTCACGGCAGAATAACTGGCCTGGGGTGGTACCTACCTAGACGGATTCCTGCATAGGAATCCTACCACCAGTGGCTGCAGCAGCTGGCTCCTGCGTTGCCGTTGGCGGATTCAATTCCCGCGAGGGGTTAATATTTGTATGGCCTACAGACATTTGTTCCTGGTGTTCATTGATTTTCTAGACATGGATCGTAACATGTGCAATGCGTCCACAAAATGCACCCACGGGCGCTGCAATAAACATTTTTCACTCGTTATATTTGTTTTAGCGCGTTTTTCGCCGACACGGCTGACGGATTTAGATGCAGTTTTTTTATGAAGTGTTTGAGATTAATTTGCAATGATTCTTAGATAGGTTTGATTGTGACAAACCACCAGCGGACGCTGATGCGGTTTTTTATGAAGTGCTTGAGATTTTGGGTCCTTTAGATAGTACATGAACTGTTGAGAATCTAGTAATGGAGCAGAACAACTTCGTGGGGCAACTCTGCGAAAGCACTTAGCTAGTAGTCTGTGTTTGGGCTCTTTTTATAGTGTTTTATAAGTAGCTTCTGTGTATGAACTGTTGAGCGTCTGATGATACGGCAGAAGAACAACGTCGGAAATTATGTGGAGGCACGTAGTAAGTAAACGATGTTTGGGCTCTTTTTATCAATAGAGTTTTCGATGACACAGCATGTTTGGGTTCTTAGAGTAATAATACGCAGTCAGCAATCCTTAGCTCTCTCTTGACGACGTATGCAATAAATTTAGTAAAAGAGAACGTAGCTTACCTTAGTGTGTTTATAAGAAACCTAAGAGCTTAATTCTAATCCATGGCTATTCTTCCGAGTCCGATGTTTCAATAAAATGTAATCATAAGGATACAAGTTGAAGGTTTGCACATTTAACAATATGGTGAAGCAAAAGTAACAACCTCTAAATGTCCCACTGCTGAGCACCGGCCTATCATGTCTGAGAGGATTTTGGAACTGTGATGAGTCCGCCACGCTGCTCCAATTGGGAAAAGCGGTTGGCGGGCTTCACATGCAATAAAATATTTCGAGAATATTTTATTTAGGATATTTTATTCCTCCGCATTCGGGTTTCCTCACGATGTTTTCCTTCACCGCTGTGCGCGTGGTAAATCAGCACTTATTAATTGCAGAACAATTTAAGGGGTGCCGGCAACCGAGCTCGAAGTCAGGTCACTCGCGTACTATGGAGCTTAAGGCGAGCGCCGGCCACTGAACCACCACGACTTTTATACAAAAGGCTGATGATTTGGCCTTAAATGTTATATTGGACATACCCAGGATATCAGAATATGTAATTGATAGCAAATAATAACAATAATATTTCCTTTTATGTAAAAATGTCTGATGGTATGGTAGCTAAAAGTCACTTGAAATTATTATTTATCTACTCAATTGGTTATCGTGCCAATTATGTATTTATGTATTTTATTTGAAACAGTTTTATATATCGTAATCAATCAATCAATATACTCTTTATTGTACACCAATACAAAAATAAAGAATAAGTACTATATTTAAGTTAAGGTACAAAAGGCGGTTTTATCACTGAAAGCGATTTCTTCCTAAACAACCTTAATCAGAGAACTAATACAGCAAAATGAAAAACCAGAAAAAGAGGGTGGTGTACACTAAACCATCTAAATCTATAAAAAAACACTAGATGATAGCATCTCATATAAAAAGCGACAGACTAAGGTAAAGAATTAAAAACAAACGGATAAGTGAAAACATGAGTTAAATATCCAAGTAATGAGATTTAACCTTATTGTATGTAACAATATAACTAGCATTTACTTATGTATATATATATTAACTTATGTATCTAAGTTCCAATATTAAATGAGATTAAGTAATGAAAAAAAGTTCATTATATCAAAAACGTACTTTATTGTCAAGCTAATATTTTAACATTTATTAACTATAATCACAGAGCGATACTATATTAAACTGACAAAATGCTTCGGTAGTATATGTAGATTAACTTACGTTAAAGTCTATATAACTTAGCATCGTTTTTATATATAGAAAATTTACAAAATATAAAGTATAAACTCGAATAAATTATGTTCACACACAAATTATGCTTTCGAGTAGTAGACGATTTATAGAATTTAACCGTAAGTGCTGGCGCTTGCTGATGCAGAAGCATGGGCGCTGGCTGATGCGTAAGCTGCTCCATGGCTTTGGCTTCCGTAACCACCACACGATCCACTGCCGCAGCCTCCGCTATGTCCTTTAACTCCGAAACCACCCGGGCTACCGCCACATGAACCCGAGCTACATCCACCGGCGCCAAGTCCATTTCCTCCACTAAGGCCGTGCCCACCGCCGTTTCCACCACCGAGGCCTCCACCGAGGCCCCCACCGAGGCCCCCACCGAGACCTCCACCGAGGACCCCGCCAAGACCCCCACCGAAACCTCCTCCGAGGCCCCCACCGTGACTCCCACTGTGACCACCTCCCAAGCCCCCACCGAGGCCTCCACCGAGGCCTCCACCGAGGCCCCCACCGTGGCTACCACCTTACACCACCGCCGGCGCCTCCCCCATGTCCATCACCAAGTCCTACGCCTTGCCCGCCTTGCCCCCCATTTCCTTCATATCCTCCACTTCCCTGTCCTCCAGAACCTACCCCTAATCCCCCATAGCTGGAACCTGAACTGGAACCGCCAAATCCATTGCCTCCTCCGAGACCACCACCTCCACCTTGGCCAGCGCCGCTTCCGAATCCAAGTCCACCGCCGAGGCCTCCGCTTCCGCTTCCGCCATAACCACCTTTTCCTCCAGAGCTTCCCCCTAATCCCCCATAGCTTGAACCTGAACTGGAACCGCCAAATCCATTGCCTCCTCCGAGACCACCACCTCCACCTTGGCCAGCGCCGCTTCCGAATCCAAGTCCACCGCCGAGGCCTCCGCTTCCGCTTCCTCCATAACCGCCTTTTCCTCCAGAGCTTCCTCCGAATCCCCCAGATCCACCGAGGCCTCCACCCAATCCTCCTCCGCTGCCAAGTCCACTGCCTCCGTTACTACCACCAAAGTTTCCACTTCCACTGGCTCCGTTACCTTTTCCGCCGCCTAGACCACCACCTCCGCCTTGTCCTCCGCTTCCATGAAGTCCGTAACCTCCACCTAGTCCACCAGATGCACCACCTCCTAGACCTCCTCCAATACCACCGCCGCTTCCCGCTCCATTACCATCACCGCTTCCAGCTCCATTACTACCACCGTATCCACTTGCCCCCGTTTCCTCCAAAGCCTCCACCGATTCCACCAGATCCGCCTCCACTGATTGCATGACCTCCATTTCCATTGCCTGCTCCTACACCGCCACCGCTGCCACTTCCAAAACCGGAACCACCTCCATAACTGCCTGAGCCACCAGATCCACCGCCGTTTCCATGTCCACTTCCATGGCCACTTCCGGCATTTCCAGAACCTCCGCCTAAGCCGCTTCCACTAGCACTGCCGTAATTTCCGCCAAAACCATTTCCTCCACTGCCAGAACCACCGCCGGCCCCACCACCAGTGCCCCCGCCGAATCCAGTGCCACCGCCATAGCCTCCACCATTTCCGCTATATCCTCCTCCGCCTCCGTAGCCACCTTTTCCGCCATTCAGAGTACCAGTAAAGGCAAATCCACCAGATTTTCCATCATCAGACTTTGTATATATTACTTTTTCATCTTTTCCACCAAATCCTGATCCACTGCTGCTACTTCCACCGCCTCCTGAACCACCTCCTAAGCCAGCGCCGCCTCCCAAGCCGGCGCCACCGACCTGAACCACCTCCTAAACCGGAGCCTCCTCCCACACCGGCGCCCCCTCCTACACCTCCTCCTAAACCGGCGCCCCCTCCTACACCTCCTCCTAAACCGGCGCCGCCTCCGATGCCTCCGCCCAAGCCGCCGATATGCGATAACCCGGAGTGTACTTTACCAATAATATCGTGTACGCCTTTGCGAATACCATCGAGGCCTCCGCCAATTCCACCGCCAAGGCCACCTCCTAGACCGCCGCCTGAGTCCACCTCCGAAGCCGCCGCCACCACCACCGCCGCCACCACCGCCGTAGCCGAAACCGCCGCCTCCGCCACCTCCAAATCCGAATCCTCCGCCGCCGCCTCCTCCGCCACCACCACCGTATCCTCCGCTACGGCGCAGTCTTTCTGAAAATCAATGTTTTAATGATTAGGGACTTCATTCATTGTAACAGGTACAGTGCAACTCAGTTCATATTGACTCATGTCAGTTGCTTTAGATTTTTAAGTAGTATTCGTTTGGACAGGACAGGTAATACAATGACGATTATGATGATTTACTTGGAAACTGCAACAGCTATGGAATCAAATTTATTTGTAGTATTATATTATATTTGTCGGCTTATAATAATCTAGCATCCCCTTCTCATCGCCGTTGTCAAAAGTCGTCACCAGACCAGGAGATGGACAGCAGCATCTTCCTGGACCATCACTATAAATAAACCCACCTGCCAAGCGTGGCCACTATGGCAAAATCCCCCAAAAATAGAACTAAAGTCTCTTGTGGCTATCTATGGGGGAGGTCTATGTTCAGCAGTAGTCTAGTGATGATGATGATGATTGTGAAAGATCCAAAGGGTTTCAATTAAAGTAACGTCTGCGGGTTGTAGGATATAATCAAAGAGATAAAAAAGCCGTTTCTAAAACTTCGATAAAGTTACCGATATTAAATTCTCTACTCATCTGAAGAAAGCAAACGTAGTATTGTCAATAACTAAAATACAGGTATAAAAACACATTGAAAAAACTTAATATAACTTAAACTAACGAGTAAGACACTGAGTTTTTGCGGCCAAGTAAAAAGTAAATTTGTGTCATTAAATCTGCAAACATAATCTGTAATCACATAATTTTTTTTATTAAAGTTTTTGAGGAACTGATGGTGATGATCATCCAGGCCGTTTTCGGTCACTGAGACATCTGCTTGTATAATATATTTAAAAAATATATAGCGCAATATTATTTAATTATTCCAAACACGACCTGTGTTTGGAATAATTAATGACCAATAATAATGGACCAATGCTTTTGACACAATTGTTTAACACAGGTTAAGCAGTTGTGTTAAAAGCATGGACGTCCGGAGTCCAGACCCGTGAATCAGCTTCATCTGGGATTCCAACTGGCTGCAGCTAATAATAGCTATGTATATTTCAACTGATGCACAAATTGCGGAAAAACAAAATGTATACTTTTTCGTTGACCTAATAATAATCCTTTATATATACGAAACCGTGTAGACGTTATATAATTAATGTTTATAACAATAAAGCAAAACTAATTAGTGATATTACACGTAAAAAAAAAGTAAAGTAACAGCCTATAAATGTCCCACTGCTGAGCACAGGCCTCCTCTCATTTCGGAGAGGGTTTTGGAGCTGGGAATAGTCCGCCACGCTGCTCCAATGCGGGTTGGCGGACTTCACATGTCCTTGAAATATTTCTATTCCTCGGACATGCAGGTTTCCTCACGATGTTTTCCTTCACCAGATTACACGTAAAGCGACTAATTAATTAAAGTCTTTATTAACCACACACTGAGATCACTTTTGAAATGTCCACCGACTAGACCATGACTAAATATCACATACTCAGTGAACTGAAAAAAATAACTGTCTGTTCATATTTTTCTAATGTGAATTTTAAAAAAGTAAATAAAAACTTTTATTTACCTGACGCATCGCCAAAGGCGAGCAGAGAAACTAATCCAAAATAGCACAGTGCACGTCTCATGGCTACTCGTTCACTTAACTGAAGATGACTTAATACTTATCACCCTTTTATACATCTTAACGGATTATAAGCGACGTAATCGCAGACGTTTGTGGGAATACATTCACGAGTACTCGGAAACAATTGGTTTTTACAACAAGGCTTGGTGCGTGACTATGTCCTTTCTTAACGCTGTGCTGTCTAAAAATGTGTAATAAATCCTAGTTAAATGCTTTAGTGAGCTTGTCCAAAAATAATTGTTGAAATTCAAAATATAAAACATGCTTATACATTGATTTCATATATTTAAAATTTTAAAAGAGAATAGAATAGAATAGAATAGAATAAATTTTTATTCAATATAGATTATTTACATAATACTTATTGAAAGTCATTTTTTTTCTTTTTTTAAACTACACTGGTTCGCAAAATGCCTCTGTCCTGGAAGAACCAGTAGAAACCCAGCGGGCTTTTTTTTTTTAGTCATTTTAAAATAATGTACAATAACAGCAGTATTATAAAGATGTAGAAATGGCTGGCGGCGATCACCTCATTCCCAGGGGTTATCATCATCTATGTATTCTTTAATATTATAATAACCCTTTTTATGAAGTCTTTGTTTAATATAAAATTTAAACTTTTTGATTGAAAGACTTTTCTGGGATTTTGTTGTAAAAACGTATACATTGCCCCATAAAAGAGTTACTGACTCTGTGAAGTCGGGTAACTGGCATAATTAATTTGTGCTTGTTCCTGGTATTCACATTATGATCATCACTTTTTTTAGTGAACTGTTTTATGTTCTTGTGTACATACAAAACGTTTTCAAATATATATTGAGAGGCCAAGGTTAAGATATTAATTTCTTTAAATTTATCCCTAAGAGACACTTTAGAGCCAAGATTATAAATAGCTCTTACGGCCCTCTTTTGCAAAACAAAAATCACTTCAACATCAGTAGCATTTCCCCATAGCAAAATACCATAAGACATTATGCTATGAAATAACTAAAATAAACCAATCTAGCAGTTTCAACGTTAGTCAAATTCCTAATTTTTTTTACAGCATAAGCTGCAGAGCTAAGTCTACTTGCTAGTTTAGATATATGGGGGCTCCATTGAAGTTTTGCGTCAAGAGTTATTCCAAGAAAGACAGCAGTATCCACAAGGCTCAACTCTTCCCCATTCACAAACACATTTACATCTAATTGTTTAACATTTGGTGTTGTGAATTTAATACATTTTGTTTTATTGCCGTTTAAAAGCAAATTATTAACGTTAAACCAATGTACTAATTTTGAAATAGCATTATTCACCTCGTCATATAATAAAAGTTGACGTTTTATCTTAAAAATCAAAGATGTATCATCAGCAAATAACACTATATCATGGTTGTCCCCTATTAAGTAAGGTAAGTCATTAATTTAAATAAGAAATAGAAATGGGCCGAGAATCGAACCCTGCGGGACACCCATAGATACTTCTGATCCGGAAGAACTCCTGCTATTGATAACTACTGTCTGCGTTCTATTACTCAAATATGAAATTAGAAGTTGAAGTGCAGAATTTCTTACACCGTAGTGATGTAGTTTCCTGATAAGTGTTTCATGATCAACGCAACATCAACAATCATTCATGATGAAATGCACATACTCGTATTGTAAATATTTATTCAAACTTGTTACGTGTTAAACTAACTTAAAGGATTCGATAATAGCATATTGTGGTAAAATATCAGTACCTGTCCTACCTAAGTTCACCGCAATATTGAAACTGATCAAAATCATCGACGGAATATGGGGAAGCCTAAGTGTAATAAACGATTTACACTTGTGGCGGAAATACTGAGCAGAAATAAAAGTATTACTGATTACTTCAATTGTTAGATCAACATACAATGCTCTTTAATTGTTTTCCGCATAGTGCGTGTTTTTAAAACAAATCGGACGATAGCCAAACTTGTTTTTCTTGATTTTATTTTCATTTGATGGAATTGCAAATTTTTTTTACAGACAGTAAAAATGCGCTTTTCCAATTAGTATTACAAATTTAGCGACAACAAATTTTGAACACTACTAGAAAAAATTATAATATTTTCTTTTATTTGTAAGTTGTTTTGGAATATATTCTCCGTAAAGATAACGAATTATTAAACTGCTGATATATACGTGGAATTCCAAGTTATTGAATAATAAGAAATCGTAAATAGTTAAAATTAATTGTATTCTATTTAATAATTAACCGCTTACAATTATAAACAATAATAAGAAATAATGCACGTTTATCTTATTTTACATCACTATTGCAAACGTCCATATTTGATAATGTTCTTCGAAAACTGATATATAACGATTTTCATTTCATAAGAAAACCTGTTCAAATGTTTATATATAATTATTTAATTAATCTGTTTACGGAAAACAAATCTAGTGAAGGAGTATTATTATATATAATTATATAACTATATTGTTCTACAATATTGTGTCATTTTCTTAAGTTATTTAGATATGAGGGCAGTCAAAAAATTCCAATAGGTACAGTGAAAAAACGCTGTTGTCTTTATTTTTCCAATTAAGATATTGTTATATACTGTCTGGTAGGATTGTTTTTAAAGAATCCATCTAGGTAGGTACCACAGCAATGTCAGTTATTCTGCCGTCAGGTAGTGGTATTAGCACACTACTGTGGTTTGATTCCGAAGGGCACTGATATCTAGAAGAATTACTGTACTCGTATGTGAGACATTAAAAACCTATGTGAGGACGACGACGTGCTCAGTATAGTGCCACACCTAAATGTTCTAGGTTGCACCGCATTTGTTATGGGCAGACGTTGCACTTACCATCAGGTGAACGTTTTGATCGTTTCGTCACTTTCTACTATAAAAAAAAAACTTGACCCAAAAGCGTCTAGGATTCGAACCTAGAATTCTAGAATCATTTAGTAAAAAAAGCTTGAATAATGTTATAGCTTTCGATGGCGGAGTAACCATCTCGAAAAATTACAAAGCGAAAATACAAACACAAGTGACGGGCAAGTAAGGTGCGAGGGTCTGATACTGCGATCACCAATCCCCCTTCTAATCGAGTCCATTAAGCTAAATCCTCCTTTAACAGAAGAGGTGTATGGAGGTATGTTAAGCAGTTTGTGCCAGGGAGTACTTGACCTAGTTGCCTCGTCTGGCAAATACGGTAGAGTACCAGATAAGCGACCTCGGCCTCCCGAACTTATGTTGTCTCCTCCTGCTTCTTCCGAGATAGTAGTTTCCTACACCTCGTACTTCCTTTCCCAATTTGACGTGGTTTGCCACCCGTCACGTCTCTTTTGCTATGGGTGCAAAAAGTGGACTACGGATGTGGTCTCTGCCTACCCCTTATATGAGAAAAAGTGACTGTACGTTTGTATGTTAAGCAGTAGATTATGAGTAGATCGATGATGTATTATACTAATATTGGGAAAGTAACTCTCTCTGTCCCTCTGTCTGATATCATTACGGCTAAATCGTTAAACCGATATTGACGAAAATCGGCATAGATTTGTTTGCATCCTGGAAATAGTACATTTTTTATTCCGAAAAATCTAAGAGTTCCCACGGTATTTGTAAAAAAACCTAAATCCTAGCGGACGTGGGCGGCGCGGGCTTCGTATTAATATAAATTTTCATTTTATTACTTTGTTGCAAGCAAGGTTCCCTTACATAGACTTGATATTCAAGTAATTTAAAACAAAAGTGCTCTATTAATGTTCCGTGTTTGTAGACGCAATATCTATTTAGTAGTTTTTATATATCAGTTTAGTATAAGGCAGATAATATCATATGAGATCGTTCTATCTAAGCACAGCGGGCGACAATGACTAGACCTTTTTTGCCTTGAACTTACAACACAGTGTAAACAGTAAAACCACTTAGTATTTGCAGTACTGATTAAGTTTCGTTATTATTGTTGAACTAAACAAAAGCCTATTTACAAATATATTAAAACTTGGCTACATGATTAACTTCCGGACACGGGATAAAAAGAAAGAGGAAATTGGAGATAAACATTGTTTCTATTTGGAAATCATAATTAATTTAGATCAAATTATTATTTATTTCCATGCGTAATGGTCTCGATGATGTGTACTGGTAGGCGTAAAAAAAGTTCTGACTTAAAAAAAGTTATTGCGTTCCCACGAGCAGTGTTGTGATAGCATTGCATATTATGGTATTATTCTGCACGAATAAAGGCTGTCCGTACTAAAGTACTAAAGTATTAGCAAAAGCATGTTATATCCAATGACTGCCATATAGTTATCGGGTATAATGTACGTTTTAAAATAAATTCTGTGAAATCGATTATTTTTCTAATGTTTAACGATTATTCTTCGTATTTCGTTTTAATTTTTTTTTTTTAAAACAACGATGCAAGCGATATCATTTTATTCCTCTCATACAAAGAAGACTTGTAAGCGACATCTGTTACCTGATGAATATAGCAACCGGCGTAATTGATTGTCCAGAACTACTTTCCACACTGAGTTTACGCACAAATCAGTTAGTTTTGAGAGAACGTCCACCTCTTCATGTGCCGCACGCCAATACTAAATACGGAGGCAACACCTTCATGATACGTGGTAGTAAGTCTTTGAATGCCGTCGCACAAAAGTTTCATCTTGATGTCTTTTGCACACCAAAAGCAACTATTAGACTTAAAATAGCTCAAAACTACTTTGCTTCAAAGTAATTTCTCGCACAGATTCGTACTTCTGCTTAAATTTATATATTTATCAATTATGTTTATTGGTTGGTGCTATGTAATTTATCCAACAAACTATATGTGGAGATTTGTAATCGGCATACTGTTGTTTATTTATCAACAACTTTATAATTTTAAGTTTTGCTGTAAATCTTCCTAAAAGTATAAAAATAAAATAAAATAAAATAAAAATTGTCAATATTTGTCTTCGATGGAGTAACACTCATTCATTGTTCAAGAACATTTACGACTACGACATAATGTATGCTCTGTGTCCATAGATAATCTTTAAGTAGGTTACTGGTTACAGCAGTAATGCGTCTGGGTAAAGTTTATAAATAACTTGTTTATATATCTGTCTATTATACATTCGCATCCATTATATTATAGTTTCCTTTTAAGTTAGTTACATTGCTTTGTGATAATAATATTCAGGGATATGTAATTCATATCGTATTTCGGTACCAAAGAAAGTATTTTCAGAAATAATAACTTGTCTATTAAATATCAAAATCATATCCGGTTCGAAAAATAAGACTTTCTGTTTTTCGAAAACAAGATCTCAAGATAATTTTATTGTATTTTACGATCCACCATATACAAATCATTTAAATTTTTATGTAACGATTAACAAAATACTTACAAGTTAGTTTGATGGTCGTCATTGGTTACGACAGCACGAATTATACTAAGAAAAAGGACAGCCACAGTCTAAGTTGCTAGATGTCACAGATGAAAACTAACTTGATATTCTGAGTATTTAACTTAGATTTTTGACCCAAAGTTGTGTTCGCTCAGACACACTTCAATGATTAAGGATCGCAATTAATAAAAATGTAATGTAGATGTTCTCTCAGCGACATCTTCTTGTTATAACGAGAAATGTCATCTGCCCAGGATATGTCACGTGTTATTTTGCGAATATACTGGTAATCATTTTTCTTCACCGTATTGTAGTATCATCGGTAGGGGAATGTTACAAGTTGAGGTAGTAAGTGCCTAATGTGATTTGATTAACGACAGGATTATATGTAGTATCAGAGGTACCTGCTATCTTATTTATTGACTGTTGAAACCAGGGACTACTAGCTGGTATGACTGAGCTAAGGGGTATTATTTAGAGAGCTCTTACTATATTATTCTAATTCACTATTAATTTCTTTCAACTCAATAACAACCAAGTATATATTAGTTTTGTTTGTTTTTTTTGTAATGACTTTCTTTATAGTTTAATTTTTTGTTGGTAGCAGCACTCTCAAATGTATATATAACCTTAAGAGGAAAATCAGTCTACTACAGAAAAGAGTCAGATCACGATCATTTTGCGATATACATTAATGAAAACAGTTGTTTGTGGTCATTTCGTGGAAATCTGTGGTCTTCAATGATATAAACGGATTTTGAAACATTTCTCAAAGAACATTTATATCTTTTAAGTAAAAGCGAATGTAAAGATTAACAAAAATATTAATGTGACATATTATACTCGTATTACCGTTTTTGAAGTAGAAGAAAACCTAACAAGTAGGTTCTGTATCTTTGTGAATACTTGTATAAAGGATTTCTGTTGAGTCATGAATCGAATGTCTGTACACAATCTACTGCTTAGTAGAGGCCATGTCACATGTTTTTTTTAAATCAACAGAGGTGCGGAGAGTCCACCACGCTGCTGATATGCAGGTTGTTGGACTTCACATTCTGTTGTCTTCGAAATATTATTTTTCTTGTATGTGCAGTACAAGATTGCATTATATTTGCATTTCACGACTAACGTGGCAGCTATGGAATAGTACCTCCCAAATGAGAGCTACAAATTTTTGTGGCAATCTATGGGGGAGGCTTATGATCAGTGGGCTAGTAATAGGCTGAAATGATGATGCTGTGCACACTGAAATATTAGGCGGTAAGACTGGCTCTAATGCTGAATAATTAAAGAAATATTTATGTAAAATATTCCTTCGCTGTAAAAATGGACACCTTTTTTTTCCCTGAATTTGTGTTCATTTTTCATAAATTTCTATATGTTTATTTTTCACTTGATTAATAACTAAACGCGAAGTTCACTTGGTTCTTCATAAGGTATTCAGTTTTTTTCTACAGTCTCTAATTCTTAACCAATGGTTTATACATTCAAAAACACTTCTATATTACATTGCTCTGAAAATGCAGGCTCGATAGAATTGTGTTATTTTTTCCTTGGCCAAGACATAAATCCTCAGATATCGTCGCTGTAAGTTGCATCTATTATAGATGCAATCACCACAAATCTTCGCTATCAGGACGTATCATTTATTATTTATTAGGTTCCAGGTTCAATTTCTATGTAACGCCGCCATTTAATACTGAATCTCGTCACGATGTTGTTAGTGCATCTTGTTGTATGCAAAAAATACCGCATCCGGGTTTGTGCATTGGTTAGGGTATCAATGTTTTTTGGTAGATAATAATAATAAAATAACAATTGTAGTGTAGAGCATTATCATGTCAAACTGTTTTTAATTTAGTAAACAAAATATGGTAGTAATGAAAATGTCATTATTAAAAAAAGTCAAATGATGTTTTAAATGTTACCCAGATTGAATAAAAATCTGCTGCGGAAATTAACTGGACTCGGAAAAAGGTCCTTTTTTTGGAGCTGGAAAAAGTAAAAATCCCAATGTCTAGCACAGGCATTGTCTCAATTTGAGAGGGTTTATCGAGCTGGAAAAAATATTGCTGCGCTGTTCCAGTGCGTGTTGGCGGACTTCACAGGTCATCAATTTTTTTTAATCCCATATGCAGGTTTAGTTCTGCTTATTAATGATGTTCTCCTAGCCGATTTCGACCACGGCGATAACTTCCGATTACTGTCGAGAGCCATCAACTGCGCAGGAGATATTATAGTGCCACAAGTGTACGCGCAAACACAGAGGCACTCACTCGTCCCAACCTACCCGCGCCCGATGTAACGCTGTTGCGATAAGATCGGAGGTAGGCAAGGATGCAGTGTCAGAAACACGGGGACAATCACAACACAACCAGACCCGAAAACCAACAATTTATGTTTTAACACAAATGTTGGCTCCGGCTGGGATTCGAACCCAGGACCCACGGCTCAGAAGTCAGGTACTCTGACCACTGAGCCACGCGGTCGTCAAAGTCATGTTAATTATGTTAATAAAAGTTATACAATTTGTCACTAATTTCTCGCTTCTGCAGAAATTATGAATGAATGAAACGGTAAGTAATGAAGAGTACTTCTTGCGGTTATTACCTATCGGTAAAACTGAATGGGAATTAATCCTGTAACAGGTCGTTTATGTAAAAAAATACCTTGGTCATTCCACACTTGGCAGTCTGAGTAAACTCATGAATAGCTTTCAAGTGGCGAGTGTTTAGGTAGGAATGTGGAAACGAAATAATGAGTAGTATGTGGTTGTAACTTGCCCCATTTGAAAATTTCGACAACACACTTATGATAACTTAATGCTGCGATTTTAAAACAGTTCGGTATGTCATTAGTGTACTATATTAAATCATAAAACCAATGATTATATTTTCTCTCGATATCAAGATATTTATTGATTATTGGAACACCGATGCATGAGAAACACATAAATAAAAAACAATATTTTTTGTGACATGTACCTTTTTTTTTACACAAGTAAAATGTTTTGAAATGTCCAACGTCGAAATTTAAAAGCGAGAACTTTCTTTGTATATTTTTGTTTACTCTGGTATTCTATACTACCTAAGACTCAGAATCATCGTTTACTTTAAGATGTCCCAAAAAAAATATAAGTATGGTAACTCTACAATCGAATGGACTTTCCGACGGCGACGCATGATATAAAGACAATGCTAATACGTGCCGAGTATGCCAAAGTGTGCGGGTTTATCTGGATTATTTTTAGGGGCGTTCCACTTGCTCCGTCAAAGTTCTTATGCTCTGAGTACAATGGAGATAGAAAAAATTTAATGAGCGCTTATTTTCGGTATTTGTTCGCGTGGAGTGAGAATTATTTCAATGACACGTCATCGAAAGGTGTATCACGTGTAATGTTAGGAATGGTAATAGATTTAAATATTTTTTATTGACTATTATTCTTTATGTAAAGTATGTTATTATATATGATTCATTTGTCCAATATCAGAGACATCTGTAACTCTTTTATTCCAAATGAATACAGATTGGTTACAATTATTGCATACCTTTTATAACTGCTTCGCAGTGATTACTTTTTCATATCAGACGCAGAAGTCTCTACCGTGTAACGGTACCTTAGTCTTAGAATGGAGCCCACGTCTGGGAGTTTTTGAGACCGTTTGCGATATAGAGCGATAATGTAGCAACTGGATGCGTAAAGACGAAGATCGGGCTAAGTGGCGTTTTTTAGGCAATGTCCAAAAAATGACTGCCGCAAGCTGATAATCATGATGATAATATAATAAGTTTTTATATATTCAGCCTTACTAGGTCACAGTTTCAAAAATAATGTGTGCAGACATGTGGGCATATGAGACTTAAGATTTGATGTTCAGGGTGACAGGCGCAGTGTGGGGTCACATAGAAATGTTCTGGGTGACACAGCATTTGTTATGGGCAGACGTTGCACTTATCATCAGGTGAACATTTTGATCGTATCGTCTACTTATCCAATAAAAGCAATTATCTTACTGATGGTAGGATTCTTATGCAGGAATCTGTCTAGGTGGGTATCACCCCAGGGCCCATAATGCTGCCGTGAAGCAGCAGTGTACAAATATTATTGTGGTTCGGTCTGAAGGGCACAGAAAGCTAGTGCAATTGCGGGGCATTGGAGGCCTGAGAACTGATATCTCAGGGTGATGGGCGCAGTGTGGTGTCATACAGAAATGTTCTGGGTGAGATAGCATTTGTTATGATAGATATATAAACTATATATAATATGATGATAGTTGAACGTTTTGCTTGTTTCATCATATTATCCAATAAAAATGAATCACTACTACAATTACTAATTGTTCAAATTACGATCGGCGGGATAACCGATTGAGTTGCAATATACTCGTAGACTCTAAGCATTGTCATTATTTTGTCATTCATGTCATGATTATCTGTAATAACTAATAACCGATGATTAATTAACAGCGATAACTATGAGGTCTCCTTCTGGGCCTTGCCTTCTGAGTCAAGGATTTTTAGATTCAATCACTTTAGGTATATGTCTTACATTGCAAGTGTTTTTACATTTTACTACATTAACAAATATCTTTTTAGCCGCTCTGGTCAAAACTAATATTTGCCGATATTTACAATGACTTAAAAGTCATTTATTTATTTATTTAATTAATATTTAATTTATTTAATCTTTATTGCTAAACCTTTAAATAAAATGGTAACAAAGGGCGAACTTAATGCCTATAGGTATTCTTTATTAACCAACACATGGTGTGATGAGAACTTGTGATAGCAGCATAAAAGACTAATTTTTTTTTATACGAGTATATACGTGTTTTGATACCTATACCCTATAACGATAAGGCCGCCGATTGCTCTATCATTTTATTGAATGTTTTTGTTTATTACATTTTTTTTTTCATGAACATTGGTGTGTAATAAAGTGTAAATATAAATAAATAAATAAATTACACGTACTAACCAAGTACACACATACATAAAAAGAATATTTACACAGGCACAAATATATTTATATATATATATATACATATATATATATATATATATATATATATATATATATATATACATATAAACACACATATACTAATAATTGCTAATGATAATAAATTATTCAGGTAGTAATAACCGACCTCATTAAATAATCTCGAATCAACCTTAGCATGCATTATGACGACATCAGAAAAACTACCAGTAATTGCTACTACTGGTAGTTTTTCTGATGCAAGGAGTTCCTAAGGAGTGTGGCCTGAACAGTAAAGGAATTGCCATAGAGCCCGGTGAAGTGAAGCGTTGGAATACGAATCCTATTGTTAGAAGGACGATCGAAGTTCCCTATCAGGCGGAAAGATACTCAAATTTATCCTGAAGTTAAGAAGGTGAAGATGGATCATTTAAAATGGAGAAAAGGACTGTCGCATAATAAGCCAATTGAGCTCAGATCGATGTTTGGAAATATGGTCATAATTTCGTAAGCCGAAGGAGTACCTGATACAATTGTTAAGGAGGCGTTCCAACTTGTTAAAAGGATCTTGGGATAAATTTGGGTAACACACATCTACATAATCAATTATGGGTAAAATATGGGAGGTTCTCAATACTGGATTGTATATATAATTGTGATAGTGCACCATGTGCAGGTGTGGTTGGTATTTAGAGCTTAAACTCCAAATACCAACTCAATCAGTGTTGTTATTAACATCACCTGCATTTTATGTTATTATTAAGAAAAAAAAAAATATACCAATATTAATAACAACACTGATTGACTAACAAAAAAAATTACAATGATGAACGCGGAAGGTATGTGAACGTTAAGATACACAGCGTTGGGTGCTAAAGTATGTTAAACTGTCTATATATGTCTTCCTGATCACATCATCTCCGGGTATGTGTCAGAATTGAAAATCTATATCTAACAGTCGCATACAAATTTCATCCATTCACACACACTAGTACACAATAACAATACATAAAACAAATAAACACACTTACATATTTATATGAGCAAAATTATGTTAATTTTTTATCTTAAATAGTGTGATGTGGTTGTCCCCGTTTCTCTAACACTGCGTCCTAGTCCTACCTTTGGGCTTATCGCATGGGCATGAGATCAGACGCGGGTAGGTTATTGACGAATGCCAATCCATGTTAGTGTCAGTCACGACCCAGGCTACACTGTACACACAGTTAATAGCTTTAATATAACACGCACCACGACTCGTGACCGCCGTAGAGAGCGGCGCGCAGCAGTCGACAATCACACCGCGTACACACGATACACCCGTGTTCCAGGGTGGTTCTCACCGCCCAGAGTTACCGACACACAAGTCGACAGTCCGAATGGAGGCCCGCAGCCTCCCTCGGACGGTCATTAGACGACTTAAAATCATTTAAGATATTCGAAATCGCGCAAGCACGCAGCGAACGCGACACAGTCCGAATTTCGATGTTTTTGTAGGAGTTTATTTAAGTATTTATGTTTGGGTCAAACCAAACCTGGCACGCGGGCCCCTGGCTCGTGAGCACAGTATCCGATGAATCTGTAAAAGCCAAAACGGCTAACAGCAATTACATCACCGAAATTATATATAATCCATGTTAGTGCGTACACTTGTGGCTCTATAATACCAATTGCGCGGTTGTAGCTTCTGATTGTTCAGAAATTGAAGATCACTAGAATCACAACCAGAAATTGTCCACTGCGCAAGATATATCAGAGTGGACGTAAGTGTTCGCGTATATAGAGA
This sequence comes from Luehdorfia chinensis, assembly GCA_019845155.1. Classification (NCBI taxonomy): domain Eukaryota; kingdom Metazoa; phylum Arthropoda; class Insecta; order Lepidoptera; family Papilionidae; genus Luehdorfia; species Luehdorfia chinensis. The sequence goes on along the minus strand of JAHVAK010000206.1, from coordinate 2,946,686 downwards.
CACTAGCTCTAACTTTACCAAAACCAATTATACTTTTATAATATAATTGAAGGACAGTTCGGGGGACACAAGAACTGTCAATAAACATACCTAAAAAAAAGTAAAGTAACAGCCTATAAATGTCCCAGAGCTGAGTACAGGCCTCCTATCATTTCCGAGAGTGTTTTGGACCTAGGAAGAATCCGCCACGCTGCTTCAACGCGGGTTGGCGGACTTCACACGACATCGAAATATTTTTTACTTTTCAGACATGCGGGTTTCCTCACGATGTTTTCCTTCACCGCAGAGCACGTTCAGCACTTAAAATTGTAATTAACAATTTCAGTGGTGCTGGCACCGGGAATCGAACCTGAGTCGCATGAAATTTAGTACTATGTCGTACTATGAAATTTAAGGCGAGCGCCTAGGCCCTGAGCACGAAAAAGGAGTACCTGAGTACTAGAACGCGAATAATTTATATGATGGCTAAATGATGGCTTGGGTTAAATTTGCTAGGTAATAATAATAAACTCACTATGTTTACTGATGGTAGGGTTCCTATGTAGGAATCCGTCTAGGTAGGTACCACCGCAGGGCCAGTTATTCTGCCGTGAAGCAGTAGTTTTGCCATATTTGCCACGCTTGGCTGTTACAGCTGTTACAGGGAATGGCTGCTGCCAATCTCCTGGTTTTCATTTTCCCTCTGTCGACTTTTACGACACCCACGGGATGAGGTGGGGTGGTAGATTCTCTTAAGCCGCTACCACACGGCAAGTTTAAAAATTAATTGCTGTAAAATCCGTAAAATTCGTTTTATTAAACAGACAGACAAACAAAGATAACACGTTTGTTTTATTTATTTGTGCTGAATAACAATACATCATAGAGTCAGACAGGATTTGCGTAGGCCATGCATAAATGTTACAGGGTCAAAATTAAATGACAAGGTTGATTTGGGCACGAAGCGATTTGTTCCTAGTACTGTGTGAAATTAGATGCACTTACGACCTTTGGTTTTCAACATTTACATAAAAAACATTAAGCTTAACTGAAATTGCTGGTTACTATTTTAAGGCGAAACATTTGCTTGTTCCAAAAAGCTTAAAAATAAATCATGAGAGGTGGCAAGCCCATTTTACGTAGTCTAGTCTTGATATGGCGTAATAGAGGACCACCTTTTGGAATGAATTACCTTTTCTATTTACACTCCTTGTGGTGGCGGCTTTAGAGAATCTACCACCTCATCTCATCCCGTGGGTGTCGTGAAAGTCGACATAGGGAAAACGAAAACCAGGAGATGGGCAGCAGCATCTTCCTGTAACATCTGAATAAAGTGCGGTAGCCAATCCGTTAGCCAAGCGAGGCAACTATGGTGAAATCTCCCCCAAAATGATAGCTACAAGCTTTTGTGGCAATCTATGGCGAAGGCCTATGTTCAACAGTGGACCGAAAAGGCTGAAATGATGATGATGATGACGGATATATAAGACTTGGGAAAAAATTTCAAGACGGTAGCCGAGTCTTCAAATGAAATGTATTTATTCTCGACGAAATTAAATATATTTATTCAACTTGGACATTAGACACACGCGAACATATAGCTCGCCATGGGAAAAGCATGGTTTTTCCAGGTGCTATTGCTACCTGCAATGTTTGTCTTTATGCTTTGTTAATAGTAATCGCAAAACATAGACAAGGAACTACAGTCTTTTAAATTGGAAAGGGAGGTCAGTGGGGATTATATATTTTTTTTTGTAGGAGTTGGGGCAAACGAGCAGGTGGGTATATGAACTGATGGTAAGTGATCACCGCGCATGAACATCCGCAATACCAGAGGAATTCGCGGATGCGTTGCCGGCGTTTGAGAAAAGAATAGACTCTTTTCTTGAAGGTCCCTGAGTCGTATCGGTCCGCCGGTGGCAGCAGATTCCATAAAATGTTAGTGTGTGACAGAAAATTCCGCGAAAAATGAACTGTGGTGGAATAGGCAACCATTAAGGCGGTGAAGACTGAATTTTGAGTTCTGCCGCAAAGTGCGATGGTGAAAACCAGCGGCTGGAATTAATCCCAACAATTCCTAGGAAATTGCAAAGAGGTGCAACATCTCTTCGCAAGGCCAGTGGATCAAGCCGATCGTAAAAAACTTGGTCGTCCACGATTCGAGCCGCTCTTAGTTGAATACGGTCAAATGGAAGGAGCTAGCACTGGGGTGCCCCCGCCCAAAGATGAGAACAGTACTCCGTGTGAGGCCGAACTTGCGCCCTGTAAAGTTGCAAGCAGTGGGCCGGCTGAAAGTCACAAGATATGTCAACGCCATAGATTCCGATACTGACTGAGGCAACGATGGGAGTGCTCTCAAAACGAGGTGATACAACAAAAGGTTTCTTTTTAGCGGTAAACGCGCAAACCTGTGTCTTATTTGGGTTGAACTAGACTGAATGTAGTCGGCCCCAATCCGAGACTTTGTCTAACAAAATCTCGACTTCAGACACAAGTTTGTTTCGGCACTCGTCGATGTGTTCCCGAGAAATATTAGCACGTACGGGGTACAAGGCATCACCAGTGCCGTCGTCTGCGTAGCAATGAATTTTACTAATTTGCAACATATCATTTATATGCAGAAGAAACTCCAGAGAATAAAGGAATTCTAGGGTATACGATGTGAGCCGAAGTGGTCTGTCGATGACTGTGTCTACTGAGAAATATTCCTTTAAACTTGTGAAATTCTCCTTGAACCTGTATCAAGATATCTGAGTAAAAAAATACTTAGTAACTAAAGTCAATTTATTAAGTGAATGTAATAATAAGTGCTGAATAGTACACAGGAAATACATCCAAATCCAATAATCATTACAGAGCTTAGTTTTAATTTTCAGCATGTATTAATAACTAAACCTAATATAACCTAACTCAGTGCAAAAAATCATAATTTCTATTATTCGTTAAACTGATGATACGAGCAAAACGTTCACCTGATGGTAAGTTAAACGACTGCCCATTGCAAATGCTGTGTCACACAGAACATTTCTGCGCACACACCACACTGCGCCTATCACCCTGAGACATCAGTTCTTAAGTATCATATGCCCAGTGATTACACTAGCTCACAGTGCCTTTCAACAAAAACATAGTAATGTACACTACTGCTTTACGGGAGAATAACTGGCCCTGGTGTGGTACTTACCTAGACGGATTCCTACATAGGAATCTATGTAGGATGTAGGATGAAGTATGTATGTTCGTGTCGATCCGTTGTTTCGTTGTAGCGTAAAAGAAGGACAAGCCATCAAACCAACCAACACACTTTCGCATTTATAATATTTATATTACAGGGATGAAGGGATGTACGTGCAGACTTAATATTACCATTGTTTTCCAAAAAAAATATAAAACTGCTGGGTGTGCTGGGATAATTACGTCATTATACTATTAAAGTGATGTCGCTCGTATTTTTACACTAAATTACCAAATTATGAATAAGTTATAAAACCAAAGAACACTGTTTTTTCCGGTTCTTGCCAGGACTATGACGTTACATTTTTTCCATGAGGAGAGAAAAAACCAATTACGGTTCGTGTATGTTTGATTATAATCAGTATTTTAATTTAAGATTTCAATCTTTCAAGTTCTCGACACTCGACAAAACGAGGAAATAAGCCTAATTTAAATTACGTTAATTTCTTATATTCGATGAAAATATTTTTTTAAATATAGATTATTTACATAAAAGTCATAGAATATATTTTTTTTAAAGTATACTGTTTCGCAAAAAAAACCATTGTTCTGCGAAGAATCAACAGGAAACTCAGTGGGAATTTTTTTCTTTTTAGTCAATATAAAACAATGTAGGTACCGAACAATAACAGTACTGTAGGAATCCGTCTAGGTAGGTACCACCGCAGGGCCAGTTATTCTGCCGTGAAGCAGTAGTGTGCAAACATTATTGTGTTTCAGTATGAAGGGCACTGTGAGCTAGTGTAATGACTGGGCATATGAAACTTAAGAACACATGTTTCCAGAAATGTTCTAGGTGGCACACCATTTGCTATAGGCGTAACGTTTTGATCGTTTCGTCACTTTATTCAATAAAAAAACGTTATACAATTCGACTGAGGCCAGATGTCGTGTCAGAGACACAGGGACAGTGGTCAAAGATTTAGCACCAATCAATGACGTGTTACGTCGATTAAGGCTATTCTAATATTTTCGATTCTATGCGGTGATGTGTATCGAATATGTCAGTTCAGTTAGCGCAGAGGCTAAACTAATGGTTTCAGCGCTACGGGTCACGAGTTCGGCACGACACGTACGGGACTAATCCATACTAATATAATAAAATGCGAAAGTATCTCTCCCTGACCCTCTATCTGTTTGTTATCTATTCGGCGGCTCAACTGTTGAATCGATCCCGACGAAATTCGGCAAAGAGATAGCTTGCATCCTGGAGACATAGGATACTTTTATTTCGGAAAATCGAAGAGCTCCCACGGTATTTATAAAAATCTTAAATCCACGCGGGCGTTATCACGGGCTGCAGCTAGTGTTTTATAAATATTATTGCGCACAGAAAGTTGTTCTCGATGTCGGTGTTTGTGCATGTGCGATTTATGTCAGTAAAACGCATCTACAATTCATAGTGCCTTTAAAATCTTTAAAAAATGTCTAGACATGACAAGACAAGTAACATTTAACGTTTTGACATTCCCTACTACTACATAAGGAATGTAAAAATGTTAAACGTAATGAAAAGTTTACAAATTGATTTGTTAGAAAATTTTAACAACTGGAAATAAAAAACAAAACTCCTATTTTAATGACACTGACATCTGATGTTTTTAAATGTTTCTTATGTACTTACTTATTTATTGCATGTTATAAAGACTTCGGAGCGCAACCAAAGATGGCGTTAAAATAAATAAGTATTGTAAAATTAATAAAAAAGGAATTGGCCTGACAAGTGGTCGTTTCCAGCAAGACGGGAAAGTGTCAGTTTTTATTGATCAATTGACAATTGCAGTAATAATGGGAAGAGTTGTATCAATGGTTAATTTAATTATTTCTATATTAAAATTAGCGTGTCTCATCGATTTTATGTTACGTATAATGTTCCTGATTTCTTCTTGAGTAGTTTCATTTTTTATTTAAAGTTTGCTAACTCAGTGGAACAGCTTAATGGCCTAGGCTCTTACAACTCATCTTAGCAGCAGTGCCCTGAAACCCAAGGACTTGCGGCTTAGAAGACAGAAACACTGAACTAGTAGTTCTAGTAACTGTCGACCAAGTCAAATCAACAGTGGCCAAACAGTCGTCAAAAGTTTGTTGACATATTGAAAATGAATGATAAAGAGTTTTTTTGTAATTAATGTTATGCCCCTGACAAATGACTTCTTTATTTGCTTCAGCCTATATAAAGTTGCTACACTTCACTTTATCGCATAAATCTTGCTCCATTTTGTGCAAAACAAACTGGTTTTAAATTAGAATCTCCTACAGACTTTAATAATAAGTTATCCCTTTTTTTTAATATTGGTAATGCACGTTCAGAAGATTGTGAAATTATGCGCCTGAGTAATATATAAAAGCAATATGTTGTTCTAAAGTATTTGCTATTGCCAACATATATACATAGTTACTGACTTTAGTAGCGACACTACCTTAAAAAGATCGCGTGATTTTTTGTTCAGCACATCTGCTACCTCAGTTGTGAATTTTACCTTCGAATCTAAGAATATTATATAGGTAATATAGAAATAAATAGGTCGCGATTATTCTCGTTTCTCTGAAACTGCATCGGATCCTATCTTTGATCTAGTCGCATAAGCGTTACCCAAGATACAGGAAGGCCAAGACAAGTGAGTGCCTCGTTGGCACTAATATCGGTGGCACTATATTATTCTACACAAGTGGCTAAGCAGTTGGCTTCTGCGCCGCGGGTCGCGGGCTCGATTCCTGCACGGAACTAATATTTATATGGCCTACATGTAGTTGTTACGGGTCTGGGAGGTTGTGCGTGTGGAATTTATGTCCGTAAAACGTACTCAGGAGAAATTTTACTGTAGGGCATCGTTATTTAAAAAAAAATAGATGTTAGGTGGATTCGAATGTAGAAACCAGTCTAGGAAGGTGCCACCGCTGGGTGCAAACATAACTGTGTTTCGGTCTGAAAGGGCACTGAGAGCTAGTGTATTCACTTGGCATACGAGACGTAAAAACTGATGTCTCTAAAGTCAAAGTCAAAGTCAAAATTTCTTTATTCAATTTAGGTTTGCATAAAGCTCTTATGAATATCAAAATCTACACCGGTTCAAAAAATAAGACGTTCTCGGAGAAGAACCGGCAAGAAACTGAACTTTTTTTTTCAATGCCACATTACATGTCATTTATATGTTACATAGAAATTATATCACAAATTTAGTAGCCAGGGGTTTTGCAAGTGCAGAGTAAGAGTTATTTCCACACATCTCTGTCCTCTATGTAATTATCTACTTTATTATAATACGCTTTTTCCAATAATGTCTTCTTGAGAAGTTTATAGAATTCTGTGTCAGTTTTTTGAGTCACACTTTTAGAAATTTTATTATAAGATTTTAAGGACCTATTAAGACGAGATTTTCTAGTTTTGGCCAACCTAAACACAGGAACCTCCAGCGCGTCACCTCGACCCACTCTACAGGATACAGTCACTTTTTTATTAAATAAATTCACGTGTTTCCGTACGTACATTATATTTTCATAAATGTACAAAGACGGAAGTGTCAAAATATTAGTATCCTTGAATAGTTCTCGTAGCGACTCGCGAAGACCCAAGTTATACATTGCCCGAAATGCTTGTTTTTGCAAAATGAATATTGTTTCCAGACCGGCCGCGGATCCCCACAGTAATACGACATAATACTGTGGAAGTATGCAAAATAGACTAATTTAGCTGTAGCCGCATCAGTCAACTGTCTAATCCTTCTAATTGCAAAAATGGCAGAACTTTCGAACTTTGAAGCAATTTTTTCAATATATGCTCCCCACTGTAGCTTGGAATCAATAGCGATTCCAAGAAATACAGTAGAATTTTCAAAAGAAAGGTTAGAACTCTCTAACTTAATATTAATGTTATGGCTGACTATGACTTGGACATTCCAAAGTGTATACATTTTGTTTTACCCGCATTTAAAAGTAAATTATTTGCCGCAAACCATTTGGAAACATTATCCAGAGTTTGTTTGGGCTGTTCCAGCGTCAAGTCATTTCTCTTAACTTTAAACAACAATGAGGTATCATCCGCAAAGAGAACTAGAGAACCTCAGACATATTTTGTACCAAATAAGGAAGATCATTAATGTAAACCAATAACAGAAATGGACCAAGGATCGAACCCTGAGGAACACCCATTTTTACTGGAAAACCTGACGATATAGCAACGTTAATCGCAACTTTTTGCTCTCTGTTTGTTAAGTACGATGATAAAAGATCTAGTGAGGCTTCCCGAATGCCGTAGTATTTAAGTTTCCGAATTAAATTATTATGCTCTACAATATAAATATGCCTTTGAGAGATCACAAAACACACCGATAGTGTCATGAAGATCTTCCCAGGCCTGGAGAACATGTGTGACTCGTTGAACACCGGCATCAGTCATTGACCTTCCTTTTGTAAAGCCAAATTGCTAGTCGTTTAAAATTCTGTGTATACTAAAATGAACGAGCAATTGCTCTAGCATAATTTTTTCAAATATTTTACTTAAAGCAGGCAACACAGAAATGGGACGGTAATTTGTAGGAATTTCTCTACTACCCGATTTAAAAACTGGTACAACTTTAGTATGTTTCATCAGATCACGGAATATAGCAAAGTCAACACAGACATTTAAAATCATCCCCAATATTGGAGCTATATCGATAATAATTATATCTATTACCCAGACCGAAAGCCCCCAAAGATCTTTCCCAAATGCTTTTACAATATCTGCAGAGCTAATGTGATTAAATTGAAAGTTAGGAATGTTCATGTTTACATATTCTCTTAGAAATGACTCTGCAGCTACAGTATTTGACTGCAAATGTTTAGTAGTTTCATTAGGTATATTTGAAAAACATTAAGAAACTCATTTGCAACTTTATATTTATCTTTAACTACATTGCCATTAATATTCAAAGCATCTTCCTTTTTTGTATTAAGCCTGCCAGTTTCTAAATTAATAATATTCTATGTGGCTTTTATTTTATTACAAGAAAGTATAATTTTATTGCTTAAGAAATCAGCTTTAGCTTTCATACAGACACTTTTAAAGATTTTTGAGTACTTTTTAACATACTGATGAAATTTTATATTAGCTGTAAGTGATCTTTTAGCATAGAGATCATATAAATTGTCTCTACTCTTTCTAATTCCTTTAGTTGCCCACTCACTAAAGCATAATTTTTTTGGAATTTTTACTATCTTTCTAGGGAACACTATCATATTCATTAGAAATTGTATAAAATAAGGTGTTAAAGACACTATCAGGGTCATTTACGTAAAAAGAAACCTTGGAGAGTTAAGACATTGTGTTTGTATCGGTCAATTCTGTTCTTGGTTACAGGTCTACATTCAATAGATATATTGTCTATAATATGTTTTAACTCCAACTGGATCTTTAAAGCTTTATGGTCTGATCTAACTTCATCTAATAATGTTTTGCTTTTTTGCTTTTTTGCTCTGGGTGACGGGCGCTGTTTAGTGCCACACAGAAATGTTCTGGGTGACACAGCATTTGCTATGTTCAGACGACCCTTACCATCCGATGAGCATTTTGCGCGTCTCGAAGATGATGGGTCTGTAGGAAATCAAATAGGTGATACTTTTTTCACTTCATTAACATTAATGATTTCTTATATTTACGCGAACACTACTCATTTAAATGAAACTAATTTTACGGATTTTATCGCGTTTCATTTTTACTATTTATAATCCGACGTTTCAAGTGCTTTACAGCACCCATGGTCACGGGGGGACTAAGGTGACAGATGTCCTGATGTCATAGTTAACCTGGAGTACCTTCAGCTTTTAATTATTATTTTTGGTCCGATCTACGCAGAAAGTCAGTTTTTACCATCTGTCAAGTGTAACATCCCTCTACAAGACGCAGGAGTATACAAGCTAGATTGTGAATGTGGTCTCTCTTACATAAGCCAAACAAAAAGATCGATAAAAACCCGCGTAAAAGAACACACAGCTGACGTGAAGCATCGTCGTTCTAGGAAGTCTGCAGTCTGTGACCATGTTCTGGATCATCCCAAACATTACATCAGATTTGATAAACCACAGATCCTTGCAAAAGAACACCGATTTCTACTAAGGATGATTCGCGAGGCTATTGAAATCAAAAAACATCCTAATTTCAATCGAGAAGATGGTTGGGTATTACCACCAGCTTGGGATCCAATAATAAATAAAATTAAATCAAAAACTAAACATACCACTGCAAGACTTCAAGACACAGTTAGTTCTTTCTGCGTAAGCTGAAGGTACCCCAAGTTAACTATGACATCAGGAAATCTGTGCCCTCAGTCCCCCCGTGACCATGGGTGCTGTAAAGCACTCAAAACATCGGGTTATAAATAGTAAGAATTAAACGCGATAAAATCCGTAAAATTAGTCTCATTCATTAACATTTCCTGATTTACTGATTCTATAAAATAACTGATTACGCTCTCATGCCGGATTTGGAGCACGACTGCATGCCTCCAAAGGCAACCTTAAATAAATACAAAAATTCACTTACCATCAGGTGGGATTGTAGTTAAACGCTAGCTTATAATGTTAAAAAAAAATAGCATCCATGGATTAAGAGAAAACTAACGATTTTAATAAATTTTAGTCATAGCTGTGATGTTCGAATAAAGCACTTATTGTTGTCGCTTAATGGTCTGATTGTTTTAGATTTAGATATTCCAACTGGCAATCCCTTAGTCGACTTACACAGGGAACAAGGTGATGTAATAGATCGAAGTTTTATATTAGTCACATTTTTTTACGGTTACTGGTTGTAGGATGCCTATGCAGGAATCCGTTAAGGTATGTACCGCCCCAGGGCCAGTATTCTGTCGTGAAGCAGTAGTGTGCAAACATTACTGTGTTTCGGTTTGAAGGGCACTGTGAGCTAGCGTAACCACTGGGCATATGAGACTTAAGAACCCATGTCTCAGGGTGATGGGCACAGTGAGGTGTCACACAGAAATTTTCTAGGTGACACAGCGTTTGTTATAGGCAGACGTTGCACTTACCATCAGGTGACCGTTTTGCTCGTTTCATAACTATACGATACTCCTACAAAATGTTGAAATGTTTTATTTAAAATAAAAAATACGACTTACGTTAAAAGAAATTTACTATCAAAGATGTTTTAAATAAGTGTTTAGATATGCTTTAGCTGTACTCTGTTCTTATTCCATTTACTATATTTCCAGAACTTCACGATTCTTGTGTTTATTCTCATGAGCCGATAGGAGAGTAGAATAGCTCCTACCCCTTTCCTAACGAGTCGTCGTAAGAGCTGACTAAGGTATTGTACAGGCAGCCTTTATTGGTGCAGAATAACACCACAATATGCAATGCTGTCACTATACTGCTATTGACTGTATGTATGTATGTATGTATATATATACAAACAAAGCAGACATAAAAGTAGAATTTGTTGCCATTAACATTAATGCCAACAAATTCTACGTAGTAAACTAACTTTTGATAAAACTGCTTTGGATGTTACAGATTAAGCGTGGTCGTAGCAAGAATTTTTTTCTGAGGTGGGCACCTCGACCCTATTACATCAATACTACAATACTTTTAAAGTTTATTTTTGTCATGGCTTTTTATTAAACATTAATGGCCTCCGATAGACGGCAGAATAGCCTAATAAAAACCCTAAAGTAAACACGAGAGGCCAAATTTAATCCAGAAGTATTAATGACGAAGGTACGAGGTGTCTTAACTACGATCGGCTATCCGGCGGCCAAGCGTGACGATAACGGGTATAGGCTTCTTTTATAAACGATGCCCTACACTAGGATTTCTCTATCGTGAGTGTGTTCAGACATACGTTTCAATGGTTTTTCACAAACGTTATCTCCGGCTGGGATTCGAAGCCGGGAAGCGTCGAAGGACTCTCGCCACTGGGCCATGCGGTTGTCAAACATGTGTGTTTATGATTGGAAAATGATGTCCTGATTTTTTTTATTGGATATGGATTCGAAACGAACAAAACGTTCACCTGATGGTAAGTGCAACGTCTGCCCATAACAATTGCTACGCCACCCAGAACATTTCTGAGTGACACCACACTGCGCCCGTCACCCCGTGACATCAGTTTTTTAGTCTCATATGCCCAGTGCTCATTAGCTCTCAGTGCCCTTCAGACCGTAACACTGCTTCACGACAGAATAACTGGCCTGGGTTGATACCTACCTAGACGGAGCCCTTCCTGCATAGGAATCCTACCACCAGTAAAATACTTCTGACAAAAAAGGGAATGTTTAATGTCTGTCTAATGAATTAGGTCGCCATCAATAAATACATCGCAGCAAGTTATATTAAGTAGACTTCGTATTCGTTCGACGTAGAATAGATACCGTAACGTGAGTCTGCGTCTGCATTCAAACTCTTATCGCATGAGCGTGACCTCGCGTGCGGGAAGACTACGTCGAATGTATATTTTTACGCTTACAATAACGGCAATGTAATATATCCTGTATTGATAATTAACTGTTCTATCTTTAAAATTGGACTAGAAGAATATCACCACCAGCAGGTGCAGAATATACTGATGAAGAAAAAAGCGATGAAAGACCAGCACCACATGCTCGGCAGTGAAGGAAAACATTGCGAGTAAACCAGCGTGTCTAGGAAGTAAATATTTTGATGAAGTTCGCCATACCGCACTACAGTTACATGGCAAACACTCCTCGGCTCCACAAACCCTTTTAAAAATGAGACAAGGCCTGCGCTAAGCAGTTGGATATTTCTTAAAAAAAAACGAAGCCCCACAGTAGGATTTTTCCTGTATCGTGTGTGCGTTTTACAGACGTAAATTTCACATGCACAACACAAACAGACCCCACAACTAACAATTTGTGTTTTTGCACAAATATTGGATCTGGCTGGGATTCAAAACCAGGACCAGCGGTGTAGAAGTCAGGTTCTCTAACCACCACACCACGCGGTCGTCAAAATTAAAATGCTGCTACTTTTTTACACTTACTCAGATTTACGATCAAATAGGCTTTAAATAAAAAATAAATAGTCATTTACATTTGTACATACATATTCTAGCCGCCAACTCGTACTGGAGCAGTGTGCCACACTCTTTTCGGGTGCATTACCATCATAACAAAATAGAGGAAAGATCTGTACGATAGACCTTCCCGAGATCCACAACAGCGCAGTTGTGGATATCGGGAAGGTATACATTTCCCACGACTACATATAATTTTATATGTCGACAAGGATAGGTTGTTAGGAGTAGCTTATAAATGTTCCACTGATAGGTTTAAGTATTCACTTATTTTTGAGAGGGTAAGAAGTCGGAATTATGAAGGGTTTTAGCTTGGATTAGTTACGAATAATTTTGAAAATTAGATGTGTGGTGGGTTCCTAGTATGATGTTAATAATAATAAGCGCAATATAAGCGCGCGATGATTCGCATCTCAAATAACGATAAGATAAAGTTAAGGACTAACATAGAAAATAAGATTGTAGTACTAACAAAATGAGTCTATGTTACTTGAAATATATGTTTATTATTATTATTATTATTAATATTATATTTTTAATTTAAGACATGAATGTTTTATTTCAATTATTTTTAGAGAAAGTCCATGTTAATTTTATAGTGTGAGTGAATTATCTTCAAATAAAAATCCTTTTATATTTAACAATGATATATTTTGTGACAATATTGGCAGCTTTTCCCAGATGACCAATCTTATTAATCAAAACTAAAATAATAATATTAATTCATACCTTTAAGTATAAATCAATGCATAATCAAGAATTATTACATGATGAAATCTCTATTATATTTATTCATGTATAAGTACTTCTATGTCCATTTTGACTTGAAATTATTCGAGTTTATCACAATTAGCCGGTTTCACACCAACACACACAGTCACTTAAATCTCATTTATTTGCTGAATGGCTCTGAGGTGCAGTATTTTATGTTATGGTCGTGATCGTTGCTTTACTAATACATTGTTTTCCCATACGGTGAAGTGTCGCAATCATTGTGTGTATTTATTGATTCAACTACTTGGGTACAGGTCGTGGGGGCCCGTAGGCTGTCGCGTGGCTGGTAGCAACGCCGCCACGTCCAGTGCTAAAGGCGTTCGCAATAGCAGTCGCTCCATGGGGGGGTGTTCCGCCTGAGGATCGGCTGCCACCCCAACCGAAGAACATTGGGAAATAAGCTCCATTAGGCATCCTTGGTGAATAGTCGTCACTCTCTTCGTCTTCTTCATCGGGCCTCTTTACTTGCTTCTTCTTAGTCACTCTCTTCCTAGGGGCTGGTGCGAGTTCTTTCGATTCTTTCGGCTCTTCTACTTCTTCTATTTCTGGTTCGATCAGTTCAGGCACCACTGAAGATTTGACAGTCGTTGGGGTTTCAATTTTCTCAGTGGGAAGGGGATCAGCGATGTCTGTGGGCTCAGTGGCGAAGGGTTTCTCCGGAGCTTGTGGATAGTACACTTCGTTTTGCTGGATTGGAATGTAGGCTTCTGGGGTCGTCTGACGGCGTCTGTCAGGGAGATAGTATTGACTCGTCTGTTGCTGGTTTCGTTGTTCAGGATTGTACATGAAGGCTGCCATGCCGCCACCAACGGGTGTGCGTGGGTTGTAGTACGGGTTGTAGAAACGGCTTAGCACCATACCGCCGTGGCTGTTGTCACTTGAACCGTAGGACACTGAAAAATTATGAATAACAATTACAACTTGGTTTTAAAATTAATTAATTTATTGCTTATAATAACCCATGTTGGGTTTCGCAATATATAACTTAATACTTAAAATTGAAAAACTATAACATACGCATGTTTATCTTTTTGCATTATTATTTTTATCTTAAAACTAGCAAATTTCTTTCATTCTTACTCTTATATCAAATCGATGTTTCAAAGTAAAGTAATATTATAAAAATACAAATCGTGAATGCATTCATTTCTAAAATAAATAAAAAACACAACGCATCGAGATATATAAAGATTTCGATGAGAAACTTTTACCATTTAATCCTGTAATAATTTACTTACAAGTGTCCATATTGGTTCCGTAGTAATGATATGGGAAGCCATTTGCACTACACAGAGCGCAGGCGAGGACGACAAGCGCTGAGTATTTCATTTTACAATTCTTCACTGCTACTTAATACTTTAAACTTGCTACCCTTTGGTACTAAGGGAGTTGAGCGGTTCACAGCTTTCGAGTTTGTGGTGATCAGACTCAGGCGTCGCGTTATATAGTCCAGACTGTCTGGACTCATTAAGATGCGGCTCACGGCAAATGGCTTGTGCCTGCGCATGCTACGAACATAGCTTTACACGTTTCGGCAGTGCTCTCCAACCGTTATGGGAAATTGGACATCCTAGAAGGAGCTGACATATGCTCGACACGTAGTCGTCTGTTTGGTGGACCGTTCGACTTTTTTGTTTAGTTACTATTTACATTTTTACGCGAATTTTACATGGGTGTTTTGATGATTCATATTGCTGCAAGAGGTTGGAAACGTAAATCTAATAAATTAGAAATGTCGCATCTGTGAGATTTTAGTTTGTGATTCAATTATTGTATCGTATTATAAGCGTAAATATTGCTATTCTCCATCTCATCCAATGGATCTCGTAAAAGGCGAGTAAGGAATTAAACTGCACTGTGCACCCAACAGCGCATGGTGGCGATGGGCTCACCACCTATCACACCAAGTGCATTATATTGTTTTGGTGAAACGTGGATTGTGTCAGTCATCTGTTTTTGCAGTGAGTGCCCAGTCTCTGACTACCCCTTATGGGATACAGTCGTGATCGTATTTATGTATGTATATCGCTTAATTTACTAAATCTGATTTAAAAAATGTGTATCTGCCTGGCAGTCAACAAAAATATTAGATCGGTTCGTCTAGGTAGGTACGAGTACCATCCCAGGGCCAGTTATTCTGCCGTGAAGCAGTAGTGCCCAAACATTACTGTGTTTCGATGTGAAAGGCACTAATAGCTAGTGTAACCGAGCACTTAAGACTTACGAGTAAGAACTGAATGCCACAAGCTGATAATCATGATGATACTCGTAATATACTTACAGGTACTTTTGGCAGGAATCCGCCTAGGTAGTTCAATCATTGGTGTGGTAATACTGTAGCTCACTATATTTCAAGAAATAAGGCAAAAGATTTATTAAAAATATTTAATATTCTTCTTCTATAACATATCAGCCAATGTTGGAAATAGACCTCTCTCAAGAAGGGCCGGCACATTTATGATCTCAATACTTTTCTCTCAATGTCTCGGTCTGATATTTTTTGAGATGGTTATTCCGTCTCCTATTGGATACCGTGAAATTTACTCTTACGACACTCATCTTCCCACGGTCTTGTCGCACCGAAAAAAAATTAATAGAACATAGAAATTATTTTGGAGGGATTTTGCCATAGTTGCCACGCATGACAGGCGGGTTGGCAACCGCAGTTTATTTATTAATATGTTCCAGGAAGATGCTGCTGCCCATCTCCTGGTTTTAATTTTCCCTCTGTCGACTTTCACGACACACGCGGAATGAGATGGGGTGGTTCATTTAGATTCTCTTAATCCGCTACTACACGGCTGACATTAAAAAACTTTTGTGGAAATCTATGGGTAAGGGCTATGTTCAGCAGTGAACTAGTGATAGGCTGAAATGATGATGATGATGATGATAGATTATTTATTGATTGATCTTTCCGACCGTTTTCGGCCATGGCGACCACTTCGACTCCTAATCGATCAAACGGAAGCAGTCAGATGCGCAGGATATATTAAGGTGCGCAAGCGTTCGCGCACACGCAGGCGCACACACTCGTCCTCCCTCTTCTCGATTCAGTGGAACGGAGAACCGTTACGACTGGAGGAGAGGTCAGATGATGTGTCTGGCCGACGTTAACTCTTGCCCTCTAACGCCGCCCTTGGCCATCCACATTGCCTTGCTGAATCGCCGAGTCCGCCAAGCCCTTTGCATATCTGCGGTGGGTTGCCATCCAGATTATTTATATAATACTTTTTGAACGTTTTTTTTTTTTTAAATACACTGGTTCGCCTCTGTCCTGGGAAGAACAATATTATTAACTTCCATTCGTAGATGAACTGTAAGTATCCCATTGATCGGTTACCGTTAAATCTGCACTATATATTTGAAATACGATCTATTGATTTTTAATAGTATTGTTGTGTTCAAAATGTGAATTATAATGGCTTCTTTTCGACGATGCATACGTCGCAGCCGACGTGGAAATATAAAATACTTCATTCATGGCGATTTATAACACAAGCGCCGGGTTTACTCGACTTTTAACGCGTTCTTGGAAGTAATACTATGAACGATGCACTGTAATTTTAATGACACTGTGAATGCTGCTCGATAAACTTGACAATGGACCCTAGAACTGTCGTAAGACGTGTCGGAAAAACTGATGTAGTTGCGTTCATTTTCTGACTTTAAATATGTATATTATATAATGTACTGCAGGACTCAATTTATGTAAACTGCACGGACAGATGATAAAATAAAGAAGAGTACTGAATACGAATCTGTAGTCTAATGACTACAGATTGAAATATAAAAATTATTATCATCATCATATCGTATCACAAATCGTACAAATTGAATGTTCTTTAATTAACAAATGAACAAGTAAAATGATCAGTAAAAGTAAAGTAAAGTTTCAGCCTATAAATGTCCCACTACTGAGCACAGGCCTCCTCTCATTTCTGAGAGGGTTTTGGAGCTAGGAAGAATCCGCCACGCTGCTCCAATGCGGGTTGGCGGACTTCACATGTCTTCGAAATATTTTTTATTCATCAGACATGCAGGTTTTCTCACGATGTTTTCCTTCACCGCCGAGCACGTGGTAAATCAGCACTTCAAATTGCAATTAACAATTTTAGTGGTGCCGGCACCGGGAATCGAACCCAGGTCACTCGCGTACTATGAAATTTAAAGCGAGCGCCTAGCCCCTGAGCTACCACGGTAACAACAAATCAGTGCTAACAAATAACTACTAAAAATTACTGAGTAAATGTATGGTTGAAATGAAATGGAAAATATAACTTTAAAAAAATCGACTTTTACGCAATATCTCCGAAGTGAATAATGAGATACTTGACAAATATGTATAGGTATATAAACAGATAAATAGATATCTTTTATATTCTATATTGTGTTCAATCTTTAGTACAAAATATTAATACAAACGACGCCTTCCTCTTTATTTGAAGTCGGCCAATGAAATCAAAGACAAACGTCAAAAAAAATGTGATAAGAAAGATACGACTAGAATTACTCTTATAATCAATATAATTCGTAAATAAATTAACCTAAAGAACGTTTGCCTTTTAATTATAATATGAACAATGTATACATTATAATAGACAATTCAATGCGAAAGTGCCCAAATCAAATCAAAGTCGTCCGTCACTTCGCACATGGACGTACTTCTTGAAATTCTTCACACTGCAAAGCATTCAGAACACGCAGTCTAGTATCCGTGCATGGCATGCGCTAAGCGATCGAAAACCAGTGCAATAAAAATAAGTTTTAAATACTTATGTAAAGATAATGAGCATATAGTCAATCAAGATCCTAAATAAATCGCATCTCTGACAACACTCAATTTGTTATGCAAAACTTTTAACAATTAATTCGGTCTAATGTATTTTTAATTTAACTTTATTTAATTGTTGCTCGCTGCTTGGTGGCGGCTTTAGAATATCTTTCCGTAGTCTAAGGGAAATGGTCAGAAAATATCGTGGCACTCGACAGGTCGTTGAACAAACAATTAAAGAAAAATGTCGGATTAGTTAGAGGTTTATTTATTGCAAATAGGTTTATTTATTGGTAATGCATATATATATTTTAATGCAATATTTTGACTGACACTTTTTGTTACATTTTACTTTATCTGACTTAAACTTTAGTTTTTTCTGTTTTTCTTTTTCATTTTAAATTTTTGTGAAATTATATTATTTGACAAATCTATTTAAATGTAATATATGAACGTAGTGGTGTTTTGGAGCATCCTCTGTGAGCCACTATTGTAAATGTTTTAAATAAATAAACAAATAAATAGTGATAGGTTTTAATTAAATTTTGTAATTTCTGTATATATTTTGAGTTTTGATATTTAATATAAAACTTCACTATGCAGCAAGTGGTTTTGAAAATGTACAGTGATTGGAAAATTCAATTTAAGACCAGAATTATACTTTTCGTTTTGACTATATCAGTCCAGCAAATCTTCAGAAAAAGTCAACTATTATTTTACTGTTCGATCGAAATTTTTAATTACCTATAGTTACTCCCGACTTCAAATTGGCAGAATTATATTAAGAGAGAAGAAGAAGAAGAATAGTGGTAGGATTTCCTCAAACAGTGGGGTGTTAACATCATTGTGTTCTGTTTTGAAGTGTACTGTAGCTAGTGATTTTGCTAGGCGTGTGAGATTAAGTATCTAACGTGTCCTGAGCTCTGGCAGCTCAGGAGTGGTGCACTACACCGCGTACACACGATTCACCCGTATTCCAGGGCGGTTCTCACCGCCCAGAGTTACCGACACACAAGTCGACAGTCCGAATGGAGGCAGCCTCCCTCGGACGGTCATTAGACGACTTAAAATATTTAAGATATTCAAAATCGCGAAAGCAAGCAGCGAACGCGACACAGTCCGAATTTCGAGGTTTTTGTAGGAGTTTTTATTTATTTATTTATGTTTGGGTCAAACCAAACCTGGCACGCGGGCCCCTGGCCCGCGAGCACAGTACCCGATGAAGCTTTAAAAGCCGAGAAGGCTAACAGCAATTACATCACCGAAAATATATATAGTGGTGCACACGCTTAATAATTTCATAATACGCAATCTTGGTTAGTATAGTTGATAGAATCAGGCGTTACTTTGCGGAAATCCATTATAGTAAAGGAGAGAACGTTAATTTGCATGCGGATCTTAGCAAATCACTTTTTCTCGTTTACTATCTTGGTTAGAGATCTAGGTTCGATCTCCGGTGACGACAGCACTAAAGTTGTTAATTACAAATTTAAGTGACGATTTATCCACGTGAGCCGTGGCAGCTCAGGGGCTAGGCGCTCGCTTTAAATTTAATAGTACGCGAGTGACCTAGGTCCGATTCCCGGTGCCGGCACTACTAAAATTGTTAATTGCAATTTTAAGTGCTGATCTTACCACGTGCTCGGCGGTAAAGGAAAACATCGTGAGGAAACGAACCTTGAAGTGAACAACGTAACAGACTCTGCCCGACTCCAAAAACCCTCCCCGAAAATGAGAGGAGGAATGGAAAGTGGGACACTTATGATCTGTAACTTTACTTTTGATTTGCAAACGGGCACATAGTTCATCTACTGGTGGGCAACCTTTAGACAACTATTGCATCGACAACGAAAAATACTGGTAGTAGGATTCCTACGCAGGAATCCGTCTGGGTAGGTACTACCCCCGGGCCGGTTATTATGCCGTTAGCAGTGAAGGGCAGGAGAACTAATGTAATCACTAGGCATATGGGACTTAAGAACTGATGACTCAAGGTAGGTAGTGTGGTGCCACTAAGAATGGTTCTGAGTGATACAGCATTTGTTATGGACAGACGTCGCACTTACCATCAGGTGAACTGTTTTGCTTGTCTTGTCACTTAATCCAATAGTAAAGGAGAGAGTAAGGAGAGAAAGTTAAAGTCGGCGGTTGACTGTCGTAGAGTCAATATCACTTGATAATGCCTCGTTTTCAGGTGAAACACGTGTCGTGTCCTCGACTTCAGTGGTGTGTATAGCCTAGTGGTAGTATTGTAGTGGAAGAGGATATCTGGTGGCGGCTCCCGGTGGCGGTATTGGTTTTCTTGTGCACGCTATTGAGGTAGGGCGGGCGGTGCTCTTCAAAACTAGGTAATACACACCATTTTACATTTTGCATGCGGATCTTAGCAAATTAACTTTCTCTCCTTTACTATAATGGATTTCCGCAAAGTAACGCGTGATCTGATTTTTTTAAAAAACTAAGATTTTTGTCAGTAATAAAACCAAGGTACAATTTCTGCCACAAATTGAGGGTCTTCGATTCCGGTTCATTTACCATACACTGCAGTACTATACTGCTACTTTACGCTGGTATGCTGTGAGAGTGAGGTACTTATTTGGTCTAGCTGACCAATTCATGTTATGATTTCTTCTTGTCTGATTGTCGACCACGGCGACAACTTTTGAATACTGACAAAAGCAGTGTCAGAGACACGAGGACAATCACAACATAACCAAATAATATAAAAATGGATTAACACCATAATGTGAAATGCTGTCACAATACAGCTCGTAGGAACGCAACAGAGGGTCAGACTTTTTTTTGCCTCGTACCAAGTCCAAGTCCAGTCTAGTCTAGTCTATCTGTCTGAAAAAATCCCGTTACATCTCGTTTCCCGTAGGGGCGAAAAGTGGGCTACAATGTGTAGCCCCTGCCTAAATGAGAAAACGGCATGACTATATGTATGTATGTAGTAGATTGTAGATTGTAGATTGTACATTGGTACGGGCTGATTTCTATGCGCGTATTTTGCGTTATGTACTCGTATGTAGTAATAAAAACATGTTTTATGAATTTTTCTTAAATGTAAAACCGTAAATATACTGCATTTTCTTGCCGCAATGTATTTGTCTATATTATAGACTCTATAAGGTAAATAGCGGCGACGTGGTTCGCCACCCGTCGCGTCTCGTTTCCCGCGGGAGCGAAAAGTGGGCTACGTGTGTGGCCTCTGCCTACCCCTAATATGGGAAAAAGGGGTGATTATATGTATGTATGTATAAGGTAAATAATTAAGCGTTACAATGAACAGTAGGCAGTAGTAGTCATTTTTGATTTCCCGATATCACTGAAGCGACTC
Source organism: Luehdorfia chinensis (assembly GCA_019845155.1). Lineage (NCBI taxonomy): Eukaryota > Metazoa > Arthropoda > Insecta > Lepidoptera > Papilionidae > Luehdorfia > Luehdorfia chinensis. Next base: position 2,925,560 of record JAHVAK010000206.1, on the reverse strand, counting down.
AAAAAGATTAGGTTTGCATTGCAGACACGCTGTACCCTGTGGTACAATCGGCATCTTTCTACTGTCCCGATACGATCAGTGTCCACGGCGTAAAGTAAACTGAATGGTCATAACAGTCCAACATGTGGGATTTCGCGTCGTTCTTTTGAGTACGAGCGCAGGCAGGTTTTTTATATGATTGATGGTTACTGCCCGAAGGTTTTCACAGCTTCGCCTGCGCTGTGCGGGACAGTAATTGACTGGAGGGTACCCAAGGGGCTCGGCCTCGGCTCCGTCAGTTACTTCAATAAGGAGGGGACACGTAGGCAGGTGCCGGAAACATTTTGTACTGGACATTAGTATGGCTGATTGATTCACGCAGCAGCGGGTCGGGGAGACCAGTTTGAAAATTTGATTTTATTTGGTTACCAGTGTATGACACACACTAGGACAAAGTTATATTTTTATCATAAACGTACTTCTAGTATTTTCAAAGACAGCTTAAACACTTCTACCTTTTCATTGCTTTGCGCTTCTACTCAGACAGTTCATTAATTAAAGAAAATAAAAAAGAATGGCCCTTAGAAAATGAAAGTGTGTTTAGTTAAATAAATATTATTTCTGACCATGAGTAGCTTTTCTAGATAACGGACCTATCACAGGCGATACAATAGGCCTGAAATAAAAAATACCGTAAAAACTTAAACAAAACTTAAAACCCAGATCCTCTACCCTTTCAGACATGAGTTATATACACTGATACTCGCGAATTATTGTAGTAAGATCTGTTAAGACAAATACATATCGTTGTCTTTGAAAGCTAAAAAATAAATGTTACGAAAGTTCTTATTAAATATATTAATATTATATAATAGGTTGAATACATAAATCAATGAAATATGTTGGACATATTTACAATTGCGATAAATTTTTTAAACCAACTTCATTTCATTCGAATTTTTACAGTCGTAAGTTTTTCCCGCCAAAGCAGGTTTAATGTTTATCAGATTTTATATGATCAGAAACGTCACAGTTAAATTATGTTACCGATTTACTGACAACCATAAATACATTCGAGTTCGCTGATGGAATATACATTAATTCTAGGAAAGCAGTATTATCAAGGGAAATCAGTTTAATCCAGGAAAAACGAATGAAGAGAAATGTATTTTCAACAGCAATGAATCTTTTTCGCAAAAGAAACGTCCGTTGAGATCAATCAAGAAAGCACGCTTTCGCTGACGAAAATAATAATCACACATCTAATCATAAGCCTTTCTTCACCTAATGGTAGTCCGCGTAAAACTATTGAAAAATATAGTGCTAATAAATAATTATATTAAATTAATCTTCGCTACATTCCCATTTTCTAAAATGTTTTTAGTTCTTATACAATTTTTACTTCACCACAGAATTCGGCTTTCGTAACTTCAAAAGCATTACCTACAATTTATTCTTGCCAGACCCATTACCTTGACTTTTATCGCTGTTACATTTATTTAAAACTCAATGAAAACGGACAAGACAGTTACATCGGTTTATTACTGCTTTAGCACATTTAGTGTTTCCCTCCGGTTCTGAAACAAAGAGGTTCCGCGAGCTGCATACATTTTCGCCGGTAGACATTCCGACTGCGCTCCGCCTGTCAGATGTGGCGATACGGTAGCCAGATGGTCCTGATAACTACCATAGAGGCGTTGCGGTGCAAGGACCTCCTTAGTCTTAACCGTTACACCCGTATTCCAAATAGATTCAAACTCAGTAATTAGTAAATGGATTTTTTACTGTTGGTGGTGAGGTAATCTGCCAACTCGTGGGTGTCGTAAAAGTCGTCTAAAGAATTGTTTAATTTTTGCTGAGTGACTAAAGATGAGTGTGGTCTAGCATTGTCGTGATGAAAGACCACACTCTTTTATTGACCTAATTCCGGCCGCTTTCTCTCAACTTCTTGCTTTATTCTCATGAGTTGTTGGCAGTAGAGATCCGAATCGATGATCGCAAATGAGTACACGGTTTATTAGGTTTCATTCAGCGAGCTCGTGTGGCACCCAAATATTGAGCTTTTTTGTGTACGTAGCTTTTTTAAGTGGGTCAAAACTGTTTTGTAGTCAATTTCCAGTTCTTCAGCTATATCGTAACAACTGGTATCCGTATCAGGGCGGCCAGAGCGAGGTGCATCTTTGACTTCAAAATTCCCGATTTGAAAACCCTTAAACCAAATTTATGCTACTCTTACTGCATTAGACCCACCATTCAAGCAAATTTAAAAGCGATTGTCTTATTCAAAATTAAGTTATGGTAGACACTATTGCATTGTGTCTTTCCCACAGGCAACCTTCCAGGATAGTTATTACGTCATAGTACGCCTTTATATCCAGGAATGGGCTGCCACCGGACGACTGTTCCATACGCACTGTTGATGACGTCATTGATTATTTCTTCAAAAGCCGATTTCTTCAAAAGTCTGCTTTAAATTTAGAGGTTAATTCTAAATTAAAATTAATTCTAAATTTTTTTATTTGAAGATCGGTGAAGAAGGATCTTTTAGTAGTCTTCTAGGGAGATTAGTATAGGTTTTTTGGAAGTTTAGTGAGAATACTTAATACAGAATTACTAGACTAGGTGATTACAATATTCAAAAAACGCTATACCACACTAGGGTTTCTCCTAAACCGTGGATGCGTTTTACAGTCATAAAATTCACAAGCATAACCCAACCAGAATCAAAAAACATCGATTTGTGTTTTTGTACAAATGTTGGCTCCGGCTGGATTGGAACCCAAGCAACGCAGAGGTCAGGTAATCACTAAGACAGTAGAAAAAGTAAGCAAATGGTTTTGCGTAGCTCTCGTACTGTTCCTTATATTGCCTCTTACCGCATTCACAGAACGAGACGAAGGGTAAACTATCATATGCCATCATCACACGCAGACTGTGCATTCAGTTTTTGAATAACTTAAAAATAAATAAATGAACATCTCTACCCATGTTACGTAAGAATAGATAAAAAAAACTTTTATTAAAAACAAAAACTATTACTGAGTCATAAAGACAGTCTGGTAAATTTCAGACTAGTTGCCGGAAAGTAGTATTAAAAAGTACATCTACCAATCAAACATTTAGTGTCAGAGTGTAGCCAAAGTACTGACAAACTCAAAACTAGTGTGTGACTTTCCTTTATATTTAAACCTAAGAGACTAGATAGTAAGATACGCTGACCACAGAGACAAGTGATCTTTGAAAAATTATTCGCTTTTTTATAAGAGAAAGTGACGAGACGTACTAAACGTTCACATGATGGCAGAACAAAGGCTGTGGCACCCAGAATGTTTCTTTGTGGCACCGCACCATGATCATCACCTTGAGACATCAGTTCTTAAGTCACATATGCCCAATAATTACACTAGTTATCAGTGCCCTTTAAACCTAAACACTAATGTTTGCACACTACTACTTGACGGCAGCAGAGATGGGCAGCAGCATCTTGCTGGAACAATGAAATCTGAATAAATAAACTGCGGTTGCCAACCCGTCTGCCAAGCGTGGCAACTATGGCAAAATCTCCCCAAAACGAGAGCTGCAAACATTTGTGGTAATCAATGGGGGAGGCCTATGTTCAGCAGTGGACTATTGATAGGCTGAAACGACTTGACGGCAAAACATCTGACATTGCGGTGGTACCTACCTAGACAGATTTTTGATCACGAGAGATTCCTTCATTCAGGTGTGTGACTACGCGATTTATATGGGTCACAGTGACCACTCACTGTCAGGTGGACTGTACGCTAGTCTGTCTCCTTCGTTTTCATTATAATAAAAAAAAAAAAACAATACAAATGTTAAACGTCAGTTACTCTACGCGTAGACAAGTCGGACATTTTCCTGTTCTTTGTGTTCGCTAGTGCATTAACATTACTCGATCGGTGGATACGTGCCTAAATTCACGATCAATGTTGTTATTTACCGATTCTAGATCAAGCTACGAGGTTCGTTTGTTTCGTTCCCTTTTGTTCTATGGAGGAGCACAAAGGATATCCCGAGATATAATAAAATCACGTACGAGTTTTGTGCAACCTCATTAACCTATGTCAATCGTCTGCATCGAGACGTGCCCGCAATAAATGATATATTTTTTTATCCCTACGTCCCTTTCGTAGTATGCTTAAGGAAAATGTAAGTGAATTTGTTACACTCGTATTTTTACACTGTTGCTATGGCAACATCGATGCGAAATCGTCCACTTTCCACGTAAACGTAAGCTCCTGCGCTATAAAGTTAAATGAGATAAATAATATGTGCAGATAATTCACGTGTCCTGCAGTAAAATCGTAAAAGTCGTGAAGCGTAAGCCTTAAGTTTCGTAACCGAATGACTTGATTTCGTGTCGTTCTCGGTGCCATCAACTGCGCCGTGGTAGCTCAGTTGCCCTGCGCTCGGCTTAAATTTCATAGTAGGCGAGTGACCCGGTGCTGGCACCACTAAAATTTTTCTTCTAAATTGCTGATTTACCATGTGCTCAGCGGTGAAAGAAAATAATCGTGATTTGACGTTGACAGATAATCATTGACGATATTAAAGACGATTACAAAAAGCAGATCAGCGAAAACTATGAATCCGTTCGATATTAAGGCGTCATCTCAAACGAGAGATTTTTTTAAGACATGCCTAACGCTAGCTTTTCTCCTGTATGGCGGTGGTGTTATCGAGACATTAATTTCACACGAACAAAAACTTAGACCCGGGACAAATATCTATAGACCATTCCAATATTTCCCCAAGCGGGAATCGAATCCACGATCCCGTAACGCGAAAGCCAGCCACTGCGCCAACCGAGCTGAGCCTCTCTACACACTGAATTATCGAAGATAAATAACTAAGGGTGATGAACGAGCATCAGTTGATCACCTTATAATAAGGGCTGTTTAGATCAAAAAGTTTTCTGCTCTACTTTACCCGGGCATATAAACTCTACCACATAATAAATGAAAAGTACATTATTTAAGTACCGTGTTAACTCAGGGGCTAGGCACTCGCTTTAAATTTCGTAGTACGCGAGTGACCTGGGTTCGATTCCCTGTGCCGGCGCCGCTAAAATTGTTGATTGCAATTTTAAATGTTGATTTACCACGTGCTCGGCGGTGAAGGAAATCATCGTGACGAAACCTGCATGTCTGAGAAATAAACAATATTTCGAAGACATGTTAAATCCGCCAACCCTCATTGGAGCAGCGTGGCGGGTTCTTCCCGGCTCCTAAACTCTCTCAGGAATGAGAGGAGACCTGTACTCAGCAGTGAGACATTCATAGGCTGTTACTTTTTACTTTTACATTATTTAAACAATTTAAAACCCGAAATGGACTGAACTCATAGTGCAGAACTTTTTTGTTTGGCGCTGAAAGTAATTTTGTTTAGTTTTGGAAATTTATTCTTGAGGCCACTACACGAGGATTTTCCGTTTTGCAAAGTTACAATTCAGCGAATGTTCCCCTTTGACTTTTAGTTTTGAAAACATTAACATTAGATATGGTTCCCGCGAAATAGTTAACGATTAATGTAATCTTAGAAAGAGTCAACGCATCGTATGTTAGCTGTATTACCAAATCAAATAGAGTTCTCTTACTCGAAACTTAAATATTAAAACAAACGTAACATTTTTAAGAAAGATTATTTTCATACATATTTTCTTATAAATTATGTATGTATCAGAGTTTTAGCTGCTTAAATAACGAATTTGTATTTAATGATTTATTGTTTTGAGTAAGGCCAAAATTCCTCTCGCATTTCTCAAAAGGACTTCACGCGAGTTGGCCAAATAAAATTAATTTTCGCGTGGAGTCAAAATTAAAGTACCTTGGTATTTGCAACAAACTCTGTTATGATTTAAAACGAATTTGCATAACTTTGGTATTTCGTAAACGTACGTACACTAAATTATCTACTACGACTTTGTCTATAATTGAATTAGAACGTAGGCAAATACGTTGTTCGATGTTATTAATGCATTATCCATGTTTGACTTCATTTACAAAATGATTCGAAATAAATATTTTTATCTAAATGAATGCGCAGTTCGTGGATAAAGCTCTTTGTTCTCAGAGAGACTGAGCAATATTGGTATCAATATTAAATAACTTATAAAATTTCTTGTTATCCTTTTAACATAATATGTCTTTCGCACAACTCTAGTCGTAGTAGTAATCAATCTACTTTCAAATGACCTGCATTTGAAAGTAGATTGATTTCTTACAAGCTGGATTGTGAATGTGGTCTCTCTTACATATGACAAACAAAAAGATCAGTGAAAACCCGCGTAAAAGTCGCCCAAAGAAGTCTGCAGTCTGTGACCATGTTCTGTATCATCCCAACCATTACATTAGATTTGATAAGCCACAAATCCTCGCAAAAGAACACCGATTCTTACTAAGGATGATTCGCGAGGCTATTAAAAATTAAAAAATTAAAAAACATCCTAATTTTAATAGAGAATATGGTTGGGATCCTATAATTAATAAAATTAAATGAAAAACCAAGCATACCAATGCAAGACTTTAAAACACAGTTAGATCTTTCTGCGTAGATCGGACCAAAACAATTAAAAGCTGAAGGTACTCCGGGTTAACAATGATATCAGGACATCTGTCACCTCAGTCTCCCCGTGACCATGGGTGCTGTAAGGCACTCGAAACGTCGGGTTATAAATAGATGGTAAAATTAAACGTAATAAAATCCGTAAAATTAGTTTTATTTAAATAATAAGACCCTTCACCTATTTAAACCGACTACAAAAAAAGGAGGAGGTTGTCGATTCGTCTGTATATATTTTTTTTGTTTTTTCTCTATGTTCGTGTATAACTTATTAGTTTATGAGGGATAACGCTGTACTGTAGAGGTGGTCCCATACAGATTTAATCAAGTTCTAAAGATAGGATCCGAGAAATAATCATAAAATTCCTAAAATCACATACGCATAAGCTTGGAGAAAGTCTGTTTTTTGATTAAATAATTATAATGCAATGCAGTTACTATTACTGTGAAAGAGGTGAGCTTTTAGTGGTAATATGAATTAAACTATCATTATTGTAGTAGACAAGGAATATCGTATCAGTTTAGGGATCTCAACCACCAAACAAATGTGTCATTGGATTTGAATCATATGTTTGCGGCCAACGCTTTTATGAGGCTCGTGACGCAAACGGCAGACTAAACAAAAAATATATTGCATCGGTTTTTGATCTTGATACGAATATGACGGCGGAAATACCAAGACGGAAGTCGTTATTACTTGTTACGCCAATGTCTGCTAATTGGTTAAGATGCGGGCAGAGCCATACGGATTTTTATTGCTCACCGATGAAATAAATTCGCGTGATGGCAGATTATAAATCCTGCCGGAGGTCGTTACTGTAATCGGTTTTAAAAAAAATAGAACTCCTTGTAGATTGTGCACTATAAATTTTTGTAAGACAATGGCTCTACTGACGGGCAATTAAATGAATATTTCATTATTTTTTTTATGTATTCAAATTTTCGGTGGAAAAAATACGCAGGTGTTTAATGTCTAAGTTATGTATAGCGTGTAACGAGTAATTTAGTTAGCGTACAAACGAACGAAAACATTTAAATACATCCTTCTACGTGCATACATGCAGTCACGCCTTTTTCCCATATAAGGGGTAGGCAGGGGCCGCACACGAAGCCTACTTTTCACCTCTGTGAGAAACGAAACGTTATTTTTTTTATTTATTAAAAACTATTAAATCCTTTATTAATCTACACATTTAATCTCATGAGGTAAACGATATATTTCGTATCAAATCCAAAAAACCTTACAACTAGACAACTTTTTGATTTTACTACTAAGCTAATTCTATTAGGTCGGTAGTGATTAGGTATTTTTTTTTTATTGCATAAAGTGATGAAACGAGCAAAACGTTCACCTGATGGTAAGTGAAACGTCTGCCCATAACAAATGCTGTGCCACCCAGAAAATTTCTGTGTGACACTACACTGTGCCCATCACCCTGAGACATAGGTTCTTAAGTCTCATATGCCCTGTGATTACGCTAGCTCACAGTGCCCTTCAAACCGAAACACAGTAATGTTTGCACACTACTGCTTCACGGCAGAATAACTGGCCCTGGGGTGGTACCTACCTAGACGGACTCCTGCATAGGAATCCTACCACCAGTAGAATAATAGTAATTTATTAGTGAATTAGGTTTATTTTTATATCCAAGAATCTCACTACTTAGATGAATACGTTATTGGTATGACTATTACGGAAATAATAGAATTAACACTATACATAGCAAAAAGTCTAGGCTGTTAATATGCCTAAAGTCAAGTCTAAATGCCTATGTTCAGCAGTGGACTTGTAATGGGCTGAAATTATAACGATGACGTTCCTCTTGCCGCTGTTGTATCGATGAAAAGATTGTGATCCAATTTGTCAACTAAGTGTGATCAATCGTGCATGTATACTTGTTTTGGTTTAAATAAATATTTTTGATGATTATTTGTATTTTTTTTTTCAGGTTTATTCACTTTCAAGGACCTGATCGTCGAGCGAGCTTTACCACGTGGCAAGATCGCGGTATTGCGAGCCACCGAGAAAGGCTCGCGGCTCGTCAGCAATAATTGAAATTCTGTGCGTCGATCACTCGCTGTTCCGAGTGAGCCGAGCCGCCACTTTTGGCGGAAAGTTGTAACGTACATCCCGTACGTTCAAAATGGATTTACGCCAGAAGCGGTAGTGTGCAAACATTACTGTGTTCCGGTTTGAAGGGCACTGAGAGCTAGCGTAATCACTGGGCATATGAGACTTAACTACTGAGTCTCGGGGTGACAGGCGCAATGTGCTGCTACACAGAAATACTCTGAGTAACACAGCATCTGTTATGGGCAGAAGTTGCACTTACCATCAGGTAAAAGTTTTGATCGTTTCGTCACATTTTATAAAAAAAAAAACAAGATTGCAATCTTCGCAGACGTGTTACTTCAACAAATCTTAAGAACGTCTGTTTAGCATGCCAGTAATATCAGGAACGACTAGCCTCGAGTAGAACCGCAGTAATTTTTACCGCATACTTATGGCCCGCTCGTATCGTATATCGGCCTACAGTCTACTAGTTTTACTCTGAACACCGACGTACTCGTGACATTTGGTTTAAGTAATCACTTTTTAGGCGAAACAACCCCTTTTTAAAAGTCACTTTAGGCCGGTGCTTTCATGATTAATAGCGATCTTTGAACTATCAAATCGGTCACTTATTCCAATAGTTGAACAACAGATCGTTATTATTTGGCTCAATAATTTTGTTCGCTTAACTGAAAATATCTCACTTTTACGCCACGGGTCCTGAGTTCGAACCGCTAACCGTAGTCAACATTCGAGTAAAAACATAAACCGTTGTTTTTCGGACCTGGCTGTGTTGTGAATGTCAAATGTGTGTCACAAATGAAATCCTATTATAGGCATCGTTTTATAAACAACCACAACCAAACTAAAATTGTCAAATCTATTGTTTTAATATAAAAAAATATTAGGTTCTGCAGAAGCTGCAGAAAAGGGTCTAGCCTTTCGTGAAGTATGTGATAAATAAGCCTAAAAACTGGAGACCCAGTGGACAACGGAGTATTCCCTTATCGAGTAGGCACCGCCCCAGGGCCACTTATTCTGCTGTGAATCAGTAGTGTGCAAATAATATTACTGTGTTTCGGTCTGAAGAGCACTGAGGGCTAGTGTAATCACTAGGCATATGAGATTTTGAACTGATGTATCAGGGTGACGGGTGCAATGTGGTGCCATTCAGAAATATACTTGGTGACACAGAATTTGTGACAGACGTTTCACTTACCATCAGGTGAACAGTTTGCTCGTCTCGTCAGTTTATCCAATACAAAAAAAAGTTTACTTCGAGTATAACAACGATCTGGATACCACATCGTAGACGAGAAAAGTAACAAAAAAGATAATAAATGTTATGAGCCAATTTAGGTTGTATGTATCTATGTATATTTTCAGGTGGACTGTGTTCTCGTTTCTTAGTTCTAACCCTTAATTATATAATAAATTGTAACAGTAAATTTAATGATCCATTAAAAAACATATCGACCAATCACATGTGTTACAATTTGCATACTTGATTGTCGTTTATCGAACTAGTTAAAAATATCTATAAATGAGATGGAAACCGATTAATGTCGTTTATTAGCTACTCGCTGTCGTTGAGTCTTGTTAATTTAACTAATTTAATTTAGATCGATTAGATGTAGTCCCGTAGACTATCAAAATAAATCTGTATCTTTATTAATTTGTTTCTTTTTACGTAGTGCCTCCACTGAAAACCTGCGTACTTGGCAGAGTTCATTTCGACTTCACCACACAACGTCACTTTTGTCTCCAGTGTTTTATAGATCTTTGTTCTTTTTTTTGATTGTGCTGTATATTTTTATTCCCTTTTTTATTTGCACGAATGCTTGTGATTTTTGTATTGTGTACGTCGAATAAAGTCTTTTTTTTTTTTTTAGGACTGATGGTCACTGTTAGCCCGAAGGCTTTTACAGCTTCGCCGGATTGAAAGGTGGCATAGCGCTGACGGCGCTTAGCCGAAACCTTTATTTATGGATGACTGGCGCAAGGGCCCCCGAGGGGGGACCTCGGCTTGGACCGAAAAGAATAAAGTCTATGTCTGTCTATGTCTATGTGACATATCGCTCCGCCTGCGACTAAAGCTCAGTTCAGTTCAGGCACGTTAATTACAAACTAACGCTGTCGACAAATTCGTGTTCGAGGACGATTTACCTCATTTGTATTTATCAAATCGTTAAACGGGCACCGCACTCTCTGTAATCGTATTCATTTCTGTCATTTTAAGTCTATGATTGGAAGATAAATCTAAATGACAAGCAATCGATAACATGAGACGCATGAAAATCGTACGATGTAGTGATTCTGAGAAGCTGTAACCGTATTCTAAGCATACGCAATAAATAACTAATCGTTGATGGAGCGCGCGCGCTAACGGTGGCCCGCGGTGTTGCTCACCGACTGATTGTATTCAAATATGGTATTATTCTGGTAATTTATACAGAGTGTTCAGCGACCGTACTATGCACGTGCAAGAGGAAATATAACTGTGTATAATATAAGTACGCTTTGGAGAAAATAGTGTCCAACTGCACAGCAAGTGTACACTTTTTTCTTAAGAAGCAACCTATAAAAGTACCATTGATGGCAAAGGCCTCTTCCCATTGTTAAAAAGTAGTCTACACTATTCCAATGTAGATTCGTTGATTTTACATTACATTACAGTCATCATATCAGCCTATCACTAGTCCGCTGCTATACATAGGCCTCCCCACATAGATTGCCACAAAAGTTTGTAGCTCTCATTTTGGGAGGATTTTGCCATAAGTGTCACGCTTGGCAGGCGGGTTGGCAACTGCAGTTTATTTGCTGCTGCGCACCTTCTGATTTTAATTTTCCCCCTCTCTTTCTTTTAGACACACACGGGATGTGATTGCGTGGTAGATTCTCTTAAGCCGCCACCACACATTACATGTCAGCGAAATAATTTTAATTTCTGAAACATAAAGGTTTCCTCAAGACAGTTTTCATTATAGTAATCACGTTATAGTATACACGTGGTAAAAGTGGTTTCATTATCTTGGCCTTAAATATGCAAGTAAGTTATCAAATAAGCTATTGTAGTGTCTACTTGTAATAAGTTATTTTTTTAATTGTTTCATTCTGTCTCTTCTTCTGATGTGGCGAGCGACCACAAGGATAGGCTGAAAATCAGCACTGTTTGATAACAGTACGCGCTGAGCATATCTCCTTTTGCTATCTAGTTTTTATTTTTATTTTTTGTGTTGTAAATAGGTGTTAATGTTCAAGCCTTCTGTTATTTTTATATACCTGTTTAGTTTTTTAAGAAGATAGCAATAAATGAATTATTATTATTATTATTATTAATTAGTATTTTGAAAAAATAGCAAGAGTAGAAAGTAATATCCGTCCGAAATAGATAACAAAACATATTGTGTTACTTTGTTGAAATCTGCCTGAAAGTCTAGGAAACGCTTTATTAGCATAAGTTCAAGTTTCGGTACTTTTTAAACTATGCAACCTTAAATAATTAAAGGAATCTTGTATTCATCCCAAGTCCGTAATACATTTAATTACAATGTATTTTTTTTTACTCCAAGTATTTCAAAACATCTATTAATCGATCGACATTATCCTCATATTAAAAACAACCACCTGTACCTCCGAACCGTGTGTAGTATTTTATTCGCCACGCGTGCAAATCTCATTGCCCTGTCTGTCCGCGTCTCGGTCTTTGAATACCATTACTGGATTTAGCACTTTTTTAATCTATGATATACACCGACCGGCGCATTCTTTGACGGAATATATTAAAGCGTTAATACCTTAGTCTATGTCACAGGCGCGTCCAAATGATTGACTCTCCATGCTAATGTATTCACTGTTATTTTTGTAACTGACGTCGCGATAGAGAATCGACCACCCCCTTTTCTTACGTTGGGGATATTGAAATCGAGGAGAAAGCGAGTAAATCGTTCACCTGATTACAAGTGCAACGTCTGTCCATGACAAATGCTGTGTCACCCCGAACATTCGTGTGTATCACCACACTAGCGCCACCCTGTAATAATTACTCATTGAGTAGTTACAGTAGCTAACACTGCTCTTCTGATAGATCTGATGTTTACACACCACTGTAAGGCGACAGAATAACTGGCACTGCGTTGGTACCTATCTAGACGGATTATTACCTCTCCGAACCCGATGCAATAAGATTTTCCGATCTTATAAGCAGTATCAGAGACACGACAAAATAATCCAACCACCAGATCCAAAAACAAATAATTTGTGTTAGAAATACTCGCTTAGACTGGGATTGTAATCCAGGACCCAAGACACTGCGGTCAGATATGCTAATCACTGAGCTGCGACCTCTGATAGGTGAATCTCCTGCAGACAGGCAATAACCGGGAATTACCATCTGGAACGATGGTAAAGAGGGTATTTGCCTTAGTTGACACGCTTGGTAGTTAGCGGATGGATTGGCAGCCACGGTATGATGATTGCCACAAAATGTTGCAGTGCCCCATTCGTTGGTTTTTCTTTTAATCAACTTTTACTACTACCACAATATGAACCGATCACAACACTAATTAAAATAATTATATAACGAACTAAAAGAATTTTATAATTAATGTAATGACGTTTTATTGTACAGAATTGTGTCCTCTTTTTACTTGATTGTGATTCATCGAAACATAATTAATGTAATTCATTCATTCATTTGTTCTTTATGTTCTCTAAAAACAAAAAAAAACGAAGCTCCACAATAGGTTTTTCCTGCATAGTGGGTGCGTTTTACAGATATACATGTCATGTCATGTATGTCATGTCAACACATTACAACCAGACCCGAAAACCAACAATTTCAGTTGGACAAATGCACAAATGTTGCACAAATGTTGGCTCTGTCTGGGATTCGAACCAAGGACACACGGCGAAGAAGACGGTACTCTAACTACTAGGCCATGCTGTCGTCAAAATTTTTATTTTTTTAACATACAAGTATATATATTTCATATAAAACTATGTTAAAAAATAATGGATGGTGCTGTAGAAGTGAAAGTGAGAAAATTTCGAGGCGTTAGTTAAATGAAATATATCGCCAATCAAATATATATATTATGTTTAAAATATACATATAAAATATATATATATGTATATATTTTGTATGTACATATATATATATATATATATACATTTATATACATGTGTATATGTGTGTATATTTCAAACATTACGAAAATCCATAGTAATATTATAAATGCGAAAGAAACTCTGTGCCGTTATCTGTTTGTTACATTTTCACGGTTTAACCGCAGAACTGATTTCAACGAAATATTGCACAGAGATAGCTTGCATACTGGCTTGCATACTGGGACATAGACAGACAATACTTTAAATTCCGGCTAATCAAATAATTCTCACGGGATATTTAAAAATCCTACATCCACGCGGACATGGTCGCGGGCATAAGCTAGTTAAAACATAATTTCTTTCTAAGCTTCGCTCAAAGCTAGTGAGATCTAGCTTCTATCGCTAGGAAAATATTTTGATTATTATCTAAACTTAAGGATTTACTGGTGGTAGGATTTCTATACAGGGATCTGTCTAGGTGCTCTACCACCGCAGTGCTAGTTATTCTACCGTCAATCAGTAGTGTGCAAACATTACTGCGTTTCGGTCCGGAAGGCACTGTCAGCTAGTGTTACAAGGCGTAAGAGACTTAAGAAAAGGTGTTTCAGGGTGACGAGAATAGTGTAGTGACACAGAAATATTCTTACAGACGCAGCATCTATTATGGGCAGAAGTTGCACTTACCACCAGGTAAACTATTTGATCGTTTCGCCAATCATCTATAAAAAGAGCAATGAAAAGAAAAATATAGGATAGGTAACTTAAACATTTGTACTCGCAATTACTTGAAAATTTTATTTAATTTCGAACAGAATATAATTTACACTTTTTAATTTGATAATGCTTTATTCCATTTACAATAATATAACAAAAGTTTTATACTTTTTATATACTTTATTCTATTTAATTTTGGATTTGGAAGTACTTTTTTTGAACATCGAAAACCCTGGAATTTAATTGTAGTTATACAAAAAAATCGTAATAAATAGTTAAATACAATTCAAACGATCTTATTCTCGGTAACTATAGAGCCATCTTGCAAGTTGGTTTTGGCACCGGTCCGGGAACTGCGTGCCACTGAGGGGCTTCTCACATGTAGCACTGATTCCACGAGCACTTCTTCAATATATGGCTTGTCTTCTACATCTAAGACAAAAAAGGATATTATTACAAATGTTTTATAAATGTATACGACTTACCTACATTATATTGACGTAGCGGTTAAGCGATTAGCTTCTTCGCTATTTTTGTATAACCTACAGTTTTGCTAGGTGTGGGTGTGTGTGCAAGTTATGTAAAGCTCTACCACGATTCAGAATAATATTAGAGGTGCTGCCACAATGGCGTGACGGCGTATGGGTGACGGCTTAAGAGAATCTACCACCCCATCTCATCCCGTGGGTGTCGTAAAAGTCGACAGAGGGAAAATAAAAAACCAGGAGATGGACAGCAGCATCTTTCTGGAACCAATAATAAATAAACTGCGGTTGCCAACCCGCCTGCCAAGCGTGGCAACTGTGGCAAAATCCCCCAAAATGGGAGCTTCAAACTTTTGTGGCAATCTATGAGGGAGGCCTATGTTCAGCAATGGACTAGTGATAGGCTGAAATGATGATGATGATGATGCCACAAGGGATCGAACTCAGATCACTCGCAATATTGGGGCGAGCGCCCGGCCTCTTGAGCTACCACGGGTCTAAGTTAAATAACACTAGCTAAAGCCCGCGCGTTTCGCGTGGATTTTTAAATCTTTGATTACCCGGAATAAAAAGTATCCTATGTGCGTCCCCACGATTCAAGCTATATCTATGCCGAACTTCGTCGAGATTCAAACAATCATCATCATGAATTAATTGTACCCTGTAATTATTCTACTTTTTTATTGGAAAAAGTGATGAAATGAACATAACGGTCACCTGATGATAAGTGCAACGTCTTCCCATAACATATGCGGTGTCCAGAACATTTGTGACACCACACTGCGCCCATCACCCTGAGACATCAGTTTTAAGTCTCAGATGCCCAGTGATTACACTAGCTCACAGTGCACTTCAGACCGAAAGACAGTAATGCTTGCACACTACTGCTTCACGATAAAGTAAATGGCCCTGGGGTGGTACCCACCTAAACGGATTCCTGCATAGGAATCCTACCACCAGTACTGCTGTTTATAAGCTTCTTCTGAGTTAGGAGTATTTGCCGTTATCACCATTCATGGCTCACGGATTGATGATCGGGGACATCTGAAGGTGCGGTACGGTTTGGCGGTGAGGTCATCCGCCAAACCGCATTGGAGCAGCGTGGCGGACTTTTCCCGGCTCCAAACCCTCTCAGAAATGAGAGGTGGCCCGTGTTCAAAAGGGGGACATTTATGGACAGTCACTTAATATTGGAGATGGTGATTCAGACAGTTATCGTTGTAAAGAGAAAATGTCACAGTAAAATGATTACTCAATTATATTAAAAACATCTGTATGTCTCATCTAGTGGAAAGCTGAAGAATGTACTAAGGGAAATGTTCCCTTAGAACCAAGGTGCCCCCTGTATTCGTGCGGCCATTGTGGCACTATAATATCCCTGCGCGGTTGATAAGTTGCTGTGGTCGACAATCGGCCAGGAGAACATCAATTATAATGCGTATATGCAATCTAGAGACGGGCAGGCGTTGCTCTTACCATCAGGTCAACGATTTGCTCATCTTGTCGCTACATCCATTTAAAATCATACATAGATTGATGGCGGACGTCGTCGTCGTCGTCGTCGTCGTCGTCGTTTCAGCCTATCAATAGTCCACTGCTGAACATAGGCCTCCCCCATAGATTGCCACAAAAGTTTGCAGCTCTCGTTTTGGGGGGATTTTGCCATAGTTGCCACGCTTGGCAGACGGGTTGGCAACCGCAGTTTATTTATTCAGACGTTCCAGCAAGATGCTGCTGCCCATCTCCTGGTTTACATTTTCCCTCTGTCGACTTTTACGACACCCACGGGATGAGATGGGGTGGTAGATTCTCTTAGGCCGGCTACCACACGGACACGGACAGTTGCATCTAAAATGCTAATTTGCGAAGCGTTTGGAACTGCACACTTCAGTCCGCCAGCCAAGCGTAAAGATTACTGTAAATTCTTATAATACATACATGCATACAGTCACGTCTTCTCCCCATATAAAGGTAGGCAGAGGCCACTCAGGTAGCCCACTCTTCGCCCTCGCGGGAAACGAGACGTGACGGGTCGTTTCCTGTGAGTCGCCGCCATTTTGGTACGAGTCAAAAATTCTTACTTCCCATTGCGTTCCCACGAACAGTATATTGACAGAATTCCATATTATGAAGTTATTTTGCACAAATAAACGCTGTCCGTACAATACCTTAGTCGCCTCCTACGACACTTCGGTAGGAAAGAGAAAAAGTTTTGTTTGACAAAAATTATTTTATTTTCACATAAAGTATTTATGTAAAAAGTTTCAGGCTATAAATGTCCCACTGCTGAGCACAGGCCTCCTCTCATTTCTGAGAGGGTTTTGGAGCTAGGCAGAATCCGCCACGCTGCTCCAATGCGGGTTGGCGGACTTCACATGTCTTCGAAATATTTTTTTATTTCTCTGACATGCAGGTTTCCTCACGATGTTTTCCTTCACCGCCGAGCACGTGGTAAATCAGCACTTAAAATTGCAATTATCAATTTTAGTGGTGCCGGCATCGGGAATCGAACCCAGGTCACTCGCGTACTATGAAATTAAAAGCGAGCGCCTAGCCCCTGAGCTACCACGGCCAAGCCCCTGAGCTACCACGGCGGTATTTATGTAACATATTTTTAAATTAAGTTTAATATCCGACGAGCGCCGTGTGGTGGCGGCAACGCCGTGTGGTGGCGGCAAGAGCATCTACCACTCCATCTCATCCCGTGGATGTCGTAAAAGTCGACCGAGGGAAAATTAAAACCAGAAGATGGGCAGGAGCATCTTCCTGGAACATCTGAATAAATAAACTGCGGTTGCCAACCCGCCTGCCAAGCGTGGCAACTGTGGCAAAATTCCCACAATGTGAGAGCTACAAACTTTTGTGGCAATCTATGAGGGAGGCCTATGTTCTACAGTGGACTAGTGATGGGCTGAAGCGATGATCCGACGGGCAAGATATAGCTATTTTAAAATACTAAATCAAAAATCTGATAAGAAATAAATTTTCGTAATGAGCGGGATTATGTTTTTAAACTTTGAGACAAAGTAACAAACGTAAATAACTATAGAGGCATTTATAAAATTGAACTACTAATAATACGCCCTTGATAGACTTGCTTCTTTGAATAAGAATAAGAAAACAGCTAAGGGCCGTTGCATTTACTCGTCAAACCAGTCTTGTTTTGGTTCTGTATTTAGAAATCCGTCTATTCTTAAAACCTTCAAGATGCAACCTTCATGTATTCCCAATGGGGTTTATAATTAAAATGTATAGTAGACTTAGACCTTCCATTTTCATGTGGGATATTCACCAATTAGACAAGAAATGCTTCTTATTTTACCAGTGGGTTAAATTGATTAGGGCGTAACTAAACAATACTTTACTTAAAAGACGTGAAGTAATTTAGACACAGTTTTTTGTACTCGGCCTGAATATTAAGTTATGAATACAATGTGAAGTTACAAAAAATATATCTTCATTTTATCGTTGTATTATATGAAGACGTAAAAATAATTTTAAAAAGAAAAAGATTAAAAATAAAACTAATATATTTTCAGCTAGCACTGTTCCGTTTTAAGTTGTTCTGCTCACACTGCTCTCAAATCATAGACTATAAAAACATACATAGATAACAAAAAATTTAAATACTGCAGCTGTCCACAGTTTTACGTTATCTGTACAATTTAATGGGTTGACAAAAACTACAGTTGCCTATAAAAATGAATTGCTGGGAAACTAAACAAACAAGCGTTATCTGATCACTGCAGTTGGACAGTTGCTATTAAAAACACTAAATCTTAAAAGCGCAGTAAAATGTGACCGAGACAGTTAATCTGCGCAGAAGTGAACGCCCCTTGCTGCTTCTATGACCTTAATATTTAACCGCGTGGCCCAGTTGTCAGAATACCTGACTTCTATGTTGCGGGTCCTGGGTTCGAATCACAGCCGTAGCTAACGATTTGTTCAGAAATACAAATCCTTGGTTATCGAACCTTGTTGTATTGTGGATGAGAATATTTATTCTTGTAAAATGCACAAAGAAGCAACAGTTAAAGAAAGTTTGTGTTATTAAAATAGTAGTAAATCCTTTTGGTAAACATTTTCAAAGAGCCGGTTCGTGGACACCGATATGTTTTCGACATTTTTCAAGTACAAGGAAGTAGTTAAATATGCCAGCTGTTACATATATTTTAATATTGATTGACTCACCTGGACTCACTTGTAGTTTAGACTGCGGCGCGGCGACAGCGAGGCAGATCGAGAGACTCAAGAGCGCCAGCAAAAGTAGAGCTCGCATCGTGACGTACCGACAGACACTGCGCTTTGGACTGTCTACTGTGTATGTTTATTGGAAGGGTTATTCTGAAGTTTTTGTAACTAACTTTTAATTACCTTAGATATGTGTCGAATTTTTTTTGTGTAAGCTTAGGTGACAAACGAGTTCGCAGGTCACCGGATAGTAAGTGTTCTGTTTGGTCCACAGACACCTATATACTTCCTACCAAATTAATTTTATATTTAATCTGTGAAGCAAAATGCATGATAATGATGAATTGCTCCTGGTTAATTTTCGACCACTGTTGGAAGTTTTCGGCTGCTCTGGAGATATTACAGTGCGACTAGTGTATGCGTAGACATAGAGGCGTTCACCTTTGTAAAAACTAGCTACGAGTATAAAATGTAAAAGTTACTATTCCTTACAACTGAATTCAAAAACTCGTCCTCGCGTACTTGCCGCCCGATGTAACACGCATGCATTAATATAGAAGCACAGAACAGAAAAAGAAGGTAAGCTAGAATGCGGTCTCGGGGACACGGGATGAATTTATGTTTTTGTACTTGGGGGTTCGAACTCAGTATCCGTAGGGTAGTAGTCAGGTACTCTGGCAACGTATATTAGACGCGATCGTCTTATATTAGAAATTAGGCTAATTTTATAAGGCGTCGGTATCTTCAACGGACTTAGCTCGAATAGGAGATATTTAATGATTTGTTTTTTATTGTATAAAGTGATGAAACGAGCAAAACGTTCACCTGATGGAAAGTGCAACGTCTGCCCATAACAAATGTTCTGTCACCCAGAACAGTGTGACACCACAGTGTGCGTCCCGTCACCTTGAGACATCAGTTCTTAAGTCTCATATGCCCAGTGATTACGCTAGCTCTCAGTGCCGTTCAAACCGAAACACAGTAATGTTTTAGTTCGCAGCTTTACATATCATCGAAATATTTTTAAATATGTATTTTTAACATGTTGTACAATGGCGACCAAACCCACATCATTCCCGTTCTATGAAATTTGAGGCGAGCGCCTGGCATATGAGCGAGCACAGCTTTTTATTTTAAATTTAAAGCTTACTTGAGAATAACCCTGTACGATAATTGCATAAGAGTCCAGCTGTGGGTGAATGTAGGCGAAACCTTGCCGCGATTTCTAATTGCTTCATCGCAGTGACAAGAGCAGCGGTATATAGGCAATTAGATTTTTTTTCTGTAAGGCATAATTTAGTTTACCTAACTGGTTAACTGGACTTAACCGTGTAAACGTGTGGTTAACTGTGTAACTGGATTCCTGCAGGGTTGCAGGAATTCCTCAGGATGCAGGAATCCGTTTGGGTACGTACCACCCCAGGGCCAGTTATTCTGCCGTGAAGTAGTAGTGCGCAAAAATTACTGTTTCGGTTTGAAGGGCACTGAGAGCTAGAGTAATCACTGGGCATATAAGATTTAACAACTGATGTCTAAGGGTGACGGGCGCAGTGTCGTGTCACACAGAAATGTTCTGGGTGCTGGGTGCGAAGACGTGGTTTGCTACCTGTCACGTCTAATTTCCGTGAGCGTGAGAGTACCGCGATGGCGTAAAGTGGGGCTACGGGTAAGGTCTCTGCCTACCCCTTATATGGGATAAAATGCGTGATTGTTTTTATTTAAGTTTACGCGTAAATACAGTGAGTGCTCACACACTCGTTCTTACTTACGAAAAAAATGTATCGGAGACTTGTCAGAATGCAGTGTCATAGTTACGGGGACAATCACCACCGTACACGAAAACGATCACAATTTTTGCACCAATGTTGACTACGGCTGAGATTCGAACCCAAGATCTGCGGCGTAGCAGCAGGTACTCTGACTGCTAGGTTAAGCTAGGTTTTTAACTCCTTTCATCGGTATCAGGAGCAGTAGGTCATCAAACTTATAATATTAAAGCTGATGTTGTGTTGATTGGTAGTGTGTAAATTAGGTAAATAAAAAAGATAACGTAATTATAAAATAATTTATTCTTTATTTGACTTATTTATTCTAATATCACGTGACATTTGTTTTGTGAATAATTTAATTGCTTATGTAGTACGCAATAGAGTTTAAAACCACTTTCGTTAGTATTCATTTAATTTATATTTACTGTATTAGCAACAAATCTCCATTTGGAATATATTTTCAAATATATTTATACGGCAGACTCCTATCTGCATTTATTATCATTTGTAGTATTATAGACGCTATTCTTTAGTGTCTGAGCTGTAAGGTTTATTTTCATGTTGACATAACATTGTAACAGAACACGTTTGCCACATGTACCTAACGATGTCTGATTAACTGCGCAGTTGATTAATTTATTTATTTTAAGTCATGGTAGCTTTAGGTTTAATTATTGTATTTAAATATATATATAATATTTTTTATGTCATAGACTAAAAATTTTTAACATACAAAATAGGGACAGGCCAAATAATGAAAAGTAAATGGTTACTATGGCTTTTACTGACGTCTGAACAAATCACTTGTTTTGCATTTAAAATATTGCTGTTAGTAAGTAAAAATAAGTTGACTTAAGTTATCTGTAAAAGCTAACAGTGAATGCATTATACATAATCTATCTATCAACATTTATATATGTAAGTAAATTTATATATATATATATATATATATATATATATATATATGACGAAAAATAACTGTCTTAAATTAATGTTTTCGTTTGATTAGAGAATGAATGAATTAATTTAATTTTAGAAAGATCCATTTGTTTTCAACCAGATTGTGGTCAACGAACATGCAGGACAGTTGTTTTTAATTTATTGCTCTTGTGATGGAATTGATATTTTCGACAATGACTGCATTGCATATTTTCATTAAATTTAAACAACATCTCATACGTGTAAAATATTTATCTAAAAATAATTCCGTTAAAAATTAAAACACGACAGCAATCACCTTGAGCGTTATTGCCAGACGTCTCGTTTCGTCTCAGATTAACAGAAAACAATTACTGATAAAATAATACTTTGTTAAATAACTTCATAATACGAATCTGCGCAAGTGCACCTTCCGAAGTGTCCAACAATTTTGTCATTGAATTACAATAAATAATTGGCACTGTTACCTACCTAGACGGCCTCCGGCACAGAAGTTCTGTCACCAGTAAATGTTCTACTAGTTTGAATATTTATTTATCTAGTTGAATATTTTTTATTTAATAAGATCACTAAAGTAATAAGTTGCGTGGCCACTGTTACTATGTTCCCTTAAAAGTTATCGCCACAGGTTAAAAAACGGATTTAAATTAGGATACAGCCAAGCATTTCTTATATCTGGTTTTAAAGGAGCGTAACTATTTATCATATTTTTGGAAAACCATGGATCTATATTGTTTGGTGGATCGAAAATTTCGGCTAGAGGTGGGAAAATAAAATCGTTCATAATTGGCCAGTTCATAATATGGTCAAACATTGGATGGATTGGTTGCCAGGTATTTCGTTCAGGCGTCCCCGTGTTGTAAGAAGAGGACGACACAGTAACTGACCCTGGGTTCATTTGGATCGATCCGGTTGCCAATCCATTATTTGCGTGAATGGGGTACGCGAATACCATTGTACCGCCATTTTTGCTCTTACTCTTTCCAGGTGCAGGATAGAATTTGATGCCTCCTACTGATGACACTTTTCCGTTTGTGGAAGTAACGCCAGCTACGCTTGATACTCCGACTATATCATCTCTGTTCTGTATTGCCATTATTCCATGATGGATGTTATCCTTAAAGTCGTCTGGAATAAGAATAATTATTTCATTTTGGTTTCGGAACTCGTTTTTACATTTCAGACGATGCCACAATGCCATTTCAATAATTGGTTGTCGGCCTATGCTGAATTGTGATTATCTCCTCATATGATCATATCGTTTTGCTGTATCATCAGACACATTAAGATGAGATTTTGACTTTACTTTACTTTTTTTTAAGTGAACACATGAAGGCGGTCGGTGGTAAGTACAGCAGGGTAGGAAAGGAACGGATGCAGTATCCGAGACACGGGGACGACCACAGTACATTCAGATCCAAAAACAACACTGTGTTTCAATAATATATGCTTCTGTTGGGTATATTATTGCAAAGCAGTATTTCCCCGTGTAAATAAAAAAAGGTTTGTTAATTTTCTAAGATCCGTTCGGATCTCAGCAAATTAACTTTCTTTCCTTTATTATAATGGATTTCCGCAAAGTAACGCCTGATTCTATTAACAATATGAAATTTATAACATTAATAAAATCGCCAACCCGCTTGCCAGGCGTGGCAACTATGGCAAAATCCCCGAAAAATTAGAGTCACAAACTTACGAGTTTTGTGGCTATCTATGGGGGACGCTAATGTTCAGCAGTGGGTTATTGATAGACTGATATGATAATATTGTAACAAGTGTCAGAGATACCAAATATATTTAGTACACAAAAATTGACTTTGGCCTCGAGGTCCATAAATTCAAATTACGACGACCAGCTGACCAATGCTCTGATCACTAAGCCACGAGTAAATCGAATCGTATTTATATAATGATTTCATACTTATATATTATTTGACTAAGAACAAACTGAATCGTAATGATTGTAGATATAAATTTCTCGAACTTTGAATGTCAAATTATTAACACTTAAAGACAGTCGAGGCCGTAAAGCTGAAAAATATAGAATAATTAAAAAATAGGACTACATGCTTAGATACTTTGAGGGCATCCTATTCTATAAGAACTTCGGCAAAAGCCCAACGGCAGTAGAAGCAACTTAATTAGATAAGTTTTGCGAATATGAATTTCTAAGTGAATTATATTTTCTATATGAAGCATAAATGATATGTTCGTAGAGTCCTGGCGCGGCAAATTTTCTAAAGGAAAAGGAACTGTAACTGCGTCTAGTCATAGCCGCTGGAGAAAAGACGGTCCGTTCTTTTTCTCGATCAAAGATTAAATACATCCATTCGGCAAGGAAATTAGCCAGCGTTCTTAGTACTAGACATCGAGGAATAAGACTTTATGATTATTAAATTTATTACGTTGTAAATATTTTATGGTTGTTAAAAGTCCACCAATAGTCGAATGGTTTGGTCTACCGGTTGCGAAACATGACGTCGCATGATCGAGACCGAAATTCCACTACTGTCGTGAAATGTGTGTCTTAGTTGGAGTAGTTAAAAGAAATATTTATTAATACTATTTATAGCATTTCTTTGAAAAAAAAATACTTTTTATGTTAACTGCTATTCATTAAAATGTAACAAAATATGCAATTGTGAATAAAAGTAAAAAAAGTGAAGTTACAAGAAAATAAGAAACAACTACGATACCTGCAAGTGTTGATGAGATAACAGCGAGTGATAAACAAAACAGTCGGAAGACAGACATCGTGGCAAGTCTAAATTCAAATGCAATCAGGCCACAGTTCTCTCTCTTTATATTCAACTCTTAAATTACGACTTTTCGTTTATAGTCTCTGAAACGGTTTTTAAATAATGATATCGTAGAAACGACACATCTGTCTGTATAGCGCTTCCCACTATAATTTGTGTTGGACAAATGTGGTATTAAGAAATGAAAATTATACGGTGTAATATTATTGCTTTAACGTGCATCCGAAGATTGCGTGTACTTGTATTATTTGATAATAGCCAAGATCGATACAAATGATTCAGTATTCAATTGTGAACATAAAAACATATAACTTTTAAATACCATCTGTTTGTTTCGGAGTCCGAATTCTATGGGACCTTAAGTACCATCTAAGCAGGCTTATAGGATTACAGATTTATATTAACCATAAATCATTATAATCATGAAACTTAAACACATTTTAGTACAGTGACTTAATTTTCGGAGTAATAGTATGCATAAGAAAAAAATACAACATCTATTTAAATTATTAAAATCCCAATGAATCAAAAATAATCAGGAAAATAGAATAAAGTGGATTATTTTACAAAAACAAATCAAACCTTTTTGAACCAGAAACTTCCTATGCTGACGCGTTGGCCCTGTTTCTACTGGACTTGGTAACTGGTGTAATAAATTAATCTCAGCAGGTTTTGTACAATTACGTATACTAACCGGTACTTTGAACTGTCACAAAAATCAATGAACCCGCATTTTCTTTGTTTTTTTTCTTTCATAACCATGCCCGTCACTAGGATTTCTTCTGTAACGTGGATGCGTTTGACAGACATAAATTTCACATGTAAGCCAGATCCGGAACAGCTATTATCAGTGTATCTGTGTGTAACTTCTTACTTCTTCATCAGCCAGTAGCGACATCTATGTCGCCACATGAGACGCTCAACTTATATCGCATATATCAAATATCGCGCAATTAAAGTTTATGAGATGCAAACTATATATATAACATCTAAGATTACTAATAGGAGGAGACGTCCTCCCCAGACTAAGCGATCTGGCGGGTAGCTACCCTTTGCCTCGGCAATATCATCTGCCAAAAGTCTATAAAAAGTCCACTGCTGGATATGGGAAAGGCCTGTGTACAGTTTTTCCTCAGAGAATTTGCAGTAATCGCCACACCATAATGGCAGACGGATAAGCCTACCATCGAGGTATTTGGTATGTAATTCCACCATCGATCGGAGGCCATGCGACTTTTCTGGCATATCCTTTAGTCGAATTTTACTATACCATCATCCATCATGAAAAGAGGTGGCCCCTTTGAAGCCTTCCTCTAACATCGTCTACTTCTTCCGTACTCCTTGAACAACAAAGAAATCAATAACATTTCTGTCATAAACTAGATGGTGATACAAGTCGATGGCATTGCATGCATTATAGTATCGAGGAACTTTTGTTAAGGTTTATTATTTTGTATGCATGACAGCTCTGTTTCAATAAATACTTTTTACTAGTAAGTTGCTTTCGAAGTTGTACACTTTTCGATGTTATCAAATTTGTGATTGATAATTATATACTTTATTAAGTAATTTTTAATTGTGTGACCAATTTTCCAATGTTCAGCCGCGAGCCAGAAGATCTACTGGTGGTAGGATTCCTATGCAGGAATCCGTCTAGGTAGGTACCACCCCAGGGCCAGTTATTCTGCCGTGAAGCAGTAGTGTGCAAACGTTACTGTGTTTCGGTTTGAAGGGCACTGTGAGCTAGCGTAATCACTGGGCATATGAGACTTAAGAACTGATGTCTCAGAATGACGGGCGCAGTGTGGTGTCACACAGTAATTTTTTGGGTGACACAGCATTTGTTATGGGCAGACGTTGCACTTAACATCAGGTGAACGTTTTGCTCGTTCCGTCAATTTTATGAAATAAAAAAAAAAATCTAATCTTTCACATCGAAATCGTAATGCAATTAGACTTTGCAATATTGAGAATCAATGCAATGCAGATCAAAATTACAATACTCCACGTTGCAATGCGCCTGGAATGTTTTGGAAAGAAGTGGCGAATACGGATAAATCCAATAGTTGTCGACCACATAATCGTTTCCTTTCCACTTTCGTTGTGATAGTTCTATCGTTATCACAGGTCGAAGGCAAGTGTTTCAAAAAAGAAAATTACAAAATCCGACCCGGTAAGTGGCGCTGTGATCGTGTGGCTGAAAAGTTTCATACTCGAATGTTATTCAGATATCAACCTCATCGCGTCACATACCGGATATTTTGAAATAATAAAGTAACCTATTTATAGTGTGTAAAATGTTAGATGAAGTGTCAGTGATTATAATTTCTTGTTGATCACATAAAATTAGGGAGCAGATGGCAAAATATGTTAAATGGTTAGGTACGATATAAATAAGATATATATCATAATTGCATAGTATTAAAATAGTAACTGTATTAAAGTTTTACGTTATAAATGAACTATTAGTATGGTAGCGTAGCGGCCTAAGAGAATCTACCACCCCATCTCATCTCGTGGGTATCGTAAAAGTCGAAAGAGGGAAAACGAAAACCAGGAGATGGGCAGCAGCATCTTCCTGGAACATCCAAATAAATAAACTGCGGTTGCCAACCCGCCTGCCAAGCGTGGCAACTATAGCAAAATCCCTCCAAAGCGAGAGCTATATACTTTGGTGGTTATCTGTGGGGAAGGCCTCTGTTCAGTAGTGGACTCGTAGGCTGAAACGATGATCCATCTATAGTTTGTCGAGGTAGGTCAGAGCCAGGCGCTCGCCGTAAGTTTAATAATACACCAGTGACCCAGGTTCGATTCCTAGTAACGCACCACTCAAATTGTTATATCGAAATCTTAAAGAGCGCTCATTTAAAGGGTCGTGGTCGTGGGCGATTTCTATAAGCAAAACCTGTAACTGTCTTTGCATATAGAAACTTGCTGGGCTTATAAACAGTTTTCCTAGTTTATAAGCACCTATGTTGTGTTATTTATCTGTTTGTTTTCAATGTAACTAAAAACAAAATAAAATAAAATCAGGATTGCTGCGTAATATTTCGATTCACAAAAAAATCAAATAAGTTGATGTTTACTTTTCTAACGTGTTCATATTTCCCCATTCTCTCCTACTGGTAATTACGATGTAGTAGAATCTGATATTGCGATCTATGGTCAATGAACCGCGGAATCGCTTTGCATAACTAAAATTATCCATCCCATATACAAAACTAAGGTATGTTATGGTTTTGGGATCACGGATGGTGAATTATTTATTTTGATTCATGAATTAATTTTATAAGGCATTGACTAATGTTATGCAAATGTTTGTATATGACCTCCCACGTTATTCAAGCGACACCTGCTCACAAATATGAGTTTTAAACATTTTAAAATACTCAATCTTCTTTTCTAAAACTCAAAATTTAAAGGTATAAATATATCAATCAGCAATGATATTTATTGTGTGTATGTTTTATTACTCATACTGTCTCCGACACACCCACCCAATTTTTTATTATAAGTGGTCAAACACTTGATTAGTGCTTGTTTTTAGCTTTTGTTTTGTTGTAATATTCTTTTATTAACAACTTTTGTAACAACTGTATACCTGTATTGTTCCATTCGTCCATTCAATTTTAAAGTGATGAAACGAGCAAAACGTTCACCTGATGGTAAATGCAACGGCTGCCCATAACAAATGTTGTGTAATCCTGAAAATTTCTGTGTGACACCGCACTGTGCCCATCACCCTGAGACGTAAGTTCTTAAGCCTCATGTGCCCAGTGATTACGCTAGCTCTCAGTGCCCTTCAAACCGAAACACAGTAATGTTTCCACACTACTGCTTGACGGCATAATAGCTGGCCCTGTGGCGGTACCTACCTATTCTTATTCCACGCAAACCTTTTAGTATTTATTAATGTTTCACAAAAGACGTATGACAAATGAGCTTTTTAGAAATTATGTTTAAACAAATAAGTTGACAGACATCTTATTACGTAAGTGTTTCTGTGAGTCCTTAACCCCTTTTTTGACATTGTAATAGCCTTTTAGGAAATACATATAGAAGTGACGTAAATTCATAACAATGAACCATGGTGATTATTTTACCTCAGGATACCTACCTTATGCCACGGCGTCGGTACTGCTGATGTACTTATGTACTTTTCTGTTATATGGACGATAGTTTCGCTTCGCTATGTCATATGTAAAAGTTTTATATTTATTTAATAAATAATCCGACTTCAACGCAATAGCTTCAAACATGCTCAAGCGAATTTAAGAGTTTCATGATTCTATATCTATCTATCTATATATATATATATATATATATATATATATATATGTGTGTATAGAATGTTCCATCTAAAAATACTATCATGTCACAGTCTGTCACTGTCCTGAGTAATAAATAAATAAAAAAATTAATAAATATCCCACCGGTGAGCCTATGAAGGCTATTACTTTGTGTACAAATACGAGCAAGTCGCTGACCTGATGTTAAGTGTCACGTCTGTCCTTGACAGTTGCACCCAGAACTTTGAATTGCAAAGTCACGCGTGGCACTGCACGTCGCTGATCACCCTGAGACGTCAGTTACTAAGTATAACATATCCAGTAATTTGCCACAGTGCTCTCCAAACTGGAGCAAAGTAATATCGTTCACTGCTCTTTGGCGGCAGAATAACTGTCACTTTGGTGGTAGTAGGTAGTGCGTCGCGATTCGTCTAGATACACGAAAACTGTTGTAAATAAGTCCTAGTACGGGTTACCATTAAGATGCATACTCTAGCATTAGGGAAAGAAAATCTAATGAATTAGAAAAACTAAATGAAAGACTAATAACTTGTGTTTCCTCCTCGTGCTCTAACTAACGATTCCATCTGACAGAACTCAGCGGCTGTCTGTCATTGAGTCTATGACGCTTGATAATGCCTCGTTTTGGGGCGAAACACGTGTCGTGTTCTCGACTGCAGTGGTGTATTGTAGTGGTAGTATTGTAGTGGTTGGTAGCGGTTCCTGGTGGCGGTATTAGATTGCTTGTGCACGCTACTGAGGGAGGGCGGGCGGTGCTCTTCAAAAAACAAGGTAACACACACTATTTTATATTTTGCATGCGATCTTAGCAAATTAACTTACTTTTCATCATTGATTATATTATCTATTGTATATTGGGACAAGCTCTGCCACTCTTCAAGTAATGCGTTTTGCAGTTCTCTCAGGTTGCTGCAATGTATCATATAAATGTCCGCGACCAGCGAAGTATCACGCTCCAACATATTACCAGTTTAACATAGCGGCGTAACGCAGATCATAGATATGATCATATATAGCTGATCCTATATAACGCCTGATCATGGAGATATCCGTTTGATATGTAGAGTACAATAAAAAGTATTAGGATTTCTATACATGAATCCATCTAGGTGGGTACCACTAGTACCAATTACTCTGCTGCAAAGCAGTAGTGTGCAAAAATGACTGTGTTTGGGTCTGAAGGGTACTGAGAGCTAGTGTAATTACTGGGCCTATGAGACAAGAACTCTATGTCTCAGTGGGACGGGCGCAGTGTGGTGCCACAGAAATGTTCTGGGTGCTTTTACTATGGGCAGACGTTTCACTAACCATATCGAGTAGAACCGTTACTTTCTTCTATAACAAAGAAAATCGGAGATAAAATTACTGAGGAAGAAGCATTCCGTCATAGTACGGACTGTCAACGTACTTGATTTATACGCCGCAGGTTCTGGAATCGAATTCCAGACTTAGAGAACATTTGTGCATTAACACAATTGTTGGTTTTTGGGCCCGGTTGTATTGTGTATGTGAAATTTATCTGTCTACATCACTCATGATATACGTGAGACACCGTTTAAAAAAACGTTTTGTCTATGGATTTAGAAAGCCGATAATTTCTAAGTTGCAGCAAATTTGTCTTCGACTTCTATTTGATCCTAATGGGTATTACTACTACTAACTAGCCGTTGTAGTTTAGGGGCCGGGAGGTCGCCTTTATTTTATAATAAGCGAGTGACCTGAGTTCGGTCATCGGTGCCGCACCACTAAAATTGTTCGGCAATTTTATGTGCTGATATAATTACCACATCTTAGCGGTGGGGGAAAACGACGTGAAGAAATCTGCATGACTGAGGAGTAAAAGTATTTCGAGGACATCTGAAGTCCGCAAACTCGCATTGTAGCAGCGTGGCTGATTCTTCCTGGCTCCAAAACCCTTTCTGAAATGAGAGGAGGCCTGTGCTCAGGGGTGGGATATTTATAGACTGTTGCTTTAATTTTTTTTACCCATAACTGAGCCGGCAGTTACCTACACTTGAAATAACCTGCTAATAGAATCAGGTGTTACTTTGCGGAAATCCATTATAATGAAGGAAAGTAAGTTAATTTGCTAAGATCCGCATGCATAATATAAAAATGGTGTATATTACCTAGTTAATAGCACCGCCCGCCCTCCCTCAGTACCGTGCACAAGCAAACTAATACTGCCACCAGGAACCGCCACCAGGAACCGCCACCAGATACCCTCCACCAACCACTACAATACAACCACTATATAATATACACGACGGTAGTCGTGAACACGACACGTGTTTCGCCCCAAAACGAGGCATTATCAAGTGTCATAGACTCCGTGTTCTCGACTTCAGTGTTGTATATTATCTATCTATCTAGTGGTAGTATTGTAGTGGTTGGTGGAAGGTATCTGGTGGCGGTTCCTGGTGGCGGTGTTAGTTTGCTTGTGCACGCTACTGAGGAAGGGTGGGCGGTGCTCTTCAAAAAAACTAGGTAATATTCACCATTTTTATATTATGCATGCGGATCTTAGCAAATTAACTTACTTTCCTTCACTTGTAATTATGTATTAGTCAGTATAATCACTATAGTGCCTGTTTAAAAAACGATATATTATTTTATGAGTTCTTAAGTTTGATTATCTGTAACTAAAATGTACATTTATAGCAATTTATGATATTTCCTAAACTTCTATGAAAACGTACATAATGTGTTATATGTACGTTTACGTAATATGTAAGCGAGTGACATTTTATAAATAACACAATTTGTTTTCATCTCAGTCTTTTATTGGTAATTTCTATAAATATATTACTATTTTAAAA
Source organism: Luehdorfia chinensis (assembly GCA_019845155.1). Lineage (NCBI taxonomy): Eukaryota > Metazoa > Arthropoda > Insecta > Lepidoptera > Papilionidae > Luehdorfia > Luehdorfia chinensis. The sequence continues at coordinate 2,893,848 of JAHVAK010000206.1, read as the reverse complement.
TATTTTAAAGGGTTCTAATAGTAGCCAGTGTTAATCGCGTGGGAATTAGCTGCTTGGACACCGGGCGCGTTAATACTAGAAGCTCCACTCTGCTGGATTTCACCTCCCCTCTGCTGGAATGTTTGAGCGGTGCTGCCTTTGTAATTTCCGAAGTTCTCCGCAGCGGCCACCGCAGCTCCGTTATTGTTATATCCGTTGTATGTCTGCGCAGATGAAGTAGCTGATCTGAAGTTGCCGACATTCTGCACCGCGGATACCGCAGAACCGTGACCCAATCCGTAGGAGTTGGCCGATGCCACCGCCGACTCGAAACCCAATCCGCGGTAGTTCTGAGCGGCAGACACCGCTGACTGGTAACGTCCTAAGTTGTCGTTTTGCACACTGGATATAGCCGAACCGAATCCGTCGAGGGAGTGAACTGCGGACACTGCTGACCCAAAGTTACCAAAGTTCTGAGCGGAGGAAACGGCTGACCCATAACTGTTACGAACAATACCGTTGTTAAAGTTATGAGTTGGTTGATGGTAGCTGAAGGGACGGTGGACTGCAGGAGATGCTTTGGCGATTCCCACGCCCCTTGCGAATGTGCGGCCGTCGTGAGATGCGATCCCAGCTCCGTAAGCTTCGGCGTCGCCGCTTTGGAAGGAAGTGCCGTAGCCGGTGGAATGGCTTATACCACCAATGTTGCTGCTGAAGCCGCTGCCAAAACCAAATGCTATATTTGGTGAGCGGCTATCACGGAACACAGCATGAGGGTAATTACCTGAAAGCGAAATGAATTATTAAAAATATTCTTATATTTATTAGAATATTTTTTACTAATAGCATCATTATTTAATGTATTGCAAAAGATATGTAATAATTACGAAAGATTATTTTCAGTTTATTACAATGCATTATACTTTAACTTACCGATCCAAACAGGTACAGCTTGGCAGGCAGAAAGCGCTGCTACAAGAACAATAAGCTTAGCTGCCATTGTGTTTATTGGAAGAAGGACTGTCCTTTAGCTGGTATCTGCTATGGATGGCCGTGAAAGATGTCTCGGAGTATATATACTAGAAAATTATCTCCCCACTGCCAATATTGACTGGGTCATAGAGATTCACCCGAAGACATCGACACTCATAAATTTATCTCAAATCTTACGGTAAATTACATTCATTTCCCGGTGCTTTGATACCATAAATTTCGCGAACAGAAATATGAATTATTGAATAATAATAACGGCTTGATTTTTAAGGACTCTGTTTTTAATTAGTAAACTATATATCAATGGCTTTATCAATTGAGTAAATATTATACCGTATTATTTGTTATGGATTCCTCGCAATAGTATATGGGTTGCTGTTTTATTGTATCAATATCATATGATTTATTACTTTTTTTATGGAAAATGAAGTGTGTTATTACTTATGAACACAATGCTAAGATAAACTAAAAAAATATTATTGGGACATTGAAATAAACATGGCGGAAAGATTGCTTTCTTAATGAGGTTCCCCCACAATTCGTAAAAGTATTAAGTTATGTAAATTTTTCGTATTATTATTATAAAAGATTATTTACGCTTAGTTTGGTAATTCAAGTACGGTTTAGTAATTACTTTGAAATAATTTATTTGGTATCATGGTGTAAACACCATATTCCACAAAAGTTTTAAATAACACCAGTCTTAAAACTATATATTATAAAAAAAATACATAAAGCTGACTAAAATTAAAATCTTGAGAGATCTCCATTAATTATTTTGAGGAAAGGATAATTTAAATATTGATCCAGTTTAAATGTTGTAGTTCAATTAAAAAACTATAAATTCGCCAGCAATCTTTTCGATAAGGTCATAGAACTGTAAGGTAAATTATCTAATTTTATTGAGGATGCGGACCGCTAAGTCATCTTAACTTTTTTTTTAATGTCTGTGAAATGTTTTGACATAACGACTACCGTATTTTATCATTAGGCCTTTGGTGATTATAAGAATAGTTTAAATACTCATCAATATAACAATTAACCGATAGACGTCCGGCAGAGTAGAGTACCAACTACCTCTTTTCTACCGAGGTGTCGTGAGGGGCGTATAAGGTATTATCAGGACAGCCTTTATTCGTGCAGAATAACACCATTATTTCCGTGTGGTAGCGGCTTAAGAGAATCTACCACCCCATCGCATCCCGCGGGTGTCGTAAAAGTCGACAGAGGAAAAATGAACACCAGGAGACGCATCGGATCTTCCTGGAACATCTGAATAAACAAACTGCCGTTGCCAACCCGCTGGCCAAGCGTGGCAACTAAGGCAAAATCGCCCCAGAATGAGAGCTACAAACTTTTTTGGTAATCAATGGGGGAGGTCTCCAGCAGTGGACTATTGATAGGCTGAAATGATGATGATGATGATGAACACTATTATATGAAATGCTGCTATACTGCTCGTGGGAACGCAACGGGGAGTAAAAATTGTATCACTCGTACCAATGTCTCGGCGACGTGGTTCGCCACCCTTTACGTCTCGTTTCCCGCAAGGGCGAAAAGTGAGCTAAGTGAGTGGCCTCTGCCTACCCTTACATGTTAAAAACATTATAGGGAAAAAACGCGACTGTATGTATGTATGTATGTGATATGACAATAAAAAAAATGATTAAATGTATTAGACATTCAGAACATTTTTATGGATATATGGATAATGATTTCACCCTTTACAAAGCAGACATGTAATGCTAACGAAAGCTTTTTTGGAATTATCCTAAAAAAACGTTACTTGGCCCTTAAAAAATATAATAAACGTATAAGGAACGTTGCGGTGTGGTTGAAGATTTAGTAACAAAGATAGAGAAAGGGATGCTTAGATGGTTTGGACACGTAGAGAGAATGAATGAAAGGAGATTGACGAAACAGATTTATGAGGCAAGTGTGAATGGGAAAGCCGGTAAGGGTCGACCTAGGCGTTCGTATCACAATTAGATCGGTGAACTTTTGAGGAAAGGTCACGTTAAAAGTACCCGCAACCGACGAGCGTGTGTGAAAACTCTAATGAAAGTAGAAGAAGCTAAGATGTGTGTCAGGATCGTAGCAAGTGGAAAGATGTGGTCTCTGCCTACCCCAATGGTAAAGAGGCGTGACTGTATGTTTTTATGTATGTAAAACGTATACATTTTGCCTAAATATTACACAACAAGCATTAACGTTACATCTATTTTTTTTGTGCCTGTGGACGTTTCATTTTGAAGTTGTTAGTATTTTCTTCATAGCTGCAGAATATTTCTCTTAGCTACTTACAACTATTTTCAAATACTGAGATGTTTCTTTTTTAAATTAGACGAACGTTTATGTACATAAACAAAAATAAAAGGATTACAAAAAAGTGTGGAGAACTTACAAAAAAGACGATACATGTGGAGTTTCTTTCTCCTGGTTCTCCTCCGTCAGAGGAACCACATTTCCAAACTGTGATAGATTGTAAAAAAATTACGTTTAACAGACGAAATTCATATTTCTTTTCATTTCATTTGATATGTGTATAATAAAAGTGAACTATTAGTTATTGCTATAGTATTAATTATTCCGTTTGTTCCGCCTTAAAAGTCTCGGGGCCACGACAGATGGAAAAATAACCATCTAATAAAATATGCCGGAACTAGGTTCACTGGTGTTACAAACCTGTGATACATAGTACAAAAGCTAACCTATATACATATATATTTTCCATATTTTCTGAATATGTCGGGCAAAACATTCATTATATTTCATCAGATATGTTTTATTTATATTTATCGTTTTTATTACCAGTCATATTTGTCATATTTTTTATTATTCTGTTCACTTAAGTAGTTGTATTTCTTACACATAGACACGTACGACGTACGTGCGTTCGCTCTTTACTTACGTAGTGGCTCCACTGAAAACCAGCGCTGCGGTCTTTCCGCAGCATTCTTTGCTGAGTGGAGTCCATTTCGACTTCATAATACAGCGTCACTTTTGTTTCCAGTCTTTTACAGATCTTGTTTGTTTCTTTTTATTATTGTACTGGAATATTTTTTTTTTGCATTCTCTGTGTGGTTTCTGTATTGTGTACGTCGAATAAAGTCTATGTCTATGTCTAACCGTTTCCAACTGTGCAAACTAAGCTGACATACACGATTAGGTTAATTCATACAAAATCACTTCTGTTTTATATCTCCTAGTTGCACAGGTGATAGGATTCCTATCCGCGTGAGGCAGTACCATCGCAGTGCTAGTTATTCTGCCGTCAAGTAGTGGTGTGTGAACGCCGCTGTGTTTCAGGTTGAAGGGCACTGAGCTAGTGTTTTTTTATTTTATTCTTTATTAAAAAACGATGCCCCACAGTAAGATTTCTCCTGTGTCGTGGGTACGTTTTACAGACATAAATTCCACAAGCACGAACACCCAGACCTGAAACTACTACATGTAGGCCATACAAGTATTTGTCCCGTGCGGGAATCGAACCCGCGACCCGCGGCGCAGAAGCCATGGGCTTAGCCTAGAGCCGACAACATTATAGCCGATTACAGGACATGTGAGACTTAACAATGTCACCAGGGTGACGAACGCAGTGTGGTGCCACATAGAACTTTCTAATACAAAGTTCTTCTTCTCAAGCATAGAGAGGGTAGGCATGGGACTTAAAAGTTTCAGCCTATAAATGTCCCACTACTGAGCACAGGCCTCCTCTCATTTCTGAGAGGGTTATGGAGCTAGGAAGAATCCGCCACGCTGCTCCAATGCGGGTTGGCGGACTTCACATGTCTTCGAAATATTTTTAATTTCTCAGACATGCAGGTTTCCTCACGATGTTTTCCTTCACCGCCGAGCACGTGGTAAGTCAGCACTTAAAATTGCAATTAACAATTTTAGTGGTGCCGGCACCGGGAATCGAACCCAGGTCACTCGAGTACTATGTAATTAAAAGCGAGCGCCTAGCCCCTGAGCTACCACGGCTCTGGGACTTACCATCACGCAATGTACCTTTAAAACTTATTCCCATTTAAAAAAACGCCTGCAAATTTCTGAGGGGACTGTGAGCAGCACTGGACTACTTACAGGCTGATGATAATATAAAATGAAAGACCGCGGGTCTTGAGTTCGAATCTCAGACGGAGCTAGTAATGGAGCAAAAACCGTATTGTTTGTTTAAGGGTCTAGTTGTGTGTGTGCATGTGAAATTTATGTATCTTAAACACACTCACGGTCATCACGGTACAGAAGAAATCCCAGTGCTGGGCATCGCTTTTTTTTAAAAAAAAACAAGTCATGTTTTCAAAACAAATTATTTATACTCACAAATAATATTTTAAACGCTCTTCACAAATTTATCACAGTTGAAACTAAATTAAGTACTACATTAAAAGCTAGTGTTTGCTCCTCCCAGTGTCATAATTATATTCTTGACCATTACCGTACCCGTCTGATCCATTATCACTTGTACCCTCATAAACTGGTTTGCTATCCTCACCCTCATCGTAAAAATTGCCAAAAGGCTGTTGGTACCCTCCGTAGCCTCCATTGGGGCTTCCATGGCCACCATAATGGTTCCCGTTAAACTCGTTGTTGTAAGACCCGAACTTATCGCCGTAGTATCCCGGTCTTTGTCCATTACCGCCAAAAACACCATAGCCCCCATATCCACCTTGGTACGGATGACCTCCATTATAATGATAATTATTGGGATAGTAGCCAGTTCCGAAACCGCCACCTCCTACGTTCGATGATGACTGTGACTGGCTGACGCCAATGTTTATTGGTGGAAAAGGATAGCCACCTTGGTTTCCTCCTTGGTATCCTCCTTGGTATCCTCCTTGGTATCCTCCTTGGTATCCACCTTGGTATCCTCCTTGGTATCCACCTTGGTATCCACCTTGGTATCCTCCTTGGTAACCACCATATCCGCCAAGGCCGCCACTCGGTTTTCCACCACAAACGCCAAATTTGTAACACAATTTCTCTTTAATGTGAGTGCGCCTTACTCTGGTGGGAGCATCATTTTCAACATCTTTAAGAAAATAATAAAATTTAAACATTAGTAAACGAAGTATCTTATATGAGTAAAGCAATGATAATAGAATAACTATTTGTTCTTTATTACATTAAGAATTTAATTTTCTATGCACTTCTTCCATTATATATTTAAGTGCAATGTAATTTTAAATTAAAAATGTGTAATTAAATGTTTTTCGCTTTACTAGTATAGCATAACGGTATCGATAGCATTTCGATCGTATCGCTCATTTCACAGCACTATTGGAGCTGAAACCATTTATTATGGCCAAAAAAATAATTACTACCTTCGGCTAGGGCTTGGCTCCATCCGACAATAACGAGAGCAAAAACTAACAAGTTCATTTTTGCCATGTTTTATCGTTGGTTCCGTTATAGAATGTGTTATTTTTTGCGATCTTCTTAGCATTTTTATAGGTTAATCCGAGGTCTTAACCCACGCTCTATGACATTGAAACAAAAAAAATGGTTTCCTACGGATATTGCACGAACATTTTTAATTTAGAAACAATGCCCTTATTTGGTTTTTCGGAAGTAATAATCTAAGTGATTTGAAATGTAAATTATTTAATGTTTGATATATATGAATCTTTGGTTATTATTTCTCAGACGAACAGCTTAACATTAATTATAGTTTTGCTGGTTAAATAAACAAATGGGACTTCAAAATCTTATTCATCTTTTAGATTTACTTGTGGTAGCACAACCATGGCAAAAAACTTTGCCGTTAATAATAATTTAATGACATTAGGAAAATTGCTTTACATTTTTAACTTAATTATATTTAGTTTAGTGTTTACCTTTTTTTTAATGCCCCATGCTGAGTTTTTTTTCATAAATTTCACATGCACAACGCAACCAGACTATCAAATCAATAGTTTGCCTAAAGTTTCAGAAGCAGATATAAGATGGCGGCCGAAAAAGCGCACTACTTAGTTAAGGTCAGGCACTCTGACCACAGGGCCACACCAAAATGCTGATTCATTTTTCATGGTGAATTACTCGAACAGCCATTAACCGGCAATAAAACAGCATATTAATCCTCTCGGGAGACTCTACATATTTATGATGAGATGTAGATATATAAGCCACCATAGCAATAAGTTTTTGTTTTATTATTGGATAGTGTCGAGACGAGCAAAACGTTCACCTGATGGTATGTGTAATGTTTGCCCATATCAAATGCTGCGTCACCCAGAACATTCCTGTGCGACACCACACCGCGCCCGTCACCCTGAGACATTACTTCTTAAGTCTCATATGCCCAGTGATTACACTACCTCTCAGTGCCCTTCAAACCGAAACGCAGTAATGTTTCCACACTACTGCTTCACGGCAGAATAATTGGCCCTGGGGTGATTGACCTAGCTAGACAGATTCCTGCATAGAAACCCTACCACCAGTAAACCCTTAATCACATAAGAAATAAAACATATAAAAAAGAGATCAAGTTAATATTAACACTCAGTATAGGTAAAAGTAACACCCTATAAATGTACAACTTCTGAGCACAGGCCTCCTCTCATTTCTAAAAGGGTTTTGCACAGGAAGGTGCAGAGGACCGGGTTCGCGCACTTCACATGTCATAGAAATATTTTTATTCCTCAGACATGCAGGTTTCTTCACGATGTTTTCCTTCGCCTCTGAGCACGTGGTAAATCAGCATTTAAAATTGCAGAACAATTTTAGCTGTCGCTGTGAGATAATGATAATGATCGATCCCGTCCTATCCGACCGCATATCGGCCTATAAGCCTCCTCAAGGCTCTAGGCAAGATATACGAACGCCTACTTCTCGCCCGCTTAAGAGACTTCATGCAGTCTCGAGGGATCCCCATCCACGAGCAGTTTGAATTCCGAGCCAAACACTCATGTAGCAGCAGCAGGTGCACCGCATAACGGAGCACATTCAATCCCGCTTCATACGCGGGCTTCATACTAGAGCGCTCTTCTTCGACGTGGCGAAAGCGTTCGACAAGGTCTGGCACAACGGGCTCGTATACAAGTTATACGGACTCGGTGTGCCAGATCGCCTCGTACTCATCATACGAGATTTCTTACGCAGTCCAACCTTCCGCTACCGCATCGAGGGGGTGCGATCCGAATCACATCCCATCCTAGCCGGCGTACCACAAGGCTCAGTCCTAGGTCCCGTGCTCTACACCCTTTTCACGAACGACATACCGCACACCAGCGGCGTCGAACTCGCCCTCTTCGCAGATGATATCTGCCTATATGTGTCTGGACGTAATCCAGACACTATCTCTAAACGCCTCCAATCCGCAGCCCGAACCCTCGGGAACTGGTTTCGGAAATGGAGGATCGAGGTCAACCCAATCAAAAGTGCAGCCATGTACTTCTCGCGGCGCATAACGCAGCATCTCCCCACCATAGAGTTATTCGATCGTCCAATCCCCTGGGAAAAGACAGTCAAATACTTAGGCGTCCTATTAGACTCGAGACTCAGCTTCGGTCCACATATTAACCGAGTAAGGAACCGAGTGGCGTTCGTCCTCGGTCGATTACATCCGTTACTAAATAAAAATAGCAAAATGTCCCTACGTAATAAAATTACACTTTACAAAGCCTGTATTCGGCCAATTATGACATACGCAAGCCTCGTATTTGCGCATGCCTCCCCGCGTCAAATTCACCGACTTCAGGTAATACAAAATCGATTCATGCGTGAAGCCACGGGAGCACCGTGGTTCGTGCGTAATGCTAACCTTCATATCGATTTAGGGCTTCCTACCATAGCCCAATATCTAAAGTTGGCCTCTCGCCGATACTTCGACTCTGCCGCCACGCACCCCAACCCACTGGTTGTCAGTGCCGCCACATACAACCCCCTCGCGATACACCAAAACTCGACCCGCGGAAAAAAGAGACCGAGGCACGTCCTCGAGGACCCTGACGACGCGACCACTAGGGCCCAAGCGCTCTACTCAACACTACACAAATACACATTATCACCATCATACCGCCTCCGCCGTCGGCGTGGGCGTATCAGACAAAGTTATTCGCGATACCGCCGCATCTCAGGCCGGTTCTCCCCTAGCACTACTGTCATAAGCAGAGGCGTCGCTGGAGTTTCTTGCGCCATTTCTTCTCCAGCGGAAACGCATTCCGAATTGGTGGTAAACCTATGTAATAATAATCATGGTATTAGTAATGATAGTAGTAGTAATATTGCCCTCCCGATTGCAGTAACTGACCGAGCCGAGGCCGGCCCCCTTGGGCACCCTTGAGTCTGTTACTCTCGCGAACAGGATGACGGCCCAAGCCGAGGTCCCCCCTCGGGGGCCCTTGCGCCAGTCATCCATAAATAAAGGTTTTGGCTAAGCGCCCTCAGCGCTATGCCACCTTTCAATCCGGCGAAGCTGTAAAAGTCTTCGGGCTAACAGTGACCATCAGTCCTAAAAAAAAAGATAATGATCGATCGAGCCCGCCATTCGACTATTAGCACCTAAGTTACATACAGTATTTACTGGTGGTAGGATTCCTATGCAGGAATCCGTCAGTCGTTCTACCGTCAAGCAGTAAGTAGGGTAGGTTTGAAGGGCACTGATAGCGAGTGTAATTACTGGGCTGGACTGGGACTTAAGAACTTATGTCTCCGGAAAACGGGCGCAGTGTGATTCCTAATGCCGGCACTTAATAATTTTATGTCCTAATTTACAATACAAAAGAAGGAAAACATAGTGAAGAAACCTGCGTGTCTTAGGAATAAAAATATTCGAAGATATGTGGGTGGCATTGGGGTAGTGTGGTGAGCTCTCGCGGCTTGAAGGCTCTCTCACAACATAAGAAGAGGACTGTGTTCAGCAGTGGGACATTTATAGGCGACGTTACGCTATGATGTAATACGCTACCGTTACGTGAATATATTTACGAGTCAGCAATAAACTCTCCTTTTAATTTGCTCCACTCTATGAATAACGATTTTTTATAGTAGGCTCTATGCCAGATGGTAAGCCAGGCGAATTTCCATAATTAAACAAAAGACTAAGTTTAGAAATCTCCGTTAAAGTTTTACTAAGAATTGTGTACTGAGAGAAGCAGTAAAATAAGATAATAGATAATAAATAAGTCCAAGATGTTGTTTGCTGAATACAGAAGTGGTGCCGTCTTTATTTTATAGTATTTTTTTTTGTTTTACATCTACAAAGAATATGGCGCGCAACGAGTTCAACGAACGGTATTATAATCAGTATATAGCTTACATTCGATGTGATGTAATACAAGTCAACAAGGTGACGTACTTAATAAAGCTATGAACTATGTACTATTAAACATTTTATCGCTTTACGTCTTATGAATGAAACATCTAGTATAAAGCTAGTGGTATAAAATACAGAGACACATAAAGTATGGTAACATAGTTACTGTTTCAAAGTTGTGGCTCCATAGTTTTTGAGTGTAGATGTTCGAAGACACACAGGAAGCGATATTTTTTGCATGTGATTTGGTGGATATTGTATGACTGATAATTCAAAAATCACTGAGACACTTTTTTGAATTATATATCTAAAAGAGTTCGAATACTTGCAGAAACCAATTTTGCACAAAACATACACTATAGGTTTTCGAGTTTGGAGATACCGTAATTCTCCTCGGGTCTCTGCATACAAACTGACACTGGATAGATTTAAGAAAAAAAAAGAGAAGAGAGTGCTTTTGTATTCGCGCGGACTGCTGTAATATCATGTCACTGTTAACCTGTGATAAACATCCAAAGACCAAGAAATCGGCACTGTTATTATGAAAAATTATCCACCAAATTTGTACTGCGTAACTTGTTAACCTGTCTCCCTCCCTCAAAAATAATAAAAGTTTTCGTTAAAAAATATTAAACATTATTTAATATCCACACACACAAATGTGTAGCGGAAGTGACAATCATAATACGTGCGTATGGATGTCCATTAATTAGCATGTATAGGCGTGTCAGCCGCAAATTTGCCTAAAATGGAATTAACGAGGTCTTAACGTGGGAGGTAGGCTTGCGGCGAATTAACATCGAAAGCCTGTTTGAAACTGTCGTGTTTCATAATAACAAAACCAGAGATGGTTATAATAAAGTTAGATTTATTAGAAGTGCACGATAGCACTAAAAACAATTTCCTTCTAAAACTAGTCGAGACATTGTAAATAGCAATAAAATGTTTGTGGCACAGTACGTAACGGTTTTGTATCAATTTAAGAAAATGCTTTCTGTATACCTCCCAGATCTAATAATCCTTTTGAACTTTAGTGATAATATATAGTAATCATTAATTAATGTTTTTTTTTTCTTAATGGGACTAAGGGCGGATTTCACCGTTGAAACTAAATGCGATCAGTTCAAGCTGAACGAAGTTTAAGCGTTTAACTGAGTTCAATGCTACTGTTTGCATTTCACCAACATCAACTGAACGCGATTAAAGCTAAATGCGGTTCAAATTCTGAACGCCCAATTTTCGACGTTCAGCTCTTTAAACGCGTTTAGAGAGCTGTCATTGTCAATTGCACAATTATGTAAACACAATAAATATTTTAAATACGTTTTGTTTATTGTTTGCATACCTATGTGTCTTATGCATAAAAACAGGCTGTTTGATGTCGCAAAATAATAAATACATCAAGTTTTTGTTTTAAACTTGTGTCACTATAATATCTTCTACGCAGTTGATAGTTTCTGACAGCATTCGGATGTTGTCGCCGTAGTCCAGGAAAACATTGTTAATACAATACCTACTTTTTGTTTTTTTTTACTGATATATAATGATGTAGACATATATGCATACAACATTATGTCTAATGGTATTTTATTATGGGGACATACGGCTATGCAATCTTTGCTTTACAATAAATAGCAGTTCGCGCAGTATATAATATGCGCCCTCGTGATTCGCTGAGGGAAATGTTAAAATAAAGTAATATTTTAGCTTTTACATGCCAGATATATTTAGGAAAACGTTTTGCATGTAAATACGAAAAATTTTAAAAATACTATTCCCGAAGAATATATGACAAGCAAGCATAATTTAAAATTAAGAAGTAGATAAACCAAAATGTACGGTAAATAAAATAAAAAAAAACTTTTATTGGTCGATGGATACGTGTATTTATAATAAACTTCCTTTCTTCCTACTTAAGATTATACCAAAAAATGTCTATGCTCTAAAGCTTATTATAATTTATGACCAAGATACAAATAAAAGAATTCTAAATAAGACGATACCTGCGGAGTATCTTTTAACTGTTTCTTCTCTGTCAGAGTATCTTCATTACGATGCGGCGGTGGTTTGAAAAAAAATTACATTGGACACTTTACTTTTCGTCTAACCGATTTCACCGGCTCCATTTTGATCGCGTTCAGAACGAAGTTTACGTGAAATATCGTCACAATCTAAGCACAAGCACAGAAGCACTCACTCGTCCAGATCTACCAATTCAACTATACCAATGTAACGCTCATTCCATAACATCGGAGGTAGGCTAGGATGCAGTGTCAGAGACATAGGGACGGACACTCACAACACAATCAGACCCGAAACCAACAATTTGTGTTACTGCACACATGTTGGCTCCGGATTGAATTCGAACCCAACACCCCCGGCGAATAGTCAGGTACTCTGACCTCTAGGCCACGCGGTCATAAAAATCGTCGTTTTTCGCTTCATAAACATTTAATTAACATAGATATGTTATTTATCTTAATATTATAAAGAGGAAAGATTTGAGTTTTTGTATGTTTGGTTGTAATGAATAAACTCAAAAACTACAAAACCGATTTAAAAAATTCTTTCACCTATATACAAATACATTATCACCGACTAACATGAGTTGTATTAAATTTAAAAAAAAAAACCGAGATCCCTACGAAAATTGCTATGATGTAACTCAAGGTAACCAAAATTTACTGATAAAAGTCATTATTTGGCGTTCGCTGCAAAAACGATTGATGATAAAGAAAATGTACTGCATTTTTATAGTACTCATCATTACTCATAAAAAGTCCGCGAGGCTAACTATTATAGTTAAGTCAGAATAACCGCTTTTTGTTCAAATTAGTCTATCTATAAACACGGGTAGAATCGAAAGATGATGACATTCGTATCATGGTATTAATCCTTACCCTACAAAATAGCTTCATAGTCGAGGTTGATTATGCACTTGTAATGTCGTTTTTAAATTATTGGAATCGGACCTATCGTTTAGAAGTTACGATAGGTATAAAAATGCTAAAAGTAAGAAAAATGCCGCGTGTGAGCGGACAGTACTACGCTCGCCCGCGCTATTCGCGAATAGACTAAGGTCTATTAATTACTTACCTACTTAAATTATTTTTTGTGAACTAGAAACAATAACAATAAACGCTCTATAAAAATACAGCGGCCGCGGTGTCTCTCGAACGCTGCGCCGCCGCCCGGCTTCATGTAACTTGGGCATCATTGAGCTGCGCGGTTCCCTTTGCGCAACGGTCGAGAGCGGTCGTTTTATTTTGCTTCCACGACATCAAATATTGGCTATATTTCATGGCATATGTTCCCATAAATAAAACATTATTTTAGTTAAATAACTTAATCTTATCTGACCAGCTGCAGCGCCGCCGATGAGAATAGTCGCTACAAAAATGTCAGTGTAAGGAATTGTGGTTGTTCTATTTGTCCAAATAAAGTACTAATTTATCTTACTAATATCTATCTACCCGTGCGAAGCCGGGACCGATCGCTAGTCCACAATATATTCAGATACAATATTAAATGGAAGTTAATCCACTATTTATTACTATTCTGTATTTAAAAGTTCTTGCAATTTTCGCTCCGACGGAATCATAATCCGGCATTTAAATAAAATATACTTTGTCATTCAAGTATTTATCGTAAACATGCTAATTGGATAGTAATATAAAGAAATATAGTAAAAAAGTCTCTTGGAACCGTTTTGCCAGCAATATAGACGTCATTTTGAAAGTTAATGTGTCAGTATATGAAAGTAATATTATAGCAATTCAAACGGTATACTAGAGCAACACTAGAACTTTTTTTAAATGTATAAATCCACTACCACTCCAGGCCAGTTATTCTGCCGTGAAGCTGTAGTGTGTAAACATAACTGTGCTAGGCTAGCAGGGCACTGAGAGCTAGTGTAATCACTGGGCATAGGAAACTTAAGAACTGATGTCTCAAGGCGCAGTTTGGTGTCACACAGAAATGTTCTGGGTGACACAGCATTTGTTATGGACTGACATTGCACTTATGATAAGGTGACCGTTTTGCTCGTTTCGTCACTTTATTCAATAAAAACAAAAGAATATCAAAGTAATATTATAGCAATGAAACCTAATAGTGTCATACCACATTTTTTTTTAAATATATTATTTCAAAAGTTATTTTTGAATCATTATTGTCGTGGAAAAGTAATGATGGAAAAGAAATTCTGTACAATTACAAGGGAAAATCGGAAAAATTTGAGCGAAACGAAAAAATCATAATTTTTGTATGCTCTGTGGATGGTGGATTCTTTTTTTTTGTTAGTTATGCTCCCGGGATGGAAATATGTAAAATAAAAAAGTAATATAAATAAAAAAATTGTATTTAGTATTTTTTTCTCGCGTACCGCTTTAACAAAGTCCTGGATCTCTCGAGGCTTAATTTTTTCAGACGCTCATTAAGATAATGCCCTGGTTTTCGTCCATAAGCTCGTAGTGTCAGGTCTTAATTTAGCACTCTTTTGGCCATAGTTCTGCTTAATCCCAATTAAAGGGCTACATTTTTTGCTTGCGGACGAGATTTCGTTGGATTTGCACCCTCGTTGCTTTGATTACCGCTGGTGTCCTAACCGTACGAGGTCGGCCATTCCTTTAGCGATCTTCAAAGGTCGGATCTTCACTAATTCGATTTGATAGTATATACGAATATCATACGATACGAATATTATACGAACCTCAGCGAGAACCTATTTTTCCTGGTATGTGGAAAACAAAAATTTTGCTATCTAATAAAACTCATAATAACATAAAACTGCCGCCAAAACGAAATTAACAAACGTTTAACATAACTTTGCATAACATGCACTATAAAGAATTTAAAGCAATTTTTGGTAGACAAATTACTAAATGTGTATGTATTGCGTTTCTAAAGGAATATCCACAGTAGCATTCAGATCTCAGTCGGCGAGCAAGTTAATTGGCTCGAAAATGAAATTTGAACTGGAACTATCCATCTATCCATCCATCTAGACTCCATCTAGATTCTATCCATCTAGACTCCATCTAGACTCCATCTAGATTCTTTTTTACCTAGTGGGTGGTGTCTTATCAGTGTCTAACTTTAAAAAGCTCTCATTGAATTTACTAAAGTCAAATCATCAACAGTGAGACTACCTAACGTATTTACCATTTCTTACTGCTTGATTTCTATTGTATTATTCCTTTTCATTTATATACATTTATTTATTATGTATGTATACACATGTATTAAATACTTTTCTGAACTCAATGCCACCACTGGAAAATCAGCGTCGAAGTGCTCTTTATGTGCCCATGTCACAATTTACTAAATTAACAAAGTAATATTTGTAAAAAAACCGACGCCTTACAATTGCATAGCTCGAATCCAAGCCGGAGCTAACATTTGTGCTGCGGAGGGTAGCTCACTGCTCCAAAAAAGTTCCAAAGCTAATTAAAGTAAGGCTTTACAAAAAGCCGATAGGTGTCCGGCAGAGTAAGATAGAACCTACCTCTTTCCTACCGAGGTGTCGTAAGAGGCAACTAAACTATTATACGGACAGCTTTCATTCGTGCAGAATAACACCATTATATGCAATGCTGTTACTGTACTGCTCATGGGAATGCAATGGGGAATTTTTTTTTAACTCCGATCAAAATGGCGGCGACGTGGTTCGCCACCAGAACATTTCTGTGTGTCACCACGTCACGTCTCGTTTCCTTTGGTAGCGAAAAGTACGCTACGTGTGTGGTGTCTGTCTACGGGAACATACTACTGCTTATATGGGAAAAAGGCGAGAGACAAAAGGGTAAATAAAAACAAATTATAATATTATAACTAATATTTCTTATAAATAAATATTTCCAATATACTGTAATGAGTAGTTTGGCTATAATGAACTAGATGTCAGTACGCGTTTGAAATGTTCGTATTTCACAAAAACGTCAAAAATTTAATGAGGGTGGAAAATAAAAAAGTGCGGTGGTGACAGTTGCTACCGTGAGCGGCGAATGCATACGAATTATATCCATTGTTTATATGCAATAAGTGAAATTAATTTGCCTTAAATGGGTGAAAGGTAATTGTGATTGTTATTTCGCGTATTGGGGACATGGGGTAAGTGTTTTATATTTAGTTTCACTCTTGTGAGTTAGGCATTTGCTACCGGTGATTAGAAAAATGTTATACTTTATAAATATGTTATGTTGTCGACAGCTTTCTGAAACGCCCTTTAGGATTAATGAGGCTTGAAGGTTTCCGAATCAAGCATTGACTTCATAGTTCAAACGATTGATGACGATAGATTAAGAGAGATGACTTATAATGGCTAATTTCAACAAAAACGATAAGTGATTTCTTGGATGATTGGTTTATGGGCTGCCATCTTATTCGGTATATTCGACAGGAGTTCGAGTCTCAGTGAAATTTAATTTCGTTAAAGCTTTTTTTTTTGTTTTATTATTCTTTTTATTTTTTATCTTTTCATATTTTGTTTTAAGTTATTAAGATTAAATTATATTATAAGAGGTTAAGACATTTATTAAGTTTCCCTGCCTTGTTCTAGATTAGCTGTAAAATACTATAATGGTTGATATTGATAGGGTTTGAAATTATTAATTATAGCTAGTTTCCATCAGTTGATTTTCTGTTTTCTTTTTACGCCCTTATGATAAAAATCACTTGAACCTTCACCCAACCCCACTATTACAATACGTTAATAATCGAAGTTATCAGTTATTGCCTTTGGAAATGGCGATAGCAACCGCTGCCCCCGTGTCACTTTTAGCTTCACTGACAGCTGTATTTCGGTGAGCACACTTCTCGCAAGGCGGCGGACTCTCTTCTTCATTATAGTTTTTAAATTGGTTTTCTCCATTGGGAGGGAAGTCCGCGGATTGTGAATCTAATGTTGCCTTAGTTACAGAGTTCCTTTCGTTGTAATCTGTGCGAGGGTGTATGAACTGTTGCCAGTTAAACTTTCGATGAGTAGGCGGTGGCATCCAAAACGCACCGTCGTTTTGGATGTTGGGCGTGGCGGACGCGGAGGATAGTCGCAGTTACGTGGAGAACGTTGTAATCTGTTTAGAAGGCCATCTGAAAGTAACCAATGATGCATTAAGAAAAGGAAAATACGTAAAGCTGTAGCAATATGCAGGAGTCCGTCTAGGTAGGTACCA
Source organism: Luehdorfia chinensis (assembly GCA_019845155.1). Classification (NCBI taxonomy): domain Eukaryota; kingdom Metazoa; phylum Arthropoda; class Insecta; order Lepidoptera; family Papilionidae; genus Luehdorfia; species Luehdorfia chinensis. The sequence continues at coordinate 2,876,445 of JAHVAK010000206.1, read as the reverse complement.
CCCCAGGGCCAGTTCTTCTACCGTGAAACAGTAGTGTGCAAACATTACTGTGTTTCGGTTTGAAGGGCACTGTGAGCTAGCGTAATCACTGGGCATATGAGACTTAAGAACTGATGTCTCAGGGTGATGGGCACAGCGTAGTGTCACACAGAAATTTTCTGGGTGGCACAGCATTTCTTATGGGCAGTCGTTGCACTTACCAACATTTGAACGTTTTGCTCGTTTCATCACTTTATACAATAAAAAAAAACTCAGGAATCCAGCGCTCGATTAAAATTTCATAGTACGCGAGTGACTTAGTTCGAACTCTTGTAGAACAATTTTACGAGTAGGTACTGATTTACCACGTGCTCAGTGGTAAATAAACCATAGTGAGGAATAAGTTCAAGGATATTCCTCCAATCCCCGTTGGAGCAGCATGGCGGGCTCTTCCCAGCTTCAAATCTCTCTTTAAAATGGCAGTGGGACAGAATAACTGACTCATTCGCACGGTTCCAGACTTTGAATCGGTTCCAGACTTTGAATCCTAGCCAAAGTCAACAATTGTGCAAATAACAATTTGTTAGTTTCTGCGTCTGGTTCATATAGGTTTCCTAAAGGTTGTTTTCCTTGACCGCCGAGCGCCTTAAAATTAACGCTTATAATTTAGTGATGCCTGCACTCGGGATCGAACGAAGAGTAGCCTTGGTCTTCATTCATTGAGCTTCACGGCTCTTTATTATACATTTAAAAAAAGTCAATCTGGAATAAGCAATACTTACTATGATCCTGGGCGGCAGAATTCGCGATGGAAATGAAGAAAACAAACAAAACAGCTCCTTCCCGCCACATTATGTTGGATCCCAATGACACGTCTTGTAATATGTAACAATTTTATAGTCGTCGTGTATCAACAAACTAGACAGATTATATAATACCAAGAATATGATTCGGAATCTACACCAAGTGATAATGAATCGTACTCACTAAGTGCGAAGCAAACGCCGACTGTTAATAATTTTTTAGGTTATTCCCTGTAAAAAGTGTTCGTTTTACGTTATTTGCGATTACGTAACGTTGTTTTATAATCACATACTAAACGTCTGTATCTTAAGAGGCCTGGTGCTCGCCTTTAATTTCATAATACGCGAGTAACCTGGGTTCGATCCGCGGTGTCAGCACCTCCAAAATTGTTCCAAAATCTTAAGTGCTGATTTACCATGTGCTCAGCGGTGAAGGAAAACATCGTGAGGAAACTTGCATATCCGGGGAATAGAAATATTTCGAGGACATGTGAATTCCGCCAACCCGCATTGGAGCAGCGGGCCGGAGTATTCCCCGCTACAAAACCCTCTCAGAAATGAGAGGAGGCCTGCGCTCAGCAGTGGGACATTTATAGGCTGTTACTTTCCTTAAGTGATTATACGTGAATATGTTGTTGGTTATAAAATGCCAACCACCTTTAGACTTAGCTAATCTCGCTTAGACGTGACGTTCTACAGTTTTTGGGATGATTATAATTCAGATTAATGTCGAGTTAATAAAAAGTTTTAATTTTTTTTTAAACGATAAACAACATTAGGATTTTTCTTGCATTGGGGTTGCATTTCGTGTTTTAAATTCCACATGCACAAACCCAGACCCGGAACAACTATTGATAGTTATATGTCCGTGCGTAATACAAATATCGAACTCGATCGAACCCGCTATCCATAGTACAGAAGCTACTTCTTTTTCTTTTTAAAAAACCGATTACCCAGTAGGATTTCACCTGTAGCCTGTGTGCGTTTCACCGACAAAAAATTCACACGCACAACACAACCAGACCCGAAAACATTTGTTTTGTGCAACGTCCGCTCATAACAAATGCTGTCACCTAGAACTGCCACATGCGTCATACTTGTGAACAGGTGCTGTTGGTGGAGGCAGGTCTGTTCGAGTTTACAATATACTCGTACTTATATATTAATTAAATTAATCTTGTCTAAAATTTGAACATGGAGCGTGCTTTGGTTTTCCTTGTGGCTATTCTTAATAAATTTATTTATAATGTATTTTTGACTAAGAAAAAAAAATTACAAAAAATAGGATATCTAGGGAGTTTATTTCGCCAATTTCTTCTCCACCAGAGAAACCTCATTACGAAACGGCGGTAGATTGTTAAGAAATGACGTTTGACAAACGAAATTTATATTTCTTACGTCGAAAAATAAAGTATTTTCATTTTATCTATTCTATTTATTTCTATTTTATATATATATATATATTATATATATTATATAAATATATATATTATTCTATTTTATATCATTTCAATTTATCTGCGTGGCATCACACTACGGCCGTCACCCTGGGACGTCGGCTCTTAAGTCTCATATGCCCAGTAATTGCACTAGTTCTCGGTGCCATCCTGACTATAATACAGTGTTCCTACCTAGACGGATTCCTAAGTAGAAATCTTACCAAAAGTAATAAAAATTACCTTAAATTGTTATATTTGTTACGATTTTTCATAAAGTGTTCCAAATAGCTATTTACTGAAATGTTTATATGGGTTATAACCATTTTGAATAGTTACTTAAAATGATAAGAGCTAAGAGAAGCTGGGCGATATATGGAGAATATGATATAGCCCCTCAAACAATAAGGTATACTGGTTGTAGGATTCTTATGCAGCATTTGTTATGGGCAGACCTTGCGCTTACCATCAGGTGAACGTTTTGCTGGTTTCATCACTTTAACGAAAAAAAAACATGAGAAGAAGAAACATGAAAAGCCTTATCAGGTAATAAACCTTTTACTTTGCTGCTGTTACCTTTATTACTAAAAATGCCAAATAGAAAGTATCTGACGTTAGATTTAATACTTAATATTTAATAAATTATAGATGTATTTTCCAGCATGCACTAGTTATGCATTTTAAGGAAATACGTTCTTTGACACCGCACAGTGACCTTTGTTATAACGTATTCTGTATTCTGTAAATATCAAAGGTCGGCAACGCATCCGCTATTCGTCTGGTATTGTACTCGTAGATGTTCATGGGCGGCGGTGATCACTTACCATCAGGTGAGCCGCTTGCTCGTTAGCCCCCAATTTCATAAAAAAATATATTAGAAGACGATGCGATGCAACCAGCACAACGTTTAAGCGCAAATAACCTATGGTTAAGAGTACGGACTGCGAAACATGACGTCGCAGGGTCGAGCCCACATTTGACTATTGTCGTTAATCATCAAAAGTTTCTAAGCCTCAGTTGGTGCGGCGTTGGCAGGAATATTAGAATAGCATTGCTAGTATTTTTTTTAACCTTTCACCTGATGGTAAGTGCGACATCTGCCTATAATAGATGCTGTGACTCAAAGAACATTAGATTGCGAAGTTCTTGGCACGACACTGCGCACATATGCCTTGTAATATCACTACTTAACAGTTCGCATTCAATAATTGGGCTTGCGGTGGTACTACGGGCACTTTAAGCTACCTTTAACCGATACGTTAACGATCGCGTGGCCTGGTGGTTAAAGTACCTGACTACTAAGCCGCGGGCCATGGATTCAAATCCCAGCCGGAGCCAACATTTGTGGAAAATCACATTGGGTGTGTTGTAATTATCCCCGTGTCACTGACACTGCATCCTAGCCTAACTTCGACCATGTGTTTACGCGTAAACTTGTAGCACTATATTATCTCCTGCGCAGTTGATACCTTCCGGCGGTGTTCGGAAGTTGATGCCGTGGTCGAAAATCGGCCAGGAGGACATCGATAATCGACGCACTTCAGTGTCTCTTGTTTAGGAAAGGAGAGACGCAAACTAAATTTACTAAGATTCAAATGTGTTATTAAAAAGTGAACAAAATTATTATGGATACGTTATTATTGTTAAAACTCTTTAAAAACTACCGTAAGACTTGTACCAAATATCGGATATTTAGTACAAGTCTTACGATATATACTAGAAGATACACCAATACTATATATTTATTTTATTTGCGCCGTGTGGTGGCGGCTTAAGAGAATCTACCACCTCATTTCATCCTGTAGGTGTCGTAAAGTCGACAAAGAGAAAATTAAAAGCAGGAGATAGGCAGCAGCATCTTCCTGGAACATCTGAATAAATAAACTGCGGTTGCCAACCCGCGGGGCAACCATAGCAAAATCCTTACAGCTACAATCTTCTGTGGCAATCTTTAGGGAGACCTATTTTCAGCAGTGGACTGGTGATGTAATGATGATGATAATGATATTTAATTTCAATTTAATATCATTCAACTCATAATGAGGAAAGCATATCTACATTTATATGCTTTACTATATGAGAATGGTACGAACGTTCTTTACAACTAAAACGTCGTAGCTTTGCAGAAAGAATAACTATGAGAAAGAGTATGAAGGCTGGTTAACTTTTGCTGCGATTGATTTATTTTACTGTGAAATTATTTTTTTAGCACCAGTCAATTGTTTCTTAACGTTTAATAAATTTTGGTCAGTTTTCGTTGAGTTTTAATGTTTAAGTTTAACATCCTCAAATGACGCATAATATCGGTACAACCAGCTCCCCAAAACTTGAGAGAACTGAAAAGAGTGATAGATGCGGAGTGGGAGTGAATTCCTCAATGTCAATAAGCATTATCTTAAGCATGCCTAGAAGGATACAAAAAGTAATGTGTGGAAATGTAAATGATGAGGCCACACACGATATCAAATTAATTACTTTTTATTTTATACTATAAAAAAACTTTTCAAAATCTCGTTAGTCAAAATAAAAATATCGATTTTTTAGCTTGAGTAGGTTTTAAAAGCTTTGTCTTAGTGTTTTATTTTTTAATTAACCCGCAACAGAAATAGCGATAGCTGAGCCACTGTTACTCTTGGCTTTGCCGAGGGCATAACTGCTTTTACCACAAGTACTACAACCGGTTTGCGGCTGCTGGGCTTGCTGCAAGCCCTGAGAAGCAAGTTTTAGAGCGCCACCTAATCCAGTCTGTAGATCGCTGCCTTGATAAGAACCGTATGCGCCTGCTGTAGAACCCCCCGATTGGTTTGAACTGGACAAACTCGACCCGGAAGCAAATCCATCCTTCTCATTTCCCGAACCCGAATCGTAACCGCTTTGTGATCCAAGTTGAGTTTGATGTTGTTGTTCGTTTGCAGTAAATCCGATAACTTTGCCATGTGAACTGTACCCTGAACCTGAACTGGATTGTCCGTCTCGATCATTCTGTCCTCCAAGCCTTGAGTTGTCTACCGATCCTAATTCAGTGCTTTTCCCATAGTTTGCACCTCCGTGCTCACTCCCAAAACCCGCTTGATAACCGCTTTGTGATCCCTGCTGTATTTGCTGCTGTTGTTGTTCGTTTCTAGAAAATCCGACATCTTTGCCACGTGAACTATAGCCTGAACTCGAACTCGATTGACTGTCTCGACCATTCTCATATCCATGCCCTGAACTTCCAGCCGATCCTAATCCAGCGCCATAGTCAGCGCCTCCCTGCTCACTTCCAGAACCCGTTCCTAAACTGCTTTGTGATCCCAACTGTAATTGTTGTTTTTGTTGGTTTCCAGAATATTCGAAAGTTTTTCCATGCCTACTATAGCCTGATCCCGAACTTGATTGACTGTATTGAGCATTCTGACCGCCGGATCCTGAGTTTCCACTTCCAAAATGTCTTTCCGATCCAGGATTATTTCCATACCCTCCCTGCTCACTCTCAGAGCTTGAGCCATAACTGCTTTGTGATCCCAACTGTAACTGTTGTTTTTGTTGGTCACCAGAAAATCCACCACTTTTGCCATAACCACTATAGCCTGATTCTGAACTTAATCGGCCGTCATGAACATTATGGCTACCGTATCCTGAGTTTTCGCTTCCAAAATGTCTTGTCGAGCCTAAATCTGCGTTTTGTCCATTGCCGTGAAAGGAAAATGAGGAACTAGCTGACGCCGACCCAAAGCCAACGCCCTGTGGTGGCCAGTTACCCTCGGAACTGCCACGACCATGTCTATAGCCGGAGAACTTATTGCGATCCCCATCGGTATGGTAACCAAAATCTCTATGAGATCCAAAATGTTTGCCACTTCCACTTTGATAGGAGAAGTGTGATTCTTTATAACTGCTTTTGCCACCGTTGAATTTCTCATCGTCTGCATATCCTCCAGTTTTTGCACCGAAGCCGTCGACACCACCTGATGATTGACCAAGGTTATCAGATTTTTTTTTATCAATATTATTGGATGGTTGATTTGGTGCGCTCAAATCTACGTTAGAATTGGTTCCAACAGCGGTTGAGGCTAAAGAAAAAGCTTGACTTCCAGGCTGCTCGCCGCTATCTAATCCAGCAGCAGCCCCACTATACAGCGCTTGTTGTAATCCGCCGTTACTACGGGTCAATCCACTCCATTGTTGTGTTTGAAATACAGTTGCCGGAAACGGTGGGATACCTGGTGGTGGCGGCAGCGATGGTGGACCATGACTGTCTTCGCATTCTGCACCGTGACCCGGAGATCGTGCCAGTCTATTCAACACTGCATCTGAAATTTAAGATAGCTGTTAATAATTTACTGGTGGTAGGCATCCGTGATTTACCACGCGCTCGGCGGTGAAGGAAATCATCGTGAGGAAACCTGCATGTCTGAGAAATAAAAAATATTTCGAAGACATGTGCTGTCCGCCAATTCGCATTGGAGCAGCGTGGCGGATTCTTCCTAGCTCCAAACCCTCTCAGAAATGAGAGGAGGCCCGTGAGACAGTGAGACATTTATAGGCTGAAACTTTACTTTTACTTTTTAGGAATCCTATGCCGGAATCCGTCTAGGTAGGCACCACCGCCGTGGCAATTTTTCTGCTGTCAATCAGTAGCACAAACATTAGTGTGTTTTTCTATATGCCCTTGCACTGATAGCTAATCTATGCTAAGAACCTATGTCTCGGGATGACAAGCGCAGTGTAGTGTCACACAGAAATGTCCGAGTGACGCAGCACTTGTTACGGGCTAGCGTTGCACTTACCAACAGTTGAACGTTTTTCTCGTCTCGTCACCATCTTCCATTAAAAAAAAACTAAGATAATCATAAGAATGTTGGTTAACACAGATTGAAAATTGGTTGCACGTAAGTGGTTGTTCGTGAATAAGAAATAAGAAGTTAAATTAGTTAATTATTAAATTAACTAATTTAACTTTATTAATAGTCTACCGGTGGACATAAGATTCTGCTAAGAAGGGATGATTTACGGACGGATTGGCAATAACATTCCAGAAAACGCCCGTCACCGGATTGCACGTTGTTTTGTTTCTTTTGCCAATGTAATTTTATCAAATGTATGCGTTACCTTCGGTTTCCAGTACTGCCGCTTGGACACCAAAGACGCAAATTCCTAACAGGAGTACAGTTGCCGTTGCCATCATGTAGGAGCACTCGACCTGTTCTGGCAGAAACATCAACGGCTCCTGCATTTTATAGGCAAGCTGTTCCTATGTGATAAATTTATCTTCCAAGAATAGCATTCACAAATTATTTAGTGAAGCGAATTGTTAATGTAAACAGTAAACTTAGCACTACTTTTAAGAAATTCGCGGATTGTTTGTAATGCTCACAGATATAAAAATTTGGTATAAAAATTCCCAGGATAACTGACCAAACGGAAAATCTTACACAAAATTATGTAATACGCCCCTTAAGCGTTATTATACATCTTTTAGGGTTGCGGAAGTGTAGGCTAATATTCATTTTTTGTTCATATTATTTACCGTAAAATTCCAACTAATATTATCAACGTAATGCTGTTATTTCGTATGTAAATAATGTGTACCGCAGACCCAATTACAGGCAGTAGGCGTTCCATCTTAGGGGACATCTACAATACAAACGAATTACCTTGAGGTCTATGGATCATATCAGCCGGATGTGGTGCTAATTTTATTAATTAAAAGGCTTCGATTTTGAATATATGTATGTTTCACACACGGCCTATGTTCAGCAGTGGACTATTGATAGGCTGAAACGACGACGACGACGAAATATGGAAATTTGTGTTTAGACTTCTGTTTAGAAATAAAGTTAATTGTATCAGCATTTTAGGAAATGCACCCCTAAGGGTGTAAAATAAGGGACAAAACTTTGTATGTGAAATGCGACATTTTTGAGGTTATAAATATATTAATTGGTATTCTGGCTTCTGTTCATAGATAAGAGTCAGGTTTATCAGCGTTTCGGAAATTCATCCTCTAAGCGTACTATGGAATTTTAAGGGGAGCGCCCGGCAGGGGCCGGAGCACAGGGGTGCTACCGTTGACTTACGTGGTAAATCAGAACTTAAAAGTGAAATTAATTGCTTAGCGGTGAAATAAAATATCATGAGAAATAAAAAAATATTTCGACGATATGTCAAGTCTGCCAACCCGCAGTAAAACAGCGTGCGGTGATAATTCCGACTCCAAAAATTCTTTTAAAATATGTGGCCACTTTTTCTTTTCTGTTCTCAGCAGTGGGACACTGAGTAGATCATTATCATCATCATTTCAGCCTATCACTAGCCCACAGTCACACACACAGTAGCTGAACATAGGCCTCCCCCATAGATTACCACAAAACTTTGTAGCTCTCATTTTGGAGGATCTCAAATTTAATAACGTCGTGGAGCGATAGTTGAATTCATTTAAAAAACTACTTTATGTGTTACTGTTATAGGTGGATTGGTGACATTAAATTAGTGTTTCATCATCATCATCATAATTTCAGCCTAACACTAGTCCACTGCTGAACATAAGCCTCCCCCATAGATTGCCACAAAAGTTAGTAGCTCTCGTTATGGGGGGATATTGCCAAAGTTGACACGCTTGGCAGGTGGGTTCGCAACCGCAGTTTATTTATTCTGATGTTCCAGAAAGATGCTGCTGCCCATCTTCTGGTTTTAATTTTCTGTCGACTTTTACGACACCCACAGGATCACATGGGGTGGTTGATTCTCTTAAGCCGCTACCACACGGCATGTATAGATAATTTCCCCTTTTTTACTATGCAAATACCGATCGTGCCATTCCTTTTTCTAATTGGATAAAGTGACGAGATAAGGAATACGTGCACCTGATGTAAGTTAAACGTCTGCCCATAAACAAAGCTGTGTCACCCAGAACATTTCTGTATGGCACCCTTTGATCACAAATAAAAGTGACCAGAGGTAGCACCACACTGCGTGCGCAAAAGCTTTTACTAGGAAATAGTTCACGATAAAAGTCGAATGGTTTGTAACTACGACGAATGGTAATAAGGAGATTATTACGTTGCCACCACACGTAACTTAAAATATATGCGGGCCGAGCGCCCCTTTCCCTCTTTTGTGGGACATTTTTAGGCTTTTATTTTACTCTTTTACACATTAAAAGATTTTCAAAAGTGACCAATAAATTGATAGCAATTAAATTAACCCATTTATGTGTAGAAATTTGAAGATTTTTTTTTATACTGGTGGTAGGATTTCTATGCAGGAATCCGTCTAGGTAGGTACCACCAACATTACTACGTTTCGGTCTGAAGGGCACTGAGAGCTAGCGTAATCACTGGGCATATGAGACTTAAGAACTTAAGTCTCAAGGTGACGGGCGCAGAGTGGTCTGTTATGGGCAGACGTTGCACTTACCATCAGGTAAACGATTTGCTCGTCTCGTCCCTTTATGAAATAAAAAAGGGGTAGCTCACATTAACAAGAATTAATATTCTTATTTCTGATTATATTTTTTTCAAAAACTTAGTTATCTCAATCTGACTAACATTTTTTTTCATTACAACTTTAATAGATTTTAATAATAACAACGATTCACAAAAAATTCACTTCTACAAAACTATGATAGTTCATTATCAGCTTCAAAGTAGTTCATTACTGGACGTAGAGCTCCCAAGTGAGAAAGATTTGATTTGATTCGCTTTTGATTTTGATCGCCAGTAGTACCAGTATTACCTTTGGAATCTAGCATAGATTATCTTACGCCACCTCCACATAACGCTCACGGTGAATGATCGTAAGTCAACTTACAATAACTAGCTATCATAAAAAACTACTTCGTTCATTTCGATACTGCAAGCTAATTGCTCAACCACGTAAGCAATGTCCTAGGAGTGAACATACTCGTAACGACAGTTAATATGAGTCATAGAGCCGGTACCACTGTCTGCAGTTAAATTGTTGGTTACAAAATAATTTTGATACGTGTAACGATACTTTCAGTCCGATAATTCCGCATCAACTTTTGGCACGTGTGAACTTGGTCGTATTGAATACACATAATGATGGTTAATTGTTTTAACAGTGCAGTAAAGTAAGTAAAGTAACAACCTATAAATGTTTAAATAAAACTACTTTTTTACGGATTTTATCGCGTTTAATTTTGAACTATTTTTTACCCGACGTTTCGGACGCTTTACAGCACTTTTGGTAGGTGTTGACCGTAAAAAAGTAGTTTTATTTAAATGTGTAATATTCGCGTAAATAAAAGAAAACATTATGTGAACCTATAAATGTTTTACTGGTGAGTACAGACCTCCTCTCATTTTTGAGTGGGTTTAAGAGCCGGGAAGATTACGCCACGCTACTATAAAGCGGGTTGGCTGACTTCACATGCCCTCGAAATATTTATTATTTCTCAAACATGCAGATTTCCTCGCGACGTTTTCCTTCACCGCAAAGTGTACTACTCCTACACATTTGTTCTTTTAAATGTTGGTACTAAAGCAAGAGCGTAATAGTCTTAAACTGAGCAATACATTAAAACAATAATAGATTTTTTTAATTGTGAGTGTTTTATATCTTTTCTGTTCAATAATATGGAATCTATGATCCGAAATCTTTAAGACCAAAAATCAATAAAATTACTTTTATCTAGCTTGATTGTGCCACATAACAAGAACTAATAAACGAACGAGTTAGCCAGTCAGTCATATAAAGATTAATAGGTTGCCTTTAATTATTAGACCAATTAATATGTAAGCAAGAAAGACATATGTAAATATGTATAATTATCGAATCTTAAAAAGTAGTGTTTAAGACACCCACGGGATAAAACGGGGACGCGGAATGCCTTGCGGTAACTACTTATATCTAACAATAATTTAATTACATAATTATAATTGTTGTTAATCTTTTATTTATTCTATTTCCAAATGTGTGTAAATAACTCATACTCTGCACTTGCAAACCCCCTGGCTACAAAATTTCTGTCGTAATTTTTATGTAATTAATAAATGACATTATGTAATATGACATTGGAAAAAATAAAGACCTGGGGTCTTTCTTGTCGGTTCTTCTCTGAGAAAGTTTTATTTTTCGAACCGGTAATAGATTCTGACGTTCATACATATAATTTCGGTGATGTAATTGCTGTTAGCCTTCTCGGCTTTTACGGCTTCATCGGATGCTGTGCTCTCGGGCCAGGGGCCCGCGTGCCAGGTTTGGTTTGACCCAAACATAAACAAATAAATAAACTCCTACAAAAACCTCCAAATTCGGACTGTGTCGCGTTCGCTGGGTGCTTTCGCGATTTCGAATATCTTAAATATTTTAAGTCGTCTAATGACCGTCCGAGGGAGGCTGCGGGCGTCCATTTAGACTGTCAACTTGTGTGTCGGTAACTGTGGGCGGTGAGAACCGCCCTGGAACACGGGTGAATCGTGTGTACGCGATGTGATTATTGACTATTGCGCGCCGCTCTCTACGGCGGTCGCGCGTGTTATATTAAAGCTATTGACTGTGTGTACAGTGTGGCCCGGATCGTGAATGACCGTATCGAGGTCAGGGAGTGCTGAGACGTCCGTGTCGTCTAGCACGTTTCGCGGGCGACGTTTGCGTTCGGTCGCGTTTCTGTTTGGTCGGTAATTTGCTGCTTTAACCACCAGCGGGTTTGAATGAACCGCGGCTTTTTCGAAAAACCGTCGTGACAATTCTCTGAAGTGTTCAGTGATTAAGGGCATTTCACAGTCGCTATGAAGATCTACGTTTCGTTGATACCAACCGGCTCCGGTAGCAGTTCGCAAGAATCGATTTTGAACGCTCTGTAACTTCTTTAATTAATTGACCGTCGCGTGAGCGAAAGCGACGCAAGCATAGTCCATTACGGGTCTTATGCAAGTCTTATAGAGGCGAAGTTTGTGTCTTAAGCACATTTTGCTTGAAGAGCAAGTTAATGGGTATAGACGGCTTGAGATAAAAGCCGCTCTATTTTGAACGTTTTTTATGTGTGCGTGGAACGACATCGCTGCGTCTAAAGTGACCCCGAGGTATTTGACGATCTTTTCCCAGGGAATAGGGCCGTACGAACAGGGTTATCGTGCCTAGCTGATTGTTGCCGATTGGGTGACATCGTCCAGCGGGCTTTGGTGTGCCCCTCGAGAAGTATATCGCTACACTTTTCTCGGGGTTTACCTCTATTCTCCATTTCCGGAACCATTCGCCTAGGCGATCGGCTGCGGCTTGGAATTGAATCGTTAAGCGGCCCTTGTGCTTGTCGGAATAGTACAGGGCCGTATCATCTGCAAAAAGCGCAAGATTGACTTTCGGGTCATTAGGAATATCGCTAGTGTATAGCGAGAAAAGGAGTGGGGACAGGCAGGAGCCCTGAGGGACACCCGCTCGTAGAGGGCGGCTTGAGGAGCGCGTTTTCTCTACCCGGAAGCGAAATAGGCGGTTAGACAAGAAGGCTCGTATGATGTTCACGAGTCTGTCTTGCACTTTAGTGTGATACAACTTGTAATACAAGCCGTCGTGCCAGACTTTGTCAAATACCTTTGCGACATCGAAAAATAAGGCCCCTCTGCCTACAGGCTTAGGGCGGTCGTTTAAATTCTCTAAAATGTGCTCCGTTAAGCGGTGCACTTGATGAGTACAAGAGTGTTCGGGGCGAAAGCCGAACTGCTCGTCTATAAGAATATTATTTGTAAGGACATAGTCTTTTAATCGACTGAGTATATTTAAATGAAACTAAGTTTACGGATTTTATCGCGTTTAATTTATTACTATTTCAATAGAGAAGATAGTTGGGTATTACCACCAGCTTGGGATCCAATAATAAATAAAATTAAATCAAAAACCAAGCATACCACTGCAAGACTTCAAGACACAGTTAGCTCTTTCTGCGTAGATCGGACCCAAAAATAATAATTAAAAGCTGAAGGTACCAGGTTAACTATGACATCAGGACATCAGTCACCTCAGTCCTCCCGTGACCATGGGTGCTGTAAAGCACTCGAAACGTCGGGTTATAAATAGTAATAAATGAAACGCGATAAAATCCGTAAACTTAGTTTCATTTAAATGTGAAGTGTTCGCGTAAATATAAGAAATCATTACGACTGAGTATAATTCGCTCATAAATATTAGCAAATATTATTGGGCGATAATTAGACGGAATGTTCCTAGGCTTATTAGGCTTAGGAATGTCTATAACGTCGGCTCCCTTCCAGTCGTCCGGGAAGGAGCAGCTGGAGAGGACCGCGTTAAAATACTGACTAACAGACACAATAGCGGCGTAGTTAGACATTTCATCACCCTGTTGTTTATGCCGTCGAGGCCGGGCGCGGATCGGATTTAAAGATTTTTGACTATCTTAGTGACTTCGTCGAGAGTCAGTGGAGGCAGTGGTTCGCCTACTGGTGGCATTGCAGCCCTGCGTTCGAGTTCCGCGGCCTAGGCGGTTAGATCTAATGAGTGGCGGCATGGGTGAGACCGGTTCCGCTTTGAGAGATCGTGCCAACTGCCAGTAGACTGTGTGCGACGGCTCGATTTTTTGCATTGCGATTGGATGCAATGATAGAGAGACGACGATTTAGTTATAAGCTAACACGAATAATCAGTGAGCGTCCATTATTAGCGGGTTGCGTTCGAATCTCAGCATTCTCTGAGCGCGTAACCTACTGGTTGTATTCTACTCGTATTTTGTTGTTGTCGTAAAGTTATCCTAAAAAGATGAAATGGCAGTTAAAACGATAACTATAGCCGTTATTTTATACTGCCGATTATTGTCGTCAGATAAAACTGCGTTACACAATTCGTTTATTAATTAAACTTTAAAATTAAGTTTTTTTTAATTCTTAAAAATAATACTATTTGTGATTAATTCTTGTTTAATTAATAGATTCATTATCTTAACATCTAAGTAGTAGAACTGGGCCTTATGGTTAGAAGGTCATACGTAATCAGAGACCTTTACATTAGTTTACAGAACTATTGAAGTGAATAATATATATAAACCGACGTCCGCGTGCCCAAGTGGCAGACTATAATGAGTGAGTGGCTCAGTGTTTACGTGTACGTTACGTGTGGTAACACTTGTGGCACTATCATATTTCCTGTGCAGCTGATAGCTTCGACAGTATTCGGAAGTTGTCGCCGATCGAAAATCAGCTTTTTAACTTCATATAAACAGAAACATAATTTATCAATTCTTCAATTAGATTGTTAAAAAAATTTTAATATGATAACGTGTATATGTTATATCAGATCACAAAAATTTAATTTTGATAAAGTATAAATCTCTACATACAGTTCAGTTTAAAAGTAAGAGCCATCAAACGATGTTTTCCTTCACAACGGAGGACTGGGATATTAGCATTTAAAATTTCAAAACAATTTTAGAGATGCCAGCACCAGAATCGATCTCACGTCACTGGCACACAGGTGATGACCAGATGGATTGGACGCTTGCCTAGTTGTATTAGGTTACGGAAAATGTTTCTTCGCATTTTGTTTTGGAAACTTTTCTTCAAAACATTTAATTAAAAGTTTATTTAACATTTAATTAAATGTGCCATTTTGTTCGATGACCTTTTGCCATCTTGAAGGTAATGACATGATCCCGTTGCTGTAGATATTTTGGGACTTCTGAGCAACGAAACGCGACAAGTAGTTTCGGCAGTCCTCTTTTGATGTTAAACTGACAGAATAATACCTAAAGATTCTGAAGAGACCGAAACAGGTGGAAATCTGAAGGAGCAAGGTCAGGGCTATATGAGGGATGCATTAACATCTCCCGCCAAACTTTTTCTGAGTGGGTAAAGATGAGTGTGGTCTATCATTGTCGTGATGAAAAACCACACCATTTCTATTGATAAATTCCGGCCGCTTTCTCTAAACTTCTTGCTTTATTCTCATAAGTGGTTGGCAGTAGAAATCCGAATCGATGGTTCTGTCCGTCGGTAAAAGCTCATAATCAACCACGCTCTTCCAATCCCACCATACACACAGCATCACCATATTGCGTGTTAACCGGGTTTTAGCACAGTCTGTGAAGTTTGACCGACCTTTGACCACGACCTTTTTCGCACGTTCTTGTCGTACGTTTTTTTTTATTGTAGAAAGTGACGAAACGAGCGAAACGTTCACCTGATGGTAAGTGCAACGTCCGCCCACGATAAATACTGTGACACCACACTGCGCCCGTCACCCAGAGACATCAGTTCTTAAGTGTCAAATACCCAGTGATTACGCTAGCTCATAGTGCCCTCTAAACCGAAACACAGTTATGCTTGCACACTACTGCTTTACGGCAGAATAACTGGCCCTGGGGTGGTACCTACCTAGACGGATTCCTTCATAGGAATCCTACCACCAGTAAAATCCACTTTTCATCACCAGTTATCAATCACTGTAAAAACGGGTCATTTTTATTACGTCTCAATAAAGAATCGCAAATGAGTACACGGATCATTTGGTTTCTTTCAGTGAGCTCATCTGACACCCAAACATCGAGCTTTTTTGGGGCACCCAGCTTTTTTAAAATGGGTCAAAACTGTTTTGTGGTCAATTCCCAGTTCTTTTATGAACTACAGATATGCCGATCATGCTTCACTTTTTCAAAAATGGCGTCCATTTGATCCTCTAAAGGGTGACCAGAGCGAGGTGCATCTTTGACATCAAAATTCCTAACACTGCATAAAGTCCATGTAGCGACATCTATGTCGCCACATGAGAAGCTCAAGAAATATTTCATACATTCCATAATCACGGTACGAAAGTCTTCTGAGATGCGAACTATTTAAACAACATCTAGGTATTACTAGTCGGAGGAGACGTCCTCCCCAGATCAGATTACCCGATCTGGCGGGTAGCTTTTTTAGCCCTTTTCCTTGTCAATATCATCCGCCAAAGTTCATAAACGACACAATTTTTTTCGCGGCTTGCGAATGTTTCAAATTTCTTCATTATATGAATTCTTCAAATCAAATGAAAAATAGCTGGAAACAACATTTTACTAATAAGTTTTTTTGAAATGTAACCTTTTTAAAACAAAACCAGCCAGATACAAATAGTACAGCCAAAAAGATTTTATTACAAATTTATACATACTATATTCGAAAAGACTTTTTCCCAGACCTATTAAAATCAATGTGCAGCGATGATAGTTATATTTTTGGAATCGTTGAATGTTATACTTTACTGGCAAAAAAATCACGAGTCTTAAACCGGAGGATACCGAGAAAAATAAAGTTATTAATTATTAACTCTGTTTGTCGATACAAGATGGCGTTGTTTAATTAAAAGAAATATATGTTTTTTATAAGCGCTGCTAGTTACCTATATGAGTATTATACGACTGCATATTTAAACATGTTAACGTCTTTGGTAAGAGCTCTTGTATATAGTATGTCATAACTAATCTTTAATTAGCATTGGGTAACGTTCCGGTGATCATAATTGACTATTCTAGGCTTATTTTCATTTAACAGGAATATAGCAAGAATCAAATGCAAACTTATTTTGATTTTACAAGAAATACAGCTTTATTTTAAGGGAAAAAGAAAGATTTAGGTACAAAGAATTGAAACACTGTTATTTAAGCAAATTATTTAATTTATTTTTACTTCAATAAATAAATAAATAACAGAGGCATGTATGAGTAACAAGATACACCCAGTGCCGGATTAGTTCAACGATTGCCAAAGTTTCGTTTGCAAGGGTAATACCAGTATTGACCTTTAAACCCGCTTCAAAGATAGCATATCATTGAAGCGGGTTCCAAGGTATACCTAAAATCTAATTTAAGCACCTTATCACGAATCCAAATCACAACAATCCTTAATGAACAGCAAGGGTAATCGAGTCTTGAAGATCTCAGTCTGTATATAAAGCTATGGTCGTTAGAAATAGAACACAATAAGCGAACAGAACACAACAAAAATAACGAGGAAGGAGAAAGAACTGGGACGCCATTTTTGATTTGATGACGCCATGATAATTAGGGGTGAAATTGATAAATCGATAAGTCGACTATTGAACATCGATCAACATTATTGGCTGGTCGGTTTTAGATTTTTAGAATTGAGAGATTAAAAAAATATATACTTTTTCCAATATCTTCTTATTATATATATTGGTAACTAGTCTACTAACACGTTAAAAAAATTTAATAATAAATATATACAAATCCGAAATCCTACTTAATTATCAACATTACCTAGAAGTACGAAACAAAACGGATTATTTTCTTTTGAGAATAAATAGGAATCAAGTTATTTTTTGTTGATTTCATTGTTTAAAACATTGACTGCCTAATTAAAAATATCTTGTCACGATAACTTAATAAAAATTAAATAATATCAATACGAAAACGAGTTATTATACTCGTATATACACACCGGCACAATTAGCGGAACGTTAAAAAAAGGCAGAGTATAGAAATATTAACGTGTATATTAAAATAATAATAATCAGACATGAAGTAACATCTTTTAACATCGACTTTAAGAAGTTATTAATGAAATTTTATTAAAAAACATTCAAATTAAAAAAAAAACACTTTTTTCTCTATTTTGTGGGAACACAAACAATGTTGTAAATTAAAGATTACTAAAATTTTAACATTAAATAAAGGAAGGACTAATAACATGTGTTTCCCTCTCGTGCTCTAACTAACGTTTCCATCCTTCTGGGCATGCTGCTAATTATGTTATCTATTGTATCTTGGGACAAGCTCTGCCACTCTTCAAGTAATGAGTTTTGCAGTTCTCTCAGGTTGTTGGGGGGTGGTATTCTGGATATAACACTTTTCTTTAAAAAGTCCTTAACATGCTCTATAGGATTCATATCCGGGGATCTTGCTGGCTACTGCATCACCATTATATGATAAGTACCTATTAACAGTCATATTCTCTCCATCGACCATCACTTACTCCGTACGAGCTCCGAAAGTTATCCCTTCCCACACCATAACTGAACCGCCCCATATGCCACCGTATTTTAAAAATTTGTCCGAATGTATCGTTCTCCTTTGCGTCTCCATATTCTCTGCCTTCCATCGATGTGATTTAAGAGCATTCTACACACATCAGTGAAAAGTACCCGCTCCCATTGGTTTATGTCCCAAAAACGAAGTCCGCGTGGAAAGTTTAACCGATGTAAACGAAGGTGTCTCTCAAGTTTTGGAGCTTTGACCGGTACATACGAGCCTATGTCCATTTCTTCAAATCTTCTGCGAACTGTACGCTCGCTCACTAGCACTCCTCGCACGACTTCAAGCTGAATTCGGGCCTGCACAGCCGTTACATGCGTGTTCCTGCGAGCTCGAAGTTGCAGAGAACGGTCATCCCTCCTCGAAGTGTACTTTTTTCTGACTTGGCCCATCCTCCTCACAAGACAATCAGTCAATATATAGTCGTCATTCTGCCAAAACCAGTTAAATCCACAATAATGCAATTTGTGATAAATCAATTTGAAAGTTTACTGTAGATTGTTTTGTTAAATACTAGCTTTCATTAATATTTTTAGATATTTTCCGATGCATTATTTATCTTTCTGTAGATGTCAAGACTAGTTGATTCAATTATCCTTATAGAAACGGATAAAAATTAAAAATACCTCCGAGAGGAGTGCATTTAATCATTAGCTGGCAATTATCAAAAATAGTTATTTGATAAATTTGAACCTTTAAGTCTATCATTTTGTAATAATGCATAGAAGCAGATATTCATTTTACCATTATACATATGTAAAAACGTTGTGTCTATTGAATGTTATCAGAAGAATAGAAAAAAAGAGTTTTACATAATTTGAGTCAGTTTTGCCTGACGAAAAAATTAAGGATTTTTCATTTATTCACTTTATACTTATGCATTTACATTACATTTTATATACATTTTTGGACACATTAATATCCGAAACTATTGAACGGATTTGTATGAAATCGGTAAGTAGATAGATAAGGCGAAGGATTAACGCAGCTACTTTGCACTACACTGTCGGACATTGCTATTGAGCTATTGAGCTTGATTACAAGATCAATGTAAATTTTACTATCAATTTATACAACCATTTTAAGATAGGAAAGGAAAACCTGCTGTGAGCTAAACATACTTTTTATTAAGAAATTTTAATTTAATTTAATTTTGGAAATTTTACATTTAATCGCTTTTGGCTGGAGAGATAATGTAAAAGAACCCGTAGTAACTTTAGCCAAAAGTAATACAATGCATATAATTATTTTTTTCACAAAATCATTATTTCATCTAGCATGTTAATGGCGCGAATTAATTAATAATTTAATTTTTACTGACATATGTTATTAAAGTTTTCAATAAGTAAATAATTTTCCGAAACCGGCTAACGGCATTTGAAATAC
This sequence comes from Luehdorfia chinensis, assembly GCA_019845155.1. Lineage (NCBI taxonomy): Eukaryota > Metazoa > Arthropoda > Insecta > Lepidoptera > Papilionidae > Luehdorfia > Luehdorfia chinensis. The sequence goes on along the minus strand of JAHVAK010000206.1, from coordinate 2,856,868 downwards.
TTTATTAATTTGACTATAATTTATTGTACTATTTTAAATACTTGCTTATGCAATGAAAATACTATTTTTATATATTTTTAAAAATATATAACCATAAAAATTTTCCAGAACCGGAGGGCAGAAGCTGGTTATGACCTTTAAGGCGAGCGCCCGGCTCCTAAGTCACCATAGTTCAATTAAGACAAGGATTTCTACCTAATGATAGCTATTAGTAGATTAGGTCATACTTAAAGTTTCTGGATTCTGATATAGTGAATATGTTAATGTTCATATGGCATTTGCTATTTTTCAATATGTTTTAGAGTACCTGACTTCCACACAACAGGTCCTGAGTTCGAATCCCGCCCGGAGCCAAAATTAGTGCGAAAACATAAATTATTGGTCTTAGGGTCTTGATGGTTGTGTGCGTAAAATTAATGTCTGCAAAACGCACTCACGATACAGTATAAATACTGGTGGGATCTGTATTGGAAAGCGGCTCTGTCACGTAAAATTACGATGAAATATTAACGAGGCGTTTGCAGTATTACTAAATACTATAATATAATACATATTTAGTAATATAATACTAATAGTAGTTTATCTATAACTAACGATTCGCCCCGGCTTCGCACGGGCAGACTGATATTAGAAAGATAATTTAGTACTTTATTTGGACAAATAGAACAACAACAATTCCTTATACTAACATTTTTTGTAGCGACTATTCTCATCAGCGGCTCAGTGTATGCGGTCAGGTAAGATTACGTTATTTTACCAAAATAATGATTTATTTATGGGAACAAAAGTTATGAAAGTTTAGTGCCTCAGAGCTTCCTTGTAAACAATATTTGATGTCGTGGTAGCAAAATAAAACGACCGCTCGCTCAAAGAGAGCCGCGCACCGCGATGATTCCCAAGTCGCATGAACCTGGGCGGCGGCGCTGCATTCGAGAGACACCGCGGCCGCTGTATCTTTTGTAGAGCGTTTCAAAGATTAAAATTTAATAAAATATGTAACTAAAGTTGTAAACCACGATTCTATTGTTTCTAGTTTACACAAAATAATATGAGGCTGTACGCTCACACCGCGGCATTTTTCAAAATTTTAACAATTTTATACCCGTCGTAACTTCTAAACGATAGGTCCGATTCGAATAATTTAAAGAAGAATATACATGTACATAACCAATCTTGTCTATGAAATTTTTTAGTAGGATAAGGATTAATATCATGCTACGAATGTCATCTTTCGATTATACCCGTGTTTTGATTAATTAATTTGAACAAAAGTGGTTATTGTGACTTAACTACAAAAGTTAGATATATAGCCTTCCGGACTTTTGATACTTGCAACAAACGCCAAATAATGACTTTTAAGTTTTACGTAAATTTTTGATACCTTGAGTTACATCATAGCAAATTTTGAAGGGATGTCAGTTTTTTTTTTTAAATAAAATACAGCTCATGTTAGTCACTGATAATATGGCTGTCTATAAGTGAAATAATTTTTATAATCGGTTCAGAAGTTTTTGAGTTTATTCATTGAACCTAACAATCATATAAAAAATCAAATCTTTTCTCTTTATAATATTATAATAGTTTAGATGTAATCTATACATTCTTTTTAATAAATGTTGCAAGCAAATCCTAGTATTAGACTTAGATTTGCTTTGCGATACGTTTTACAGACATACATTTTACACGCACAAACACCTAGACCATGTACCAGCTATCTGTAAGCCAGTTCCGTGCCGGATTTGAACCCATGAAGCAGCGCACAAGCTAATCACTATTAATACTAAGTATGGTAGTTTTTTAGTCGGTTCCATCAGACAAACAGAAAAGATTCATCAACAATATTTTATTTATTTTACATTTGTTAATTTGTTTATACCGAAAAAATTAATAAATAATTTTTAATAAAGCGAACTTAAAGTTAATGAGATGTACCAATTATGTAGAAACAGAAAAACAGATTCTGGGAAATCCGCTTGCGTTAAGAGTAAAACTCACTAAAATTTTCAGAACATGCAATTAACGTAGTTTTTTTTTCCTTTATACGAATCCTTTAATTGTTCCATACTATACTATAAGGGGATTTTTTCTAAACATAATTAGACCTAGAATAGTAAAATATCATTCACGATGATGATGATTAAAATCTTTTTTTTATATGTAAAAGTATTATAAATTTCAAACCGATACATCCCATGCAGAACACAGAGAACGGTTCTAAGCCACCCGAATTTTGTTTATGGAAGAAAGTGACGAGACAAGTACATCGTCTGCCCATAACAAATGTCACTCAGAACATTTCTGTGTAGTCAGTACACTAGCTTAGTGCACTTCAGGAGGAAACACAGTATTGCCTGCACATTACTGACGGCAGAATAACTGGCATTGCGGTGCCACCTACCTACATGGATTTCTGCATAGGACAAAGTCCAGTAAAAATCATCCATCGACTCGTTTAATGGAGGAACATTTTACCAAAAAAAACTTCATTTTGTTGTAAATTACTTAAAGAGCAAAGTTATGTCTTAGAACCAGGTTTTATTTTTTTAAAATAATCCCATAAGAGTCATGTTCAGAAGATATGAGTATAAATCATCATCAGTATGTCACTTATGCACTGCAGAGCATAGGCTTCCCCCACAGTTTGCCACAAAAGTTTGTAGCTCTCATTTTGGGGGATTTCGCCATAGTCGCCACGCTTGGTAGGCGGGTTGGCATCCGCAGATTATTTATTCAAATGTTTCAGGAAGGTGTTTCTGCCCATCTCCTGGTTTTCATTTTCCACTGTCGACTTTTACGACAGCCACGGGATGAGATGGGGTGGTAGATTCTCTTACCACACGGTGATGTGCCCAGTTTTACTTTCTATAATCTGAGCAAATTGATGTTAATAGTTTCAGTAGGTTTAGCTGGGACATATCATCAACTCACAAAATGTAGAATTATCAGCACATTGAAGTTTAATTTATCATGTCTGGTGGTAGGATATTATGCAGGAATCCGTCTAGGTAAGTACCACCCCAGGGCCAGTTATTCTGCCGTGAAGCAGTAGTGTGCAAACATTACTGTGTTTCGTCTGAAGGGCACTGAGAGCTAGCGTAATCACTGGGCATTTGAGACTTAAAAACTGATGTCTTAGGGTGATGGACGCAGTGTGCTGTCACACATAAATGTTCTGAGTGACATTGCATTTGCTATGGGCAGACGTTACACTTACATCCAGGTGAACGTTTTGCTCGTTTCATCACTTCCAATAAAAAAAATCGTATTCAATAACAAATATTATATATTGGAAATACAAATAAAGTTACGATTAATTTCAATATCAATATCATCCAATCTTGTACACATGTCATTTATTAATCGCCATGTGGAAAACCACCTATATCCTTAACGGCATTCGTGACTTTTCCTCGTCTCAGACGTTTATGGTCATATGACAATTAATTCTGTGATTACTTGTAACCACGACCTGGAAAAACGTATTCTTCAATAGGTTCATTAATATTTAATGTATTTGCAAAGAATAGAGCTATATATTACGAGTTATGACCTTAAACGGATTTAATTTCTTCATATACAAGGAGCGATGCACCCGAGGAGATAACATAAATCAAATCAAACAGAATACAGGAACTAATTATAAACATTGTATTTCTACATCTTTATATGTATTACAAGTGTGTTACTTAAATTGTTTTTTAATGTTGCACATTTCTAGCATTTAGATTACTTTTTTTTTTTATTTGTTGAAAATTTGTCTAATTTTGTAATTTCTGAAAGTTGTCAGTTCTGAAAGCACCTGCCTAGTCTCCTGAAAACCCGGAATAGGTAAATAAATAAAGTTTTTTTTATGAAAGAGTTGCAAGCGAGCAGGTGGCTCAAGTGATGGTAAGTGATCACCGCCGCCCTTGAACATCTACAATACCAGAGGAATAGCAAAAGCGTTGCCGGCTTTTGAGAAAGGAATGGGCTCTTTTCTTGAAGGTTCGTGAGTCGTTTGAGTCTGCAAAACCCGCTGGCGGCAGCACATTTCAGAAAGTGCATATGCGCGGCAGAAAATTCAAAAAAATCAAAAAGTTTAAAGTTAGTTCTAATATTGCTTTATTTATACAGGTTCTTTCCGATCGGCTTGATACACTGGCCATTTTTTACAGGATTTTCAACGGGGAGTGTTCCGAGGAATTGTTCGGAATAATTCCAGCCCCTGGTTTTCACCATCGCACTTTGCGGCAGAACACAAAATTCCATCGTCACCAACTGGATGGTTGGCATTCCACCACAGCGCGTTTTTCGCGGAATTTTCTGCCACGCACGACCACTTTATGGAATCGGCTGCCGCCGGCGGTTTTTCGGACCGATACGACTTAGGGACCTTCAAGAAAAGAGCCTATTCCTTCCTCACAGGCCGGCAACGCACCCACGATTCCTCTGGTATTGCGGTTGTTCATGGGGGGTGGTGATCACTTACCTCTTATCTTATCTCTCCTATAAAAAAAAATCACATACAAAGACAAGACGACAGAGAGGTGTAGATATAACTCTTACTCTGCACTTGCAAACCCAACAAATCACACACTGAAAGACTATTAAGACTTTTTTAAGTACAATAAAAAGAAATTTCAAAAAATATGTGTAAACACTGATGACGACGCTGTATTGTAGAGTCGAAATGGAAGCAGTGTCTACGGTTTTTAGTGCTGCGATCGCCAACCCGTCCGTAAGGAAATTGTAGTGCAAATCGTCCTTTGTTACTGCGTCCTGCTACTGCTATAAGCCAAGTCTCTTGACAGAATCTATAAAGAATTTAAATGTGGGAAAGGCCTTTCAAATATCATTATTAATTTACACGCAACCAACGACTTTGTATGAAAACGCTCTAAAAGTAGCAAGTGGAAAGAAGTGGTCTGTGCCTAGTCATTTTGTATCTTGTCATTTTGTATGTATGAATTTCCTTACATTTTTTTATATTTTTCATATACCCTTTTTTTAAACTTTAGTTAGTACATCGGAATGTTCTCGTGCAACAGATGTCATGGATATATGAAAGTTTATTTCAAGAAGTTAGTTTTATTTAAGCACGACTTCTTTTTCAACAAGTTTTTCATGTTTTCTGAAGTGCTTGTGGCTTTGTTTGCATGAGCTTTGGAACTAATAGATCTGTTTTTTAAATGTATTACTGTGATACTAAGATCATATATTACGATAAGTTATTCCCAGTGTTCATCATCATCATCATCATCCTCATTTCAGCCTATCACTAGTCTACTGCTGAACATTGGCCTTCCCCATAGATTGGCTCAAAAGTTTCTAGCTTTCATGTTTTACTTTCTGTAACCTGAGCAATTTCTTGTTATTAGTTTCAGTAGGTTTAAGTTTATCTGGATTGATAGACAGACAGAATTTATTTATTAAAACATAAGTAAAAAAATCTATGTCCCACTGCTGGGCATAGGCCTTCTCTCATTTTGGAACGGAGGAGAGATCGAAACACTGCCCTACTGCGAACTATGCGGACTTCAGATGTCGCCTAAATATTTTTTTCACGATGTTATCTTTCGCCGTGGAACTGACGGTAAATCGGCACTAAAAATTGCAATTTACTATCCAACCGGCACCTGGAATTGAACCCATGTATTACAAGCATTATAAGGCAAGCGTTCGGCCGTTGGGCTATTGAGCTCCCTGAATTCCAGGAAGCGAATATACGAAAGTTAAAATAAAATATGTAAAAAAATTCGGACAGACAACTGTCAAAACAGTAGCTAGCTAAGTGAGCGTAAATATTATACATATATATATATATATATATATATATATATATATATATATATATATATAAAAAACCTCATTGCGTGCGGTTGCAGTATATCAGTATTTTTCAAATCATTTAATTTGAAAAAAGTTATTGTTATTCAGTACTCTAAAACAATTAACTCATGTCATTATAATTTAAAACAATTTTAACATCTAAAGATGAGATTGCTTAGAAATCCCAAGTTAACTAACATTAATGACGTAATAGCTGTAAAAACATTTATACAAACTGATTACGTGTGACTGTACTGTGTACCTCCTACGTTTTTTATTAAAGAAAACGGTCATGCCTTAAGTGTGCATAGAAACTTAAAACATGTAGCCTTAACGATATGCATTTTTATAGTTGACTCAAAAAGTCTTTCGGCGACCTGTGAGGCCATGCCATTGCTTAGGCTAAGCTTCGGCTTGGGAAAAGGAACATCAGTTCGTAGGCATTTATAATACCAGCTTGCCTATAATATTGCTTGCCTATGTTTACAGTTTGTTAATTTTAATAATTATTTATTAAAAAAAATTGACTTCCGCACAGTATCTCTAAAATGCGTCATCATATCTTTACCAATATATTTTTAGAACCACGAATAATAGCATGATTTTAAATTAATGGATAAGTTACAAATTGGTTTATGCTAACATCATTGCTAGTATAAATTTGCTTATAAGAATTGAAGAGTTCTTAATCGTCTAATTGTTAAAACTTCATGACCAAATTTACATAGAACTACCCCTAAAATACCTACTTTCCCACATAAAAATAATAATTGAACACGGTTGCGTGATATAGAATTATTCGTGCATGTGCCATGCGCATGCTTATGCGAATTTAAGATTATGATGATTTTCTCATAATTGACATCATCAGAACTTGACCAAATTTATGTGAAACCACTCCTAAAATACACTCAGGCCGATGCACATGCACACACTAACTAAAATAGCAGTATTGTTTTTTGATATAAGATGATGAGAGTGGCATCAGTGGAGTCGCTAGCGGACATCGGACACGGGGCCAAATTTTATTAGCCAGCTTGGCCGACTGGCTTCCACCGAGGCTGCTGACCTGTGTGGTGGCGACTCGTAAGCCGTGTGGTGGCGGCTCGTTAAAAGAATACTACCACTCCATCTCATCCAATGGATCTCGTAAAAGGCGAGTAAGGAATTAAACTGCACTGTGCACCCAACAGCGCATGGTGGCGATGGGCTCACCACCTATCACACCAAGTGCATTATATTGTTTTGGTGAAACGTGGATTGTGGCAGTCATCTGTTTTTGCAGTGAGTGCCCAGTCTCTGACTACCCCTTATGGGATACAGTCGTGATCTTATGTATGTATGTAGATGATGAGACAAGTAAGCGGTTCACCAGTGCCACGCATATGCCCAAACATGTTATATGCCTGAAAATGTTTTGCACAAATCTTGGCTCCGGCTTGGAACCCAGGACCCGCGGCTTAGAAGATGGGTACTCAGTTACATCAGTAAACTGTTGAACATAAGTATAAAATCATTTTTTCAGCTTCAATGTCCTTTTTAAAATCTCTCTGTCCTTCTTTTCACTAACTCTATCTATATCTACAAAGTACAATTATAAACAGGAAGGTGTCATGAAATGAACTTGATAACATGGTCAGCAATATTATCGTGCTATAATTCTCTCTGTATATGATATTTAATCGCGAATAATTATTTAACCGCAAATCCTAATTGCTAATTAATAACGTACGACTACTTCATTCAATAAATACAGCACAAATATAATAACAGATTTTGCTGTATATCATTAGATAAAATAAACGATAACATCGTTTCATTTTAAGGACAGCTTGAATTCTGGGTTTTTCTTAATTAAGCTTGTTTCGCTAGAATAGCCGCTGGTGGTTGGGCTTTCTCGTTTACCATCAAGCTCTGAAATTCGGTCGTTTCGAAATTCTAAGATTTTGTCATTTACTCGACGTCTCCATTACGATCTATTACTGGCCAATGTCTCCTCTTGGTACTACTCGTATAATATATTTTTTGTATGACAACTTCTAATCGTTAACTACGAGTATGTCAGTGATTCTGTTCGGTCAGGAAGACATGATCCGTGTAGGAGTTATTGAAATTACATTTTGTTCCACTAACAGTCTTCGCGATCAACATAAAATTAGATGAAATATAATAGTTATTCTGTGAAGCAGTGGTGCGCAAACATAACTGTGTTTCGGTCTGAAGGGCACTGAGAGCTAGTGTAATCACTGGGCATATGAGACTTAAAAACTGATATCCCAGGGGGACGGGCGCAGTGCAGTGCTACACTAAACTGTTCTGGACGACACAGCATTTGTTATGGGCAAACGTTGCACTTATCATCATATGAACGTTTTGCTCGTCTTATCACATTCTCAGTAAAAAAAAATCGGAGGCAACGAGATTTTTCTGGTATCCGTAAGTCCATTGTCGCCCACAGACGGGATAGAATGGGATGGTAGAATTTCTTATGCCACCGGTACACGGCAATGATTGGTTTTTATTGAGGTTTGGTAGAAATATTTGATTATTATTAAAAAATAGTTGGCAAAAACGTAAATATTTGATTTTCGGGTCAGGTTGTGTTGTGCATGTGAAATTTATATCTGTGAAACGTACCCACAATACGGGAAAAATCATAGCATTTTTATAGCTCCTTTAAACATAAGAAACTTCACCAAATGGCCATTGAAGTGCCCCCCCAAAAAAAATCCTGTGTGGTACCGGCACTGCGTTTCTTCTTCTTCTTTTTGGATTCTGGCAATCGGCTATCAAATCAAGCCATTTTTCTCATTTTTTTTTATTTCATAATAGTGACGGAACAAGCAAAACGTTCACCTGATGGTAAGTGCAATGTCTGCCCATAACAAATGCTGTGTCACCCAGAAAATTACTGTGTGACACCGCACTGTGCCCGTCACCCGGAGATATCAGTTGATAAGTCTCAATGTACACGTATACACTGTACCAAATGCGCTGTGCGATGTGGTTCGCCACCCGTCCCGCGGGGTTGAAAACTGGGCTACATTTGTAGCCTCTGCCTACCCTTTATATGGGAAATGGCGTGACTATATGTATGTAGGTATGTATTTCAGTATTATTTGTTGTTGACAAATTTCGTCTCGTTATGAGTTTAAAACAGAAGGACATCCCCAATATTAGATTACTTTAGCAATAGAATAGAATAGAATAGAATAAATTTTTATTCAATATAGACTATTTACATAGTACTTATTGAAAGTCATTTTTTTTTTAAGCTACACTGGTTCGCAAAAATGCCTCTGTCCTGGGAAGAACCAGTAAGAAACCCAGCGGGCTTTTTTTTTTTAGTCATTTTTAAAATAATGTACAATAACTGTATTACAATAGCTGTATTATAAAGATGTAGAAATGGCTTGGCGGCGATCACCTCATTCCCAGGGGTTATCATCATCTATGTATTCTTTAATATTATAATAACCCTTTTTATGAAGTCTTTGTTTAATATAAAATTTAAACTTTTTGATTGAAAGACTTTTAGCACTTTCTGGGATTTTGTTGTAAAAACGTATACATTGCCCCATAAAAGAGTTACTGACTCTGTGAAGTCGGGTAACTGGCATAATTAATTTGTGCTTGTTCCTGGTATTCACATTATGAACATCACTTTTTTTAGTGAACTGGTTTATGTTCTTGTGTACATACAAAACGTTTTCAAATATATATTGAGAGGCCAAGGTTAAGATATTAATTTCTTTAAATTTATCCCTAAGAGACACTTTAGAGCCAAGATTATAAATAGCTCTTACGGCCCTCTTTTGCAAAACAAAAATCACTTCAACATCAGTTGCATTTCCCCATAGCAAAATACCATAAGACATTATGCTATGAAAATAACTAAAATAAACCAATCTAGCAGTTTCAACGTTAGTCAAATTCCTAATTTTTTTTACAGCATAAGCTGCAGAGCTAAGTCTACTTGCTAGTTTAGATATATGGGGGCTCCATTGAAGTTTTGCGTCAAGAGTTATTCCAAGAAAGACAGCAGTATCCACAAGGCTCAACTCTTCCCCACTCACAAGCACATTTACATCTAATTGTTTAACATTTGGTGTTGTGAATTTAATACATTTTGTTTTATTGCCGTTTAAAAGCAAATTATTAACATTAAACCAATGTACTAATTTTGAAATAGCATTATTCACCTCGTCATATAATAAAAGTTGACGTTTTATCTTAAAAATCAAAGATGTATCATCAGCAAATAACACTATATCATGGTTGTCCCCTACTAGGTAAGGTAAGTCATTAATGTAAATAAGAAATAGAAATGGGCCGAGAATCGAACCCTGCGGGACACCCATAGATACTGCTGATCCGGAAGAACTCCTGCTATTGATAACTACTGTCTGCGTTCTATTACTCAAATATGAAATTAGAAGTTGAAGTGCAGAATTTCTTACACCGTAGTGATGTAGTTTCCTGATAAGTGTTTCATGATCAACGCAATCGAAGGCCTTAGAAAGATCACAGAAAACACCCAAGGCAACCCGCGAACTCTCCCAGGCTTCGAATATATTCTTAATAAGTTCAACACCTGCATCGGTTGTAGAACGACCCCTCGTAAAGCCAAATTGGTTTTTGTGAAACAATTTATTTAAATTGAAATGTTTTAACATTTGATTAAGTATAATTTTTTCAAAAATTTTACTTAATGTTGGTAGTACAGAAATAGGTCTAAAGTTAGCAGGGTCCGATGTACTACCAGATTTAAATAAAGGTATGATTTTACTATGTTTCATCAAATCAGGAAACACACCAAATGCAATACCGGAATTAAAAATTATGGCTAATTGAGGTGCAATTATATCTATAATAGACGCACTAACTTCCACGGACATACCCCATAGATCCGCGGTTCTCTTACAATCAATACTTTTAAAAGTATTAAGAATGTCATTTCCATCTACCATATCGAATTTAAAATCTTTTGTACAAGAAGTTACATTTTGTTTGAGTAATGTCTCAGCGGCAGTAGGAGAAGAATTTAATGGCTTGGTTATGGAAATTGGAATATCACTAAAAAACTTTTCAAAGGCTGTAGCAACATCTTGATCAGATGTCACTAGCTTATTGTTAAAATTAATTTTGTAATCATGGTTTCGGTCCTTGACTTTCCCGGTTTCACTATTAATAATACTCCAAGTCATTTTAATTTTATCTGATGCTTTCTTTATTTTATTGCTCAAGTGTAATGACTTGGCTTCAGAGCATACTTTTTTAAATAATTTTGAATAATTTTTAACATATTCCTTAAATGTGTTACTATGATTGTATGATCTTTCATTGTAAAGTTCATACAATCTTTGCCTACTTCTGTGGATTCCTACTGTCGCCCATTCATTAAACGTCTTGCGACTATTCAAGGAGATAGTTTTAGAAGTAAAAATAGAATCAAATTCCTTGCTCAGCAGGTTAAACAATACTTCATATAAATAGTCAGTATTATTATTATAAGGAAGTAATAGTAGTTTTTTATTAACGTTACTTCTAAACTTCTCCAAACGATACTTATTTACAGGAACAAACACAATTTTTTTATTATTTGTTTTTTTACATAATATGTAAGGTAACGATATATACTACATACATATGGTATACTACTACATACATATGGGTGTCGTAAAAGTCGACGAAGTAAAACTCCGAATGATAGCGGAATAACCATCTGTATTATGCCAGACCTAAATTATCCAGAGCGGTGATGGTCAGCAGAATCTAACGTGTGTAGTGTCTAGTACTGCGATCGCCAATTCGCCTGCCAAGCGTGGCAATTATGGCAAGTCATCCCATTGGCGAACCCTATGTCCAGCAGTGGAATTCTACAGACCGTTGAAGGAGAAAACATACTCATATCATCATGATCATTTCAGCCTGTCTTAGTTCACTGTTGAACATAGGCCTTCCCCATAGATCACCAAAAAATACGGTCCTGAGCCACGTGCATTCGTCGACTTCCTGCCGTGCAGGTCGTCTCATATAAAAAACTAAAAAATATTAAAAAGGAACGTGGTAAATCAGCACTTAAAATTGCAACTAACAATTTTAGTGGTGCCTACACAGAGAATCGAACCCACGTCACTCGCGTGCTATGAAATTTAAAGCGAGCGCCTAGCCCCCTGTAGCGGTAAAAAGTATAAAGCCGATAAATATATTGAAATAAAGAATAGTGTCGAAAAAGTAAAGTAAAGTTTCAGCCTATAAATGTCCCACTGCTGAGCACAGGCCTCCTCTCATTTCGGAGAGGGTTTTGGAGCTAGGAAGAATCCGCCACGCAGCTCCAATGCGGGTTGGCGGACTTCACATGTCTACGAAATATTTTTTATTTCTCAGACATGCAGGTTTCCTCACGATGTTTTCCTTCACCGCCGAGCACGTGGTAAATCAGCACTTAAAATTGCAATTAACAATTTTAGTGGTGCTGGCACCGGGGCTCGAACCCAGGTCACTCGCATACTAAGAAATTTAAAGCGAGCGCCTAGCCCCTGAGCAACCACGGCTCAGGGGCTAGGATAAAGACTAATTCCTTCACAATTCTCAGATAGTTCTTGGCTGTAAAGGTCACCACCAAACAAATTGCAATCGCACCAAGCGCATGTTATGTGCGATTCTTAACAGACAATTAACGAGCACCCGTAAAATGTTCAAGGAAAAGCATAATGCACAACAACTACATAGACAGAGATTCGTAGAACTAAAAATTCAATTTATCGTATCTTTCCTTGTGCGTCTATGTATTTATCGGTCTATAAGGCCGGATACTCATTGATTGACATGTTATGATAATTTTTTCGTTATAGCACTTGACTTTGTTCAGCGAGAGAATTATTTCTCCAAAAAATTGTTTATTCAGAAACGACAAAATAGTTATACATATATAAATACAGTCACGCCTTTTTCTCATGTAAGGGGTAGGCACTTTTCGCCCTCGCGGAAAACGAGGCGTAACGGGTGGCGTAACCCACGTCGCCGCCATTTTGGTACGTAGTCAAAGAAATAATCTGACTCTCTGTTGCGTTCCAACGTGCAGTATAGTGACAGCATTGCATGTTATGGAGTTACTCTGCACGAATAAACGCTGTCTGTAGAACGTACAATACCTTAGTCGCCTCTTACGAAACCTCGGTAGGAAAGAAGTAGGTGTTATTCTACTCTGCCAGGCACCTAACAGAGGGTTTGAAATAATAGTAATATTTATCATTTATTTAATAGACAATGGCATACATATAACTTTTGCCAGATACATTGTCAATAAAACATACTCGTATTACGTATTCATGGTATATAGTGAAATCTGGTAAGGTGGGCTAGTAGGGTTTGATAGAGACATTGATGTGATTAGATGACATTTACTCTATTAATTACTAAAATAAATTAAATAACTAAATTAAAAATAAAGTAAATAATTTCAATGTTTTAGGTATAAATATTTATCTTTGTTATATCTTTATTTGCCAAGGTGACAGAAAGTGAAAAATTTAACACAATATTGATACGCAAGCGATAAGTTAGTTGATAGCAATCTTGGTCATGCGCTGCTAAATAAGTATAAGTTCATTTTATTTGTTACCTGAGTTTGTTCTCAGTTATTGTTATCTTGCTTTTAATTGATATATGCAATCAAATATCAATATCTAGTATAAAATAATAAGTACGCTATTGTTAATGTTACCAATATAAAATATATCAAGTTTCGTACATTTCTACTACACTGAAGGATGAAAAATTTCACTCAAACCAATATGTTGACTTTGAACTATAAATACGACTGAATACTAGCGTTACAGAACTTATACACAACAACGGACCATACTATCGATATTCATTTTTTGTACATAAAAACTCTTACAAACCATCAGAACAAAAAACTTGAAGAACTGCGCTGCCTTTATACACGCCTATAAAAGGATTTGGCCTCAAGGAGACCTGGATGCGACAATCGCATTGTATTTCTCTGTTAAGCTCTTTTTTAGTTTGGCCATAATATATAATTTCGGTGATGTAATTGCTGTTGCCTTTTTGGCTTTTGCAGCTTCATCGGATACTTCTGGCCATAAAGTCCTGGTTTACAGCCAGCCTGTAAATAAACCATAAATAAAAATTCTTTAACAAATATTATCGTATTTCTAATCAAGCCTTACTATCAGTTATGATGCGGAAAAAAAATTAAATACCTTTTTATATGATTTATATATGAGTACGTGACCTTAAAATACTCGTAATGAAAAATACAAAAACGAACAGCAAAAAACATTATGGGTGCTTCACACTGTCCAAGAATATCGCAGAAGTATTTACTAGCATTACATGTTTACTCGATTAAATTGATAAAAAAGCTATGAATTTTAAACATGAACTCACGGGTTGGCCAAATAGCAGCCGGATACTGTTTTTATTGAAGTAAAAAAATACTTAACGGGCACACACTCCACCATAAGGTAAGTGTCACTGGCCCATAGGTAGCTACGCCCACCCCTGATTAAGAACCTTATTATTGGGGACAGTAATGCCTTATAGCCTGCGATTAGATTTCCGTTTCTCAACGCTACTTTACACTGATATTTTGTGACGTCATGATACTTCCCCGGTAACGTAGCAGTAAGATATTTTAAATTACTAAACTAATTAGTAAATTCATTTTTAATTGGCCCTAATTAATTTTTAATATGGACGTCAAAAATACCCATACTTAAAATAAATCTGTTTCTTAAACAAATGATTATACTTTATACAAGTAAGGAAATAGTAATTCTGTTGAGTAAAAAAAAATCTACTTCTTATTTTTTACTAAGATAACTAAATACTTTTACGACACACCCCGTGGGTGTCGTGAAATTCATCAGAGGGAATGCAAAAACCGAAGCATCTTCCTTAAACATCTTAATAAATAAACTGCCGTTGCCAACCCACCGGCCAAGCGTGACAACTATGGCGAAATCCTCCCAAAAATGAGAGCTTCAAACTTTTGAAGCAACCTATGGGGAAGGCCTATGTTCAGCGGTGGACTAGTGATAGGCGGAAATGATGATGATGAAATATACCTCAATATAAATTTACGTTTAGATGCAACTATGATAAAGCGCATCCCGGGATGCTCCAACTAGCTTTATCAATAACATAATTTATTTGCCATGTTATCCATGTTATCTATCAATTACTTTTACATACAAATAATTCCACAGATATTTTATGAACTGTTTTTTGAAAACATTGCTTGCTTCTAACATAAACATAAGCAAACACCAATTAATGGAAAACTCTAAATATGACTTTGATGAGCATTTTCATTAGAAAAATAGACAGCATTATTACATTTATACTTAACATGCTATAGTACCTAAAGCTTCTAGTTCTCGGCTCGTGGTATAATCCGTTAAAAATTAACGAAATATGAAGTCTGATTTATTCCCCTAAATAATAGGTCTGCAATCGAGATTTGTATATTTCTAACAGGAAAGCTTGAACATTCATCGTTCATCTATCTTAATTCGTTATATTCGCCCAGCACGATATTTTAATAATAGGAATTAAAGCAAAAAGTGGCGCGGACAAAAAGTTAGTAACATTGTAAACACTTGGCCGCTCATGACATAAGCTACTCCGTATATAAATTGTGGCTGGAACCACTTTAGGTACAGTTCAACGAGATGGCGCGACTAGCAGCGGTCGCATTGGCACTTGGCCTATTTGTCTGTATCCATGCAGCTCCAGGTATGATAAATGAAAAAGATATTTTTATTATGATTATTTTTTCATATATTTATGCAATATACTTTGAAATATTCTTATTATGTTTGAGGTTTCAGCTATTATTTTCATTACAAATACAGTAACATAACGTTGCACAGTTTTAAAAGAATAATAAAGTTTTATAAAGTCGTATATAAACAAAAACTATGTGAAAGAACGTTGTATATTAAATGTAAAAGCATAGTTTGTATGTGACATAAGAATCATAATTATTTAACACTTTTTAAGGCTACAACAGTGGTGGAAGTAGCGGCGGCGGCGGCTTTGGCGGTGGCGGTGGCGGCGGCGGTGGATACGGAGGCGGTGGCGGATTTGGAGGAGGCGGTGGCAGTAGCCACGGAGGTGGTGGCGGACTAGGCGGTGGCCTTGGAGGTGGACATGGAGGTGGCCATGGAGGTGGTCTAGGTGGCGGCGGCGGAGGGGGACACGGTGACTCTAGTGGCGGTTTCGGTGGAAATAGTGGTGGCCATGGAGGTGGATTAGGTGGTGGCAGCGGCGGTGGCCACGGAGGTGGATTTGGCGGTGGCAGTGGAAGTGGCGGCGGAGGCGGATTAGGCGGTGGTAATGGAGGTGGCCACGGAGGCGGATTAGGAGGTGGCCACGGAGGCGGATTAGGAGGAGGTAATGGTGGAGGCCATGGGGGCGGATTAGGAGGTGGCAGTGGAGGTGGCCACGGAGGTGGATTGGGAGGAGGTAATGGCGGTGGCCACGGCGGAGGCCACGGCGGTGGCCACGGCGGTGGCCACGGCGGCTCTGGCGGTGGTGGCCATGGTGGTCACGGAAGCAGTAGTTTCGGAAGCGCAAACGCCCAAGCCAGTGCCAGCGCCAGCGCTGGAGCGGGCGGCTATGGAGGTCACAAAGGCGGATACGGGTAAGCTTAATTTGACTATATTAATCATAAAATAATACTTTTTTTTTTTTTTTTGGATAAAACAGTAAAATTTTTTCAAATAAATTTGGATTTATGTGTACATGTATTATGAGTAAAAATAAACCAATGATATTAATTAATAGATGACGCCTATTTTTGGCATTAAAAAAACAAAGTTGAAGCGTGAATACTGAATTGACTTCATTGAACAAAATCAGTTGCCGCCATTTTTTATAGCATGTTATTTTTTTACTAATGTAAAGTTTCTATTTGTTACAGACATTAAGCAACGTTCATCGGCACAGGAAAGTTACTAAAAGAAAATGCTGAAGCACAGCATATTTCGGAAATTCTCAATGTGATAATAGATAATTTGCTTATCTGTATGTATATGTGTGTATGTAAAATATAATTAAATATATAGTAGAAACAAATATCGATGTTTCATCAAAACCTTACACTAATCAAAATTCCTAATAGTTAGTTAACATTTTCGTAAGTTTTAAAAAAATATTATAAAATAATTATAGACGTCTGCCGTTGTGCGCGCATCACGCAAAAACTACTGGATAGATCTCGATCATTTTTTTTAGTTTTACTTCTTAGTATACTCTCATCATTATTTCAGCCAATCACTGCTGAACACAGGCATCGTCCATAGATTGCCACAAAAGTTTGTAGCTTTGATTTTGGGGAATTTTCCCATAGTTGCCACGCTTGGCAGGCGGGTTGGCAACCGGAGTTTATTTATTCAGATGTTCCAGGAAGATGCTGCGGCCCATCTTCTGGTTTTAATTTTTCCTCTGTCGACTTTTACAACACCCACCGGATAAGATGGGAGGTTCTATTCAGCCGCCACCACGCGGTGATACTTGGTCCTTATCTAAAAAAATTATCACGATATCTTCATCTATACAAATAAATAAAATTGAAGTGTCTGTTGAACAAAATATCAGATTATTACTGAATGCTTACATACGGTACTTACAAAAACAATTTATTAAATTTTGTTCTGTCTGTCTGTTTGTTCCGGCTAATCTCCGAAACGTCTGGATCGATTTTGACCGGACTTTCACTGACAGTGGCTTTATTCCGCCTATTACTGTGACCTTTTTACTGGAAATTTGGAATTCATATTTCTATCACGACATAGACACCCACTAACAATGGATTAGCGTAATTAGTTCTTATATTTACGCGAACACTACATATTGAATAAAACGAATTTTGCAAAATTTTATCGCGCATTTTAACTATTTTTAACCAGATGTTTCGAGCGTTTTACAGTATCAATGGCCACGGGAGGACTAAGATATTTGATGCCCTGGTTTCATAGTTAATCCGGAGTATCTTTAGCTTTTAATTATTATTTTTAGAAGGAAAGAAAGTTAGTTTGCTAAGATCCGCATGCAATATTTAAAATGGGGTGAAACCTACTTTTTTAAGAGCACCGCGTGGCCTTCCTTAATAGCATGCCCAAGCAAACTAATACCGCAACCGAGATCCGCCACCAGATACCCTCTACCACTACAGTACTACCGCTACGCAATACACACCACTGAAGTCGATAACACGACACATGTTTCACCTCAAAACGAGACATTAATCGCTTGATAACGCCTCGTTTTGAGGTTCTCTTCAAAAAGGAGGAGGCTCTTCAAAAACTGGGTAATACACACCATTTTAAATTTTGAGTGCGGATCATAGCAAATTTCTTTCATTACAATGGATTTCCGAAAAGTAACGCCTGATTCTATCAACTATATTATTATTTTTAGTCCCATCTACTCAGAATGAGCTTACTGTGTCTTGATTTCTTGCAGTGGTATGCTTGGTTTTTTATTTAATTATCTTAATAATAGGATCCTAAGCAGGTGGTAGTGCCCAGCCATATTTTCTATTGAAATTTGGGTGTGTATAAATGTGAAGTATCGACGCTCTAGGAAGTCTGCAGTCTGTAACGTGTTCTGGATCATACCAACCATTACATCAAATTTTATAGACTTTGAACAGAGAAGAAAGAAACATGAATAAAAATAATAATGACGGCATGTGTTGTATTAATTACGTAAAATGCCATTTTAAATTTTTACATGACTCGTTATGATTTTTTGCTTTTTCTTCCGTTCCTGTCTAAAAATTTTAAGCAAAACAAATGAAGGAACGTTCTTGTCTGTGATTAATGCTCCGAAAGACGCAGTGGTTATACAAATAGCACGATTTCCGTATGAGGCCAAAAAAAGAATTCATAATATTGTATCGATCAAATCTTTATTCTCTCTCAATATTTTTCTTTACTAGCTGTGCCTCGCGGTATCACTAGCAAAAATAAGCTGACCACATGATTGCGCCTTACGGCATGGTACCTCGCTGGCTGAATAACTCGGCTTCTAGGCGGCGTATCAAAATGAAACCAGATTTTAAGTTAGACCTCTAGCAATACAACTGTGAAAACTACATCCAATTTTGTACAGTAGTGTCTGCGTGAAGCGCGTACAAACATACAAACAGATATATAAAAATTCTAAAGATTATTTTTTCGGCTTCCGTTTCTCTTATAAACCCCTACTATTATTTTTATATCCTATCCTACCTACCTCCGATCTTATCGCATCAGCGTTATCGGGCGCGGGTAGGTTGGGACGAGTGAGTGCCTCTGTGTTTGCGCGTACACTTGTGGCACTATAATATCTCCTGCGCAGTTGATGGCTCTCGACAGTAGTCGGCAGTTGCCGCCGTGGTCGAAATCGGCTAGGAGAACTTCATCATTATTTTTTATTATATATCTCCTAACAACTGACATCGGCCAGTTACAACAATTTTGCACGTCTCATGGCGCGAAGCGGCGTGAGGTAGTGCTTTATACCCGACATGTCAAGGCCAAGCGATTCGGCGGTCTTCGAATGCCTCTATCACAATTATATTGCACTTTATGCTAATTTGAAGACTCATATCAAGAAAGCACTTTAATTAATTTATTAGTTTTATTTTTGAAAAAACATCTAATATTGGTACTTTGAAAAAAAAACAGTTTAAAACATATTAGATGTGGACGGCGGCGGCAGTGGGCGGACAAGTGGACTGGTAGTAGGATTCCTATGCAGGAATCCGTCTAGGTAGGTACCACCGGAGGGCAAGTTATTCTGCCGTGAAGCAGTAGTCTGCAAATATTACTGAGTTTCGTCTGAAGGGACTTTTCGGACTGAAAGCTTGTGGACTGACTTTGTGGAGCTGGACATATGAGACTCAAGAACTAATGTCTCAGTATGACAGGCGCAGTGTGGACAGAAATATTCTGAGTAACACAGCATCTGTTATGGGCAGACGTTGCATTTACCATCAGGTGAACGTTTCTCTACACTGTCGTCACTTTATCAAATAAATTAAGGCTCTTTATAGTTTATTAATAAACTGTTATTTGTTTCCGAATGTTACGAATTTATGGGATTTTTTTAAATATCTTTATTTCGAACATGTCAGTAAATATGTGTGAAGTTACCAACTCGGAGTGTTCGAACCACACTACAATGCTCACTCACTACTCAGTCCTATGGACTGTGAACAAGCCGTGTCCAATACAAAAATTAAGTTTAACAGCTTTTGTAGTATTTTATTAATTTAATACTAGCCATGTTTTGCAATGCAGGGCCTCTTTAAATTATATTGTAGTTAGTAAGTAAAGTTTATTAAGTAAAGGAATTGAATAAAAGACAATTATTTTTAATTAATAAATTTCGGTAATAAAAATAGGCGTATCTTTGCGGAAATCCATCACATTGATAGAAAGGAAATCAATTTGCCGCCCGCCCTCCCACAGTAGCGTGCACAAGCAAACTAACAACGCCACCGGGAATCGCTACTAGATATCCACCACACATGGCCGCGGCTGTTTGTCTTAGAGGCAATCACTTGATATCATAATGCCTCGTTTTGAGGCGAAACATGCGTCGTGGCCTTGACTTCAGTTGTGTATATATTTAAAACTAATTAGTAGAAACCATTTTAAATATTACATGCGGATCTTCGAAAATTAACTATATAATACCATCTTTAAAACAGTAATTCTTGCGTTTTTAGATTCAACATTGCTCTTAGACATCTTTTTTGAGAAGGGTGCCCGAGAGGACCGGACCCCGGCTTATTATCTAAATTTACTGGCAATTCGGATTGCGTTTCCTGGAGAATAAATTATGTAAGAAACTCCAGAAACACTTCTACTTAAAGTATTAATAGATGGAGAAAACCGGCCTGAGATGCGAATAAGTTTGTATATTACGCCCACGCCGACGGCGGGGGCGGTATGATCGTGTTCGTGTTTTGTGTAGTGTTGAGTATAGGACTTCGGTCCTTGTAATCGCATCGTCCGGATCTCCGAGGATGTGTCTCAGTCTCCTTTTTCCACGAGTCGAATTTTGGTGTAACGCGATAGGTTGTATTAGGAAGCACTTACAATCCGATTTTAAGCACTGAGCTGTGGTAGAAAGCTCGAAATCAATAGGATTCTGGGTGGCCTTAAGTCTGCGTAATCCGGCCAACTCTCCATCCTATAATCAACACTTTCCACATTCCTGCAAGTAGAACAATGCTTCTTAAATGCTCCCCGTTAGCTAGAATGTGCGCTGAATACAATAAATTATGTGCGAAAATCAAAAACTTTGACATTTTTCACGATGATTGTCTTAGTTTAAAAAATAAAATCATCATAGGTCTTAGTTAATATAGTAGTAGTGTAGTGGAAGTATAGCGCTATCTTAATGAAATCGTAAATAACAATTAATAACATGTCTTCATTATAAAACGAATGTTGTACACGCCTATTATTGGCATTCATATAAGAATATACCTGGATTATGTTTGTTGCTTTAAGGCAATGTTTTGTATGTAATGCTGTTGGCGTGTCATAATAAATAAATAAATAAATCTATAAATGACATCTCCAGGTACATACATGTGGATAGTATGTACTCCGTGATGCGCACCTGATGGGTACGTGAGTGATTGGCTCGCAAGCCAAAGTGTTCGTGGATGGGAATCCCTCAAGAGTGCGTGAAGTCTCTTAAGCGGGCGAGAAGTAGTCGGTCGTAGATTTTGCCTAAAACTTTGAGGAGGCTAATAGGGGACGTTACCATCAAGTGAATATTTTGCTCGTTTCGTCACATTATCCCATAAAAAAATAATTAAACATTTAAGTCGTCGTTTCAGGCTTTCAATAGTCCACTGCTGAACATAGGCCTCCCCCACAGTTTGTAGCTCTGGTTTTGGGAGGATTTTGCCATAGTTGCCACGCTTGGCAGACGGGTTGGCAACCGCGGTCCATTTATTCAGATGTTCCAGCAAGATGCTGCTGCCCATCTTCTGGTTTTCATTTTCCCTCTGTCGACGTTTATGACACCCACGGGATGAGATGGGGTGGTAGATTCTCTTAAGCCGCTACCACACGGCCCGACACAAACCCAACCGAAACATTTAAGTAGTAGTTTTAAAAATATTTAAAATTATTGAATTCGATACGTTTGGGGCAGTATAAATCATTGTTCTTAATAATAATAGCGCAAACACAGAGACACTCCCATAATTTGTGTTGCAATATTGCTAAACTGACTTCCGCCGGAATTCGAAGCAAGAACCTACGACTTAACAGGCAAATGTACTCGCCGCTGATCTTCCCAGTCGCCTGGCTCACAGTGGTAATACAACAAAAAAAAACAAATCAATCCGCGAATCCATTACCTTGTCAGTCACGCTTTACAACCGAAAATGCTACAATAACACGCAACCGTATCGCTTCCGAAACGTTAATTTAATGTGACGCGTCCATCCTGTCGCTTCTATTTAAGTCTATAAAAGATGAAACCAGGGACATTGGAGCACAGTCTAACAAAATGAAGGCAAAGTTCATTACCATTGCAGTAGTCGCCATTCTGGCTACCCATGCCTTAGCAGCCTTAGCTAATCTTGGTAAGTTTGGAATACGTATGGGTTTTCATATATAAGTAACTTGTGATGTAACTATGTTTTTATAGGTGTATCAAATATGAAAATAACAAATAACAAATGGTTCACGTCATGGTAAATGCAACGTCTGTCCATAACAAACGCTGTGTTATGCGGAACGTTTCTGTGTAGCGCCACAATTGCGCTCATCACTTCGTGACATCAGTTTTTCAGTCTCACATCCAGTAATTTCATCAGCTTACAGTGGACCGAACCGATAGACCGAAACACAGTAGTGTTTGCACACTACACTAGCACTCACCTAGACGGATTCCTGCATAGGAATCCTACTTATCATCATTAACCTCTGTACAGTCCACTGCAACATATAAACCTATTCCTAGTTTTAAAAATTTGCCATAATCGCCACGCTTGGCATGAATTGGCAATCGTACCAGACACCTCATATCTTGGACACTGCTAACTGTCACCGGTATGGATGATTTAGGTCTAGTATATTTGAGATACTACATGACCACCAAGGTCTGGTGCGGAATCCGATGGGACGGAGTTCCTGTAAAAAGTTACAATATCATAATACGCCATGACCATGGCGAGCAAATACCGCTATAAATAAAACATTCCTCTAGTGCCAGGCAGCAGAGGGACCAGTACCGGAGGGAAGCTGAATAAAGATTCTGATAAGGACACCACCCTAAATCATCCCGTGGGTGTCGTTAAAGTCGACAGATGGAAAATTAAACCGATGGAGATAGGCAGCAGCGTCTTCCCAGAACATCCAAACAAATAAACTGCGGTTGCCAACTCGCAAGCCAAGTGGCAACTATGGCGAATATTCGCCAAAATCTATGGGAGAGGCATATGTTAAGCCGTACTTGAGGACTTGTGATGGCTGAAAGGAGGAGGACGAAGGGAAAAAATGGGTGGGAAACCCCTTGTTCTTGAACTGCGGTATGAAAGCCATAAGAAATCACTCTACCATTTTCCCTTCCTTGAGATAATGAAGAGATTACCGCACCGACAAGAGTAGAGCTTCTTAATCTATGAAGATGATAATGATGACAATATTTGAGGGTTATTCCCCCATCAGTCGGTTCTGGTATTTAACGTAGTCAACTTTTAAGTCATTCATGAAATGAGATGGGGTGGAAGATTCTGTACGCCGTTATCACTTGCAGCTTTTTGCGCCATGCGGTGGCGTAGTATTCAGTAAAATAAACATATTTTATTAAAAAAAACTATGGCACATTAGGATATCGTATCGTTGGTGCGTCTAACAGACATAAATTTTACATTCAAAAAATAATCAGACACGAAAACCAGCGACTTGTGTTTTTGTACAAATGGTGGCTCCGGCAGTGATACCAACGCAGGTCCTGCAGCGTAAAAGTCAACATCTGTGATCACTAGGCCAAGCGATCGTTTTTCATTTGATTTGATTGATCAAACAAAACTCAAATCCATTATCCTCACTAATATTTTAAATGAGAAAGTAACTCTCTCTGTCCCTCTCTGTTTGTTGCCTTTTCACGGCTCAACCGTTGAATCGATCTTGACGAAATTCGGCACCGAGATAGCTTGCATTCTGGAGACGGATATAGGATACTTTTTATTTCGGAAAATCAAAGAGTTTCCACGGGTTTTTAAAAAAAATCTAAATCCACGCGGACGTAGTATTCAGCTAGTTATTTTATAATTTAGAAAGGACACCAAGAGGCTTTAAAAAAGGCGGATACATTAATGGCGATGGCGATTTTGAAGATGAAAGCAATGAGAGAGATGCAAGTATCAGCGAACAGAGTGGCGGATGTCGTGGTAGCATTGACAATAGGTTGGTAATGAAAATAACAATATTTTTTTAATCAATATGTTTGTGTGGTGTTACTTTTTTACAGTTATTTGGCAGTTAAGAGTAAAAATCATATTGTATTATGATTTTATAATTGAAGTATTATATTAGAAAAAATCCCGAGACTGTCATCGTTGTATCACAGACGCCTCAATGACAAACGTACATATATACCTGCGGAGTTGAAGGTCCTGGGATTATATATATTTTCGGTGATGTAATTGCTGTTAGCCTTCTCGGCTTTTACAGCTTCATCGGATACTGTGCTCACGGGCCAGGGGCCCGCGTGCCAGGTTTTGTTTGACCCAAACATAAATAAATAAATAAAAACTCCTACAAAAACCTCGAAGTTCGGACTGTGTCGCGTTCGCTGCGTGCTTTCGCGATTTCGAAAATCCTTAATAATTTAGGTCGTCTAATGACCGTCCGAAGGAGGCTGCGCGCGTCCATTCGGACTGTCGACTTGTGTGTCGGTAACTCTGGGCGGTGAGAACCGCCCTGGAACACGGGTGAATCTTGTGTGGTCCTGGGATTGTATCCTAGCCGTAGCTATTAATTATGCTACACACAAATAAGAAGTTGGATTGTATATGTTCCCTCAATCTAACCATTCATTCGATCTTATCGCATAATCGTTACTTTGGTGACGGTCTGTAAATAGAGGACATTTATAATGCACAAAATTGCAGTTTTATTATCGAACTCTGATCACTCACTCGAGTATGTGAAGTCTGTCAACCCGCATTGGAGCAGCATGGCGGACTCTTTCCGGCTCCGAAACCCTCTCAGAAATGAGATGACGCCTGTGAGGGAGGGTCCCCAGCAGTGGGACTTCAATAAGCTTTTACTCCTCTTTTTTACTTTTTATGGAAACGTTACTAGAATTTTTTTAAGGAAATAATGATACATTTATGCCTACGTGATAAAAATTTAGGTTATTTAAAAAAGTTCATAAATCGTTTCATAATCGAAGTGTAAGCTTCGACCCATACTTCTTTCTTATATTCTTCATCAGACAATTCATGAAGTATTCTGGCAGTTTTTTTTGACACAAATCGGTTAGTATTGCAGGTGTGCCAAAGTCACCATACTACTAATTCCACAGAAGGTTGAGACAGATCGGCTTCCACTATCACTCGCAATTACTCGTTATCGACCTGAGGGACTGGTCTGTCTCGTGACTCGCAGATCGTAAATTCCACTAAGAAAGCGGTTAAACAAAAACCGAATAATGCGTTTATTGATCGCTGTTTCTCCAAACGCATTAGCATTAATGCTACGCGCCGTTTGTGACGCGTTTGTTCCACGTCGGAACTCGTATTCAGAATTTAATCAAATTTTGCGAGTCTACGAACAACAGTGGTTATAATTCTGCGCAGTCAACACTTTTTGAAGAATGCTACCGTAATATTTTACAAAACTGAAAATAATTTATACTAACATAAAAGTTTAATTTACTTATTAAAATACAATATTTATATTGTCTGCATTTTTTAGAATAACAATTCTTCTTCAAGAAATAATTCTTGAGAAATTATTAAGAAAAATTAAAGTTACAGTAACAGTCGTGAAGTAGCATACGAGAACGACGGACACTACACAAGACAAAACCATCGAGACGGGTATTCCTCCGCCAAAGCATCCGCTGCCGCTTCCGCTGACGCCACCGCTAAAGCTTATGAACATAGCCACAAGGACAGAATTTTTATTTAATACCATTATTGTTGTACTATTCACGAAATTTAATTATGTTTTTGTGACAGTATAAACAAGATTTTGAGATACACCTATTATAGCTAGTATGTATAATAGATGTTACTATGAGGAAATTAATGTTTAAAAATATAATGTGGATTTCTTGTTAATTGATTTATAGAAAACTACTTACAATGATTGTTGTACATTTCCTTTTGTGGAAACTGATTTATGGAAATAATTATAAGTATAATAAATGTGATTAATAATTTAATAGATATTTTTTTTTGTTTTTGCTTTTAATAGATATCCCATTTCATAGTTGCTGTCTAAGTTTCAAAGGAATATGTAGAAATTTGACAAAAAATTTATAAAGTAATTTAAACGGCTGTAGATGAAAATATGACATAACTAACCGAACTTAAACCTTTATGGACAATAAAAAATGTATTCCTCATCGTCATCATTTTCGTCAACATTGGCCGCAGCCGACTATAAACCTATCTCAGAGCTATATGGATATCGCCAGATCGTCACTGTATTTTGTATAAAAGCATGTTACTTAGCGCCCCTTGTTTTAAGTATGCCTTCACACGCCTCTAACAACGGTCACGGGAGATGGGCGATGGATTATGTTCCACAGCACATAATTTTTACTAGCTTCGTAAAATTCTTCTCCGAATTCGCCTTAAAACTCTGCGCAAAAAATTCTTACTAAGATTCAATTACATGTTTAATTGTAGCTCATATGCCCACTAGCCCTCAGTGCCCTATAGACTTAAAAAACAGTAATGTTTGCACACTACTATTTCACAGTAGAATAACTGGCCCTGCGGTGGCCTACCTAGACGGATTCCTGCACAGGAATTCTACCACCAGTAGTGCTGTCATCCTAGGTTATAATAGCTGAGTATTCTGAACCGAATCTCTCATGCAATTAAGGACAAGGCTTTGAACAGTAAAATGCGACGGTTTTCGGCTCTACTAAAAGATGACGTTAGCATAACATAACATACAGTCACGCCCTTTTCCTATATTAAGGATAGGCAGAGGCCATTCACGTAACCCACTTTTCCCCCTCGCGGAAAACGAGACGTGATGGCCATTTTGGTACGAGTCAATAATTCTCACTCCCATGTCGTTCCCACGCTGACCAAGATGACGTAGTGCGAGATATTTACCCAATCAAACATACTCCTATCGTCAACTCCTTTTTCTCACATATATATGATAACATGCCCTTATCAACAAGGTCTAGGAAAGGATAGGTAGCTCTGTTACAGGCCACATGTAGCATAGCCATAGGTAGCTCTGTTACAGGCCACTCTGATAGACAGTCACTTCAGAGAAACCTGATGTTGAATGTGGTAGAGCCACGTGTAGCTGAATACTGACGGTGTACGGGACGACTGGACCGAGAAAGTAACTCGTTCTTACAGTATACGTTCTGTTTGGAATGTCACCGAACCGGTGAACCGAAGACCCATTTTTACTGAACAATGAATGAACTGGTTTCCATTTTCACTCTGTCGACTTTTATGAAATCTACGGGATGAGACGGGGTGGTAGAGTCTCTTAAACCGCCATCTCATCTACTTAAAAATGCAAGGCCTGAAATTTTCATACTGGCGATGAGCGGCTGATTCAGTGTATATGGTACTGCGATCGCAATCCGCTTGTGACGATAATGGCAAATCCTTTAAGCAGTAGACTACTTAAAGGCCGATAATGATGAAACAAACAATAAGGATACGATATATCCTTATTAATAATAAATAATTCTGACCCTCGAATAAAATTATAAAACAACATGTAGCTAAAACACTTTAATAGATATAATTAGTGATATCCGTGTATGTTCTTGGTAATATAATGTGTTTTTTTTATATTATCAATGATTGTCTTTAAGTATTAATGTGAAGAAACATTACTACAAATAAAAACACTGTATGTAAAATATGTAAATCTATCGAATCCCGCTTGTTATGTTCTCGATACCAAGGCCAATAGACGTGTTTACTTCACATCACATCGTGTTAATTTCATAGAAGCGTTACGTCACTATTATCTAAACTGAAGAGAAACATGGAACTTACAACTTTATTTCTTTATTACAACACATAATTGTTTAATAAATTCTATTGTTCAATTAATTTCATTTCTATTTATTGTTTTAATAAAATAATTTAAGTGAATATTCTTTGGGTGTGATGAGAGTAAAATTTCAAGGTCGAATTTGAGTGCAACGCTTCTACTGTCAATTTATATTTGTCAATTAATTCATAATTGTTATTTATTTAATTATCGCATTTGTAAAATGAATTATTTTTTATTATTAGCATATTCAATGCACTCTACAGACACGTGGTCCGTATTATTTTTAATTTTGACTTATATTTTACTATTTTTCCCTTTGCTTTAGTTCATCTATTTGCTATATATATATATACAGAAATATTAATTATTATTATATTAACATATATTTATTATCTTAACGTGCGGCGTATAGCTATCTGAATGTTATATTCCCTGATTCTGCTGGCTGGGGCAGCTTCTGTACATTTTATTTGCCGGGCAATTGCAACATTCTTGATCCAGTCAGTGTAGTAGACGCAACTGCCGGTGTGACGAGAAATCGGCACAACTGCATGGGGACCGCTGCTGTGAATTTGCGATGTGGTCTTAGCGGCACAATATATATTTTAAGTTTAACTTCTGTCACGTGTTCTGCGTAGCTAGTGCTCTTTTTTTTTGTAAAGAGGCAGTCAAAGGAAATCTAAGAAAATACATGTTTCTCAATAAAGTTTTTATTTACAAATAATTAAAAAAATATGTGACCAAAGTCACAGTAACAAATCTACACAGAACCTACAATTCATAGTTAATATGTATAAGGTAGCACTACCGTTAAAGTAACCAGAGCAAAATCGTTCTGTATAAATTAAACAATATTTGCTTTCCAATATTAAAAACTATAGATGTTTCCTTTCCTAAGAAATGACAAAGTCGAGTACAAATATGTACGAACATGCAATATTTTTTGGTAAGATATGCAAAAATACAATTCTATCATTTATAACATGTGTACTTAAAATACATTTAAACCTGGCTTTAATAAAAAAAAAATCCTAAAATTGTTATGTTTTGAATCAGAAACGCAGCCAATGTTTACTTTTTTTTAAATCAATATTTACATGACCAACATACAAGTATGTTTGTTATTTACGAATATGACACACTCATAAGCATACAATTAGGATAATTTTCGCTACATAAGTTGAAAACGCAATTTAAAAAAATTCCTCAATTTACACTATAGTAAATTACCTGTACTATTAATAATGAAATATGGCATATAAAAATACTTGCCAGTTGTTTATTCAAAATATGTCCAGCGTAACTAAAATTGCTATAAAAACACTACAAAGGATTACACGGTTTAGTTCGTCTTGAAGAGGTGCAAGCACCTCCCCAGATTGGCCTCACAAATTCATATATCTAACTAAGATCCAGAGGTATAATTCATTAAAACTAAGCCGTAGACTAGTAAAATTGTGTACGCTATTACAAGACATGAAATTTTCGAATTCTCAATGAATACACTGAAAAACAAACATACAGCAACAATCAACAAATTTAGCTAAACATTGAGACATAACTACAGTCAAGAACATGGAAATAGATTGAAAATTCACAATTAGCTAATTCATCAGCAACAAAATGTAATAATGATGAAATTTAAAATATATGTAAATATTAATACGAATACAGCAACACTTTTCATATTATTAAAAAAGTTAAAAATAATTTTTATTTCGTATACATTTATACTTCAAGATTTTTTTTTATTTATACAAATTACATTCACAAAGAATTCAATATTAATAGAAATGTAAAACAAGAATTTAAATATATTTTATTTATATATATTTTCTCTAAAATTGCACACATTTAATGCACATTAGCGAGATAGGAATAACGAATTAATTATTATATTATTTGTAGAAATTAATTGCAAGCATTGTTTTCTTTTAATTCATTGTAGTTATTGCATTTTTATATTTCAGTACAACTATTGTTGGCATGACATGGCAGTGTTAGATTTAATTATTATTTGCAGTTATTGTGATATATTCAGTCTGTTATAGTACGGTCAGTAACATATATTTTAATAACCGAGTCTAGAAATATTTATCCGTTATAAATTCTTAAAACCATGCAAAATAACATGCGCTATCAATTTGGCGAACAGATTTAAAAAAAACTATTAAAAAAACGTATCGTTACAGATAATAAAGTGATGCAAACGTCACAGATCTTCAAAAACATTCCTTGTGAACCGCCTGTCACCGAAATCAACGATCTTAACCTATTTATTATAATCCAATCATTACTCTAATTTCCTTTTACACACGACCCAGCCTTTGATATAGAATAAAAATTGTGTTACACGAGAGCCATAAAGTCATTTTAAAGCTCATAAATAAACTACAATTCGAATTGTATACTACCAACAAACGACATGAAAATGACTTGTACAGCTCAAGTGTACTTACCGAAGTTTGTGGAATAATAATCCAATGAAGTAAAAGTGTATAATTATTAAATTTAAAATACAACAGATAAGAAAAAAATTATCAAATTAAAAAATGCCTACAAATATTAATTGTATTATGTGATTATATGTTTCAATATCTTAATATATTTACAATTATAACTTTAAATGTAAAAAAAAACTTGATCTAAGCTAATATAAACGTCTAATCACTAGCCATGTAATTCGCAATAACCGAAATGTTAAACTGAGCTGGCATTATATTGCATACTACATTTTAACTTTGGTTTCATTGCATCGTGGTTATTGAATACAAAAGCTGCCAGTTAGGTCTCATATATCTTTTAATGTTGGTAAAATTCGATATTAATGTAATAATACATTTAAATGCAAATAAAATTGAACACATTCAGTGAAAAGGCAAAAATATTTAAAACAATATATTGCAAGCCCAGCCTTATAATAAACTCAGTCCAGGGTAATGTGATACTATGTTAATATTTAGGCACGTTTCTTATCTTTAACTATATTATAATGTTTATCGGTATTATACAATATTATTTAAAACTTATCCCTTGTGGTGAGAATAATAATGTTGTAGTCACATTAAACTGATTTCTTTATAACTTCAACTCACGATTATTTCTCAATTTTCTGTTTACTTCTAGTTCATTATAATAATTTTAAGAAATCATATTATTTCATCCTCTTGCATAAAACGAATAAATAACCACAATAAGAAAGTTGGAGACGAAAAAAT
Organism: Luehdorfia chinensis; assembly: GCA_019845155.1. Taxonomy (NCBI): domain Eukaryota; kingdom Metazoa; phylum Arthropoda; class Insecta; order Lepidoptera; family Papilionidae; genus Luehdorfia; species Luehdorfia chinensis. Next base: position 2,825,568 of record JAHVAK010000206.1, on the reverse strand, counting down.
GCAAGACTAAGCCATGTACAGCTATGAGCTGTTTTTATTATGACTAAATTATTAATGCATTTATTTTTTATTGAGCATAACATATCACTCAACATAATAACACGAGAATAAAATGCACAATTTCATTAGAGAAAAAAAACAAACGATTATACTATTCGACTCCTATAGAAAGTGAAATATTTCATTAATTGTAAATGTGACAACTACGCTAAAAATGGACGTAAAAACATGTTTTACGACGATGTGATGATTTTATGTGTGATTGATAAGGATTACTTTGGCATACATGGCGTTCACATAGCAAAACAGGATGCTGTGCATGTAACATTATCATACTATGTCAAAAACATTTATAATTAAAATAAGACCTTTTTCTATTTTGTGTAAAGTCAAAATACAGTCCCAGAGACATTGGTCGATCAAGTTATGTTATTGTAAGTAATAAATTCCAACCACGAATTCAAATATCCGAATTTGTTAAAAATGTGTTGTTCGTTCTAGTTGATTGACTGGTATATGTTATAAATACGTCGAGTTCTTTACAATTGTCGGCGAATAATTATTTTTAATAGAGTTGAACTGAAACATTTGGAGTCACGACCACGGGCAATTTTCGACCTTAATGACATATTTTTGTTCGTTACGAGGTTCAGAAGCGCGATTCGTATGTGATATGGAGTTGAATTGCTGTGTTACTTCGAAATACGATTCCCGATACGGCACGGATTAACGTTAAATTTACTATATCATAACGACGTATGCGCAGCTGAGTGCAAACTAAATTCGACCTTATCGCCCTCCGTGCCCGCAGTGCGTGCACCGGCGGGTTTACAAGTGGGACTCGTAGGTGGCGAAGGGTCAGAGCTGCGTGTCGGTGGGCGGAGGGCGCGCGGCCAGCGGCGCGGCGTCGGGCGCCACGGGCTCCGCCGGGTTCATGTCGATGCGGCCCGCCTTGCTCCACACCAGCAGGTCCATTATGAACGCCAGGAACATCAGCCCCGCTGACAGACCTGGGGAACACAACGCTAATCTTTAAAAACAAAGTAAAGTAACTGTCCATAAATATCCCACGTGTGAGCACAGGTCGCGTTACGATTCTGAGGGCGTTTTGAAGCCGAGAAGAGTCCGCTATGCTTTTACGTGTTGGCGTAGTGTAGCCCACACATGTCCTTGAAGTATGTTTATTCTTTAAACATAATGTTTTCCGTCACCGCTGAGCACGTGGTAAATCAGGACTTAAATATGAAGAAGAACTTCAGGGATGCCAGCACCGATGATCGAACTCCGGTCACACGCGTTCTAATTAAACTCAATGCAGTGACCGCGGGGCAAGCAGAGACAGTGAGGCTCCCGCAGGCGCGAGCAGGCAGGCGGAGAGGGCCAGAGAGGCAGTTACCAGTAGAAGTTCGCAGGCGTCGTAGAGGCGCAGGCGCCGAGCACCTGGGGGTCCCGCAGGCGCAAGTGGAAGGCTTACCAGGTTGTCGCGGCTGTCTTGTCTATGAGGCGCAGGCGCCGAGCAGGCCGCAGGCGGAGTCCCGCAGGCGCAAGTGACAGAGAGGCAGTTACCGAGGTAGAAGTGTCGCAGGCTGTCGTTGTCGTATGAGGCGCAGGCGCCGAGCAGGCCGCAGGCGGAGTCCCGCAGGCGGCAAGTGACAGAGAGGCAGTTACCGAGGTAGAAGTGTCGCAGGCTGTCGTTGTCGTAGGAGGCGCAGGCGCCGAGCAGGCCGCAGGCGGAGTCCCGCAGGCGGCAAGTGACAGAGAGGCAGTTACCGAGGTAGAAGTGTCGCAGGCTGTCGTTGTCGTATGAGGCGCAGGCGCCGAGCAGGCCGCAGGCGGAGTCCCGCAGGCGGCAAGTGACAGAGGCAGTTACCGAGGTAGAAGTGTCGCAGGCTGTCGTTGTCGTAGGAGGCGCAGGCGCCGAGCAGGCCGCAGGCGGAGTCCCGCAGGCGGCAAGTGACAGAGAGGCAGTTACCGAGGTAGAAGTGTCGCAGGCTGTCGTTGTCGTATGAGGCGCAGGCGCCGAGCAGCCGCAGGCGGAGTCCCGCAGGCGGCAAGTGACAGAGAGGCAGTTACCGAGGTAGAAGTGTCGCAGGCTGTCGTTGTCGTAGGAGGCGCAGGCGCCGAGCAGGCCGCAGGCGGAGTCCCGCAGGCGGCAAGTGACAGAGAGGCAGTTACCGAGGTAGAAGTGTCGCAGGCTGTCGTTGTCGTAGGAGGCGCAGGCGCCGAGCAGGCCGCAGGCGGAGTCCCGCAGGCGGCAAGTGACAGAGAGGCAGTTACCGAGGTAGAAGTGTCGCAGGCTGTCGTTGTCGTAGGAGGCGCAGGCGCCGAGCAGGCCGCAGGCGGAGTCCCGCAGGCGGCAAGTGACAGAGAGGCAGTTACCGAGGTAGAAGTGTCGCAGGCTGTCGTTGTCGTAGGAGGCGCAGGCGCCGAGCAGGCCGCAGGCGGAGTCCCGCAGGCGGCAAGTGACAGAGAGGCAGTTACCGAGGTAGAAGTGTCGCAGGCTGTCGTTGTCGTAGGAGGCGCAGGCGCCGAGCAGGCCGCAGGCGGAGTCCCGCAGGCGGCAAGTGACAGAGAGGCAGTTACCGAGGTAGAAGTGTCGCAGGCTGTCGTTGTCGTAGGAGGCGCAGGCGCCGAGCAGGCCGCAGGCGGAGTCCCGCAGGCGGCAAGTGACAGAGAGGCAGTTACCGAGGTAGAAGTGTCGCAGGCTGTCGTTGTCGTAGGAGGCGCAGGCGCCGAGCAGGCCGCAGGCGGAGTCCCGCAGGCGGCAAGTGACAGAGAGGCAGTTACCGAGGTAGAAGTGTCGCAGGCTGTCGTTGTCGTAGGAGGCGCAGGCGCCGAGCAGGCCGCAGGCGGAGTCCCGCAGGCGGCAAGTGACAGAGAGGCAGTTACCGAGGTAGAAGTGTCGCAGGCTGTCGTTGTCGTAGGAGGCGCAGGCGCCGAGCAGGCCGCAGGCGGAGTCCCGCAGGCGGCAAGTGACAGAGAGGCAGTTACCGAGGTAGAAGTGTCGCAGGCTGTCGTTGTCGTAGGAGGCGCAGGCGCCGAGCAGGCCGCAGGCGGAGTCCCGCAGGCGGCAAGTGACAGAGAGGCAGTTACCGAGGTAGAAGTGTCGCAGGCTGTCGTTGTCGTAGGAGGCGCAGGCGCCGAGCAGGCCGCAGGCGGAGTCCCGCAGGCGGCAAGTGACAGAGAGGCAGTTACCGAGGTAGAAGTGTCGCAGGCTGTCGTTGTCGTAGGAGGCGCAGGCGCCGAGCAGGCCGCAGGCGGAGTCCCGCAGGCGGCAAGTGACAGAGAGGCAGTTACCGAGGTAGAAGTGTCGCAGGCTGTCGTTGTCGTAGGAGGCGCAGGCGCCGAGCAGGCCGCAGGCGGAGTCCCGCAGGCGGCAAGTGACAGAGAGGCAGTTACCGAGGTAGAAGTGTCGCAGGCTGTCGTTGTCGTAGGAGGCGCAGGCGCCGAGCAGGCCGCAGGCGGCAAGTGACAGAGAGGCAGTTACCGAGGTAGAAGTGTCGCAGGCTGTCGTTGTCGTAGGAGGCGCAGGCGCCGAGCAGGCCGCAGGCGGAGTCCCGCAGGCGGCAAGTGACAGAGAGGCAGTTACCGAGGTAGAAGTGTCGCAGGCTGTCGTTGTCGTAGGAGGCGCAGGCGCCGAGCAGGCCGCAGGCGGAGTCCCGCAGGCGGCAGGCCGCGTCCACGGCGGCGCCGAACACGATGGGGCACGGCACGTTACCGAACACACCGATCGCGAACTGAATCACGCCCATCGCCATCGCTTTGTCTGGTGAGGAAAAGATCGACATTATTATCAAATAAACATTTTGATCTACCATTTTTTTTTATAGAAGGGGCAAACGAGTAAGTGGCTCACCGGATGGTAAGTGATCACCGTCATAAGGTGAGTACCCTCTCGATTATAATTAGAACAATCTACAGTTAATCTGTGAGACATCATAACACCTTTAAAAACATAAGATAAACGTCAAAAGTATAACTTAAAAACCCTTCAAACAATATTCAAAAACAATTAATGAATGAATCATTACTTAAACACAACCCAACGATGGAAGGCGCGAAGTTAAAATTCGTTTACCATGTTTGTCTGTGCAGCGTATGATGAGCAGCACGGCGCCGACCTCGCCGGTGGCGTGTATGAACATGGCGGCCGCGAAGATTGCGACGAAGGCGTAGATCTGCGGGCACGGGCCGCCGCACTCGCCGCTCACAGCGAAGCCGCCGCCCTGCAGCACTTGCGACGAGTTCAGCAGCTCGTAGCGCTCGATACTGGACAACAGTTTCGATTAGTACAGCATACACAGCAGCCTTACACTAACACACTGTTTACTACCTAATCGGAACGTCTGTTCTTTCACAAACACTTCATTAAATAAATTTAAAGACTTTTGTTATTTTATATAATGATTTCTTATGTTTACGCGAATACTACACATTTAAAGAAATCTTGATTACGGATTGGAGTGATCCAGAACATGGTCACAGACCAAACATTACACCAGATTAGATGAATCACAAATCCTCGCAAAAGAACACCGATTCCTGCCATGGATGATTCACGAGGCTATTGAAATTTAAAATGAAACCCTAATTTTAATAGAGAAGAGGGTTGGGTACTGCCACCAGCTTGGTATCAGCAGTCAGCTCTTTCTGCGTAGATCGGACAATAAATAATAATTAAAATTTGAAGGTAAAAGTTTCAGCCTATAAATGTCCCACTGCTGAGCACAGGCCTCCTCTCATTTCTGAGAGGGTTTTGGAGCTAGAAAGAATCCGCCACGCTGCTCCAATGCAGGTTGGCGGACTACACATGTCTTCGAAATATATATTTTTTATTTTTATTTCTCAGGCATGCAGGTTTCCTCACGATGTTTTCCTTCACCGCCGAGCACGTGGTAAATCAGCACTTAAAATTGCACTTAACAATTTTAGTGGTGCCGGCACCGGGAATCGAACCCAGGTTACTCGCGTACTATGAAATTCAAAGCGAGCGCCTAGCCCCTGAGCTACCACGGCTTCTAAATGTGAAGGTACTCCGGGTTAACTGCGACTGTGACTGCTAAATGTCATTTTTATTGTAATTTACATTGTTTAACTCACATTTCGATGTGTAGATGTCGCTGTGCCGATAAAATTCCCGCTATCAATGTTACGTTAAGATATGCTTAATCGTAACATGGATTGCTAAATTGACTAAGATGATTATTAAATTTCGCCTGTTGTGAAATATACACACTCAGTAATAAATTATATTTCATTATATTATAATCAATTTGAAATCACGGGACGGTTACCAGAGAAAAGATATTTTACATGGTCCTTCCTAGTCGGAAGAGATGACACGTAGTAGGTCGGTAAACACCAACTTATCATACATATTGTCTAGGTACCACTTGTACAGTTCCGTGCTTCTTCTTTATGTGTTTCATTAAAATAGAAACCGAAGCTTTAAATGATATTGTAAATTACGTATCTTACAAAGAGTTTTATTACTGCCTTTATTTTTAAAATAGTCCCATTCTAGATTACTTTTGTGAGCCATAATTAAAACTTAATAAATATTAAATGAAGTACCTATATACACTTGTTCTCAAAACGTTTATTTACAATAATAATAATTTCGGTGATGTAATTGCTGTTAGCCTTTTTGGCTTTTACAGCTTCATCGGATACTGTGCTCACGGGCCGGGGACCAGCGTGCCAGGTTTGGTCTGACCCAAACATAAATAAATAAATAAACTCCTACAAAAACCTCGAAATGCGGACTGTCGCGTTCGCTGCGTGCTTGCGCGATTTCGAATATCTCAAATGATTTTAAGTCGTCTAATGACCGTCCGAGGGAGGCTGCGGGCCTCCATTCGGACTGTGGACTTGTGTCTGTAACTCTGGGCGCCCTGGAACACGGGTGTATCGTGTGTGAATATTTACAGTTAATGTTTATCAACACCTTCACTATAACACACGGTACTTTTAGGTATTTACCAGGATAATGCTACCATTCATCATCATCATCATTTCAGCCTACCACAGTCCACTGTTGAACATAGGCCTCCCTCATAGATTGCCACAAAACACGGTCCTGAGCCACCTGCATCCATCGACTTCCTGCAAAACCGTGTAGGTCGTCGCTCCGTCTAGTGGGGGGTCGGCCTACACTGCGTTTGCCGGTACGAGGTTGCCACTCGAGAACCTTTCTTCCCCAACGGTTATCGGTTCTCCGAGCTATATGGCCGGCCCATTGCCACTTCAGCTTGCTAATCCTTAGAGCTATGTCGGTTACTCTGGTTCTGCTGCGGATAACATCGTTACGGATTTTATCTCGCAGAGAAACTCCGAGCTATATCCATAGGTCGCTGCGCGATTCTGACCTTCCTCATGCGGCCTGCAGTTCCTCATGCTACCATTCACACCCGCTAATTACAACTCCTGTGTAGCCAGGATCAACAACGGCGACCTCATATCGAGTTTTAGGTACGAGTATAAAAAAGTTCATTTATAGATAATGTTTACCAACACCTTCAACATAGTATTAAAGAAAATATTAAGATTAAATTAGTCTCAAAATCCCAACACCACCAATATCTTTTTAACTTACATATAAGCATTAATCTTAAACAATACGCTCAGACTTCTGATCCCATAATAATTTAAATTTAAATAAAAAGAAACGACTTACGCTTACGGACCACGGCTAAAGAAATATGGACCGTATTTACAGATAGATACAGTATTACGATCTAACGGGGCAAACAAGCGAGACAGAAAATCTTCCGACACGCTTACGCCTTGACAACATCATACGGTTACCTTACTCATAGTGCATACAAAAAGCGGTTTTAATGCGTAACAATAAGATCGATCGTGAATGCATAGGAATAAACTCACTTACACTTAAATCGTCCGCGGTCCGCGTCTCCGACTCGAAGTTTCGGTAGATAAAATAAGTTTGTGTGAGTATACGTGTCGTCGATACTTTTAAATACTTGAAACTCGTTGAACGCGATATTCGATACTGAGTATACAGACGTCCCAGCAAAAGTAAAGTTAGTTAAACTTATTCCAAAAACCTATTCCAGTAAATACGTCTCATCTCTACTGTAAAGGGCTCTAAACTTCGGGATATAAATTAAACGCGATAAAATCCATAAAGTTGATTTTATTTAAATAACTTGTTATTTGTATAAATATATATATATATATATATATATATATATATCATCATCATCATCATTTCAGCCTACCATAGTCCACTGTTGAATATAGGCCTCCCAAATAGATTGCCACAAAACACGGTCCTGACCCACCTGTATCCATCGACTTCCTGCAAAACCGTGTAGGTCGTCGCTTATATATATATGAAAACAAAATTAGTTTAAAATTATATTAAAGTTATTCGAAATGCCTCCCTTGATGTGGAATACAGGCCCTCAACCTCAGAGGCCAGTCGTGGACCGCAGCAGGCACATTGTTCATCAGCCACTACTTCAACTAAGCTGATGTAGACTTGAACAGTGCGCATGCTTTGGGAGACTCCAAATTCTGGTGAGGTTTAGCGCAGGCTTTCTTCTCGTCCGAAGGTTGCCATACTTTGTAATCCAACGGGTTAAAGTCTGGGCTGGAAGAAGGCCACTCGTCGTGCCTGATGAAGTCGATTCCATGGGTGTTAAGCCTGTTTTGCGTGCTTGCTGCCCGATGAGTTAGCGCGGAATCTTGTTAAGGGTACGCAGTGTCTGTTTTCGAACATTGTTTCAAAATGCCTGTTCCGCTAAGTTTGTAAGAATGGTATTTTGATACGCAACAGCGCTAGTTTACACACAATTTTCACAGAAAAACATCTCAGGTCTGAATACGTGATTCCAAAGCCAAACCATAAATGATGAAGGATAATGCAAGCAGGAATATCCCGCACTGGATTCTCGGGATATTCCTGCTTGCTTCTTCACTGCTGTAGGCTCATACACGTTATCATTTTATTTTTTATAACTTTCATTGACATGAAAAAAGGATTTCGCGGTTTTCGTTATTTTGCGCGAAACTCTTTAATATTTTTTCTAAAATTATATCCTGAATTGTATCCTGAGTTAGCCGCTATAATATCAACTATCTGTCAGTGAAAGTCCCGTCAAAATCGGTCTAGCCGTTTCGGAGATTAGCCGGAATAAGCATACAGACAGACAAAAAAATTAAAAATAGTTTTTTCTTATAAGTACCGTATATTTTGAAAGTACCGTACTTTCAAAAGCATTGAGTAAAAAGCTATTTTTTTTTGTTATTACAAACACACACTTCAATTTTATTTATTTGTAATAATTTCCGTAAAGTAACGCCTGATTTGACTTAGGTTTACATAAGAAAATTTCGATCTCGTGTCACACGTCAGACGCGAGAGTGACCTGAATTTAGATGGGAAAGTTTAGGAGTTTATATAAGTACATGTTTGTGTCAAACCAACCCGGCTCGGCTGACACAGCCACAACAGAGCTGTAAAAGCGAAAAGGCTACGAGAAATAACACCACCGAATTACTCACGTGCTGATCGCCTTCTCGCCGCGCTCGTGCTCGTCGACGCAGGTGCAGTTGTAGTAGAGCCACGTGCTGTTGTCGAGCTGCCGGCTGCCGGCGCAGCCCGCCTGGCACGGCGACACGTACGTGAACGCGTCCTGCGCCCGCACCAGTACATCATTACATTGAAATTATTTACTGGTGGTAGGATTCCATATTTACCATCCCTACAAGTTCATTACAAGTTCATTACTAGTTCATTACATGTTCATTACATGTTCATTACAAGTTCATTACATGTTCATTACAAGTTCATTACAAGTTCATTACATGTTCATTACAAGTTCATTTCAAGTTCATTAAAAGTTCATTACTAGTTCATTTCCAGTTCATTTCAAGGTCATTACAAGTTCATTACAAGTAACCAGCTCTCCTACTCCGTACCTAGATACGATTCCACCTTAGAGCGACACGTGCGTTACAATTATTCGCGATAGATCGTAGCCGTACCAACGCCGGTACTCGTATTTCGCTGAGAAGGATAGCTACAAAGTACAATACATACTTTTACGAAACTGACATTTTTTCACTCACGACGTCAAATTTTAATAAATCTATTGTGGACACACTCCTTACATATTAGTTATTTTTTTGTGTATATGTATATGATATGAAAGTACATACATACGCATACATACATGCATTTGTATGTATTTTTATATTATAATTAAACTCAAAATTATAATGAAGCCAAGAAGCTCCCATTCCTTTCACATAAAAAATATAACTCAAGCCTACATTTCTTTTTTATTAATAATTCTTGGTAATTTGTGGATAATATAGTGGGTCATACGCTGATTTAATATTTTGAATGTAATTAAATTACGTACTATAATAGTGTACTGACTGTTAGTTATCCCAAATAAAGATAAAATAAAATAAACCTAAAATGTTGTTATTTATAAGACGCAAAGCAGCGTTACGCCGTGTTTGCAGCTTTAGTGTATGCCTTTCGTAAACGTTCATTTTAGTTCAGTGGACGGTAACGGTTCCCATTACTTGGTTCATATTATAGAAGAAGCTTTTAACGTAGCGACTGGTATTGTAATATGCCCATGCCCGAGGCAGTTATTCTGCCACGAAGCAGTAGTGTACAAACATTACTGTTTTTCCGTTTGAAACTGAGAGAGAGCACTGACAGCTAATGTAATTACTTGGCATATGACTCAAGGACTGATGTCTCAGTGAAACGGACGCAGTGTGGCGCCACACAAAAATCTTCCGCGTGACACAGCATTTGTTACGGGCTGACTTTGCACTTATCATCACATGAACGTTTTGCTCGTTTCGTCACTTTTAAAAAACAAAATCTTAGTTATCGGTAGACGTCACAAGTGAGTAGTCGCCATTGTGTAAGTACATGTAACTGTGTTATTGTGCGTGTACGTGTGTTTGAACGTGTGCGTTTGCGTGTGCTAGTGGGTGTCGCGTGAATGCGTGCGTGCGCTTATTGTGTGCGTAACCTATATGCAGTTCTTGTTTATGGGTTATGTCAGCAATATATTGTTTTGTTTGTAATTTATAACTATGTAAATCTCTTGCACAAAGTAGTTCAGTATAAAAATAGAATATAAAAAAAATAATGATGAAATGGTGATGGATACATATATTTAACGTTATAGCAGGATCCCATATTCCCTTTCTGGTACTGTAAATGTTATTACGCTCTTACAAATCAATTTTCTTGAGTCCCACAGTTATTATCACAAACGCAATTTTATTGCATTTTATGTGGTGTACATTTCGAAAGATACAATTACGCTTAACGACACCGTGGCTCAGAGTCATATCATTCTTATTTTTAAAGTTGCCATACACCCGTGTGGTAGCGACTCAAGAGAATCTACCCATCTCGTCCCGTTAGTGTCGTAAAAGTGGACCGAGGGAAAATTAATTAAAATCCGAAGATGCGTTGCGGCATCTTCCCGGAACATCTGAATAAATAAACTGCCAAGCGTGGCAACTATGGCAAAATCTTTCCAAATTGAGAACTACAAACTTTTGTGGCAATCTATAGGTGAGGCCTGTGTTCAGCAGTGGACTAGCGATAGGCTGAAATGATGATGATGATGATGATGACGATGATGATACACAAGAATTTCTCCTGTACAATGGGTTACAGACATTGCACAAACACAGACTCGAAACGCTGTATTGTAAGATATCCAGCGCATGTAACAACACGCGGTTGTGAACCGCAAGATGTCGCCGTGGTCGGGATCGACCCGGAAGACATAATCAAAGCGAAGAGTGAAAGTTTGTAATGTAATATCTCTAACCTGTCCACAGACAGGACTGTAGGCGGCGCCGTCACAGTGACAGTCCGCGCTACAGGACAGGTTGCTCGTGACGCCATTCTCGCTCAACATCCTGAAGCTCTCCTCGGGACAGCTCACGAACATCAGCAGCACCATACCTGCAATGTAATCGTTTCATAAACACAACTCCGAAGGTGCATTGCACTTCTAACGATCTCACTTAACGGTTCTACACGCCTCAACTTATATTTTTTATTGTTTTTTTTTTTAAAAAAAAACGAAGCCCCGCAATAGGATTTCTCCTGTGTCGTGGGTGCGTTTTACAGACATAAATTCCACATGCACAAACACCCAGACCCGGAACAACTATATGTAGGCCATACAAATATTTGTCCCGTGCGGGAATCGAGCCCGCGACCCGCGGCGCAGGAGCCAATATAATTTCGGTGATGTAATATATGTTAGCCTTTTTTGGCTTTTACAGCTTCATCGGATCCTTCAGGAGCCAAGGGTTTAGTCACTGCGCCAACCAAGCCGACAATTATTATCTTAACTTAACTTATTAATTTAAGTTAATATTATTAATATTAATATTAACTTAACTTATACAGTTTAAAGTTTAATTCGTATTTTCTTATTCATTTGTATAATAGGATCTATTATTACACAGCAGAGCGATTATAAAAAAATACAAGGAGTTTTATTTCCCGAAAGAATTGAAACAGTCCTACGAATCACCCGATAGCTCCTGCGGCATCCAGGATTAGGATCTTGGGCAAACATACGGATTCCTGTCCATGAATCCCTCAGGGTGGGCACCACCGCAGTGCCACTTATTCTGCCGTCAAGCAGTGCGCAAACATTTGTGTTCAGGTCATTGAGAGCTAGTATAATTTGTGAAGTTCTCCTGCCCGATTTCGGCCACGGCGACAACTTCCCAATATTGTCGAGAGCTATGAACTGCGCAGGAGATACTACAACGCCACAAATGTACTCCATAACACGCACTCGACCCAACCTACCCGAGCCCGATGTAACGCTCATACGATAAGATCGGAGGCTAGGATACAGTGCAACGCGGCGAAAATCACAACACAACCAGACCTGAAAACCCTCAATTTGTGTTTTGGCAGAAACGTTGGCTCCGGCTCTAACGAAGGACCCGCGGCGTAGAGTCAGGTATTCCGACCTCTAGGCCACGCGTTCGTCAACAGACGGATCAAACTAATATAAAATTAATTCATTGGTTTCCACGACACAATACCTGTCCATGCTCTCGTAAAAGCTACGATTAACAAGACACTTGATTGTTTGCCTTTTAAAACTAGATCCATTATTATAACTTTGCCTAACTCTACCTGCGCTATACATTGCGGCTGAAGCGGCCGTCCAAGCGGCTACCTGTCTAGCTGTTGGTACCAATTTCAATATCACCACTCCCGAAGTGATTATCCCCAACCCCATGACGAGTATGCCACCCAAACCTGAAATCATAAACGTAGCTGTTAGATAAATTGCAGTAATTTTTATTGCTGATATCATAGATTTATATAATTATAGAATTATGTCTTACTTACTTTGTCACAAAAGTGTTTTTAAACTATTATGTACTTAGTGTTTTTGTTTTATTTATCGAGATTTATAGAGTTCACTTAATGTCTAAATCGGCCTAGCTATCATAACGGTTTTCAGATTGCACGAAGCCACTCTTAGGCGTCGTAAATTGATGAAACCGAGAAAAACGTTCACCTTATGGTAAGTGTAACGTCAGCGCATAACAAATGCTGTCACACAGAACATTTATGTGTATGTAAGTAACGCATAATAAATAAAAAATAAATAAAGTGTACATAGATTACATCAGCAAAACACGATCTTCTTATAACGTCTCCTACGTAAGATGCGACGGCTCATATAGAAAGATTCACGAAATCGTCCGACAAAATACACAGAATAAGTATTAAAAATTTTAACGAGATGGCGCTACAGTCGCAAAAAGAATGAGAAGAAGAATGAAGTTAACGATAGATGAAGTGAAGTATTCTAAAGGAAATTACTGACACATAAAAGTAGTTACATTGAATACAGTTGTTGATAAAAGTGCTGTAATTAAAAGTAAATTAATAACGGAAAAATGTATTAATTTTTCGTTATCGATATAGACATTAATGAAAGATGTGACATCTAGATTAAAACAAATAAAAATAAATAACATATTTTTTAAATAGCGCCTGTACCGACCGCTGACGCATCTTTTCAAGTTTACGAATTTTGCTACCAGTAACACGCATCTTAATTTGACTCGACTTCTTGGACACTATTATATGGAGTCATCGCTCCTTCCCTCTACACTCTTTAAAACACATATAGAATCTGTGGTTCGAATTTAAACATAACATCAAGGTTAAACGTGAAGCAAAACGCCGTCCGGCAAGCAATTGTTCAGTTTTACCAATATGCAGTGTTCAGCGTAGTACCTCACCCGAGACAAGGTTGGCGTCGTGAGTCGGCAGCCGGAACTGTTTCTCCAAGTACTTTGGCAGGAAGCTGTACACCCCGCTGATCGGCATCAGGTGGAGGACGGAGCTCGCCGTACGCCACATGAGGATGTCGTTCGTCAGCTGTCTCTTTATCGTCGCGAAGAAATCTGGAGCAATGACAATAACGGTTGAAATATTTTTCATGTGGTGCAGGACCTTACCCTATCAAATTTTAAAATGAAACGCTTAATGGTTATCGACGTCGTCGTTTTAGCCTAACACTAGGCCACTGCTGAACACAGGCCATGAATAGTCACAATAGTTTTTGGGGGGATTTTACCACAGTTGCCACGCTTGGCAGGCAACCGCAGTTTATTTATTCAGATGTTCCAGGAAAATGGTGCTGCCCATCTTCTGGGTTTAATTTTCCCTCAGTCAATTTTTACGACACCCACGGGATGAGATGGGTTGGTATATCCGCTTAAGCCGCATCATCATCTTAAAAATGCTCAGGCCTGAAATATTCAGACTGGTGATGAGCAGCTGATTCAGTGCGAGGTATTTTGGTACTGCGATCGCAATCTGCTTGTGACTACTTAATGGCCGATAATGATGAAACAAACTAAGGATATGTCGAATCCGGACCATTGTTTGCTTAATTTACGACGCACGTAGACCGCGTAGCCTTTTTTTATTTTATAAAAGTGACGGAACGAGCAGAACGTTCACCTGATGGTAAGTGCAATGTCTGTGTGACACCACTGCGCCCGTCACTCTGAGACATCAGTTCTTAAGTCTCATATGCCCAGTGATTACGCTAGCTCACAGTGCCCTTCAAACCGAAACACAGTAATGTTTGCACACTACTGCTTCTCGGCAGAATAACTGGCCCTGGGGTGGTACCTACCTAGACGGATTCCTGCATAGGAAACCTACCACCAGAAAAACCTAAAGAACCAGTGCCAACATTTGTGCAAAACTAATTTTTTTTTTGGCTTTCGGGTCTGGTTTTGTTGTGATTGTCTGTCTCTCGTTTACATCGGGTGCGAGTACATCTCGCGAGGACAGGTGAGTGCCCCTGTGTTTGCGCAAACACTTGTGGCACTACAACATCTCCTGCCCAGTTATCGCCGTGGTCTAATGTAACGCTCATACGATAACATCAGAGGTAGGCTGGGATGCAGTGCAACACGGCGACAATCACAACACAACCAGACCCGAAAACCATCGATTTGTGTTTTAGCAGAAACGTTGGATCCGGCTCTAACAAAGGACCCGCGGCGTAGAGTCAGGTATTCTGACCTCTAGGCCACGTCTAAGTTAGGCAGCATCATATCTTTTTTAAAATATCATAAGTATCATCACAGAATAAAGAGGTAAGCTCTAGTCAGTAGTGATTTACAGGTTTCTCTTTAGTGTCCATTCTCCTGGACTACCTGATATGACAAACTATTTCTTTTTCTTTTATTTGTTTGAAAAAATATGTCAAAATGTCTTCATTTCACGTCATTTTTCTTTTCGTTACTTATATATCGACACTATACATTTTTTTAATCCAATTAGGTGACAACGCATAAATCGTTGGCCTGATATTAAGTGGCCCGCTTGCGAATAATGGTTGCTGTGTCAAACCCATTTTCATAACTCACAAAAATCAAATAAAGCATATGCCGTAATCAAAACAAAGTAACTTTTAAATCACCAAAAAATATGAAATTCTGTCGCCGTTACGGTCGTCGCTTTGTAAGCAGGAGATTACCGAGGCCAGACGTTTAAATGCAGCCCAATGCCGCGAATCCGCATATAGAATTTAGAAAACGAACGAAGGATGCGCATTGAAAACTGAACTTAAATTGCACTGTTCGAAATAACCTCGACGATTTGTTACAGCTTCTTGTTTTTGCTTTTTGCGTATAGATCTTATCCGATTTTCGGGCTACCCCAGGCTCCGATTCTCGTCAGTTCCTCCCCGGTCGTTTATGTACCATTGCCAGCAAGCTCGTCAAGCACACAACGCGATAACACCAACTATAAATTCACAAAGTCGTATATTTACATCTTTTGTTTTCATTGGATAAAGTGACGAAACGAGCAAACCGTTCACCTGATGCTAAGTGCAACGTCTGCCCATAACGAACGCTGAGTCACCCAGAACATATCTGTGTGACGCCACACTGCGGCCGTCGCCCTGAGTCATCAGTTTTTTTCGACTTTGTGAATTGATGAAATGACCACTCACTACGAACTAACTTACAATTTTTTAAAGTACTTAACCTATATTTTTATTAATTTAAAAAAAAATTGTATACCTTTGAACAATGGCTCGCTCTTTTCTTTGCTCTTCTTCGGCGGAAGTGGGTACGGGCTCTGCTTGATTTGACGTGGGAAGAAGAACATCAGCACCGAAAGAACCACTATGAATCCCGCTATGAACACCATACCTGCAACAGATTCAGTTTATAAAACTCAAAACAGTGCAATAAAAAAATTAGATGTATCGCCTCTGTCTGTTTTTCTGTCCGTATGGATGTGGCTTAAAAACTAATCAAACTATTGAGATTTGATACCCACTGATTATAGATGATAGATGATTAATCTGGGTACTACATATAATTGTATACAGTAGAGGATGAGTCCAAACGAGCGTAATTTTGTGAGTTGTCAGTCGCATTTTTTGAGTCAATTATATCAGAGAGAACTCATTATACGTCGCCGTGTGGCACAAAATGCTCTTTTATATTAAACCGAACCGAACCGGCTCACTGTACAAAATTTATCTGTCTCCTTCACCAAAGATTTGCCTGGAAAAGAGATCGCTATATTCATATTTACTATATAAATATATCATTTTGTAGGTCTACACCAATATTATAAAGACGAAAGATTTGATTTTAGGTATGTTTGTTTGTAACGAATAAACTCAAAAACTACTGAACGGATCATTTCACCGACTAAGATGAGTTGTATTTAATTTAAAAAAAAACGTGATCTCTACGAAAATTGCTATGATGTAACTCAAGGTATCAAAAATTTATTGATAAAAGTCATTATTTGGCGTGCGCTGCAAAAACGATTGTGATAAAAGAAAATGTATTACATTTTCATAGTACTCATCATTACTCACAAAAAAGTCCGCGAGGCTAACTATTATAGTTAAGTCAGAATAACCGCTTTTTGTTCTAATTAGTCTATCAGAACACGGGTAGAATCGAAAGATGATTACATTCGTATCATGATATTAATCCATATCCTACAAAATAGTTTCATAGTCAAGGTTGATTATGTACATGCAAAGTCCTCTTTAAATTATTCGAATCGGACCTATCGTTAAGAGTTACGATAGGTATAAAAATGCTAAAAGTAAGTAAAATGCCGCGGTGTGAGCGAACAGCACCACGCTCTCCCGCGCTACTCGCAATTAGACTAAGATCTATTAAAAACTTACCTACTCATATTATTTCTTGTAAACTAGAAACAATTGAATAGCGGTTTGTAATTTTAATTCTATAAATTTTTATATTTAACACTTTGAAACGCTCTATAAAAAATATAGCGGCCGCGGTGTCTCTTGTGCGCCGTGCCGCCGCAACTCAACTTGCGCGGCTCCGTTTGCGCTGCGGTCGAGAGCGGTCGTTTTATTTTGCTACCACGACATCAAATATTGACTTTATTTCATGGCTTATGTTCCCATAAATAAAACATTATTTTGGTAAAATAACGTTATTTTATCTGACCGCCTGCAGCGCCGCCGATAAGAATAGTCGCTACAAAAAATGTTAGTGTAAAGAATTGTGGTTGTTCTATTTGTCCAAATAAAGTACTAATTTATCTTCCTAATATCTATCTACCCCTGCGAAGCCGGGGCGGATCGCGAGTGTGCAATAAAGATTATATATAAAATAAATAAAAATTAAAATTACGCCCGTTTGGCCTCACCCTTATACCTCAAAAGGTTCCTGAATTAAGTCAAATTGTTTCATCATCATCATCATTACAGCCAACGGCAACATCAGCCTCTCCACAGATTGCATCCGCCGACTGCCCACAAAATTAAGAATATCCAGGTCGTCCGACAATGCGTATCGGTATAAGGCTGATCATTTAAGAACCTTTTCTTTTAATTAAACATTTTTGAATCTTCTGCCTGTCCCCGCAAAAAATGCAATAAATATACTGAGAAGATTGAAGAGTATAAATTAAATGTTTAACTGTCATTGGTAAACGATCTTTTAACTTTTCCCGAATAACAGTATAGTAGACAAATTATAACTACAATGAAGAGTGTAATTAGGCGATAAACAACTGTCAGTGGTAAATGGTATCTCGTGTTTTTTTTTTTTCAATAAAGCATAGTAGAACGTCTTTAAATAGGCTAAATAGTGGAAACTCGATACAGGCCTGTCTATGGTAATGCTATCTTCTGTGTATCCCGGAAAGTGCAGTAGACGTGACGTCAAAGAGGAAGAAATGGAACGTTACATACGAGTACGTATTGAGAATGCTCACGCGAGTTTCGTAAGCGGGTAAAGCTACAATCGTCATATTTACGACGGATAGGTTGCATCCACCTATTTTCTAATCTGTTGCGTGAACAGCACGTGTTATGTACAGGAAAAAAACGATTGTAATAAGAATATAAATTATTTTCGTATATGCTTGGAATTTCAATAAATTTAAAAGTTGACTTAGTAAAGATTGAACCGCGATTCTACGAAAAAATCAGTAATAAATAAAATGAAATAATGAAGTGGATTTATGTCTGTTAGAAGACGAAGTTGTATACTTTAAAAATAAACTGCTGACATAAAATTAACACGACATACGATAAAGTGAGGCTTTGTTTTAGGTCTTTAGAAGGTTAGTCTCAGAAGGTTCTAGATTTATATGACTTCTAAAGACCACGTAAGCAAAATCGCAACCACTACTGGTATACATATGTATGAATCTAGCCGCAAGCTTTGATTCTACTTAGTTCCCTATTTGCGGGCCTTCTGCTCGTGAGTCTCTTGCGACGACGCTGTAAAAGCAAACAGACTAACAGCATATAAAAAAGTATGAAATAAATTCGCTGATAATATGATGATGGTAATGATGTAGGCCTGACAGTTTCGCGGCGACGTCTAGGTTACAACCAGGAGTTATCATCGGCGCGGGAACAGTTTATAATGCGCCAAAGTATTAACACACACATTATAGAAACCCACACTACCTTACTCGGTGTACCGCTGATGCGATAGATTGATTGATACAATCACAATATTATCAGACCCAAAAATCAATTCTGTTGTAGTGCAGCTTAAAGACTAATTAAAAAGTGTGGTGGCGGCTTAAGAGAATCCACCCCCCCATCTCATCCCGTGTGTGTCGTTAAAGTCGACAAAGGGAATATGAAAACCAGAAGATGGGCAGCAGTATCTTCCTGGAACATCTGAGTAAATAAACAGCGGTGGCCAACCCGCCCTGCCAATCGTGTCAGCTAATATCCCCCCAAAACGAGAGTTACTAACTTTTGTGGAAATCTATTGGGGAGGTCTATGTTCAGCAGTGGACTAGTGATAGGCTGAAATGATAATGATAATGAAAGACCTTTCCTTTGACACAACATATCACAGTGTATGTATTGCATTTTAAGCAAGTGACTTGCCCCTGGGTATCTGGGGCTCGATTCCCGGTGATGTCACTAAAATTGTTTAATGAAATTAGAAGTGATGATCTGCGTGACAGTGTGTATTATCTACTTTTTGAAGAGCACCGAAGCCGTGGATTAATATCACTTAATAGTACACTTAGTAGAGTCAATATCACTTAATATCCCTCTAGCCTCTTATTGATATGATACACTTGTCATGCTCTCAAATTCATTGGTGCATATTGCCCAGTTGTAATGACGGTTTCCGTTGGCGGTGGTAGTTTGCTTGTGCACGTTCCACATCCCATTTGCTTGTCCCACAGTAGGAGGGGGGAAGTTCGGGCGATGTTCTTCGAAAACTAGGTAAGTAATACAAACCATTTTAAATTTTGCATGCGGATCTTAGCAAATTAACTTTCGTTTCTCTATTGTAATGGATTTCCGCAAAGTAACGCCTGATTATATTAACAAAAAAAAAACTATAAGAACAACTGAATGTTCGGTTACGGTTTCGGTTCCTGCCAAACGTCGTGTTTCGGTCGGAAACTGCTTATAATGTAAACAATAATTAAAAATCCAAAGTTCATTGTGTAAAATTTATGGCATAATTCATCTATTCAAATTTGGAAACACAACGACTAAAACAGTGCGGAAATTTACTCGTTTAAACAATAAAGACAAAAAAATTACAATTGTGGATATCTATGCGTGACGAAATATTTAAAAACACATTAACTCGCCTCATAAACCTATGGTAGAGCTGACGTTCAACAATGAACATATTTTTAATTAAAAAAAAGTTGAGTAACAGACTATTCAGCACCGCTGAGAACAGACCTCTCATTTCTGAGAGGGTTTGGAGCCGGGAATAGTCCGCCACGCTGCTTCAATGCGGGTTGACGGACTTCACATGTCCTCGAAATATTTCTATTCCTCGGATATGCAGGTTTCCTCACGATGTTTTCCTTCACCGCTAAGCACCTGGTAAATCAGCACTCAAAATTGTGGAATAATTTCAGAGGTGCTGGCACCGGAGACCGAACCCAGGTTACTCGCGTAATATGAAATTTAAGGCGAGCACCCGGCCGCTGAGCTACCACGGCTTTTAATCTCGAAGGTATTTTTTTTAATGCGGACGACGTTACAGAATTTACTACATTATTTCATACAATAGCTATCGTAAAAGTAGACCAAGGGAAATGCCAAATATTCCCACTGATTTCGACAGTATAACCACCACAAATATAGGTTTACTGGTGGTAGTATTCCTAATGCATGTATAGGTACTACTGCAGTGCCAGTTATTCAAACTTAAAAATCACTGCTTCTTGTGTTGGACGTATTGTGTCCGCACAAGACGTTGCATTGCAGACGCGTGGCAGACGTTGCACTTACCATTAGGTAAACGTTTTGCTCGTTTAGTCACTTTATCCAATAAAAAAACCCCACACCCTAAACAAGCCGGAAACGAACCCGCAACCCATAACTAAAAAGCCCAATCGCTTAGCCACTGCGCCAACAAAGCCGTCATAATGTATCCCACGGAAGTGATGATGATATCTCCTGGATATCAACTATCTGGGTACCAACTGCGCAGGAGATATTATAGTGCTGTGGCGACATCTATGTCGTGAGAAGCTCTATAATATTTCATACATTTCATAATCGCGCTATGAAAGTTTTCTGAGATGCAAACTATATATACACATCTAAATATTACTAGTAGCAGGAGACGTCCTCTCCAGACCAGACCAACCTAACTGGCAGCCCTTTTCATTTGCAATATCATCCGCCAAACTGGAATGTGACCTGAACCTGATGATAAGTGGAATGTCTGCCCATAGCGAATGCTGCGTCACCCAGAAAATTTCAGTGTGACACCACACTGCGCCCATCACCTTGAGACATCAGTTCTTAAGTCTCATATGCTCAGTGATTACGCTAACTCTCAGTGCTCTTTGGACCGAACACTGTTCGCACACTACTGCTTCGCGGCAGAGTAACTGGTCCTGGGGTGGTACCTACCTAGACCGATTCCTGCATAGGAATCCTACCACCAGTGAATAACGTGGATCACTAATCTCCATTTTTCAAAATGGGCATTCAACCTCCATCAAGATTTACAATAAACGTTTTGCCTCGGAAAATTTTTGGCACCATTATGTAGACGAGAATGAATCTAATTAATTCAGCACACCGTACCCGCGTACGTGCAAAGAAGACTATTTAATCGGATTCGCGTAAAAATATGCTAACGAGCAAATAATATACGAAGCTAACATTGAAACCAGTCATCCATTGTTCATTCAGAACATCAGATACTTTATATACTAATTATGACAATTATTACAAACTAAAACGCAGGCTTATCCTTTTATGTCAACTGAACCCAAACATAATAAAAAAAATATTTTATATAAAACTAAATTTACGGATTTTACTGCGTATAATTTTATATATTTATAATCCAACGTTTCAGGAGATTTACAGCACCCATATATCATCATCATCATCATCATCATTTCAGCCTATCTTAGTCCACTGTTGAACATAAGCCTCCCCCATAGATTGCCACAAAGCACCCATATACATATACAATTAAATCCGAAAGTTTAATTTTATTAAATATATAATATTCCTGTAAATACAAGATTTGTGTTTGTGATTATTTATTTGTAATATTTTATTTTTAAATGCCATACGACAATGTAGACGCGGATGGACTTTTTTAAGTTTAAAAATAGTTTGTTAGGATACTTCACTGTTCTATAACATGTACATAAAAAATCAAAATGAAAAAGAAATAAACTAAAAATAACTTTAATTGACTTATTTATTAATATAACTTTAAAAACTAAGTAAACAAAACATCTCTTCGAAAAACGAAACGTTGGCTATCAAAATAAATATATTTATTTATCTTTCTATAAATGCTTGAGTTCTGAAAACACACTTAGGAAGAGCCTGCTAAGATATTTACACATTTTGGCGCTGTAAAAAGGATAGCAGCCCTAGACGTACCTTGCTTCCTGTACGAACCTCACGAGGACGACCCCCATCGTCCTCGTGACGTTCGAACAGATCAGGGGTGCTACTGTGTAACTCTGGTTGGTTTTGTGATCGGTTTCATTTGATCTCATTATCCAATGAATGAGCTTAATTTTGGCGTATGAAGCTCATTCATTGGTTAATGGGAATGGGGTCAAATGAAACTGATCACATCAGATCATGAACAGGGTCAGAAAAGACTATTAATCACGATTGAGGGGGGATGGGATAATGTGACAATCACGTGTATATTTTCGTGAGAGGAAAAAATGTAATTTAACGTGTAAAATATTTTAATAATGAATTGAATTTAATTGTGCAACACAATAATAAACAATAATAGTGATATTGGGAGGGGTGAGGTGAAGTCAGAGAGGCCTACAACCTCACGACTTACCAAGGTGGACCGGGTATAAAAGTGACCTAGAAAACCTTACGTCATTACATGATGGCCCCTTAGGTATACGATAAGAACGGAGGACGGGTATACAGTACCAGCTGATACCCGAGACTTCGTCCACGTGGGTTTAGGTTATTTAATATCCCGTGGAAACTATTTGATTTTTCGGGATAAAAAGTATCCTATGTCCCACTCTAAAATGCAAGCTATCTCTGTGTCAAATTTAGTCAAGATCGGTTCAGCGATTGTACCGTGAAAAGGTAACAAACAGATAGTGGGACAAAGAGAGATACTTTCGCATTTATAATATTAGTATGGATTAGATTCGGGGCACAGGGATAGTCACAATTAATCTAGACCCGAAAACCACTGTAAATATCGGCTTCGGTTAAGATTCGAACCTCATATGTATCTCATGTATACCTCGGCATCAAAATTTGTCTTCAACTAGTACGTGTTGCCAGTGCTGACATTCGGAACCGAGACGTAGTCCTTCACCGCAAGCCGCATGAGGAAGCTCGGAGTCGCTCAGCGAATTATGGAAAGGGCTATGCTCTGAGTCTCTGCGAGATAAAATTCGTAACGCTGACATCCGCAGCAGAACTAAAGTAACCAACACAGCCTTCAGGATTAGCAAGCTGCAATGGCAATGGGCCAGCTATATAGCTCGTAGAACCGATAACCGTTTTGGAAAAAAGGTTTTCGAGTAGCGTGTGGCAACTTCATGCGGGCAAACGCAGGGTGAGTGCGGAAAGTCGATGGATGCAGGGCTATCGGGACCATGTTTTGTCAATCTATGGGGGAGGCCTATGTTCAATAGTGGGCTAAAATAGGCTGAAATGAAGATTGAGTAACTTTGCTAAACAATTACCCATTATACGAGTCCATACTCTAAATGATATTTATTTGCGTAAGGTATTTTTGTTTCTGTTTTGGGTCCCTCTAAAGATTACCTATATACATATATACAGACTATAAATACTAAAACACAATGTTTGTACAACGGAGATTATATTTTTATCCGTTCTAATCTTTGGCTTTGCGTTCTTTATCCAGTAAAAAACGGATAACGATGAGGCACTGGGGAGACCCATGGAGACCTTGAATTGAGCCAAAACATTTATTGCGATAGATTCAAACAGAAAACATTTGCGCAGTTACAAGGTCGCCCGGTCGACGCAGTCAAGGGCGTTTGCTATACTAGTACATGGCGTGTTACGATTATAAACTATTTACGCTTTGAATAAAGAATCGATTGTCGCATATATCGCACCTTATCTACAGGCACGAGGAGGAGGACACACGCGACTATACAAAAACGGAAAGCTTTATGTCCTTATTCTGAATCGGCTTGCGGCTTTCAACCCCACAAATAATACGACACGGATATCCCACGATACCCCACAGATAAATAAACAGTTCAACCATTTGACATAGACCCGAGTTGGAAGCGACAAAGGTCATTCTAAACCGGTTTGAAAGTAAAAGTGAGCGAGGCGCCGGTCTCGTGTCCACCCACTAAATCCTCATTACGGGCGTCGCGTCGTCGGCATAATTGTCTACAACAAGGCGCGCAGCCTTGGCCGTGACCGGTAGATAGAACGCTTATTTTAGCTGTGGTGACGCCGCGTGATGTAAGACACGTTACATAACGCGCCGCGTGCGCCGGCGCAGCGTGACGGCCCGCAGCGGGGTGAAAAAAGCGAAAGCCGAAGAGAAAATTACACATCGCCAATATCGTAACATAACATACCACTATAAATTAACACTTACGGCCTGCAGACCAAGCTCATGTAATTACATTTGAATGTAGTCGTATTTAATGTGTGTAGGCCTAATACGCAAGTGAACATTAATGAACAACATTGTTGCACTGAAGTATCTCCTTTCGGAGAGGTAATTACAACGTTGCCGATTCGGATTGACGGTGAATACGGGAAACACTTGCGAGTAGATTTACATATTACGGCACGAGATCTATTTGCTCAATAATTGCGTACATTGAATCAATACGCTGTTATACAATCTGCTAAGTCACTATGATACGGTCGATACTATAAACATTATCGAAAAGATTGTGTCGATTGATTGCGTATCTCTTCAATATACGAAAAGAAGTCGCTCTACAAGTAATATAAAAATAAGTAACAAAACCGAAAGCGCACTTCAAATTATTGGTCTGTAAATTGAAATAGAGCCTGGACGACACTGAACGCTGATTCAATAACGATAAAAATCGATTACAAAGTATGTTACGGACGTATTGGATCGGACCATTTTAGATATTGTAACGGCCGATAAGAATTAAAGTGGGGCCGTTAAGAAGCTTATTAAAATTCAGTGCTTCATTCATGAGCTTATAGTACTTGAACAATGAGGAAATACGCGGAAACTATTCAATGAGTGTTTGCGAATTCTTTATTGACAGTCGGAGCACGCTTGACCATTCTCTACTTCAGGCATTTGTATACCAATACACCGGGATTTTGGACCGTGCCCCACACATATTAGAGATCTCATTGTAATTGTTGAGATGCAAATTTTGCTTCGTAGACACGCCACACGCATTCGATTAGTACTTGGTTCACGTGCGCGCTTTCTTCGCGAATTTCGCGCGCAAATCCATTGGGGCCGAACGGCTGCGTAACGGTAGATGGCAGTTCCGCGATGGAATGCCGTGGAACTGAAACCCTGTGCGCGGCGGTCACACATAATGACGCGGTAGCGATGCTGCTAAATTGTCCAAGCGGAATTATCTTCGCCACTGTACGAGATTCTGTGTCACGTAACAGTGCGTCAATAGTATTAAAAAAAAAAAACGATGCCATATGGTCATAACCGACATTTAACGCCTTTTTAATTAACATTGGGGACCATTACATCAGCGACGTAATTAAAATGCTCGGTGAATATATCTCAAGCAACTTTCTATAAGAACTTCAATACTTAAAACACTACTAAGTCAACTACACCGTATGTGTGTATGTATGCGTTTACGACCGTAATGTCACATAAAACTTAAGAGTCAATAAACTTATCGGTAATTTACATATTTATGAATGTTGTTAAGCCGTAAGTAGCCTCTGCCCACCCCTTAAATGGGAAAAATGGCGAGACTGTATGTATGTATGTATGCAGTGGTTGTTAGTAGATCATGCGTTCCTTCACTTTTACGAGGAGCGCAGCGGTCAGCCCGAAATATATCCAGCGCAGGTAACAATGCTCTTCGTAGGAGCGTAAACAGTGCTCTTCAAAAAACTAGGTAATATACACCATTTTTATATTTTGCATTCGGACCTTAGCAAATTAACTTACTTTCCTTCATCATAATGTATTTCCGCAAAGTAACGCCTTATTCTATTAGCAGGTTATTAGGTTATTTGGAGAAGTTTTCGGTTTTATTACAATTTTTATACGACCTGGTCAAATACATACATACAGTCACGCCTTTTTCTCATATAAGGGGTACGCAGAAGCCACTCACCTAGCACGATACGTGACGGGTGGCGAACCACGTCGCCGCCATTTTGGACCAAGTCAAAAAATTCTCACTCCACATTGCGTCCCACGAGCAGTATAGTTAGAGCTTTGTCCGTACAATACCTTAGTCGCCTCTTACCGACACCTCGGTAGGAAAGAGGTTGGTGCTATTCTACTCTGCCGGACACGTATCAGCCGACCTGGTTACATACTATATAAAACCTTCATAAGAAACGGTATAAAAAAATTGACACTGGCCAAAATCAAATCACACATCCTTGATTTAAAAGGAAACGAATCTTTGGTCACGGATTAAGATTATATTTTCACGAAATCAATTTGATGTGAAATATCGATTCAATTACAAATTCGTTTCAGGAATGACACGAGGCAATGACTCCGCAAGACCGATTTAAATGCTTTGCACGGAGTTATTTTTAGAACTTTGTGTAAAGCACAGCACCGAGATAGCAAAATTTCGTCTTGTCACTAAGACCTTGGTAGAGCCGTCGGTAGCTCAGGGGCTAGGCGCTCGCTTTAAATTTCATAGTACGCGAGTGACCTGGGTTCGATTCCCAGGTGCCGGCACCACTAAAATTGTTAATTGCAATTTTAAGTGCTGATTTACCACGTGCTCGGCGGTGAAGGAAAACATCGTGAGGAAACCTGCATGTCTGAGGAATAAAAAATATTTCGAAGACATGTGAAGTCCGCCAACCCGCATTGGAGCAGCGTGGCGGATTCTTCCTAGCTCCAAAAACCCTCTCAGAAATGAGAGGAGGCCTGTGCTCAGTAGTGGGACATTTATAGGCTGAAACTTTACTTTTTTTTACTAAGACCTTCAAACACAAAATTGTCACTATGTCAAATAAAACCTTTTTTTTTATAATTGTCCGCAGCGGGATCTCCAGTATCGTTAGTTTAACAAAAATATTACTTACTATAAAATAACTGCTCAGTATACAAAATTTTAATTAAGGATAACAGAAACACGAAAACGTTGCACGAAAACGCTGCACTCAAATTAGGCCTTGAAATTTTTCTTACACAAAAAACGCAAAAACTTCTTAAAATATAAACGGAATAAGCTTTCAGTAACCATTGTAATGAAAAATTTATAAAAAAATAATGTACACTTATGTAATTTTCTAATTAATACATGATTTAAACATATAACAAGATTTATTTGTACTAACATATATATGTCACTGTAAACACGTGTCACAAGTAGTTACTACAGCGTCAAAAATATTATACACTAATATTATATGACTTACCAAGCCACCAAGCGCCGACCCATCGCGGATCGGTGTTGTCGTAACCGGGATCCGACAATGGATCCACGTAGACCCTCGTGCAGAGCGCTCCCAGCAAGAAACCCAGCGCCGGCCCGATCACTCTGATGCCGATAGTAATAGCTGGAGACAAGAAGAAAACAGGAGTTGTATATAAAGCATATTTGTGAAATATAAAATATTTCTAAATTATGTGAAATCCGCCAACTCGCATTGGAGCAGCCTGGCGGATTCTTCCCAGCTCCAAAATCTTATATGCAAGGCATTGATGTTCTCCTAGACGATTTCGACCACGACCACGCGCAAACACAGAGGCACTCACTCGTCCCAATCTACCCGCGCCCGATGTAACGCTGATGCGATAAGATCGGAGGTAGGCTAGGATGCAGTGTCAGAAACACGGGAACATTCACAACACAACCAGACCCGAAAACCAACAATTTGTGTTTTAGCACAAACGTTGGCTCCGGCTGGGAACCCAGGACCCGCGGCGTAGAAGTCAGTTCAAAAGGCGGCTTTCTTTCCCTCACGGAACTATTATTTGATTTGACCGCTAATTATCGGTTTTCATAACATGCCATAAGAAGCGCAACAAAGTTATGCTTCTAATTTACGCTGTTATTCTATGAGAGCGTGGTGCCTCCCCGGTCGAGCCCATTTATATATACAGCTATTACTATAACTATAATATACTAATAATAAATATATAACTAATAATATAATATATAGCATCAAAAATCGACCACATGGAAAAGATACAATACACTCGCATGCACAAAAAATATATGTTAACGTAAACGCTTAGCCGAAGTCAGGGGCCGGGTGCTTGCCTTAAATTTTATAGAACGCTAGTGACCTGAGTTCGATCCCCGATGCCGACACCTTTTTTGTCCTGCAATTTTAAGTGCTAATTTACCACCATCACGTATCAGGAATATAAAATATTTCGAAGAACACGTCTTCGAAATCCGCCAAACCCGCATTAGAGCAGCAGGCGGACTATTCCTGGCTCTAAAACCCCCTCAGAAATGAGAGGAGGCCTGTGCTCAGCAATGGGACATTTATAGGATGTTACTTTACTTTTTTATTTTAAACACTTATGAGATAATACGACACCATGAGTCATGATTAATAATCGTTAGACAAATAGAGACTTGTAAGTAAACCCGGAACTAAGCTCCGGCGACGAAGAAGATGACGCAAAGTCCAAAGACATTTCAAGATTAGTAACAATATTTGTCTTAATAGAAAATTATCCCCAACAAATTAACGGTCCAAAAGCAACAAAAAATAGCTTTTCAATAACGTAATTGAATGTAGCCTTTAATATTAAAAAGTAGCTGTTGTTAATGCTTTAGTACTATAAAAAAGGCATTCATATTTTTTTGGCTAAATACTGTTTCACACAAATAGATACATGTCATAGTCACTATTACGTGCTGGCCATATTGCCCGCCACAGTATTTAGAATGTCCGAATGTATCCAGATAATAAGTAATAACTCAATTTTTATTAATAAATATATAATATATAATAAATGTATAACGGAAATTGGATTTGTTTTTGATTGAAGAAAATGTAAAGTAAGAATGTAGTATTTTTATAATGAGTGCAATCACTTAGGCAAAGGAATTACAGACCATTCAAAGTGCACTACAGTCCCTCAATAGGGTTAGGAGGGCTGGGTTTCAATTGAGGGTCATTAACCCGGAGACGACAAATTATCTTACCAGTAATTGCATCTATTAACATTCCAATAAAATTCTATTAAATTAGACCGACCAGAGTACGCCTACGTCTCATCACTAACATATTAACTCTGGACTTTTCCTAGTGAGTAATGCAAGCTCCGGTTTAACCACGAACACGCTACAGGAGAATACAAAACCGGCCAGTGGATAGGTCGTTGACACTCAGAGAAAGAACTGTCCCAGTTTTCAAAATAATATCGAGCTTGTAATAATAAGAATAACAAGGGACCACTTCGATGGGGGTGATTGACCGAAAAACAATCAAGTACTTAGGTTCCGAATGTAATCTTTCCTCGAAATCAACCGCAACGCTTGCCAAAAAACTGAACTCGGTGCGGCTCGCGTACTCCTCAACGAAAGGAATATAAAATATATATTCCTATTATCATCATACGCTTTAGTAATAAATAATGGTCTCGTCAGGATCGTTTTTCAAAACGAACGGCGGTCGGTGCTCGCTCCAAGTTTTTATTCACCTCGCAACGCTCACACTAATACCACATGGTTATATACAACGTAAAATAATCTTTTTCCTTTTAACTTAAGACTGAAAGTTACATGTGGGTGTGGTTATATTGTAAGTCTGGCGAACCGTATAATCGTCCCTACCGGTTCCGATGCATCATGACTTGCGTTCAAGAACTGCATCTCCGAATTAACGCTTGTACATGGTCAAAAAATGACGAATTGCGTCATTAAATCCGCGTCGGAGTTGAGAACACGTTTCGGAACCAGTGCGGAAAGCTTCTGGCGTTTTCCACCAAATACATTGTTCATTATTCATTCATATTACTTATAAGACTGCGATCAAAGTCAGAAGCTGTTAGATACTCAGGGACTCATAAGTACTTGCAGCGAAATTAGGTTTGGTTATAAAATACGGGCAAATATGTAACTTCGGCACCGAATTTATACTACATCGCTCATATGCTTTAATACTACTGTATCCCCACTGTGCATCTGAACAATCTGAACTAGCTGCAAATCAAAATGTACCCTGCTATCACAGAAAGCCATCGCAACGCTTTTAGCTTTAACGATGATTGTCAAGAGCCGATTGCCAATGGCCGATTCAATTCTTGAGTCTCTCATCTGGTACACCAGTCCCTGTTTGTGTATGTCAAATCGTGAAATGACAGTTGGACAACGCTTCTGCAGACATGTTAATATTCGTTCTCATCTAGTTGTAGCATATCTGATTTTGTTATAGAAGTCACAATCAGGAAAATTGTCTGACTGTCTACCACATCATTTGCCTTGTAACACCAATCTCATCAAACCATAACACAGTTTATAGGCGTCCACAGATAGATCATTGTAATGTAACCACACCGTACATGATTTTTTTTAATATTAAAATACATATTTCAAGATTAATGTATAGACTACATCTATAAAACTATATATCAACATTTTCCCAATCGTATTTACAGTAAGTTTGTATTTACAATGGTACCTTTGATTTCACGCTTGTTTTGTATAAATCTTGGTCACAACGAGTTTACTACCATGGAATTTTCAACATAATAATGTACATAGTGCCATTATTTATTTAAAAAAACTTTATTGCACAGTAAATGTACAATTGGCGAACTTAATGCCATTGGGCATTCTCTACCAGTCAACCACGAGTTAAGCAGAGAATTTAAGCTAGTGCTATCAAGTAAACAACAAAATCATTAAAAAGTAAACGTTATATATTAAACATCAAAAGCATGTCATGTAATGTAGTGTGTATTTAAGAAATTTGCTCACTGAATAAAGAAAAATAGTGTTCAAAAACCACTCTTTTAAAGGAGTATACGGACATCAGTTTTCTAATACTCAGAGGTAACTCATTCCAAAGCCGTACAGCTTCGGCAGCGAAATATATATATATATTTTCGGTGATGTAATTGCTGTTAGCCTTCTCGGCATTTACAGCTTCATCGGATACTGTGCTCGCGGGCCAGGGCCCCACGTGCCAGGTTTGGTTTCACCCAAACATAAATAAATAAATAAAAACTCCTACAAAAACCTCGAAGTTCGGACTGTGTCGCGTCGGCAGCGAAAGAGCGAGACATATAGCTAGTACGACGTGGAATGACGCATATAGTGGTGTTTCCAGAAGAACGTAGATTACGTTCATGACAAGAACCCAAATACTGAAATTTACATTTCAAATATTCGGGTGTGCATGGATCGTATAGAATTGAAAACAGGGTTCGAAGAATCCTGATACATCTACGATGACGGATAAGAAGCCATTTAAGCGGAAGCCATTTATTACGATTCGGTACAGGTAAAATATTGGGAATGTATAAATATATAGATTTCTGCGTCTTTAAAACGCAGTCTTAACATGCGTCAGCGTCTTCCTGTTAAAATAAGGTGATAATAGCGCAACGACTAAAATATATAATATCTTTTTATTTGCTGAAGTCTGACGATTTTTATCTTCCCCATTTATTTCATTTAAGCTTTCACGAATAACGTAAAGATGTCATCATCATAGCTTAGCAAAATGTGTGACATTTTCGCAACAGAGAATCTCTCAAAATTTCTCGAGAAATACAAGATATATTTTTTTTATGGAAGAGCGGGCAAACGAGCAAGCGGCTTACCTGATGGTAAGTGATCACTGCCGCCCATGAACATCTACAATACCAAAGGAATAGCAGATGCCGTTGCCGGCCTTTGAGAAAGGAATAGGCTCCTTTCTTAAATATAAATATTAGATGTGTAAAACTTCCCGTTTTATATAAAATAATACTCCAGACACTAACGAATTATATTTATAGTCACAGGGAAATTCATAGCTACGAGTACATTTGCGCCACCCGTGATTAATTTCGACCATTGAAGTATGTAGTGCAACGTACTAGATACGAACACAACCGATATGAAAGGCAACAGGGCTAGTACAGATAACCTTGCTGCGTCCGCTTCTGCAAATAAGGTCGTTTGTGTCACAATCATTAATATTTAATTTGTATATTATACAAAATATGAAATTATTCTACAACAAATGAAGAACCGAACATACGAATATATACAATTAACGAGAAATATATACTGGTGGTAGGATTCCTATGCAGGAATCCGTCTAGGTAGGTACCACCCCAGGGTCCAGTTATTCCAGTTATTCTGCCGTGAAGCAGTAGTGTGCAAACATTACTGTGTTTCGGTTTGAAGGGCACAGTGAGCTAGCGTAATCACTGGGCTTATGAGACTTGATGAGATGAGATGAACTGATGTCTCAGGGTGACGGGAGCATTGTGGTGTCACACTGTTCTTGGTGTCAGAGCCTTTGTTATGGACAGACGTTGCACTTACCATCAGGTGAACGTTTTGCTCGTTCCGTCACTTCTATGAAATAAAAAAAAAGGAATTGAAAACCACCTTAACTCCCTTTCATATATAACATTACTATACATAATACAATTCACACGCTTTTAGCGTTTCTCCCGTTTTCTTAACAAAATCATTTTTTTTGAAAGCATACCGAGTCTGACAAGGAGCAACGTGCGCTTTTCCCGGTTTTGTTACCATGTCAAATCAAAACAGAGAAACCTGTTACCAGGAGAGGAACTTTTATTGGCCGTTAATTTTTAATCTTCAAAAAAGATTTGTGTCATTGACAAATTCGTCCATTGGCTTAAACTTTTGGACACTCATCTACACTCAGCGTCACAAAAATCGCACCTCTCTGAGTTTGCGCGAAAAATGGCTGTAATGGCTAGAAACGAATTATATTTATATAAATATTGGTATGTTTGAAATGGGTATTTGACTAGCTTTACATTATTAATAAAAAAAATCATGAAATCATTAAAACATTTATCATTATAGAGCGTCAAAAATAAACACTGTCAAATGCTCGTTAGTAAGGACGCTAGTTACACCACCTAAAAAGGGTATAAAAGGGTCGATCTGGATGAAATATGGGCCAGTCGTAATTTAGACTTTGCAGTGAACACACGTGAACAAGTAACCCAAGTAAGAACAAGTAAAGATGGACACCAGCTCTGAAGAAGCCGCTCAAGTGATTGCCCTATTGCAGTCGGGGATGCGGCAGTGTGACGTTGCTCGACAGTTGAACCTGTCCCGTTTTTCAGTTCGACGGGTGTTCCAACGTTTTCAGCAGACTGGTGGTTATGTTAGAAAACCGGGATCTGGAAGAAAACGGTGCACATCAGAAAGAGATGACCGTTTTATCGTTACGACATCTTTACGAAACCGTTTTACAAATGCTGTTGAGTTGCAACAACAGCTTCGATCAACTCTGAGAACATCTGTGAGTGTTTCTACGATAAGAAGAAGGTTACACGAAAAGAGTTTAACAGCCCATAGACCTGCTAAAGGTCCAAAACTTACTGCACAGCATCGCAGAGATCGCCTAGAGTTTGCTCGCAATCATTGCGAGTGGACTATAGAACAGTGGCAGACCGTACTCTTCTCTGATGAGACGAGGGTCTGTCTCTTCTGCAATGACAGACGTAGAAGGGTCTACAGAAGACAGGGGGAGAGGTTCACACAACCCTGCTTCGAAGAATCCGTCGAATACGGGGGTGGCTCGTGTATGTTTTGGGGCGGCATTTCCGTCAACGGGAAAACGGAACTTGTGTGCGTTTCCCGGACTATTTACAGGAGTACGGGAGTACGGGATTATTTACAGGAGGTCGATATCCCTGTTATGCATTGGCCAGCACGAAGTCCAGACCTTAACCCAATAGAACATCTCTGTGATGACCTAAAACGGCGCGTGCGAGCTCGAGATCCAGCTCCAGCCACTCTTCAAGAGCTCCAAGATGCGGTACTTGAAGAGTGGGAACAAATACCCCAAGAGGCTGTTGCGATCCTTGTAAGGTTCATGAAAGATCGCATGGAAGCCTTTATCAAGGCAGGGGGGGGGGGGTCGGATATGCGATTTTTTTGACGCGGAGTGTATGTACTGAGATATCTTGGCCTCACTAATTCGATAACCGTGGAACATTTCACATATCAATAAAGTCAGAAATGTAAAGAGCGAACTGTTTATCGGATATACGTCGTATGACGGATATAAATCAGAAGATAACAATAAAAAGGTCTCAGAAATTAAGTGGACATAATAAATAAAATTATTGAAAACAAATATATGAAGGAAAATGTTTACCGTTTATTAACAACAAACATTATTATGTCATGTCACCTTAATGTTGAATTCAACAAAAACTGTCGAATTAAGAGTTCGTACATACAATTAATTACCAGTCACAAAAATGAAAAGCAGACACCAAAAAAAACAGCACAGAAAACGCAACAGCGCGGTGACTGACCTCATGAAGGTGTTAAATATGTTTCTTGTAGTATAGCTACTCATAATATCACACAAAAATGTATGAATAGATTCATCTGTCCAAACAAAACTCATCGCACTGTAGATATTTCGACGCAGGCTGGTGCAGAAAGTACATAAAGAATAAGAATTTTTGTGTTGATCAGCGGTCAGTGAACCTGTTGGTCTAGGTCTATTTTGTAACTCTGGTAGGTTTCGGAATCGGTTTTATTTTGGCGTTTGAACCTCATTCATTGGTTAATGTGGATCAAATACAACCGATCCCGAAACCTACCAGAGTTACACAATAGACCTCCTGATCCTGTCTTCAAATCCCCTTCGAAACCAATATGTGCAGCACACGAAACTCCTGATTTTCGGGTCTAAAATCGTGTATATCTGAATCACAGCAGGAATAGACTGGAAAAGACGAATGAGTGCATCCGCGTTTGCCAATCCTAACGGCACTGTAATATATCCTACATTTCCAAATTTACTGATGGTATGATTTCTATGCAGGAATCCGTCTAGGAAGGTACCACCCCAGGCAGCAGCAGTAGTGTGCAAACATTACTATGTTTCAGTTTGAAGGACACTGAAGGAAACACTGGGTATATGAGATTTAAGAATTCATGTCTCAGTTTGACGGGTGCAGTGTTGTGTCACAAATGTTCTGGGTGACACAGCATTAGTTATGGGCAGACGTTACACTTACCATCAGGTGAACGTTTTGCTCGTTTCGTGACTTTATCCAATAAAAAAAGTCAATGACACATTATAGTTGAAAAACTAGCATAAAATAATAAAAGTAGCTAAAACAATGCAGTGACGATACGTTTCTTACAACTACATTGCTGAACATGGACCTCCCCCGTAGATTGCCAAAAAACACAGTGCACAATTTATTTATTTGTTTACATATAAAAAAATATCTACACATCCGCATTGCTATAGATATAACTTGGCCTCCGTGGTGCACATAGGTTCCAGAGAAAATTCACCTCTGGTTCCACAGACTGACATTAAACTGATTCGTTCAACACTTTTATCTCTATCCCTACTGGAGCCTTATTTGGTGCAGCCCAATAAGAAAACGAAAACTGCATATTTCTTTTTTAACCGACTTCAAAAAAGGAGGAGGTTCTCAATTCGTCTGTATATAAATATATATTATTTATGTTCGGGCATAACGACTGTTTATGAACCGATTTTAATGATTCTGATGATTTTTAGAAAGGGGATAATGTAATGATTGTCCAATATAAGTTTGGTCAAGTTTTGATGATCCATGATTATTGTTATTATATTTTTAAGCTTTTTAAACGACTTCAAAAAAGAGGGAGTTCTCGTTCTCAATTTGACTGAATATTTTTTTGTGTATGTTATTTTTGCCAATTGTGAACCGATTTCATTAATTATTTTTTAGTTGAATTCGTTATACTCGATGTTAATTCCATAATATTTCAAGTTTTTTCCACATTTGATCAAGTTCTGATGATGTGATCCATGAGAAAACCGTGAAACGTTTGGAGCTGCTGTACTGAAGTCGGTTTTTTGATAAACAATATTAAATAATTATTTATATTATCTTCTATGTGTATGTGTTTGTATCATGTGTGTGTTCTGTTGTGCCAATAAAATATTTTTACGTTCTTTTTTTTCGATCAGTGATATTAAAAACAAAGATTACTTAAATCAGTAATAATTAGGCCGTGTGGTTACGGCGTAAGAGAATGTACCCCCCTCTCATCTCGTGGGTGTCATAAAAGTCGATAGAGGGAAAATGAAAACCAGGAGATGGGCACCAGCATCTTCCTAGAACGTCTAAAACAATAATGCATAGCAACTATGGCAAAATCCTCGCAAAATAAGAGCTACAAACTTTTGTGGTAATCCATCTATGTTCTATGTTCGTCTGTGTTCCTCAGTGAACTAGTGATAGGCTGAAATGATGAAAGGTGGAAAAGAGAAAACTGAATATCTCTTTTTTATATTACAAAAGAGGGGGCAAACTATCAAGCGGCTCACCTAATGGTAAGTGATCACCGCAGCCCCTAAACATCCGCCACTCCAGAGGAATTGCAGGTGCGTTACCGGCTTTTTAGGCCGAATTCTTCTGGGCGCAAGGCCTCCCATTTCTCTTCGTCTCGGTTTTCGTTATTCTTATTTTAGTCTTGTAATTCCTTAGATTATTATCTATATTTTGCATTCCATAAATACGGTAGGTTTTTGCTTTTGATTGTCTTAAGCATTGTATACAAATGTAGTTCGTAACATCGGCACTCAT
Organism: Luehdorfia chinensis; assembly: GCA_019845155.1. NCBI lineage: Eukaryota > Metazoa > Arthropoda > Insecta > Lepidoptera > Papilionidae > Luehdorfia > Luehdorfia chinensis. Next base: position 2,789,079 of record JAHVAK010000206.1, on the reverse strand, counting down.
ATCTAATCTCCCATTCGTAATCTAATCTCGAAAAGTAGTTATTAGGAAACTGACCTACGCAAACTGCGGCAGTTGATTACAATGTAATGCCACTAATGTACTTACATTTTAAAACCAGTCGACCGATAATAAGTCGATAAGTTGGTCATCATTTCAGCCCATCGACAGTCCACTGCTGAACATAGGCCTCCCTTATAGATTGCTACAAAACATGTAAGTTTGTAGCTCTCATTTTATGGGGATGTTGCCATAGTAGCTACGCTTGGCGTTTTATTTATTTAAATGTTCCAGAAAGACGCTGCTGCCACCTTCTGGTTTTAATTTTCCCTCTGTCGACTTTTACAACACCTGCCCTGTTTCGTATGTGAGTGAATAGAACTCCAATTATTATCATAAACACATACACAGTTACGTCTTTTTCCCATATAAAGGGGTTGGCAAAGAACACACCCGCAGCCAACTTTTCGCCCCCACGGGAAACGAAGCGAGACGGGAGACGGGTGGCGATTTCCCACGGAGTCGAACAGTGGGCAATGTGTGTGGCCCTCTGCCTACCACTTTATAAGGTAAAAAGACGTGACTACATATATGAATGTAACTAACAACTATTACCTGAACGTTACGTTTCCTAAATACAATAAATGCGAATTTACATATAGCTAACAAAGAATCCAACCAATACAAATAAATGTCGCTTATCTAATTACTCTAACTTTAATTACGGCCGAACTCGATTAAGACAATCAGAAAACGTGTCTGTTTAATGGTTCTGAAGGTGTAATGTACGTGTAAAGCAATTTATTTTTACGGAACATAAGATCAGTTCAAAAAAATATTTATTCATTTCTATAATATCATCTTTATTTAATTTTTCACCTGAAATATTCTACAAGAATGTAGAGCACCGGACACGATATTCTAGTTGCATATAAAGCCGGTGGAATTTACTTGATTCTTTTTACTAGAAAACTAACATTCAAATAATTTATGTATTTTCATTGTGATTCGTGAAAATTGTGTGGAAAAAACTAACCAGAAATTTTGTTTAGTACAAAAAGATAAAAAAAAAAGTTTGTGTAGTAAAAATTTCGAACTAAATTTTTGATGGCTATTAAAATATTCAAAACGAGATAAACCTCTTTAAAGAATGGTTTACCTGAGTTTCATTTTATTCGTTACATGATATCCTGTTTTATTCATACAGTAATATCTTTTTTATAGGAGAAAGTGACGAGAGGAGCAAAACGATCACCTGATGCTAAGTGCAACATCTGTTCAACAACAAATCTGTGTGGCGCCACAGTGCGCCCGTTACACTGGGGCATCAGTTCTTAAGTCTCATATGCCCAGTAATTGCACTTGCTCTCAGTGAATCCGACCGAAACACAGTAATGTTTGCATACTACTGCTTCAAGGCAGAATAACTGGCCCTGCGATGTTACTTACCTAAACGGATTATTGCATGGGAATCCTGCCACCGCTAAATATCTATACTAATAGTGCGATTGCTAATTCTTTTTATTATTATATATTATAATTGCTAAGGATTAGATGCACGGATTAATGTGTCTAAAGAAAATATTGTTTATGTAATGTCTATAATCTAAAAAGACTGCGTTTATAAGAAAAGCTCAGGTCTTAGCATGAGGTAGCAACGAATTGAAGAGAGAAAGACAGCTGAATTACTGTGGACGTGATAGGTTGGGAGGAAAGGAAGAGGTATCACTTCGAGATTATATAAGTAGGAATATCTTAACAAAACCTATAAATGAACAAAAAGAGTACCTTTGGACTCGTCGTGCTTATATAGAGAGTTACAACAAAAGCAGTAAATACAGAGAAAATCCACCATTGTTTTCAGACTGATCAAGTATTGTATCATTAGACGCGGAATGGACATGCTGAAATGTTACCGACGAGACGGCCCGCCCTACTGACACAAATGCTGACAACCCACTACTGAAATAGCAACTGCATATACTAATAGGCAATGCGTAGGACATTTTTAGAAAACTGTTAACCCAACGTCTTTCAACGTTATTAACATAGAAAAACTTTTTTATAATATATAAACCCGTAACTTTGGAAATATTAGATCAAAATAATTTCGATTATGTAACGTACAAAACACGAAATCAACATTGATTTAACATACAATAGAATACATAATTACAGCAATGATACTAAGATATCGTGTGAGTTCCACTTCAGGTCCCTTCGACAAATGAAAGTGAAAGGAAAACGACTCTCTAACAAAATTACGCAGAAATTGGAAATAGCGACCGATCGCTTGTTCGTTTTCCTTGCGGTGTAACTTTAGCCGTAATGTAATATTATGACGGAAAATATCAAACACTATTTTATTTATTTTTAAAAAGATCGTCGAGACATCGTCCAATTTCCAGTTATAGCTATAAAAGATACAGTAATTCAAAAAGCCACCTAGCAGAACACATCTATTTGGCTGATTAAATATAAGCAAATGCAGTAAAATACCTACAAATACCATAAATTGCTACCAAAATTGTAGCAGAAATGTTTCTTAATCGTACTTCAATTTTAAATATCCCGTATCGATGACGAAATTTATGTAGTAAAATCATTACTTTTAATAAATCTGGTAATACATCGGGCCCCGTTAACTTTAGACCTATTTTGGTACTACCTACATTAAATAATTTATTTTGGTAAAACATTTCATTTACATAATTTGATTCACAGTAAACTATTTGGCTTTACAAGGGGTTGTTCTACAACCGATGCTGGTGATAAACTAATTAAGAATATATTTGATGCCTGGGAACATTTGCAGGATGCCTTGGGTGTTCTGTGATCGTTCAATGGCCTTCGATTGCGTTCATCATGAAACACTCATCAGGAAACGACATCATTACGGTATAAGATATTCTGCAGTTAAACTTTTAACTTCACAGAACAATAGAACTCAGAAAGTAGTTATCAATGGTACGAGTTCTTCCCACAGGGTTCAATTCTTGGCCCATTTATGTTCCTTATTTATTTATATTAATGACTTACTTTACCTAGTAGGGGTCTACAGTGATATAGTATTATCTGCTGTTTAATCAGCAGATAATACTATATCACAACGCATCTTTGATTTTCAAAAAAAAACGTCTACTTTTATTATATGAGGACGTGAATTTCTTTTGAAGGCTATTTCAAAAGTAGTACATTGGTTTAGCGTTAACCAATTGCTTTTAAACGGCAATATAACTAAATTTATTAAATTCATAACAACAAATGTTAAGTTATTGGATGTAAATGTGATTCGTAAATGGGGAAGAGTTAAACCGTGTGGATACCACTGTTTTTCTTGTAATAATTATTGACGCGAAACTTCAATGGGGCTCTAAACTAGCAAGTTAACTTAGCTCTGCAGCTTATGCTGTAAAAAATGAAACTGAACTAATATTGAAACTGCTTTGTTTTAGGTATTTCCATAGCATAATGCGATTGGACGTTTTTCGTTTTGCAGAAGAGGGCTCGAAAGTGTCTCTTAGAGATAAATTTACAAAAATTAATCTTGGCCTCTTAATATGTATATGCAGGATTCCTAGGCAGGAATCCGTCTAAGTAGGTCAAACTCCAGGATCAGTTATTCTGCGTGAAGCAGTGGTGTGCAGACATTACTGTGTTTCAGTTTTAAGGGCACTGAGGGCTCCTGTAATCACTGTGCATATGTGACTTAAGAACTGTAGTCTCAGGGTGACGGACGCAGTGTGATGACACAGAGAAATTTTTTCGGTGACGTCATTTTATCCAAAAAATTGACTTGTGTTTGAATCAACAAACTGTCGGATCAATGTGTAAGTGCGATCGGAACATATTGGGCAATGGTCAAAAAGTTAAGTTTGACTTATAAAGTGAGGTTAAATGCATGCGCAGGCATCAAACGAACAAGGGCGACCTATATCGCGAGTTGTGATAAATCAGCAGCGGAATGCTCAAGAGTCGTGTCGAGAGACTAATGAAGGTCAATAAATATTAACTTGGTAATTATTAATTAAGGTTAACAAATTGAATCAAATCGTTATAATTGTTCTTTGACAACAAATAAATAATTACAAAAATTTTTAATTTCATCGACCACTAAAATAACTAAGATATAATCCATACTAATATTATAAATGCGAAAGTACCTCTATCTCTTCCTCTGCCTGTTTGTTACTTTCACGGATCAACCACTTAACCGGTCTTGACGAAATTTCACTTGACACTGTCACATACACACAAAATACTGTTAATTCCGAAAAACAAAGATTTCCTACAGTATTTTTAAAAAACCTTAATCCACTCGGACGTAATCGCCGGCTTCAGCTAGTTATTTGTATAAAGTAAGCCTATAAATGTCCTACTGCTGACCTCACCGGCTGCAAAACCTCTCATTTCTGAGAACGTTTTGGAGCCGGGGAGAGCCTGCCAAGCTGCTCTAATGAAAGTCGCAGTAACAGACGGCTCGCACCTTAGACGCTGCTGGCCCTCCACTGCTCTGTGTATTCATACTAAAATGATAAATGCAAAGGTCATGGCTCTACCGTTTAAACCAATCGCGACGAAACACGGCATAGAGACAGCTTGCAACCTGAAGACGGACCTAGGATGGTTCTTATTCCAGAAAATCAAACTCTTTAATTTTCTGGATAGGATATTTAAAAACCTAAATCCGTAAGAGCAAAGTCGCGGGCAGCGGCTTGTATTATATAAGTTAAAAATATAGTAAAAAGTATAATTTAAACTTAAACTTGCAGATATGATGTCAGATATTCATGAATTTTAGTTTTAATATGACAAAATTAAAATATTTCGAATTTTTGATTGTTGTAACTCTTACAAAAGTTTCCGAAATATAAATAAAACAGCGCCATAAAGAAGAGATATTTTATAATTCGCACAGTACTCCATAACATAATGTAATAGCGTTTATCCAGTAAAACCTTTATTTAAAATGATTAACGACGTAGCCCTAGATCGTATCGGGCAGTAGCAGGTCACGAGTCGGGTAGCACTGGCTAAGCCACGTATCGGACCTGCGCACACAATACACTTAACACTGACCTATTATAAGCGAGATACGAGACTCCATTTCATATAAAAGCTTTTGTATTCTCAGCAAGAGGAACTGAAATTATTAGTTTTAAGATAAAAAAGACTTCAACCATAAATAATGAGTCACGCCCATCTATCACTGAGAGATATCACTTCGATCTAGCCGACCGAACGAAGGCATATCCATATAGTTTTTTTCATCAATCTCAATATATAATAGCGCCTTACCACTGACTCATCACGATGTCTCCGAAGCTACGAGTACAATACCTATTGATTTGAAATTAAGCTTACGTATTCCTTTCCCGGCATAGACACCTACTAAGAATGGATTTGACGAGTATTTACTCCTAAATAGGCAAACGGGTCGATGCGATTTTCCTCTATAAAGACTAACATAACAATAACTTCTGTGCAAAGCCGGGGCGGGTCAGCTAGTTTTTAAATATATAAAAGCTATTTACCACAGACTCATCACCATATCTACAATACTACAAGACTTTGAAATTTGACATACATATTCTTTCCCGACACAGACACCCAGTAAGAAAGGATTTAACGAATACACGAATATTTACTTCTAAATAGATTACTGGTAGGGGATAGTGATAGGATTCCTATGCAGGAATCCGTCTAGGTGGGTACAGGTAGAAGCAGTAGTGTGCAAGCATTACTGTATTTCGGTTTGAAGGGCACTGTGAGATAGTGTAATCACTGGGCATATCAGACTTCAGAACTGATTGTATTACACAAAAATGTTTTGTGTGACACAGCATGTGTTATGGGCCGACGTTGCACTAATGATCAGGTGAACGTTTTGCTCGTTCCGTCAATTACTCCAATAAATAAAAAACATCCTCCTGGAACATCTGAATGAACTGCGGTGGCCAACCCGCCTATCAAGCGTAGCAACTACGGAACCCTCCGCAAAAAGCTATTAACATTTGTGGCAATCTATGGGGAGATCCTATGTTATGCGGTGGACTAGTAATAGGCTGAAATGATGATGATACGTAAACAGGCTGGTGCTGATTTTCTCTATAAAGACTAACAATAACTTCCGTACGAAGCCGGGGCGGGTCAGTTAGTTTGTCTATATATAAAATTAATTTACCACTGACTCATCACGATATCTAGGAAATTACAAGACTTATTGACTTCAGATCCCCAGTAAGAAAGAATTTTACGAATATTTACTTCAAAATAGTTAAACGGGCCAGTGCTGTTTTTCCTCAATACAGACTGATATAACAATGACTTCCGTACGATGCCGGAGTGGGCCAGCTAGTTTGTACATATAGTTTATATAAACGCAATTTACCACTGACTCAGCACTATATCTCCTGAAACTACAAGACCTATCGACGTGAAATTTGACGTAGATATTCCTTTCCCGACATAGACACCAACTAAGAACCATTTTTACAAACATTTACTCATATATGTGTAAAAGGGGCGATGCTGTTTTTCTCTATACAGAATAACATAACAATTACTTCCGTGCCAAGCCGAGGCGGGTCAGCTATTAGTCTATATTTTTTTAAGCCAACGACACATCCACAAGAGCCTATCAATTATGCCCAATATGGGAGAACGGATTGTGACCAAACTTAGAATTACAATGTCTGTAGGCAATGTGGTGACGGCGTAAGAGAACCTCCTACTTCCTCTCCACGTGGGTGTCATAAAAGCCGACGGTGGAAAATGCCAGAAAATCACGGCTTTTTCCATAAAAGGGTTAGGCAGAGACCACATCCGTAGCTCACTGGTGGCGAAACCACTTGCTCCAGATATCTCGTGGGAACGATATTGCATATATAGCAACATATCGGCACGGCAACTATCGGCTCGGCGGATTACAAGGGAAGAGAACCTACTATTTGTGTTTTTGCACAAAATATTGATTCCGGCTGTGATTCGAAACCAGGACCCGCGGCGTAGAAGTACGTCAACGTGATAAGGATACATGTCTCACTTGCTTAGCTCGCGCTCTTATTTTAGTACCGCACTTTGCAAAGTAAAGCCATTTTCTATTTCACCTAAAGTCACAGATAGTCGTTCCTAGGATACTTAAAGATGAAAAATGGGGACGATAGTATATTTTACACAGACACCGTAAATTGTTACGATATCTTCCACGCCAAAAAAGGTCTTCCTGTTAACAACTAGAAGGTGTAGTGTTGTGTAGAAACAAAATAAACAACAAATAAATACTTCAACTGGAATCCGAATGCATGTCCAGGACTAAGCATACCAGTACGAAGACCGCTGGTAGCAAGGATGGGAAGAAATATAGTTTGTATATTCAATAACAAATAACCCTTAAACGCGTTTAATAACAAAATTAAAAAGATATATTAAATATATGCACGGTGGTACGATTCCTATGCAGGAGTCCGTCTAGGTAGGTACCACCCCAGGGCCAGTCATTCTGCCGTGAAGCAGTAGTGTGCAAACATTACTGTGTTTCGGTTTGAAGGGCACTGTGAGCTAGCGTAATCACTGGGCATATGAGACTTAAGAACCTATGCCTCACGGTGATGGGCACAGTGTAGTATCACACAGAAATTTGGTGACACAGCATTTGTTATGGGCAGACGTTGCCCTCACTATCAGGTGAACGTTTTGCTCGTTTCATAACTTTATGCAACAAAAAAAAATCCATACTGGTGCCGGGAAGCCACGTTTAAGGTGCAACGTGTCTGGTACGGCGATCCCCTGCGGGCGTACCAAGCGTGGCTAACAAAATCTTTTTTATAAGCCGATGAGACTAATTAGAAATGTCGTAGAACTGCAGTGGTTTTTAAAGTTTTTATTGAAATTTAAAAACTAAACAATTTTACTGCCTATACTTTACATATAAAATATTGCATACTTCTAAGAACGTTCTCTTTTTAAGCTATCAGTTTATAACGAGAAATATTATCTCGCCTACACTCCACACGAAAATAGACTCCCTACCCTACCCGCTCCTATAACGTAGCATCGACACAAGGCCGTAAAGTTGTTTGCTCGTTAAGTTGGGTCGCGTCAATCAGCGGGGCTATTAATAATACACTAGGATCTAACAATATTTACCTATAATTTGGAAAAAAGAAAACATTTATTTATCTTCCACTGTTCATTTGTTTATATAATGGTAATGGGGTGATATTGTGATAAATAATTTAGTAGTTATTTCATTAATAGTTGTTATATTATTATAGAACCACTATTAAACGCTTGGTGTCGTCACGCGTTCACGTCTGTCAAAGACTTCGGGGATGAAGTCCAGTAAAATGACTGTAAACATCTAACATTTTTTTAACAACGTCTGTAGAACAACAGACAAGAACAAAATTAAACAAAAAACAGTTCGAGTCGTTTAGGATTTTCTTAGTCAAGTTATAAAATGTTAGCCGATAGGTGTCCGGTAGAATACAATAACACCTACCTCTTTCCCATTGAGTTTTCGTACGAGAAGACTAAGGTATTGTACGGACAGCCTTTATTCGTGCAGACTAATACCATAACGTGCAATGCTGTCACTATTCTGTTTGTGGGGACGCAATTTGGAGCAAGAATTTCTTGACTTGTAAAAAAAATGGCGGCGACGTGGTTCGCTACTCGTCACGTCTGGTTTCCCGCGGATCAATGGGCTACGGGTGTGCCTACTATAAAATAGGGGTAAAAGGCGTGACTGTGTGTATAAAATGTTAATGAATGTAAAATTGTCAACGACATTGGCTCTACACTTTTTAAGGTAATAAATAAACCTATGGTAATATAACTTTTTCGTAATATAAATTTTTGTTCGGAAATATGGAAAAAAAATAGGCATTGGAAGAGTTAAAATTATTTTGTTTTTAATTACTCTAATTCTATTACAGAGAATAGTAAGATACAATTAACATTTATTAATTAAATGATTAACTTCGAAACACACACACTATAAGTTGGATCATCTGAATCGAAAAATATATGATAGTAATAAAAAATTGTTGTAAACAGAAGCTTACAAATGTAACAAACAAAATTATACAACAATTAAATGGTATTTTTCATCACTCGCTCGTAATGGCACCGCAGACGCCAATTTTATCGCTAGCATGCAGCGCGGCAAGCCGATAGACGCCGCCCAGACAAAACAAACTGCACACGCTACAGCCATGCGTTTTTTATTCTAGCAAAAAACCAGTCATCCGGCCCCTGTTCATAATTATTTAAAAGAAGCAAAGTCACGCAATATTTCTAAGAGCCCGCAAAGGTAATTAAGGTTCGTGAACTAGTTTGAAATAATATTGTTACAGAATAAATAATCTCCATACTAATTCGTATGAAGATTACGGAGAAACGGCGATAAAAGAAATTATCAAAAGAAAACCAATGTCAAAAAAAATCGGCGATAACGTGAGCACAGCCAACCCGCAATGGTGCAGCATGGACGAACTCTTCCGGGCGCTAAAACTCATTAAAAAAATAAGGGAAAGTCTGAACCCGGCAGTGGAATATTATTATACTCAGCAGTTACTCTATTTTTGCATTTACATATACACTAAGTAAGATAGTATTAATGTTATAACATTATGTACTACATTAAGTAATCACATATCGCGTATACATTCTCGTGGTCTTAACGATATAATTAACAGTAAGGAGATAACTGTTGTTGACTGTTCGATATTGCATTGAAAATAAATATTTATTCAGTGTAACTTAGCATGATAAACGAGCACACAGTCCACCTACATTCGTCCGTGAGAATGATTAAAATAAGAGTGCGTCGGTAGTGATTGGATCTCAGGTCTACATCACTAACCATTTGAAACTTAGCGTTTTGCTCCTACAATACCATATTCTGCAAGATCGTCTTACTTCCCCGCTCGATTCGACTCACAGCGTGACTCTGCCGCTTATATTACTCAAGTTACTAGACCATATCTTCAAAAGATCCCTTCTTAAGTAAGATTTCCGTAAAACTGGGTAGCCAGAATAGGCAAATGGGGCTTGGGAGACAGACATATGCCGCTTGCACGACATACGCCACTTCTAAGTAGTAGTTCCCAATTAGTTGCTGCTGCCCATCATCCGGCTGGCATGTTTGAGATTGTTATACTATCTGTCGGAGACCACGTGATCTTTATAGCATTTCCTTTAATTGACTTGAACGACTGTTACTGCCATCACAAGACTACAAACTAATACATTATTCACCATAAGAAGCTGCTTATAATTTTTTTTTAAGCGAACTATCTTATCCCTAATTACATAAAATGTAAAAAGAGTAAGCAGGGCGAACAGTGGGCGTGTCGTGGGCGTTATATACAATTTAATAAAATTTATATTGTATATTAATCGTGACTCAATGTATCGGTACAAGAGAATTATATATGACAAGCGCAATGGCTCAGTGGTCCTCAGCAGGGCTGAACCCTTAAGCCTTAATCGTGGGTTCTGAGTTGGAATCCCCATCGATGCCAATATTTAGTCGACAGACATATTATTGATTTTTGGATCTGGATGTAATGTGACTAGAAGTAACTTGCGCAGATGTTTGTAACCGGAAGATGTCGCTGTGCTCGAAATCAACCAGAAGGGCATCCTAACTTTACATTCGACCGGTGTTCGAGAAATTTACAGGGACTTCCTTTTATACTATGTAAAGAAGATAAGATCGTATCTTATCTTCTTTACATAGTATAAAAGGAAGTCCCTGACGAGTGTCTGTCCTTCTGGATTTCCGCACTAATCTGGAGAACCACTCAACGAATTTTCTTGCGGTTTTCACTGCTGTGATCTCCATATCTCCAGGAAGATTTATGTGTATTCAAAATTACTCTGGATTTTACACGAGCTGAGCATTAACGATATTAATGAATCTAGTCGGGAAAAACTTTGCCGATACTCTCAAATATTTTTACTTTCCTTTCCCAATTTCCATATTAAGTATATCACTCTAAAAACAACATTTTACCCGAGCGAAACCGGGCCGCGTCGCTAGTTATTAAATAAAATGAATTCAACTCACCCATGTAAAGCGGCGATTGTCTGCTTCCAACATTGTCATCGACGTAAGGAATGCCCAAAGTTGCGATACCCGTTTGTCCCACGCCAACCACGAGCAAGCAGATGAATAACCACGGAATGACAACCGCGGTGATCGATGACCGAGTTTCGGAGCTCTTTACTTGAGCGTCATCACACTTTATTTGAGAGGAGTTCTTGTCAATCGCGCATACTGGCGCCGCACCAGCCGTGTGCGAGTCTAAATGCACCTCAAGCAGCTCTGTTCCGTAGGACATGTGTGGCATCATGCAGCCCATCACACCGACGGCGAGCACTAGCATCATGCACGCGATCCACCGCGGCCGGTGCCCGCGACCCGCTAGGTACGTCAAAAACAACGCCGTGCATATCTGTCCAATTTCTGTTGCCGCTAGCAGCGTGCCTGTCGTCTTCGACTCAACCTTAAACAGCTTCTCGATTGTCGTCGTCACACTTACGAAATATGTGAGGAACATGCCCTGCAGCACCCAACCCGACAGGAAGACCAGCATGAAGACGCGCGTCGAATGAAAGGCCGAGCGTGGCTCGGGCTCTTGCGCTGCGGGCAACTTGCAATCGAGAGACCCATTGTTATTTCCGGTCGCCAACCGTTCCTGTTCCTCTGGTGTTGCCTCAACGCCTTTCATAGCGCCGTCTTCGGAGGCTGGACCGGTGGGGCCCGCCTGCCCGTTGCTGGAGACAGCTGCAGCGACCGCCGCTCTGCAAAAAAAAAACGTCGTGAGTAATATTTTTTCGTGATATCTTACTTGATATTTTTTACATGAGAAAACTCACTCCATCGTCACTCGGTAGTGTAGCAGATGCTACAACCCCCAAGGAATAAAATTCAACAGAGCGGAAACGACACGCACGCGAAGCTCAGTCGGCCGCGAACGTCGCTTCCTGATAACGGATACAACGCGGACGCGTGTGTGTGTGTTCAACGATCGCGAAAACGGGTAGAGTTATCGGTTGGCTGTGAGCGATTCAATCGCATATTTCAAGGAATTAAACCGTGATTCGGCGCTACAGGGGATGGTGAGGCTGCGTGCGCGCAGCCAGCCCGGCGGAGAGAGACTGCATCGTGCAAATGCAATTACTGGCGCAGCGCAGTGCACCCGCAGCCCGCCCCTCGACTTCTCCCGACGGGGTTTTTATTGGCCGCCTATCCGTTTTTTGTGCGGCACGCATTTACTCACGACGAAAGCTGTCTGCGCACCGCCCTCGTCGGAAGATTCCCTCTCGCCTCGGCGCTACGGAATGTCTTTGTTCCGCTGGCGACGCTTTTTAAGCTCGTCTCTATTTACATTTAACATGCAATTCGAATGCAGGCGAATGTGTGAGATGTTCTCTCTGCCGCAATTTCCAATATGGTAATGAAACTGAAGTGATTACGCCTGTGATCATCGCAAATATTAAAACGATGTGTACAGAGAGACCTGTAATATATAAAATTGTATCTCAACTGATATCAATACCGTACGTAGGACGGCGACACTAGGTTCGCAATAACATCAACCGTGGAATATTAATGAGCGTACGACTCGTATGGGTAACTGGACTTGCGAAACTCACCAGCTGGGGGCCGATGACCACCGGTGACACGGACTGTGGAGGACGCACTACTGCATTGAGGCTACCGCTTTAAACAAAACTATTAAGCAGGTAATCGCAATTTAAAAAAAGTCTCAAACACGCGTGCGTGATGATCGAGGACTGAGTTGAGTGTTCCACGTCTGTTGATAATTGGAGCGTATTGGTAACTGCATTCCAAGATAAACGCACGTAAGTTGTGCGGGCTATCGACGAATCCCTATCGCGACGGCGATAACGGGACGTCGCAAATAGTCGGGCCACTTGTGAAGCAGGTTACTGTCCGGACAACCTTAAACAGAGTGCCCTATTTATCGGAAACGGCCGCACTAGTTCATTTCACAACACGTCTTTAGGGCACGATTCTGAACGATAGGCGCGGGTTTTTGTAAAAGCTACTTGATATTCTGCCAAAAAAGCATAAATTTCGGAAGCAAATAATAAATATTTATAGAATAGAAAACTTTCTGAAAGTTATGAATACTTTATGAATATTGAAGAGGTACTTTCTCCCTTTAAATAAACTTTTAAAAAACTTATTTGAAGCTTCAGTCTGTCAATATGAATAATACTAACATAGTCTTTGTAATAATGTCAGATTCATAAGGTACTGTAATGAGTAGTTTGGCTTTAATGAACTAGATGTCAGTACGCGTTTTTACATCCTTATGATAAAAATCACTTGAACCCTCACCCAATCCCACACTATTACAGTACTTTCTGTTATTCATTTAGCGGAGAAGAAAAAAAATATTTTCATCTGTGACCATTAAACATTTACTCCTAGTTAAAAGGTTTTACAGTCTTCTTCTGACACACTCAGTAAGTTATGCGGAATAAAAATAAAATTACGGATAAAATTTTTGTTAATATTTCTTCACAAATAATTTTCCGGCAGTGTCTATACAACGTTTCATGCATCTAAAGCATTTCTTCCAGTCCGCGTCACTTCTACTTCTTACTCGCTAATACTGTATGTAATGCTATAACGTAAGCTGTATCAAATAAAAATCGGTGCATGTCGGACCACGCACATTGAAGGATTCTGTAGTGGGAATTGCGTATAACTGAAACTATTTCGTATGTCAACGACTTCACGACATATCTTTTCAAACCAAATGAAAGTGTTTTTTTGGTTTTACATAGCCTCAATTTTTTTCAGAATTTTCCACCATATAGTTGAAGGGCTACAATTTATTTCGACTTCAGAAGCGCATATCTCACCAACTATTATATAACTATTACATATCTTGGCTTACGTAAAATAGTTATTTTTAGATTTCTTTATTATTTTTAAAACCTATCTTGCTTATGTGCCCTGAATTTTCTTTCATCCCTCAGTTACATGGATAATGTGCCACCCCTATTCCTTTTTCCGTAATTTCACTGCAACATTATATAGCGGTTCAAAAAACACACCTTACTTCAAAATTTTATCTATATAGTGCCAATAGTCTACAAGTAAAATGGCTGTGACTTGTCACTGTTAGCCCGAAGGCTTTTACAGCTTCGCCGGATTGAAATGGCTGTGACATACGGACAGATTGATAGGACGAATTTTTATAACGGAACCCTTAAAATAATTCACGTGATGTCAATTCGAACCTCTAAGGAGGAAGGTCATTAAGTCTGACAATGACCAATTAAGAGCTGACCAAAAAGTCATCATTTTGAAGATTACTCTGGTTTTAGACGACATTTGAAATAATCGCAATAAATGTTTCCGATGCAGTCTATTTTACAATGAGACAGGCTATATTTCGCTGGTAAGTTTTTTTTTAAATAAGGAATGTTCATATTTTTAATCGAATTCATAAACTTTCTAACATGGTATATACCTATGTAATAAAATTATATTTATATATATTTTTGTAGTTGCTACAAGCAAGATTATAATTTTATAACGCTCAGACCAGACAGTAAATTAACGTCATGTACTAAAGCTAAATTTTACGACAATTCGGAGCCCTTTCAAATCAAATCAGTCTATGTTGTAATTGGCGACAATTTTGTATGAAAGTCAACCCCGCACGCAGCGTCCGTCGACAATACGATGCGAGGACAATAACGATTTATTTAATCTCTTATCGCGAGTAAGTCGCAATCAATCATTTCATTCGAACGACGAAGGACTATTGGCATAAATTGAATAAACTATCGTGTCAACAGAGCAACTTAAAGAAGAAGATATATGCAAATTTAAGGCCCGTGTAGACGAAGTCGTATAACAAATTATACACGTGGCAGGAAACGAGAAATTGCCCAACTCCGTGTCCTCACTTACAATTCAGTGACATTACAAAATGAACGACCGTCGAACGATGAAGAAAATATTTACGTCAACCCACATCAAAGTCGTGAATACATGAAAAAAAGATACTGATACTATGCTTATATGTATTTTTTTATTGGTTAAAGTGATGAGACGAGCAAACCGTTAACCTGATGGTAAGTGCAACGTCTGCCCATAACAAATGTTATGTCACTCAGAACATTTCTATGTGGCACAAAAATGCGCCAGTCACCCAGAGACAACAGTTTTAAGTCTCATATGTGATTACACTAGCTCTCAGTGACCTTTAGACCGAAACAGAAATGTTTGCACACTACTGCTCCGCGGCAGAATAACTGGCCTGAGGTGGTACTTACCAAGAAGAATTCCTGCATAGGAATCCTACCACCAGTAAAAAAGAAGTTCGTGTATTAAAGATTAAAGAACGTATACGAGTACAAAAGGACGTATTTACATGATTTAGATTTAACTGACGTGATGTACAGATTTCACACAAGAAATTTCTAAATGGCCAATTAAGTTATAAATATTTACTATTGACTAAATGATTTAAGAATTCCAAGTGGAACCAACATAAATAATTAAACTGAAGTCGAACAATAAAGATCACGATAAACAAGAAACTAAAAAACTAAGCGCACCGGCTTAACCCGAGTTAAAAAATAAATGACAAGCAATAAAAACTTTTAATGAGCAAAAAGAGAAAAATAAATTGACGTATATGTAATTTTAAGAAATAGTTTCATTTATACTATAAAGCGGAACAATGATCAAGAAATACAAATTAATTATGTTTCGATTTTGCATCAAAGAGCGTAAAATGATTATTCGAGACTAAACAACCGACGTTCTTTTTAAAAGTCATGGTCACAGTAGGTTAAATTATTCCGCCCAACAACTCACAACTGATGCGCATTCAGAAAAAAATATGTACATATGTTAGTGAGAACATTCAAATAAAACGATCACACGAATAACAAAACTGAATAATGTAAAGGAGCAAAGCTCAAAGTATAAATACAATCGTTTTATTAAAGTAAGAAACCCTCACTCACAAGGCCAATAATAATTTTCGGAAACAACAACCTAAGCATGCTGTAAGGAAGTCTAATACTAGTGATGTTCTCTGACCATACCAAAAATAATAAAACTGATTTAAAAAGTAAAAATACCATTTCTAGTGTTACAGCAGAATCATTATGTTTAATTTCAAAGTTGAAGAAAGATTTCAGTCATAAAGACACTTGCTATGCCCCGCCGTCCAACCCAATTTAAAAGGGTCGTAGCGTGGTGTTAAATAGCCTATAATCATCCTCAATAATTGGGCTATAAAATACAAAAAGACTTTTTCAAATCCGACTGGAAGTTCCTGAGATTAGCGAGTTCAAACAAACTAACAAACAAACTCTTTAGCTTTATGTTTTCTTTTATTTACGCGAATATTACACATTTAAATAAAACTACTTTTTACGGATTTTATTCGCGTTTAATTTAGAACTATTTTTAACCAGACGTTTCGGGCTCTTTCTTTTTCTTTAGCTTTATTATCAGTATAGATGAAAAAGATCGAAATTAATATGCTCTTATTAATTTCATGCATCTTATTCAATGATAAAGTGTCGAAAATATCATCATAATATTTCGCACAATGAACAAATATTTAAAATAGAATTGCATCTCAAGATAAGACCAAAAATACCTACAATAAAAAGCAAAATAAAACATAGACTCCAAAAACGTTGAGAAAATAAAGTTAATATGAAAACAAGTTACGAAAATAACTTTACGCTTGTTCATAGTACACATTTTAAAACCGTACTATTCCCGTCTTTTGCTTCTTTAAACATTTCTAATTCAAGGAAATGTTATAAAATGCGTACAGCTGTATGAATAAAATCTGTTTGACACCTAGCACTCTAATAGGCCAGAAAAAACTAGAAAAGGTTTTACAATTTAAAATAACCTACAATATATAGAATGGGGACTACTGGCGAATGATAGCAATGGCCTCGAAACGTTGATAATATAAAATTAAATACATAAATATTCTTTTATTTAATCTACAATTAACATTAAACTATATAAATATTTAATTACAGCAGCTAATAACTATATATATAAATTAGTATATTAGATGTTAAAGCTATAGACTCTTATGTACCAGAAGAAATGAACTAAAACATTATAGTACTTATCGGAGCACGGTACAAAAGCGATAAAATTAATATACCAGCTCATCACTATCGAAGACATCTATGGTTCTACAAGTGAGAGGACAACGCACGCGGTCAAGGTGAGTGAGCAGGTACCTATCCATTGTCGATGACATTACGCCCTCAAGATTAATTACTAACGTATATGTGCCCGACTGTACTATATTTTTGAAGCCACATAACGTTTAAAAAAATGTCTATAAGTATTTTTTTATAGAATAAAGTGATGAAGCGAGCAAAACGTTCACCTGATGGTAAGTGCAACGTCTGCTCATAACAAATGCTGTGTCATCCAGAAAATTTCTGTGCGACACCACACTGTGCCCTTCACCCCGAGACATAAGTTCTTAAGTCTCATATGCCCAGTGATTACGCCAGTTCACAGTGCCCTTCAAACCGAAACACAGTAACGTTTGCACACTGGTGCTTCACGGCAGAATAACTGGCCCTGGTGTGGTACCTACCTAGACGGATTCCTGCATAGGAATTCTACCACCAGGTAATACAAAACCATTATTCCATTAAGAACATAAACAAAATAATGCACCATCTACTGATAATGTACTTTTATCATCTAGCACAGCTATTTCCAACCTGTGGTACGCGTACCCCTGAAGGTACGCGGGGTCCCATTGGGGGTACGTGAAAATTATGATGGTAATGGCGGAAATAATTTAAAAAAATTATTACATCTACAATATGTAGTTTAAAATGAACCTTGTAACTAATAACTTACTAAGGTGCTAGAGAAGTTCATAGTCGAACATGTCTAGCGCCTTATTACAATGTTAAGATTGACAATAGATAGACCTTAAGAAATACGAGACAAATTTAGAAGTAGGTAAGGAGTTGTCTGGGAGGGGTACTCATAAATGAAAAGTTTTATTAAAGGGTACGGGAACGAAAAAAGGTTGGGAAGCACTGATCTAGCATTACGCGTCATGGTCGGTCAGATAAATCACTATTTCAACAAAAAAAAATCTCGAAGAAAATGTGCTATTTAAAAGTAATTTAAAAGTTAAGCGATCAGTCGCTTACTATCAACATCATTAAATCAGACATGGTCTCAATGTATATGCAATAAAACGCATACATCAATAAAAGGCATCATTACAAAAAATGCAAAAACTAAAGCTTGCAAAATATTATTTACTAGACCATAATAAACCTCTTTAATTGATACTGATGCAAGCACTGACGCGGTTCTACAGTAAGAACAGATTTAAAACGAAAAAAACGAACAAAAAAATTTTCTAGTCACAACCTGACAAAACACGTGTAAATATATCGCATGCTTAATAGAATACTGACCTATTAGAGCTCAAGTCAAAGTTGGGTTACGTACAGAGACAGGCAATTTTTAGCGCCTAAATAGATTATTTTGAAAACGTCGGTACCTGAAGTGTATTGATATTTTATTGTCCGATATACTTTCTTTGTATTTGCCGATAAGATGCGGGACATTTAATAGCCATTTACCAGAAATCTACTATTTTAAGTGAGGCCAGTAAAATAAAGTTAATTAAAATGTACCGGACTAGACCAAGTAACTGTCAAATTATTTATTTGTTAAATAGTTATCAGTGAATATGTAACTCTACCTGATTTCAATAAAAAAAAACAAAAACTGGTACAATCAGTATTTTTAGCTACAAAACCATGGGTAAAGATGTGGCATGTGTCATACAAGGTAAACTTAAGCAAAACTTTCTACATACAAAACTTAACAAAATTATCACAATCTTCCAAAAATTATATACTCGTATAATTAAACTGTTTATATAACTAGGCTTTAAGAAATACGGCACACTAAATTACTAACCATAACTATTATTGTTGAAAGTATTGAGAAGATATCCATATCGATTTGTTTTAAATTACTATTCGATACTGAATGCAGATTCCAAGGGACTAGTTACAATAATTATAATTGCCCACGATCTGTGAGACCTGCGTGATTATAACAGAATTTGCAAATCAAATCTCGCTTAATACGTGTATAAATTATCAACAGCAGCTGAAAGTCGTAGCGATAAGTGATTTATCTAAAGTGATAAATACAAGAGTAATTGCTTAACGAAACCTATAAGCGTTCATTCTAATGCTCTGTTCTATCCAAGCTTCAAATATTGCTACATTTTATCACAATATCGACAGGACATTGATACTGTATTGATATGAAATGTTCATTGTAATAAAATTATAGTTTACTTAACCACTATTATGCTTTTAGTTGATCGAAACGCAGAAGAGTTTGCACATTATGATATTTATAAATAAGCAATAAAATGTTCAATAATATAAGCGTGGAACATTTCGCAGAATCTCGCATAATCCCGCTTACAAAGGTTAAATAAAAATAAATCGAATGCATTATTGTACGCAGGTGTTTAGAAAAACAAAGCAACGGTTAATAAAATAAAAAGTCTCATAAAAATAACAAAGAGATTAAAAGAAATATTTCACGCATAAGACCATTATAATATTTCGTTCGTAAGGTCTGTGCCTGTATTAACCACTTTTTGACAAGAGACACCCTGTGGAGCCGCGTTACTGATGAGGGATAGGCAGGCTCGCTGATCCTCGCTTGCGTGCAAAGATTTAAGAAATCTCGAATCCACCGCCAATATTATTTGGCAAATACCCATAATCGAAGAGTATCTCAATACACCAGCCGTCTCTTAAATATAAGCACACGTTGCATTGCAAGTAGGCTAAATTGCGCTACACATAAATGCGATTCCTAATCTTTATCCTTAACTGGTCCCGTTTATGTCGTAACCAGTTGGCGATATTACGTAACTCTGACATAACAGCGCCTTGACATTGTTGATCTCATACATCGCAGAGGCAAAGGCAGTATAGACGACCGAGAAGTTTTCTATACAACTTACGATTCAAGGAAAACTTGATCACATTAACAAAGTACTCTCCTTCAAATGAGTTTCAGTACAAAATACTTTCAAAGCTAAAACTAAAATCCGTACTAATAATATAAATGCGAAATATACTCTCTCTGTCCCTGTATCTGTTTGTTACCTTTTGACGGTTCAACCTCTGAACCGATCTTGACAAAATTTTGCACAGTGATAGCGTGCATCATGGACATAGGATACTTTTTATCCCGGAAAATCAAATACGTGTATCTACGGGATATTTAAAAAAATCCTATATCCATCTTACCCATGGGCAGCAGCAACTTCCTGGAGCATCTGAATAAAAAAACTGCGATTGCCAACCCGCCTGTCAAGCGTGGCAACTGTGGCAGAATCCCCCAAAATGCGAGCCACAAACTTTTGTGGCAATCCACGGGAGAGGCCTATGTTCAGCAGTGGACTAGTGATACGCAGAAGTCATGATGATGATATCCACGCGGACGAAGTCGCGGGCATCAACTAGAGTAGACCATAAATAATTATCAGCTGGCACGTATTGGGATAAAAAATGCAGGTGAAAACTAAAAAAGTAAACTATACGTGTACGTATTACGTAGTCGCTACCCGGCGCAACGGAAAACTCCGTAGACGGATTTCAGCATGATGTATCATGCAAGGTCGTTACGAATCAGAAGTACCATCGATTTGACACCACTCACCTCCACTTTATTGAACAAAGTGGAACGTGTAAATGAAGAAGCGATACCCTGCAACCATTTAACAGCCGTCAACGATGATGAAACATATGTCACATTTGAAGGTGATATTAATTCAAATATTGAATAGATTAAACAAAAGGCGCGATGTCTTCCAATTGAAATACAGTACTTTCACAAAAGTTACTACAGCTCTTCTAATTGTTAGTAGTAATAATTGTTAATAATTGTTAATTTATCTACTCATAGTAAACTAGTTGATACCCGCGACTACGTCCGCGTGGACATAGGTTTTGTGAAATATCCCGTGGAAATTACTTGATTACCCGGCAAATATTATATTCTATGTCCGTCTCCAGGATGCAAGCTGCTTCTGATCTGAAATCTCGTTAAGATCAGTCCAGCATTTGAGCCGTGAAAACGTGGGTAACAAACTGACAGAGGGACAGAGAGGTTACTTTCGCATTTATAATATTAGATAATATTAAGTATGGTAGAGCCTGGAGCCGTGGAGGCTACCGCCACAGGGGCCGGGTGCTCGTCTAAAATTTCATAGTACGCGAATGATCTAAGTTGGACACCTCTCCAACGAGAATTTTTCGAGGACATGTGAGGTTCGCCAACCCGCATTGGAGCAATGTGGCGCACTTTTCCCAGCTCCAAAGCCCTCTCAAAAAATGAAATGAAGCCTGTACTCAGCAGTTGGGCATTAATAGGCTGTTAATTTTATATAATACTGTCGTAAATAATCATTAAAATAAGCGAAATTGAATTTTAGAATGAAATAGTTTTTGCTGCTGACAAATAAGGTAATGGACAAATAAAGTAAATTGCAACCATGACAGTAATATCAACTAGTTATCTAGGACAAGGCGCGAAGGCCACAACGGTACCACATACTAAATAAATCCGTAAAATTATCAACATTGTTTCTTATTCATGAACATTGAACACTAATAAATCTGTACATATCGATACCTTATTTAGGAATTAGTTATTGCCTTATATAATTAAATCACCAAGCAATCAAAAGAGACCGTTACATAAACTAAATATATCTTAAAGAACAATCACCTCGTACTAATTTACTACATTTAAAGCGCAACATCCGCCTGTCCTGTCTGATATAAAATAAAGTACGACTAACGTTATCATGGGTTATCTGTTAGATAATTGCAATTATATATCTCTATATTAACGCACAAAACATTTTTTTTTAATTATTTATTTTGTACGAAGGTGTTATGCATGTGCTTCTGGATGGCTGATATCCTCCGGGTCGATTTTCGACCACGGCGGCAACAAGCGAACGCCAAGTAATACAGAATTATAAGTTACCAACTGCGCAGGAGATATTATAGTGCCATAAGTGTACGCGCAAACACTGGGGCACTCACACGTCCCAACCTACCCGTGCCCAATAACGCTCATGCGATTAGATCATTGGTAGTCTGGGATGCAGTGTCGGATACACAAACAATACAACCAGACCCGAAAACCAACAAATGTTTGCTTTTGGAACGCGGGACTCGTGGAGTGGTAGGCAGGTACTCCAACCACTAGGCCATGCTATGCCGCTGGATGGCACCGCAACTATTATAGACTGATGTTGCACCTACCATCAGGTGAAGGACTTGCTCGTCTCATCTCCTACTTACGTTGAAAAAAACTAAATATATATCCAAAAGTTAAATATATAGTAAAGTTAAATATAAATATTCCACTCGCCTAGGGCTTCGCTCATCCCGACAAACATGCAGGTCTCACTACTCTTATAAAGCTAGAGAGTTTGAACGTTTGAACGCGCTAATCTAAGAAAATACTAATCAAATTTGAAAAACTCCTTTCATTAGATAACTGTAAAGGCGCCCCACGTTGGGAACCGAACTGTGACTGCTCAGGTCAGCGAAGTACCATGATTATTGATATTTTTTTTAAAAACGATACCCTGCACTAGGATTTCTCCTGTATCTTGAGTGCGTTTTACTTACTGGTGGTAGGATTCCTATGCAGGAATCAGTCTAGGTAGATACCATCCCAGGGCCAGTTATTCTGCCGTGAAGCAGTGTGCGCAAACTGTGTTTCGGTTTGAAAGGCACAGGGCAATGTCTCTGGGTGACGAGCGCAGTGCGGTGCCACACAGAAGTGTCACAAAGAAATGTTCTGGATGAAACAGTATTTGTTATGGGCAGACGTTGCACTTATCATCAGGTGAACGTTTTTCTCGCTTTGTCACTTTATCCAATAGAAAAAACGTAAATTTGACAGGCACGACCCGATTCGAACCCAAAACCCGCGGCATAATCAAGTACTCTATTTACTGTTTCACTAGACCACGCGGTCGTGAAAACAGTACCAAAAACTTAGAAACCGCTTGACCCGCAAAGACCCTCGTGAAAGTGATGTCAGTGCAAGTAATTTTAATCATGAGGTAGTTAATAATGACATCTTATCGAAAAACACTTCGAAACGGTCAAAAAAAATTTCGATACATTTGCATACAACGAACTCCTGATTTGTGCGGTGAAATCTCGACAGGCGGCTTTGTAAACACAAATGATATTTTGCGTCTACAAGAATTGTAGTATTAACTCTACTCTCTTAATTGTACATTACAATCTGAACAGGTGAACGCACCCTCGTTTTGAGCTATACTCGTTAATCAATACATGATACCCCGCCGAACGTTCGGTTATAATAACTTATCGAGATGATATTTAACATTTAACTACATTGAAGCTACTAGTTTTTTTTTTTTTATTGGAGAAAGGAACGAGACGAGCAAAACGTTCACCTGATTTATGTGCAACGTCTGCCCATAACAAATGCTGTGTCATTCAGAATATTTCTTTGTGGCACCACACTTCGCCCGTCCCCCGAGACGTCAGTTCTTAAGTCTCATATGCCCAGTGATTACGCTAGCTCTCGGTGCCTTCAAACCGAAACACAGTAATTACCTACCTTATTAATCATAATTTTTCAAAACATTTTTGATTGGTGTCTGATTTGTAGTATGAATCAAAAAGCATACACTTTAAAACATAACGATTTTCAGCAGTAGAAAAGGATCTATAAAGCATTGATAAAGGATATGAATTTATAATCAAGTGCTGTTTTAAAAATTCTAATATCTTCAATATCACACATATTTCAAATGTCTCACGAACTGAGGTCACTCACGTACTATGAAAATTAAGGTGAGCGCCCGACCCCCGAGCTACCAATCTTATAAATAAAAAAAGTTTCCTTCTCTTATAATCGTAACGTTTTTAATCACTTTAAACTAAATAAAAATTATATATTATGTATGTCCGAACGATAACTTAAAAACACTTAAAGTTATTATCATAAAATTTCTACAGATATTCCTCGGAACAATAAAAGTTATATAATTGTTGCAAATAGGATGGTCACGTCAGGTGAAGCATCGCAAGTTGAATTTATTATTTTCGTAATCAAAAAAATTCTTTACATTTTTGTTATTTGATATTATAACGTGATCCAACCAAAGAAAACCGCTACAAGTGGCTACTTTCCTAAACCTAACAACGCTCTTAATACACTAATATGTGGTGGAGCCACACGTGACGAGACTATTATATCATCCTCCTGGTGGTAAGTGCATCGTCTATCCATAACAAATGCTGTATGCGAAAAATCGAGAAAATCTGTGTTAGACATCAGTTCTTAAGTCTAAAATGCTCAGTAGCTCTTAGTGCCCTTCAGATTAAAACACAGTAATGTTTGCAGACTAATGCTTGACGACAGAATAACTGGCACTGCAGTTAAATACTAGATGCAGATAACAGTAAGCTCGATCGTGGAAGTACCACAATCTCCAAAAATATCAATTTAAAGCAGTACAATACTTCTTCGTTACGTTTGGTGAGAGAACTAAATGGACACCCAATTACTGCTAACGACGCATTCCAGCACCGTTTTGAGGGGCAATAACGCATGTACCATCTTAATTCTTATTTGGGCATGGATTTTAATATCTAAAGCAATGACCAGTTACCATTAGGACTGTGTGCGTGTTTGTCGACGCAAAAAGCGAAGAAAACATTAATATGTTAAAAATTAAAAACCATTAAAAATAATATTTTCGTCGTCGTCGTCGTCGTCGTTTCAGCCTATCAATAGTCCACTGCTGAACATAGGCCTCCCCCATTGATTGCCACAAATGTTTGCAGCTCTCGTTTTGGGGGGATTTTGCCATAGTTGCCACGCTTGGCAGACGGGTTGGCAACCGCAGTTTATTTATTCAGATGTTCCAGCAAGACGCTGCTGCCCATTTCCTGGTTTTCATTTTCCCTCTGTCGACTTTTACGACACCCACGGGATGAGATGGGATGGTAGATTCTCTTAAGCCGCTACCACACGAAATAATGAACAAGATACGAGTAATAACAATATCATGCATTTAAAACTAAAATGTTAAATTTTCACCTTCAAATTACTACGGTGTCCGACCGAAGGCGAGAGGATGAACGTTAAAACTACCTGTCTTGTTTGCTTTGTATATTTATTTACGACCGCAGCAGGATACCGAGACAATGCTGTCCCGCACAAAGAACTCACCCACTACTTCCGACCCAATGAGGTATGATATAGGACAAAAAAAAACTTGGACACCCGACACGAAAGTGATGGATCTAAATTGTAATATATTTCACGAGCCACGAAATATTTTCTCAGAAGTTAAGACGTGTATAGAATATTAGACTTAATTTCTTTCAAATCCGACATCGTAAATTTTTCAGTATACTAAAAATTGCCAAGTATCACTTGAATTCCAGAATAGAAATTTTAAAACATAAATCTAAGACTGCAACTCATTTGTAATGCTTCTGTTATGGAATGCAAATAAATGAATTATAGTCAAAAATAATTACCGTTTTTTTAATGAGCAATAAAAGAACAAGAAGAGGAAATAATGATAGGCTGCACGTCGAGCGGAATGTATGTGATGCGAGCCATCTCCATGAAGCTTCAATAAGTAGGTGTGATGTCACCCCTGAGATCTAAACCTTGTCAGTAATCAGATCTGGTTCCTGGACCCGTTAATGAAACATATTTTATTTAAAGAATGAAAGAAAGAATAAAATATTATATCAAACAATGCACTGGACTAGTGTAAAAGGCAAAAAACGGTAAAATCATAACATATGAAATTTGTGCAAGATATTCATTCACATCTGATAAGATCAAAAACTATGTCGACAAAAAACAACGCGATTTGGAGACAAATACAAATGACTGGTCACGGGCGATAGGCTGGTTTTGGCAAATGATCAGTCGACCGGAACAAAATATAAGTAATGCCCAAAACATTGGCAGATGTCCAGTTCAAAGCTCAACAAAAAGAAGAAAAAGTGAGTCACCTTGGGAAGCTTGCGAAAATTTTAACGTTGAAATTTCTACCGCGTGGCCTAGTGGTCAGAGTACCTGACTCCTACTTCGCGGGTCCCATATGCGAATCCCAGTATGACCTAACATTTGTACAAACACACAGCGACATCTATGTCGCCCCATGAGAAGCTCAAGAAATATTTAATATATTCTATAATCGCGCTATGAAAGTTTTCTAAGATGCGAACTATACATACAACATCTAAATATAAATAGTCGGAGGAGACGTCCTCCCCAAATCGGAGCATTCAATCTGGCAGGTCGCTACCCTTTATACTTGGCAATATCATCCGCCAAAATGGTGACCCCGACGTGATCAATCGCAGCCAGCTTCTCCGAACCACAACAACAACGTCATCGCCATCGCAGTCCACAGGACCAGACTACTGTCGGCACAACGCGTGCTTCCTAGTCTCTCTCCTAGCCACTGAGGATCAACGGCGGCCCCTTCTCCTCAGACTGACTCCTGCGGCATCAACACTTTGTCTCCATATGTCTCAACGCACTGAAGACCTGGACACAGGTTCACCGCAACGCCAGACTGCACCTCATCGCCAGACGTCACAAGTTCTCAGCGGCGGAGTCATGTAGCGACATCTCTGTCGCCACATGAAAAGCTCAAGAAATATTTCATACATTCTATAATCGCGCTATGAAAGTTTTCTAAGATGCGAACTATATATACAACATTTAAATATTACTAGTTGGAGGAGACGTCCTCCCCAGATCAGACCATTCGATCTGGCAGGTAGCTACCCTTTTCCTTGGCAATATCATCCGCCAAAAGATAATTAGAAGACATGAGATTTCATATGCTATGTAATAAAATAAGTATTTGAGCCATTGACCTACAATTTTTTTAAATATCTGTACCTACTAAAAAAAACTATAAAAATCTGTATATGTAAACAAAGGATGTATCAAAAGAAAATACTCGAAACAAGGACGTCAGTGAACCCAACCAAATTATTTCTGGAAGTTTCAACTGTTTGTCTTTCTGTTTGGTCCAACATCACGCAAAACCAAATGACTAACTGTTTTGATGCGGATCTTGCGAAACTTTTGGCTTAACTTATGACAGAAACTTTTTATGCTCTTAATATTGGACTGAACGGGATTCAAGTTTTTGTATATTTATGGTAGTCTTTATTTTTATGGCAATTTTTATTCTTTTATGTACATGGTGTCTTCATCGACTCCACGTCAACCCAGTTGCGAGTAAACTACTTAATTTTATAATTAAGCTGAAACTGAGACATATAATTTACTCTTAAAAGATACCTATAAAGACATTTAAAACTTTCAGTCCCATATAAAAGCCTTAAAATATAATCTAACCAAAAACTTTAGTCTATAAATCACGAGCCAGTAATCATTCCACGATGGACAAAATATACAAATGCTAATTTGAACTACACAAAAAGCAATATATATATATATATATATGTATATATATATATATATATATATATATATATATATTTAAAAGTAGGTAAGTGACATCATAAGTAGAATAAACATTTCAGATTGGAAACGAAAACCTGCCGCCTCGTGCCAGCCGCATGCTGTCAACAGTAGGTGAAGTTCAGCGGTTAAGGTCGCATTTATCGCCCCAAGACAGAATTTCATACACTTTCCACTTCGCCAGTCACGATTACGGGGTTATCTATGGATCATGCTAACTCGAGCCGTCTTTTTACTCCGAAGGTCGAAGGTATTATTTTATTTACTCGTCAACTATATTATTTTAGAGTGAGAGCCGTGGTAGCTCTGGTGCCGGGAGCATCGAATAAATTTCATAGTACGCCAGTGATCTGAGTTCGATATCTTGTCGGCGGCCACTAAAATTGTTCTGCAATTTTAAGTGCCGACTAACGCGGTGCTCAGCGGTGAAGAAAAATATTCTAAAATATTGTAAGTATAAATACATAACAATATTTCGAAGACATGTGATCTCCGCCAACCCGTATTGGAGCAGAGTGGCGGGGTCTTCCCGCTCCAAAATCCTCTCAAAACTCAGAGGTGGCCTGTACAGTGGTACATATCTAGGCTGTTACTATACATTGTTTTCATTACCTTTTCGTTAACTATGCTTACTAAATAGGGTACTAGCTTCCAGTGCCCTTAGACCGAAACACAGTAATGTTTGCACACTTCTGCTTCACGGCAGAATAACTATAATTACTATAGTGAAGAAGTAGCGAGCCCTGAGTTCGAATCCTATTAAAGCCAAAATTGTAGTAACACACTAAAAATTTTATTTGGCTAGGATTAAGGCTTTAATCAGATTGTATTGTGAATACCATAGTATTGTAACTAATTCCTTTCTCCAATGTAATCGCATAGTCGTGAGATCGAAAACGGGAACGAAAATATGTAAAATATAAGATAATACAAAAACATAATCTCAACATATTCACCAATGTGTTGAGGTACAAAAAAGTGATAACAAACTTGTATATCGTAATTATAGATCACAATTCAAAATAAACTGATATGGCGTGCCACAGGGGATTGTGCTAGACCCGCTTTAGTACTTATTATATATATATTATTTACCGGCAATTACACAATATTAAAGCATTTTATTCGCAGATGATATTTCAGTAATAGTAACAACAAATAAAAATATGTCTTTGACGAAACATATCCGACATTCAAGAGACAATCAAAAAAAAAGACATCCCTCATAATTAAATGGTTATATAATAAAAATTTATCAAATAATGATTGATAAATTATTATTATATATATTGATGATTTGATCTTGTATGGCTATTATGAATCCCTCGGTTTCTGGGAACAAATTAGTAAAATGTTGTTTCTAGCTACTTTTCATATATTTTTCTTTCTGTCAAAATTTCACTAATTTTGACAGAAAGAAAAATCTAATGAAGAAATTCGATACATTTTAAAATCTTATTCCAAAAAAGGAAAAAATGCAACGCAAACCGCGAAAAAATTTTGTGACGTTTATGGACCGAATACAGTGTCAATAATCTACTCTAATTAATTTCTTCATTAGATTCATATATTATAAATATTGATGATTTGATCCTTGTATGGCTATTATGAATCCCTCGGTTTCTGGGAACAATTTTCCTATTTTAAGCCATTTATTAGACGCTTCTACGTTTAAATGGCAATGTTTTAAATCATGAGGGTGTCTACCGTGCAGAACTTTCTATTTCCAGTTTTTAAGTTTTTTGCATTTGTGTGCCAGTGTTATTAGTGTATTTAATTGTTCACTTTAATTAAGCCGTGTGTAGTTAAAATAATTTAGAGTAATAGCTTTGTGTATGTCACTGGTGCAAGATTTGGTATGGAAGAATGTTTTGGCGTTTCTGCCAAAGATTATGGATGTCGATAAGGCTCCCTCCATTCTGTCGTTTAATGGTAAGCCTTTCGATTGTGGATTAAGGGTGTAGGTTATTGCGTTTTTAGAGTGTTGTAGGTGTTGTTCTTTGTTATTTTTTTAATAGGTGAGGGAAAAAGTCTTTCCGCATACAGTATGTATAAACTCTCTTTGGCTGTACTATTTCTATCTGGCTGGTTTTGATGACATTTAAAATGGTTACATTTCATAAAAATAACAAATTAGTAAAATGTTGTTTCTAGCTACTTTTCATATATTTTTCTTTCTGTCAAAATGAGTGAATCTAATGAAGAATATTCGATACATTTTAAAATCTTTTTACAAAAAAGGAAAAAATGCAACGAAATCCGCGAAAAATGTTTGTGACGTTTATAAATCTAATACAGTGTCAATAAGAGTAGCACAAAGTTGGTTTAGTTGGTGTAGCTGAAGAAAACACACGAGCTCACTAAAAGAAAACTAATGAACCGTGTACTCATTAGCGAGTCTTTATTGAGACGTAATTTAACCGATCCGTTTTTGAAGAGATTGATTACTGGTGATGAAAAGTGTATCATGTGCGGTAAGGGGTCCTGATCAAAGATCAGTCAGACTTCACAGACTGTTAACCAAAACTTGGGTTAACTCGCAATAAGGTGATGTTGTGTATGGTCAGATTAAAAGGGCGTTGTTCATTGTGATCTTTTACCGCCGGGCAGAACCATCGATTCGGACCTCTACTGCAAACAACTGATAAGAATAAATTTGAATTGATCAATACAAAGGGTGTGGTCTTTTATCACGACAACAACGAATCGAATCACGATAGCAAAAATTAAGAGATTTGTCTGGGAGGTGTTAATGCATCCGCCATATAGTCCTGACCTTGCACCTTCAGATTTCCACCTGTTTCGGCGTCTTCAGTATTCTTTAGGTAGTGCCAGGTTAACATCAAGAGAGGACTGCCAAAACTACTTGTCCGCGTTTTTTGCTTAGAAGTCCTAAAATTTCTACAGCAACGGGATCATGTCACCTTCAAGATGGAAAAAAGTCTTCGAACAAAATGACACATATATACTATAAGTAAGTTTAAATAAACCTCATTATAGTATATATCTTGAGTTTTCTTATACACTTTTTCCCCAACTTTATGTCAGTTTTTGACCATTTTATTACTCCGAATGAATAGGTCAATATTGGTATAGCAAAAGTATTCAGGGCTTTTATAAGATGCCTTACAGATAATTGAGTTTTGCAAACTACGTTTATTCACCTCCGATATTCTGTATTTAGTGTCTTTTTAATTGCTATGTGGTCGAAATCCTTTTAGTTGCTTGTATCCTAAATATTTGTATAAATCTGTTGGTTCTATAACTGCTATTGTGTCGGTGTCCTTAACTGTATAGTTGCCTGCCAGTCTTACACTTATCAAATCCAAACTGCATATTAATATCTCGAGTAAATTTTGTCGCCAGGGTTTTTATTTGCTTTTCGGTTTTAGCATATAATTTAATTTCGTCCATTTATTGAGATATGAGATAATAGTTCTTCGGTATTGTTTTTAAAATTATATCCGGTTCGACATCGGTGCAGTAAGTGAGACAAGAGGTTCAGGGTGAGAAAGAAGCAAAGAGGTCTAATATTATTATTATAAAACGTTATATTTGTAAACAGATAGCAAGTATCTTCTCGCCTAGTAGCGCTTTCTACTCTATGGACAGTATTTTTATGTAAGATTTGCCTTTAATCCATACTAATATTATAAATGCGAAAGTAACCTTCTTTGGCCCCTCTGTCTGTTTCTTACCTTTTCACTATAAAAACTCTGTGCTGAATTCTAAAAAAAGAACTAAAAACTATTTTAGCTCAACATACATACGAGGGGTGATCCAAAAGTAATGATAATCAGTTATTTCTAGTGCACACAAAAATACAAAAAAATTTCAGTCACTTACTCAGTTAACCACTAGTTCAGGGAAAAAAAATCATATAAATAGGCCACGATTCCCGGGAGCTACATTCATTTGAATACGGACTGTCAAGGAGTGAACATCAAAATGGAAAAACACGAAATCAGAGCTGTCATTAAATACCTCTGCTTGAAAAAAATGTCTACCAAAGACATACACAGCGACTTGGTGGAAACATTAGGGGACTCTTCTCCTCCATATTCCACAGTTGCACGCTGGGCTAAGGAGTTTAAGTTGGGAAGAACATCGACGGAAGACGAACACCGCGAAGGACGCCCATCGACGTCCCTCACTGAAGAAAATGTGAAAAAAGTTGAAGAAGTTGTATTGGAAGATCGAAGAGTGACTATCAGGCATGTAGCTGAGGTCACAGGATCTCATATGGCAGCATTCAAAGAATCCTTGCGAACGAATTGCATATGAGAAAGGTCTCCGCGCGTTGGGTACCGAAAATGTTAAACGACGAGCAAAAGAAGAAAACGAGTCGACATGTCAAGAGCAAATCTCGAAAAGTTCCAGGCAGACAAGGATAATTTTTTGTCACGTTTTGTGACCATGGACGAGACCTGGATCCACCATTTTGATCCTGAAACAAAACACAATCGATGACATGGAAAAGATCCGATGAACCGACGCCGAAGAAATTCAAAGTGTCAAGCTCAGCAGGGAAGGTTATGGCGTCTGTTTTTTTGGGACGCTGAAGGAATAATCATGGTGGACTACTTGGAAAAGGGGGCCACTATTACAGGGCTCCTACTATGCAGAACAAATAAGAAGATTGCGGGAGGCTATTAAGGAGAAAAGGCGAGGCAAACTGCGGGCTGGAGTGCTGTTCCATCAGACAACGCACCGGTTCACAAAGCTGCAATTGCCATGGCTGCCATTCAGGAAGCGGGCTTTGAGCTGGTGGAACACCCCCCCTATTCACCAGATCTAGCCCCCAGCGACTTCTATCTCTTTCCACGACTCAAGGAACACCTCCGAGGCAAGAAATTTGACGATGATAGCGACGTGATGGCCGCGGTTGAGGACTTTTTTGAGAGTCAAGATAAAGATTTTTTTTCTAAGGGAATTTTAGGATTAGAAAAGAGATGGACTAAATGTATAGACTTGCTAGGAGACTATGTTGAGAAATAAATTTATTTATTTATTTTATTCATTGTGTTTATTATTGATTATCATTACTTTTGGATCACCCCTCGTACCATACCATCTTAAATTCGGAACCGGTTTAAGACAATGTCGCACTTCCATTACGTAAAAAGCAGTTGTTCGTGCTTGACTTCACAGAACTGATCTTAATTATACAATATCACGATAAAGAAATTTAAGGCAAATGTATATAAGTCCAAATTTACTTTAAATGATTGGATCATCACCATCAGCATGTTAATAATCTACTGCTGGACTCTCTCCCGAGCAGGGAAGATTTGCCGTAATCACCGCGCTTGCGAGGAGTAACTAAAATACTCGAACCGGATCATGTATCACGTCATCACGACCTCATTACCATCTATAAACGTGAAAGTAATAGTGTAACACCTACAGTAATCAATAAATAGAATAGAGTGAAAAATTGTTAAGATTATCTTACATAAATTATTAAGACAGAAACAACATGTAAAACAAAGTAGAAAAAAACATAAAATATGTAAATAAATAGATAAAGAATGCGCAAGAGATACTGTCATTCTTCGAATTGCTGTTTAATCTAACGACGTAATTTTTAACGGGAAAAGGCTCACAGTAACATTATTTCATTGAAAACAATAACATTTGTTAATTACATAACATTTATTTCCAAATTAATGACATTTGTGTAACTTTTCGCATTACAAGAACCAAATGAAACAATAAAAAAAAAAATAACCGCCCGTGTTTTTTTTTATTTCGCATTGTATATCAACGTCATTTGACTATCTAAGCGCCGCGACATTTCGTATTCGAGAAATCGACCATTTTTTTAGTATATTATTTCTCAAATCTTACAAGAATATAAAATATGACGTAAAATACGACAGTTATTTATTTCGTTTCAAAGTAGGTACATGCTATCTTGTATATAACATGGATAACAAAACGTTGAGTAGTTTAATATTTCAAAGCAGCTTTATATAATATGTATGGTGTGCAGATTTTCGGGTAAGTAATAACATTTTTTTAGTTGAAAAATATTAGTGATTACCCAGTCAGTGCGTATAATATTAGTATAGAGGGAGAATACCGCCAAATTTTCAATGACCGTGAACCGCTGATCGACCGGATGGTAAAATAAAACGAAGTTATCAACTAGCAGATAGCTGTTATTTGACCCACATCACTAACCTCGTTGCGGCGAAATCGCAATGTTATTTCGCGACTTACATTTTTTGGAACACTTTTACTTTGGCATTGGGCTAGTCAGGGCCGTCCAATTCTGGCTATGTATACTGGAGAGTAATGTTCTAAATTATAAATTATTGAAAACAAGTTTTAGAATTTTGAACTAATTTTTTATATCGACATTTTTTTAGTAAAGTACTCACAGCCGTCGAGCTTGTATTAAAGCGCACATGAAAGTAGAAGAAGCGAAAGATGTGTGTCAGGGTCGTAGCAAATGGAAAGATGTGGTGTCTGCCTACCCCAATGGGAAAGGGGCGTGACTCTATGTACGTATGTATATTATTTACAAAGCGATATGCATTTGATATTATGTACTCTTGGGTACGCGATACTCAATTCAATAAAAAAGCTTGCGTTTAAGGTGTGACGGCAACATGTTCTCCTTGAATTCTTTCATCCAATAAAGCAATAAATATACTTTAAAAGCATTAATATTTTTGCAACAATACTGTTTTATACACCATCTAAACTGCCTTCATGGGTTTATGAGCTAGTAAAATATATTTTTAGAATCATTTTTTTTATTTACTTTTACTTTAATTTCTTAAGACTTTAAGTGTAAAATATTCTTCTTTATATAAAAGTGACAGCCCTAGCCTACAACGGAGTGATCTGTCGTATGAACGAATTTGGTGATGACCCCAATTTCTCTTTCGATAACGCTCCACTGATTACTGTCAAGCTTTTTGTTGAGTGTTATCGAGATAGCTAGCTTCGACGTCCGTTTGGAGGGCTCTTTGATGCACAATATAGTTATGGAACTTTCTAATTCCATGTATTGTAACACATTCGCACTGCTGCTTATTTTTTTTTATTTTTTACTGTTACCAAACCGATAAAAAAATATTTGTATTACGTAATTATTAAAGACGTTTTGTTTTTACAATTAACACGACCACGTATTAACGTGATCCATAATACAGACGCCAATCACTTAGCCAGTGCGCCAACTAAGCTGACAACATTAGGTTTGTAAACGAATAACTTCAAATGTAATTCCGAACCGAAAATTCAAAAAATACAGACAGTCTTTCATTTTGTTTATACTCTATTTTTGAAATTATACCTTTACAATATCATGGGTCTTTCTTTCGTAAAACATTAATGGTATGGCTTCGTTAAAATAAGTAATAATCTTAAATTATTTTCCTTCAATTCAATTAATTTCATGCATTCGTGTGATGCATATTTATAGAACTAAGTACTGAGTTAAGCAAGCTACATCATTTACCATTTAAGCTTAACCATGTACGCGGCTACAGGCCGTACCTGATTTCAGTCTGTGCCTTGATACTTGATCCACCGATCCTGTTAGCTTAGCGTATAAGCGTGAT
This sequence comes from Luehdorfia chinensis, assembly GCA_019845155.1. Classification (NCBI taxonomy): domain Eukaryota; kingdom Metazoa; phylum Arthropoda; class Insecta; order Lepidoptera; family Papilionidae; genus Luehdorfia; species Luehdorfia chinensis. The sequence continues at coordinate 2,753,844 of JAHVAK010000206.1, read as the reverse complement.
ATCGAGTTCGGGAATATGAAGACGAGTTAGTGCTTCTGTGGTTGAGCTAATACTTACAACATATAACGAGCAGATAACAGGTTCTGATCGTCAGGTGTGATGACTCTGTGGTCGAAATTCATCATTTGCTGCACTAATTTAGACCGTATCAAGTGCTCATGAAGGTACGAATTATGATACTACGATTAAACGAAACCTGCGAAGGCAAAAAGCTTCTGATTTCCAAATATCTAATTGTGAATTCATAAGAAATTGTCACAGGTTTTCCTCAAGTTTTGCAAGAGCGACATCATTGCTTAAATCCATCAGGCCCATGCCCAGCCCAAGAACGCGAACTTTCTCGCTTGTACGCAATCGCATTTGTTTAAATTTCGCTCATTCGCGAATCCAAGCACGGTGACCTACAAAACAGGAGTGTGTAATTTTCAATTGCTTTGGTGAATGTAAAACCGATATCGATTTGAGCGTGTTGAATGAAATGTGAAAAGGCAAGGAGGTGGGTAATTTTTTAGTGTTAGTATTTCAAATTTATTTATACACAATGAAACTGAGTAAATTCTCAGATTCGTCCGGTTTAAACCTAAAAAAGACCTCCGATTTTATTACGCTAAAGAAATAAAAAACTTTTAGTACTTCAAAAACAAAAGCCATTAAAGAAAAAGAAAACGGCTAATTGTTGTTGCAGCTACGTTTATCACTGACCATATAAAATTATATTAATCGTGTCCCTTGTCATACAGAACACCAATAAAGTCAATTTACAAGAGCCGAAACAAGCCGCAACAGGTACAGTTTATTGCACAACCAACACAGAAACATTCCAAGTTCGCGGCGACCTAAAAGTTTACTTCGCAAACTTTACGACCGCAATTCAACTTTCCGTCTTTGTTTCAACATTTACACCAACACCCTATAAATAACAACTAACCACAATGATTACCTAAAAATAATAAATATTCTTAAAGTAATGCTAAAGTAATAAATGACTCTCAGGTGAACTGAAACAAATTCGAACAACCTATCAAGGAACAGGAATGAAGAAGATACTTGATCTAACAAAATAAAAAGCAACTACATAAATATATTTAAATCAAATAGTAATCAAGAAAGAAACTATCATATTTTGATTGGAAAGAATGAAATTCTGTTACCTACCAGAATATGATGATGATGTTCTCCTAGCCGATTTCGACCACGGCGATAACTGCCGACTACTGTCGAAAGACATCAACTGCGCAGGAGATATTATAGTGCCACAAGTGTACGCGCAAACACAGAGGCACTCAATCGTTCGAACCTACCCGCGCCCGATGTAACATTGATGCGATAAGATTGGAGGTAGGCTAGGATGCAGTGTCAGAAACACGGGGACAATCACAACACAACCAGACGAGAAAACCAACAATTTATGTTTTAGCACAAATGTTGGATCCGGCTGGGATTCGAACCCAGGACTCGCGGCTTGGAAGTCAGGTACTCTGACCACTAGGCCACTAGGCCACACATACAGTCACACCACTTTCCCATTGGCGTAGGCAGAGACCACATCTTTCCAATTGCTACAATCCTGTCACATATCTATCGCTTCTTCTACCTTCATGGGCGTTTTCATACAAGCTCATCGGTTGTAGGTACTTTTGACTTTGGCTTTCCTAAAAGCTTCTTCAATCTGATCGCGGTTCGTTGGCCTGCGTCGATCCTTACCGGCTTGCCCATTCATTCTCTCCTCATAATGTTTTTTGTCAACCTTCTTTCATCCAGCCTCTCGGGGTGCCCAAACCATCTAAGCGTCCCATTCTCTATTTTTGACACTACATCTTCTACCACACCGCAATGTTCCCTTATCAAGCTGTTTACACATTTATCCATCAAAGTCACTCCAATTACACTTCTCATTTTCACAGTATTAATCTTAATAGTATATTATACCAGAGTCTATATGTTACAGTGCTACTAAAAGAACCAGCCATCGCAAACAACATTCAAAGTTTTTTAAAAATTGGTAGAGAAAGTAAAAAGCTTTACATTATTCATCATTATAATCATCTTACACATCCACAATTAAATATTTTTGTACAGTACGACCAGAGAGTTGCTAACTTGTAAACATAATATAAATATCATGAAATCGAACATATTCCAAGCGGCCCAGAGCGAAACTAATGCTCGCTAGCCGCTGCGTGAATTACTTTCGTTTGTTAGAGATGCCGAAAGTGGACTTTTACTCTCCAACAAAAAAATTTGCATTCATTACTTAATGCAAATTAGAAAACAATTGAAAATATTCAACGTTGTATCAATTTATCTTATTATTTATTATATAGTTAAATAAAAATTCCATTAAGCACCGTTACGTACCAGAAATGCAAAAATAATTTAAAAAGGTAAACTTTACATTCATCATCATTTCCGCCTATTTCCAGTCCAATACTTAACATAGGCCTTACGCATAGATTGCGACAAAAGTTTGGAGCTCTCATTATGGGAGGATTTTGGCCATAGCGTGGTAGCTTGGCAGGCGGGTTGGCAACAGCAGTTTATTTATTCAGATTTTCCAGAAAGATGCTGCTGCCCACCTTCCTGGTATTCATTTTCCCTCTTTCGACTTTTACGACACCCACGGGATGAGATGAATGTTGTCAGCCCTTCGACAGCTACAACCGGAGGTACACAGAAATAAGATCGAATAATCGCACACAAAATGGTTGTAAAGCCAAAGCCTTTGATTGTCCTACACCGGCAACATTCCAGCATGTATCCAACAGTTGGCGGAAGATTAAATTGCAGTGGCGACCGCAATTCGGTGACGTCAAAATTGTATATAAATGATAAATTTTCCATTCTCATCATATAAATTTGACTTAACGGATTTCTCCGATGTTAATTAATTTTTTTTTTCATTATTGTATAAAGTCATGAAAGGACCAAACGTTCACCTGATGGTAAGTGCAACGTCTGCCCATAACAAATGCTGTGTCACCCAGAACATTTCTGTGTGACACCTCACTGTGCCCATCACCCTGAGACATCAGTTCTTAAGTATCATATGCCCAGTGATTACGCTAGCTCACAGGCACTTCAAATCGAAACACAGTAATGTTTGCACACTACTGCTTCACGGCAGAATAACTGGCCCTGGGGTGGTCTCCGCGTGCATCCTGCGGTGGAATCCGTCTAGGTAGACGGATTCCTGCTTAGGAATCCTACCAAAAATATTCGTATTGAAATATTTTATGGAACTTGAAACTGCAAAGTAAACGAATCAATATTTATAGTTATAAAAGTATAAACAACAAAACTGATCGCAGCATCAAAATGGTGGTTGGTAATTATGTAACCTTCTACCCGTGTACGTTCTTTACTTAAATTAACAAAACTTTTTCGTAATTTATCCCTTTGTTAAACTGAACGTAAATAAAAATGAAAATAATGTACCATGAAAGTTTAAAATGGGGATTGAGATACATTTGATCGTAGTTCTTTTAGGATCCAACTATCTCTGTAATATTATATAAGTATTTACGAAGAAATCTTTTAATTTTTTTATATTTCCTAGAGAATACACAAAACTCAATCTTGATCTTTAGTTCATTATTAACGATTTAAGAGTCGCAAAGTGGAAAGACTTACACGAATCGTGGAGTAGTTATGATATTATCATATAATATTCGTAAATACAATAAAGAGTAAAAATACGTATACGCGGAATATATACGTACGTTTAGAAATAACACAACAAACTTAAATAAAGATAGACGGTTTCCGTTTTCTTATTATAAATGTCAACTGATATTGAGTGCCAAACAACAGATGCTCCAAAGCTCTCAACAATTAAAGAAGCAGTGGGTCAATTTATAGGACGTTGCTATACTTCTTTAAGTAGTTAGAAAGCAGCAGTATTAGAGAAATACAGCCAATAACATCTTTAGCTCTGGGGGTGAATCATGATAGAACCTAGAACAAACATTTTAACTGCACCTTCCTGGGTGGCAGATGTATATATACTCGTAGTTCGTTTTCGTTCGTTTTACAGCCTATCACAAGTACCACTGTCGAACATAGACCTCCCCCATAGATATCCACAAAAGTTTGTAGCTCTCATTTTGGACGGATTTTGCCATAGTTGCCACGCTTGGTAGGCGGGTTGGCAACCGCAGTTTATTTATTCAGATGTTCCATGAAGATGCTGCTGCCCATCTCCTGGTTTTCATTTTCCCTCTGTCGACCTTTACAACACCCACGAGATGAGATGGGGTGGTAGATTAACTTGTGGCCGCCACCACACGGCAAGATGTATATATATTAAATGGTAATAGTTCCAAATTCTTATGCCATAATGGAAAGAAAAGTTGTATATGACGCCGACACATCAGAAGACATGAAGATAAGAATAATCATACTGAGGAACTCTTAAGCCTCTATGAAAAAAATTACTACTGTGGCCGCGATTCCTTACGCGTCGGAAGTTACCATCAAAATACTTTAAGAAATTACACGTTACACTAAGCTAATAAAACTTTAATCCATTTTTATCGAAACGATTCAGTTAATAAACGTGTATATATCTTTTACCTAATAATAACATATGTGTGTGACTGAAAAAATACACCGTATCGGCGCTTAATCGTATTAAAAACGCATGCCTACAGTCACGCACACATCGAACGCTTTTAACATGATTATACGAATGCCACACGCACACGAGCACGCTGACAATGAAAACGACGTGAACGGTGACAACGTTCAAGAAAACTGGTTAGATGAAAGCGAAAACTCCTCTAATTACTTTCATCGCACCGGAAACGTGAAGTGGAACGCTGCGACCCAGACACTAGGCTTCACGTGTAAAACTAGTAAAATTATTAATTTCCGTGAGACGATTGCATAACTGCATTGGGTTATATAAAAATACAGAAAGAGGAATCCGTCTAGGTAGGTACCACCCCAGGGCCAGTTATTCTGCCGTGAAGCAGTAGTGTGCAAGCATTACTGTGTTTCGGTTTGAAGGGCACTGTGAGCTAGAGTAATCACTGGGCATTTGAGACTTAAGAACTGATGTCTCAGGGTGACGGGCGCAGTGCGGTGTCACACAGAAATATTCTGGGAGACACAGCATTTGTTGTGGGCGGACGTTGCACTTACCATCAGGTGAACGTTTTGCTCGTTTCGTCACTTTGTACAATAAAAAAAAAACATTCGTAAAAGAATAAAAATAAATGACTGCGTCAGACACTTGACCAACCATCGATACTACACAAACTTCGACTAGACACTATTCATCCATTAATCGAAATGTCATGTATGTCATTAAAATATTGTACCTCATACAAGAAATGTTTACTCGACCTTATTTCATAGACTTATTTTAATCTCCTACCCTAACCTATTATATGTATAGAAAATTAGTGATCAAATCATTCATCAACTATTTATTGCCAAGCAACATTTGAAACTACTCATTTTAAAAAACAAAAAGGATAGTACACATATTACAGCAAATTTTCTCTAGTTTAACTTAGTACATAACAATTTTCATCGGAAAATGAGTGAACGGAGATATTCCCAAAAAAACTGTTTTGGATGCCACTTATACAATACGGCGGAGCGAGTGTAAAGTAAGACGAGAGTAGACGGCAAAGTTAAAATACCAAAACCCACAACGCAATCTATAAAAATACCAATTTTCAAAACTCCTGGAAAACTTTCCTGGTAACCCCTCATTTGAGCACCAAATGACTGTACTACACAGCGATAAATATTTCTTGGCACTTTGGATCTAGACTTATAAATCGAAAATATCCACTAATTACTTTACTCTCGAAAAGATGAAATAAAATTACACAAAATATATATTTTTCATAGTATTGCCTTCTATTTAATCACAACAATAACATAAAAGTAATCGGTAGTGCCATTTGGAAATCTTTATCACTCCATATTGACTAACGCTTGTTTCGCAAGAAAACTATTAAAAAGTCCACATGCCAACGTCGTCGGTCAATAGCCGATAAGGCTTGAGTTATCTCGTAGCTAATGAACTGTTGAGAGCTCGCGGTTAAATGCCACCGTATCAACAACACACAGAAAGTTCTCCGCAATTAGTAATTATAATAAAAATATAACATTTCTATAAATAGAATATTCGTTGTAGGCTTTAGTGGTGGAAAGATTGTGTCTAGGTAGGTACCACGGAAGTGCCAGTTATTATGCCGTGATGCAGTAGTGTGCAAACATCACTATGTTTCGGTATGGAAGACACAGGGAGCTAGTGTAATTAAAGGGCGTATGGGACATAAGAATGTCTCAGGATGTGGCTAGCGCAGTGTGATGCACTTACCTTTAAGTGAACGTTTTGTTCGTCTCTTGACTTTCTTCACTAAAAAAAGCCATGCTGGCTGGTGACCCGGTCAATCAAGACTACGCTTCTAGCTGAACATAACGATGTTGCTTTTCCTATGCTAAGTGACGGGAACCGGAGACCAAGTTACTGGCATCGAAGCATTTCCGGGGGTACCAACACACCGGGCCTTGCCATCAAAACGATTGTGTTTTTTTTATGGAATTAAGTGACACGGCGAGCAAATCGTTTGCCTTATAGATAGAAGTCTCATATGCCCAGTTATTACACTAGCTATCAGTGCCCTTCAGACCGAAACACAATTTTTTTTATTGTATAAAGCTAGACGAGCAAAACGTAAGTGCAATGTCTGCCCATAATAAATGCTGTGTCAACCAGAACATTTCTGTGTGTCACCACACTGCACCCGTCACCCTGAGACATCAGTTTTTAGGTCTCCTATACATTTTAGACACTACTGTTCGATGGCAGAACACCTGGCACCGAGGTGGTATTCACCTAGGAATACAGAAGTAAGGCAGTATCCTGCACAGAAATCCTACCACAAGTAAAATAAAAGCGAAAAGAAAAAAGACAAAATATTTTAATTAGACTACAGTGACCAGACATTAATTAGAGACTCGACTCATGCCACATGCCTGTGTCTTGAAAACAAAAAATTTGCTAATGACATAAAGCAACGAAAAAATCTACGAATTATAGAGATATATGCGAAAAGATAAAGAAATTAACTGCAAATGTCTTTAAATTTGAATCCAAAACAAGCAGACCGTATATTACTAATGAGCAAATCACAAAAGAAAAAGAATAATAATATCTTTATACTCACAAGAATGGTAAAGTTCCGCGATATCATACATAATATATGAACAACTACGTCTAAAATAATAAGGCTATAAAAATTTGTATGTTAAAAGCAATCCTAAAAAATTGTTTAATAAAAAGCCACAGGGAATAAATCCCTTGTTACTTTTTATTAAACATTGTTTACATGGTAGAAATGCAAGCTAAATTAATTATGAATACAGACACGACGCATATTCTCAACTGCGCAGTGCTATATGAGTAAGACGAGAGGTCATATGTCTAGAGGTCGCAAGGGAAAAAAGCCGAGCCTTCAGGAGAGTTGGCTGAAAAATATTTAATAAGCGAAACTATTTTGCTAAGAATTAACGACTCAAAGTCGCTTTCGGGCAACAATAAAATCGTAACTTAACTATTAATTGTTACAAATTTTTGAGGATTTCCTGGAAGTATTGTCAAATATGCCGGCTGTAAACTAAAACTTATTTATATTTCATTTCATTATCGGGCACATTTTTTTAACAGTTTTATATATACATTTTTATTCAGTAACATGAACTCCTTGTAGCAACAACAAAATCAATTAAAGAGAATCTTGTCGGTAAGTACTACGCAATCGATGCCCTAAATAAACGATAGATATTATTATCCTTATCGATTGAAGTGACATGAACATCAGAATACAGCGTAAATAATCCGCGAGAGATAACACTGTACCTTTACTATACTCATATAATGTAACGTAACGACCGGCTTAAGAGAATCTACAACCCCATCTCATCCCGTAGGTGTAGTAAAAGTCGACAGAGGAAAAACGAAAACCAGGAATTGGGCAACAGCATCGTCCTGGAACATCTGAATAAATAAACAAATAAAAAACAATAAGGCAACTATGGCAAATCCCCCCCCCCCCCCCCAAACTAGCTAGGAAGGGAGCTACTAACTTTTGTAGTAATCTATGGGGGAGGCCTATGTTCAGCAGTGGACTAGTGACAGTCTGAGATGATAATGATGAGTGGCCTATTTTCGGATCTGGTTATATTTTGACTGTCCCTGTCTCTGACACTGCATTCCGGCCTAACAATGAGTTTACTTTATTACAATAGCTATTATTTGTAAAAAAAAATTGTATTAAGACGTACACAAATTATTAACTCATTCATCCCCACTCATTACTAGCGCTAGTCTATTGCTGAAACCAAGCTAGGGCCTTTTGTTTTCGGCGTGGAGGCAACGAGGGGTTATGCCGGACTCCTATCGGCCACGGTGTTCCTCAAGTCGAATTTGTCGGAACTAAGGGAACGCTGTCTACCGCAGCCCCAATGTCGATGGCATTTAGGAGGCCCTCCTCGTTGAGGGGGTAAAGCTGGAAGACTCTACTCCATCTACATTTAGGATCACGCAGTAAAAACTTTCGTGCCACACTGAGGTCTATGGTACCAAGCGTCGGATCACCCCTGTGTCTTTTGCTGAAACTCTTTCCTCGTAAAATGCTACAAAATATGGACCTGGGGGGTCTACTATGTAAATGTGGTTAATTTCGTCATCGGTTTCATTTGATCCTATTATCCAATGAATGAGCTTCATACGCCAAAATAAAACCGATCACGAAACCAACCAGAAATTACGAAATAGACCTCCTGAACAAAATAGATGTAGGTCATCTTATGAGCCCGTAGGCTGTTAGGTGTTGTTTGTTCTACGAGCCTACGAGATCTGTGATCGGCTTAATGCCACTTCGGATTATCGGTTACGGAATCCGAAGAGATGATATATACAAGATATCCCATGTTTATTCGCGCTTCGGATTATATCTTAGATTATAGACCTCTCCATATCTTCGCACAGTGCATTTAATTTTCCTCATACGGTCAATAGTGAATGACCAACTAGCTAGGCAAAAGCTAAGTCTATTTAAAGCTAGGCAGTGCTACCACACTTATAAAGACTTTATAAAGACTTTTGACTTAAAACTTGTAATGTTTGCCATAGGCATTGCTACATGTAAATTACACTAAAGGGAACTCTATCTATACGGTACATACCACCTTAAAAGTATACAAAATCATTTAAAAAAATCCTGCACGACTAGAAATTACGATTTATTACACATACAACGTTTCATGATAGTCACAAATATCAAATAGATTTTTTACATTAGTCAATCCGGTGTTAGTTATATACACACAAATTGTATGCTTAAATTGACACACAAATGTAAACAGTACTAAATAGATTCAATAGGCAACGCACAAGGCCAAGGCTCTCTAAGTTTACACAGCTCATACCTGGCTGGCTCACGTTAAATTATCGATCTTAAACATACATTGATACAGCAATGGCAACAAGTCATTACGTTAAGTTCAAATATTTATCACGGCAACAATGGTAATTTACTGACAATATATAAGACACACGTTAATGTGCGGTGTAACTACAGGCGAGTGGGTATACATAATTAATTCGAACAAAATAAAAACACTAAAATGCCTGATTGTGATTATAGGAATGGCGCGCACTACAGATTCTGGCAGAAATATTTAAGAACAAATACTACAATCAATATTAACAATTACTATTAAATCCTTACATTCCATACTAATAATAAAGCTAAAGAGTTTGTTTTTTGTTTGAAAACGCTAATTTCTGAAACTGCCAGTAGGATTTGAATTTTTTTTTTGGCATTTGATAGCCAATTGTTGAGGAAGATTTTAGGCTTCTTCACATCACGCTACGAGATTTCCGAGCGATTTATTTTAAATGAAACAGCGAGTGAAACTGCGGGACACAGCTAGTCTCTAGAATAAAGCAAAAATATCTTTGTTATAAGAACCGATAATAATTAAACAATGAATGCTAAGATAGGTTTACATTGTACTAGTTGTATTGTGATACAGCATATAAATAAACCTGAGAGAGGGTCACGAAAATTTAATCATAAATAATACGCGCATAAAGACTGCAATATAGTTCCGAATTCCATATTATAATTCATAATTTACTCCAGACGTGTAGGTACGTCTATACGACACATTTATCTGTCTGAAAGGTTGACGCACAAACAAAAATAACCAACTTCAATCATTAAACACTCCTGAGTTTGACAGAGAGTAGAAACACTACTAAAGACTGCTTAGAATTACACCTCATAAAAATACAATTCCAAAATATGTAATACGTAACTCTCACAACCCAAAAAAGCGCCTCTGATGCTCTTCCTAAATTTACTCATGACATATTTAGCCACAACGTCTATCAAAAGCAAATAATCACATGTTACAGTTAATTTCGCGCGAAGTCCTGAAAAAAAATCAATGGCAATAATTTTTCCGTGCATGTCACAAATTACGGAGGGCTTTAAGGCTGCATTGAAAACTAGAGCTAAAAATTATGAAATCATTGCACCTGTTCTCAACTTATGATTGTTGGAATATTCTTGCATATTTATCGCACTAACTTAACTAAGCCATCCCAATAAGAAATTGTACAAAATAGGATAGAGCTAACAGTCAATTAAACTCTAACATAACGCAACACAACAATGCATTATTAAGGGACACCCAAAACATACACTAAACGTACCTGGGTGCCACACGTGCACAGATCTCAGGCAATGATATGTTGATTTTATTACACCAGACTTAAAAAAGATCCCAACCGGTTTAGTTTCGAAATGGAACGCAAGTGACATAAAAATTACGACCTTCACGTATATACGGTGTTGTTTAATTAAGCGGAATGCCATCAAATACGATTTTTGAAGCTTTCCGACGCGTAATCCTTGAACGTATTTGGTATAAAATTACGTTTGCAACATTCACATAATGTTTTCAACTTTAGTGTTACCGTCACAGCCAGAGATCCAAATTAAGTATATTTTTAGATTGTACAATACGTTTTGATCACTTTTATATGACAGGCTAAGAAATCAAAAGTCAATAAGTAATGCTATTAACGAACTGTTTTCACCAGAAAAATTGTGTGAAAATTTTTTGGACTTCTGCAAACATAAAACCAAACGTTAAGAATGTATCATAACCATAAAACCAAGTCATGAACGCAGATCAACGTCGCTTTATCTACGGACTTCACTTTCCGACGAAAACCTATAGCGTCAGATCAGCTTCGTTACATTTTAAAAGTGATTTGCATTTGTTCGGCATAACATAATAGATTTTATATACAAGAAACTCGTTTAATGGCGTATCGAAAATATCAACTTACTTTTGTATACGATGCGATGGAGATCCTGAACACACAATATGCACGTAATTTCGATTTTCCCGCGCGTTCCGTGTAACTTTTCTTTGGGCGGACAGTGTTCTGTCCTAGCTATGTGTCACTTCAGTTATTCACTTATCGTTATTTCAGTTGATTGCGGTCAGCGCGGAGCGTCGCGTCTCTCGTGCAGGTCTGCTGCCGAGTGCCGGCGGGCTGCGTGAGCTCTTGTAAACAAAACGCGCTGGTGGGGGCCCCGCCGAAAAGCCTGCCCGTTCACTTACGTCACTCCACGGTCCTCAAGCAAACTATATGCGCTGAACGAACTGACCGCTCGCACAGTTGGTCTTCTTAACTTCTTGACATAGAACTGTATGGCATGATTATTTTTTTTGTCAATACTATTTACTTCAATACAATCCAAATAACGTTACGATCTGGCGACTTAGTTAACCTTACTAAACAACTCCCGTCAAATGTTATTTGTTCACTAGAGGTGAATTTTAATGAATTGCTAATGAACAAAAACCACTTACAATCAATTCGTCTATGTGTTTGTTTTTATTTCGTTAATTATTCAAAGTTTTTACAGTGAAATCCGATTGAATTCCTTTTTTTTACCCTTTGAAAGGAAACTGATGATAAATGATAATAACAGATATTTGTCCGCTGCTAACGGATTGAGGGTTTGGGATTATATTTTATATTTCTCACTACATATTTTTAATTATTTTACTCTTTTCCAAAAAACTTGCACAATCGATCGTAGATACTCCAACGAAAGGTAGCATTATTTTGCCGTTAAAATTGATCTCTATCATTTTATAAAACAGCACGAGTGATTTGCATTTAGGGCCATGCCCCTTATATGGGATTTCCTGAGAACTATACCTATACGCCACTAAGTTTCAACACTTGGTTGTTGTGAACTTTGAATATTTTATAGCTCTTTCTCTTTGCAAAATCTACAATCAAACTATTAAAATATTTTTTGATGGCCTCGTGGCTAGCTATCGGATGACCTGACTAATGCGCAGCATCGCAGATCCTAGATTTGTATACCAGCGAGCACTATTGCAAAAACAAAAATTGTTAGATTTCAGATGGTCCCTGACACTGCATGCAACATAACTCCGATGTAACAAGTAAGCTTAAGCGCTATATCGGGCGAGGGTGGGTTAGGACGAGTGAGTGACTCTGTCTTTATGTGTACACTAGTGACAATATGTTATCTCTTGCGCAGTTGATAACTACCGACAATAATCGGTCGGTTGCCGTGGTGGAAAATCGACCAGGAGGTCATTATTTTTCTACCATATCGAAGACTTTATTCGTTACTGTACAGTATAGTAGTGCAGCATTGCTCTAGTTTATAAGTAACAAAATAATATATAAATATATATGTTTGCTCGGTTCAGTGGCCAATCGATTAGCTTCTGAGACGAAGGGTCACGCTGTACGCATTTACAGGTGTAAAACTCTTGTTTTAAGAATTTTAGAATTTTTATTTTAAAAAAGTTGATACGCACATAAGCACGCCTCTTTTCTATTAGGGTAGGCAGAGAGAACATCTTTCGATCCTTCTACTTTCATGAGCGTTTTCGTACAAGCTTGTATGTTGCGGGTACTTTTGACGTGGCCTTTCTTTAAAACGTCTTCGATCTTATCGTGATACATTCGCGTGCATCGACCCTGCCCGTATGGGCTGTTCAGTTAGGGTCGACGAAAGACGATTGACGAAACAGATTTATGAGCCAAGTGTGAATACACTCGCCTCATAAATATGTTTCGTCAATCTTATTTCATTCTCTCTACGTGCTCAAACCATTTAAGGATCCCTTTTTTATCGTTGTCACTACATCTTTTACCATATCGCAACGCTGCTCATACCACTAGCTATATCTCTCAAGCCTCTCATTTCCACAGCATTAGTCTAACTTTCATGCTTCTTCAGCCAGCAACAAAACAGTCATTTCATATAGATCATCATCATCATCATTTCAGCCTTCATAGGAGGCCTATGTTCAGCAGTGGACTTGTGAGAGGCCCCATAGATTGCCACAAAAGTTTGTATCATTTTGGGGGGATTTTACTATAGTTGCCACGCGTGGCAGGCGGGTTGGCAACCGCAGTTTATTTATTGGGATGTTCCAGGAAGATGCTGTTGCCTATCTCCTGGTTTTCATTTTCCCTCTGTCGACTTTTACGACACCCACGGGATGAGATGGGGTGGTAGATTCTCTTAAGCCGCCACAACACGGTATAGATATAGACAGTGATTTCATATCAACACTCATCGCTCAATAACACCGTCACTTTCCGTCTCTGTAAAAAAATTATAGAATAAATTATAATGGTCTACGAAATTATATCTTATACATTTGGGAGACAAATAGGGGATTTTCTACTTGCAAGTAATTCGTGTTAAAGCAAGGTCGTCGCGTTCAAACGTGCGCACAGTCCACCTAACGTTATACGGTCTATAGAAACTACGTCCATACCTGATAAAAAAGGTGAAATGCCTTGTAACTCCTATATAAAGTAAAGCAATTAAAAACTGATATCCCAGGAGGACGGGCGCACTTTGGTGCCACACAGAAACGTTCTAGGTGACACGTTAATCGTTATGAGCAGACGTTGCACTTACCACCAGGTGAATGTTTTGCTAGTCTCAGTAACTTACTACTAAAAAAAGACGCTGTTTTCAATCTCTGGTCTATGATTACCCCAGTTAGGTATTATTTAAATTGGTTATTCCGTCACCAGTCGAGAGCCAAGAAATTCTCCAGGCATTTCTCAAATAAAAAGTACTAATTTTTTTTTAGTATAGTAAAGTATATATGGCTTTACTGGTGGTAGGATTCCTATGCAGGAATCCGTCTAGGTAGGTACTACCCCAGGGGCCAGTTATTCTGCCGTGAAGCAGTAGTGTGCAAGCATAACTGTTTCGTTTGAAGGGCACTGTGAGCTAGCGTAATCACTGGGCATTTGAGACTTAAGAACTGATGTCTCAGTGTGACGGGCGCAGTGTGGTGTCACACAGAAATATTCTGGGTGACACAGCATTTGTTGTGGGCGGACGTTGCACTTACCATCAAGTGAACGTTTTGCTCGTTTCGTCACTTTATACAATAAAAAAAATATGGCAAGATAAAGTGTTACCTAATTTATTAAGTAGCAATATTTAAACATAACTTCGTTAAGTTGTTGATGTTGCTTATACGTAATCCTCAACTAAAATCAACAGGGTAGATATTGCAATAGCGACGTAGAGGATCATCATTTAATTAAAAAGGAACAGCTGAGTCGATGTTTCTCCAGGGCTGGGCCCTCCTCGGTAATGTTGGGTTCTCAGCGTGCGGCTCTTAAAGGCTGTCACATGAAGTTTAATAGACTAGAACCTCAGTCTTTTAACGGACTATCTAATTCAAATACAAACTACACCTAACAAATGCTGTGTAACCCAAAATGTATGTGTGGTATCACACTGCGCCCATCCATCTCTGATATCATGTCTTAATTCTCATATGCCCAACAATTACAGTAGCTCTCAGCTCTCAGTGCCAGTCAGATCGAAACAGTAATGTATGCACACTACTGCTTCATGGCAAAATAACTGGCCCTTCGGTGGTACCTACCTAGACGGATTCCTGCATAGGAATCCTTCTACCTGTAAATCTATTATAAACAATGACTTGAGTTCGATCCTCGATGCCGGCACCTCTTAAATTGTTCTGCAATTTATAAGTGCTGATTTAACACGTGCACAGAAGGAAACCATCGTGACTTCCTCACGATGGTTTCCTGCATGTCTAAAGAAATAAAAATATTTCAAAGACATGTGCGGTCCGCTAACCCGCGTTGGAGCAGCGTGGCGGACTTTTCCCAGCTCCGAAACTATCTCAGAAATGAAAGGAGGCCGGTGCTCAGTAGTGGGACATTTATGGGCTGTTACTTTTTTAATAGCGATTGTACATTCAAGTTTTTAAGAAAATATTACCGGTGCAAAACTAGCACGCGTTCCATCTAACGGTAAATGGTCGCTGTGTTTCATTAGCCACTTACATCAATAAATTGATCCATCAAGAAATGTATCTTCTTATCAAAACCAGAAGATTTTGCCACTGATTGGGAAGAATTTATTGTTTAATGCCCCATATTAAATTTTCTCCTGTCTCATATGTGCGTTTTACGGTCATAATCCCAGCCGAAGAAAACATTTGTTTAAAATTTTCTGGGTGACACAGCAACTGTTATGGGCAGACGTTACACTTACCATCAGGTGAACGTTTTGCTCGTTTCATCACCTTATCCAATAAAAAAAAAAAAAAAAAAAAAATTTTGGTTTTCCGGTCTGGTTTGTTGTGTTGTGATTGTCTGTGTTTGTGACACTGCATCCTAGCCTGACAATACATATGCGCGTTATATCAGGCGCGGGTGACGAGTAGGGACGAGAGCTTGCCCGTACACTTGCGGCTCTATAATATCTCCTGCGCAGTTGCGAAAAAACTATCTGTAGGCCATACAAATAGTCGTCCCTTGCGGGAATCGAACCCGCAACACAAAGCGAATTAGCTGGCCATACAAATAGTCGTCCCGTGCGGGAATCGAACCCGCAACTCAAAGCGAATAAACCGATCACTCGACCATGGCTGCCAACAGAGCTGACAAAATAGTGAAACAAAATCAAAAGTCGTGAAAAAAAATCATATTCACGAGTATATTACAAGCTTTTATTTGTGGGGCCTCAAATGTTGGCCGTGGTCCAGAGAACTTCAAATGTAGCGAGGGCTTGTCAAAACAAATCCAACAAGCCCAAACATGACGGAGCTATCTTACGCTTAGTTGAGTGGTTCCTGTGGCCAACTTCCTGGCTCCTATAATCAGACCCGCTCCCTGATACAATATTATTGAATTGGCACTGTAGCTACATACTCGTAAGTATGTTAAATTTCCAAAATTTGACCCACACAAAAAATACTATATTATTAGATATAATAATAATATTATTTATCAACTAAAAGCTTATAAAAAGCAAAATCTACTAAGACCTATTAAGGCTTTGCTTTTTTCTTTGAGCAGCTTTAAGCACTGAAGAAAATAATTTTACTACATATTTAAAAGTTTTCGTTAAGTACATTCTTTTAAGCATACGCGTTATAATTATCTAGTAATAAAAGGTATCTACAATGGCCCATGGCTGTAGGCACGTCTTTATACATAGATAAGATTGATCGATAATATTATCGATATTTTATCTCATGTAAATGGCAATAACTTACTATCTGAAATGTTTTGAACTAATTCAGGCAGATTCTGCGCATTTAAAGATCAGCTTGCAAGAAAATCAATTAAATTTAATGATCAGAAAACTCTTTGGTAATTCATGGAATCGACAAAGGCGTAAAAAAAGCAATTAATACAGTATTGGCGTGCAATGCTGCGATTTTCATGCTACTTCTATTGAACGCAAAAACTAGTTCTAAATAGTACTAAGCGTTTGTAGAATTATGGCGACTGTATTAGACGGGTTATCTTGCAAGTACACTGGCCGACTTTTTGCTCCGCCTTTTGAATATATACGGTGAACGTGGTCAAAGACTCTAATGAACATACATATACATGAGACTGTTTCTCATTAGAAGTGTAAGCCGGAGGAAAATTAACGTAGTTTGAAAGAGATGAAAGAACACGTCTCATGACGCTCATTAAAGCTCTTAAGAAAAAAAATGGTATTGACGTTCAAATATTTCGAGTCATTTCCATTTCAGATGAAAACAATAAGAAAAAAATATTTTTCTTCATAAAGTGCTAGACTTTTTATACGAAATAGGAAACCAGTAGATAAAATTCTGGACACGAAAAAAAAACCCGGTCTCGATACGTCAATTTTTTCGGAGCTTTTCGTGACCACATCCCTAAAAAAATCCGGACGTCCACGTGAAATATTTTTTAAACTGTAGCAATATTAGATGATTTTTCAAAATCATTTTAATTAAATAATTAAAGTGTTTTCTTGATATGAGTCTATTCAAATTAGACTAATATCAAGAAAACACTTTAATTAAAGTATAATTGTGATGAGGCATTTGAAGACCGCCGAACCTAGACATGTAAAAAGCACCATCTCACGCCGCTTCGCGCCATGAGTCATGCAATTGATTATTTGGAATCATTTTTATTTAATTATGTGGCCGAAGGAAATTTTCTCACATATTCTTCACATACCATAAATGCACATATATACTTTAGTTAAAAAACTAAGTGGGGCGCTAGTCCTCTGGTGTGCGTTTTACAGATATAAATTGCACATGCACAAACAACCAAACCCGGAACAAAATCATATTTGTTACACGCTGGAATTGAGTCCACGATACGTAACGCAAAAGCCAGTCGCGTAGCCACTGCGCGAATAGGGCCGTTAATTTGATTATGATGTTGAATGTGTGTACAAATCAATTTAATATAATTAGCAGTAGCGGCGCTTATGGGAACCCCTCCCCTAATTTCATGGTACGCAAGTAACATGGGTTCAACAACTAAAATTGCAATTACATGTGCAGATTTGCAACGAGTAGTGTTGCGAACTCTTTTCGGCTCTAAAACTGTTGTAAACATTTATATGCTTGTTAGAGATAATCTATTTACGCGGGTATACGACGTCACTTATTTTATATTTTATTAGAATGTCAACACCGCACAATTGACGTTTTACATTTTATAAATGTCAATGTATCTGTCAGTAGTGCGTGTGATCGTTTTGTCAAGACACACTTGCTCTCGGAACAGCGCCTGCGCCTTACGTGCGTACTGACTGATTAAAATAAAATCAACATGATCACGATGACGGCCACTTAGATGGCAATCCATTTGAAACTCCGACATGCTAACTTTTATAATATTTTTTTTGTAGCAAAATTAAGGGGGCGAAGAAATAGATATGATTATTTATTGATATTATTAACTGCATTAAATTGGTACTTAGAACTTTTTGAATTGACTAATGAAATTCAATGTTTTTAAAAAAAATATGAATATAGCAATGTTAATAATCCTTCGGCTTTTGGCGCCAACATGAAAAGTGGCGGTAGTGTTTTAATTGAATTTCTGTGTATATTTTGAGCTTTGATTTTGATAGTTCATTATAGACTAAGTGCTCGTAAAAGTATAGAGTAATTGGAAAATTGAATTCAGGACCAAAATTGTACTTTACTTTTTGTCTCTATTACTCCAGCAAATCGTTGTAAAAACACGCTATCATTGTACTGTCGATAGAAATTTTTTAGTCATTCTGCTTGAAGATTGTACTGGATATGTTACTTGACACTGGAAAATGGTTTTTTTTATAATAGTAGAGGAGGCAAGCGAGCAAGTTGGCTCACTTGATGGTAAGTATTTACAACTGTTTCCATAAATAAATAAATAATAAATACTTAATCCTTTTAAAATACAACCAAAAACGCTTTATCAGTAATTTTTTGTTACTAAAACAAAAACTACAATCGTGACACCTCCCGCAATCTTGCCGGATCTACTTGTCAGTAAATCCAATACAATACAACCATTACTTTCTATAGTCTATTTAAAATGGGACCATGAAAAATTTAAAAAAAAATTGATTTATTAATCAACTACTACAAATTTTCGATCTGTATGTGTGTGAAAGGATAAACAAAAAATATTTCATATTAATAGTTAATCGCGGAATATATTTTTAGTTAATCTTATTCTATCTTCTATATAAATAAAAATCAATTGTCGCATGTATGAAACATCATCGCTTGTGAACGCCTCGACCGATTTGCCTGCTTCTTTTTTTGTTGTATTCGTAATAGGCAGGACAAGGTTTGTATGAAAGAAAATTTCTAGAAAATCTACCTCGAAAGTCGGAAATTTGGATGGTATTTTTGTATTAGAATCTCAATAAAAAAGTGACGTTCCGTTGGATAGTTCTGCTGTTTTCAGTACTTAATATTTTTTTGTTAAGCGTTAACTTCCCATTTTCTTCCTTTGCAAATTGCACCGGTGCGAAGCCGGACCATTTTAAATTTTATTATGAAAATATTGTTATGTTTTTGTAAACGCTTGAACAGAAATGAGCTTTTGATCCCGGTAAGATAACCAGGTCATAGTTATGACATTATTGTACAGCCATCGCTCCATAATACGTGTGCAAAATTTCAAATCATACGGACATCTAGAATCTTCCACTTCCAAATGTAATTATTACATTATTAGTTACATACTCGTGCATACACACATACAGGCAAAGCAAATGAAAGCGTGTCAAACAGCCTCTTGATTCTTAATAGAAGATGGACGTAGGTGTATGGGTATGGGTATGGGTCACGGTGACCACTTACCTGTTTTGCTCATTTGTGACCATAACTTACATTTTTTTAAACTCGTTTTTAATTAATTCATTAAGATAGCTAACCCGTCTAGGTAGGCAGCACCCCAGGGCCAGTTATTCTGCCGTTATTCAGTAGTGCGCAAACATTGATGTGTTTCGGTCTGAAGGGCACTGAGAGCTAGTGTGATTAATGGGAATATTAGACTTAAAAACTGATGTCTTAGGGTAACGGGCGCAGTGTGGTATTACACAGAAATATTCTGGGTGACACAGCATTTGTTATGGGCAGACGTTGCACATGCCGTCGAGTGAATCTTTTGCTCGTTTCGTCACTTTAATAAAAAAAATACAATGCAATGTGGAAATTTGAGAAATGAGAAATAATTTCCAAATTAAAAATAACAAATACATGAACAAAGAAAAAGCTAAGCCTGTTACTTAATCATATTGAAAAGTAAAATGCTCCTTGTGTATTCCTTTAGGTTATTATTATTTCTAGTCGACTAGTACTTAAGCAAACAAAACAAGTTTTTGTTACGATACATACATACATACATAAGATCACGACTGTATCCCATAAGGGGTAGTCAGAGACTGGGCACTCACTGCAAAGACAGATGGCTGCCACAATCCACGTTGCACCAAAACAATATAATGCACTTGGTGTGATAGGTGGTGAGCCCATCGCCACCATGCGCTGTTGGGTGCACAGTGCAGTTTAATTCCTTACTCGCCTTTTACGAGATCCATTGAATGAGATGGAGTGGTAGTATTCTTTTAACGAGCCGCCACCACATGGCTATGATACGGTTACGATACAATGAATTTTAAAGGGCCAATGAAAGTCAAAAGCAGCAAACGTGGAGACGATTCTGCGATTCAAATATCGCAGTGACGTAGAACGACCGCGGTTAATATTAATAGCGAATATAAAGCAGTTGTGTTGCCACTGTAACGTTTTATCAACATCACTGCCCCTTGTCACATCTAAGTATAATTTTAAATAAACAATGACTTATCTCGTGCGTTAGCGTGTTACATCATTCCAATGAATGTTAAACGTTAAGCTATTTGAAGAACAGATACAAAGTTTATAAGAATAAATCTGTTATGAAACTAGTACACTGGTCTACTAGTCACATGACTGTACGTAAAGTACAGTCAACAGTACAACATATATTTACTGGTGATAGGAAACCTTAGCAGGAATCCCTCTAGGTAGATACCATCGCAGGGCCAGTTGTTCTGCCGTGAAGCAGCAGTGTTCAAACGTTACTGTGTTTCGGTTTGAAGGGCACTGTGAGCTAGCGTAATCACTGGGTATATGAGACTTAAGAACCTATGTCTCAGGGTGATTGGCACAGTGTGGTGTCACACAGAAATTTTCTGGGTGACACAGCATTTGTTATGGGCAGACGTTGCACTTACCATCAGGTGAGCGTTTTGCTTGTTTCATCACTTTATGCAATAATAAAAAAAAATGCTATGCGAAACAGTAGTGTGCAGACATGACTGTGATTCGTTTTGAGACTGAGAGCTAGCGTGACTACTACGCATATGGGACTTAAGAATTGATGTCTCAGAGGGACGGGCGCAGAGTGGTGCTAACACAGAAATGTTCTGGTTAATACAGCATTTGTTCTAGGCAAAGATTGCATATCCATCACGTGAGCGTTTTCATCTTCTCGTCATATACTCCTATAAAAAATGTTTTTTTTTAAATATTGTTCAACATGATAACGTCCTAAATAAAAGATTGCGCCAATATAAAGTTCATGTGTACGTGTGTGAGAAGGGGAGCAGGTAGTATATGTGAGTAAGAGTAGTGTATAAGTGTTACTTAATTAGGTCTTCAGCATCATTATATGTTCAATTGTAGAAAATGTTCTTAAGTAGTGTTTTAGTTGAGGAAACTGGTCTCGTAAGTGAACAGTCTTAAAAGTCATTTATTTTTAACATTTTTGTAAATATAGGGATGCGAGAAAGAAGGACAAGGTTTAGCGAGTTCTAACTTTACGTTGGGGAATTCTAATGTCCGTTTGCTTATAATGTTGTTGTAATCCGTCCGAGTCAAAATAGTTTTGTGCACTCTGAGTATTATTGATAAAAAGCCGACGCACCCGTAAGACTTTTAAATTCCTTGTATACAGAGTCAGTGGGATAAAAAGATAAATAGACTGGGGCAAAAAAGGTCGCGGTTGGAATCGCTCAAATTAGTTCGCACTCTTATGGCGAACTGTTTTTTTATAAAAAAAATGTTTCAGTACCACTAAATGTTCAATTATATTGGAATAAAAGAATAAATATTAATATTTTTCATTTCATTTAAAAATGTTTATTTATAATATTAACTAAATTATCAAATAGTGAGAGCCGTGGTAGCTCAGGGGCTAGGTGCTCGCTTTTAATTTTCATAGTACGCGAGTGACCTGGGTTCGATTCCCGGTGCCGGCACCACTAAAATTGTTAATTGCAATTTTAAGTGCTGACTTACCACGTGCTCAGCGGTGAAGGAAAACATCGTGAGGAAACCTGCATGTCTGAAAAATTAAAAATATTTCGAAGACATGTGAAGTCCGCCAACACATTGGAGCAGCGTGGCGGATTCTTCCTAGCTCCAAAACCCTCTCAGAAATGAGAGGAGGCCTGTGCTCAGTAGTGGGACATTTATAGGCTGAAACTTTACTTTTTTTTTTTATCAATAAGTTATCTATTACGTAACTCAAAAATTATTTATTTTTACCTTTTTAAAACATTTTATACTTGAAATATTGAAGTCAAATTTTCTTTATTTAAGTTGTTTGACATAGATATTCCTGGATTTAAAATAGGACTAAATGGTACATTATTTAATTTTTATTAATGACTTAAAAGACAAGATTGAAGACTTTAACCATAGAGTAAAAGTATCAAATACATATTTCAACAAGAAACAAACATAGTGTTTACATTCCGTTTACAAGAGATCTCGTAAAAGAGTTGAACTTATCAGCTCGGCTGGGGGGTCACCACCGGTACCCCATAATGGAACGGCCGCCAGATAAGTAAATACACATAGAACGTACTAAAAGCGGCATCACCGACGCCCTAGTGCGCATAGTCATCTAAAAGAGCGCTCTTTCGAACTAGATCGTTCGCGAACTACTTTAGTTTATATCTGAATGACTTATTCACGTTAGTTATATATTTAAGTTCCCTATTTACCCATTTAAGTTTAACACTGGCAGAAAGTTTACGACTATTGCCATATTTAAAAAGTAAGTAAGTTTAGTTAATATCAAAGCGCAATACAGAAAACGATTATCTAATAGGAAAGGAACCATCCATATCGGATGCAGGAATTTTATTTATTTGTTTACTTTATTTGTATATATATATATATATATATATATATATATATATATATATATATACAAATAAACATACACACATATTCATACTCGTACATACTTCTATATACCATACATATACATAAAACTGCAATGATCAAGGACGACGTATACAAATTAACTACCTGAAGACATCTGTCTTATTAATATTCCCGCACCGATAATGTCATTTTATTATTTTATTACTAACCGTTACTTATATGTTATTCATCATGAACGAAATAAAAGTAACAGCCAAATGTCCCACTGGCGAGCATAGACCTCCTCTGATTGTTGAGGTTTTTGGAACCTTGAAGTTTCCACCTCGTTACTCCAGTGCGGGTTGGAAGACTTCACATGTCGAAATATTTGTTATTTCTCCGAAATATAGGATGCCGAGCATGCGGTAAATAAGCACTGAAACAATTTCAGTGGTGCCGGCACCGGGGATCGGACCTGAGATGAGATTTAAGACTAAACGCTCGCCTAAACGCGCTAAACCGTGAAATTTTGATTAGAGTCATGGTAGGTAGGTAGGTAGTAGGTATTAGAGTGAGCTACCATGACTCTAATCAAAATTTATTTTAAATAAAAACCAAGCATTTCTACTCGAGTAGTATAAATAACGTAAGTATCTAGTACGTATCGACTGAAATGAATACTTTAGAAATATATATAGCTATTGATTGATTGATATTAACGTGTATAGTCATTTCGTATACCATATAATGATTTCTTATATTTAGGCGAATACTAATATTTCTTAGATTTTATCGCGTTTAATTTTAACTATTTAGGTATATTATTAAAATTAAATGCGATAACATTCGTAAAACTTGTTTTTTTCAGACGACCATATGTTCAGTCCCATAGAGAAAAAGGTTCCAGAATATACTAAATATGTGTGTATATTAAAAATAGTATACAAATCAGCCTTTACTTTGGAAATCCGTTACGAAATTTCTCTTCATCCTCAAAACAGGTATTCAAAACTACGAAATTATCTCGACTTTAATTATGCATGCGGATTAAGTCAGTTAATCCTTTTTGAGAACGCATAGTTTTACTTTTTTTTCTATATTTAAAATGTCTATATGTTATTTTAGTAGACATTCTACCGCCTGTGCAGTGCAGACTATTTACGATGTTGCCCCCCCGTCTGTCGCAGTCATTGCGCCGCTGCGTTTTTACCACGTACGTGATAGGGCAGCGGCGCACAATCTTTAGTTTTTGTGAGCGATACGCGATAATTTATCGCTGTACCATAATTATTTAGCTAGTACATTTTGTTAATTACAGTTTATTATTGGTTTCATTTTAATATATTGGCGAAATCGAAGGACAAAGATTGAGTTCAATTTAGCTTTCCGTACCTCCGGGAAATAGTAACCTTATACTCGTAAGATTAATGGCGTGACTCTGAGTCTGTCACGGCCATTTTTTTTAGATTCCATATTACGTAGAAACTTAAAATCTGGCAAAGTACCTAATAGTCGTACATCTATGAAATAAT
This sequence comes from Luehdorfia chinensis, assembly GCA_019845155.1. Classification (NCBI taxonomy): domain Eukaryota; kingdom Metazoa; phylum Arthropoda; class Insecta; order Lepidoptera; family Papilionidae; genus Luehdorfia; species Luehdorfia chinensis. Next base: position 2,729,230 of record JAHVAK010000206.1, on the reverse strand, counting down.
TTTTTTCATAATTTCTACTAGCCTAATTTTATATTGCATTATTTGAATAAGGCAGAAGAAAATGTAATAAAATAGAAAAAGTGATAACACGATTTTATTCCATCACCCGTCTCATATGTATATACATAACATGATTTCCTAAGATTACTAAGATTATACTTGATACGTCTACGAAAAAATGGCAGTGTAAAGTAGGATTCCATTTTTATTTTATGTACAGAAGTACCAGCCTAAACGACACCATCCGAATAATACCATCAGTAATGAGTAACTAGGTACCGTTAACCGCGAACACAAGGACTGAATCATCCTCGCCTTTATCTCCCTTCCACATTTTTGTCCAAACTAAAAGGTTGCGTGAATTTTGGTTTTGACACAAAGATATCGCTATCGATTTTCAAAACTTTTTTTATGGGGTACTGATGGAGAGGAGCGGAAACGTTCACCTGATCGTAAATGCAACGTCTGTCCATGCTGTGCCACCCAGAACATTTCAGTGTGGCACCACACTGCGACCGTCACCCTGAGACTTCAGTTCTTAAGTCTCATCAGTCAATGATTAAACTAACTCTTAGTGCCCACCGACCGAAACACAATAATGTTTGCACACTACTGCTTCCTAATAACTGGCCCTAGGGTGGTACCTACCTACCACCAGTAACCAAGTCAAAAAATCGATATCACCCAGGTTTTTAATTTAAGGTTATATTGGTGTGCGGATCATCTTGATCAAAATGACAAGGTCAAGAATCCGTCTAGGTAGGTACCGCCCCAGGGCCAGTAATTCTGCCGTGAAGCAGTAGTGTGCAAAAATTACTGCGTTTCGGTTTGAAGGGCACTGTGAGGTAGCGTAATCACTGGGCATATGAGACTTAAGAACTTATGCCTCAGGGTGATGGACACAGTGTGGTGTCACACAGAAATTCTGGGTGATACAGCATTTGTTATATGCAGACGTTGCACTTATCATCAGGAGAACGTTTTGCTCGTTTCAGCACTTAATCCAATAAAATAAAAAAAACACAGGTCCGACCATGATCAAGATGGAAAATATAAAAGCATGATGAATAAGTCCTTCTTTGGTACTCGTGGGTTATCAAGTGCACTCCGATATCATACACGATCAATGAATTTGACTGTTTCATAATTTAAATTCGTTTCAATTAAAACGCGCACCGATATTCGATGCTCGTAAAGAGTGGAGCGCACAAGTTCCACAGGTATAATAAAACAAGTATCGTGAAAAAAAAAACTTTTATATACGTTTTAAAAACGGCCTAAATGTGTTAAGTCAATAATCAATTGCAAAAAAGCAGACAAACAAACAAGAAAGAGGGCAGTTATAAGCTATGTTTAAAGTTTCAAGTCTCTAGCTCCTCGGGAAGTCAGTTTGAAATCAGTTATTAAATTTGACCCGAACAGACATACACGAAAGCGGTTGAATAAAAAGGCAACATTTTTATTTTTGTTAACATTACACTACTTTGACTGCTACGGAGGAGTCAACGTAGCCTACACTTTACCGGATGTTATACCAGAAGAGGATCAATCTTTACATGTTCTATAATAGTCCTTCTGTCACGTCGTTCACATCTCAGAAACTTCAATAGAGCGTGATGGACGTATTGGATATTTCTTAAGTTTCTCATGTGGGGACATACATGTCGTTACAGCACCACCACAGTTATTCTGCCGCTACGCATTAGTTTTTTTTTAAACGATGTTCCACAGTAGGATTTCTCCTGTGTCGTGGGTGCGTTTTACAGACATAAATTTCACATGCGCAACACCCAGACCCGGAACAACTATATGTAGGCCATACAAATACGACCCGCGGCGCAGAAGCCGACTAATAATAGTGTTCAAGCACTATTGTTTCGATTTTTTTAAAAACGCTGCGTTACACTAGGATTTTTCCTGTATCGAGAGTGCGTTTTCTCATGCTCAACACAACCAGACCGCCTGTGTTTTTTACAAATGTTAGCTGCGGCCGGGATTCGAACTCAGGACCCGTGGCTTAGATCGACCGATCACTGCTAGTGTAATTACTGTCAAGGTGATATGCAATGCACAAAGGACTTTACAATTCAAAGTTCTAAGTGCTACTGCAACTGTTATTATGAACAGGCGTACTTAGGCGAAAATCGAAATAATAAGTTTCGGCTGACGGATTACCTACAACGATATCACCCTTCACTAAACATTCATTCTATGTGGTAGCTACGGATCCGAAAGATGGCCGTCCGTAGAAGTTGCATCCAAAGTAATTTGGACGGCTTAAGAGAATCTACCATCCCACCTCATCCCGTGGGTGTCGTAAAAGTCGACGGAGGGAACATTAAAACCAGGAGATGGGCAGCAGCATCTTCTTGTAACATCTGAATAAATAAACTGCGGTTGCCAACTCACCTGCCAAGCGTGGTAACTATGGCAAAATCCCCCCTAAATGTGATCTACTAAATTTTGTGGGGGAGGCCTATGTTCAGCAGTGGACTAGTGATAGGCTGAACTGATGATGATGAATTTAGTAACAGGGTTTATGTTTGTCGTCCGTAATTGCTTCGAATCGATCCGAAAGTATCCTTAAAGCCGAAACACAGTAAACGTAATCACTGGGCATATGAGATATAAGAACTGATGTCTCAGGGTGACGAGCGCAGTTTGGTGTTATACAGAAATGTTCTGGGTGATGCAGGATTTGTTATGGGCAAACGTTGCACTTACCATCAGGTGAACGTTTTCCACGTCTCGTCACTTTATCCAATAGAAAAATAAAACAAGAATTAACAAAAATACTACTAAGTGTAAAAGAACTGGATTTACTGTTGGTATGGTTCCTATGCAGGAGTCCGTCTAGGTAGATACCACCCCAGGGCCAGTTATTCTACCGTGAAGCAGTAGTACTTTAGACGCAGCGATGTCGTTCGCTGCACACATTAAAAACATACGCAATAGAGCGGCTTTTATCTCAAGCCGTCTATACCCATTAACTTGCTCCTCAAGCAAAATGTGCTTAAGACACAAACTTCGCCTCTATAAGACTTGCATAAGGCCCGTAATGGACTATGCTTGCGTCGCTTTCGCTCACGCGACGGGCAATCAATTAAAGAAGTTACAGAGCGTTCAAAATCGATTCTTGCGAACTGCCACCGGAGCCGGTTGGTATCAACGCAATGTAGATCTTCACAGCGACTGTGAAATGCCTTTAATCTCTGAACACTTTAGAGAATTATCACGGCGGTTTTTCGAAAAAGCCGCGGTTCATTCAAACCCGCTGGTGGTTAAAGCAGCAAATTACCGACCAAACAGAAACGCGACCGAACGCAAACGTCGCCCGCGAAACGTGCTAGACGACACGGACGTCTCAGCTCTTCCTGACCACGATACTGTCAGTCACGATCCAAGCCACACTGTACACACAGTCAATAGCTTTAATATAACACGCACCACGACGCGCGACCGCCGTAGAGAGCGGCGCGCAATAGTCAATAATCACATCGCGTACACAAGATTCACCCGTGTTCCAGGGCGGTTCTCACCGCCCAGAGTTACCGACACACAAGTCGACAGTCCGAATGGACGCGCGCAGCCTCCTTCGGACGGTCAGTAGACGACTTAAAATGTTTAAGATTTTCGAAATCGCGAAAGCACGCAGCGAACGCGACAGTCCGAACTTCGAGGGTTTTGTAAGAGTTTTTATTTATTTATTTATTTATGTTTGGGTCAAACCAAACCTGGCACACGGGCCCCTGGCCCGCGAGCACAGTATCCGATGAAGCTGTAAAAGCCGAGACGGCTAACAGCAATTACATCACCGAAAATATATATAGTGTGCAAACATTACTGTGTTTCGGTTTGAAGGGCACTGTGAGCTAGCGTAATCACTGGGCATATGAGACTTAAGAACTTATGTCTCAGAGTGATGGGCACAGTGTGGTGTCACACAGAATTTGTTGGGTGACACAGTATTTGTTATGGGCAGACGTTGCACTTACGATCAGGTGAACGTTTTGCTCGTTTTATCACTTCATCATATAAAAAAATATATGAATTGCTCGATAGATTCAATCAGTTAATATAGTGAATATTTCATTATAATTCTTTCCTAAATTTCGAACTCGTGCCGCCCACTGTACAGTGTGATTGAGACAGATTGACATTACACAAATTGTAAATGACGAATTGATCGCACCGTCCTTTTGGTAAAATTGATAGTCAAATTTTAGATTTTTTTCTCACGTTGTTATAATACATTACATACACATACATAAAATCACGCCTTTTTCCCATATAAGGGGTAGGCAGCAGCCACACGAGTAGCCTACATTTCGCACCCGTGGGAAAGAGACGTTGTAGCTATAGCTACAACTAAGCACTGACAGATAGAATATTTTGTTAACTGGTTTTTTAATAAAATTTAAATAAATGCAAATATGATAAATATTTCCATTGTTGCCAATGTTTATAAGGTTTCCTGGGCTGAGCGTGTGAAGATACGAGTAGATCTTTGATTTTCTAGGGACATTTACAAGCATAGGTAAATAAGGCGGTGAAAGTTTTCATCAATAAAAGTAACTTTGTTATTTAGAATTATGTATTTTTAAGTCCATTTATACTTTCTAAATTTTATTTACTTTTCTTTACTGTTTGTACTCGGGCCTCAATCATGTTGAAATCGCTCACTTCCCCAGTAGGACAGGCTACGCCTAGGGTGGGGGTTAGCATATTGTAGATTTTTCAAATTTTACTGGTGGCAGGATTCCTATGCAGGAATACGTCTAGGTAGGTAACACCCCAGGGCCAGTTATTCTGTCGTGAAGCAGTAGTGTGCAAACATGATGTCTCAGGGTGACGGGCGCACACTGTCTGGGTGACACAGCATTTGTTATGGGCAGACGTTGTACTTACCATCAGGTGAACGTTTTGCTCGTTCCGTCAGTTTTATGAAATAAAAAAAGGATTTTTTTTTTCTGAATAATTTCTATTTCTAATTCTTACTTTAACTATAGGGTCAATACGAAACATGAAATAGGTACTCGACCAAGAAAATGGAGCGGCTAAATTTTATTATGCGATTTTAGTGTTACGGTTACGTTACGTCGCCAAAACATTTACATGAATAGGTTGTACGTGTACGTTTCCGCTTGTTATACTATTTACAAAACATCTTGTATAAAGAAAATGGGGTGAGGGTGAGTGATCTGTGATACACATTCTTTTTTTCAAAGCTTTTGAAAAACCCGGTCGCATAAAGATGCATTTTCGATAAATGGTGAATATAACTACGACATTATAGCAAGGAAAATATGCAGAAATTTAAATACTATATTGGAATAACTTTTAATTTCAACAAGTAGTATGTAACTTTTCGTCTATTTAAAAAAAATACACTATTTTTACATAACAAGTTCACAGTATCCCCTTACGCTTTCAAATTAATCGAATCCGCATTCTATTTAACATTGGCCTCTTTGCATACTAATTACTTCAGTGATGCGGGATTTGCAAAGCCTACACTGTAAATTTAAAAGCATTATCTTTATCATTACTATTAGAGAACAACGTTAAATTATATTTTAATGAAATAATAATCTGTCTGGTTAGGTACGACCGCAGTGTCAATTATTCTGCCATCAAGTTCCACTAAAATTGCCATTACTTAATTGTTTTATGGAAAAAAGTGTCGCGACTAGCGCATCGTTAACCTGATGGTAAGTGTGACGTCTGCCCATAAAAAAGACTATGTCATCCAGACCATTTCTGTAAGGCGCCACACTGTGTTCGTCACCCTTCGACATCAGTTCTTAAGTGTCTAGTAATTACACTAGCAATAACTGCCTTTGAAACCGAAACACAGTAATATTCGCCAGTAGTGTGCAAACATTACTGTGTTTCGGTTTGAATGGCACTGCGAGCTAGTGCAATCACAGGGCATATGAGACTTAAGAACTGATGTCTCAGGATGACGGGTGCTGTGTGGTGTCACACAGAAATGTTCTGGGTGACACAGCATTTGTTACGGGCAAACGTTGCACTTACGATCAGGTGAATATTTTGCTCGTTTCGTCACTCGATACAACAAAAAAAACATCACCAGTGGTTAAGAACGACGGAGGGATTTATCATAATGTTGAATCTACAAAAATATAGAACATAGACAAGCCTTTGTGAAATCCGTAAGAACTTAAAATAATATTCATTTTTAACTTAATATGAAAGTGTTTTCGCGAGTCTACCACTCAATTAGCCGGCGTGTAACTAGAGCTAGTGAGATCATTACAGCAAAATTATCTGCCACCATTAGAATATACATTAAATCACGATAGAATGCATAAACATAACACAATTTACGCTTTCTGCCAAGAAAAGTGAAATGCCTCAATCGAATGAGGTAATATCGATAGACTAGCAACATTCACCTGGCCGCGCTCACTTTCGTTCGAGGTGAGATAACCTGTATTCGCTGTGCTTTCGATGCTACCGACCGATTGATATGAATTGCAAATATATTTATATGTATTTAAATAAGCTACAATTACTACTATATATTTTTATACAAATAACACTCATGTTTACATCCACTATTGTTAGACAAATAGGGTATTGGTGAAATGGGCACAATTTTTTTTTTTTAAATAAAGTGACATCTGTTCTTAAGTCTCATATGCCCAGTGATTACGCTAACTCTCAGTGCCCTTCAAACGGAAACACAGTAATGTTTGCACACTACTGCTTCACGGCAGAATGACTGGCTCTGGGGTGGTACCTACCCAGAGTCCGTCTAGGTAGGTACCACCCTAAGGCATAGGAATCCTACCACCTATAAAAATGTTAACTTTATCTTACTACTATAACTAGTCCTTTTTGAAAATTTCTGTTTACATTAGATAGTGCCGCGCCGTGTGGCAGCGGCTTAAGAGAATCTACCACCCCATCTCATGCCGTGGGTGTCGTAAAAGTCGACAGAGTTAAAATGAAAACCAGGAGATGCGCAACATCTTCTTAGAACATCTGAATAAATAAACTGCGGTTGCCAATCCGCCTGCCAAACGCGGGCAACTATTGCAAAGTCCCTTCCGAATATGAGCTACCATCTTTTGTGGCAATCTACGAGGGAGGCCTGTGTTTAGCAATGGTCTAGTGATAGGATAAATTGATGATGATGATCATAATTAGATAGCCTCTTTATTGAGAAAGCTTTAAAACTGGCCTTAAAGAGCCGCATTCTGAGAACCGAACAGTGCCATGAAGGGCCGAACTGAGAATGTTCAGGTCAGCAAGGTACCACGCCCTACGGCGAAAACATGTGGTCGGTTTATTTATTACTAGCTGATGCCCGCGATTTTATCGGCGATGATATAGATTTTATAAATATCCCGGAAATATTTGATTTTCCATGACAAAAAGTATCCTATCTCTGTTCCCAGGATGCAAGTTATCTCTATCTATAGTGGTTGAACCGTGAAAAGGTAACAAACAGACAGAGGGACAGAGAGAGTTACTTTCGCATTTATAATATTAGTATGGATAGATACCGGCATAGCCTGTAATTATAGAACTTCTCCAAATGCCAACACTCGCAAGTGTTATTCATGCAGTATATATTTAACATGTATTTACGTAAGTAATAAAAACAAGACGATACTTTGTTTAAGAATAATAAAAATACTTTTGTGCAGCAAGGAACGAAATGTACCCAGAGGTACAGATCTATGTTACAAGCTGTACTCAAAATCTTCAATTAAAACCTTTTGATATTTCCGTAAATGGTACTTAACACAGAATGACCAGACGTACAGCGTGATGAAATTTAATTCGCAACGCAAATGTACAAAGTAATTTAATGTAAAAAAATATATATGAATATAAAAAATGTAAATAGTAATTAATATATTATAAAACTGAAAATAGTTACATTTAAAAATTATTAAATCTATTTTCAGCTTTGGCAGACTAAAGCTATCTGCAGTTTTCATAACTAGACTATTTAATTAAATGTAGTTACATGTTACTCATAAAAAAAAAACTTGTTATACAGATTTAATATACATTTGGCTAAAATGTAAAACGTCAGAGCCGTGGTAGCTCAGAGGCTAGGCGCTCGCTTTGAAATTTCATAGTACGCGAGTGACCTGAGTTCGATTACCAGGTGCCGGCACCACTAAAATTGTTTATTGACATTTTAAGTGCTGATTTACCACGTGCTCGGCGGTGAAGGAAAACATCGTGAGGAAACCTGCATGTCTGAGAAAAAAAATATTCGAAGACATGTGCAGTCCGCCAACCCGCATTGGAGCAGCGTGGCGGATTCTTCCTAGCTCCAAAAACCCTCTCAGAAATGAGAGGAGGCCTGTACTCATGCAGTGGGACATTTATAGGCTGAAACTTGACTTTAATAAATATAATTAATTAGCATAATGTATTGATAATTGAACAAGAGTAATAAATCAATACTTCTGTTACAAGTTGTTTCATTTCGGATAAAAAATCCGCAGCGTGTTAGCGACATAAGGGAATCTACAACCCTATCTTGTCCCATGTTGACCGTAAAAGTTGAAAGAGGTAAATACCAAAAAATGGTATGATCTCAGGCAGATGGCGGAATTACCATTTGAAATACGTTAGATAGATCGGGTAATTAACCATACCGGTGATAGGCAGCAACGTTTGAGGCATGGAATGTCAAGTATTGCAATCGCCAATTTTGTCATTGGAAGATAGCTATGTCCAGCAATGGACTAGTAAGAGGCAGCTAAAGTAGAATAACAGCCTTGCGGACATGAATTAGGCAGACACAAACACGGGCGGAGGTTGTGTATGTGAAATTTGTTAAATTTTTATATTAATTATGTAAATTAAAAATGAAAACAAAACCTGTAGATGAAAAAAAAGTTGTCGAACTCACGACTCGTACTCCAAAAGCCAAACACTTAACTGCTTCGCCAACTGAGGCGTGACAGTTTCTAAATTAAATAAGTAAAGTATAATAAGTTTAAAATTTTTAAACTTTATCCATTAGCTTCCTGCGGAACTATTACGTAGCCAAAGTGAAGATCACTTATGAAAGTGTTGAACGGATTTCTGTCAAATAATGGTTTTCGTACTGGTTATGGTTAATGAAAATGACGATTACTTTTCATACGACGTCTTTTTTGTTGATCATAACCAGTATGCAGACACTTATTTAGCAGATATTCGTTCAACACTTTTATAAGTGATCATCACTTTGGATACGCAATAGCCCTGCTGACCTACTAAACTAAACCTGACATTAATTTATTTCTCCATCAATCTGTTCCAATGTAGGTTATTCAAAAACTAATTAAGCTTCTGACATAATTCTCACACAGATTGTAGATAGTAAATCTGGAACCAACTGGCAAGGAAGAAAATCCAGCGGGCGGTTTCAATATTTAATCTCTGCCTTTATAGTTATATCAAACTCTATTACCGATCATAACCACTTTGAATATTGGAACCAGATGTTATTGGCATGTACTTTAGAATACAAAATTAACATAAGCCCTGTTTGACACTGAACTATTATTTTATTTTTCAAATCACTTTCATCATCATCATCATCATCATCATCATTTCAGCCTATCACTAGTCCACTGCTGAACATAGGCCTCCCCCATAGATTGCCACAAAAGTTAGTAGGTCTCATTTGGGGGGGATTTTGCCATAGTTGCCACGCTGGGCAGGCGGGTTGGCAACCGCAGTGTATTTAATCAGATATTCCAGGAAGACGCTGCTGCCCATCTTCTGGTTTTATTTTCCCTCTGTCGACTTTTACGACATGAGATGGGGTGGTAGATTCTCTAAGCCGCTACCATACGGCAATCACTTTACGTTCGTGCAATAATACTATGCATCATAGCATACATCATATGGCACTACAAAATTGTGTACCCTGCGGGGCATGACGATGTATATGAGAGGACAGACATCCATCTGTATTATTTTTCATACAATCAAGTATACATCAATATAAGAATATGATCCTCTATATAATCATCACCTGAAATATTATTCCTAACATAGTACAAGGCTTTCACAGCCGCATTATGTAAAAGTAAAAGAAGTAAAGGCATGCTCTCATTTCTGAGAAGGTTTTTAGGTCACATGTTTTTGAATATTTATATTCCTCAGATTAGCATGTTTCCTCACTGCTTTCCTTTGCTGCTGAGCATGTAGTAAATAAGAACTTAAAATACCAGACCAATCTTAAGAGGTGTGGCACTGCCAAATCAAACTCAGGTCACTTGCATACTATGAAATTTAAGACAAAGTGCCTTTCTTTTGAGCTACCACTGGTCTTATGTACAAATTAATAAATAAATTGCCATGTAGTGCAGACTTGGGAAAAATAGGTCACAATTGGGATCGCTTAATTTAGTTCACACTCTTTTGGAAAACTAGTTCGCACTTTTAGTTTGATAGATTTTCAATTTTAAAAAAATCTGTAGTACCTCTAAACCTTCAATTACTCGTATGTTGGAAAAAAAGAACTATGTGTATATATTAATATTTTTTATTGTAATTAAAAGAAACAAAAATGTGTAGCAGTTCATTATCATTAAGTACAAAGAATATTTATTTCTTATATTAACTAAATAATCAAGTATTTATCTATGATGAACTAAAAAAATAATTGATTTTTATCTGGCCTAAAACTTTTTATACTTGAAATATTCAATATTTTATTTATGTTATTTGAAAAAATACAACAAAAATGATACATGATTTCATTTTTATTTATGGTATAGTGAACTAAATTAAAGTACAATAATAATGAATGAAGACTGATAGTGAAGACTTTATCCATATTTCAACAAGAGAAAAATGTAATGTTTACATTATCTTTGCAAGAGATCTCATAAACGAATCAGTTGGCTCAGCACGGATATTCACCAGTGGTACCTCATAATGGAGCGGTCGCCATAAAATAAAATACACCTAGAACTAACTAAGAGTGTCATCATCGATAAACTAGTTCGCATAGTTTGTCTATAGGAGCGCTCTTTCAAACAAGGTTGTTCGCGAACTACACAAGTCTAATGTAGTGGCAGTCTTACACAATCTGGCATGCAATTTCTTACTGTAGGTGTTGCAAAAATCGACTTAGGGAAAATCTCAGTTTTCATTGATGATTCCACAAAGTAGTTTCCATGACACTGAATTATGAATGTAGAGTTAATTGTATTAAGAATAAACTATACAATAATGATTTCTTTTATTTCGTCGCATATGCATATAATATTGATTCTGGTTACAGATTTTTTTTACGTAAATTCAATTTTATTATGTGCTAATAAAACTAGCAAAATGTAAAAGAAAACCGCTTAAACTGAAGTGTAAGAATTAAAAATATAAAATATTGAAAAATTCTGACTTTATATTTGAGAATTGTAAATAATAAAAACTTTAAATGTTTTTTTTTAAACATATTTAGAAATAGAAATATAAATATATTTATATTTGTAAATATAAATATATTCTATACATTTTCTAGAATCTAGAAAATGAGGTACTGCCATAAATGTAACAGGCCGGCTACTTTTCTAATAAAATTCCCTATTATCTGCAAAATTAAGTAAAACTACAGGTAAATAAACAACCCTAATAGAATTATATGGATTTAAGTATTGCACAGAAAATAAAGTGTAGTTAATTTTTATCATATATATTATTAAATAATAAATTAAAAAGTAATTTCAATGTTCAAAAAACATACTGAAACAAACATATCATAAAGTGTAAATCAAATAACTATTCCACATTTTATAATTAATTAATATTTCTATTATAAAAAAATTTTACTTAAATTAAAGCAAACTGAATATAATATAAAGTTTCATTAGTTCTGTAGGTAATATAAAATATATAAAAAAATTGTCTTAATTTTTTTTAACATATTATTTTAGAGATATATAAATGTTGTATTTTACGTACCTTGCAAATTCAGAAGAATGCTGTAAACAGCATAACTTTTACTTTCAGGTGAAATACTTTTGTTTTTACCACGTAATTAGATTCTGCACTTTAATTCTAAGGGTAGTTACGACTAATGCGGCGCTAGCGAGGACAACAGTACCGAAGATAACACATGCACTGTACTCGTTCTGAACAAATTTTGCAATTAACTCTAAATTATTCCACACTACTTCGCTTAACGCTGAATTAAATATTAACTCGTTACCACAGCAAGAACTCATCACAATTAATTCTAAAACATGAATTTAAAACCTCAATATACAACTATCGTTAATTTAATCAATAATTTATTATCTAATAACAATATTTAATATAAATTTGACCTAAATAAAATATTATCGGCATGTAAACACCGGAGAATGACAAAAAATTTGACATTTAATTTAAGTTGACCGTATAAAAAAGTTATTTTGCCTAAATAAAATGAAAAGTATTGTATTTAATAAAAATGAAAGAATTTTGTATGTACGATAAACATAAAAAAATCATACAGTAAAGGTATAAATACATTTAATATTTGGCTTGTCAACTTAAGTCCCTACACAAATAGGCTAGTTAAATTTTCATGTAATCAAATTAGCATATAACCTCAATTCATCAATGCTACTTTTAAATTATACCAAATACAAAATCATATTATTGTACGTAGTTCGAAATATAAAGGCAACATGAGTGTTTATATAGTTTTATAGCTACTAAATGGTTGTTTCGCATCCATTTTAGTTTCAATCCATCGCAGGAAACACGAAATTCATACTGCATACAGTAATTAAAAAGGCGATCCCAAAAAAAAATATATGTATTTCTTATTCTTAAAATTGTTGTCATGTTTAAGATGATATTAGTTTAAAATGAAAAAGTCATATGGCAATACCGATACATTGTTATTTTTTTTATAGGGCCCACGAGTGACTTTTGGCGCCAACAGAAAAACACTTACACTACCGTCACCTCCTCCAAAAACCCTAACCAAGCTGGTTCACTATTGTGAAAACCCCTGACTGGAGGTCGTCATCGGAACCGACTCTAACGCACATTACCCATTATGGGGTATGGAAACAAACAACGACAGACATATATTTACAACAAACCCAACACTCGTAACCAGACGAAGTCGCACAATTATTGACCTTATACTCGCTTCCGAAGGCGCTGCCAAATTCATCCAAGGCTGGCACGTTTCCGACGAGGCCTCGTGCTCAGACACAGATGGATTCTAATCGAGGTACAGGGTGAATATTTCCTCAACACCTCCAAGACGTAACCCCCGCAAGACGGATCGATCGAAGTACATCCGCACGCACAACTTGCGGGGTTTACTGACATCGACAAATTAGAGGATACAACTAGAATAGAAGAATAGGTAAAGGTTCTAACAGCTAACTTGATAGAAACCTATCGCATAGCATATCCAGTAACTGACCCCGAAAGGATACCTAGTAAGCAATCGGGGACCCTGGTGGGGAAATGAGCTAGAGCGCAAACGGAGGAAAGGCAGAAAAGCTCTAAATAGGGCAATGAACACATCGACTGACGAAGACTGGGACTTCCACAAAAAGGCCAAGTCTGAGTACAAAAAATGCATTAGGTATCGACGAACTGGTGGATGGCTCAAAATTCTGTAGTAACATCCAGTGAACAAGCAAACCGGGTAAGGAAAGTTCTGGTCTAACAAAGCATCTCAGGGCGAAACACTCTTCGCAAACCCGATAACACATACACCACCTCACCAGCTGAAACGCAACGCATCCTGCTAGAGACACACTTTCCAGGGTGGAAATACCCCCAGCATGTGGTAAAAGAGATAAAACCTTACACAGCGGCTGGACCGGCCGATGGACTAAAAACAAATTAACCAGTCGAGACTTAACGCATTTGACTTTAAGCGTTTCTGTAGAGCAAACCATTGTCCGTTCGTTCTGTATGCAATCACTGTTATAAGAGTAATATATTGTTTTGTGTATATAGGTGTCACTTTACTCAGGTACCACTGTTCGCGGCACATAGGCGCTTGTGCATGAAATATGGTAGTTAGTATTAGGAATGTTGGCCTAAAAATGAGTGCTGAATAGATATTTTCCCTCTTTATTCTAAAATTTCCGGATTACGGTTCTGGATTGTTCACTTTCCCACATTATTCTAAAATTCCTAATCACACAACACTGCAAGAGTAAAATATCTATGCATAAACTGGAAAACCAGATCAATAAGGGAGGTATCACCTTCTGGCAATATAAAAGAATGATTGGCAAACGTTGGGGTTTGCCATCCAAAATCATGGCAAAAGGTTGATCATCCGCCCAATGATTTCCTCCGGCGTGGTTGTAAAGTGACCAAGAACCAAACTGACCACTGCTAGCAACAAGCTCCAAAGATGCCAACGGCTATAGCATGTCATAATCACACTTACGGCAGTTCCTGAAGTCATACTAGAGCTGCCATCGCTGCATCTGTACATACAAAAGCAAGCAGACTTAGCAGCAATAAGACACCGTCTCTGGAGCAACAACAAAATCCCGCAAACAATATACTTTTGGTAGAGACGCCCGTTTTACAGGGTGTGTTTAAGAGTATCCCAAAACAACTTGTGTTAGTCCGACAGATGGCGGAACTACTGGAACTCGACAACAATGTCATGAATTCAGGGAGAATAGTTATGAACGCTACCAGTGATTAGACGGGGGTGTCATGTCAATTTAACAAAATAATGGATAAAGGGACACGTTGTCTCTAACCAGTGTGCCATGGAAAACGGAGCCCCTAGTATGCAATCGTACTAGAAACTACCACGCACAACTCGGGACGAACCACTTAGATTAGAGACTGGTCCCAAATCATTACGGTTAGTAGCTCCATAACAGAACATGACTCTTTTGACAAACATCTAATAGCTTAAGCATTGATATACGTTAACACTAGATCAGAAATCACCACGCAAAAGCGTACCCATTTATCATTTGGTCACAGCCATTTACGCGAATATCGCCATCTCTATAGCCTTATTCAGTGCATCGCGGATTAACACATGATTCCGTCGCGTATGAATTCATCGTTCAGTTCTTTGCGGATCGTGATCAAGAGTGGTACAGTCACAGTCATGGATAAAAATTTGTTGGTTGCTTCCTTTTTATTAAACAGCAGAAAACGTCGTCATAGGATATTAATGTGCACCCAATCGTTGAGAAAAGGCTTCTTAAAGTAGAATTTGTTTCTTTATTCCAATAGGCGTTTATACGATTAATAAATTTGACCATCCGTCGCAGATAGCCGCGCAGGTCATCCGCGTTGCACTGAATAGCGCCTTTGATCAACGATAAGCCGCCTTGCTAGTAAACTAGAATAAGAGACAAATATATGTTTACTTCGAAATATTTACTGGTTTCAAATGTACGTGGCCGTAACAATTGAATAATGGTTACGGTTTTTTTTTGACACATTAGTATCTGGTTTATATCTCTATTTGTTCAACTCGAGAGGCTTCAGTTGTTACGGGAAGCCTTCTGAGCAGGGCCTACATGAAAGGCGGCGGCCCATATCCTACTGGACTGTTTTATAGGTCGCAGAATATCGGCACCCTTCCCAAGGTGCCTGCGGTTCCTGGAGGAGTAGGATAGAATAAAATAAAATTTCTGCCCAAGCGAAAAATAAAGTATATAGGTAGTAGAGTTGCGGAGACCGGCCCGTTAGAATCTACAATCTATTGTCCTGTGATAGTTTCCACTTTATCATACAGTTGATAATCTAGTTTTCAAATCATAGACCTCAATGAAAAACTATCGAAAATACAAATAAAACGCTGGATTATTAGTCCTTTATTCTCATTGCAATTTAATTACATATAACAAAAAAGAATAGAGAAATTGATAAATTATTAATGTTCAATTTAAATCATCAAAGTCTAGGCAATATCCTTTTCCAATTATTAGCTATTTTCTTATAATACATCACTTGATTTGATTTTTTTTTATTGCTTAACCTAGTACTATAGTTATTTTATAATTCACTCTGGTACAATAGAAATAAGTAGTTTATTTATTAAACATGTCACTAATTATTTACAGAACCAAAGAAAATGTAAACACTATGTTTTAGACATAACTATTGAATAATATTTTTTGGTCATAATTATTTTTAAGGCATAATATTGTCAAATGAGAATAGTATATCTTGATAATGTAGTTAATATAAAATAAGTTCTAATCCTTATTTACAAACTGAAATCGTATTCATGATCCATGAACTATTTTATTGTTATATAAATAACATCAATGTAATCGTTGAGCTGTAATCTTTTAATATTTTAGCTCACAGTATAATTATCATAAAATAATATCTTAGAAGTTTTATATATTCATGAATATATCTTTTATTAACTTTTCTTTACATAAGTAGTCTAAAAAACATCAAGACAAACATTTAATGACATTTTGGTTTGAATTTCACCAATACATTAACAATTTACGTTTAATACTTAGCATTATTTGCTATGCTACAAAATACAATAAACAAATGCGATAGCATAAATACAACTACAGTTTGTTAAATGCGTCAGTTTTCGGACCTTTTTTTGAATGAGACAGTCTATTTTAAATTTGGAAGTATTTTTAAATATTATGCATACTTCAAACACTTTTACATTTTAACCATACAATCTCAACTAGTGATGTTCATTTTACATCTACACAAAGGAATCCATACTTGATATTAAAAATAACCGATTAAAACAAAAATTTAAGCATAATGAGGTCAATTTAAGAATAAATTAATGAAAATTGGGTCTATACTGTTAAAGTCTTAGTTGTGGCACTATGGATATAGGCGAGCTGTTTATTGGTTTCTTTGGGCTTAGCTTGTTCGGAGAATTCATCACCACATCCACAGCTTTTCTCAGGATTTGATGCTCACTCTTTCTATATTCTTCCGTTATTTGAGATAAATCCAAGTCTGCGTCTAAAACGAGTACCTGAAATTAAATAGGAAGTATAAGTTAACACCTTTCGGCTTATTTCACCGCTCGGGCTCACTGAAAACCAGCACTGCAGCATTAAGCTGAGTGAGATCCATTTTCCCAATGCGCCACGACACACATGACAGTATGGTTAATGTAATAATTACGAGTATTTTGTTAAATGTTGTTTTATGATGTTTTTATTGATGTATTTTCCTGTCAGTAATGTATATTGTTTGTTTGGTATTTATTGTAACGTATTTGTGTCTGTGGCGAGTTATTGCAATAAATGTTTTCTTTCTTTCTTTCTTTATATATGTTCTCTTGTGTTCCTTGCTAAAAATAGAGTAAAAGATAGTTCTTTAGGTAAGTGTGACCCGGATAAAGAACCTCTGAAAAATCTGTCTGTTCCTCTATGAATTTCTGCCTCCCAATATTCCATGTTCTGTAAATGTTCCTTTCTTATTTACCTCAATACATACCCATTTTGACAAAGCTTTAATAACTTTTAAAAAATTTATGTGTAAATTTTTTCATCAATTTTATGTGATTTTATAGGTTGAAAATGAAAACCAGGAGATAGGCCGAAGCATTTTCCTGGAACATCTTATTAAATAAAATGCGGTTGCCAACCCTAACCCTTGCATGGCAACTATGGCAAAATCTCCCAAAATGATTTTTTTTAATTAAACTTTCTGTTGTATTCTTCAACCTTGATATTGGCAGAGAATCATCAGTGAAACGATGAAGCCATCAATATAAGAGAAGAAGAACAACAAATTAATAGTTTGTTAAAGAAGCTACAATTAAAGTGAAAAACTTTGAAATAAATAAATATATTGATAACAAAGATGTATGGAAATAATTGTTACAGTTTACTTGCTCCCCACTCATCCCATTTTACTAATACACAATGTCAAGTCTAACAAGGTGTCTGCGAGGTGGAATGCGGTTGCCAACCCTAACCCTTGCATGGCAACTATGGCAAAATCTCCCAAAATGATTTTTTTTAATTAAACTTTCTGTTGTATTCTTCAACCTTGATATTGGCAGAGAATCATCAGTGAAACGATGAAGCCATCAATATAAGAGAAGAAGAACAACAAATTAATAGTTTGTTAAAGAAGCTACAATTAAAGTGAAAAACTTTGAAATAAATAAATATATTGATAACAAAGATGTATGGAAATAATTGTTACAGTTTACTTGCTCCCCACTCATCCCATTTTACTAATACACAATGTCAAGTCTAACTCTTTAAATGTGATACTGATGCATGTTACTTAAAATTAAAGATGACATAATAATCCATACTAATATTATAAATGCGAAAGTAACTGTCTCTGTTCCTCTGCCTGTTTATAAGCTTTTCGCAGTTCAACTGCTGAACCGATTTTGACGAAATTTGGCACAGAGATAGCTTGCATCGTGGAGACAGACATACAATACTTTTTATCCCACAAAATAAATAAGTTCCTATAGGATATTTAAAAAAAAAATCCCCATATACAAAGTTGTGGGCATCTAATGCAGCTAAGGCAGCTAATGGAATAATGAAGGAAGGTGCTCGCCTTTAATTTAACTGCATCTCTAAAATTGTTCTAAAATTTTAAGTGCTGATTTACCACATGCTCAGGGGTGAAGGAAAACATCGAGAGGAAACCTACATATCCGAGGAATAGAAAAATTTCGAGGACATGTGAAGTCCGCCAACCCGCATTGGAGCAGCGTGGCGAACTATTCCCTGCTCCAAAACCCTCTCAGAAATAAGAGGAGGCCTGTGCTCAGCAGTGGGACATTTACAGGTTGTTACTTTTTTTTTTAGGAGTTTCTAGTGAATATCTGAACCAGTATGGATTTTGACATTGACATGAGCTTGAACCAAGCTTATATTGAATTAAAAAAAGTTGTGTCTTTGTCCCTAGTAACTGGAGTGAACTGAACTGAACCAAAGATCTTGTTGGTTTTCAGGTCTGATTGTGTTGTGCATGTGAAATGTATGTCTGTAAAATGCATGATACAGGAGAAATCCTACTGTGGGACATTGTTTTTTTAATTTATAATTAAAATAAAATTAACTCATTGTGTATACCATGTGTAAAATAATGAAGTAAGAAAGTACATGACAGTAAAGACTTGGGTTTAGTGAATAAAGTATAACTAGAATCAATGAAGAATATATAACTTAACTAAGCTACTAGCCTATGAATTGTGAACAATAAATTTCCACATAGGTGGACTCAATTACCAGTGAAAATTACTAGCCTTTAAAACAAACAAAATGACACAGTGACTCAGTAACAATTCATTGGCTATTGGCATTCTTTGTTGGCTAGAGTTTAAAACTCAGGTAAAGTTAAAAAAATTAAGAGACAGCCTTTCGATCTCCCACAGATGATCACAGCCCTCCTAGCATTTGCTAATTTATCACAAGCTTTAAGATGAATTGGGTAATCAGCATTTCTGAAGAATTAAATTATTTCAAGGACACATGAAGTCAACCAAACTGCATTGGAGCAGCTTGGAGCTTGCCAGCTCCAATGCCCTGTCAAAATGAACTATGATATTCTTTCATAGTTTAAATTAATATTTAAAAATTACTACTTACTGGTGCAGGACACTCTGCATGAGTTCTATTGATCAACCAATCTTCGTGCAGCTTATGCAACTGTTCTATATAAGTTAAAGGGACACACTGTTCCTCTGAACGTGCTCTCTTCTTTATCCTCTCATACACTACACTGGGGGTTGACTTGAGATAAACTGAAATAAAAATTATTGTAAAATTAATTTAACTTAGTTAAATTTGACCAAAAACAATTCAGACATCATGGTTGTTATTTTGACTGACACAATCACTTATCGTCTGTGTTTAATATAAGGATATTATATAAAGCTCAGAAGCAGCAGTATCTCTGACATAGGGAACACTGCAATATCATATTTATAGCAGGGGATGCTCCAGTAAGCTGCTGGAGAGGGTTATAAAGGTATACTTTGAAGAGGTAAATTTTTAAGACCTCTTGGATGTGATAACCTTTATATAAGAATGAGTTTGGAATAAATAACACATACAAGACAAATTTTCCGCTTACCAAAATCAATAAAGGTGGCAACAACAACAATAGGTTACCTTTTGGGGTACCCTTCAAAAGGCTTACCACTTACAGTTACAAAGAGCTTATGAAATTTGTGGTCATTTGATATCTGTTCCCAGTCTCTAACATCTACTATAGTATGTGTTTATTCACAGCAATGTTTAAGTTATGTTGTAATTATAACAAAAATATGTATATAATTTTTAGTTTTTTTCTAGTGGCAACTTCATTTCATCAACAGCCTTCATTCATGAAGAATAACGCAATAATATGCAATGCTGTCACTATACTGCTTGTGGGACCACAGTAGGGAGTAAGTATTTTTTGACTCGTACTAAAATGGTGATTCACCTTCTGTCACATCTCGATTCCCATGGGGATGTAAAGTAGGCTACACCGTGTGTTCTCTGCCTACCTATTATATAGGAGATAGGTGTGATTGTATGTATGTAACTTAATTAATAGGTTATTTAATGAAAAGCTTAAAATATGAAGGGCTTATGCATTCCTTGATATATAGTATCAAGACGCAGCCAGAAATATATGCCTTATAAAGAAAAGAAAGACCCGGAACCCAAAGATATGAACACTAAGCCAAAATTCACTTATTAGTGTAATTGTAGAAGACTTACCAATAAGATCAGCTTCAATAGGAATCTGTTGGTGAATAAATCTGAACCACTCGTCAAGGACTGCAAACTGAGCAGGATGTAAGGTGCCTGCCTTCATCATGTGTTCCACAAAACAAAAACGGGCGCTGTATATTGAGCGTTCCATTAATTTTACAGGAGTGGTCGTCGTTCTGCGGTGCATTTCTAACATAGTAAGAGAAACATATGCTTGAAAGGTCATTGCCCATTTTGTTGGATCCTTGTACATTAAGTCCTAAAAAGAATAATTATTTACCTTAGTAAGCAATAAGAAAAATAACTAACGTACAATCATTGTTTATTTATATTGTAAATTTTACCAATAGATTCCAACCCCGAAGATTTCGCCATTCTTCTACAGGTTCAGTCAACAAAGTGATATCTTGAAATTGTCTAAAATGCTCCAGAAATGTGGTTTTACCACTTCCGATGTTACCTTCCACAAAAACGGTAAAAGGCTTTGATTTCGGAATACTCATTTTGTAACACTGACTATAAACTGAAAAATATAAAAAGAAAACAATGCAGTGATGGGTAATGTCGATTGTCGACCACCAATTTCCCGCCTAAATAGACCAATCCGAACACCGATGATAACGACCTGCTTGACTGCCTGTGACGGTGACGGCTTGCCTTTCCCAAAAATATCAAATAAGGCGGCAATATAACCTGTCACAAGAATTAAAATCAAATAAACTACCTTCAAAAAGTATTCCACGCCATCCTTGACGCAACATAATGCATTTTTATTGTATGTTCAATAATTTTAATACTATAGTTTATTTTATATACGTCAGTAAAGAGATTAAAGTGGTTTAGACTTTGAATTTCATTTCTGTATGTAGGTTATTTCTTAAATGTCACAACAAAACAAATAATTGAAACAGATTATATTTTTTTTAAAAACTGATGATATAAAATAAATTCAAAGTAAATAATTACTAGTGGTAGAATTCTTATATAGGTACCCCTCTGGGTAGGTACCATCCTAGGGCCAGTAATTCTGCCGTGAAGCAGTAGTGTGCAAATATTACTGTGTTTCGGTCTGAATTGCAGAACTGTCCAGGTCCAGTTATTCTGCTTACACTGAGAGCTAGTGTAATCAAAGAGGCAAATGAGACTTAAGAACTGATGTCTCAAGATGAGGGACGCAGTGTGGTGCCACACTAAGAAGTGAACGCTGTGATACATTTATTATGGGCAGACGTTGCACTTACCATGAAGATGGACGTTTTGCTCGTAACGTTACTGTATCCAACAAAAAAAAAAGATGTGAAAAAACAAATGAAAAAAAACGTGTGCAGTTCACACGCAGTAGAAGAAAAACCTTCAGAAAACTAAATTTTGGGAGAATGAGACAAATGCACTCTGCATCGGGAGCAGAATAACTGTAGGGTTTATTTCTTAAAATGTTGTTATGAAGTTGAGAAATTATTTAAGATTTTATTCTACATATAAGTATTACATTACATATAATACCTACTCCAAGTTTTCAATTTCAACAAATGACACGAGTGTGGTAACTGAAGTATGAAAAAAATGCTTTGGTTTGGATTTGATCAATATATCTTTGAACTACAGCGTCATTTGCTGTTTTTGATTTTGTTTGCAAGAGCAAAATCTACGAAAAAATCTCAGATTTGGACACAGTCGAAAATATAAATATAATAGGTATTAATGTAATATGTATTTATTAGTCTCTTTTTAGTGCCGCTTTTTCTCTTTCAATCACAATGATTCTTAGGAAGTTTTCACTTTCACTCTATGGCCGTGCTGACATATGCTGCCAAATGCTGTTACGACATAGCAAGGTATGTGTATGCGGTTCGCAGATGTCTCCTGAGAGCTCAACGAACTTTACTCGTACTGCTCACTATTGTCCGAACACAACGGCTGCCCTGCCGGCAGGATAGGTGAAGATAGATTGACCGAGTCTAGAGAGGAGTCTAGCAGACAAAAGCGCGGAATTTGGGATGATGTAGTCGGTGAATGGAATGGAATAAAAGATCTGATGGGATATTGAGAGACAAAGGGACGGGAGTTATATCGTTTCTTCCCGGACGTGGCAGTGCGACTCAAGTCATATTGGGTCGTGTAGCGCAGAGTAGCGCAGACCCTCGAAGGCCACGATCGTTTTAGAAAGAGACCTTATGATATACTATAGAATTGATGGATGGAATCACTCGTTTGGAGCTCGGTCCGGTTTACTACGGGGAACTTGTCAGCAGTGAGGGCAACTTCGCTCGGTTGCGAGAGTACGCGCACGGGTGGCACGAGAGGAGAAGACAAATGGAGACACCGCTGGATGTAGGTCAGTCCGACGAATCAGGCGTGATCGTGACGCTAAGCCCAGTCAGGGGAGATTGAACATGGGACAGGAAAGATGGAATAACTTGAAGGTAGTCAAGAAGTGCACGTGGGAGAGAGCCCCGAGCAAGTACCGCGTGCATCTATCGAGATTTGGCCCGTATCACTTGACGGTCGGTGGGGCCATGGGAAGTGATAAATTACTTCCACCAGCAGTCCTCAGCAGTTCGCATCCAAAGAGGGCTTGCTAAATCCCACGTCAAGGCGAGAACCCATTGGGGAGAGAGGTGCTCGCGTTGTGTACTCGTATGTCAGTAGCATGGCTCGCCTCGGCTATTTACACGATGAGAGATGAGATGATTATGGGTGAGAGCACTGCCTTGTGACAATGCTATAAATAACTTAAATATGTACGAACTACTAAGGTTTGACAATTTTGACATGGAAATAACAATAATGTTTTATTCACACTTATTACTTTAATCTACCAGTTTATTAGACATGTGCAAAACTGTACACTTATTAGAATGTGATGTAATATCATACATGCATACATACAGTCACGCCTCTTTCCCATAGGGGTAGGCAGAGACCACACCCTTCCACTTACTTCGATCCTGACACACATCTTTAGCTTCTTCTACTTTCATTAGCGTTTTCACACACGCTCGTCGGATGCGGGTACTTTTAACGTGACCTTTCCTGAAAAGTTCACCGATCTGATTGTCATACGTACGCCTAGGTCGACCCTTACCGGCTTTTCCATTCACACTTGCCTCATAAATCTGTTTCGTCAATCTCCTTTCATTCATCCCCTCTACGTGTCCAAACCATCTAAGCATGCCTTTCTCTATCTTTTTCACTACATCTTCAACCACATCGCAACGTTCCCTTATCACGCTGTTTCTCACTTTGTCAATCAGAGTTACTCCAGCTATACTTCTCAAACTTCTCATTTCCACAGCGTTAATCCTACTTTCATGCTTCTCTGCCAGACCCAGCATTCACTACCATACATAAGTGTGGGGACCAGAACTCCCCTATGTACAGCCAGACGTGCCTTTTTAGATACGTTCTGGCTACATAACGTTATGCAGAGCCCCATTCACTTGATTTCCTGCTAATACTCTTCTCTCAATATCACAGTCATACTTTCCGACTCTCGTAAATTTAGAACCCAAGTACACAAACTCTTTCACTTGTTCCACTCTTTCTCCTTCAATCAGAACTTTGCAATCCGACATACTTTCTTCTCTTTCAAAAACCATTACTTTCGTCTTATCTACATTAATTTTCATTCCTTTGCTCTGTAGAGCACCATGCATAATATTAACCATCGCCTGCAACTCCTCCTCCGATGATGCTAATATATCCTGATCATCGGCGTATAGGAGGCATTTGACGGACAAATCATTCATTTTTAATCCAAACACACTCTCTTTCAAATCTTTTAAGCAATTGTCTATGAATATGTTAAACAGCCACGGCGAAGCCACACATCCCTGTCTAACACCTTTTTCAATGTTAAACCAGTCTGTGTAAGCCCCGTTTACCCTGACACAAGCACTGGAATCCTTATAGAGTGATTTCAGTGCTCGTATCAAGCTGCCGTTCACCCCATACATATGCAATGTCAACCACAATTCAGTCCTCACTACCCTATCATAGGCCTTTTCCAAGTCCTCGAATGCGCAATAGACCTTTTGACTTTGAGTTAAGAATTTTTCGGCTATGCTTCGTAAGGAAAAGACCTGATCCATGCATCCCATTCCTCTCCTGAATCCCGCTTGTACATCCCATATCTTCTCTTCAGTTTCATTCATCACTCTCTTAATCAAAACCTTTGCATACAGTTTGCCGACGATACTGAGCAAGCTAATGCCTCAGTAGTTTTTGCAGTCTTGCTGCGACCATTTTCCTTTGTAAATCGGCACGATAACGGCCTTACACCAGTCTACTGGTACGTTGCCGCTCCTCCAGCAAAGATTAAAAAGGCGGTACAGCTGACTAGCTACCACGCCCTGTCCAGCTTTCAGCATCTCAATCGTAATTCTATCATATCCTGCAGCTTTTCCCAATTTCATACTAAGTATTCATCGCTTTCCACAATCTCTTCCATACTAATATCTCTTTCATCGCAACCTTCATTCAAGTCCCCAGATGGGGCCTGTGCTCGTATATATTCTTTCTCAAATAAGCTTTCGAAATATTCCTTCCATGTCTTTAGAATGCTTTCCTCACCTCTCACAATACTTCCATCCTGGTTTCTGATTTTGTCCAGTTGCGAGGTCGTATTTTGACCTCTGGCTGTTCTTATGGACTTCCAGAAAAACTTAATGTTGTTCTGAAAGTCGTCAGATAACCTCGTATCAAATTCATCTCCATCATTCTCTTTCTTTCTTCTCACAACCTCTTTTGCCACACCTTTTAACCTGTTATACTCACTCCTTGCCATGCTTACGTCCTCATTCGTTGCTTTTTGCATTCTTTGATTGGCTCTTGTAGCCAACCAGTCCAGCCAAGCCTTCTTCTTCTCGGACACTGCCTTTTGAACCTCTACACACACAGTATTTAACTTACACCCTTTTCTTCTTTTACTTACACCACACACTTCAATAGCAACTTCCACAATTCCTTGCTTAAACGGCTTCCATACTTTTTCAACCTCACATTCCTCATTTAAAGTATCAAACTGCTTGGTCAGTTTACTAACAAATTCTTCTCTCACCTCTTTCTCTTGCAAATTCTCAACTTTTATGCGCTCTAGTACACTAATAGGTTCATGCACACGATGCCGCCATCGCTTAAAGAGCCCTCTTAGTCGGCTTAACACCAGAAAGTGGTCTGTGTTGATGCTGACACTTTCTTTCTCAGTCTTTCATCCATAATCACAAAATCAATTGTACTTCTCAGGTACCCTACTTCTCTAGTATACAAGTGGATCTTTTTATGGGCAAACATTGTGTTTGTTACCACAAGATTCCACTCCAAACACACTTCAAGCAGACTTTCCCCATTTTCATTCACTCTATCATCGCCGAACCTTCCTACCACACTCTCATATCCATCACGCTTCACTCCCACCCACCCATTAAAATCGCCTAGCATTATGATCCTTTCATTTTTGTTGCATTTGTTCAAAAGATCTTTCACACTATCCCAAAACTCCTGTCTCTCCATTTGGGCTTTTGAAGAGCGGTTCCAACTCGCATCTTGTGGAGCATAAACTGCCAATATAAAGATGCGAGTAAGGCCAACCTTCAACCTCACCCAGAGGAGTCTTGGGCTAACACATTTATAGTCAGTCACACATTCATTCATTCTAGCAGAAAGCAGTACACCAACTCCCTGACAGCCTCTACTGGTTTCCGGAACTCCCGACCAATAGGCTGTGTAGGGTCCATGCGTGGTGGTGTCGCATCCTTTCCGCTTGGTCTCATTCACACAAAGAACATCAATCCGTCTTTCGCTCATCATCTCGTATACTTCTTCAATTTTATCATTCATACCTCCTCGAACATTCAGCGTAGCAAAGTGGCTATCCGCAGCCCACTTTTCGCCCCCACGGGAAACGACACGTGACGGGTGGCGAACCACATCGCCGCCATTCTGGTATGAGTCAAAATTCTTACTACCCATTGCGTTCCCACGAGCAGCTAGCGAAAATGCTGTCCACCCAAACAGAGCCCCGCATGCTTGAGTAAGGCTAGCCTTATTCTGGGGTCGCCCGGTCCCAGGGCATGTCGGCACGCTAATGACTAGGCTCGCCCCTAGCCACGCAGCCATCGGCACGGCAATCATTGGCTTGGCGGAGTGGAACGGAAAAGGATTAGGTAGGAAATGGACTTGGGGTAGGGAATGCGGGAGTTTGAAAAGGAACGATAAGGTGTAGGATACTACTATCTCGGAAGAAACAGGGGGAGACAGCAGTAGCTCGGGAGGCCGGGGTCGCTTACCCGGGTACCACCGTATTTGCCGGACAAGGCAAAACTAGATTAAGTACTCCCTGGCCCTGTAAAGGTAATATCATATATCACCCAAAACATTAGTCGAGTGATATGATGGATCCGAAGTGTAATGTAATGGAAAGTATGTAATAAAATACAGTGAAATTAATGTGATGGATATGTGGTGTAATCAATTAATTATTTACACACACATTTTCGTATAACATTATTAATATTTAACATAAATACGTGTAACATATATATGTATATGTGTATGAAATGTTTTGTTTTTTTATACAATAAATTATAATATATGTATAGCAATTTATTAATGAGTAAGATAAATATTTATAACAGAAAATGTGTGATGTATGTGTGTGTGAGATGTTATATAAAAGTATATTATATATTTTGAATGCTGTCCTCCTGGCCGATTTTCTACCACGGCGACTACTCCCGAATATAACGGAAGACAGCCATCAACTGCACAGCCAACAAGTGTATGCGCAAACACATTGCATCACGCGCCCTATGTAACCGTCATGTGATAAGATCGGAGGTAGGCTAGGATTGCAGTGTCAGAAACATGGGGACAGACAACACCAGACCCGAAAACCGACAATTTGTGTTTTGCACAAACTATCATAACGTGCACAATATAATGTTATATAATATGTACTAAATTCATATATTAATATCCGAACCAAGGTCAAAACGAAAGTCAAATAATAATTCAACAAATTTTCCTAGAATTAACAATTTGTGCGAAAAAATAAAATACATACATACATACATAAGATCACGACTGTATCCCATAAGGGGTAGTCAGAGACTGGGCACTCACTGCAAAAACAGATGACTGCCACAATCCACGTTTCACCAAAACAATATAATGCACTTGGTGTGATCGGTGGTGAGCCCTTCGCCACCATGCGCTGTTGGGTGCACAGTGCAGTTTAATTCCTTACTCGCCTTTTACGAGATCCATTGGATGAGATGGAGTGGTAGTATTCTTTTAACGAGCCGCCACACAAAATATCCAGAGATAATTATATATTGAGCCTGTGCAATAGATTAACTAAAGAAAACAACAAAAGTATTACATTTCGCGCGTGCGAGATTTCTAGTAGGTACATAATTGCTCATATGTCTGGCAAGACAATCGATTGCTTTTTAGTATTTATCATTATTAGTGTAATATGGCCGCCGCATCGCATTTCCGACGCGTGGCGGATGTACGCCGTCGGCGACCGAGATTTGCCGATTGCGCAGGTAAATATCACAGATCAGGTAAATTATTGTGTAATGTAATGCGTGATGCGTGATGCTCAGGGCTCTAGTGTAATGAAATGTAAGAATGCATTAAATTGCCCCGTGATATTAATTTTGTAATATTATTACAAACATTACCTACCCATCTCTACAATTTAGCTTATAATAGTTAATTAAGTAACAAAAAAGCTTAACTTATTTTTGCCATATACGCCAAACAAAATTAATTTAAGTGACTGTAAATAGTTACTTCTTATCTTAACTTTATAATCTAAAAAATGTCTGTTTTAGATAATAGGTATAAATAATATCTTCAGTATCTCTGTTCTTTTTAGAACTAAAACTGTCTTCACTGAGTATCTCTCTCTAGTTTATATACTCGTATATCCTGTATCGAGGGTGCCTTTTACAGATATTAATTGGACATACACAAACAACTAGTCCCAGAAGAACTATTTGCTCTGTACACATTACGCAAATATTTGTCTCGTATGGGAATTTAAGCTGCGACACAAGCCACAGAAGCCAATCACTTAGCTTCTGCCTCAACCGGGTAAAAGAAATGCATAAATTATGAAATAATTACATCTGAATGTGCTACATCTTTGAAGAGTCGTATAAAAGAGTGGAGAATATTAATCTCTGGAATACTAAGCTAATCTCCATAGCCCAAACTCATTAAACGATGGAATCATAATCATTATTTTTACCCATCACAAGTCCCCTGTTGAATAAATGCCTTTGCCACAGATTGCCACAATCACGGTCCTGAGTCACCTACATTCATTGACTTTCCGCAAAACCGTGCAGATGCACTGTATTTGCCGGCAGCTTCAGTTTACTGATCTTCAGGCCTACGATTACTCTAGTTATGCTACGGATGTCATCGTTAAGGATACATTATTGCAGAGAAACCCGAAGGCTATATACCCTTCTCATAGCTCGTTCAGCTACTTTGAACTTACTCATACGTCCTGAAGTGAAGGACTTGGTCTCGGTCTCGCTTATAATCACTACGGCAATATGCACTGGTTAAATAGTCAAAGTCAAAGTCAAAATTTCTTTACACTAATTTTTACAAAAAATTACAATACTTTACTGTAATTTGTTTTAGGACAATAAGGTACTATAAATTCCACGCACAACTTTGCCTTAAACAAAAAAAAAACTAAATATAATATATACAAAGATTTTTTTAAGGAATATCGGTTGTTCCTGAATGAAAGGAGAATTGAGTGCCGAATGATTTATTAAAAATTGAAACGAAACATGTAGATAAAAAATTGTAAAAGAAATATACAATAACTGACATTGCTTAATAGTGAGTGACTTCAATACAGATTTAAGAAACACGTCTCGCTCTCAAAAACTTCCATTAATTATTAAGTCAGTCGATCTCTGCATTCTCCCATCAGCTGCAACTCATCTCAATTTTGACACTAATGATTCATGGATCGACCTTATTATTATGGTCTCTCCTGACCGTGTAATAAAGCATGTAATCAAAGCGTGTAATAAAATTTTTCTTGTCATGATATATTTCGCCTATAAATGAAATCCTCCAAAACATAAACCTACTTTTCTGCATTTTCGCAATTTCTCCAGAATTAATGTCAAATAACTCAGAAATGACGCTGCTCTAATCGATCTAACTCCATTAGTGTCTGCGTTTACAACAGATGATAAAGTGTCCTTTCTTATCAATGTAGTTCTGACTTTGTACAATGTCCATGCACCTTCACATGGCGTAAGGGGAAGGCGTCCTTCTGCCCCGTGGATGATTAAGGGCGTACAGGTGGCAATGGCTAGACGCTTTAGATGAGTTAAATCAACAGTTTATTTCGATTATTGGACTCTTTAGTCCGATTCCAAACAATAGCTTTTATTAGTTCTATGCTATCAGATACTTTATTTTCAATTTTCTCCCGTGAGTCGAGACGAGGTTAAAAATACCGAATTAGCAATCAAATCCATGGCTGTGGGGTGCGATGGTAGGTAAGATTGTGGCGGCCATGATTCTTGAGTGTCTTTTACCAGCAATTACACATATTATTAATCACTCCTTTGACTCAGGTCAGAATCCAACTCTACGGAAAAGAGCTTTTGTTCCACCACTTCCTAAAGTCCCTAATACCTCCTTGCCTAATCATTTTCGTCCAATTTCTATTCTTCCTTTTCTGTCCAAATTTCTAGAGGCCTGTGTTCACAAGCAAATCCCTATTTTAAACATAACCTATTGAATGAATTTCATGAAAGGTTTTCGTCCAGGTCAAAGTACTACCACAGCATTAATTAAGGTCACTGACGACATAAGAAAGGGCATGGACGAGCAAAAGCTGACTGTGGTAGCGCTTGTTGACTTTTCGAATGCTTTTAACACAGTTGACCACGATGTCCCTATTTCCTTCCTAAGTTATCTGAGATTTTCGTCCCCAGCCGTGGAGTGCTGTTCCTCCTCTTTCTGGCCGCCAGCAATCAGTCCGCTTAGGACCGCAGTCTTTTTTTAAAGAATTCTGGCAATGCTATATTAACATTACTAATATTCCTGTTAACCACTCCAACTAAGCGTAAAAGCTTGTGCTAGGAGATGGTTTACGACAATAGTCGAATGGCGGGCTCGATCCTGCGACGTCATGTTTCGCAGTCCGTACCCTAAACCATTTGGCTATTGCCGCCTTATTCTTTATTCTGCTTGGGTGGATATTAATTCTGGCGTGCCGTAAGGCTGTATACTTTCTCCTTTAATGTTTTCTTTATTTATAAACTCTTATCACCTCAATCGTCAATTGCTCGTACCATTTGTATACTGATGACCTCCAGCTTTATGTGCAAGCAAGAATTAATGACCTCAAAAATGGTATTAAAAAGTTGAATGATTATCTTGAAGCCATTAGATATTGGTCATTCCGATACGACATATCTGTTAACCCATCAAAATGTTAAGTGATGGTTGTCGGTGGTTGAAAGATGCTGGCTAAGATTGATTACAGTACCCTTGCACCCGTGTTCTATAACGGAATCTTAATTCCTTTCTCTAATTCAGTAAAAAATCTTTGCTTGCATTTGGACCATTCCTTGGGTTGTGGAGTTCCGGTTTCCGAAATTAGCCGTAAAGTTTAAGCTACCCTGCGATCCCTTTATCGCCTTAAACATTTCTTGCCTTTTAAGACAAAACTCATGCTTTTTCAATATGAATTGTGTGAAGAGTTCCGGTATAATGCTGTTGTTTAACCCTCTTCGGTACGGTTACATGCACATTTCCACATAATAAAAAAGGTTAAGCAATGTTTATTTGGTTTTGGCCTTAAGTGAAATTAATATGACGGTAGATCTCGCGAAAGAATAATACGAACAAGGGCTGCAGCAATTTTTTTGACACTACAATATTTTTGATATGTAAGTTTTTTATATATTTATAGTCGATTGATGCAGGTGGCTCAGGACCGTGTTTTTGGCAATCTGT
The DNA here is from genome assembly GCA_019845155.1 of Luehdorfia chinensis. Taxonomy (NCBI): domain Eukaryota; kingdom Metazoa; phylum Arthropoda; class Insecta; order Lepidoptera; family Papilionidae; genus Luehdorfia; species Luehdorfia chinensis. Next base: position 2,697,548 of record JAHVAK010000206.1, on the reverse strand, counting down.
GGGGGAGGACTATATTCAACGGTTGACTGCGATAGGCGGAAATGATGATGATATAATTATTTTTAGTCGCATTACTACATTAGTGCTATAGGAGAGATCAGGTCCCAACTAAGGAGAAGAAGGAATTAAATACGCACCGTTTTGTTCTCTTTACAAACGAACGACGAATACTCTTTTCTGGATATTATACTCATATACTACATAGTACATACATAATACATACTACAATAGCAATTTGTTTTTATTTTACAACCTTGTAATTGATAATTATGGTAACACATATTATGATAAAGAGCGCTAAAAACAAATTCACCAATGATGTGAATCCACGAAACCCATTGACAACTCTAAAATTTTGTGGTTATTGTTCCGGTAAAAAAAAGAATTGACGTGTTTTTAAAGAGTAAAGATTTCATTATTTCGCATTTGAAAGTGGTAGTTTCGACAATCTAATAACAAACAATTAGTTGTTATATATCTTGTTAGTGCTAAATTAGCGGAAATGTTACACGCGTACAGCTTAGGTTTGTTTTAATAACAAATTATAGCATGAAATTTCACTTCACGGTAACTTAAACATTTATCGGCGTTTTCTATAATGTTACGATATCTTTCAGGTATTTTACTGTTCGTTGCGGGATCGTATGCTTTATACGACTCTTCGTCTGATGTAATTGAGTTAACTCCAAGTAATTTCGAAAGACTCGTAACAAAATCTGATGAAGTATGGATAGTAGAATTCTTTGCACCATGGTGTGGACATTGTAAGAATCTTGTTCCAGAATATAAAAAAGCTGCTCGAGCATTAAAGGTAAAATAAAAGGCATTAAAACTATGTGTTCAATAGTACATTAAGTAAAAAATTCGTACTACCTTTTATTTCTAATGAAAATAATCAATAATAGCCTCTTAAATAGTTGTGCTCAACTCCAATGAAGCAGGCTGTTTTTAAACTGAGGGGTTGTCTTTTATAGAATATCTTATATTTTATGATTTTTTCAGGGCATAATAAAAGTTGGAGCAGTAGATGCAGATCAATATAAAGAGCTTTCTCAGAAATATGGAGTCTCAGGATTTCCCACTATCAAGGTGTTTACTGGTAGCAAGCACACACCGTACCAAGGACAAAGAACAGCAGAGGCATTTGTAGATGCAGGTATCAAGGCAGCTAAGGAAAAAGCTTATGACAGTTTAGGAAAGAAAACTGGTGGATCATCATCAGATAAGGTAAATAAGTTTAATTCACATACATAAATATTAATAGCTGATGCCTGCAACTTCATCCATCTGGATATAGGTTTTTTAAATGCCCAGTGGGAACTATTTGATTTTCCGGAATAAAAACTATCCTATATCTGTCTCCAGGATGCAAGCTACCTCTGTGCCGAATTTCATTAAGTTGAGTTTAATAGTTGAGATGTGAAAAGGTAATAAACAGACAGTGTCGGCGAGAGTTACTCTTGCATTTATAATATGAGTATGGATGTACTATGATAAAATGTTATTTCCCAAATCTTAAAATTAAATCAAGGTAAAATATTACTACAAAGAACAATAATTAAGCATAAAATTTCTTATTGGAGATCTGGAAATGTGGCTAACATGAAAACTTCTATAAAAGTTTCAGCCTATAATTGTCCCACTGCTGAGCACAGACCTCTCATTTCTGAAAGGGTTTTAGAGCTAGGAAGAATCTGCCACACTGCTCCAATGCGGTTTGGCGGACTGCATGTGTCTTTGAAATTTTTATTTTTTTATTTCTCAGACATGCAGGTTTCCTCATGATTTTTCCTTCACCGCCGAGCGTGTGATAAATAAGCACTTAAAATTGTAATTAAAAATTTTAGTGTTGCCGGCATAGGGAATTGAATCCAGGTCACTTGCCTACTATTATACATTTAAAGTGAGCGCCTAGCCCCAGAGTTACGACTTACGACAGCTCTAAAAAAAATTTAATAAAATTCAACACTGAATATTAATATTAAACATGTTCATAATGTTAAATTAAAGTTACTTATATTGCTTTAACCACAATTTTACCATAAATGTATTTGAACAATTTAAAATTGAACTTAATGAAATAGTATAGAGATAATCTAAAAAAAATTGTGTAGTATTAGAAATTTAGACAAATACAAGTATTTAAAAATAATTTGTTAGTGGAAACTAAGAAATGGTTTATATGGCCACAACATTCCATGGAAATCTGTGAAGAAAATATCTATTTCAAAGCAAATTCATCATGCCAAAATGACAGTCCCTCTGAAAAAGAATGGAAGGAATTTGAAAATGCTGGAATCAAGTCTGTTCCGAAGAAAAGTATTTGATGAGAATGCACCTAGGATCATAAAACTGAAATAAAGTAACAATAAATATTAATCAAAACTTGTTTCCTATCTTTAAAATAATCTTTAAATCATGATCAAAAAAATACCAAGAAAATAGTACAGTAGTGATTTTGAAAAGAAAATGGTTATTCTATTTGATACATTTGTAATGTAATGTACACATCAATATTGACAGGAGACTTGACTTTGTCGTTAGTGTGCATAATGTATAATATAGAGGGAGATAAGGGCATTGATCTTAGCCTATGACCATAACATAGTTTTTCTTTCTCTTCCCAATATATTAATGTTTATGCAAATATGGAAACACCCAGATTGGTGCACAAGAAATTATTGTCAACTCTACATCCATAATGTACCGTTCACTCAAATATTGATATATTGCATGCATCTGAACCACCTTTATTCAGGAATTTTATGAGGCTGTTACTTCATTGGTGTTATATAACAACTACAACTAACTTCAGAGATGACACAGGGAAACATTAAATCAGAACGACAGCAGAACCCTTTTAAAACATATTAACTTTGGTTACCAACCAATTTGCTGTGATGGTGATGATGGATTAAAAAATGTTTGTTTGTTGAAGTTGATACAGGCTTTTAAAACAAATATAATTTGGCAAAAGGCCTTCAAAGCACCTACGCATACTCTCACTTGGATACAGAAGACACCCACATCACTTTATTGTGGCTGTTGACCTTATTTAGGCCTTGTAGCATATACATAAATGGCAAAATGTGGGTTGTCATTCTAGTATATTCTTTTTTTTATCATATGTTTAGGCGAGTTAGTTATTGCAAAATTTATTATGAAACCTTTTTATTCAACTGTTTATAATTTTTGATTAAGCAAAGGTTTTGTTGTATGTTATGTAATTTAATAGCAGTATAATATGCAACTGATCGCTTATTTACCGGCCAGGCGTAACAGTTAAAGCAAATTCACCCAACTTAGGAGAGGCCTATGTAGTTTTAAATTTGATGATTCCCATATGTAATTTAATATCTTTTCTTCTATTCAAGCTTTACTTTGTTTGATATCAAATTTTCTTTATACACAAATAATTTGGTTAGGTGTTTACTGACGTTAATATTAAACTGGGCAATGGGCACCGGAACTAAAGGGAAAAATTATTAAAGGAGTTTCGGGGCCGATATTGATAAAAAATAAAAGTATATACTAAGTTGTAAAAAAAATCTTTTAAAAATCCTATTTAAACATACAATTGCGCAATCCCATAGTGTCGCATTATCAAATTAGTATTGTCGTGTGTAGCACTAAAATCGGCCATAATACTCTTTTCAGCATTTTTCTCCTTTCATTATACTTTTCGATTTTGCCATCCATACAGAGTTGATATATTAAATCTTTATTCTACCAATAATAATACTGCAGAAACAAACCGACAGATGGATATGATAGATAGACTTTAAAAAAAAATTGGTGCACCATAATAAATAGAACAATATCATTTTTATTTCAGTCCGATGTGATCACCCTTACAGACAGCAACTTCAAAGAGTTAGTGCTAGATAGTGAAGACCTGTGGTTAGTTGAGTTCTATGCTCCATGGTGTGGGCATTGCAAGAATCTTGAGCCACACTGGGCCAAAGCAGCTACGGAACTTAAGGGCAAGGTAAGCTCTACTGAGTTATACTCTAACTAATTTTTAATAATATTTAAATATTGAAAAAAGTAGTTTAAAGTTTACTTATCACTGGACATTGGTTCTTAATGAGATTTAAAAAACAATTGTAGCTACCGCTAATACTTTGAAAGGTAAAATGGTCACAAGAAAACAGATGACACTTTGATTAATTCTGATTAAAGAATGCAAGATTATTCAATTGCTTGAGTTGGTACTTATTTCAAAAAATTAGTACTAATGTTTTTGTATACAATGTATGTATACACAAAGGATTGAATGTGATTGTATTGTGAAAGGTATCAAATGAAACAACATTATATAAAATAATTTAATAAAATATCCCATACTACAACATAACATTTTCTAAAGTACCTACATATTATTTAGTTAAATTAGTTTTATTAGAAATTACTGAATTAGTTTGGCTAAATTAGTTAGAATATCATTACCAAACAATTTCATTAACTTACTTATTTGTGTGTATATTTACTTTAGCAAAAAACACATTCAATCAAAGAAAGTATTCGAATCTCATAGCCAACTAGATATTCGTTTAAATCATCAATAATTATGTCTTTAAATATAAACTAGACCAGCATGTGAAAGATGTTAAAGTAATATATTTTACTTACATATAAATTAAAAATGTTTATCAAAATTTAAAAAAATGTTGTAACTTAGATTCTTACTCTTTTTACTTAGGACAGGACTCTTATATTTTGGTATAATTTAAGAGGATCACTTACCTAAAATTTAATTTTTTCTCGATAATGTAATTACTATGTACAATTTTTATGATGGCATACTTCTAACCTAATTAAACAGAAGTCACGAGGTCAGACTTATTCTTACATCTTTTTCCTTGTATATGGTTGTTTCATTATAAAATGGCAAACACAGGTTAAAGTGGGAGCTTTAGATGCAACAGTCCACCAAGTTATAGCTTCTCGCTACCAAGTACAAGGCTATCCTACTATCAAAATGTTCTCGGCTGGCAAGAAGACAAGTGATTCTGTTGAAGACTATAATGGAGGCAGGACTGCCAGCGATATAGTAGCTTGGGCAATGGATAAACTTGCTGAGAACATTGCACCACCAGAGATTGTACAGGTAAGATTTGTTTTTCTCAGCTTATAAGTTTACTGCAGTTTTATGATTTAACTAGCTGTACTCGCGACTTCCCGTGAACTTTTGTAATTGTTTAAGGTTATTAAAAAATCTTAATGAAGTATAAACATTAAAGGCTATATTAAGGGACAGAACTACTATACCAAAGATTGCACTCTATAAAATATCATTAACAAAATGTTCATAACTTCGAAACTCGTGATACAAACCCGATGATACATAGAAGTTGGCTCCAGATCTATAATCTATGTAAAGTTCATAACAATAACTCTAATAGTGTTTGAGTTAAATCTGTTAGTACAGACATACTTATGTAAATTAATGATAACAATATTAAGATTTTAGATAGCACCTAAATCATCTAGAAAACTTTAAATCTTTTTCTATAAACGACATTTTCCTCCAAATTATTACACATATATACTACACATTTCCCAGTATCCATAATTCACAAAAAAGAAACTCGTGTCAATATACACATATATTTTTGTAGTACATATACAAAATGTAACAAATTATAGCGACGAAGTTCGTCACCACAATTTGTTCAGATAAGTACGCGAATTATACATATGTACTGTTATAATATATTATATCAAATTTTCATTCACATTTACTGTCGATAAAACCGTGTAAAGAATTATAATAAAATTTTCCCACTCATGTATATATTGAATTTCATGCTAGTAAAAATGTAATTTCGTAACTACGACATAAACTGCAGTATAGCGTATTCACATTTTCAGGCTAATCAAGACATTTTCATTAATTCATCTCTATCAGTACCTTGGTGCATTTAAACAACCATGTCTTTCATGTAAATTATAAATAAGATAGGACCATACTTTCATCCGTGAAGTAAACCTTTGCTCATTTAGTAAATGGTGTTGTAAAAAAGTTCTGGTTTCCCATTTCGATTATCTCAGTTACATTTTTACCTTTAATTCATTCATCAGAAAACCATTAAATAAATTGGATACCCCACAATAGGTTTTATCATATTGTGAAAGAGTTTTACAGATATAATTTTACACACCCAATACAACCAGACCCAAAAATAAGGATAGTGTTTTTCCTTTTTATCTGGGATTCCAAACCATGATCCGCCCTGTAGAAGTCAGATTTTCTGACTACTAGTCCACGAGCAGTGTTGCCAGGTCCAATGTGTCAAATTTCAAGACGGACGGTAAAAATAATCGGAAATTTGGCTTCAAATCGGGACAGCTCCAACAGTGACCAAAACAACAGGTTTTTTGTGAAGTTTTTTTTTAAATGGTATGTTACCACTGGTTAGTCCACGAAACAAAATATTGTATTGTACATAATAAATTTAGAGGTTACTGAAAAATCGGGACATTTAGTGTCCCAATCAATGGTGAATCAGGATGTGTCACCAGACCCCTGAAAATTGGGACATCCCGCGCAAATTGGGACGCATAGCAACGGTAGCCACGAGGTCGTCATTATTTAGATATCAGTATCATTTGTAATATGTCTTTCTTTTTTACAGATAGTAAATGAAGATACAATGAAGGCCTGCAGTGAAAAACCACTATGTGTAGTTTCCATTTTGCCTCACATCCTGGACTGTAATGCTGCATGCCGCAATGAATACATTTCAATACTAACACGCCTTGGAGATAAGTACAAGAACAAAATGTGGGGGTACGTTAGTTTCTTGACATTGAATAATTCACTTCAAAATTTTAATTATTTAAAAAAAAAAACAATTCAAATAATGCACTTGCTTATGCGAATTTAGAGTATTATTTTCTCATCAAACTCTTAAATTCGGAATCACAGTCATCAGGACTGGACCATATTTAATTTGTAGGGGAACACTCCCTAAGGTACCTCATTTCTAATAAAATAACATTAATTAAAATTGGTCCATGTGGCAAAGAATTAACTTTTTCTGAAGTTGATTAAAAAACCACTAGTCATATGTAATGTATTAACTTTATACCATATGTAACTAGTTACATTGATTGTATAATGGATTTACACAAAAGGATGTACAAGTACTATGTTCATTTTGTTACAAAGAACATTCTTGGTCGATTATTTAATTACCTTAATTTTCCCAAACTTAAAACAAAAGAAGCAGATCAATAATATAGTTAATGACATTATTAAACATCCTAAAAGCCCAATTTTAAATGGGGCTACTCAATATGGCACAGAGTTGTATCAACAAATCATTTGTTAATTAACAAATTATACTTATATACTTTTCTCATTATTGTGATGTACTAAGCCCAAGCATGTCTACAGTCACCTCTTTCCCATTGGGGTAGGCAGAGACCACATACTTTATGCCCCCTCTGGAAACTGCTTCATCAAATAACAACACTTTTATTGCTTATTAAAAAATATAATCTCATTCCAGATGGGTATGGACAGAACCAGGTGCTCAACCAGCATTAGAAGAAGGCCCTCGAGTTAGGAGGCTTTGGTTATCCTGCTATGGCAGTAGTCAATGCTAAGAAACTGAAATTCTCCACACTGAGAGGCTCATTCTCTGAATCTGGAATCAATGAATTCCTCAGGTATTTATTAGTGTATTATTTACTTGCGCCGTCTGGTGGCGGCTTAAGAGAATCTACCACCCCATATCATCCCGTGGGTATGAAAAATCAGGAGATGGAAAGCAGTCTCTTTCCTGCTACATCTGAATAAATAAACTACTGTTTTTTAAAAAACGTCTTAAACTAGGATTGCTACTGTATCGCGAGTGCGTTTATAGACGTACATTTCGCATGCACAACACAACCATACCCAACAACTTGTGTTTTTGAACAAGTGTCGGCTTCCGCTGGTATTCGAACCCAGGACCAGCTGCATAGAAGTCCGGCACACCACTAGGCTACACAGTCGCCATAGCAGTAATTTACAAATTCACGGCTCAATATTTGTTTTTATTCCCAGAAGTAGCAAGAAGTTAGACCCTTGACTATTGATATAAGCAAAGTCCAAAGAAGTTTTGATAATTTAAAAACGTTTTTTGCTTAACAAGTCGAAGAATTGTGAGCTTAATTTGATGTAGTTATGTATGTTATGTTAGTATGTGTGTGTAGTGTGTATAACAGGTTTGCTATGGCTATATATGCCTGTAGTGGCAACCAGCCCATATAAGCACAGTACACTATGTGATGTACATACCTTAATTTGAGTGAATTAATACATAATATTACATTTTATGTGTAGAGTATAAGGCTGAAAATTTAAAACTTATAATTGTATTCACCTTAAACATTCTAAAAAAATACGAATATTTCTTCAGAGATCTCTCCTTCGGTCGTGGTCAAACTGCCCCTGTAAAAGGTGCAGAAATGCCTAAAATCAGCACCACCGAGCCTTGGGACGGCAAGGATGGGGAACTACCACCAGAAGAAGATATCGACCTCTCTGATGTCGATTTGGAGAAGGATGAATTATAAGTGAAGTGTGTAAGTTTTGCTAAGACTGCGGCTATAGAGTGCCACAATATCAAGATACATTGTCTTGATCATGTCGTAAAAAGTAATTTGTCAGGTAATATCAATCTAAACATCACACTGCATAGCTATAAATCTCATATACAGTCCAGTGTTCGATTTTTTATATCTCACGTTTCTGCTCAGTCATATTGAATGTTTGTCATGTTTTCGTGAGTAATTGTAAATTTATTTGAATCAAATATATTGGCCTTTTAATTCCTTTCGTGTATTTAATTATTTCAATAATAACTTCTTCGTAACCTTCAAATAAAAAATATGTCAGTTTAAAATCTTGCAATTTATTATATATTATTAGTTCGAATAAAGCCATAAAAATTGTAATATATTATTGTGTTTCCATTAAAGACAATAGTTATTAAATTTGTATTTGTATATACTTTTAGTATATCCAAAATATCTCTTGATGTTATGTAATTAAAGATAAGTTTTATCTCATAGTCTCGTACTGATTTCTTAAGAGATTTATTTTTCTATCTGAATAAAATGTACCCAAAAGAAAACTATTTATTGAAAGTAGTATGTGATAAAGAGTATCTGACAAGTGTATCTTTTTTATGATTCCTATCAATTATGAAATGTCACAATGATGTTAACTAAGGCAATTACTAATAATTTTTTTGACCGCCTCTCTTCCAGTGTGAATTTTTATAAATGTAAGTGTATGGCGGCCGTGTTTTGATGACTTCAAATGGCTAATAAATTTTTAATTCAAGTATAGTTTTTGATTTTAATCCTAGCCTAAATATTCAGATTTCGCATTCATTTATTTATCTACAGACATACATTCACGCCTCTTTCCCATTAGGTTAAGTAGAGTCCATATTCGTAGCTCACTTTTCGCCCCCTCGGGAACCGAGACGTGACCGTTTTGGTAAGAGTTGAATTTCTTGCTATGCATTCCCACGAGTAGCCAGGGAAGATGTTGTCAACCGAAATACATGCCTGCATGCATAGGTAGCTTTATTCTGAGGTCGCCCGTACCAGAGCAGATGGGCACGCTAACGATTAGGCTCGCCCCTAGCCACGCAGCCTTCGGCAAAGCAACGACTGGCTTGGCAGAGAGGAAGGGAAAAGGATTGGGAAGGAAATAGACTTGGATTAGAGAATGCGGAAATTGGGAAAGAAACTAAGGTGTAGGATAATATCTCTCAAGGAGCAGGGAACAGCAAGTACCGCCGGGGGCCGGGGACGCTTACCCAGTCCTCTACCGTATTTGTCAGGCAAGTCAACTAGGTCCAGTACTCCCTGTCCGAAATGTATGTAGAACAAAAAGTATAAATCATCAACTTATTAAGCTGTGTACAGCTAGAAATAGACTTCCCTAAAGCTAAGATTTGCCGTAGTCGCCACAATTGGCAGGCGATTTGGCGATTGCAGCACCAGGAACTTAGTCGATTGTTACCAAGACCCATGGGACAAAATATAGTGGTAGATTCTCTTACAACTCCTTACACTACCACCTAATGAACGACATTAATTTTTGATAAATATATTCCGATATTCTTAAAATGTAAAAAATGTAAATTCTTAAAATGTTCCACTGCTGAGCACAGGCCTCCCCTCATTTCTGAGAGATTCGCCACGCTGCTGCAATGTGTTGGTGGACTGCACGGCTCAGATATATTTTTATTCCTTAGACATGCAGGTTTCCCCACCATTTTTTCTACAACGCTGAAAATTCGGAAAATCAGCACTAAAATTTCAGAACAATTTTAGTGGTGCCGGCACTAAGGGCGAACTACACTCAGCGTCACAAAAATCGCACCTCTCTGAGTTTGCGCGAAAAATGGGATAACACTAGGTTTTAAGAACTTTTTTTGTATTTATTAAGTTTTTTTTTAAATTATTAATTTGCAAATTTGTACATACCATGTCTTTTTCTTTAATTTCTCTTTCGTCTCGTTATAAAAGTAAAATTCAATTAAAATTCCTGAAAGCTAATGAAATTACCTTTCGAATGATATCCTCAAACCACATTGCCATTGGCCTGTTGTGTTAAAATAGTATTTAAATTATTTTTTTCGGATGTGCGTTTTTTTGACGCCGAGTGCAGATCACTCACATACTATGAAATATAAGGCATGCGCCCGACTCCTGAGCTACCATGGCTCCCAGATATCTGTATTTAAAAATAAACAATTGTTTAATATACAGCATTAGCTATTGGTGAGGACTTATTTTATGACCCCCAAGCTCTCCAATCAAGAGTACAGGCAGTGATCGTTTTACTTTTTCAGTTTGACGAAATGTGTTTTAATGAGGATATTCTGTGTTTGGGAAACAATCATGCATATACCACTTTTTAACAAAACAGTTAAAGTAAAACAAAACAAATAAAGATATTATTATATTTCTGAGCATTATTTCAATATCTAATTGTAAATATGTAAAACATTCAAAAACCACACTATAACTTTTTAATGTATATTTCGTATGTTACAGTTAAACTAAATACTTTTGTAAAAGATAATACTGATCAAACAATACAAGTCAAATATTTAAGTCATTTTAAATTAGGACAAATGGATTAGAGATAAAAATGAGTGTAAAATGGTTAATTTTAATTTTTGTAAAAATATTAAACTACAATATTAAATTTGCTAGTAAAATACAAATTTAAATATCAGAGATATTTGAAAATTTGTTTTGCACTTGAAATTTATATGATTGAAAAAATATTATGTTAGAAGTGGCAATAATCTATACTTAAATTAATGAATTTAATAATAAACTACATTAAATGAAAAAACTACACCACTTCTCAAAATTAGATTACACAATGGAATAAAAATAAGGCCTAAACAATCTATTCTATTAAAAATCACTGAGATTTAGAACTTTGTATATTTAACCTAACAGTAAAATATGATGCAGATCACTGATTTTGGTCCTAAATATTCTTATATTGTATTGTCTAATTTTAGCACCTATTGAGATAAATGTAAGTTACAAAAAATATACAAACTTTAATAAAACACTGTGATGAGAAAGTTTTCTTAAACTACATTATTTTCATACATAATCTAAATAATTTTATTGGCAGTTTTACTTAGTTTCACATTCAGCTTTTTATTTTTGTTAAGAATGTTAAATAAAATATTAAATTATAATTATTCATGAAAGTAGTACATTTTGTGTGGTATTTTTATAATAATGTAGAAATTCCGTTGTAATCCAACAGTATCAATACCAAAATACTTGTCACGGGCAATGGAATAAAAAATATTCACACTTTCACACTTCTTTATATTAATTATATTTGGGTTTACTTTGATAAATGTAGTACATCCTATCACAAAAGTTTCTATAATAAAACCATAAAGATGCTATGTCAGGCTAGTTTCATAATAATTGTAGTAGAATAGTCCAGAATTTATGACACACACCCGTCACCTGAAGTCCAGGTCTCATAGCACATTCTTCTTAACAGAAAACTTGAGAAAAACAGTACTTTTAGGACTAACATAATATACAGATATGTAAAGGATATTCAAAAATATTTGAGACAAACATCATACAGCAAATAAAATATTTAAGCTACATTAGTTAATCCAATCATGTCATACTTCCTATTCTTCTGACAAATTACAGGATAACAAATTGAGAAATAATATAACCCAACAACAGCTAAAATAAATGAGACAACTATTGTGACAATACCCCATGCTGATAAACCTAAGCCTCTTCGAGTGCTGTTTTGACCAGGAATACCAGATGAAGTTCCAGCATAGGTTTTAGGGCTGTGGATCCTTGTAGCCCTTGCGGGCGCCGCCATAACTTCTGCTGCCAAATCCTCTTAATCCTTCGCATAGTAATAGTTGATTTAAAACTAAAAATAAATTTTGGAAAAATAAAAGAGATCTCTTTTCCATTAATGTTTAATTATTCTGTGTTCTGTATTTTAAAAATATACTTACAAAGTAGAATAAGAGTCAAGCGGGTATAAGTTTTAAACATTTTTGTAATTTTTTTTTTAGTAAAAACTGCTAGTGCTTAGCAGTTTCTTAGCGTTCTTGGATGTTAAATTTGCCTAAATTATAGAAATATCATGTGAAATGGGAAAATTTAAATAATATGTTTATTTATGTAAAAATTCATTACACACAGATATGTAGTGTAGTGTGACCAGCTCTACTGTTTAGTACAAAGAGTATTGGTTTAGTAGATTTCTAAACAGTAGAGCTGTAGCAAACCGTATGTATTCGGTGCGGAGTAACGGGTACGCCATTTAGTACCGAGTACCGAAACGTTACTCAAGAATGCATTTCGTTATTTCGTTACTTTCGTATTTTCGTACTGATATTAGTTTGATTGAATTTTTGCAAGTACGTTCGTTGCGTTGATGCTTGAATTGAAACGGTTTGCTGATAGTGCGTTATACGCATACGCGCGCTTATTTCGTGATTCGTGATTTTAAATACGTACGTTACAAAGGACGATGTTTGTTTACTGTTTATTTAGTTACTTTAAGTAAAGGAATTGTTTAGACAAAGTTTGGGATTGGAACAGAAACAAGGTAGGTAAGTATTTTTATACAAAATATTAATTTATGTAATAATATAATATAGATTTATGTTTTTGTTTTATACTATTGTCAATTAGTTTCACTAAAAATAATACTATAAGAGATATTATAATAAAGCCGTTTTAATGAGATGAGATTTAATTGTTTTTTGGTTAATAAAGGCTTTCATATTCTCAGGGATAAAATATTCAAAACAGTAAATTCTGTTCAGTTTTCAATTAGATCGTTGTAGTAATTAAATTACAGTTTACTTGTAGTTCTACCCACTTCCATATAAAATCAAACTAAATTTAGATTTACATAATATACACAAGTCAGGTTCAAAAAATGGAAATGTTAAAATATTCACATTACGCAGCTAAGTATGTAACGTATTAAGAATGTATTCTACAAAGTAGGTACGACCGACGCGACGTCGTCGATGCGATGTTATTTATTAGATATCAAAAGTAACGAGTAACGTAACGATACGATAGTAACGAGTACTGATAATTATAGTAACGAATATATCCGAGTACGCTTTTTTTCGTTACTTTAACAGTCAGTGTGACCAGAATTCATTTTACGAAAATACCGAAGCAAAAAAATACGTAAATATACCGACCTACACATGGCAATTAAACTAAAAATATAAAATACTGATTGTCGTAACATGTTTAATTTAATAACAGTCATCAATCGTCACAATAAATATTAGACTTGTATATTAACATTATTTTCGAAGGATTACAATACTCGTTCATCTTTAACACCTTGATTTGTTTTAAAAATTACCGACACATTTTTGTTAATAAATCTGTTTTTATTAAATTTATCTGTGAAAATAAGCGCTTGAATGCAGCATTACATACCGGTATAACATGACAGAGATTAACTGAAACTAGATATGTTTTTGTATTTTATCAATCCATCACTGCTAGAGATTTTCTTATCTTCCACCCAAAATTGTTCACAATATAGAGCCAGTACTCGAAGATTGTAACAAATTATTTACTTCGCGATCAAGTTTTAGGGTTCTATATTCTTCGTTAATTAACTGCATTTGTTCTGGCTGTACTTTGTATGGGAAAGTTTCTATTACATTTCTTAAACTGCGAAATTCTTTATGCACGGCAGTGCGGCTTAAGAAATTTTAGTATATTTCTTACGACGAAAAACAAAGAATTCGCATTTGATTTATATTCGATAAAACTTATAAAATTTAATAACATGAAGACTATCATTCCGAAGGAATCGAGATCAGAATTCTCACCGATTACTCCAAAAACAAAGTTAGGTACTGGTTCTGGCGTTTCTAGAACCTTCTTAATGGACTTAAAAATTCAAATACCAAAGTCACTGGGAGCTCCTAACACTTTATTTGAAGCTGTACCGGTTATAGCTTACATCTACAAGGGAAAAAAAATCACTATATGGTGACTCTGCTCTACTATATCATGAATATCATGAATGCTAACAACAATTCAACAAAATAATCCTACAATGATGCGGCGAGGTTGCTTGAAACGGCAAACGGCATCCCACATCCTACTGAACTGTACGATAGATAGAATACCCGCCCCAGGGCCTCTGCTCGCCGAAGTCGCTCTTTGAGGTCATCGGAAACATCAGTTGTACCACATCTGCTGAGATTCCTGTAGGAGCATGATTGGCTCGATAAAGCTAAATTTCCACACACTTACAAAATACGCTCACGTTAGATTTTCTACTATCTTGAACTTGTTACGTAAAAAGTTGGAGTATTGCTGCATCTGCATTGATGTTTGCCTGAAGATTCAGGCAAACATAATATAGTACAACTGGTGTTATCTATTCAATATTAACTATTCTTAAAATGAAATATTAAAAAAAAATCGAGATTGTGAGACACTGAGTACAGTAAGTAAGTAGCCGATAATTGCATTGGCCATTTTAATAAATTGTACATTTCAGTATTTCATTACAATTGATTTGTTTTAACAGCTTAAAAATACTATGCAAACGCTTGACCAAAAGAAAATACTATTAAAGATTATTAATCGTTGTCGGTTTCGACATAATTAATATTTATGAATTTTGCTACATACCGTTCTTAAAACAAAATCTTTAAGTTATTGATTAAAGAATGTTACGTATTGGCAACAAAATTTTAACGTATTTCCTATGTTGGCGTGTACTTCCGTTTGATTTCTTGCTGAAGTGCGTTGTCAAATGTCAAAAGAAAAATGTTACCGGCAATGGCTAAAATACCCCTCAGTTTTATATTTCTTTTTTCCGTCATTATAAATTGTAATGGCGTTAACGTTGATATTATATCCAGTGATATAAAATTGAAGAATGTCGATCGTAACATCGACATATCATCACAATTAGTAAAAATTACATCTAAAATAACCTTGGAGAACACAGGACGAGCACCGGTAAAAAATTTCTTGTATGCTATTGAAAGCGTGACAAAGAATAATTTGGCCTTTGTTGGTGTTAAAGACAACGGCAATAAAGATTTACGCTTGATCGAAACTACCGTGAAAGGTTACGACGACGTAAAAATTTGGCGAGTTGAATTAAAAGAACCTCTCAGTGCTGCTTCTACCGTTGTGGTGACTGCAGAAGCTGTCTACACAAAGGCACTCCTGCCATATCCGACTGCTATTGGTCAGCAGGAAGATCAACTTGTAAAATACAACGGAAACATTTATTTCTTCTCTCCTTACTATGTTACTTCTCAAAAAACAATTGTGGTTGTTAATACAAAGAGTGTTGAATCATTTACAAAATTGAAACCGTTCTCCCAGCAAGATGGTACAATTTCATATGGTCCTTATGCTAACATAGGACCTTTCACAGAAAAAGAACTTAGTATCCACTATAAAAATAATTCTCCTTTCTTAACTGTGACTCGCATTGAAAGACTCATTGAAGTATCACACTGGGGAAACATTGCAGTGGAAGAAACCATTGAAATTGAGCATTCTGGTGCCAAACTTAAAGGACCATTCTCTCGTTATGATTACCAACAAGATCATCACAGTGGCCCTGCAAGCGTCCGTTCTTACAAAACCCTGCTTCCAGCATCAGCTGCAGACGTGTACTATAGGGACACAAATGGAAACATTTCTACTTCAAACATGAAAGTCAAGAAGGATTCAGTGGAATTGGATCTCAGACCTAGATACCCCCTGTTTGGTGGATGGCGATCTCATTACACTCTTGGATACAATGTTCCCAGTTATGAATATCTATATCATTCTGGAAATGAATATTTGTTAAAAATGAGAGTCATAGATCACATTTTTGATGATATGCAAGTTGATGAGTTGGTTACAAAGATTATCTTGCCTGAAGGCTCAACAAACATTAAACTTAATATACCTTACCCTGTTACTAGGCTACCTGATAGTCTGCTCTATACTTATTTAGATACAAAAGGTCGCCCAGTAGTTACATTCACAAAGAAAAATGTTGTTGAAAGTCACATTCAAGATTTCCAACTTCGTTACACATTCCCACATCTTCTTATGTTACAGGAACCTTTATTAGTTGTAGGTTTTCTTTATCTACTATTCCTGTGTGTAATTATTTATGTAAGGTTAGATTTCTCCATTCATAAGCCTGAGCATCTTCATAAAGATTAAGTTCACATTCATAATAATTTATGTAACATTTAAGTAATTCAATATTTCTGTTTGAGCACATTTGTACCGTCTCAAATGTTTTATTTTATGGAGAATATATGTGTTTTTTACTTATGACAGTTGTTTCATTACATGAATTTGCATTATCTCATTTGCCGCATGAATAGTACCAATGGCAACATACTCATACTTATCATGCTCGGCAGACAAGTTGGTAAGCACAGGAGTGGGGCACCTTCTACCATTGCTAGTGAGATTTATATGCAACATATGGCTTTATTGTAAGAATAAATACTGTAAATTCTGAAAAAATAATGTGTGACAGCAGAGGCAGTCTTGACTGAATAGAATGCTTTTAGGTCTAAATCATTTAAAACTGGAATAATATTTTCATATACATTGTAATTTACTGGTGATAAGATTTTTATGCAGGAATCTGTCTAGGTATGTGCAGGGCCAGTAATTCTGCTGTTACAAAGTGTGCAAACATTACTGTGTTTCAGTCTGGAGGGCTCTGAGAGCTGTGTAAGTGTAATAGGTTATAAGAGACTTAAGAACTCATGTCTCAGGGTGACAGGTGTAGGGTGGAACACAGAATGGGTGACACAGCCAAATGCTGTTTCACCATTTTTGAGAAATTGTTCGTGAAATAGTTTGTAATAAAGGAAAGAAAGTTAATTTGCTAAGATACACATGCAAAATTAAAATGGTGTGTATTACGAGGGTGGATTGAAAAGTACTCGGCCTAACCAAGAAAATAAACACATACTAAATCAGTTATATTTTTATTTTTCTACATAATCACCATCAAGTTCAATACACTTTTGCCACCTCCCCTTCCAAGCATTTAGACCGTTAAAAAAAATGATTCTTCCTTAGAGTCAAAATATGCGTCTACAGCTGCTTTGACCTCGTCGTTTGTCGAAAATCTTTGACCTCCCAAGTGCTTTTTTAGGTTAGGGAACAGAAAGAAGTCTGATGGTGCCAGATCAGGTGAATACGGCGGATGCGGTAACAGTTCAAAGCCACAGTTGTGAATTCCAGCCATTGACTGTACTGACGTGTGAACACGGGCGTTATCTTGATGAAACAGGACTTTTCTTCTGAGCATTCCTCGACGTTTTTCTTTTATTTCCTCTCGTAAACGACGTAGTAAGGTGCAGTAGTAATCAGAGTTTATAGTCTGACCCCTTTCAAGATAATCAATCATAATCACACCTTTCGAGTCCCAGAATACTGAAGCCATCACCTTATTTGCCGACAAAATCGACTTAGCCTTTTTAGGGGGTGGTGAACCAGGTCTTCTCCACTGTTTTGATTGTTGTTTTGTTTCCGGTGTACAGTAATGAACCCATGTTTCGTCCATAGTAACAAAACGATTCAAAAAATCATCTGCATCGGCTTCCAATAACTCCAAACAGTCGCGTGAAATAGTCAATCGCGTCCTTTTTTGTTCAACTGAAAGCAGTCGCGGAACCCACCTCGCAGACACCTTGTGGAAACCCAACTCGTTGACAATGATGTTTTGAGTTCGTTCATAAGAGATGCCTATAATCTCGGCTATCTCTCTAATTTTTAATCTGCGGTCTCCCATTATTAAATCAAGTTACGTACTTTTTTAATATTTTCGTCAGTAGTTGACGTCGAAGGCCTTCCAGAGCGGGGTTCATCTTTCACACTCTCTCTACCACGATTAAATTCTGCTATCCATTTTTTGACGGATGAATATGACAGAGCACAATCGCCTAATGTACTGACCATGTCATCATGGATGGCTTTTGATGATAGCCCCTTCTTATGGAGGTACTTAATGACGGCACGCTGCTCGATTTGCTCCATTCGCGGAAATTATGACCGATTACTTTGTTAATAAATTTATAAAATCACAACTAATTATCGCACACGTTTCGTACTTCACACAATGAACTAGTCTGAACTGAACTAAATAATGTGGGTAGATTTGATTTTTAGAATTGAATGGATCTGTGTTAGGCCGAGTACTTTTCAATCCACCCTCGTATAATATAAAGAATATCGGCTGCATGGCAGATTTTATATTGCAAATTTTCAAATTTCCAGTTAACTGCTATATTTTCATAAATCAACGAGTGTATTAGGGTAATTGTGCATAAAATTAAGATCGACATTAGTTTTTTTAAATTTTAGTGGTACTAGTGAAAGTGATATTCAAACCTGGTACACTTATATTTATCTACAACAAAATTCTTCACTGGATACTGCATGTCTGGAAAACCAAAAAATATTTCCAAAACTTGTGATGTCAAATAAGTATCATTGGTGCAGCTTAGTTGGGTGTCCATGGATCTAAAGGCCTCACAAAATTGAAAAGAGACTAGGAAGTAAGACTATATGCCATGGAGTGAGGCATTTGAAAGTGAATATAAGGGCTGATTTTTTGAACTGGCCAAAGAAGGCCATATCCGAAAAGGATTGATTTTGATCAAAACTAAAACTGTACACATTTAAATGAAACTAATTTTACGGATTTTATCGCATTTAATTTTATTATTTAGAACCCGACGTTTCGAGTGCTTTATAGCACAGCGAGGTGACAGATGTCCTGATGTCACTGTTAACCCGGAGTACCTACAGTTTTTAATTATTATTTTTGGTCCGATCTATGCAGAAAGAGCTAACTGTGTCTTGAAGTCTTGCAGTGGTATGCTTAGTTTTTGACTTAACTTTATTAATTATAAGATCCCAAGCTGGTGGTCATACCCAACCATCTTCTCTATTAAAATTAGGATGTTTTTAAATTACAATAGCCTCGCGAATCATCCTTGGTACTCGTAGGAATCGGTGTTCTTTTCCGATGCAGTCTGTGACCATGTTCTGGATCATCCCAACCATTACATCAGATTTGATAAACCACAAATCCTCGCAAAAGAACGGAGAACGGGAAGGTACTCCGGGTTAACTATGACATCAGGACATCTGTCACCTCAGTGCCCCGTGACCATGGGTGCTGTAAAGCACTGGAAACGTCGAGTTATAAATCATAAAATGAAACTCGATAAAATCCGTAAAATTAGTTTCATTTAAATGATTTAAAAGTAAAGTCGTGTTCAGTTTATTACTTAGTTTAAAAAAATGTAGTTTTCTTAACCGGATATCGAACCTTCTGAATATGAAAATTAACATCTTATTCCATAGTGTTGCTTATAAGGATTAATACCTGGGAAGTAATGTAAAATACCAAACTAGGAAAGATCTGGTTTTTAAGAAAATACTATTTTATTTTTCGTACATTTATATCAATTGTTCGAAATTATGCCTATTGTTTTCAATAGATAGCCGGACTCGACGTCTCAAGCAGCATTCAGCATATTTTTTGATTACGATTAGAATTTTTTTCTTAAGAACTTTTCAAATCGTAAATTTAATGTTACGTAGTTTTGCATATTTATTTTTTTACGTACCAGAAATAAGAATCTTAGGATATAAGAAGCCGTATGGTGGTTTACGTTCTAATAAAAAATTCTATCCAAATTGCTGATTGCGGCTATTATGGGCGGAATAATTGTTGAGTTTAGTTAAAATTGCGACGTATTTGTCTGTTATTTAATAGATTTCAAACGACCAGAAGGCCAGAAAAATAAAACAAAACAAATTAAAAATCGTAATTATTGAAACAGGTTTATTAAATGGAGTTTAACATTGCCAGTTTTGGTGTAGAAAAAAAACCTTAAAGGCAGCAAAATCATTAAAATCCCTTAACAGTAGGAGCGAAATTAATTTGAGCATATTAGTAGTTTTGTTAAAGCTATTATATATACAAAACGACATTTTTATTATTTATTATTGATTTGTCAGACAACATAATAAGTTGTAAGTATATTAGAATACGTAAATGTATATTTTACAGCATTTATACATATTTCTGTACATTACGCAACTACTGCCTTGAAAATTGTACTGGTTCGAAGGTCGACGACGGTGTAAAAACTAAAAGGCTGTTAACAATTGCGGGTTAACAAGAAAGAAATAATGAACCCGAAGTTATTCAGCGAAAATAGGGATATACCATGACACCATCAATGATGACAACCTTCAGCGATTCATTTATACACTCTTGATTATTCTTTAAACATTAAAATCAATAAATCAGTGTAACTCCACGCGTATTTTTGTAATATTTTAACCTTTTACAATCTCGTTAAAATATTGTAAAATAGCTATGTCTTAGCTTTTATATTCTAAAAGCTAAAATAACTTTATTTACTGACCAAATTATATCTGAATGTGAATTAACATCGATTTATAACAAAGAACATAATATATAACTAATAGCAATGTTACTTTACAAGGCAGTGACATGGCAACACAATGATAGTTTTTAGCTAGCATTACTTATTTAAAGTATACGTATTTGAGAATTATAATAATCATAGTGTTTATTTTCAATAGTGGTTAGTTCAACGAACTCTCACGTAATTCTAAACAAAAAAGGTTCGTGGTATGAAAAGAAATATTACTTTATAATAGTTTTATATTTATTTACATGCCGTACTCGGAGAGTTTGAATCTTAAAACGACAGGGGCGCTAGTGCAAGGCAATATCGCTAACTCGGTTACTACCGCGGTTACGAGGCTCGGCGGGATGACGTCGTACGTAAGGTTTAACAGTGTAAGGTTGGGGTTGGTTCGCCAGTCTTTTAGAGGCGAATTCTCGTCGGTTTCGTCGATCAAGTCATCAGGGTCACCTGAAGTAAAAGTTACAAGTTAGACAATTTGCTTCAGCGCGATATCAAGTGCAATAAGTAAAAGTGAGTTTTCTTAAAGTGTTTAAAAAAAAATGTCAATCTGATGTTGTTTGATGTGCCTAATACACATCTGAATTCATGCTTCATTAAAATATAGTCGAGCAACTCTGACGGCGAATATGACTTCTCTGCTGCTGCTACTGAGTTGAATCCTTTTCAATTCTGGTTGTGTTATGCATCTGAAATTTATGTTTGCAAAACATACCCACAATACAGTAGAAATCCTTGTGTGGGGGGCATCAGTTGAATAAAACAAAAAATGGCAAAAGGAACGTCAACCCTCATATTTCTGGTCAGCAAAGATAATAACTTCCAGATGTAAATTGTCCGATGTCGTTTCCCAAACCACACACACACACACACACACACACACACACGCGCACACGCACATAGCGAGACGCACAGACTTGTGCGGAGGGAGTGTAGTGCGACGTTATCGCGTACCGATCTCGTTGTAGACGAAGGCGTCGGTCTGCACACGCTCGGAGAACTTGTGCGTCTCGCAGGCCACCAGCAGCGGCACGTTGCAGCTGCGCGCCACCAGCGCCACCTGCGCCGAGCCCACCGCGCCCAGCACCGACCCGTTCACCAGCAGCGACCCGGCGCCGAGGATCACCAAGTCGATCTGCCAAAAGTTACAACGAACGCTTTGATAAAAGAAATGCCCGTAAATCTGAAACCAAATTTTTCGAAGCTTTAACGTGATTGACAACACACAAACAGATTTACCCATGTCAGAGGAAATGTGGGTTGGGTGTGCGGACTGTGATGTTAGTCGTCCGACGTGTGATATGTGATGGTCAGTCGTGTTATAAGTGAAGTGTGATGTGTTCCGTGTGACAATAAATGTATATAATATCACAACAGACGTCTTATGTGTGACATCAGACGTGTTATGTGTGACAACAGACGTGTGATGTTTGAAGTCAGACGAGTGATAAGTGTGATGTGTTCCGTGTGTTGTGCGACAATAGATGTATGATGCGTGACGTCAGACGTACTTTATGTGACATTAGACGTGTAATATGTGACGTCAGACGAGTGGTAAGTGACGCGTTATGTGTTCCGTGTGTTGTGGGACAATAGATGTATAATGCGTGACATCAGACGTACTTTATGTGACATTAGACGTGTAATGTGTGACGTCAGACGAGTGGTAAGTGACGCGTTATGTGTTCCGTGTGTTGTGGGACAATAGATGTATGATGCGTGACATTCAGACGTACTTTATGTGACATTAGACGTGTAATGTGTGACGTCAGACGAGTGGTAAGTGACGCGTTATGTGTTCCGTGTGTTGTGTGACAACAGATGTATGATGCGTGACATCAGACGTCCTGTATGTGACATTATACGTGTTTTGTGTGACGTGAAACGTGATGTGTGACGTCAGAGTGGCAAGTGACGCGTGATGTGTTCCATGTGTAGTGGGACAACAGATGTATGATGCGTCGTCAGTGGCGTGAGGTGCAACGTACGTCGCGCATGAGGAAGCTGAGTGCGGAGATGTCGGCGTAGGTGACGGGCAGGCCTTGCGCGGCGAGGCGGCGCAGCATCTCGCGCGCGCCGCGCCGCACGCGCTCGCCCGACAGCACGGCGCGGAAGCGCACGCCGCTCTGCCACGCCTCGCACAGGATGCGCTCGATCAGCGACGAGCTGCAACGTTACCACAGCTCTTGAGGCCGATACGTGTCCGACGGAGCAGGTGGTAGGATTCCTATGCGGGAATCCGTCTGGGTAGGTACCAATCCAAGGGCCGAGTTATTCTGCCGTGAAGCAGTAGTTTGCAAACATTACTGTGTTTCGGTTTGTAAGGGCACTGAGAGCTAGCGTAATTACTATGCTATGGGTATAATTACTTTGTTATGGGTAGACGCACTTACCACCAGGTGAACGTTTCATCACTTGATCCAATAAAAAAAAACCTCTTTCCTACTTAGGTGTCGTAAGAGGGGACTAGGGTATTGTACGGTCAGTGTTTATTCGAGCAGAATAATAGAGGAAAAAGACGCGCGCGCGTTAATTACAAAGTGGCTCCATTTATGTTATTATGATTGACCATCCAAGAAAACCAGAGGTAGATGAAAAGCCGTAAAAAAGAAGATAAATAATTTAAGAAAAGAAAGAAACATGAAAATTCTTTAAAATCGAGGATGAGAGCTGATAAAGTA
Source organism: Luehdorfia chinensis (assembly GCA_019845155.1). Taxonomy (NCBI): domain Eukaryota; kingdom Metazoa; phylum Arthropoda; class Insecta; order Lepidoptera; family Papilionidae; genus Luehdorfia; species Luehdorfia chinensis. The sequence goes on along the minus strand of JAHVAK010000206.1, from coordinate 2,673,826 downwards.
CCTAGGGCAGCCCAAATTGTGGTTCTGTAATTTATTGAGCTTTTTAACTCTCATAAATAATTTTTTAAATCAATAGGTTCAAATCCAAACATATTTAATAAGTTGACGTGTAAGAATTTCATCCTTGCCAGCGACAATCTTTGCAACATAATTCTCTTTTCTATTTATTTTTATCTGTGCACTCTTTTAGTATGAGGCCCATCAGTGCCAACAAGTCACCGTCCGTTAATTTTCAAGTAATAACTATTTCGACAACGTGCTTTGATTTAAAGATCCTGGTAGATCCGTTCATCAGGTATTTATTTGATTATCGTTTGCGAAAGCGAATGTTAGTACACAATTAAATAAATCAATAATAAATTAAAATTAATTGCAAGTATTTTATTACTTGCTAAACAAAAAAGAGTTCTAGATACAAATTACATATTTTAATATCATATTTGATACATACCATCCATATGTTAAAATGGTGTCCCCATTGGAAATTTTATTACGCACTGCTATGCTAATAGCTTCACCGGCCATATCAATTTGCTCTCTGATGTACCTATCAATCTCTTCTTGAAGAGTCTTCTTTGCCTAGCACAATGAACAAAAAAGTAAAACAACATTTTAATATACGATAAGTCATTAAAAAAATACAATTAACAAAACAATTTTTTTACTGAACTTATATGAAAACCTTGTGGAATTAAAATGAAAATCACTCACGTCAAATTCATCAACATTATTGGGTAGTTGCGTCAACTGACGTCGGAAATGTTTCACTGCATTTGTTTGAGAAGCGGAGGGCTGCCTCATGGCCCACAGGAATTCCAGACTCGCTGCTAAATGGGACTCCAAGCCCCGGGCGAACTCCGTCTTGGCTGGCAGACTGTAGTCTCTTACCATCTGTTATATAATTGCAGGTTACAACTCCTCTTGATTATTTTTTTACCACTGCTGGTAAGAATTCTTTACATAAATCCGCTTAGATAGGCACCTTTGCAATACAGAATATCCATGTAAAGTAGCATTATACATACATTCATACGTAAATAGAGTCACGCCTCTTTCCCATTGGGGTTGTCGTGGCGGGGGGGGGGGGGGGGGGGGGCTTAGTAACCGTGGCCTGGTCACCCACGGTGAGGCTACTGTGGGGAGCAGTACGCTGCCCTCCAGAACCGAGGAGGAGTCGCGGGGGAAGAGGAGTGTAGGTGTTGAGTTGCCTCGCTCCCAATCCCACGCGACTTTGTCGGGGCCGCACCGTAGATGCGGCGATGGTAGGGCCGCGTAGGGAGAGGAGTGTTGGTGTGTCGTTGCCTCTCTCCCTATCCTCCGCGGCCGAAATTTGGTTAGCGGCGGAGCCACACACCAGATCCGCTGCCGGGGCCGGGAAGACTGGTGCTTTCGAGTGCAAGTCTTCTGGCCCCGTGGCCTCCGCGTTGCGGACTCGGAGGGGTTCGATGCGCGCACGAATGGGGGGCCGTGCTGGAAGGCGCGTCGTGTGTTTCGGCGCGCCTTACTAGGACAGAGAGAGGAGAGGAGCAGTTCTCTCCCGAGGAGGGGCCGCCCTCGGAAGGCGGCCAGCGCCGGTGGACCTGCGAACATGCGGCGATGGCGGAACTCCATGGGGTTTTAGTCCGTGCAAGTCCGACATAACCCGGCTTCCCCCCGTGAAGAGATACCGTTAGGCATTCCCCCATGTAAAAAAAAACCGATACTACATCTTTCAAGTTCCTACAATCATTGCATATATCTTTCGCTTCTTCTACTTTCCTGTGCAGTTTCATACAAGCTCATCTGCGGTTACGTCTTCGATCTGATCATGATACGTTCGTCTACGTAGACCCTTAACGGTTTGCAATCCATGGGCAATCCTCTTTCATCCGTCCTCTCTACGTGTCCAAACCTTCTAAGCATCCCTTTCTCTATCTTTCTCACTACATCTTCTACCACACCGTAGCGTTCCCTAATCACGCTGTTACTCACATTATTCATCAAAGTCACTCCAGCTATACTTCTCAATCTTTTAACTTCCACAGCATTAACCTTACTTTCCTGCTTCTTCTGCCAGACCCTACATTCACTACCATATATAAGTGTGCCGTGCCTTTTTAGATATGCTCTGGATACACATAAAGTTACGCAGGGTCCCCATACACTTGATATCTTGAGTAGCATTATAGTGTAATGCTCCTTGCTACTGGTGAATATATCGGGATATCAAATTACTTGCTACAAGGCGTTACATCATGGTCCTAAGGAATGTCTCAGCATCGACGTGATGATGATTCGTGACCACGATTCTTAATCGAGAATGAACGTAGATGTCCATTGACCACACTAGCCACTGTGTTTTATTTAACTCTCTTACACAAAAAGGACTATAGGTTACATCTTCAATTTTTAGCATAAGAGGTAACTGTTGTTACAGACGTATGTACGTGACGAGACGAGAAATTCATTCAATTGATTGTAAGTGCTACGACGACTTATTCATACACAGGAATCCTGTTGATGATGATGTCCTCCTGGCCAATTTCGACCACGGCGATAAATTCCGAATAATCTCGGGATCTATCAAATGAGCAGGAGATATTAAAGTGCCGCAAGTGTACGCGCGAACGCAGAAGCACTCACTCGTCCGATGTAACGCTGATGCGATAAGATCGGAGGTAGGCTAGGATGCAGTGTCAGAAACACGAGGATAAGGAGTTTTAACTGGATGGAAATATGATATTATTAGTTTTAATGCAATAATACCTTCTTTAGTGCATCTAATAGTGCAATACATCTAGCATTTGAGCCAGTCACAACTTGAGACGCCAACTGTACGCCTAGCTTTATGATAGCAGGGTGCAAGCTGAAACAGTAGAGCTGAATAGAAAAACATTCTTAACAAATAACACTCAACATATGATTAACACCATTTACTAGTAAAGTAATTCATACTAAAAAAAAGTCATAAAGAAATTTTTACTTGGAATTGAGTGCAATCTTCTTCAATGCTTCCTTATCATGTTCTGTATATAAATGCTGGAACCAGTTAACTCTGTGCATACTTTGTGATTTTAATTTGGGTTTTTCCACTGTTTTCGGTTTTGGACAGTGCTTCTGTAAACGCATTTGTAGAAGTAAATTAAGCAACATCTGTATATTAAATCTAACCTTTCTAACCATATCTATAACCAATATTAACAATTGATGGTCATAAACCTCTCCATGTTTACAATCATTGTGTCAATAATGGTTCAGAAAGTATTGATTATTGTTAATAGAAATATATAAACCTGTTTATCCTTAGCCTCCTTTTCATTATTGTCTGTTGATGTGGCAGTTGGTTTGGATTGAGCTTGTTTAGCTGCTCTCTGTGCCTCTTGCTTTGCACGCCTTTCAGCTTTTAGTTCTGCCTTGCTCTTACCACTTTCTTCAGACTAAAAAGAATTTATTATGATCAATTAAAAAGTGAGTTAACTTAAAGTGTTGTTTGCTGATGAAATAATTTGAATTGAGCCAAAATACAAGGATGGTAGTGACTCCCAACATATTCATAGATTTAGCAAAGATTTATATACATTTGCAATTAAATTTATTGCAGAATTCGTTAGTGAGAAACTTATACAATTCTGTAAGTCTAGAGATGTATACATTAATATTAAATATCCATACGAATATTATAAATGCGAAAGTAACACTCTCTGTCCCCATGTCTGTTTGTTACCTTTTCACGGCTCAACCGCTAAACCGATCTTGACGAAATTTGGCACAGAGAATGCTTGCATCCTGGAAACCAACTTAGGATACTTTTATCCCGGAAAATCAGAGTTCTCACGGTACATTTAAAAAAAACTATATCCACGCGGTCAAAGTCGCGGGCTTCAGGTATCATTTATTAAAAGTTAGTCATAATTAACTTTTCGTGGATGGTACGTTTTCGTGTATGGATGGATGGTAAAACGATAATTACCTTCTTTCCTCCTAAATCAATTGCTTTTACTTTATCTGTAACTGCTTGAACTTCCTTTGCTACATTTACAATATCTTTCAATGTGTCAACCACTTCTCTGACAGTTAAATCTTTTTCTATTGGTAAATCACAATTTTCACCAATTCTCTTATTTTTATCTACACTTACTTTTGATTTCACAATACTACTATTTTCATTTTTTAAAAGTCCATCAATAGATTTGTTGTCATTTTTAATAGATCCTTCTGTATCATTCACTTTCTTTTTTGTTTGTTTGGCAGCCTTTTTCGCGGCTCTTTCAGCTTTTATTTGTTCTCTTGCCTTGTCAGCATTTAGTAATCTATTTCCACTTTCTAAGTTATCTTCTTTGGTTGTTAGTACAACTTTTAAAATGTTACCATCATCTGTTTTAGATTCTGAAGATGTGATTACTGTCTCAGCTTTTATGTTGTAATCTTCTTTAACAGCTCTGTCTACTTCATCTTTACCTTTAGGTGAACTAGCCGAAGTCACCTTGATTGGCTTTCCTTCAAGTTTATTACTTTTCTCTAAAGATTTATCTTCTGTGATTTTATTAAATTCTTTATGTTTTTTCTTTGTTTCAATATCGCTAGTATTTAATACTACTACTTCCTGTACACTTTCTGTTTGTGAATCAGACAAATCATTCTTTACATTTTGTAGTGGCTCATTCTTTTGCTTTGTTTTCTGTTTACTCAATTTTTTTGCTTGTCTAGCTGCCAAAACATCCTCTCTAGGTTTTGCGGTGACATCTTTAGACGACATTTCTGTTAGTAAGTTAGTAATTAAACTGTCTTCTTGACAAATGTATGCAGTTTCTTTATTACCATTGCCTACTCCATTTACAGTAACACTACAAAATTTTTCTTCCAGAATTTTCTGTGTCAAGTCTGTAAATTGTACAGTTTGGTTGTTATTAGAAGTCTTAGTTCTTGTTACATGTACGTTTCGAGCAGTCCGAAGTTTCTTGCGTCGTAACCTTCTTCTCTTAGAAGTTGTCAAATTAGACTTTTCCTCACCAGTAATTTCTATGTTCTCCTATAATGATAAGAAAACATTTTTAAAATAACAAATAAATGATTATATTTCTAAATATTTTAAATGTATATTTAACATAACACGTAGAATACCAGATGCCTGGAACATATTGTTAGTAACATTTTCGGCATTTAGAAATGCACCTTATTTTTGCCATCCATTTATGTAGAATATGCAGGGTGTTATACTGCCCTGAATTCCCAAGTTGTAAAACAATTGATTTTTTAAAATTTTTTACACAAGGATTAAATAACATGTTTTTTTTTATTGGGTAATGTGAGTAAAGATGGATTTTCCTGCACGGGAATCCTACCACGAGACAAAAATAATAAAAAAAATGTTAAAATGTGTTTTGTCGTTTTTGTACTGTATCTGCAACAACAAAATCACCAGTCACCTTCACAAAATACTGATGCATTTTACTGTACTGGTCTATTGCTGCAAACTGCAGACATGGCTGCTGATGGTGACTACAAAATTGTCACAATCATAGAACAATGACAGATATTCTTTGATTCTGATTTGATTGATATTGATTCTGCAGTTTAATAACAAAACTGTCAGTATTTTAACACTTTAACTGGGTTATTTAAAATAAAGTATAGTAATTATTTTTCTGTTGGTAAACAATACACTTTTCTCACAATCAATGTTGTTCTACAATTGAAATTAAAAGTTTGTTTGTGAAGACTTTAGGAACAGTAAAAAATCCCTAATGGGCTAAAAACTTCACGTCTACCTTCCTTAACACACATTTAATGCAACAGTAAATTATATTGTATCAAACATTTTAGGGTATTCTCATTTGCAAAGTCAGTCTCTAAAACTGTTTACCAATGGGACACCAGAAGTATATCCAAATGTGCAGTTTTTTATGTGGAATGCTCCAAAAGAATAATTTTTATATTTAACTCAAAGTATAGCCCTATAATTTTAGTGACTTGTGTGATTTTTTGCAAACATACTTTAGACATTAAAATGTTGTCTTATCTTTAACCTTTAAAACTTCAACATTAAATTAAAGGGTGCCTAAAACTTTTATTCAAGGCTGTGAATAGACAGCAGTTTTTAGACAATGTATGTAAAAACCTGGTGTTACAGAGCATTGTAATTCATAAATAGGAACATCAAATTATTTTGTTGTAGCTGATTACTATGCAGAAATTCGTCTAGGTAGGTAACACCCCAGGGCCAGTTATTCTGCTGTGAAGCAGTAGTGTGAAAACATTACTGTGTTTCGGTTTGAAGGGTACTGAGTGCTAGCATAATCACTGGGCATATGAGACTTAAGAACTCATGTCTCAGGGTGGCGCAGTGTGGAGTCACACAGAAATGTTCTGGGTGACGCAGCATTTGTTATTGGTAGACGTTGCACTTATCATCGGGTGAACGTTTTGCTCGATTCGTCACTTTATCAAATTAAAAAAAAATTAAAAAAAATATGTAGCTAATTGACAGACTTTCTACTTAGCCAATAAACAATCTTACATGCAATTTATGAAACGACATTCTATAACCTCAAATATATTTGTGACGTATCTAATATTGTGTAATATTAAAGCAATCAGAAAATACCTTAGACAAAACCATAGCTGCTTATCCTCAGTAAGCTATAGTAAATTTAGAGTAAGAAAATGATTAAATATTCTTATTTGATAAATCCATTATTTTGAATTTGTGACTTACCTAAATATTGTATGTAGAATTCGGAGATTAATGTTTAGATATTATTTTGATTAGTATAAGAAACAAACAACCAATTTATTGCTACTCGCAATTTCAAAGAAAAATTAAACGGCTAACAAATATAGTGGGATATTTAGAAAATTCATAATAAAAGATTAAGAGTAATAGTTGACGTTGACTGGTCGAGTTTAGAAAACCTGCTTAAAAAAGATGACCGTAACGTAAGTTGTAAATATCTAACTCCTTATGTTGAGTAAAAACAGTCTTAAAAAACATTAATTTACTATTACAATATTTTTTATTAACTATCATGAGAAAAGTTTTAATTTAAATTTCCCTATTTTTTTATTAGAATAGAGTAATTGTCTATGAAATGGTTATTTACGTAGCTATCTCCGTAAACAATTGTTGAAACGAGAGTCCCACTTCATCAGGTTCAACTCTTCCTCAAACTCTCCATCAAAAAAAAAGATTTGGTACTCTTAATTAAATTAATACAAATTCTGTTGCCTTTTAAATCATTCTTTAATGAACAATATAACTTCTTTGCGTATTTAAATATATTTTTTAACACAGTCGTTAGTCGGACTTCCCCGAGAGTTTGGGGCCAATATATCTTGTATCGAGTTCAGGAATCGTTATGTTAATAACTATACTGCGTATTAAAATTTTTTGCTATGTTGAGCCAGTAATATAAGAGAACTCATCAAACAGTACATATTACAGCGGGCAAATACCTATGCTAAACTTTTTAAAGATTTCAACTTCACAGTGAAAAAACTAGTAAGTTTGTTTTATTGTATGTTATAAAATACAAAATACATTATAAAATTATTTTGTTTCATAAAGTTTCATTATTGAAAGTTTTATGAAGTTGGCATATGTTTGAATAGACGTGTGGAGTTTTCTTATTACCAAGTAAAAAATATCGGTTCTTTAGCTACGAACCGATATTCTACGAACACTCTTACCTAATCTACTTCTTCTTTCTTATTTACTTTAGAATGTAGTATTACATATACATACTTACATAAATCTAGGAAAGAAAAATCCGATCTCAAAAAGCCCAGACGTAAGACGGGGTCCCGAATTGCCAAACGTTAGTTTGGTATCTCCCGGCAATAGTGAAAAAAGGACTATAAGAAATAGCTGACAACAATTTGTTGTTCAGTTAGCAGACAATCGATAAGTGCATTTTTCGAAGCGAAGCATGATATATAAAAATAGCAGCTATTTCTACAAAACGAATGGTATATAGTGTATCATTCACTAATTTGAGCTTACTTGTGAGTCAAGTCCGGTAAAACCCAAATTTTTATAGCAAAGAGCACATAGAGCCATATGGAGTAATTTTTATATTAGATTTGCGTATTTATGAAATGTCATTAGAACAATTTATTAGGACTTCAAATATTCAACCTTGTATATTATCTTTATATTAAAACTATTGCTATTGTTTTAAAAAAATTAAACATGTTAATTGGCTTTCATTTTTACTCAAAAGTGACAACCCCTAATACTTTTAAATTTCTTGTGCTGCTTCTATGGAAAATATCTAAAATAGCCATGTAACATTACCCACTCATTTTCCTTGCGCTAATTGTGTCGTACTGATTAGATATTTAATATAAATGATGCATGCATACATACATAAGATCACGACTGTATCCCATAAAGGGTAGTCAGAGACTGGGCACTCACTCCAAAAACAGATGACTGCCACAATCCACGTTTCACCTAAACAATATAATGCACTTGGTGTGATAGGTGGTGAGCCCATCGCCACCATGCGGCGTTGGGTGCACGGTGCAGTTTAATTCCTTACTCGCGTTTTACGAGATCTATTGGATGAGATGGAGTGGTAGTATTCTTTTTAAAGAGCCGCCACCACACGGCTATAAATGATGTCATTACCTAAATTCTTGTACTGTTGCTTATTTTATCTTCTTATTAATGTTATAAGTCGAGACAATTTTGTCTCAAATCTGTCATCAAAATCAATCAAATATTGGTTTAAATGATTGATTTATGAAATGTTTGGAAAACAAACGTATGCACACAATGGTATAATGGTATATCATGAATAAAACGTTGAACTCACATTTTGACATTAAAAATACGTTTATACATACGGGATTTTCCAGCATATTTTTATAATTAGGAATGATGAACATTTTAAAACTTTAAAAATATTTTAATGACTCTAAACTGTCAGTACTATACTAATTAAAACATCAGTTTTTAATTTCAGTTAAACATGGGAGTACTTCCCTAAAACTTGTATAAGTTTCTAATTTTTGTAATAGTTTGAATAAACACGATGCCATTTAAAAGTGAAGTCAACCAATGTAGTAGAAGTAGAACTTCATCTACAAAGGAAACGTGTTGAAATATGAAATGAAACAATCGTTTCGTGCTACGTATCAAACGTTGAACTGGTTGTTCAGAAAATAAATACATTTATTTATCTTCTCAAAATTATCGCACTTTTTTCTTAGTGTACCTACACTAAAATCATTAGTTTTCAAAAGATAAGGAATGAACCTATTGATGATAAAATCAATAAAAATAGTTACAAAATATTTAAAATGAATTCTAATAAGACTATTAAAATATACTAGGAATAGTAAGCTGCTTTCATTGTACGAATGAATATTTTTTTCCAGACGTTTTATCAAGTGTTATTATTGGTATTTTAAGATTCACATCACGGCCTTTATAACTTAAATATAAGTTTTTTTTATTTCATAAAAGTCACGGAACGAGCAGAACGTTCACCTAATGGTAAATGCAACGTCTGCACATAACAAATGCTGTGTCACCCAGAACATTTCTGTGTGACACCACACTACGCCCATCACCCTGAGATATCAGTTCTTTAGTCTCATATGCCCAGTGATTACGCTAGCTCTCAGTGCCCTTCAAACCGAAACCCAGCAATGTTTTACATTACTGCTTCACGGCAGAATAACTGGCCCTGGGGTGGTACCTACCTAGACGGATTCCTGCATAGGAATCCTACCACCAGAAAAAAGTTTTGATTTCTTTACTGTTTCGAAAAACTTAATTGTAAAACACTGTTCTTCATTCTGTTTGTTGGCGTGGATGTCTTCTGTAACGCCAAATCAAAAAAATAAGATATTGAAACGGTTTACAATATCTGCATTGGGGTAATTCATTAAACTTATTTTGATTAATAACGAACAGAAGAAAGCTTTAGAACAAATATTAAACTAAGTAAATGCATAATAGCAAAGTCGTAACACATACGGTTTAATATTTACCTTTGGAGAGGTGGCAGCACTCTACTCTTGACTTTCGAGTTAGATGCAGCTAATTTTCAGACCCTGTTTTTTTATTATAAGACGTCTATTATTAAAATAATATTAAAAAAAACTTAATATTTGCGCGTACAAAATTACATTAGTAGTAATGTAAGGAACCCTCTCTACGCGAGTTAAACTCGCACCTGTCCGTTTTTTATCAGTCTTCAGTTTTATTCTGAAGTTTTAACGAGGTAAAACTGGTGTTTTATGAGCTTATGTGATGTAATTGTTTAAACTATTTGTACGAAAAGTGTAATGTATGCATGTATATTCAGAAATGTAATGTAAGGTATGTATATTCAGATTTCAGATATTATATTACGCATGATATACTTAAAAAATGCTTAGTTAGTAGAGTACCTAACCAATGAATTAAGAAAATGTTGGAAAATGGAGCGATTTATAGATCATGCATTGATCTATAAATTTCCTTTATCCTATAGGTATCAACGATTTCATAACAACATGGTTGAGGTAAGGTATAGAAATTTATTTTAAATATATTCTTAGTATTTATGTCCATTTAAATAATTAAAATCTAGATATTTAATGTTCATCATTTGAACATATTATTATTTAAAATATTATATAAATGCAAACAACGTAAAAAAATGATGCTGTGTTTACATTACATGCGTACACTTTTTATTTATTACTTACTATTTATTATTAATATACATTTGAAATACTTTTAAGAACTAGCTGTTTATAAGGCATTCTCCTCTCTTTTCTTTGGATGAAAGAATATACGATAAAATATAAAAAAGGCTATAAATGGAAGTAAGGTTAAGGTAAGGCTTTGTATATTAAAGCACCGTGGTTGGGCGTTGTTGCAAAAACGTAGGAGTCTGCGTTTGTTTTTTCAATATTGCAATATTTTACATAAAATTCTTCTTTCAAAGTTTGTATAAACTTTTTGACTTTTTCCTTGGGACATAAAGCAACAATACAGCCTCCCCAACCTGCGCCCGTCAGACGTGAATGGATATTCATTTTTTGAGATATATTAACGAGTTCATCTAAATTTTTATGAGAACATTCATAAAGAGTTCTTAAACTTTCATGACTTTTAGACATTAATTTCCCTAAAGCAGTCAGAATCGCATTATTGTCGTTATCAAGTGGATCACTTGCTGCGCCATTTGCTGTACCATTCGTCTGTGAAGGCGCTTGTTTTAATTTAGATTGCGTACATATCCTTCGAAAGTCTTCAACTCTCTGAGCTTCTTCATAGACATGGAGAGCACGTTGTCTAAGCTTAAATTCCGTCAAATGCTTAGTGTTACTTGTCAAGTACAATTCATCTATTTCTTTTTCGCTGATTTTTAAGATGTTGCATATTTCGATTTTTGTATAAATATCATTTGGTATGTACCTACGGACTAGTTCTATCATCTCGGTTAAACTGTTGTTAAGTATTTTCTGAAGATGACTTAGGGTTATAATTTTTTCCTCATAGGTAACGCTTAACAATTTAGTTAAAATTTGAGCAGCCAACCTGCATTCGATAACTCTTGTATTAAAATCATTTGTAGCAGCTTTATTCGCTTCGGCTAAGCTATGCGCAATAACAAACGCAGCATCTTCAGGTAAAGCGACGGGTGCAGCATTTAATGGTTGAAAAGTAATATATTGAGCACTGTTCTTTTTTGCGAGAAATGCAATAGCCTGATCCATTCCTCCGCCTTGTGTTCCAATGTACCGTTCACTTTTAGCACATAATGAAGCAATTTCGTTCTTATTTAATGTTGCATTTTGAGCATAGAGAAATGATAGACAGGCTGCACTTACAAGCGCGGAGGAACTAGATAGACCTGAGGCTGGAGGAATATTACCATCAACGTACAGTTGAAGTCCTTTACATGTGCTGCAATTTAAATGTTCCATTGCTCCTTTAATTCCACAAAGAACGTAATTGTACCAAAAAGGTTTCCCATTCGAATCTGGTGTTATATCGAGTTCTTTATAAGTATTTATTATTATGTCAACACCTTTATATTTACTATCTGCATTACGGAGATAAAGTTTTGATTCTTCTGTAATATTCACTGCCATTATTATATCCTGTTCCAAAGCCATAGGCAACACCGGATAGCCACAATAATCAATATGTTCCCCAATTATATTAACACGACCCGGCACACGAACAAAATAAGAAGGTTTGCAATCGAAATCGTTATAAAAGAGTTCACTTAATTTTAATATTCTTTCATTGTATGGAATGTTTAATACTGGAACTTCATTGACGTTGCCGTTCATTGTTATGACTTTTTTTGTAAACAATGTAAACAGAACACACCGCACCGTACCAATACAAACTTGTTACTGAAATATAATTATAACTTTATCAGTAATGTAAGTGTGTATACAATATAATGCGTTTCGCTCAATGATACGGTGTGATAACCGACGTGTAACTTTATTGAATAAAATGACTGATTACGGAACGTTTGTTATTTTTCACTGTTCAATATCACACTTGTTTTTTAACTTTTTATTATACACATATATTTCTCATGTCTTTAGATATTTTATTGACCACAGCTAATTCAACTTTCAACTGTATAAATAAAAATAAATTCAGCGATCGAATATGATAAACATAACCTACAAACGAATTAGTACGACTGCTAATACCAAGCTTATACTAGCACCTTCCGTGGTTGATGTTCTCATACTTTTATATTATGTATACATGTGGAAATTATACGTATGTGGTTTGTGTTACGATACGGTTAGAGGTGGCTGCGAAAAACTAACAGGTTTTAAATTGAATTAGTAAAACGTATCTTAATGTTACTGCTAATAAAATATGAAGGTGGGTATCTATTGCAAAAGTTAATAATATTTGATTCTCACTAAATTTGTTTGTCTTTGTCACTATTCCATATCTCTACAGGTAAGTGAAGGATATAGCGTTTAATACATTATGTGTCAAGTGTTACAAAATACTTAAGATAATTTTATACAAATGTTTAGAGTACATATCGTTACGATTATTAGTACTGGAAATATAGAGATAAGTATGACGAATTAAGAAAATGAATTTATATTTATAATCTATTCATAATTCTTGACCTAATTTTTTTTTAGTTGTTTACCTAAAAGGTAAATTTTTAAACGCGAGAGATACAACTTTGGGTATAAATTAAATCTGTTATATTATTATTGTTATTATTTTACTGATGCCCACTTATAATTACTGCGACTGCGGTACTTATAACACTTCCAGAAAGGAAACATTGATATAATTGCTACTCGCAACACGAGATGACTATTGAATGCGATTATTTTATCTCGGCATTCTCAAAAATGTGAATAAATATCGCTGTCGACAGTATGAGTCACAAAAGGTTTTATCTACATATTTGTTATAATTATTTACACAAAATTGATTTTTTAATTATTGAAGAGAAACTAACGGTAACACACAAAAAAGTGAAACAAAGGTCTATCTAATCTAAAGCAATATTATAAAGAGGAAAGATTTGATTTTTTGTATGTTTGGTTGTAATGAATAAACTCAAAAACTACTTTATCTACAACTACATTAAAACCGTCTAACATGAGTTTTTTTTTTATAGGAGAGGAGCAAACGAGCAAGCGGCTCACCTGATGGTAAGTGATCACCGCCGCCCATGAACATCCGCAATACCAGGGGAACTCCGAATGGGTTGCCGGCCTTTGAGGAAGGAGTAGGCTCTTTTCTTCAGTTGCATTAAATTAAAAAAAAAACCGAGATCCTTAAGAAAATTGGTATGATGTAACTCAAGGTATCAAAAATTTACTGATAATAGTCATTATTTTGGCGTGCGCTGCAAAAACTATTGATGATAAAGAATATAATGTAGTAAATTTTCATAGTACTCATCATTACTCACAAAAATGTCCGTGAGGCTGTCTGTCTGTTACAGTTAAGTCAGACTAACCGCTTTTTGTTGAAATTAGTCCAAAAAAACATGGGTAGAATCGAAAGATGATGACATTCGTATCATGATATTAATCCTAATCCTACAAAATAATTTCATAGTCAAGGTTGATTATGTACATGTAAAGTCGAATAGACTAAGATCTATTAATTACTTACCTACTCATATTATTATTTGTAAACTAGAAACAATTTAATAGTGGTTTGTAATTTTGATTATATATTTTTTATATTTAAAACTTTGAAAAGTTCTATAAAAAATACAGCGGCTGCGGTGTCTCTCGAACGCAGCATTTCGCCCGGCTTCATGTAACTTGGCATCACACCGCGTACACACGATTCACCCGTGTTCCAGGGCGGTTCTCACCGCCCAGAGTTACCGACACACAAGTCGACAGTCCGAATGGACGCCCGCAGCCTCCCTCGGACGAGCATTAGACGATTTAAAATATTTAAGATATTCGAAATCGCGAAAGCACGCAGCGAATGCGACACAGTCCGAATTTCGAGGTTTTTGTAGGAGTTTATTTATTTATTTTTGTTTGGGTCAAACCAAACCTGGCACAGTATCTGATGAAGCTGTAAAAGCCATCACCGAAAATGTATGTATGTAACTTGGGCATCATCGACGCAGCTCCCTTTGCGCAGCGGTCGAGAGCGGCCGTTTTATTTTTCTACCACGACATTAAATATTGGCTATATTTCATGGCTTATGTTCCCATAAATAAAACATTATTTTGGTAAAATAACGTAATCTTATCTGACCAGCTGCAGAGCCGCCGGTGAGAATAGTCGCTACAAAAAATGTTAGTGTAAGGAATTGTGGTTGTTCTATTTGTCCAAATAAAGTACTAATTTATCTTTCTAATGTCTATCTACCCGTGCGAAGCCGGGGCGGATCGCTAGTATTATATACTTGGCTAGTCGTGTTACTTGATTACACTGACAAGAAATAAATTAAGACTTGCAATTATGCCCATCATGTAGTAGGCAATACTCTACTAAGTTTCTTTATTAAGTTTACGTGATAAGTTGGAGGAAAGCAATCTGAGAAAAAGTTACAATACATATGAGCACGAAAACCAAGAATATGTGACTTGCAAAAATATTGGCTCCAGTAAACGATTGAACCTGGGGCCAGCGCTGTCCACTGTACCCCTCGGTCGTTACTCAGAATAGCGTGTGTCATTTTATTCAGTAAATATTAAACTTAATAATTATTGTTTTTTAGAAGTTTATGTAACAAAGTGACGAGGCGAAGAAATCGCTCACCTGGTGGTAAGTGCAGTGTCAAACTACATATAACAAATGTTGTGCTAATCAGAACTTTTCTGTATCGCAGGCTGCTCTGACGAGCGCAGTGTGCAGCCTGCCTTGAGACATCAATTCCTACTACCTGATACTCAGCCCAGTAATTATACTAACTGGGAGTGCCCTTCAAACCGAAACACGGTAATGCTCGTCAATTTCTTTCATAAAAAAAACATATTTAATAGTGTAAAATTCGCAGTAGCCTAGTGAACTGGCGATTGCCATATTCATCATGTTATGTATCTATATTGGTACAATGTGAATCAAATAACCTAAATCAGTGACTTTCGTATGTCGAAAAGTTGATGCGACCACTTAACGTCCATTTGGTAGCAACTTTCTCAACTATAATTCCGGTTCGCCAGGTGGGTCAAGTTTCTTAAACCTCCGAGCCTAAAGAATGGCAAAAAAGAAGCTATGAATACTTAGATTTTTTGTTTTAGAGATGTGTCTGTCATTGGCGTATCTATGGTTATTTTCCAGGGGGCTATTATGGCAAGTTGTTTGTGATTTTTTTTAAACGTCTTAGCGTTTACATTCCATTTGTCAGTATCGTGGTTAGCGAACGTCGGTCTTGGGTTCGATCGAAACACGGATAATTCGATTTTAAAAAAACTTACCCACACAAGGGTTCCTCTTAAATTGTACGTTTTACAAACATAAATTTCACACGTACAGCACAACCAAACTCGAAAATCAACAAAATTGTTTTTGCACAAATGTAATAGTCCCCGTATTTCTGACAGTGCATCCTCGTCTACCTCCAATCTTCTTCGCCTGAGCGTTAGATCGGGTTTAAACGACTGAGTGGCTCTGTGTTTGCGCGTACACTTGTGGAACTATTATATCTCCTTTCGTTCCCGTACCCCTTAAAAAACTTTTCATTTATGAGTACCCCTCCCCCGATAACTCCATACCTACGCATAAAAATGTGTCTCGTTTCTCTTATGGTCTATCTATTGTCGATCTTA
This sequence comes from Luehdorfia chinensis, assembly GCA_019845155.1. NCBI lineage: Eukaryota > Metazoa > Arthropoda > Insecta > Lepidoptera > Papilionidae > Luehdorfia > Luehdorfia chinensis. Next base: position 2,657,596 of record JAHVAK010000206.1, on the reverse strand, counting down.
ACTTTGAAATATAGTGCTGCCTCTAGAGCTTGTGATATATAGAGTTACTGTAGCAGTCCTTTTATGTTAACAATTTTTTTTTTATCATTTTATTATTTATTTATTGTGTTCAAGGACATTCCTAAAACAGATGGTTATACAGAGTTTTGCAATGAATTTCGAAAAAAAATATTTGATTTTTAATCTGATACATTAAAAAATTTGCCTATCATATTAGTTTCAGAACCTTAAACTTAATATTATTTTAACAATAATTAATCAATAATCAGATCAATTTTATCGAAATTGATTGCAAAACTCTGTAACTACAAAATAAAAACAATTCCTAAAAATCACCGTCAAAGAATTATAAAGAATCTTCTGCGTATTTTATCAACCCAACGCTCATAGTAAGTTATTAGATATATTATAATGTTAATTTTAAACTACATATTGTAGACATAATACATTACAATAATGTTTATATAAGTTAACTGTTTTAGCTTCTGAGTATTTCCGCCATTACCAATATGATTTTCACGTACCCTTTATGGGACCCTGCGTACTCCCAGAGGTACTCCACAGGTTGGGAATATCTCCCGACAGTATTCGGAAGTTTTCGCCGAAAATCGGCCAGGAGTACATCAATTACACTAGCACTCAGTGCCCTTAGGACCGAAACAGAGTGATAATTGCACGTTCCTACTTCACGGCAGAATAACTGGCCCTCCGATGGTACCTACCTAGACGGATTCCTGCACGGGAACCCACCAACAGTATATTTTAAGAGGTGTTCTAAGAAAATATGTAACTATATTTTATTTAATTGATTTCGTAAGTGCTTGAAATGTCTTAAGTAGTGGTGGTCTCGATAAACATCTCGAAAAATGGCAACATGGCAACAGCGCGTCTTAGGTATGAGGCATCTGAAACTGCGGCCGCAAATCCGCTTGCCGAGCGTGGTTATTACTTCTAGTAATAAACCTATATCCATTAGTAGACTATTAAGAGGCTGATGATGATGACGTCATATTGATATTGTGGTTCTCTTATTGTGAAAAAAATATTATCAAGACTTGTAGCCGCAAATTGTAACAATTATCTATACAAAAAAAAATTGAAGTGTCTGTTTTACTGGTGGTCTAGGTAGCTACCACCCCAGAGCCAGTTATTCTGGCGTGAAGCAGTGGTGTGCAAATATTGCTGTGTTTCTGTTTGAAGGGCACTGAGAGCTAGCGTAATCACTGTGATTATGAGACTTAAGAACTCATGACACTTATGCACATATGGGCAGACGTTGCACTTACCATCGAGTGAACGTTTTTTTCGTTTCGTCACTTTATCCAGTAATAAAAAAAAACAAAATAACTGGTTTTTAGTCTATGCTTATGAACGTATAAACGGTACTTTAAGATTTTTTTTTAATTTTTGTCTGTCTGTGTGTTTGTTCCGGATAATCTCCAAATCGGCTGGACCGAATTTGACGAGACTTTCACTGACAGATGCTGCTGAGCTAGTGTGACTACATCCTTTATGATTACGTCCGTGAATACTGGTGTAAGTAGGTTCTTGTTATGAATTCCAGAATTTGTGTTTTCATCACCATATCAGCCTATCACTTGTCCACTGCTGAACATAGGCCTCGCCATAGATTGACACAGAAGTTTGAAACTGATTTTGGGAGGATTTTGACATAGTTGTCAGGCTTGGCAGGCGGGATGGCCACAGCAGATTATTTGTTCAAATATTCCAGGAAGATGCTACTGGCCATTTCCTGGTTTGTTTGATGGGTTGGTCTGTATTTTGTCTAGCATCACTGTAAAATAAGTCGATATAAACATGTTAGTATTAAAATTAATTTTAATTTTAATTTTAAAACATTGTTGTCTAGAATTCTAACTTACGTAGGCAACGAGGCCTATAACAGTTCTACGAATTTTCTAAATATAACAAATACGTCGTGTTATACTAGTTTTTAGCACTTTTAGTTTTGTAAACACGATACAAAGTAGTAGTCCAGTGCAATTAGCTTTATAACTCGGAACTCTCGGACTTAATGAATGGATTTCTATGTTTCTGGGTGTTTTTTTAATTGTGATTCTTAAAATTAAAAAGTTTAACCTTTGAAACCTCCCGCTAATGTCTTTTTTTTTAAGGATAGTCCCATGAAAATAATTTCACTTCTTACTAGAAGAATATTCATTTTACACATTTTTTTCCATTAATGTTTTCTTTAGAGAATTATTGAATTTCTATATAAAGTATATTCAGCCGATCAGTCAAACGTCCTTGAAAAGTGATGTTTGAAAGATGTTTCTCTGGTCCGAAAACTGTTTTAGTAGCTGTATCAGTATTTGTTGAACACGTGGGAACATAATGTACGTAGACTAAAGGTTCGGACAGACAGTGTGCGGGGCGGGAAGGCGACGCGACGCTGACGAGACGGCGACGCGATGTGGATCACACTGGTGGCGTGGCGGTTGCGTCATCGTCCCGCCGGCCGTCCCGCCGCACTGTGTGCGATTTTTCGAGCATTTTTTTCTTATTGATTCCCAAATCGTCGATTTTAAACTAGCATTATTATATTGTGTCGTGTGGTGGCGGCTCGTTAAAAGAATACTACCACTCCATCTCATCCAATGGATCCCGTAAAAGGCGAGTAAGGAATTAAACTGCACTGTGCACCCAACAGCGCATGGTGGCGATGGGCTCACCCCCTATCACACCAAGTGCATTATATTGTTTTGGTGAAACGAGGATTGTGGCAGTCATCTGTTTTTGCAGTGAGTGCCCAGTCTCTGACTACCCCTTATGGGATACAGTCGTGATCTTATGTATGTATATATGTATTATTATATTGAAGGTCATCCAAAAAAGGTGGCCTCGACCAATTCAATGAGCTTTTCCACTTTTTCGTTGTCCGTTTTTGTAATTAAATACAAAGCTGACGCCCCGTCTGGCGCGACGTGCCCCGTCCCGCCGCGCTCATGTTATATCCCCGGATTCCGTACAATACTTAAGTCTCCTCTTACGACCCCTCGGTAGGAAAGAGGTAGGTGTTATTTACACTCTGTCCGAAACGGACACTGACGAAGAGCCTTTATTCGTGCAGAATAACACCATAATATGCAATGCTATAGCTGTACTGCTTGTGGGAACGTAATTTAATTTTTTGACTTGTACCAAAATTGCGGCGACGTGGTTCGTCACCCATCATGTCTCGTACCCGCGGGAGCGAAGAGTGGGCTAAGGTTGTGGCCTCTGTCTACTGTGACTGTATGTATTATTTGTTTCATCTTTTTCATTTTCGACTTACCAATTTTCTAATAAAATATTTGTTGTTACAGATAATTAATAACTATGTACAGATAATTAATAATAAGAATATTGATTCAGCAGATGTACTAATAACTATGCATTGTAGCATTATATGAATCTCCTAAATAATTTTCGATACCAATAGTTTTAAAAGCTACAAGTAAAAATACTAGTCTCGATACTATTCATACCTGTACTCGATACTATTTCAGTACAACAATAGTGTATTTACAAGTAAGTGTGTTATGGGACAAACTGTCAGTGACACGAAAAGTATTTTCATTTCTTTATTTTCTCGATGACAGCTCCTGTGAAAACTTGAACGAGCGTCTTTTTTTTCATTATGTATGCATTACTTTTTAAAAATATGACGTTTACACACGTACAAGCCTATAAACAGAGTCGGAAAAACTGATAGGGATGGAGCTATATCGATAAACGTAACACGATAACACACTCGATATTTTTTACAAAATGTAAGAAAGTAAACTACTGCCGGATACTTTTGTACAAATTTATTAACCAATATTATATTTCATTACAAGATGTTATACGTATTAATTCTTGATAGATAATGCCAACGACTTTAAAAGTTTTGAAGCTGTTGTAAAATAAGTAGGTATAGATAGGTAGGTAGGTAGATTCCCGACAATAAATTGAAATAATTATAACGACAGGTAATCTTTATTTATTTATTTTAACCAAAATCTAATAAATCGTCTCTGTCACTCGATGATCTCTCCCCAACATTTATTTTAAGTGCCTGTATTTGTATATTATCGAATGCCACATAAATTTCTCAGTCCGACGCTATGATGTTTTGGGTTTGTGTTTTTTTAAAATATATTTAAATGTTTTTGTTGAATTTGTCTTTGTTCAAAATATAATAAATTTTTTTTTGGTCACAACACTGCAACTATCAAATTAGAACTGTCATCGAGAAAAAAATAAAGAAATGGAAATTTATAGAATGCTGCAGGTCGCAAGCTTCACAAGGGATTTAATTAGGCATTTTGGGCTTGCTAGTCTTATTTAGTAGGTTTGGGAAGTAATGTCCAACCAGTTGCGTAACTATTCCGTGCAGACCCGTGGCAAATTCATCGGATGGGGCTTTCTGGGGATCTCTCAATGTAAAGAAGCTCAACCATTTGTAATTTCTTTTTAATAGATCACTGCATAAAGTACGTATGTACTAACGCTATTATAATTATTGTGCGCAATTTTCGTTGATTTTCTAGTAACTTTTCATTAGAGCGTATTGGATTGATATAACTATTGTAGTCGAAAATTTTATTATAAATTTTGTTTTTTCTATTTAGCAAAGAGCAATGCCAACATCAATGTTCTAATTAATTTAATACATTTTACTTCATTTTGTACGATATATATACATGTTAGAATCGTCCTGTGCTCGGCGACCGTCTCGGGCCGAGGCTCCCATTCGGCTCGGGGCCCATGTCGTTTTGCCCGTCCACACTATAATATTTAGTTTCTAATAAACATACTACTATCATTATGACAACGAATGTGCTGATTATTATAGAGCAAGAAAATTCTTAATTACCGATAAATTATAAACGTTATCTTCTTATCAAAACTGTTCAAACTAGATTAAGATCTTATTCAACAACTGATCCCACATTCAAACGAATCTGTGGTGTTATATTAACCACAACAAATAAACCACCGGCCTTAAAGAGTTACTGTTGGTTTATCGCCGGTGGACGGGCACCACCCGATGTCCCAGGTGGTGGTGTGTCCATACTCACCACTGCAAAGTGATGATGAAGAATTCGTCTGCTTGTTAAACCGTACCCATTCAGATTGGAATTTTAATTTAGATGGTTTTTCATCATTATAGTCAGTAGCTACCATAGACTGGACTCCAAATTATGACTTGGGTTTACAAGTATCTTTATCTTTTTTCTTTAATAATTAACTGTGTTATAGATTTATTACGTTCCGCTGAGGAGAGGAGGTTCTTCAAACTCCAAGTACGTGTATTTGTAAAGAACTGGAAAAGTATTTAAAATCTGTTTATAGTACTGGACGAACTAAATGTAGAGGCAGCTGTAGCGACGAGAACGGAGCGGCGCGAGTACACTAAGAAATTATTCACTAGAGATTGTCCACTTAGAGATTAACGAATAACGTGCGATGAGCGCGATAAATGTCTGGAGTCCGCTGTATTTCTTGACAGGTGGAAACTGACTCCGGTAGTATCTGTACTTAAAGATGCGTGCTTAAGCGTAGGTGGTTATAGGCCGGTAACAGTACTGTCAACTCCGGCGAAGATAGTAGAGTCTGCATCCTCACTTACTCATTTGTACAGGTGAATACTTAGTTATTGGACGCTCAACATGGGTTCCGACTTCCGGCCAGCAACAAGTAGCAACATACAATAATTATTAATTATTATATACATAAATATTATAAAAATATTATATACGTAAAAAATACAAATATATATAATACTTAAAGAGAAAATACATTTTTCAATTTCATATTATGATTATTTTACCTGAACCTATCTCCCTACATGGGTTTCGGTGCAGAAAGACAGATTCTTCAGTTTAGTCTTCACTCTTTGCACTCTTCTTCACTTACATGTGACTGTAAGTCTTTAGACAGAGTAGAATCCATTAGATATCTAGGTATTATTATCGATTACCTCCTAAACTGGCAAGAGCATATTAATAAATTAAAATCTAGACTAAGAAAATTATTACCAGTTTTTAAACGTCTAAGACATATTCCTCGAGAGTTGCTCAAAACCATATACGAGTACTATGCTCTCTGCTATTCGCTGTTGGCATACTGTGTTACTGCTTGGGGGGCACTTAAAAAACGTATACTTTGCAAGTCGAAAGATCTCAAAGAGCAATATTAAAGGTTATGCTTTCTAAGCCTTTTAGATTCCCTACAGTACAGTTGTTCTGTGATGTGAAAGTGCTTTCTGTTCGTCAGCTATTTATTATGAAATGTGTACTTAGGGCTCATGCTCATATTAAGTGCGACTTAAAATTGTATAAAAATACAAGAAGAAAAGATCGCATTATACTACCAGATAAATTTTCTTCATCATATGCACATAGACAAGTTTGTTTTTTGGGCCCTTACCCGCTACACGCTAACCCAATTTGAATGTAGGAAGGCCCTCACTAAGTTTTTAATGTCTCTAACATATGAGGAATCAGAAAGTTTATTAACGATAGATAAGTAAATTATATACAAACCTGGCACTAAGCACTTACTCACACAGACACACACCCACACAACTCTTACCTACACAACGCACACACCCACATTCAATCACCTACCCACGCACACAATTTATACATCAAATCACACCTCTTCTTATTTTGCATTTATGTTTGGATGCATTGTGATGCTGTGTTTCAATTGATTGTATCGATGGACATGTTTCTTGTAACGCTTAAACGTAAAATATTTTTTTTATAAAAAAATAATATTTAAAATAAAATCGCTTTTACTTCGCACTTGTACCACACTCCTAAGTGTCATTATCAGGATGTGCCATGCTTGTTATGCGATGTATTGTCGGAACAAATCTTATATTTTTTTTCCTTTTACCCACTTTTTCGTTTTTTTTGTAATTTTGCGTTCTTTTCTGTTTAATATTAATTATTAATTGTTATTTATAAGGGAAGGCTTAGCAGCTGTAACACAGGTCTGTTAGTATCCGATGAAGCTGTAAAAGCCGAGAAGGCTAACAGCAATTACATCACCGAAAATATATATACAGGTCTGTGCCCTAGCACGGCTGCTAAAGACTTGCAATGTGATACATAAGGATTTGATTAGATAACATTTTTGGTAAAATTGTTCTATGTATAGTATAGCATTATGTAAAGTCTTTGGTTTAATAAATTATTATTATTATTGTTTGACCGCTTTGTGGAATTTGCTGCCGCCCGCGGTTAATGAAGAATCAATTACAAATATTAGGAAAAATTTATAATTTCTATAACATTCGTGAAGATATGCTTAATAACTGATAAAAAAATTACATGCGGATCTTAGATCTTCTCTCCTTTACTATAATGGATTTCTGCAAAGTACCGCCTGATTCTATTAACTATATTGAATATATTAATAAACATATTCAATCGAATTGACATTTAATTTAGCACTTAAAAAATACTTAACATTTTTTACCTTTTAACCATTTTTTTGGCGAAAAGGCATCTTCACAGACTATCAGATGTACTACGGGCATGGGCATCTTTCTCAAATATAAAATAAAACGGCAACACCACTTTTCTGATTGAATTTGTTTGTTTGATTCATGATTATTATTGTTTATAACTCTGCTTTCAATTTAATAATTAGTGTTATTACTAATGTTTTATAATGGCCAATAATTTGGATTTTAATAAAATTTGTCGAGCATGTTTGTCGGATGCTGGACCTTTAAAAGAATTATTCAGTGTTTGTTCCACTGAAGTGTTCAAGTATTGTACATCTGTAGAGGTAAAAAAACATTTTCACTTGATTTAAAATAATTTGAGGTACGAAAAATAAATGATAATGGTGGATCATTATAAAAACCCTAAGTATATTGCATTGGCGGAATAATGTTGTTTTCGAATAATCTAAAAATACTATTAAATAAAGTAATTAATATTTAATGAGTTACTGAATATTTTTCAAAAACTAGCGAAACTTAGGCTTATTGATATGTCGAAAAACAGTATAATTTTTTAGTTGTATACACATAGGGATATAAAAGGAATCATACAAAATTTCACAATTTAAAACACTGCTTCGTGAACCTCTTTTCCTTTCATTGTGTGTCTCTTGACACCTATGAAACAGCAGTATTTTATAGTACAGTTATCATAGGGACCCAGTGAATTTAGCGGTGGGTATTGTTAGCTACAAATGTATGTAGCAATCTATGGGGAGGCTTATGTTCAGCAGTGGACTAAAAGGCTGAAATGATGATGATTGTATTATATGATGTAATGGGAGAATCACTACAAGAAGTGCACAGGTTCATTCAAGAATGTATAATAAGGTAATACAAACTCTTTCCTCACCCTTGGCCTATGTACAACTAATTTTTGTTACTGCCTATATCATCTGTGTGAACTTCACAATTATTCACTTAAAACAATTAAATTGTATTGTTGTCTAGTTATTTCCCCACATGTGTTGTAGAAAATACTCCCACTGGTAAGAGGTGATACTATTCCTTATTCTCAGGGAAGTAACCTACCTAATTATTATAATTAGTTTTCACACAGTTTTTTACATTTATTTTCATGTAAACTATTATTTAGTTCTTTGATTCTTTGAGTAAGTAAAATTGAAAATTACTTTATATTGTTTTTTTTGGACTTTGTTGAGTTGTTTTTCATGTTACTTGTTTTTTCAGTGAATACTCATTCTTTGCCAAATAAATTTATTCTACTTTATTGTACTCTAATGTCTCCAAATGCTTATTGTTGTGCAATCCAGAAGTAGGTACATTTTACATTACCTCTCATAACTGTCTGTTATATTGTAAGATTTCAGAGAATGATTTACTGCCCAAGATGATCTGCCAAACATGCCTTGACCTGTTGAATAAATTGTACTATTTCAAACAAGTGGTTGTGCGCTCCAATATAATATTGAAGCAACAATGCTCTGTACATAGAGATAAGGTATAAGTATAGAAATTTCTTTTTTATTACTTGTTTAAATACTTATTTTTTTTTTATTTATACAATTAATCTAATAAATAAAGTGAGCCATAGTAGTCTTCACCACTTAAATTGTTAATTAAAATATTCGTCTAATTCACTTAATATTGCAATTATTATTCACATGAATTCTATGTTCATTTATCCTAGCATTTTTTTTTAACTAATATTAATTGAGGTGATATAAAATAGTAAAAGTTTTATATATGAAGTCCTCTACTTGCATTGCAACAGCATGTCAAACTATTTACAGCTCTAAACATGAAATATGGCTTTTTGTCAGCAGTGGGATACTTTTGAATGTGCAAATTTTAATAAATATTACTTTTCTAAAGAACTAACTTCTTTACAAAAGTAATATTTATTAAAATTTGTATTTATTATTACTATATTAACATTCATACTTCAAAATATTACAGGAAATATTTCCTTACATAAGTTAAAATATTATAATGGAAATTTACAGCAGGTAAAGTCGGAACATCATAATGCTGACAAAAGTGATATTGTGGAAATTGACATAACAGAATTTACTGATCTACATTTACAAAACAACACTAATGTTGGACAGGAGCAGCAACCAAAAATTAGGTATGCCCAGTTATTACAAAATATATATTAATATCAATGTATTGATATCATTATTCATTAGTAAAATTACACTGGCTATCTGGCTGATTTTGATCAAAGTGATTCCTTCCAGTTAACCATCAAAGGTATTCATCAGTGCAGTATATACTTTAGTGTCAAAGATCAGCCAAATATAGTGGGGCTTATCTTATCTCATATTCAATGTAACTTGTAAAGTTCAGCAGAGGTTTGTTCTTAAAGTTGCCACCATTTGAGACACAGAACATAAAAATAGATCTTCCAGGTCGAAGGTTACATTTTACGGTTCTGATAGGAAGTTCCACAGGGCTTGATTTTCAGTCCTTTTCTATTGCTCACTTATATTAAATACTTAGAAAGAGACTTATAGAAAATACTTAGTTAAAAACATGATATACAGATCTGTCACGTAAAAATATTTACAGTACAGAAGGGAAGTTTCAGATAATGCATGCTCCACCAACGCACCCACAGACATGTCCAATCTATGTGTTTGATTTGAAAATAGTATGAAGTATATATATATATAAACAAATTTACTTTTCTTTGCATTAAAAACGCTTTTTTTCAGGAGACGAAGAAGAGGACCGGCACAATGTACAGAGCAGCCTATAAAGAAGAGAGAAAGAATGAAATGCATGAAGTGTGGCAAAAATTTCCAGAAGTATGAGAATTTTGAAGCTCACATGCGAAGTCATTTTGGTAAGAAGGTGAGTTATATGTTGCGATCAACTACATGTGCGTTTCGCTTTATTATATCAAATTTTTTGATAAGTTGCTGATTGTTGTTGTTAATAGTCTTCTCTCTGTCTTTAAACTTTCGTTCGAAACTTTACCACTTTAGCGGTCTCAAAAATGTTATTTATAGTGCTTTTTTATGTTACGAAATTTTTAAATGTTTCCCCTACTTTTCTACTGCATCGTAACTGCGTTTTAGACATAAATTGCCATGCACAACACATTAGTTGTTTACCTGGATTTTTTTTTCTACTGCATCGTAAGTGCGTTTTAGACATAAATTGCCATGCGTTGTACATTAGGTCTTTACTTGTAATTTTTTTTGGGTAGTAAGTCAATATAGAATTAAACGGGACCGCTGTAACTTAAGCGTTAAGATCGAAAAAATCGTTGTACCTTGTGGCAGAGATGCGGGGCTCAATATATTAAAGCTGGTAAACCAATACTTATGAGTCTAGGACAAATAAGGCTAAGCATGAAACTATGCTTTCAACTGGGTCACGAAGGTGTTGTACTCTTATACAGAAGAACAATAATTTATCATTTAACATATCTCGTCTTAACTACTACTACTACACTACTTGATTAAGAAAACATGACAAAACAAAAGCGTAACACCAACTAGCCGTGTGGTGGCGGCTCGTTAAAAGAATACTACCACTCCCTCTCATCCAATGGATCTCTTAAAAGGCGAGTAAGGAATTAAACTGCACTGTGCACCCAACAGCGCATGGTGGCGATGGGCTCACCACCTATAACACCAAGTGCATTATATTGTTTTTGGTGAAATGCGAATTGTGGCAGTAATCTGTTTTTGCAATGATTGCCCAGTCACTGTATTCCCCTTATGAGATACAGTCGTGATCTTATGTATGTATGTATGTAACACCAACAATCAAAGCAACAGTTCCATTCATATTTAAAAACTAAACTTGATGTATTATACAAAATTACGATAACCGAAAAATATAAAAAATGAGCGCACCAGATTACACAAGATTAGTTCTTATTCATATACATTTTATAACTATATTAAAAACATGATGTTTTATTTTTAAAAAATATTTAAGGCTGTCCCGCTGTGAGGGAAAAAATAAATGGTCACGTTACTTATACCCCATACTAAATATTCGAAATTTGTAGCCCGACATAAAATGCAAGTACTGCGACAAAACGTTCCTGACCCTCCGGAACTTGAACAGCCACATTCGCGTCCACACTGCCGTCCGCAAATACCAATGTCGCACTTGTAACAAGAGCTTCGCATACCTCAACGTGCTCAAGAACCATGAGCTCATACACGCCGGCGTCAAGCGGCATATGTGTCATCTGTGTGACGCTAAATTCGTTCAGGCCTACAATCTAAAGGTTTGTACCATTAAACCATTTGTATACATTACATGTAATAGAATTTCTATGCAGGTACCCGTCTAGGTAGATGCTACCGCAGTGCCAGTTATTCTGCCGTGAAGCAGTGCAAAAATTACTGTGTGTCGGTTTGAAGGGCACTGAGAGCTAGTGTAATTGATGTCCTCCTGCAAACAGTAGTGTACAAACATTAGTGCTTTTTTCCAAAGGGTACTGTTAACTAGTGTAATTACTGGGCATAAGAGGCTTAAGAACTAATGTTTCACAATTTTTTTTATTTTTGTTGCACAATCATGTGAATGTTTGTTTTGCTTGTCTCGTCACTTCCTTACATTTCTATTGATACAATTGTTTTTTAATTTCTTTTTGACACAGATTTTAATTTCTTAACCATCAGATAAATTCCGTTTTTATCCAAGAGTATCCTACTATCCCAGAGTAATTAAATAATTTGATTAACTTAATACCAGTAAAAACACAGCGGTGTTTACGCACCACTGTTTGACGTCAGAATAACTTAGTGCGATGGTACCTACCTTACTGCATAGGAATCCTATCACAAGTAAAACGGTAGCTCCAATATTGTTATTTACAGTATTATAATTAGGTTCAGCAGTGTTGTGCTGAAACAAACTTTCCAGGGAAATTAAAGTTTTAAGTTTCGGACATTTTGTTTTCACAATTTCAGATGCACATAGAAACTCACAACAACGAGAAGAACTACGGATGTTCACAGTGCGGCAAGAAGTTTGCTCAGCCTGGCAATCTTAAAATTCATCTTATACGACATACTGGAATCAAAAACTTTGCCTGTACAATGTGTGATATGCGGTTTTATATTAAGGTGCGTTCGCATTATAAATTTTCCTTCTTCTTTAGCATCAGCCTGTAAAAAGTCCACAGCTGGACATAGACCTCCCAAAAGTTGTCCCAAAATTTCCTGTAGTTGCTTCGCCTGCTAGACGGACTGTAACAAACACCTGGACAGATTCCCATGCAGGAATCCGTCCAGGTAGGTACCACCCCTGGGCCAGTTATTCTGCCGTGAAGCTGTAGTGTGCCAACATTACTGTTTCGGGCTGAACAGCACCAAGAGCTAGTGTAATAACTTGGCATATGAGACTTAAAAACTGATGTCTCAGAGTGACGGGTCCAGTGTGGTATCATATAGAAATGTTCTAGGTGACAGCATTTGGAATGGGCAGAAATTACACTTGCCAGCAGGTGAATGGTTTGCTTGTTTCCTCACTATATCCACTTTACCTTTTATTTAGTAATCTATTTATATACTTTTTTTACTTAATTGAGATAACATAAAGATGCAAAATAATGTTTCTATTCCAGGCAGACCTCGTGAAACACATGCGATCTCACTCTGCGGACAAGCCGTTCTCGTGCCAGCTCTGCGACAAAACATTCAAGAGCAGGAGCTTCCAAGCGATACATATGCGCACCCATACTGGTATGGAATTTTAAAATATTGATTTCCTCATTCAGCAATTAGCATACCTATGTTATGTACATACAAAAGATCACGACTGTATCCCAAAACGAGGTAGTCAGAGATTGGGCGCTCACTGCACAAACAGATGATTGGGGGCAGGGCAAAACAGTGCCGTGTGGTGGCATTTATAAGATTTATAAGATTTGTAACACAATTAATGTCTTATATTATATGGCCGATAGGTGTCCAGCAGAGTAGAATAGCACCTACCTCTTTCCTGCAGAGGTGCCGTAATAGGCGACTAAGTTATGGTACGGACAGATGCTGTCACTACACTGCTCGTGGGAACGCAATGGGGAGTGAGGATTTATGCCATCCGTCACGACTCGTTTCCCGCGTGGCCGAAAAGTGGGCTACGTAGTTGTCTCTGCCTACCCCTTGAATGGGAAAAAGGCGTGATTGTATTTATGTATTATGTTATTAAATTGTAAGCAGATCCGTTCTACAGATCTACATCCAATTATGCTTGTGAGTTCACAAAATATCTCAATATATACATAGATGCATTATAAACTCAATGGAGTTTTATAACAATGAATACATAAGGGTGCATAGAATTACACGAATTCTAATATTATTCGAAAAAGTTGGGAATAATATAAACCTACAATCAGTCAATATATTTTAAATATTTTGGAAATAAATCCTAAACCACCTTTGTTCAACTTACCTTAAATATTAATTAATTTAATTAGAAAAGACTTATTTGTTTTTTCTACTTAAATAAATAAATTAATATCTATAATTTCATGTAAGTTATCTTTTTATTAAAAAATATTATTTAATATTATTTTAAACATTTTTTTTTTCTTAGTATTTTGTGAGCTATTCCTATGAATATGTACATTTAAAAATATGTTTGCAGGTGAACGTCCCTACGCCTGTGACCTTTGTCCGAAAAAATTTATGGCGCGAAAAGACTTAAGAAATCATAGAATGATTCACACTGGGGAAAAGCCTCACAAATGCCAACTTTGTAATCAAGCTTTTATACAGAAATGCGCATTGAATAGACATATGAAGGGTCACGGAAAAAGTACGGAGGACACTCAAAACTTAATAGTAAGGCCACAGATGCAACCTATGGAAAATACAACACCCTTAGCACTATCATATACCCATTGGCATGGTGAAGCTTGATTTTTAGAATTTTAAGATAAAGGGCTTAAGCCAGAAATGGGACAGGGATTTCTCTAATAGACAATGAATTTTTTAAAATTTTATTTGAATTTATAGAATGCATAATTTCAGATGTAAGGAAAATTTCTTTACAATAGAAAAAAAATGCCATCTGTAATCATGTTTGCTCACAATAATAATGTAAAGTTGTAATTTAATAATTTTACATTAGTATTCCGTCAAATAATTTTTATATGTGAAGAGAAATGTCTTTGTAAATAGCGGAAAGATATCAGTACCTAATGATTGTTAACATAAATAATAAAAATTAAATAAAATGAAGGTAAAATAGTGTATTATGCGTAAAACGCAAAATGTCAATTTCACAAACCGTGATACCGTACCGTTGAGAAAATCAGCTTTAAGTTTTTTTAATAAATTCTTGAATGAATTCTACAAAAATATAATTAAACATTTATTTATACATACGATTCTTCGTAAGTTTTGTAAATAATAAAGATACTGATAATACAAATTAAGTGATTTTTTTTTCTAATATCATTACTTTTAAATTTTGTTACTTAGGAGTTTGACTTTTATTGTTAAGTACCCTACCCCTTGAACGCCAGACTTACGTCATTTTATAAAAGCTACTTTTTTTCTATAGAACCACATTACTACAGGTAAGAACGATTGGCTAATGTTAAAAGACTGTCGCGGTGGCTTTTGCAGATAACAGTTAACAAAGATGTGCTGAATAGCTGATTAAACAAATACTATAAAGCATCAAAGAAGTCCAAGAGGGTGTTTGACGAGTTTATCTTCTCCGAGTATGAAATATCTCCCTTAATAATCTAAAAATTGTTTTCGTTAAAAAAAATATTGAATTAATTTAACTGAAGAAAGCGCCATCTCTTGATACTCTATTCAACTATCATACACGAGTGCTGTTGGTTGGAGTAATTTACATTCTATAGAGGTAGATGGATTTGCACGAGTCAGCTAGTAATAACGTTGAATAATTATGTAGTGGCGGTTTAACAGAAATGTGCAAACATTACTGTTTCGGCTTGAAGGGCATTGAAAGCTATTATGTGTAGTAGTGTAATTACTGGGTATTATGAGACTTAAGAACTGATGGCTCAGGGAGACGAGTGCAGTGTAGTGCCACACGGAATTTTCCTGGGTGACAGCATTTGTTATAGGCAGACGTGGTACTTACCATCAGGTGAACTATTTGCTCCACTCGTCACATTCTTCCATAAAAAAGGTCGATAAATGACGAGCACACACTTAATGATAAAAAGCGTATATTACTTTCCATCCATTGAAACAAAATAGAGTTGATTAGATATTGATGATTTTTTTAAAACTTATATGTAGATTTGGCATAATTTGTTTTCATGAATCAGCACAACACAAACACAAAACAAACGTCCGGAGCACAAAACAAACGTCCTGGTTCACCTGACAGTGAATCACAACGATGTTGTGGTAGAGACTAAATAAGAGACAATCACTAGTTTGTAGAAAAAATATATTTCTTAAATCTTAATTTATAAATATATTTTTAAGTACAGAACTTTAGCTTTTTGTAGTATTTATGAGGATGTCGGCTATGTCGGATTAGTGTTCAAAAAAGTATTCTCTAGTTTCATATATTTGTATAAATTAGACGCCATGTGGTCTGCTGCAACTGTTGGTCTCGTAATTTGCGATACGTTTGTTTGTCGATCCCAATAGTCAACAAACAAACGTACGCGCGCTTTTTTTCCACTGGATATTTTTCTAAGAGATCTGAGACGTGTTGGGAGCATTTATATTTTTTTCCATGTTTAGTTCAAGATTACGCTACCTTTCACATATAAGGATATGCAGAGGCCACTCACGTAGCCCACTTTTCGTCCTCACGGGAAACGAGACGTGACGGGTGGCGAACCACGTCGCCGCCATTGTGGCACGAGTCAAATAATTCTTACTCATTCCGTTCCCACAAGCACTATAGTGACAGCATTGCATATTATGGTGTTACTCTTACGTCCACACCTAGACAGGAAAGAAGTAGGTGCTATTCTACTCTGCCTGACACCACGTTATCAAATTAGTAACCATTTTGTTGGCCAAGCATTGGCAGAATTCATAAATAATGTTCAGTGGTATAAACTAATTAAGCGTTGAAGGAAATTTATCGTGTACTTTCATATGCCTCTTCAGAGTTCCTCGCTGCGTGAACCCTTGGTTGCAAACGCCACATTTATGCGGTTTTTCGCCCGTATGAATCCTATGATGATCGTCTAGTCTTTTCTTAGCGGAAAAACTTTTCGGACAATAAACACAAGAGAATGGCCTTTCGCCGGAGTGTATCCTTTTGTGTTCGACTAGGGACGAACTGGCCGCGTAGGATTTCTCACATATATCACACTTAAACAGTTTCTTTCCTTCGTGTAGGCGCATATGTCTCACCAAGTTACTTTTCTCCGAGAAAGGGTAAGTACATATTTGGCATATGAATTTTCTGCCACTATGACGTTTTGAAATATGAGACAGCAATACTGTGTTTGAGAAGAATTTCTTGCCGCACTGCTCACATTCGTGGGTTCGCTCTCTGTTCTCTTCGTGCGTTTCTAAGTGAGCCTGAAGAAATGGAACATAAATGAATATTATAATATGATAATGCAGTAATAAATGTAGTATGCATAACGTTTTTTCTCTCAGAGCGGGCACGCCCTAATATTATTATTGTTTAAAAAGAAAACGCATGTTTATAACATAGTAACAAAATGATAAATGATCTAAAAAGAAAATTAGAACTAATTCTTGTGTAGTCTGGTGGGTTGGTAGTATGAAGTATATTGTTCCGTATATCAGTTCAGGTTCAGGTATATCAGGTTTAGTTTTTAAATATGAAATGGAACTGTTTGTATGACTTGTTGAAGTAACGCTTTTATTTTGGCAAAACGGGACATGTTTGCGTATTTTGGGATGTTTTTTTTGATAATAGTGACGGAACGAGCTTGATGGTAAGTGCAACGTCTGCCCTTAACTCATGTTGTTTCACAAATTTTTAAGTATGAGACAGTTGGTATTCTCATTACCTTTAGTACGGGGGTGGAGACGAACTTTTTGCCGCATACATCGCATATACAAAGCTTGCGTTCCCCGTGAGTTTTCTCGTGCATGCGCAGGGTATGTTTATTTTTGGACGTCTTGCCACAAATGCGGCACTTGAGGCTGTCTAAGCTGACGCGAGTGTGCTCACTCTCATTATGTCGTCTTAGACCACTCCATGTCATGAAGGTCTTGTCGCATGGTAAGCAACAAATTGACACCTGTAACAACAATGACTTTACATGTAACGGACCTATACATGTGATTATTCTATTCTTCTTCTTTGTACATTTTTTTATTTCGAAAAACGATAACTCTTCCCTTGTATCGGTTGTATACACATTTTTTTTATTTGTTAAAAGTGGCGGGACGAGCAAAACGTTCACCTGATGGTAAGTGCAACGTCTGTCCCATTACAAATGCTGTGCCACCCAGAAGGTTTCTGTGTCACACCACACTGTGCCCCACCCTGAGACATCCGTTCTTAAGTCTCATATGACCAGTGATTACTCTAGCTCTCAGTGCCCTTAAAACCGAAACACAGTAATGCTTGCACACTACTGCTTCACGGCAGAATAACTGGCCCTGGGGTGGTACCTACCTAGACGGATTCCAGCATAGGAATACCTACCACCAGTGAATTTCACCAGAAACCGCGGCGAAGGATGACAGGTACTCTGACTAACAAGCCCCGCGGTCGTCACTACAATAGATTATTAAAAAAATACATTGCATTGAAAGACATAAAAATTATTAAATATATATGTATGATGTGTCCGCCGATTTCGGCTACGGCGACTGCTCCAACTCCTTGCATATATCAAGAGTCCATAATCAGAAGCAGTCAATTGCGCAGGATATATTAGAGTGCACAAGCGTGCGCGCAAACGCAGGTGCACTCACTCGTCCTCCCTCTTCTGTATCTAGTGGAACGGAAAACCATTTCGACCAGAGAAGAGTTCAGATAATGTGTCCGGCCGCCGGCAGCTATATGCCCCCTACCGTGGCCCTAGGCCTTCCACATTGTCCTGCTGTCCCGCCAGTTCCGCCAAACATGTTGCATATCTGCGGTAGTTGCCTTCTTCGCCGAGACAGAATTCGTGCACTAAGTGGGAGGGGATCCGCTATTAACCTAGTTACCGATAGTTATAAAATATAGATAGCATTAAGTTAAGAAATAGATTTAAAAATTGTCCTAAATATACTTTACTTTATTTTGTAAACGCTAACTTTTTCTTACTACTAATAAATAATAAACTTAATTATAGTTAAATTATAACAAAAATTACTTTTTCGAAACTAAGAATAACATCTCAGTATCAAATAGCAGAGATGCGATGGTATTCCTTTCTGTGGAACATTAGAAATAAATTGTTATAAATACAAATGTAAACTGTGTACCTATTAGTCAATAAAAAAATAAAAAAAACCTAGGTACCGAAGCAACAGGCCCCTCGACTAGTTTAACCCTCGATCCGACGCGGTTTTCCAGAATGTGGCCGCTGCTTGTATAACCTGCTTGTAACCTCATAACTTACAGTAAAAAGTGTAACTTTTTCATAACTTACTTTCTTACCCTCATGTTCCAATGTGTGTGCTTCAAACCGTTCAGGATAGCTAAAAATTTTCTTGCACAGCTTACATGAAAATATTTGTGCCTTCTTTGAAGTGGATAAATTAATTTTTGAGACTGATTTCACAATAAGCTGCTTGGGTGAGGTTATCTTTTTTAATCTGTAAACAATACAAATAAATGACTTTTTATTTTTTTCCTTAAACTCAGGTTTTTTCGATATATTTGCTTTTTCTGTCTCATGGGTAAAATTGGCAAAGATAGTTGAGGTTAATTTATTTTATTGTATGCGAGAAGCAGATTAAATAATACTACTAGATATATAATACTCGCTTAAGATGATTTTTCATTACATTACAGTTTATGTATATATCATAGTAAAAAAAAACAACATTAATTTTTTGAGTATTTACTATTCATATAAATATGGTCTCTGATATGATTATAGTCTGCCTCATCATTATATCTCATACAGTTTTGAATTTACAAAAAGTCCATGCATATAAAGGCAGTTTCCACTTGCTACAAAGTCCACTACTTTCCATTAAAGTACTCGCACTTTTCACACTCGCACTCGCACCTAATTAATGTTAATAATTGAAGTTGAGAAACCTTTTTGATATTTTTTTCTTTTTAGGATTTACACATGATAATTCATCTTTGATTGCCACTGCATTAGCTCCATTGATATTCCTTTTATCACTGTTTAATGTGTCTGAAACAATGTTATATTAATGGTAATTTTTACTCAACTTTAGTAACATACATTGTTGTTACAATGGCACGGCAGAGGTAACAAAGTCAGAATGCAGGCAGGAACTATGGAACTTGATTTCTTTAAGGTTATAAGGTTACTCTACTGTAGTATTTTAATAAAATATTTAATCTTAATAAAGAGAGGGAGATTATTATTAATATTAAAATATTTAATGTAAATAATAATCCCTCTTCTCATGACTAAATAATGGAGAAATACTTTAATGGAAAAACAGTCTAAAACTATAATATAAATAGGTATTTTCATAATTGGACTATTTGATTATAATTACTGTGCCCACATCTTCGTCTGTGTGGCCTTAAGAAAGCTTCTAAATCATCCCTTTTGAAATATTATATTAACAAGAATAATTAAGTCCCTAATATCTATAAAATATCCAAATTTCAAGTTAGTACCATTATAATTTTCTTTTAGAATAAGATGGACAAGTCATCCCTTTTGTCTTTGTACCTACAACTTACCAGAGGATATTCCAAATAAATTATTTGTTTTTAACTTCGAGAAACTCTCCTATTTCACTAAGGTGGTGCTAATTATGTCTTCAGAACTTTACCAGATAATAGATAACCAGATAACACTAAATATCAGTTGACATTTAACACTCATTGGTAAAGAATGAAGTGAATGTATTGACTGTAAAGACCACATAAAAAATCTTATTGTTACAAGAGGATACTTGATTAAAAATATGACTATACTATTGGCACGCTACTTGTTTTGAAGTTTATCCATTCATAAAATTTTGTAAAAATTTACAACTATGTTTGAAGAACCAATTGCTGTACTAAAGTAAAGAAAGTTAAGTAGTGGAGGGTATCTGGTGGAGGTTCCCAGTGGCAGTGTTAGTTTGCTTGTGTATGCTGCATGTGGAGAGCGATATATTTTATATTTTGCATGCAGATCTTAGCAAATTAACTTACTTTACTTCATTATAATATATTTCCACAAAGTAACGCCTGATCCTATTAACTATATTATATTGCTGTACTTTATTGTCAACAGTGACATGGAGTATTTCGTAAAAATTATAATTTATGGATACAAATTTTAAGACTCAAAATTAATAACTTATTTATTTCTTTAGTATTTTATGTACATATATTATTGATATTATGTAGAGAATACATGACCCTAATGATCAACCATATAGGTAATATATTTGAAATGTGTTTTATTAAAACTTTTTAAATAGCTGTTACTTAGAACTCACAGAGACATAAAGGCGTGACACACACTTGACTATATTTTGTTAAATAACAATTTGAAATGTGTCACATTATGATTCTAACATGTCAAAATGGGTAAATTAAACATTTTTGCAGTAAAAGGGGTGAAATATTTTTGCACCTTGCACAAAGGGCAAAAATATTACATTTAAATAAAGTTTGTGAGACATGCATTTATACCATTGCTATACGGCTCCACTTCAATCTGTTCTGGCTTAACATTTTTGATTTCAAATTCATTTAAATGCTCTTCATCACTAACTCCATTCAGGAAATCTTCGTCATTAGGAATCAATACATCATTTTCAGATTTTACTGTTTTCTTACATTCTAATAGAGTATTTTGGGATTTGATGCAAGTTTGTTTAAAATCACATAGTTTTGTAAGAAGTTCATAACAACTGTCACATATTGTTTTAGGCAAGTTTTCATGTTGTTTAACCTGTAATAACTTAACAATAAGAGTGTTGCATAGAGGGCCTCTGTTTAACTAATACTGTTAAATTTGTATCAATGTGCAACCAGTGACCGACAGGCAGCAGTATCTAAGAAGCGATGCAATTGGTACTGCGACCTTCAATCAACCCGCCAAGCATGGTGATTTAGGCAAAATCACCTTTCTTGGTCTGGCAGTAATTTGTTAATGGGCTTATTAAGATGATGTTTAAGAATTTGAAGCATTAAGAAAAATCAAATACGTATTTAAAGCCAACTTTTAATGCCATTTACCTGTTTCAAAAAGTAATAAATTAATAAGTTTAAATTTAAAGCGACATCTTACTTCAACTGATGTGCAAAAAGAGTAGATGATTGGTGAAACATTTTCGAATAAAAAATATTTGAAAGATTCTTTAGAATTTAAACAAGCCCGGCATATTTTATTAAAGTAGTTCATTTTATTACTTTGTTTAATAAAGAGTAAACAGCCAAGAGAATCACCAAATTAATCAAATCAAAATAAACAAATTTAATTCCGTAGAAGTTATGTCAATGTCATTGAGCACAGATAAATAAGTTATATATTATTTTATTTATTTATTAGCGATAACAGTCCTAAACTATTTTCCAGTGTCAAGTAACCTAACTAAGTATACAATCTTCAAGCAGCAACACTTCAAAATTTTGATCGACAGTAAAATGATAGTTGGACTTTTGGCGCCAACTCGAAAAGGGGCAATATAATTTTTGTATTGGATTCTGCTGTCAGAGTGATTGGTTGTCACACGTATTTCATTTTAAGCAGTTTTTCGATTGTAATATTATTGTAATTAATTGTGTTGAGCTTTCTTATTAATAATTGTGATGTTCTTGTGTTCGTACTTTAACATTAAGGTGTAGTTGGTAAGTTTTAGTAGTTAATTTATGTAGTAATTAAGTTATGTGTCAATAATGGAGGTAGATGGCGGAGACACAGAACCACCGGACAAACCCGGTGATTCTGGCACTGTCAAACGAAAACTCTTAGTTGATTCAACTGGTGTGCAGAAGAAAAAAGTAGGTCAAGAAGATTCGCCATCGGCGTCATACCAAAATATTTACACCCACCCAGATTTTATGGAAAAAAAAGTATGCGGATAGTGATAAGGGTCCTTTCGTGATTCATCTTAAGCGATCAGAAGCTGATCCCTCGACGGGATATACAATTCGCCCTGTTAAAATTGGCCATATTCTATCACAAAATAAGGTATCAAATATTGCTAAACAGAGTATGTCAAATTTAGGACGTAACAGAGTTTCCATTGCATTTAAAACCGCTTCAGATGCAAATAATTTTATCGACTCACCATTCCTTGATAAATACAAACTACCTGCTGTCATTCCAACATTTAATGAAACCAGAATGGGCGTTATTAGAGATGATACCAACTGATATTTCTATGGAGGAACTTGATAGTGAATCCGAACTCCCTCTTGGCAGAGGAGAAATTATAAAGGCCAGAAGACTGCATCGAAAAGTTAAGAAGGGTGACGAAAGAGAGTGGATAGCTACCCAAACTATTGTTCTTACTTTTTTAGGCCAAGTGCTTCCTTCTCATGTATATTGCTTTTACACCTCAATTCCTGTAGAAACGTATCTTCTCCCTACAATACAGTGCTTGAAGTGCTGCCGTTTTGGGCATGTAAAAGCACAATGTAGGTCAAGGCCTCGGTGTTTCAAATGCTCTCAAGAGCACATTGGAGATAGTTGTACCACAGACTCACCGACATGCTTGTTCTACTCAGCGAAACACAAAGCTATTGATAAAAATTGTCCAGAGCACTTTAGACAAAAAACCATAAAATTAGTTGTCTCAAGAAAATGTATCCTATCTCGAGGCTTCTGCTCGCTTTCCAGCAGTCAGGAGACCATATTCAGATGTTACTGCTTCTTAAGCGCCCGTAATAAACTCCTCTTCGTCCCAGCGGTCAATAACTAATCTCCCAACCACTTCTTTACAGCCTTATAGGAAGACTGTCTCCAAAAACAACTTAATTAAGCTAGTTTCAAATCAAGTAGGGTATGACAGGGTAACGCACAATAATCTCACAAGAACTCCTTCCTCAAGTTTCTCAAACGGACATGCTATTCAGTCTAATCTATCCCCTAATGATAACCTTCATGAAAATCTTGTGTCTTCTGTTTCAGATATAGTTGGCAAATTCGACGACATTCATTTACCGTTTAACGTGAAGAACAAACTTGATAATCTTTTCTAAAAAATTTACAAAATTCCAATCCCTCAAACTTCTTCAATGGAATTGTCGGAGCACCAGGAACAAGAAACCTGATCTTACCCACCTAATTAATACATATAACCCATCTGTTATTGCTGTTGCAGAAACCAGGTTTGAGTTAGTTTTAGAATCCCAGGTTACTCTTGCTGCCGGAATGATCGTAGTGATGGCTGTGGTGGCACTATGATTCTTACAAACAGATCTCTTTCTAATCTGGTCATATCCCTTCCTTCTATTCCTGATAATATAAATGCTGTAGCTGTAAAAGTCTTAGACATTACTATTCTGTCACTCTATATTCCTGACCCATCCCCTAGCTGTATACCAGAGCTTAATCTATTCTTATCCAGTATTTCCCCTCCCTACGTCATCTTAGGGGACTTTTACAGCCACCATGTTTTGTGGGGCTCTCATAAAACGGACACCTTTGCTCATCTACTAGTAGACGTTTTTAACGATTTCAACCTGTGCGTTTTGAATGATGGTTCTCCCACTCGTTTGACTTACCCTTTTCAAAATCCTAAATCTGTTGTGGACTTAACACTGTGCTCTCCTAACCTGGCTGCAAGTACTAGTTGGAATACAGTTCCTTCTACTTTTGGAAGTGACCACTTCCCAATATTCTTAACTATAGCCAATAGATGTATTCCAACTAGAAACCGTAACTCCCCTCTTCTTAAGTTCAGTCTGTCCAGAGCCAACTGGGAGTTTTATGGCTCTGAATCAGATGCTAAAATAGAAAATCTTCCTCCAGTGAATGGTGGTAACTTACAAACTGATTACACTTTATTCTCTTACCTCTTAAAAGAATCAGCCACTAAATGTATTCCTCTAAAAAAGCCTTCACACAGTAATATCTCGTCCCCTCTATCGTGGGACTCTGACTGCTCATCAATCATCAGGAAACGCAAGCAAGCCGAACAACAATATTCCAAAAATATGTCTACAGTAAATTTTTAAACTTCTAAAAATTATCAGCTCAAGCTAAAAAATTACTTTCAGATAAGCATAGTCACAATGGCTTCTTACTAAGGCTTTATATAAATATTTTTCAGTATAAGGATGAGAGCCCCATCAGGCACCGGATATGGATCGAATAACGTTGACATTCTTTTCACATTTGTTTGCGATATAAAATATGTGAGGGATTCCAGATAATTTAGTGTCTAAGATAATTCCGAGAAATTTGGCTTTATTAACATTGGGTATAGCAGATCCGTCGATTGATATTGATACATCGGGGGTATATCTTCGCCTTGAAGATACCATGGTGTTACTTTTTGAGGGGGATATGGATAATCCATGTTCTATTAGCCAATTATTAAGGTAGTCGATAGCTAGTGTTAATCTGGTAGTAGCATCAGTTAAAGAATCAACAGTTACATATAGGGCGAGATCATCTGCATATTGCAGTACATTACAAAAACAGGTCACAGATTTGTCCAGGTCATGAGTATAAAGGTTGTATAAAAGGGGGCTCAGAACAGAGCCTTGTGGTAGACCTTTCCAGGTGTATCTGGATGTCGTTAAGTTGCCATCAGCACGAACTATAACATGTCTGCCTGAAAACATATTTGAACATTTTGATGATCCTCGCGGGAATACTCAGCTGATGCATTTTCTGCCTGAGTAGAGGGAGGACATTATCATATGCTGCGCGGATATCTAAGAAAATGCTTACAAGAAATTCATTTTTAGAAAACGCTACTCGAATCTGGGAAATAAAGATACTAAGGCTATCAATAGTGCTCAAATCCTTTCTAACTGACTCTTACACAAAATATTCCTGCTTTCTATAAACCATTCCAGTCGGTTTTTAACAAGGTGCTCCATTATTTTTGCTAATGTGGGAGAAATGGCGATTGGACGATAGCTTGTTGCAGTAGAGGGATCTTTACCAGGTTTTAGGATTGGAATTACGAGGTGTGTCTACCAATCAACTGGGATTGACCCAGATATATAAGCCTAATTGATTATATCTAAGAAATATTTCTTTTACTTTAGCCCGATTTAAACAAAAATGTATATGTAATACCATCCAAGCCAGGAGAAGAATCCTTTAAGTTATCTAACACTACCTGAAGTTCTGCATAGGAAAAGGGTTCATTTAAGCTGCTGTTAATGGATGTAGACTGAAAGATGGGACTAGTTATTGGGTGTATTTCCTCTTCCAGGGGGACCCAAGGAGGGGCTAAAGTGTCACAAAAGTTTTCAATCCAATCAGAAATATTAGAGCTATTAAAGTTACTCTCACTAAAAGCGCCACGAAAACGTTTGATGTTTTTCCAAACAAGAGTGGATGGGGAACGTGGAGAAAGGCTTTCACAAAAGGAAAGCCAACCCTTTTTTTCTTATCTGAAAGTAATTTTTTAGCTTGAGCTGATAATTTTTAGAAGTTTAAAAATTTACTGTAGACATATTTTTGGAATATTGTTGTTCGGCTTGCTTGCGTTTCCTGATGATTGATGAGCAGTCAGAGTCCCACGATAGAGGGGACGAGATATTACTGTGTGAAGGCTTTTTTAGAGGAATACATTTAGTGGCTGATTCTTTTAAGAGGTAAGAGAATAAAGTGTAATCAGTTTGTAAGTTACCACCATTCACTGGAGGAAGATTTTCTATTTTAGCATCTGATTCAGAGCCATAAAACTCCCAGTTGGCTCTGGACAGACTGAACTTAAGAAGAGGGGAGTTACGGTTTCTAGTTGGAATACATCTATTGGCTATAGTTAAGAATATTGGGAAGTGGTCACTTCCAAAAGTAGAAGGAACTGTATTCCAACTAGTACTTGCAGCCAGGTTAGGAGAGCACAGTGTTAAGTCCACAACAGATTTAGGATTTTGAAAAGGGTAAGTCAAACGAGTGGGAGAACCATCATTCAAAACGCACAGGTTGAAATCGTTAAAAACGTCTACTAGTAGATGAGCAAAGGTGTCCGTTTTATGAGAGCCCCACAAAACATGGTGGCTGTAAAAGTCCCCTAAGATGACGTAGGGAGGGGAAATACTGGATAAGAATAGATTAAGCTCTGGTATACAGCTAGGGGATGGGTCAGGAATATAGAGTGACAGAATAGTAATGTCTAAGACTTTTACAGCTACAGCATTTATATTATCAGGAATAGAAGGAAGGGATATGACCAGATTAGAAAGAGATCTGTTTGTAAGAATCATAGTGCCACCACAGCCATCACTACGATCATTCCGGCAGCAAGAGTAACCTGGGATTCTAAAACTAACTCAAACCTGGTTTCTGCAACAGCAATAACAGATGGGTTATATGTATTAATTAGGTGGGTAAGATCAGGTTTCTTGTTCCTGGTGCTCCGACAATTCCATTGAAGAAGTTTGAGGGATTGGAATTTTGTAAATTTTTTAGAAAAGATTATCAAGTTTGTTCTTCACGTTAAACGGTAAATGAATGTCGTCGAATTTGCCAACTATATCTGAAACAGAAGACACAAGATTTTCATGAAGGTTATCATTAGGGGATAGATTAGACTGAATAGCATGTCCGTTTGAGAAACTTGAGGAAGGAGTTCTTGTGAGATTATTGTGCGTTACCCTGTCATACCCTACTTGATTTGAAACTAGCTTAATTAAGTTGTTTTTGGAGACAGTCTTCCTATAAGGCTGTAAAGAAGTGGTTGGGAGATTAGTTATTGACCGCTGGGACGAAGAGGAGTTTATTACGGGCGCTTAAGAAGCAGTAACATCTGAATATGGTCTCCTGACTGCTGGAAAGCGAGCAGAAGCCTCGAGATAGGATACATTTTCTTGAGACAACTAATTTTATGGTTTTTTGTCTAAAGTGCTCTGGACAATTTTTATCAATAGCTTTGTGTTTCGCTGAGTAGAACAAGCATGTCGGTGAGTCTGTGGTACAACTATCTCCAATGTGCTCTTGAGAGCATTTGAAACACCGAGGCCTTGACCTACATTGTGCTTTTACATGCCCAAAACGGCAGCACTTCAAGCACTGTATTGTAGGGAGAAGATACGTTTCTACAGGAATTGAGGTGTAAAAGCAATATACATGAGAAGGAAGCACTTGGCCTAAAAAAGTAAGAACAATAGTTTGGGTAGCTATCCACTCTCTTTCGTCACCCTTCTTAACTTTTCGATGCAGTCTTCTGGCCTTTATAATTTCTCCTCTGCCAAGAGGGAGTTCGGATTCACTATCAAGTTCCTCCATAGAAATATCAGTTGGTATCATCTCTAATAACGCCCATTCTGGTTTCATTAAATGTTGGAATGACAGCAGGTAGTTTGTATTTATCAAGGAATGGTGAGTCGATAAAATTATTTGCATCTGAAGCGGTTTTAAATGCAATGGAAACTCCTTGAACCATACAACTAAAATGCACTTATCAGCTTAGACAAAATCCAATCGAAGTGTCTCCATATTATAACAGGTGCCATAAAATCCACTCCTATCAATGCCCTGCAGGTTGAGTGTGTAGAGGCACCTCTTTTTCTTCGTAGGCAATACCTTTTAGACAGATTTTTCTTCAAAACAGCCTATCTTATATGTCATCCCCTTCTGCATATACTTTAACTCTCTTTATGGATCAATTAATCATTCCCAATACTGGTCCCATAAAGACCTACCATGCATTGTAAAAAGTTACATGAAATTTATAAATATCCGCTCGCCAGTTTTCCATAGTAATATTTACCCTCTTTTCTCTATTCCTTATGACGTTCTCACCTACAAACCTGAAGTAATCCTCAACCTAGGTATTGACAAGGACTCTGTTGATGTAAATGGAAAACTAAATAAAGTCATTGCAGAAAATTTTCAAGATTGGAATGTTATGTTTACAGATGCATCAAAGTTATCTTCTATGATTTTGTAGGATCCGCAGTTTGGTTCCCTAAATATAAAATTATATTAAATAGTAAGTCCCCTCCTAATTCATCAGTTTTTACAGGTGAATCAGTATCAATACTTGAAGCTGTCTCTTATGCAGATTCCCACAGTCTGGACAGGACTTAAATATTGTCAGACTCCCTTAGCTGTTTACACGCCGGTATCTCTAACCCTTTTTTTTCTAAAACAAATCATCGTACTATTCATAATATCAAAAAAAACTCTATTTAACTGCCACAAAAAAAAATCTTAGTTGAATTAATAATGCAAAATTGAGGGTTCCTACGGAGTTTCTTTCGCCTGTTCTTTTCCGTCAGAGGAACCTCGTTCCGAAACGGTGGTAGATTGTTAAAAAAATTACGAAATTTATATTAAATAAATATTTATTCAATGGTTATTATTGAAATATACATTTCTTACTTTTAAGAATAAATAATTTTCATTTCATTTCGTTGAGAAACTATATTAGTATAAAATAACAAGGGTGAAATAAGAAAATAAAATATTAAAAGCATAATTTATTTTATTATAATATTAGCATAGCGATATTTGATCGTTCGAACCCCTAGGAAAAGACAGTCAAATAATTAGGCGCCATATTAGACTCGAAATTCACTTTCGGTCCACCATTAACCGAGCCGCGTTCGTCCTTTAAATTTTGATATAATAAATCTTTTAATAAATAAAAATAGCAAAATGTCCCTACGTAATAAAATTACCCTACATATACCCATATTCGGCCAATTACGCAAGACCCGTATTTGCGCATGCCTCCCCGCATCAAATTCACCGACTTCACGTACTACAAAATAGATTTATGCTCAAAGCAACGGGAGCACCGTGGTTCAAATAAAAATGTCAGTGTTCAGAATTCTACATGTAAAAGTACGGCTGAATTAAAATGTGTGCATTGTGGCAAAACAAATCACTCATTTTCTAAGTGTAAATTTAAGAAGTACCTGTGCAAAAAGTGTAATAAAGTGGGTCATACTGCAGCGATGTGTAAAAATAAATACAAATCATTAGAGACACATACTTTAGACATAAATGATGATAACAAGTCAAATTAATGGTCTATTCGAATTTAGTAATATAAAAAAATTTGTTGACATAGTAATTTTTCAGAGAGATTTAATTGAGAAATTTGATTTAAACATTTCAGGAAATTTAAGTATTAATTCAATACAAGAGTCCAATAATTTAGAATCTTTGTTGAATAAATATAAAAATATATTAAATGAGGATTTAGGTGTCATTAAAAATGAAACTGTAAAATTGAAACTCATAAATAATAATGTAAATCCTATTTTTATAAAACCAAGGCCAGTACCTTATGCTTTTGCAAAACAAGTTGATTTAGAGTAAAGTAAATTACAATCTTTAGGTGTTATTGAACAAATTGAAAATTCTTAGTGGGGAACTCCCTTAGTACCTGTTTTAAGACGTTTTGCCGTGTGGTGGCGGCTTTGCCGTGTGGTGGCGGCTCGTTAAAAGAATACTACGAGTACCACTCCATCTCATCCAATGGATCTCGTAAAAGGCGAGTAAGGAATTAAACTGCACTGTGCACCCAACAGCGCATGGTGGCGATGGGCTCACCACCTATCACACCAAGTGCATTATATTGTTTTGGTGAAACGTGGATTGTGGCAGTCATCTGTTTTTGCAGTGAGTGCCCAGTCTCTGACTACCCCTTATGGGATACAGTCGTGATCTTATGTATGTATGTTAAGACGTTTGTGAAACAATGCTAATTATTATATTACATGCACAATTATAAAATTACTGTAAATAAATATTAAAAAGAGGTTAATCATCCTTTGCCCTGTATCGAGGATATTTTTACAGCATTACAAGATGGGGATAAATTTTCTAAACTTGATTTGAAGAATGCTTTCAATCATTTGATTTTGGATGATGATTCAGCTGAACTTTTGGAATGGAGTATACCAAAAGGTATTTTTAAAGTAAAGCGTCTACCGTATGGCACTATGCCAGCTAGCTCTATCTTCCAGGCTAAGTTAGAAAAAAAACTTATTGGGAGCTAAAGGTGTAGTTAATTTCATAGACGACAATCCCGATAATAGATTTAATAATATTGCCTTCCCGAGTGAAGTAACTGTACGAGCTACTACTCTCGCGCACAGGATAACGGCCAGTCATTCATTAATAAAGGTTTCTGAAAAGCGCCCCCCGCGCAGTTCTAAAAAAAAAGATCAGACCACCCGATAACCACACCATCCGCCAAATTAAATTCTCGGCTTACGTGCTTATTATTTTGGGCTTTGTACCAAACTGTACCGCTTTTCAAGAGATGGATATTTAGTCCATCCTTGGACTTATTTTCAAATAGTGTTTTGAAGTTATTATTTTTTGATTTTCATTCAATTCTCTCTATCGATAGATAATTCACACAACCACTTAACCAAGTATCAATATTATTGGTAAGACGTGGTTCGAAAACATCCAAAGATAGATTTCAGCTTGTGCTGGTTAACCATACCCAGACAAACTGTCCCTTTAATTATTTTTCTATTTTTATATTTCAATACTGTTTATCTAATGGATCTGTGTTATTTAATACCCTTAACCGTTGTTTTCGTAAAACAGCTAATAACATTTCTTGTGTTTCTAAGGCTATGGCAAGAGGTAAAGCTCTTATTTGTTGTGCTATGTTTTTGCCAAATGTATCAAATTCATCATTATATTCACTATGATTAACGTAAACTTGGGATGCTTTTGATTCTGAGGGTTGAGTATCACTAGTGACTAATTTCAAAAAGTTTGTGTTGTTATGTTTCACTTCATTTTTTGATTCTGCTAAGGGGAATACAACTACACTGTAATTCGCATTATCTTCATGCTCATGATCTTCTTTATGATCCTCTATTTCTATATCAGAGCTATTAGAATCCTAGAAAGAAATAAAATAGAATATCAATATACCAATCTTGTCTCTCTGTCCAACTAGGTTTAATTTAAGAAATAAAGAATTTACATGAAACAATTGCTTGGTACCATTAGTTTTTTCACAAATTATTATTGCCGTGTCGCGGCGGCTTAAGAGAATCTACCACCCCATCTCATCCCGTGGGTGTCGTAAAAGTCGACAGAGGGAAAATGAAAACCAGGAGATGGGCAGCAGCATCTTCCTGGAACATCTAAATAAATAAACTGCGGTTGCCAACCCGCCTGCCAAGCGTGGCAACTTTGGCGAAATCCCCCAAAAATTAGAGCTATACTCTTTGTGGCAATCTATGGGGGAGGCCTATGTTCAGCAGTGGACTTGTGATAGGCTGAAATGATGATGATGATGATATGATATAAAGGCGTGATGCAAAAAAAAGTGTAAAAATAAAAGTAAATGACACAATAGTAAAATGCATTTATTGAACAGATTTAAACCAGTGTTTGTCGAGAGTGTGGCTATGTCTATCTAATTCAGGTAAATACATCCAATTCAGGAAGGCCTTGTTTATTAAAGTACTTTGCTGATCTTATAAAGAAGGTTAGGTTAGTTACATAACAGATTTATGAGGCGAGTGTGAATGGGAAAGCCGGTAAGGGTCGACCTAGGCATACGTATAACAATCACTTGTGAACTTTTGAGGAAAGGTCACGTTAAAAGTACCCGGAAACAACGACCGTGTATGAAAACGCTAACGAAAGTAGAAGAAGCTAAATATGTGTCAGGATCATAGCAAGTGGAAAGATGTGGTCTCTGCCTACCCCAATAGGAAAGAGGCGTGACTGTATGTATGTTTGTATAAAGATGGTATTTTGCATTTAGTGGCACTATGAGGGACATAAAGCAAGCTGGATCTCTAACAGTTTTTTTCTATATCTATGTATCGAAATTCTTGATTGAACCATTTTTACTGTTAGTGAAGTGTCAGAATATGATGCCTATAAAGTGTGAATACCTTTGCCTTATGTATGTAAAATGCACCCACAGTACAGAAGAATTCACAAGTGGTAGGATTCCTATGCAGGAATATCGTCTAGTTAGGTATTACCCCAAGCCAGTTATTTTTCCATGACACAGTAGTGTGCAAATATTACCGTTTTTCAGTCTGAAGGGCATTGAGAACTAGTGTCATAACTGGGTATATAAGACTTAAGAACTGATGTCTCATAGTGACAGGCAGTTTGTGGTGCCACACAGAAATGTTCTGGGGGTTCTAAACATTGCACTTACCATCAGGTAAATATTTTGCTTGTATTGTCAATTTATCCTCTAAAAACAGAAATCCTAGTTTGGGGCAACAACAAAATAAACTGAACAGATAGTGAGTAATAAGTTTGGGATCACTTTAGTCTTTATTTTATAATGATATTACAAGTTGGAAGTAAAATAAGCTTTAAAGTCCACACGAAGTATTAGGTACAGAATATTTTCAAAATAAATTATATTTGTAACCTTTTTATTTAAAATCAACATCATTGAATGTTATTTTTCCCATATAAGGGGTAAGCCAAGGCCACTCATATACCCTTTTCGCCTTTGTGGGAAACATATGTGGAGGACCATGTTGCCATTAAAATGTATAAATATACACATAATATGGATAGTTTAAAGTTTATAGTTTAGTCCTAGACTCTAATAATTGTTATTATTAGTCCTAAAGTATAAAAGGTGGTGACATCCATGTGTACTTAGTATTAAATAAAATAACAACACCAAGAAATGAAAACTATACTTACAGCTTCTTTTCTCAATACTTGCAGCATTCTTAGTTGTATTTCATTAAAATCATCAGCATTGCAGATAATTGGCCCACTACTATCACTATACTGTCTCCATTTTATACGCTTCCTTTTCAGTTTTGCTTTCAAATCACATAAATACTGTAAAATTAAAACTTCAATTGTATAATTTAAATAGCAAGGGACCAGTTTCTGAAACTCCATGTATAAGCGCGTTTTTTGCGTAATATCAATGAAGGTTTTAATAATAATCTATATTGTGAATTCTACTGTATTTATTCTATTGTAGATTTGTCACACAAAGTATTCATAATTTTGATACAGTTTTAAGACAACACAATCACCATATTCATCAACCCATCATCTGCTAGACAAAGACCACTCCACAGTTGGGGCAAAGTACCCTTATTACCATGCCGGGCAGGCAAACTAGCCACTGCAGTACCAAGTCCTATAATTTCTGTAATTTTAGTTTCATCCATAATATTTATCTTTACACATTTCAAACCAGAAACGGTTTGAAAATAAACTTATTACTACCGGCTTTGTAATATAAAACACTACACACAACTTTAATTACCTTAGCCCAAGCCCGGTGGTCTCTTGGTGGTCCAAGCGAATTCAGATGGGAAGTAATTTTTTTCCATTTGATTTGTACAGCGTCTATACATTCTGGTGTTTTTTTGTATCCTTTAATAACTTCAGTATTTTCTTCAAAGAATGTACATAAAACATCTGTTTGTCCAGTGCTGACTCTCGTTTTGGTTTCTAAAACCATTATTATTATTAATATTCCTCACACAATATGAAAACAAATTTATAAAAAGAAGAATAGTTCTGCTTTTTAAACTCTGATCAATCCAAATATTTCGTACCCGATTAAAGAAAATTTAATGTTATATCAATAGTACAGCAAATTAAAACAAATACCTTTTGGCATTCTCGTCAAGTTTTTTGTACTGTATCTTTTACCTAAAAGAATTCGCGTTAAAATAAATAGTAAGCTTATCTAATTAAATAATAAATAAACACTAGACATTGGGGTTTCCAATTTTGACTTAATCGAACATCGATTTTTATATGCACGATTTTCGATTTTTTTGATCGATTTTTCGCGAACCAAATCGATATTAAGATTGCCATGAAATGAATAGATCGAGCACAAATTATAACATTTATAACATTATGCATTAACACCTCCCAGCTAAACTCGCCCTACGAATTCCACCATAAGCAAAGCATCACTTTATTGCGAGTTAACCTGGGTTTTGGCACAGTCTGTGAATCCTGACCGACCTTTGACTTTGACCACTACATTTTTCGGACGTTCTTGTCGTACGTGATCCACTTTTCATCACCAGTTATCAATATCTTCCAAAAGAGTTCGGTTTCATTTCGTCTTAATAAAGAATCGCAAATGGACACGGATCATTAGGTTTCTTACAGTGACCTCATGTGGCATCTAAATATCGAGCATTTTAAAATGGTTCCTATTTTGTGGTCAATTCCCAGTTCTACAGCTATGTCGTAACTGCTGATATGCCGATCTTGCTCCACTTTTTCATAGATGGCGTCCATTTTATCCGTAACAGGGCGACCACAGTGAGGTGGATCTTTGCCATCAAAATTCCCGGACTGAAAACGCTTAAACCATAGACCAAGTAATGTAATCTAAGGTATAGACTGGCAACTGAGGTGCTTGGGATCAGCGCCATCTGAACGACAAGCCAAAAACTAATTCTATATAGCTATATGTACGTATAATGTAGGTGTAGCTGTCCTAGATATTTATAATATAGTATATATAGGATTTCAAACATGAAGTTGTAACATTATTATCTTTGCGTATGAACAAATCGTTAGAGCGAAATTGAAGTATAACGACTGGTTCTTAAGCAAAGATAATAATGTTACAACTACATTTTATAGTTTATACGTATGTAGGTCACATATATAATATACATAAATTATAAATGAGAATAATATATAACTACATTTAGCCAAACCGAACCACCTTAAATAAGACAATTCGTTCAAACGCTAAGTGAATAAAAAGTACGCAGTAATATCATTGAAATAAATAAAACAAATTCATAATATATAAAAAAAATATATTTTATAATTAAACACACCAGTAGTTTGCCGCTCCCGTTTCCTTCCCTTTGTTTTATTAAAATGTTCTCTCTGTAGGAAAATGCGGTCTATTTCATCGCTATTATTTAAATGAATTAAATTAATATAGCTTTTTCCAGTGAGGACATTGTTTACTTGTTTGCACCAAAAACCGTTGCACCGTTGTGAAAAATTGAACACTTTTATTGAGCAGATATTTTTTAAATATGTTTTTATGTGTTTATTCACATTTTATAAAACTTTGGTCAATATGGATTGATGCAATTAATGAAATGTATTAGCAAATTTTTTATTTGTGACCATAATTTTTTAAAACATCCATTGTCAGGTGTTCAACTTGGGCAAAATAGTCAAAGAATGCCCAGGTGGTATAGCATAACCATCTTTTACCCCCATATTGTTTTTTTTTAATAAAATTGTGAAAATCTTCATTACTTTCACTTATTAAATAGCTTTTACAAGATTTTAAATACATTCTTTTTCGCTTTAATTGCCATCCACCCACTACAATAAGCGACGGCCGCGCATTTCTCTCAATTTCGTATTGCCCATCCTCTGCAGCTTCTTTCTTTTTATTATACACTCGGCGTCAAAAAAATCGCACATCCGAAAAAAATAATTTAAATACTATTGTAACACAACAGGCCAATGGCAATGTTGTGGTTTGAGGGTATCATTCGAAAGGTAATTTCATTAGCTTTCAGGAATTTTAATTGAATTTTACTTTTATAACGAGACGAAAGAGAAATTAAAGAAAAAGACAGGGTATGTACAAATTTGCAAATTAATAATTTAAAAAAAAACTTAATAAATACAAAAAAAGTTCTTAAAACCTAGTGTTCCCCCCCCTTGCCTTGATAACGGCTTCCATGCGATCTTTCATGGACCTTACAAGGATCGCAACAGCCTCTTGGGGTATTTGTTCCCACTCTTCAAGTACCGCATCTTGGAGCTCTTGAAGAGTGGCTGGAGCTGGATCTCGAGCTCGCACGCGCCGTTTTAGGTCATCCCAGAGATGTTCTATTGGGTTAAGGTCTGGACTTCGTGCTGGCCAATGCATAACAGGGATATCGACCTCCTGTAAATAATTCCGTACAATAGCCGCGGTGTGGCAACGAGCATTATCATGCATTAACATGAATCCATCACCGACATAACCAGCATACGGGACCACATGTTCCTCCAGGATTTCAGTAATGTACCGACCAGCATTTAATGACCCTTGCCCACGGCCACCCAGAGTCCGGGAAACGCACACAAATTCCGTTTTCCCGTCGACGGAAATGCCGCCCCAAAACATACACGAGCCACCCCCGTATTCGACGGATTCTTCGAAGCAGGGTTGTGTGAACCTCTCCCCCTGTCTTCTGTAGACCCTTCTACGTCTGTCATTGCAGAAGAGACAGACCCTCGTCTCATCAGAGAAGAGTACGGTCCGCCACTGTTCTAGAGTCCACTCGCAATGATTGCGAGCAAACTCTAGGCGATCTCTGCGATGCTGTGCAGTAAGTTTTGGACGTTTAGCAGGTCTATGGGCTGTTAAACTCTTTTCGTGTAACCTTCTTCTTATCGTAGAAACACTCACAGATGTTCTCCGAGTTGATCGAAGCTGTTGTTGCAACTCAACAGCATTTGTAAAACGGTTTCGTAAAGATGTCGTAACGATGAAACGGTCATCTCTTTCTGATGTGCACCGTTTTCTTCCAGATCCCGGTTTTCTAACATAACCACCAGTCTGCTGAAAACGTTGGAACACCCGTCGAACTGAAAAACGGGACAGGTTCAACTTTTAATTCAAGTATTAAGTAAAACTTTGTAGTTCACTTTTAAAAATGATTTTAATGATTTGAGGCAAATGTTGTCATCTTTCTCACAATTTGATTGTGGTGAATTTGGTGAAGTTATATTATTTATTAATAATGTTTTAAATGCACTTTCGAATGCTGCAGAGTTGGGCATTACATTGCTGTAGCCATTAGACCTTATTGCCCCAAAAAAGTTTTCCAATGGGTCTTGATTAAAATGACTTTACTTGACTGTATGCCTTTTGCATGTAACATTCTTGTAATGTGTATGTGTAAATAAATGAATGAACAGAGTTATTGTTCTTTACTCTTGGTTTGAAATTAAATTCCAAGATTTCGACTTAATTAAGAAAAAAATCAATCATGGAGTCATAGATACTACTTTTATTTCCTTTTTTTATTAAATTTAGAGAAACAATAGTATTTAATTATATACAGTAGTATTTAATTGCAACTTGGCACAATTCATAAGTTAATAAAGTCTGTACCAATTTTGATGATTCATTTTTTAGGAAGTTTATGCAGTCATATTAGTGCTATGTAATAGTTTAATAACCTTTGTGCACAAGTTCAATATACACTTGGCCGGTTTTTTACAGTTACATCGTTTAATCACATTGGTACTCATTATCTTTTCTGTTATAGTGTTTTACAAACTGAGAATAATAATTTATATGCAAATAAATAAAAATACTGGGTTACAATTCCATTATTATTATAATGATACACAACAGATTACATAGACAATGTCAGTGTTACATTGTAATATAAATAATGGAATCCTGTGAGGGCGCTGTAACCAAGTTAGTGGGAGGCAGACTTATTTTAACTATAGTTCATAGATCCCATGAGTGCGAAGCAGGGTTCGGTACTTATGGATATTATGAAGGTGAACAAGTGACAAAACAAAATAAAAAAATTACAAAACTAATGGGCAAGCCGAGCAACTACAGTACATAGATAACATAGGTACCTGGACTTCTGTATTCAACGGGTTTTCTTGGCTTGGAATGCAATAATGTAGTATCTCGGGATGTAGTTGGTTTGCTAGCAACGAATGGATTAATAGTTGGTGCTGAAAAGCAAATAAAATTTAAATTTAGATAAATGTTACTTAAATAAATAATATATATCATTTGAGTATGTCTTTTACTGTTAAGGCCTTTATGGATCAATCATCATTAACAACTTTATCATAAAAAAATCTTAAAC
This sequence comes from Luehdorfia chinensis, assembly GCA_019845155.1. Taxonomy (NCBI): domain Eukaryota; kingdom Metazoa; phylum Arthropoda; class Insecta; order Lepidoptera; family Papilionidae; genus Luehdorfia; species Luehdorfia chinensis. The sequence continues at coordinate 2,619,120 of JAHVAK010000206.1, read as the reverse complement.
AAAAATAAATGCTATTGGCTTTATTATGAGTTTTATATTATATTTATTTATACATCTCTAAAAGTTTAATAAACTAAAATCGGTTACGCGTTTTGCGGCTGTCAGGGGGTCAACTTTCGATAGTAAATATTTATGTTAAGCCAATGGGTAAGTTAATCAGTGCTAACACCAACATAGTTAGATAAGGCCTGAAGCTTATTTGGAAATTTCTTTTTTAATTTTTCAATGCTGAATGCCTGCATTAAGTATTGAAATCAGTAACAAGCAAAGAAAACTCATGGATATCCATTATACGCCTGGAAAAGTTGAATGTGTTAAGAGAGAAAGTTATATAGATATCCATAAATTTTGTGTTTTGAATACATTGAATACAAGTAAGAAGTACTTAAAGAGCAGGTGTAGTATAAATATATTTGTTATTAAAATGTATTTATTATTTTATTCAAATTGGTAACATACCTGTACTGCAAGACGGAGTTACACTAAGATTCAATAATGTAGCTTCTTGAAATGATTGGAAGTTTGGAGCCAATGGACTTTCATTTGATGCTGTAAAATACAAAATAAAAGTTGCATTGTCACTATATCATTAATTCATTACATGAGTAATAAAAGCTTTGTATAATATGTGGACTACTGAATTCAAACATCAAAACTGACAAACTTCTGCAGAAATTTCAAACCTCTATTTTAGCAGTTGAATTTTTAAACCCTTCTTAGCAGATTTCCACAACATAACTTTATCACACACACACAGCCCAATCTGTTTATTAATTTGTGCTTGATAGATCAGTTACCTTTTCCTTGTATACATTTATTATTAAGACATGTAAACTGCTATGTTGGACTATATAGTGTACAACACTTTTTGGATGAATTGCCTGAATTCAGACCTTATGCAGACTAAATCATGATCTCTGTTTTATCTGATGTGGTGTGCAATATAATACATCTATCTATAATTTTTTCATTCATTATTACCTACATATTAGTGACCAAATTATACTGTTTAAGTTACAAACGAATTCCACTATAAGTAGATTTAGTGTTTCTAACATTATTTAAAATATTGTACCTGACAGGTCATCAGAGGACAACAGCAAGGTTAGAACAGCCAACTTGAAAAGTCTGTTGTTTGGGTATAGGAACTTTTCCTGAAAGTGATGACGACAAATTCTTCGAGTTTTGTAAATAACAGCACTGTTCAAGCTTCTAATATCACCCCCTATTTTCTTCACCCAAGACTGAAATCTCTCTGCATCTTTCTCAGGATCCGGAAAGTAATGCAGAGGTACTTCTGAAATAAAAAGTAACTAAAGTGAACATGGTTTAAGGAATTAAATAAAATTAAAAACCTAACAGTTTTGCCATTTGTCTTTCAGTCTTTACAGTGTGTTTTTATATTTATTCAGTCTTTCCACTAAGATTAAGATATATGGTAAAAGTCTGTTGCTAGCCATCTCACCGAGCCAGAATGTTAATACTTTATGTAAAAATGCATGTTTTGAAGGATAGGTATATTCCACTTTGATCTTAATGGTGATTATAACGGTAACTAAGAGTATGAGCCTATGAGGTAAGTATAAACTGACATGAGTTAAACTCAAGCGTAAGTGCAGCCAATAAATCTGGCTAGATTCAGGTTATTTTTATTTTTACATAAATAGCATACTTACCATCATTTGTTACGACTGGGCACCCAGGAACACAGCAAACATAGCGAGGCATGTTAGAAAATGTTAATAACTAATAAATAACACAAATACGTATGGTCCAAACTCGAAACGGAGGGCCAGAAAACTTTCACAAAACAGTCAATGCTGAAATATTGCTACTCTACATCTAGGTGCGAAGGAACTAAAATTCAACTCAACGTATACTACAAAAACACTTGAAAACACCAAAAAAATTACAAAAATTTACGACAGGCGCTTCTTTTGACAAATTCACATATTATATGCAGGGTTGCCATTATGTTACGTATCAGTTAATTAGTTAAGTCAGTTAAAAAGTGGTCACACTGAGATTAAAAGTTCTTGGCTTAGGAGATAGATGGCGCTTTTTAGTCAAAATCACTTTTTGTACCAAAGAATTGACACTGCATTAAGTCCCTAAAACGTCGCAAAATTTGGACAGATCGATATCTTTATCAAAGACTGGAAACCATAATAAAAAAAATGATTTATATACAAATTACAAAATGTCAATTAACTACTGGCGCCAACTCGAAAAGTGACAATAGTGGTTTTATTGAATTTTGTAATTTCTGTGTATATTTTGAGATTTGATGTGTAATATTGATAGTTCAATAAGCAGCAAGTGCTTGTGAAAGTCTACATTGATTATAAAATTCAATTCAAGACCAAAGTTGTACTTTTCGTTTTGTCTCCATTAGTCCAGCAAATCTTCATCACCATCATCATTCATCAGTCTAGCAAATCTTCAGTAAAACTATTGTTTTACTGTCGATCAAAAAGAAATCCTTGTAATAATTAAGATATTACTCGACATTGGCAAAAATGGCTCGATCTGGTAGCTAATTGCCAGGATCAAAATATAAATATTATAAATTCACAAGTAATTCTCTCTGTCACTCTGTCTGTTTATTACCTTTCCAGTGTATTACTTTACTCTATGTTGTTACCTTTTCACGGCTAACCGCTAAACCGATCTCGACAAAATTAGTAAAACCAAAGACCAAATAGTTCCCACGGGATATATAGAGAACCTATATCCAAGCTGACGAAGTTGGCGATCGGCTAGTATACTATAATGTAGTAGTGTTGCTTAAGCTTAGAATATACAGTAAGTGTATGGTAAAGATGGGTAGGTAATGCTTGTAATATTAACAACTAGACATGTGCAAAACCACTTAATATCAACTTCCTGTAAAGGTAATATCACCCGGTAACATTACTCAAGTGATATTTGATGTTTTTATTTTATAAAGTAGCTGTACTGTTTTTTTATACTTTTTTAATAATTAATATAATATTGTTGAAAACTTTTAGTTTATTAATTTATTTACCCAACAAATTGAAATGCAACTAATTTCAACAAAAAATGGCATGTAACTCTTTCATTTCATATAACTTTTTTTCCGTCGTGAAAGAAGTGAAATTTATATAAGATTATATATATATATATATTAGAAATATTAACAAAATAAAAATAAATATAAGTACATGAATTATCAAAAATATAACTTACTGTAAAATAACTGTTTAGTATATAAACAATTATTATTTAAGAATAAGAGAAACGTTGTACAAAAACGTTGCACGAAAACGCTGCATCCACATTAGACCTTGAACTTTACACCCATCGCGTTTATAGAAGTTTCACCATAAATTCTTACATAACTTTCAAGAAAATTTCAAATACTTATAGTTAAAAGTTGTTTCTCGGAAAGAAACTATTAATTGAACATTATAATTAATTTATTTTCATAATAAATATATATTTTGAAAACGGCGCCTTTACAAAGCGGATGTTGGTCTTCCCTGTATGTTTTACTGTAATACTAGTCTAGTCTAGTTGGTGTCAAACTTATTTTATTGTTATTTGTAATATTCTATCGGTATGCAATAAATTAATTATAAAAAATAAGATAAAACAAATAAAGTAAAGTAAAGTTTCAGCCTATAAATGTCCCACTACTCAGCACAGGCCTCCTCTCATTTCTGAGAGGGTTTTGGAGCTAGGAAGAATCCCGCCACGCTGCTCCAATGCGGGTTGGCGGACTTCACATGTCTTTGAAATATTTTTAATTTCTCAGACATACAGGTTTCCTCACGATGTTTTCCTTCACCGCCGAGCACGTGGTAAGTCAGCACTTAAAATTGCAATTAAAAATTTTAGTGGTGCCGGCACCGGGAATCGAACCCAGGTCACTCGCGTACTATGAAAATAAAAAATACTGAATATAAAATAACATTATTATTATTATTTTCAATCCTTACTACCTATATCTTACAATTTTAAGCGCTTTCTTTTAAATATATTGATACACTTACATTTTGAAACACATACTCAGTCCATAACTTGGCTGACAAAATTTTCAATAGTCAAGGATTCTGCCGCTATAAATGGGGTTCTATGTAATATTATCGAGAAATAATTCATAAATTCGTAAAAGGTGAAAACAACACGATAATTTGGTCTAAAAGTTATTTTATTTAACCTGTGTGAATTTATGTATGTGAATACCTTTAATATTGAAGTTAAACCGTTAATAAAGTCATAGGCAAAAAGCTTCTATTGTATTTATATGAAATGATAAAAATTATTTAATAGTGGAATAAAAACTTAGATTTGGCAGGTTATACGGTCGGTTTCAGAGTGCAAGCAATTGTGGAAATGAAAGGATAAATAAAACGCAAACAACAAAACAAATATAAAAAATATATTAGACAAATTGTATAAAAATCTCAAATATTAATTTACTTGTTTTTATAGGTAGTGACATTTTATACTGTCTACATTTTATACTGTCTACTTATGTAAACTACGTATGGAATGTTTCAGGACCATCACCATAAAATATAAATTGGATTTGTAAAAATCTATTTTTTCATGTAAAATTACTTAATAGATAATAATATCATGAATTACCCGCGACAAGTTGACGGTACGTTTTGACGGAGTAATTTGTCTCCAGGTTCGTCTTAAGCCATGCAGGGGCACTAGGGCACAGAGTTTAGAGCATAAAGCCAAAAAGAAAAGGTGAATGAGACCATCAGTATACTTTTGTTTACGGACCAATTCTTATGCGTTGAGCTAAGAAAATCTATGTATGTTTTTTTTAATTGATTAATTAGACGTAAATACACACAAATACTGACTATGTATTTGTGTGTATTTGGCTTCGCTTCGGCATTTCGAGGCCCTCAACTGACGGAATATTATAAATTTTAAACTATCATGGCCAGTTTATATTTAACTGCACCTAATGTTGTAAAGAGTGGAGGGAAGAAAACGGCGAGGTGGTATTTCCTATGACGAATAATTCTTGCTTTTATTACCTATGATCGGAACGAGAGTTCACAAAAATTTGGTATTATAGGATTGAACTTTCGATTGCGTGTGAAGACGTTCGTAAAAGTTGATGCTGGCCAGAGAAACGTTGAAATGTGTCTGTTAATTTGTCGTTTGTATTAATCCTAATTCAAATGTAATTGTTTTGAGGTAGTCCTTTTTACACTTTCAGAGTATTCCTTAATCTAAAGGGGATAGCACCATTAAAACTATGCAATTGATAAAAAATAGGTACAAGTAAAGTTGATTGCTATAGCAAATGATATTGTGATATTTATTTATAGTTTTCCCTGCATAAATGGCTTAAGGTATTTGTGAAAACTCTCATTGACCGGTTCCGCGTTAAGTGGACTCTTCATAGCCTCTTCCATGAGCCTCTCATAGGCCCGACCGTCGTACGCGCCAAGAGCCGAATGTAAGATCTGTAAAATCAGAAATAAGATTGTATCTTTCATTAAATATCCTTTATGAGACAGGTAGAGAATAACAATCACGTTTAACGGAAATAGTATTTAGAAAAAGATGTCATCAAAGGCATCGTATTTATCAGTAAGTATCAGTATAATTATAGTATTAGTATTTAAATCAATCGTATAATACGAGTTACAAAAATAACCAAAAAGCTCCACAGCGACCCAGTTTTGTTCGAAACTACGATTGGTGGTCAATGAATGTTGACTTATTTAACAATGCCAGCTCCAGTCATCTGTTGAATGTTTATTTATTTTAAATCTGTTAAGGCATGAAAAACATATGGACCATAATTTCCTGCCTTGAAAAAGCTGTTAAAGCTATTTTTAAGTAACTAATTACAAATATATAATTATAAAAAATAACTGACTTCCGCGCTATTCCTTCGAGGTGCACATCAGATCTTTACTAATATTAAGACTACTGACTACACACTAAGTATAAAATAGAATTATCCAAATCCGTTTCAAAATTAAGAAACACGAAAATCAGTAAATTAGAAAAACTTCTTAAAAGTTGTCAATAAAATAATCAATAATAATAACAATAATTACGCATTTTATACCCAAATAAAAAAAATAACCCATAAATAGTCTGCAATGGTAATACGACATTTACTTTATTAGCGACTTGGATTTTGGCGCCAACATTTTTTTTTTATTGGATAGAGTGGCGAAACGAGCAAAACGTTCACCTGATGTGAAGTGCAACGTCTACCCATAACAAATGTTATGTCACCCAGAACATTTCTGTGTGACACTACACTGCGCCCGTCACCCTGAGACATCAGTTATTAAGTCTCATATGCCCAGTGATTACGCTAGCTCACAGTGCCCTTCAAACCGAAACACAGTAATGTTTGCACACCACTGCTTCACGGCAGAATAACTGGCCCTGGGGTGGTACCTACCTAGACGGATTCCTGCATAGGAATCCTACCACCAGTAGTATTTTTATCGAATTTTGTTATTTCTGTCTACAGTTTGAGTTTTGATGTTTAATGTTGATATACGTATGCTCGTGGAAGTGTACAGTGGTTGGAAAATCCAATTCAAGACCAAAATTTTACTTTTCGTTTTGTCTCTATCGGTCCAGCAAATCAGCATATGTAATTTTACTGTCGATGGAATTTTGAAGTATTGCTGCTTGGTTATGTTACTTGACAAAATAGTTTTCGACTTTTAAATGAAACTAATTTTACGGATTTTATCGCGTTTAATTTTATTATGTAAAGCACTCGAAACGTCGTGTTATAAACCGTTTCGAGTGCTTTACAGCACCCATGGTCACGGGAGGAAACGTCGGGTTATAAATAATAAAATTAAACGCGATAAAATCCGTAAATTTAGTTTCATTTAAATGTGTAGTGTTCGCGTAGTTTTCGACTTTTTCCATAAATAAATAAATAATGCTTAATTAGCTACTCTATCAGTATAGAAATATAATATGATATCTGTTCAGTTGATTTTACGTCAAAGTAGAAACAGAGTGAGTGAAACAGAGAGTTATTATTTATTTAGTTTTTACGCTTAAAGTTGCGAACCGGAACCGGCTATGCTCATTGTTTCTCTGTGAGATAAAATCCGTAACGATGATCTCCTCAGCGGAACTAAAGTAACTGATATAGCTCTTAGGAATGGCAATGGGCTGTCCATATAGCTCGTAGAACTGATAACTGTTAGGGATGATAGGTTCTCGAGTGGTAAGCTCATTGTAGGGGGTCGACCCCCGTCTACATGAAGCGACGATCTGCTCGATTTTGTTGGGATGTCGATGGATGCAGGTGGATAAGGACCGTGATTTTTGGCAATCTATGGGGGAGGTCATGTTCAGCAGCGGTCTGGTATGGGCTGAAATGATGATGATGATTCTACGTACCTCATCTCGAATGTCGAAGGCATCAACTAATCCCACTGCGTTCGGTCGGAGCTTGATTAACAGATCTTCATACCAGTTCTGAAGTTCTTCGATGTTGCGCTCCGATATTGATGTGAACTGGTAAAAAAAAACTAAGATCATGTTCTTGTCGATTACAAACACGATAGTTTTCGTGAACATCGTAGTTGCGTGAATTTCATATTACAGTATGTAAGATATTTTTTAAGCTAATGATGCAATTGAAAGGTCTCTTTCATTGAGTGACAGTGACGAGGTGAACAAAACGTTCACCTTATGGTAAGTGCAACATCTGCCCATAACAAATGCAGTGTCA